>JAWHQI010000142.1:1685000-2990000 GCA_033032865.1 Dactylorhiza incarnata | reverse complement strand
TCAGAGCTCATTTTCCCCTTAGGGGGTGCGACTTCTCATTTTCCGAGTTCGTTGCGCACTCAGAATGCTTCTGCGCACGCTCATAATGCTTCCACGTTTCTGACACGCGCGCAGTTAACCTTTCTTAATTTCTCAGATTGCAGGTCTCGTTCGTCGCCTTCATCACCTTCAACGAAGCTGCCCGAACTGCCTGATGGGCGAGACTGTAATTTACGAAAAATGACAATCCGTGTGCTCTGAATCGGCCAACGTGATTTGCTCGTCAGGTGGTTACGGTGGTTGCGATGACAAGATTACCAGACTACCCCTGCCCATGGCTATAAAAGGAGCTCAGACCTTCATTCCAAGACACTTTGCCTTCTGCACCCGAGAGAGCTCCGTTGAAGATTTCCTCTGAGTCCTCCTTGAGCACTCGAAGATCTCCCTCAGCCTTCGAAGATCTCCTTCTGGGCTTCGAAGATCTCCTTCGTGGACTTGGAGATTTCCTTCGCTCCGGAAGACCATCTTCCTAAGCGATTCAGGATTCCTTCAGGTCCCGAAAAGCGACTCAGCGATCTCACTTTCCTTCTCATAAGAAGAAGTACTTAGCTTTCCGAGAGGTGGTCTGTCACCCTCCGAGTTCTCTCTCTCTCTCTACCGTTGTAACGAGCTACGACCTGTCATGCTCGAATTCTTAGTTTTCAATTGTAACCCCCAATATATAGTGGAATTTGGCCGGCACAGCTCCGGCCGTGTGGTTTTTCACACTTTCCGGGTTTTCCACGTTAAAAGTCCTCGTGTCACTTATCGATTCATTCATTGACTGTTTGCGCACTCAGTTCGCTTCCGAGCTAAGGTGGTTCAATTCGACCGGTCTACCAGAGCACTCGAGCGACCCGCAACAGTTTCAATGTATATGCTACAAATTAATAATTTAATTATAAGAAAATAAATTCAAACAATAGCGTAATCGATCGACGATTGCATTTTCCAAGGTCACGTAGTAGAAAGTACAAGCGGTAGAGCGCAAGTGTTGCCGCTGTTAAAATCGGGAAGGAGAAAAATACGGCATTTACATTGCCGGCTTGGGTCTTCAAGATACACTTTTTGTAACGACCTCCCCAGCACACAGCTTGAAAGGACGACCTCCGACACCCCCAGCACACAGCTCGAAAAGGTCAGCCTTAACTGGTCTGTAGAAGGTACACCCCAACATCTCTCCATGGACAGCCTCACGCGGCGCATCTGCCCACTGTCGGGTTGTTGGAGGGTGCAACCTCCCTTTGATGAGGAAAACTCAATTTAAATGGGCAGCGCGGGGACTTCCTAGGAGGTCACCCATCCCGCTACTACTCTTGCCCAAGCACGCTTAACAATTGAGTTTCTTTACTCCTCTTCACCAATTGAGATACAGTTAAAATAGGATAATGAGCATGGGTGAAAATAAGAGAATGAGATGTTGGATCGATAGGCGCCCTTAGAGGGGGGTGAATAAGGGAATACAAATTCTTTTTATAATTTTAAGAAAATTACTAAATTGTTTTTAGTAAGAGAGAGCAAAATAACAATTTAGCAAAAAGTAGTTTGCAATAATAAAATTTACGAAAAAAGAGAAAAATCAAGTAAACACAAATACAGACATGATTGTATTATATGAAAAAGTGTTTACATAAATTTGATTTCAATATCGCTAGAAATCGGAGGCATACAAATGTAAATATCTTTTCTTTTTCTATACTGACTCGTATCCCCACAAACAGGTTGGCTTTAGCCTATCCTTCCCCGGGTATGGCCTCAAGCCGCTCTAGCCAATCCTAACATCGGATATGGCTTCGAGCACCCCCTAGATCTAATCTCCTAGACCTAGTCGCCAACTCACGCGGCGAATTACCCCCTAAGCCGCGCAAAGACCTAGTCGCCAACACAAGGCGATTTACTACAAAATTCACAATAATGAAATAAAGCAAATAACAAAAACACCCTCTATGAGATTTCTGAAGATGAGGATGAAGGATCGCTGTAGCATAAGCGAGGTTGAAGATATCGTTCTTCGGATGCAGCGTGTTGGCTTCCTTCTCCAGAAATCTTCTTTGGCTTTGAGTGGGAGATGAATTTTGGCACAAGTAATCTCTCTGGGATGTCTAACCAAAACGAGAGAGAAGACATCAATTTATAGAACTTGGAGATAGCGCCTGTGATAGCTCCTAGTGCCTGCGGTAGCGTTCATGTAGAAGCGGTTAAGAAACCGTCGCGGTGTGGAGTTGTGTGCACGAACTCGAGCTAGCGCTGGCGGTAGTGCTAGCGCTAGGCGGTATCCCTAGCGCTGGCTGTAGCTCTCCTTCAGAGAATTTGATTTGAAGCTATTTTCTACCTGTGGAGTATTGCACCTATAGTTCCTGCACACTATAAACACACGCCATGCAAGATCAAATACAATATGAGATTTGTTATTCTCAAACAAAGGGATGTGACACACATGTCCAACAATCTCCTCCTTTTGATAATAACAAATCCTCTTAGCAAGAAATCATCAAAGGTGTTTATAGTAACGAGATAAAAGTGCAACTATAGTATTTGATAAGCATGAGAATGTGCATACTCCACCTATCTTAATGCTCCCCCTACATAAATGCAATTTATGTTTTACTCCCCCTAAATGATACATGAATTAGTCTCCCCTTAATCTTCTAGATGTCTCATCTAGATTTCTTCAAGTAATCTCCCCCTTTTGGTATTATCAAAACAAGGTGGGGTAATGGAAGTAAGGAGGCATTTTTAGGAATTATAAATTATGATTGAGCTTTTGTAATATATGAAATGGTAAAGAGTTTTAACATAGTATATAAGAGATTTCAAATAAATAACAAGAGTTTTAAGCAAGCGTAAGATTATAAGAGACATCTTTTTGTAAGCATGAAAATCATAAGTATGAATATGAGTTTAAGTTCAAAATGTAAAGATGTTTTAACCTTTTTGAAATCTCAAAGTTTTACATAAAGTTACCAAGGTTGAAATGAACATATCAAAAAGAGATTATACTACAATGTTACTTAATTTCAAGTGTAAGAGATACCAAATATTATGGAGATCATGCTAGATTATCTAGTGCATTTCTTATATAAAGAGTAGTATAGATAAAATATTAAAATCCAATACTCATGAGAAGAAGTGTTATGAAAGATAATGAAGTGCACATATGTGTATTTTGAGCAATATTAACAAATGATTTAAATCACAAAATACAAGACATGTAAAGTAAAGTGCACAATAAAACACAACTATATTAACTTTCACACACTTTAATGCACATATTTTAACAAAGTGGTGTAATACCCAAAGTTTGCACAAGACATTTTACTATTTTTTCCAAGTAGTACTTGGTGGAGTTATATTTGTCTATATTTTTGTTCATTTTTGTGAGACAACATTCTTCGAATACACTTATTTTGCAAAACCCAACATACTAATTTTTTTGTAAGAACACAATCACTTTTCTTAATTTTTAAGTGCAATTCAAATGTAGTGTAGATAATAAACTTATGCAAGTTTTAATTCATTTTACATTTACAATACACAAGCAAACATCTTTAGATTTTAAACACACATGTAGATTACCAAAATAAGTGAGTGAAAAAGTATCATTATCAATCACAAAACATTTACTCATACTTAGAGACATGCTAAGCTTGGTTCTACACATATTTTTCAATATAATTGATGCACTTAATTAGATATATCAAAGCATGATAAGCAAAACAATGTTCATAGTAATTTGAAGGAATAAATTTTAACATTGTAAATAATTCTAAATAATAGAATTCATACATGCTTGATATTAGCAATAAAGATCATACATTTTTTGTTGTTGTTTTTGAAAAAGTTTTTAATGTAAGTAAAACTAAACAAAAACATATTTTTGTATTTTTGAATTTTGAAATTTTGTAGTTGATTTTCCATAATATTAATAAAATAAAAATAACAAAAGTCAGACATACAAAAACTAAGTAGTACATATAAACTAACATATTTTTATAAATTTTTAGAAATTAAAAAAAAACAGAAAAATTGAACACCCACGCTAGCGTCGACGCTAGTGCTAGCGCGGAAAACAGTAAGGGATTTTTTGTGAATTTTAAATTTTCACTTTTTGATCTTGATTAAGAGTCCTTAGAGTAGTCTTATGCAGAAATTTTGTAATTTTTGGAGATGTCTTGATTGCTCAAATTGCATAAAATTTTAGCATTTTTCAAATAACTCATTCTAAGATGTCTAAGACTCATGATTCCAACCTTAGCATTTGAAACCTTGCATCGGGAAGAGGTTTAGTGAATATATCAGCAAGTTGAGAGTCTGTGCCAATGAAACTTATTCTAATATTTTTCTTTTTAATGTGATCCCTTATGAAATGATGACGTACATCTATATGCTTGGATCTAGAATGGTGTACCAGATTATTTGTAAGATCAATGGCACATTTGTTGTCACATTTCAATTCAATATGTTTTAGATGAAAACCAAAGTCCTCTAGAGTTTGGCTCATCCATAGTGCTTGTGCACAAACACTCCCTAGTGCAATGTATTCGACCTCTGTGGTGGAGAGTGCAACCGAATTTTGTTTCCTACTAGACCATATAACTAATGAAGGTCCTAGAAAATGGAAAGTACAGCTAGTGTTTTTTCTATCAAGTGAGCATCCGGCGTAGTCCGAATCGGAATAGCCGTGAAGTGTAAATGAATTATTATGCGGGTACCATAATCCTAATCTAGATGACCCAATTAGATATCTAAAATTTTGTTTTATCACTTTTAAATGAGATTCTTTTAAATTAGCTTAAAATTGAGCACATAAGCATACGACAAACATAATATCGGGTATAGTTGCACTTAGATAAAGTAAAGATCCTATCATACCTCTATATAAAGTTTGATCAATTGAAATTCCCAATTCATCTTTTCCTAATTTTATTGATGCACTCATTGGTGTAGAAGCATGTTTAAGGTTTTCAAATCCAAAGTGTTTAAGCATATCAAAGACATATTTAGTTTGACATATAAAAATGCCATCATTTCTTTGTGATATTTGAAAACCAAGAAAATAAGAAAGTTTTCCTACTAGACTCATTTCAAATTCATTTTTCATCACTAAAATAACTTCATTACACAACTCTTCATTAGTAGATCCAAAGATTATATCATAAACATATATTTGCAAAATAATCAAATTATTATTATTGTGCTTAATGAAGAGAGTATTATCGACACTTCCCATAATATAACTGTGCTTTAATAGAAATGATGTAAGTCTTTCATACCATGCACGGGGCGTTTGTTTTAAACCATAAAGCAAATTTTCTAGTTTATAAATATGATTGGGAAATTTTTCACTAATAAAACCAGGGTTTGTTCAACATAAACTTCTTCTTTTACAAGCCTGTTTAGAAAATCACTTTTTACATCCATTTGAAATGGTTTTATTCTTTGAAAGCTTGCAAATGCTAAAAAAATTTGTATAGATTTTAATCTAGAAACGAGTGCAAAAGTTTCATCAAAATCCATCCCCTCGATTTGAGAATATCCTTGTGCTACTGAGCGTGCCTTATTTCTAATGATTCTAGACTCACCATCTAATTTATTTTTTAAAATCCATTTTACACCTACAATCGGGTGATTAGATGGTCTTTCTACTAATTTCCAAACATTATGTTGCTCAAATTGTTCTAATTCTTCATTCATAGCAAAAAACCAAAATTCATCATTTAAAGCGGTAGAAACAGTTTTTGGTTCTATTTCGGAAACAAAACATATATTTGAATAAGATTCATGAAGAGAAGAGCAAGTTCTTACCCCAATAGATGGTTCACCAATTATTAGTTCCCGTGGATGATCCTTTGTAAATTTCAAGGCGCTTGGAGGTACATAAACATCTTCCTTGGCCTCCTCTTCCTCTTCTTTGGAAGGTTCCTCATCACCATGCTCCAAAGGTGGTAAGAGATCATCCTCTTTGCCCGCGGGAAGTCTTTCTACACAAGGAACAAGCTCATCAAATTTCACATTAGTCGACTCTTCAACTTTACTAGTTATTTTATTAAAATTTATATAAGCTTTACTAGTTGAAGAGTATCCAAAAAAAGTTCTTTCATCGCATTTTTCATCAAACTTTCTCAAGCTATCTTTAGTATTCAAAATAAAACATTTACAACCAAAAACTTTGAAGTAGGATACGTTAGGCTTCTTTTGAAAATAGAGTTCATAAGGTGTGTGATTAAGAGATGGGTGAAGCATGATTCTATTTATACCATAAATGATGTATTTATGGCTTCGACCCAAAATGACTTAGGCAATTTATATTCACATAGCATAGTGCGTGCTAGTTCTTGAAGTGTCATATTCTTTCTTTCTACAACACCATTTTGTTGTGGTGTGCGTGGCGTGGAGAACTCATGTTTAATGCCTAACATATCACAAAAAGATGTAAACTTTTCATTTTCAAATTCTCCTCCATGATCAGAGCGAATGCATTTAATTTTTAAATCACTTTCATTTTGAATACGAGTACATAATTTTGCAAATTTGCAAAATGCATCGGATTTGGATGAGAGAAATAATGTCCAACAATATCTTGAAAAATCATCTATTAAAATATATGTATATAATCTACCACAAAGACTTGCGGTGTTAACGGGACCAAAAAGATCCATATGAATTAATTGCAAGGGTCTTGTAGAAATAAAATTTTTACTTTTGAAAGAGGATCTAGTAAGTTTACCTTTTTGACATGGTGAACAAAGTGAAGGTAAAGTTCCATTTAACCTAGACAATCCTCTAATTAAATCACTTTTGACAAGTTTTACAATAAGCTTTGTGCTAGCATGTCCTAGCCGTCTATGCCAAAGTTCTAATTCATCATTTTTAGTGATAAAACATTTTATAGATGATTTAGAAAGATCATGAAAAGAAACTATATAAACATTATGTATTCTTGGTGCAGTTAGTAAAATATCTTTTATAGTAGGATTGGATATTTTGCACTGATTAGTGGAAGATTGAAATAAAATATCTAATCCTTTATCGTATAATTGACTAATAGAAATTAGATTGTGTTTTAGCCCTTTCACATAAAGAACATTAGAAATCGTAAAGGATTCGTTACCAACTGCACCAATTCCCATGATCATTCCTTTTCCGTTATCGCCAAATGTCACGATCCCTCCCTTCTTCTTTTCTAGGCTAAGGAACGTTGCTTTATTGCCTGTCATGTGCTTGGAGCATCCAGAATCCAAGTACCACACGTCTTTATTGTCCTTAGCCTTCCAGCACATCTAGAAAGAAGTTGAGAGTAAAGATCCGGATACCCAAATGGTACCACCCATAATATAAGTGGAAGCCTTAGGTACCCAGATTTGCTTTAAAGTAGTTTGCTTCACTTTCCTGCAAGAACTAGATGTGTGACCTAACCTAAAATAGTTTGCACACGAAATAAAGGGGGTTGAGACCCTTTTTTGGAATTTAGTGTAATTCTTGCTGGAAGGATTCAGATTTACAGAAGAAATAGGTTTTGCAAAAGAAATCATTGAATTTTTGTATGAGGTGCTAGCGTCGGGCGGTAGCACTAACCTCGATATTCCAGCCCAAATTTTCCAGAACCATAGCACTAGTTCCCTAAAATCATATCTATAGATTTTTTATCCATTCCAAATTATTTAATGGCCATGGTGAGATCATGAACTTGTTCTTTAAGTGAGGAATTTTCATTCACAAGCATGACACACCTATTTTCAAAACCTTTTTATTATTTTTGATTTGCAAAAGAGAGGCTTCTAATTTCCTTTCTAATTCCCTCTTCTCTTTTGTAAGAGTTTTGGCATGGGAGAGGGCTTTAGAAAGAGAATCTTCAATATCTTTTGCCAATTTAATGGAGTGATCACACTCTTGGCAAGAGATCTTTCTTTTTTCTAAGACAATTAATTTTTTGGAAAGCTTTTGATTTTCTTTAATTAGAGATTCATTTTCACGATTCAATAATATACTATCTTTCATATTTTTATCAAAAGATTTGCAAGTTTCAAGAAATTCATTAAACAATTCATCATAAGTGGGAGGAGTTACCTCAGTGTCGCTATGAACAATGTTATCATCATTGTTGTTTCCATGTCCCATGAGGCACATGTTTGCTTCCTCATCTTCTCTTGATGAAGACCCGCTTGATCCTTCGGAGGAGGAGGAGTCATCCCATGTTCTAGGTTTTAGCACCTTCCTCTTTTCCTTCCCTTTGTGATGCTTTTCCTTTTTCTCCTTCAAAAACTTTGGGCACTGACTCCGAATATACCCGGTCTGTGAAATTTTTTGAATCTTTATGAAGCGAGCAGGAGTTAGTCAACTTAAAGTTCACAAGCCAAACAACCAGAAGCAAATGGAGGCAAACAAGAAATCTTTATTGATAGCAGTACTTCAATTACAAGGCAAGGCATGCTTGGCGAGACATGATTTCGCCAGCACAAACACCAAGGAGAAAATTACAAAGTTGAAGATAACTTGAGACCGCTCAGACCGCGCGACCTCCCTGTGACTTGAGCAAGCTGCCAGACCGCAGCGACCTACCGATCACAGAACACCACCAAACCGCACTCCTTCTTCCGAACTCCTGATTCTCCCGAACTCCAGCACCACAACTCCAAGCCGCAGACCGCCCGAACACTTTCAGAGGAAGAGGTGATCGCTGCTGCCCGCACTATCCGCAGAAGCTGCACAAGAGAAGTTCAATCAGCAGACCGCCCGGACAGACAAATAGAGACCGCAGAAAAGAAGCGAACTCAGCTTACACTTGGTGTGTCTTGATTATTGCTGCCGATGGGTCCTATTTATAGGCGTGAGACCTGATCCAGTCACCACCCTATGAGATAGGATCACCAACCTCCAGACCGCGCGACCTGACCGGTCACACCGCGCGATCAGCAACAGTACTCCTGCTTCATTTTGGTGAACTTGCCAGCTTCAACATCAACTATGAGAGACCACCACTCTCACAGCAGATCGCGACTTCAAGAGAGATCGCCAGACCGCCCGAAGTTGTTCACCCCCTGTGTTCGTCCGAGACCGCGAACACAGCCAGTTCTCCAACAGACCGCGAACTCCTGTCCGCATGCCGGTCTCCACCTGAGACCGCGAACAACGTCCAGCTCGCATACCAGTCTCCTCCTGAGACCGCGAACTGAGATCGCGCGACTAAGATCCTTAGTCCGTGAATACCAATAGAAAGCCCGGTCAGCCACCAGACCGCATTCTGAAGAAAACCTGGAACAAGCTGTGCGGTCACACCAGACCGCCACAGCCTTGAAGAAGACAGCCCACCACGCGGTCACGCACAGACCGCGCACACCTGAAGACGAACTGTAACATCCCCATCCGTTCGGGATCATATAACAGAAGGTCCGGCCGGGGCCCCACGCCATATACTACAAAACAAACCGGAACGTCACTTAATTGAAATATCGAACGACGCTATACAACGAAGCCTAACTCAGAGCATTCTATGCGGAAGCTGAAAAGAGAGAAGAAAAACCCCAAAACCCGAACCCGGGTATTTCCACTTCTATTAATAGGAATAAAGTGTTTTACACAACAAAAGAGGCACAACGGCTTTACAAATTACCGACATCGGCGCGCAGGCCGGCCATACATGAAAACAAGAGAACATCAAAAAGGCCTTCAAGGGCCGCAGCAGCGCAGGGGCTTCATCCCGCTATGAGCCCGCTATGTTCCCGCTCGGTCCAGCACCTGTGCAACAAGCCCACCAAAAACGGTGGCAAAACAGGGCAACGGTCAGCAACAGCTGACCAAATATAACGACCCCACCCCTTCGAGGGGGTGGCAGTTTCTCGTCCCTGCAAGAGCATCACAACATATATATATAACGGAATGAAGCGGCTGATATAACCCACAACAATTCATACATATGCATCAATCACAAACGTGGGAATGGCCTCCACGTCTCATGCTCTCAGGCACTCTTTGGTGTACTCCGCCTTCCACCACCATCCACTCTTGATGGCTTTACCCTTCGAGGCTAAAGTCGGTGGCCCGAATACCAGGGCTCTCCCGTGCTTTAAATGTGAACATCCCGTAGTCCGAAGACTCTTTCCCATTGCTTCCCGAGATGCTATTCGAGACTTACTAATCAGGTGCTGCGATGGTGCGGTTTCAGGTTCGCCAAATGCCCGTTGTTCACAGCTCTCATTGTACAACACGAAAAGCGAGCATGGCGTCCCCTCATCCCAGGTATTCTCAATTAGCCGGCTCTACGGGCCGCTAAGTCATCCACCAGGACACCCTCACAGGTCGGGCACACAGGCCCCAGGTCCTCTCAACAGGTGGGCACAACAACATCACCAGAACTCAGTCTGGGAGATGTCGCCGGCGTTAACGCTAACGCCTGGCGACAGTGCACAAAAACCCCATTTTGGCTTCTAGCTGTGGGTGCTTCCCGGGGCGCACCCCCAGGCATTGCCGCACATGCAGTAGCACTCCCACAGCCTCAGAACGCACAAAATCACCAGAACTAAGTCTGGGAGCTACCGCCCGGCGATAACGCTAATGCCAGGCGACAGTGAACAGAACCTCCAATTCTGCTTCTCACTTCGGGTGCTCCCCGGGGCACACCCCCAGGCGTTGCTGTGCATGCAGTAGCACCCTCTAGTCCTACGAAGCAGGATATCAACACGGAGTTTCCCCCGGCACCCATAATATCAAAAAGCATCACCAATCTGGACGAACCGTCTCGGATGGGCTTCACACAGCGCGCCTATGTCCATTCCACGCATGGACTCTACATGTATGCAAGATCTGACGGGGATAACACGATCCATCCGTCGGAGGTCACGACCTCACCCTTTTTGGTAGGGACCTCAAATATGCACGGAAATGGACTAACACATGTCCAAAAGAGGGTAGAAAAGATCGTTACCCTTAGACGTCGCTTCGAGGCCATAGCTTGATTTTTGGCACAATTGGAAAGGAGCGTCTAGCCCTCCTCTACGCGTAGCCACCAACGTTGAGGGATTCCGAGGAGTGTAGCTCCACCAAATCCAAGCCCTAGGGTTAGGAAGCCATATTCATCATCATCTCCAAAGCCCTCCTTCTCTCCAAACCAAAACCCTTAAGAGAATAAGGAAGCCAAGTGAGTTTCGGCCACCCTATGCCAGCTCCCGAGCCAATCAACCCAAAACCAGCCCCAAAAGTCCAAGTGCCATCAATGCCCACGATTTCGGCCGCAAAGTACATTTTGGAGCTGTCGCCGGGCGGTAGCGCTATCGCCTGGCGACAGCTCTAAAGAACTGACTCCGACCAGTCAACGCCACTGCTTTGAATAGTGCATGACACGTGTCACGGTGTCGCCGGCGTTAGACTTACCGCCGCACGACAGCCTCTCGACAGAACCTTCTCAACAAAACGCTATCACCGGGCGATAGCCGCTATCGCCGGCGATACCGCTGGATTCCAAAAATCCAACTTTCTGATTTGAGGTCTTACAACCCTCCCCTCCTTATAAAAATTTAGTCCCGAAATTTATAAGAACAGGCACATATATATATCCAAAAAGGTCTTTACATAAAGGGGAAAAAGAGAGATAAACGTCACCGAAACAGCTCGGGGAACTCCTCCATCATGGTCTGCTCACGCTCCCATGAGAGTTCCTCGCGACCGCAGTTGTCCCAACGGACCTTTACCATACGGATCGCCCTGCTCCGCAACTGACGCACCTTAGCATCCTCGATGCTAACGGGCCTGACCGTCATCTTAAGCCCACTATCCACGGGCACCTGATCCGCCGCGACCACCTGCGTAGGCTCTTGCACTGCCTTCCGCAACACGGAGATGTGGAATACATCGTGTAGCCTGCTCAGTTCCGCCGATAGTGCAAGCCTAAAAGCCGTCTCGCCGACGCGCTCGATGATCTCAAACGGTCAAAGGTATCTCGGACTCAGCTTTTTCAAGCGTCGAATCCTGGATACACCCTTGAACGGCCTGATCTTCAAGTAAACCCAATCACCAACGGCGAATTGGACGTCGCGGTGCTTCGCATTATAGTACTTTGCCTGCCTATCCTGCGCAACCAAAAGCCTCTCCCGGATCATACGTACCGTCGAAGTCGCCTCATCGACGTCTTTCCTCTTGAAGAGCTTCGTCTCGCCCATTTCCGCCCAAGCTAAGGGAGTGCGGCACTTCCTGCCATAGAGGGCCTCGAAAGGCGCCATCTGAATACTAGCCTGGTAGCTGTTGTTGTATGCGAACTCAACAAGAAAGAGGTGATCTTCCCACCCCTGGCCGAAATGCAGGACGCACATCCGGAGCATGTCCTCCATCGTCCTATTGGTACGCTCAGTTTGGCCATCCGTCTAAGGATGAAAGGTCGTGCTAAACTGCAGCTTCGTACCCAATAGACGGTTGACTAGCCTCCAGTCGCTCGAAGTAAAGCGTCCATCTCGATCACTGACGATGCTACGGGGCACACCGTGCAGTCGCACTACTGTATCAACATACAGCTTCGCCAAATTCTCCACCTAGTCATCCCTCCGGTTGGGGATAAAGTGCGCCACCTTCGTCAGCCGGTCTACGACTACCCAGATGGCATCGTTCCCGCACTGCGATCTCGGCAGCCCATGCACGAAATCCATGAAAACGTCATCGAATTTCCACTCCGGAACCGGTAATGACTTCAAAAATCCACCGGGCTTCTGACATTCCGCCTTCACTAGCGCACAAGTCTGGCACTTGGACACGTAGTGCGCGATGTCCCTCTTCATACCCGGCCACCAGAAAAGGACCTTCATGTCCTTGTACATCTTCGTGCTCCCCAGATGAACTGAATACCTGGTACGATGCGCCTCGTACATCAACTCATCGCGCAGCTCACCCACCTTGGGGACGCACAAACGGTCGCCTCTCCACAGCAACCCATCACGCACCTGAAACTGGGCATCCGGCCCACCACCAGCCTCCTCCGCGTAGCGCTTTAAACTCGGATCGAGTTCTAAAGCCTGGCGGACTCTATCTGCGAGGTCGTACTGCACCTCAGTCCAACTCAAACAGGCACCGGCACTGCTCCTCTTCTCCACGCAAGAAATATCCAAGGCCTCCAGGTCACGTATCAGGTGCTCATCATGCATCTGAATCCAGTTGGCCTGCGCTGGAGCCCTGCGACTGAGTGCATCTGCGACAACATTCCCCTTCCCGGGAGTATAGTGGATCTCGAAGGTGAAGTCCCCAAGGAACTCCATCCACCTCTGCTGTCGCATATTCAGCCCTTTTTGCGTCAGAAGGTACGTCAGGCTCTTATGGTCCGTGAAGATATCGATCTTCACGCCATACACATAATGCCGCCAAAGCTTCAGGGCAAATATCACGGCCGCCAACTCTAGGTCGTGGACCGGATAGTTCCGCTCGTGCACCTTCAGCTGGCGAGAGCCGTACGCTACTACCTGGCCATGCTGCTGCAGAACACAGCCAAGGCCGCTCCCAGAAGCATCGCTGTAGATCTCAAAGCCCTCCGTGCCGCAAGGCAAACATAAGATCGGATTCGTGGTAAGCCGCCACTTCAACTCCTCGAAAGCCTGCGCACACGCGGGCGTCCAAATAAACTCCTGCATCTTTCGTGTCAGCGTCGTAAGAGGCAGAGCGATCCGTGAGAAGTTCTCCACGAAGCGCCTGTAATAGCCGGCCAGCCCGAGAAAGCTACGGACCTCCGCTACAGAAGAAAGAGCAGGCCACTCCCTGATGGCCGCAACCTTCACCGGATCTACCGCCACACCCGCTCCACTAACCAAACGCCACGGAAGGTAGCCAGAACTCGCACTTCGAGAACTTGGCATACAGCTGGTTCCTCCTCAGAACCTCCAAGACTACTCGCAGGTGATCACCGTGCTCCTCCTCGGACTGAGAGTAGACCAGTATGTCGTCAAGGAAGACGATCACAAACCGGTCGAGGTACTCTCGGAAAGTCCGGTGCATCAAGTCCATAAACACCGAAGGCGCATTAGACAGCCCAAACGACATCACGGTGAACTCATACTGCCCGTACCTTGTACTGAAGGCAGTCTTCGGGATGTCGCACTCCCTGATCCGCACCTGATAATAGTCGGACTTCAAGTCCATCTTCGAGTATACTGTCGAACCAACGAGCTGTTCGAACAAGTCGTCTATCCTCGAAAGAGGATACTTGTTCTTCTCGGTCAGCTTGTTCAACTCCCGATAATCGAGGCAAAGCCGCAGGCTACCGACCTTCTTTTTGACAAAGAGGACTGGTGCACTTCAAGGTGAGGAACTCGGACGCACGTAGCCCTGCTCAAGCAGCTCCTGCAACTGTAGCTTCAACTCCGCCAACTCCTTCGGAGCCATACGATACGGCGAGCGGGCCACAGGCTTAGCGCCTGGCACCAACTCAATCGTGAAATCTATCTCCCGCTGCAGTGGAGCACCGGGGAGATCGCTCGGGAACACATCGGGGAACTCTGAAACTACCGGAACATCCACTAGGCTGGGCCTCGGCGTTGAAGCTTCCACTAGAGCAAAGAATAACTCTGCTCCCTGTTGCACTGCCTTGGACACCTTAAGAGCAGACATCAGCATCTTGCTCGATCCACGCATGCCCGCAAAGACCGTCTCGCGATCGGCACACTGCCCAAACCTCACCTCCTTGGTGGTGCAATCGATGCACGCACGCTGCTCCGACAGCCAGTCCATGCCGAAGATTACATCGAACTCAACCAGGGGGAGTAACGATGCTTTCAGGTCATACTCCTGGCTTCCAACTAGAACCTTCACGCAGCAACTCCTCTCCACACGCATCGAATATCCATTCGGTAGTAGGACCTCCAGTCCCTCTGCAGAAGCAATCGACGGCACACCAATACGTTGGACGAAGTCCGACGATAAGAAGGAGTGCGAAGCTCCAGTATCGAAAAGCGCTCTTGCAGGAACGCCTAAAACATTTACAAAGCCTACACCGCCAAACAAGGTTAGCATGAACACTAAAATAGGTATATAAAACAGTAAGGACTGTATATTAAATTATACCTGTCACGACGTCCTTGGCTTTGATAGCCTCCTGCTGACCAAGATTGAAGACTCTGGGTTGCGGGGGAGCCATACGGGAGGCAACGGACTCAACCGCCTTCCCCTTCTCAGAAAAAGATGGCCCAGTCTTCTTCTCTGACCTTGGAAGCCCACTGCGGCAATCCCGAGAGAAATGGCCAGGCTTGCCACAAGTAAAACAAATAAGAGGGCCACGTCCAGACGACGCGCCCGAAGCAGAGGGAGCTGGCCCAGATAATCGAGCCTTCTTCCAGCGATTCAACCTCCGCAACTTCGGCGCACTCGGCGCCTTGCCCTCCGGCACTGCCTCACCCACAACCACCTTGCCCTTCTCCCTGAGCATGTCCTGCTCCAGCGCTCGGGCTGAACTAACGAGGGTCGTGAAACCCTGCGTCAACGACCCTGTCAGAAGATACCGCAACTCAGTACGCAAGCCTCCGTAAAACCTGTTCACCCTTCTCCCCTCATCATCGAAAGAAGTTCCAGCGTAACGCCCGAGGCGGGTGAACTCATACAGGTAGTCATCAACCAGTCTATCACCCTGCGTCAGAGCCAGGAACTGGTTCTCCATCACGATCTGCTGCGACGAAGGCACATACCTTACCAGGAAGATTCTCGAGAACTCTTCCATCGGCACATCAACCAGTCGCCTTCCCGCAAACTGGCGCCTCTCTACCTCATCCCACCACCGCCTGGCTTCCTTTTCCAACAAGAAAGTAGCAAAGGTCACTTTCTGCGCTTCATCTGACTGTGTCGCTGTCAGAATTCGCTCCATATGTGACAGCCAGTCCTCGACCTCAGCTGGGGATTCAACCCCGGTAAACGAAGGAGGTCGAAATCCCAGGAAGTGCTTCAGCTGTTGCTCAGCAGCACGCCTCACGGGGACTTGCTCCACTCTTAGTGGCTCTGGGGCCACTTCCTGCACCGGCGGTTGACCTTGCCATCCAGGATGGCCATTCAACGCAGCTAGAACGGCTTCTGTAACTCGCCGAACCATCTCAGCAGACGGAGGTGTAGGAGCCTCAGCAGACCCACTACTCTCAACCACGTCACGGGGACGCGACGTTCCCGCTGCACTTCGAGTGCCCTACACGAGTGCATCACACAGTTAGGCGACAGCACAGTCGCAACTAACAACAAAAGGAACACTCAGGTTCCAAAATCATGCAATAATTGTTGGTTTGTTGTTACATTTTATTCCTAAGTGGATATTTTTGGGTTTATTTTACGTCTCGACGGTAGCGCACACACGTGCTCACCACCCCTTAAAAGAATTCGTCCACGAATTCCTTAGAAGGACAAGGAACCCTAGAAGCTGATACCAATTTGTAACATCCCCATCCGTTCGGGAGCATATAACAGAAAGTCCGGCCGGGGCCCCACGCCATATACTACAAAATAAATGGGAACGTCACTTAATTGAAATATCGAACGACGCTATACAACGATGCCTAACTCAGAGCATTCTATGCGGAAGCTGAAAAGAGACAAGATAAACCCCAAAACCCGAACCCGGGTATGTCCACTTCTATTAATAGGAATAAAGTGTTTTACACAACAAAAGAAGCACAACGGCCTTACAAATTACCGACATCGGCGCGCAGGCCGGCCATACATGAAAACAAGAGAACATCAAAAAGGCCTTCAAGGGCCGCAGCAGCGCAGGGGCTTCAGCCCGCTATGAGCCAAATGCCCGTTGTTCACAGCTCTCGTTGTACTACACGAAAAGCGGGTATGACGTCCCCTCAGCCCAGGTATTCTCAATTAGCCGGCTCTACAGGCCGCTAAGTCATCCACCAGGACACCCTCACAGGTCGGGCACACAGGCCCCAGGTCCTCTCAGCATGTGGGCACAACAACATCACCAGAACTCAGTCTGGGAGCTGTCACCGGCGTTAACGCTAACGCCTGGCGACAGTGCACAAAAACCCCATTTTGGCTTCTAGCTGTGGGTGCTTCCCGGGGCACACCCCCAGGCATTGCTGCACATGCAGTAGCACTCCCACTGGCTCAGAACGCACAAAATCACCAAAACTAAGTCTGGGAGCTACCGCCCGGCGATAACGCTAACGCCAGGCGACAGTGAACAGAACCTCCAATTCTGCTTCTAACTTCGGGTGCTCCCCGGGGCACACCCCCAGGCGTTGTTGCGCATGCAGTAACACCCTCTAGTCCTACGAAGCAGGATATCAACACGGAGTTTCCCCCGACACGCATAATATCAAAAAGCATCACCAATCTAGACGAACCATCTCGGATGGGCTTCACACAGCGCGCCTACGTCCATTCCATGCATGGACTCTACATGTATGCAAGATCTGACGGGGATAACATAAATCCATCCGTCGAAGGTCAGGACCTCACCCTTTTGGGTAGGGACCTCAAATATGCACGAAAATGGACTAACACGTGTACAAAAGAGGGTAGAAAAGATCGTTACCCTTAGACGTCGCTTCGAGGCCATAGCTTGATTTTTGGCACGGTTGGAAAGGAGCGTCTAGCCCTCCTCTACGCGTAGCCACCAACGTTGAGGGATTCCGATGAGTGTAGCTCCACCAAATCCAAGCCCTAGGGTTAGGAAGCCCTATTCATCATCATCTCCAAAGCCCTCCTTCTCTCCAAACCAAAACCCTTAAGAGAATAAGGAAGCCAAGTGAGTTTCGGCTACCCTATGCCAGCTCCCGAGCCAATCAACCAAAAACCAGCCTCAAAAGTCCAAGTGCCATCAATGCTCACGATTTCGGCCGCAAAGTACATTTTGGAGCTGTCGCCGGGCAGTAGCGCTATCGCCTGGCGATAGCTCTAAAGAACCGACTCTGACCAGTCAACGTCACTGCTTTGAACAGTGCATGACACGTGTCACGGTGTCGCCGGCGTTAGACTTACCGCCGCGCGACAGCCTCTCGATAGAACCTTCTCAACAGAACGCTATCGCCGGGCGATAGCCGCTATCGCCGACGATAGTGCTGGATTCCAGAAATCCAACTTTCTGATTTGAGGTCTTACACGAACAACCCGCCACGGGGTCAGACATAGACCGCGCGGCCTCCACCTTCAGCCTCCTTGGACCAGATACCAGCGATCAAGCCAGGAGACCGCAGCTAGGCTAAGACAAGCCAGACCGCAGAGGCAGACGCCAAGTCGTGCGGTCACGCCAGACCGCCCGACCTCCTCCCAGACCGCCCAGGTCCAAAAGTCCTCTAACTTCCACTTCAACAATTTCAACACTCCCCCTTGAAGTGGGAAGTTGAAACCAGCCCCAGTAGGCTCCTTAGCCGTGTGAACAGCCCCTTTGCCAGCGCCTTTGTGAAGATGTCCGCGACATTGTCCGCACTCCGCACATGCACGACCGAAAGGGATCCCTCCAGCACCTTCTCCCGTATGAAGTGATGCTCGATCTCGATATGCTTGGTCCTCGCGTGACAAACTGGATTGGTAACCAGTTTGAGAGCACTCTCGTTGTCACCGCGTAGCAGAGTCGGCTCCCGAACCTCCTTGTGGACGTCTCCCAGCAACCTCCTAAGCCAGATGGCTTCCTGATCTGCCAAGGCCGAAGCCTTGTATTCTGCTTCCGTGGTGGAGACCGACACAAAATCCTGCTTCTTGCTGCACCATGATATAGCTGTAGGGCCCGCCATGAAGACGAATCCAGACGTCGACTTCCAATCATCCGAATCTCCCCCGTAATCAGCATCCATGAACCCGTGCACCTCGAAGCCCGCATCCCTCCTGTACAGGAGACCCATGTCCGAGGTCGCCTTGACATACTTCAGAATGTTCTTGGCTGCTAGCAGATGAGGTACCCGTGGCTCCGCCATATATCGGCTCACTCTGCCAACTGCATATGCAATATCCGGCCTCGTGATCATCAGATAGATCAGGCTCCCAACCAGAGCTCGGAACACCAATGGATCTTGCATAATCCTCCCCTCATCCTTCCGAAGCTTCATAGCCTTCTCCAGAGGTGTGGAAGTGCACTTCCCTTCCTTCATGCCGAATCACTCCACGATCCGCTCCGCATAACTGGCCTGGGTCACCAGCACTCCACCTTCCTTCCTCTACACCTCGAGTCCAAGGAAGTGGTGAAGCTCACCTAAGTCCTTCATCTCGAACCTGATAGACAGCTCGGCCCAAAGCTGCGCTACCTCCTCCTTCGAGTTCCCCGTCACGAACATATCCTCGACGTATAGCAGCACGATGACTTGAAGCTCCCCGCTCTTCTTGACGAACAAGCTTGGGTCTGAGTCAGAAGCACCAAATCCACAGAATAGGAGATATTCTGCAATCTTCCCGTACCACGCCCTCGGCGCTTGCTTCAACCCATACAGGGCCTTCTTCAACTTGCAAACATGCTCCGAAAAATCTTCAGACACAAAGCCTAGTGGCTGGACCATGAAGATGTCCTTGTCAATCTCGCCGTACAAGAAGGCGTTCTTGACGTCGAGCTGCCAAATCTCCCATCCACTGAATGCCGCCAAGGCAATGATGAACCGAACTGAAGTCATTTTTGCCACCGGACTGAATGTCTCCTCGTAGTCTTCACCGTATTGCTGTGAGAACCCCCGAGCTACAAGACGAGCCTTGTACCGCTCGATGCTGCCGGCAGCTTTCTTCTTGAGCTTGTAAACCCACTTGCATGTAACAGGAGTGGTGCCCTTGGGCTTTGGCACAAGAGACCAGGTCTCATTCTTCTCAAGAGCTGCCATCTCTTCTTGCATTGCAATGTCCCACTCCTTCACACCTCTAGCCTTCTCAAAGCTCGACGGCTCCCTCTCATCCAAGGGACCAGCGAAGAAACATGAGACGAAGCTCACTGTGTTTCCTCCTGTATAGCGATCAGGGGCAATGATCGCTCGCTTCGACCTCCTCAGCTCCTTCCCCTGAACCGCATTATCTCCAGCTGCTTCTTCCCTAGCTCCTCTTCCAGACGTGCTAGGAGCATCGCTCCCCCTGTTCCCTGAACCAGAAGCCCCCTTCTCGGAACTAGAAGGAGATGGACCACCTGGTGACACAGGTAGCTCCACCTGAAGATCCTCCACAGCTTTTTCTGGCACCTCCACCCTGCTCTCTGGTAGCTCCACATCAGAAGACCCCTTGTAAGATGTCACCTCATCGAACACGACGTCGCGAGATACCACAAATCTCCGCGTCTCCGGGTCCATGCACTTCCATCCTTTCTTCCGCTCATCGTATCCCACGAAGACTAGCTTCCTTGCTTTCGCATCTAGCTTCGTCCGAAGAGAATCTGGAACATGCACGTAGCAGGTGGATCCAAACACCCTAAGGTGTGCCACGCTTAGCTTCTCCTTGAACATCATCTCATGCGGAGTCAACATGTTGATGGGACTCAAAGGCATCTGGTTGATGACGTAGGCAGCACAAGACATTCCCTCCGCCCAGAAGGACTTTGGGATACTCTTGGCATGCAGCCAACACTTGCAGGTCTCCGTCAGATGACGGATCTTCCGCTCTGCAACATCGTTCTGCTGTGGAGTATGTGCACAAGTGAGCTCTCTCTGGATGCCTGCCTTCCTGCAAAAAGTAGAGAACTCACTGGAGGTGAACTCCCCTCCGTTGTCAGTCCTCAGCTTCTTCACCCGCAGTCTTAGCCGACCCTCCACGAGCTCCTTGAACTCCACAAACTTGGCAAACGCCTCCGCCTTCTCCTTCAGGAAATATACCTAGACATATCTGGTGTAATCATCGATCAACACCAGCATATATCTGCTGCCTCCGAGGCTTGGGGTAGCAGTTGGTCCCATCAAGTCACCATGGATGCACTCCAACGACACACTACTCCTTGTCTGCGACTTGTCAAACGGTAGCCGATGAGACTTGCCGAACTGACATCCCACGCAAACATGACCTTCACCGTAGGAAGATAGACTTGGCAGGCCCTTGACCAGACCTCTCACCGCCATAGCTTTCAGCTTGTCCATCCCTACGTGCCCCAACCTCTCATGCCATATAACATCACCATCATTCGTCTTCATCTTGTCGACGTAGGAACTTGTTGATAAAACAAACAAGTTCTTTGCCCATCTCCCGACATGGACGACCTCGGCCTTTACAGCCTCAAAATTGCGTAGAAACTTCACTTCTGTTGGGCTGAACAGAACGTGATACCCATCGTCTACAGCATTGGTCACGGAGAAGAGGTTTTTTCTCATACCAGGCACGTGATAGACGCTCTTCAAAGTAAGTGGCCCTCTATCACTGCCCAAGGAAACAACCCCCACCTTCTCTACTGGATGCACAATATTATCAGCAGTAATGATTGCATTGTTACCTGTATAGGGCTGTGCAGAAGAAAGCTTGGTCTCGTCTCCGGTGAGGTGATGACCACACCCTGAGTCCACGATCCAGTCTTCCAGATAGTTGATAGAAGAAGAAGCTCCAACAGAAGCCGAGAAGGCTCCTCCCCAGCCTCCTTCAAAGTACCTGGCCTCAGCTTCCTCCTTCTCCGCAGCATGCCCAGCTTGGGTGACCACCTTGCAATCCTTCCTGATGTGGCCATACTTGCCACACTTGAAGCTCTTCGGACCTTCACCCTTCTTCTTCCGTCAGCCTTGGGAGCATACCCCCTTTCCTGCTGCCCAGAAGTTGAAGGCCCATAGCCTCCTCCAGCGGTCTTCTTCTTCTTATCCCACTTCTTCTTCTTTCCTGAGAAGAGCATTTCGCCATCTCCCCCGGCCACCGACACCCCCGCCATCTGCCTTGCTAAACTTTCTTGCGATGCAAGCAAGTTCTCCAGCTCCAACAGAGATGGCTGATTTGCCCACCCCTGCACCGACGTCACAAAGGCAACATATTCCTTCCGCAAGCCACAGATGATGTGCCTCTTCAGCTTCGCCTCAGAGATAGGCTCATCAGGATCCAATGCTGAGATTTCAGCGCACAAGTTCTTCATCTTCAGAAAGAAGGTGGAAATAGAAAGATCACCCTGAGCCGACCTTGCCAGCTCATTCTCCAAGAACTATAGCCTTGCTACATTCTTCTTGTTAAACAGCCCATCCAGGGCTCTCCAGATCTTCGCAGCTGATCCACACCCCAAAATGTGATCAAACAGATCAGGTGAAATTGCTCTCTTCAGAGTGAACTCTGCCTTCGCATTCGCCCTCCTCCAAGTTCTCACCTCTGCCCCATTATCCCCTTCCAGGACAACTTCCTGCGTCTGATCTCCTCCAACTACCTCCCAGAGGTCCTCACCTAGAAGATAACTTTGCATACACAACTTCCACTTCTTGAAGTTAGTCGATGTAAGCATCTCAATTCCAAGACCTCTCGCTTCCATTGCTCTACCACTGGTTCCTTCTTCACAAAGGCGATGGCTACTCTAAGTCACTCACTGCTCAACCACTCCAACCTACCTCTGATACCATGTGAAATTTTTCGAATCTTTATGAAGCGAGCAGGAGTTAGTCAACTTAAAGTTCACAAGCCAAACAACCAGAAGCAAATGGAGGCAAATAAGAAATTTTTATTGATAGCAGTACTTCAATTACAAGGCAAGGCATGCTTGGCGAGACATGATTTCGCCAGCACAAACACCAAGGAGAAAATTATAAAGTTGAAGATAACTTGAGACCGCTCAGACCGCACGACCTCCCTGTGACTTGAGCAAGCTGCCAGACCGCAGCGACCTGCCGATCACAGAACACCACCAAACCGCACTCCTTATTCCGAACTCCTAATTCTCCCGAACTCCAACACCATAACTCCAAGCCGCAGACCGCCCGAACACTTTCAGAGGAAGAGGTGATCGCTGCTGCCCGCACTATCCGCAGAAGCTGCACAAGAGAAGTTCAATCAGCAGACCGCCCGGTCAGACAAATAGAGACCGCAGAAAAGAAGCGAACTCAGCTTACACTTGGTGTGTCTTGATTATTGCTGCTGATGGGTCCTATTTATAGGCGTGAGACCTGATCCAGTCACCACCCTATGAGATAGGATCACCACCCTCCAGACCGCGCGACCTGACCGGTCACACCGCGCGATCAGCAACAGTACTCCTGCTTCATTTTGGTGAACTTGCCAGCTTCAACATCAACTATGAGAGACCGCCACTCTCACAGCAGATCGCGACTTCAAGAGAGATCGCCAGACAGCCCGAAGCTGTTCACCCCCTGTGTTCGTCGGAGACCGCGAACACAGCCAGTTCGCCAATAGACCGCGAACTCCTGTCCGCATGCCGGTCTCCACCTGAGACCGTGAACAACATCCAGCTCGCATACCAGTCTCCTCCTGAGACCGCGAACTGAGACCGCGCGACTAAGATCCTTAGTCCGCGAATACCACCAGAAAGCCCGGTCAGCCACCAGACCGCATTCTGAAGAAAACCTAGAACAAGCTGTGCGGTCACACCAGACCACCACAGCCTTGAAGAAGACAGCCCGACACGCGGTCACGCACAGACCGCGCACACCTGAAGACGAACAACCCGCCACGCGGTCAGAGACAGACCGCGCGGCCTCCACCTTCAGCCGCCTTGGACCAGATACCAGCAATCAAGCCAGGAGACCGCAGCTAGGCTAAGACAAGCCAGACCGCAGAGGCAGACGCCAAGTCGTGCGGTCACGCCAGACCGCCCGACCTCCTCCCAGACCGCCCAGGTCCAAAATTCCTATAACTTCCACTTCAACAATTTCAACACGGTCTTCCTGCAATGATAGCATTCTGGTGGAGGTCTTTCTTCTTCATCATCGCTCTCCTTTTCCTTCTTTGACGATGACCCTTTCCACCTTGCATCCTTTTGGAAATCTTTCCGGAAGGTGTTTCTCCTTTCCGGATTTCGCATGAACTTTCGGAAGTTCTTTACCAAAATGCTTTCTTCATCTTCATCCTCATCCTCTTGGCACTCCTTCTTTGATTTTAGTGCCAACGCCTTCTTCTTTGGCTCCTTGTTGTATTCATCGTATTGAATCTTGAGTTCTACCTCATGGGTGTTTAGATTCCCAATGAGGCTCTCAACCGAGAGCGTTCTTAGATTGTGCGACTCTGAGATAGCCGTTACCTTCAGATTGAATTTTAGAGGAAGAGATCGAAGAATCTTACGGATCAAGTCGCCATTGGAAAAGGTTTTTCCAAGTGCTTTGGAGGCATTGACGATCTTGGTGAAGCGTGTGTACATTTCATCAATATTTTCGCTTTCATCAATCTGAAACTTTTCATATTCAGAGTCTAGTTGAAAAAGTTTTAAATCTTTAACCTGCGAAGTACCTTCATGAGTAATTTCTAAATGATTCCAAATATCATATTCAGTAGTACATGCGGAAATTCTATTAAATTCATTTCTATCTAACACACAAAATAAAGCATTCATGGCCTTAACGTTATTTTTGCATTTAAGTTTATCCCTATCATCTCATTTATCCTTAGGCTTTTCTAATGTTACCTCTCCAACTACAAATGTAGGAGGAGAGTATTCCTCTTCTACCATATTTCATACCTCAATATCTAGGGTCATAAGAAAACACCTCATCCTATTTTTCCAATAATTATAATTTGACCCAGTAAATAGTTGAGGTCTACTAATTCCCTGTCCCTCGGAAAAAGCGAGATCATAAGACGCTATTATTCCTGGTTTTTAAACCATTTGGAATAACCTATCTCTGATACCACTTGTTGGATCGATATGCGCCCTTAGAGGGGGAGGGGTGAAAAAGGGAATAAAAATTCTTTATATAATTTTAAGAAAATTACTAAATTGTTTTTAGTAAGAGAGAGCAAAATAACAATTTAGAAAAAAGTAATTTGCAATAATAAAATTTACGCCAAATGAGAGAAATCAAGTAAACACAAATATAGACATGATTGTATTATATGAAAAAGTGTTTACATAAATTTGATTTCAATATCGCTAGAAATCGTAGGCGTACAAATGTAAATATCTTTTCCTTTTCTATACCGACTTGTATCCCCACAAACCGGTTGGCTTTAGCCTATCCTTCCCCGGATATGTCCTCAAGCCGCTCTAGCCAATCCTAACCCCGGATATGGCCTCGAACACCCCTTAGATCTAATCTCCTAGACCTAGTCGCCAGCTCACGCGGAGAATTACCACCTAAGCTGCGCGAGGACCTAGTCGCCAACACAAGGCAATTTTACTACAAAAATTCACAATAATGAAATAAAGCAAATAACAAAAACTCACTCTATGAGATTTCTGAAGATGAGGATGAAGGATCGCTGTAGCATAAGCGAGGTTGAAGCGATCGTTCTTCGGATGCAGCGTGTTGGCTTCCTTCTCCAGAAATCTTCTTTGGCTTTGAGTGAGAGATGAACTTTCGGCAGAGTAACAACTCTTGAATTTTTGCACAAGTAATCTCTCTGGGATGTCTAACCAAAACGAGAGAGAATGCATCAATTTATAGAACTTGGAGATAGCGCCTGCGGTCGCTCCTAGCGCCTGCGGTCGCTCCTAGCGCCTGTGGTCGCTCCTAGCGCCTGAGGTAGCGTTCGTGTAGAAGTGGTTACGAAACCGTCGCGGCGTGGCGTTGTGTGCACGAACTCAAGCTAGCGTTGGCGGTAGCGCTAGCGTTATGCGGTATTCCTAGCACCGGCGGTAGCTCTCCTTCAGAGAATTTGATTTGAAGCTGCTTTCTACCTGTGGAGTATTGCACATATAGTTCCTACACACTATAAACACACGACAAGCAAGATCAAATACAATATGGGATTTGTTATTCTAAAACAAAGGGATGTGACACACATGTCCAACACGAGAGAGTTCCGAAAAATTAATTTTCGAAATTAAATAAAGAGCAAGTTGGGAATTAGTTGTGAACTCTATAATGAGGCACAACTTTTCACGACAATCAAAATTGCGACGCATCCTTTTAAAATAACTAAATATAATTAGCCATCATGACTAATTAAGCCATTTTGAACCGGCATTCGTGTTGACCAGGGGCGGACCCAAGGGGGGCGGGCTGGGGACTGGGCCCCCCAAGAATTTTGCAAAAAAGTTGGTGGATTCGGATTCCTCTCATCGAGATAATGAATTTTGACTACTTATAAGTCAAAAATGATGACCGAATGAGGGAGAAACGACTCTGGTAAGATGAAGACGTTCAAAAACAATTTTGGTTGGAGGAAGATGATATCTAGCCCTCCCTTGTTCAAATTCCTGGATCCGCCCCTGATGTCGGTGGGCCATTTCAATATTTCATGTAATTGTTAGATTAACCGAATCTAGAGTAATCCCTAGAGCGCAGCGGAATAAGGGGATCGTGTATAGAGGGGTTATACCTCCGGCCATTACGACCACTTTTGGACGATCGGCTTCGACTGTAGCGCTAGACGGAGAACCTCCTAGCTGTGAGCAAATCAGTACAGGGCACACCTCCTGGCTGTGCAGAGATCGGACAAGGCACCTCCAAGAGCTAAAGAGCAGGGATCAGGCACCACTCGTCCAGGCAATAGCCGAACAAGAGGCGGCTGGAGTACCTCAGGAAAAGCTCGACGTTGAAGGGGAGGAACAGCGACAGGGCTGTCGTTCTGCTACAGGTTCTGCGACAGCAGAGGAAGGGGCGACGACTGCCTGCGGCCGAGATGTCGACGAGGACCGGCGATGGCGGAGCAGCGGCGGCGACAAACGAGGCTAGGGCAGTGACGCACGACTGGAGGCGGCACTGGATGCTCGGTGGCGACACACGCGAAGGGGGCGGCAGCACGCGAACACGCCTAACCCTAAAATCGCGATCTGGGAGAATAGGAACAGTGCGCTTGCTCGGCTTCCGAAATGGTGGGGAGGGATTGAACCAGATGATGTTAATGAGATGGGTTTAACATTCTATTTATACCCCCATTCAGGGCCTTGAGCAAAGCCCTTATCGATCGGGGCCGTCGATCCTCCCATCTAGAGGATCGAGGTTAAAACCCGATCTAATTGTAATAACGCGCGCCGCTATGAGTTTATTGAGTCACCCCGAATACCGGTCACCCAATCGGGTTCCCTCGGGTTGAATCACGATAGGATAATTCTTACATTCTCCCACTTGATTCAACACAGGGAAAAGCCCACCTATTATTTGAAAAAATAATTGTTTTACTTTATAAGAGTAAAATAACTCTAGACACATAGGGTGACGGTGAACTATGAAACTTCATGTATGGCCATACTAAATAATTATAACTTCAGTGACTCTTGGCTCAAAACCTTATGCGACGGCTTTATACTTGCATAGGATATCACTACCACATGAACTGCAGCGGTTGTGCCTTGATAGTAGGTACTTCCCTTCCGCAATCACAATGTAGTTGTTAAACCCTATCAAGCGCTTTATGCGGCATTAACTCCTTATGAGTGGACTCTCCCACTCTTTAATGCAATATTTAATCTCTAATAATACTTTAGTATGCGCATAAGAGATAATAAACTGAAATTATGCATTAATCAATATCAACAGGAGAATAACATAAAATGTCATGACAACTTAAGCATCAAACGAGTCCACAAGTCCCATTCTTTCGACATGAGTTTTAAATAACTTAGGTGGGAGCCCCTTAGTCATGGGATCTGCTACCATAAGCAGTGTGCCTATATGCTCGATGATGACTTTCTCCTCCTGCACATTTTCTCTGACCACCAAAAACTTTATATATATGTGTTTGCTGCGGCTCCCGCTTTTATTGTTCTTTGCAAAGAACACCGCTGCAGCATTATCACATAGAAGCTTCATTGGCTTAGGAACTGTATCCATCACCCTAAGCCCTGAGGTGAAGTTCATCAACCACAATGCTTGCTTTGTTGCTTCATAGCATGCAATGAACTCTGCCTCCATAGTCGAGGATGCGATGAGAGTCTGTTTGACACTCTTCCATGCTACTGCACCACCGGCCAACATGAAGATGTAGCCCGATGTGGATTTCCTCGAATCTTGGCAGCCTGCAAAGTCTGCATCTGTGTATCCGACCAGGTCCAGATTGTCGGATTCTCTATATGTAAGCATGTAATCTTTTGTTCCTTGGAGATATCGCATGACTTTCTTGGCAGCTGTCCAATGCTCTATCCCAGGATTACTTTGATATCTTCCCAACATCCCTACTACGAATGCAATGTCTGGTCTGGTGCAAACATCTAGATAGACCAAACTGCCAACCGCAGATGCATATGGAATATTTTTCATGGATTCAAGTTCCAGAGAGGTTTTGGGGCATTGTGACAAACTGAATTTGTCACCCTTCACTATGGGAGCTATGGAACTGGAGCAGTTTTTCATATTAAATCTCTCTAGAATTTTGTTGATATAGGCCTTCTGAGATAACCCCAAGATCTTTCGAGATCTATCTCAATGTATCTCAATTCCTATAACATAAGAAGCCTCCCCTAAATCTTTCATATCAAAATTCTTAGAGAGAAACTGTTTAGTCTCCCATATCATAGCCCGACTATTACCCGCCAGCAAGATATCATCAACATATAGGACTAATATAATGAAAGAGCTCCCACAGACCTTGATGTATATGCACTGATCCACAATGTTTTCTTCGAAGCCAAATAAGATAACAACATTGTGAAACTTTGTATACCATTGTCGTGAGGACTGCTTTAGTCCATATAGTGATTTCCTTAATTTGCATACGAGTCCAAGATGACTCTCTGAAACGAAGCCTTCAGGCTGACTCATGTATACTTCCTCTTCAAGATCCCCATTTAAGAATGTCGTTTTGACATCCATCTGATGTAGCTCTAAATCAAGGTGAGCTACGAGGGCCATGATGATTCTTAGTGAATCCTTCTTAGAAACCAGAGAGAAGGTGTCATGGTAATCTATGCCCTCCCGTTGAAGGAACCCTTTGGCAACAAGTCGTGCTTTATATCTTTCGATATTACCAGAGGCATCGATTTTTGTCTTATAGACCCATTTACAGCCAATCACACGATAGCCTTCTGGTAATTCTACTATGGTCCATACTTGATTGTTTGCCATCGAGTTTAATTCCTCCTTCATGGCTTCGTGCCATTTTTCAGAATCCGTACGGCTCATAGCCTCTGAAAAGGTGATGGGATCATGATTGAGTCCAGACATGCAGTCGGTCTCTTGTAAGTATACAACATAATCAGCCGGAATTGCTGACCTTTTGACTCTTGAGGATCTCCGTAAATCTGGTTGATCAAGTGGTTGTGGGGTGGTCTCCATTGGTGGTGGTTCCTGAATGACCACTTCACTAACCATATCTTCATGAGAGCTCTGGATAGGAGGATCATCGATCACTCCATCATATGTTGGGATCTGAATAGGTAGGTGTTGAGCCACAGGAGGTATGAGCCCCCCAGGTTCAACACCACTGCCTGAAGGTGCAGTCTCCTGCACCTCTTCTATCACAACTCTATGAGAACTACTCTCACCAGTATTATATTCCTCCAAAAATTTGGCATTTCTTGCTTCAACTATTCTTAATGTGTGAGAGGGACAATAAAAACGATAACCCTTGGACTTTTCTGCATAGCCAATGAAAAAACCACTGACTGTCCTTGGATCTAGCTTCTTTTCATGTGGGTTGTACACCCGAACCTCTACTTGACAGCCCCATATGTGTACATGACTCAAACTGGGTTTCCATCCATTCCATAACTCAAAGGGTGTTTTAGGAACTGATTTGGATGGGACCCGGTTCAAGACGTACACGGCCGTTTTTAGAGCCTCACTCCACATGTTAGGAGGGAGAGATGAGACACTTGTCATGCTCCTTACCATATCCATTAAAGTTCGATTCCTTCTTTCGGCTACACCGTTTTGTTGTGGTGTGCCAGGAGTCGTATACTGAGCTATGATTCCGTGTTCCTGAAGGAATCTAGCGAATGGACCTAGTCTTTGGCATCCATCTGTGAACCTACCATAATATTCGCCACCCCTGTCAGATCTTACAATTTTGATACTCAAACCAGATTGTTTCTCTACTTCTGCCTTATAAACTTTGAAAGCATCTAGTGCTTCAGATTTGTCATTTAGAAGATAGAGATACATGTATCTTGTGAAATCATCAATAAAAGTAACAAAATACTTTTGACCATTCAAACATGTGGTGGTAAACGGTCCACAGATATCAGTGTGAATAATTACTAATTTAGCATCGCTTCTTCTAGCTCCTCTGCTGGACTTGCTAGTGTGCTTTCCCTTTATGCATGCTATGCAAGTCCCATAGTCAGTGAAGTCGAGTGCCTGAATGACACCTTCCTTCACTAATCTTTTAAAGCGCTCTATAGAGATATGACCTAATCTCCGATGCCATAAGCTAGATGAGTGATTATTTTTCACACTTGTATTGCTGCTATTTTCATGTGTCGTGTTAAATGATTGCATATAATTTAAATCTAAATCAAGACTATATAAACTATCAGTTAATTTTCCAGATCCAATAGTTACTGCATCTTTAATAATCAGAAAGATAGAGTTCTTAAACTGAAAATCAAAGCCCTTAGGCGATAGTCTTGATACAAATACTAAATTCTTAGAAAAGCTAAGAATAAAGAAGGTCTTCTCTAAGTCCAAAATGTATCCGGTCTGAAGGACGAGCCTGTATGTCCCCACACCTTCAACAGAAGACGACATCTTGTTCCCTGAATAGACGCATAGTTCCCCATCACTTGGTTTCCTTAGAGTTTGAAACCCCTGCATGACAGTAGAAACATGGATTGTAGAGCCTGAATCAATCCACCATGTGTTATGAAAATTATGTGAATTAACAAAATTTGATTCATAACACACTAATGACGTCGTACCTTCATGCTTTGCGCGCCAAGTCTTATACTTGTTGCAATCCTTTTTCATGTGACCCTTCTTGTGGCAGAAGAAACAAGTTGGTAGCTTTATGTTATCCGGTTTCTTGATGGAAACAGCTATCGCCTTGACTTTGCCCTTTGGGTCACCCTTGGACTTGCTTGATTGGCCTTTCTTGTGATGCACAAAATTCACAGATTCCAACTTTTCTTGCTTCAGCCTGCCTTGCTCTTGAACACACATGTTCAACAGCTCGTTCACTGACCATTTTTCCTTATGTGTCATGTAAGACACCTTGAAGGCAGTGTAGTCGGCAGGTAATGAAGTCAAGATAAAGTGGACTAAAAATGACTCCGAAAAGTCAACGTCCAAGGTCTTCAGTTGAGCAGCTATGTCTCTCATTTCCATTATATGTCCTCGTACACTCTCTGTTCCTTTGAGCTTCATGGAGCAGAGTTTTGCCATTAGGGTGCTGGCCTGAGCTTTATCAGAACTGACAAACTGCTCATCAATGGCCCCCATCAGTTCTTTAGCAGTTTTGCATTCAGGGATAGATCCCCTTATGCTCTGACTGACGTGGGTCTTGATTACCATTATACTGAGGCGATTGGATCTCTCCCATCGCTCGTATAAGGTGCGGTCAGTTGGAGAGCTTTCGGCCGTAGGCACAGCTGGCTCCTCCGTGCGAAGAGCTAAATCAAGGTCCATGCACCCTAAGGCAAGAAGCACTTTATCTTTCCATATTTTATAATTATCCCCGGAGAGAGTGGGGATGAACTGTGTTGGGTCGATTACAGTATTAAAAACTGCAAAAATCATAAAACATACACGCTTACTTTAGATTTTTGAGCAACGAAAATAGTAATTTATTACGCATTGTGGTAGAAAACTTTATTTAACAATTAACCCATATTAATTGTTAATGATAAAATTCAGTCTCCCTTTGGGCAAAGACTGCTATCGCATAGGATTTTATCTCACTTTATTTAATTATATAGCTAGTAAGAAATATATCAGGAGTAATGAAATCTCGTACCTGTGGGTTTGGAGACTCATTAATCGAGGTACACACTTACCACTATAAGCCAATTAAAAACCTTCGTTGTTATCAATTACTTCTCTGTGGGGCCGAGTAATTTTTAACAACCTCGGAAAATAATTGCAACGGGCAATAATTAAATTTTGTGATTTATTAAGCACACCCCATGCTGTGATCTAGAATAATCACATTATCGGGTTTATCAAGATGCTTTGGCTACTCTTGGTAAACTCGATAAACCTTTATATTAATTATTGCACCTAAGGCAAATAAAGACTTTGGAGCTCATAAAACCACAAGGAGGACCCGAATCCGATTTCCAACCACCTTTAGCTGCAACGCGTCAAAAGCCGGATGACACGTGACTCCATCCCGCCAAATGTGAAGTCAAAGGAGTTTTTCCGTCGTTTGCACCTCCATCGCCGCATCGGATAACTTCCATGAACACTCGATTGGAAAATGAGGTCTTCACCAAGAAACGGTCACGGAGATCGGATTCGGGTCGAAAATGTCGGAGTTGCCGTTGCCACCAAATACATTCCAGAAAATTAATAATAATTTACATTTCCGAATTGAAAAAATATTACAACATTCACAGACCAATGGGCAACGGGCAACCATGACATTCTCGAACAGACAACAGTGAGCATCCAAAAATAGCAACGCGCATTTTTTGAAGAAATCGCCACAAATCTTTGTTTGAAAAACCAAAACAATATTTTTGGAAAGAAATCTTCACAGTTTTGAAAACAATAATAAAAAATTTTTGGGATGAAATCGTCACAGAAATTTTTGAAACCGATCTAGGTATTCCTCTCTATATACCCTCTGATACCAAATGTTAGATTAACCGAATCTAGAGTAATCCCTAGAGCGCAACGGAATAAGGGGATCGTGTATAGAGGGGTTATACCTCCGGCCATTACGACCACTTTTGGACGATCGGCTTCGACTGTAGCGCTAGACGGAGAACCTCCTAGCTGTGAGCAAATCAGTACAGGGCACACCTCCTGGTTGTGCAGAGATCGGACAAGGCACCTCCAAGAGCTGAAGAGCAGGGATCGGGCAGCACTCCTCCAGGCAATAGCCGAACAAGAGGCGGTCGGAGTACCTCAGGAAAAGCTCGACGTTGAAGGGGAGGAACAACGACAGGGATGTCGTTCTGCGACAGGTTCTGCGACAGCAGAGGAAGGGGCGACGACTGCCTGCGGCCGAGATGTCGACGAGGACCGGCGATGGCGGAGCAGCGGCGGCGACAAACGAGGCTAGGGCAGCGACGCACGACTGGAGGCGGCACTGGATGCTCGGCGGCGACACACGCGAAGGGGGCGGCAGCACGCGAACACGCCTAACCCTAAAATCGCGATCTGGGAGAATAAGAACAGTGCGCTTGCTCGGCTTCCGAAATGGTGGGGAGGGATTGAACCGGATGATGTTAATGAGATGGGTTTAACATTCTATTTATACCCCCATTCAGGGCCTTGAGCAAAGCCCTTATCGATCGGGGCCGTCGATCCTCCCATTTAGAGGATCGAGGTTAAAACCCGATCTAATTGTAATAACGCGCGCCGCTATGAGTTTATTGAGTCACCCCGAATACCGGTCACCCTATCGGGTTCCCTCGGGTTGAATCACGATAGGATAATTCTTACAGTAATTGCATAAAATACACTTTAATTGTGGAGTCATAGACCATGTGCATAATTGCTAGCTCATGCTCTCTCAGTTTCTAGAAAAGTTGAAACATTCTCCTTTGTCACCACCCCTTGCCCCTTTTCTACCACTGATATTCTATAAAAAAAGGAAAGTTGATCTCCATAGTGTGTGAAATGTGAAGTTTTAGCTATTTTTTCTCTTACAAAAGTAGGAGTCAATGTGCATAATTGCGAGCTAGCTAGTTTATTAAAAATATAAGCATTAGGACTAATGTGGTTGTAAAGAGATGCAAAGAAAATTTGCATAAATATGTAATTACATACGCAGAGCAACTTGCAATATAACTAATCGCTTATCATTGCAATATAACTAATCGCTTATCATCAGGCGCCCTTAGGAGAACTAAAAAGTTGGAAACCATCAGCATTCGTAGGTATGCGTGGTTGTTGATATAACTAATAACTTAAATTACAGTGGGCACGTAGTGTCCAGGTTCTTAACCTCCACCAGGAGGGCGACGTAGTTTTCGATGTCCAACGCGGCTCTGGTAAGGAACTTTACTATCTTCATTTCAGTCTCCGACATCTCAGGCTTGAGGAATATGTATTCCTCCCAAGGATCTGGGAATGTGCGGAGTTTCCCAAAATCCCTTTTGAAGACCACGGTCCGGTCCTGCCACCTGTGAACTTTGTTCGCCTGGTTGAGGATGCAGAACATGTCCGAGCTGATGTACATATGCCTGTTCTGATGGCCGCACACAAGGAACATGGTCTGGAAGACCTGCATGCTGAAGTGGATGCTTTGCAACCACGAGAAGACAAGAAAGGAGGTAACTACCGCAATCAAATTCTGTGGCAGCTGAGCAGGCACCATGTCGTAGTAATTCAGGATGTCGGTCATCTCCAGAAGAAGAGGGAAGGTCAACCCGACATCGGAATGTTTGAATGGGATGACCAGCTATTCGGAGAACACCGTATGGAAGTGTTCTCCACTCTCAGGAAGCTGCGCAGTATAACACTTATCATCCACGTGGATCCTCTTTAGGAGAGTGGCAAATCTATATTGACAATGGAGGGCATGCACGGTATGTGATCGAGGATAGCAATCACACACTTTGTACGCATCACACCAGTGGTCTGAGCTCGCGCCATCCCTCAAGGGATCAACTCAAAGCAGCGTAATAAATGAAAGATGTCGTCACAATTTATTGGAAGCGCAAAACACTCCGTCTCGAAAAATGAAATGTTAGGTAATGATGAGATATGACCGAATGTGCTCCAGTAACCGCCTCGTCCTGACGACCTCCCCGCAAGGAAGAAATACAGTAGACAGGATATCCACATAAAAAGATAGCACGCACCACAACATTGCAAGCATTCCAAGCAGTTAGAAATCAAAACACGGAATTAAAAACGTGTATTAAGATAAAATCTGGCACGAGTGCGACCGGTGCAACATAAAAGATAATTATTACAAAGCCAAACAACTCTCAAAGTTCTCGCACTCTCTACATCTCCTCGAAAGGCACCCACTTCACGCCCAATTGCGCCAAGCTATCCGTCATCTCAATGAGCGCGGTGTGCGAGCCCACCAAGGTCTTGTTCAGCTAAGCGCCTGATGTATGCAGTGCGCGCAAGCCTTCCTGGACTCTTGCGGCGTATCTCCTCAACACATCATCCAAATTTGCTGACGGCTGTGATCCAGAAGCCGTGCTGATCCGCAAGGCAGGCGGCTGGCTGGCCCCGACAGTAGGCACAATACTTTTCCTCAACATATCCACCTCCTTCTCAAGGTTGACTATGCACATACGCGCCTTTCAGAACTCTTTCTTCATCAACTCCACACCCTCCCTCAGCTCTTGTATGACCCCCGCGATGTTTTTCTGCAGGAGAACCTGCAACGTAAGAAGTAAGTATCTTTTTCACTCAATTTTTACATATATGAAACTAACTTAATAACATGCACGACGCAAGTATACATGTGGCGTACTCATCCTCTACTCCTAATCCTGCGGCGGACTTACCCTTGGACTTCCGCCTGGCGACATTTAAAGCAGCCCTCTCTTCAATGAATGTCCCTGCGGCTGTCCCTCCACCTAAACAGCTTCATCGAGCCCGCCACCTCAAGTTCATGCGCTCTCTTCTTCTTCTTGCGCTTCTCCTCAGATTCGTGCTTAATTGGGCGATACCTCGAGGTCTTGGGAAAGTTGTTCCCCAGTCCCCTCCACAACTTTGGCTGGTTCCACATCTTTGGAACCTGAGGGTTTACTATCCTCGAGCAGGGTGGTATTCTCCCTCTCTCCTACCTCTCCCTCCACATCCTCCAGCTTCGATGCGTATTTGTAAAGAAAATAGGGTGTGCCGAGACTAGAAATTCGAAAAAAAACAAAACACAAAAAAATCACAGAAGACACACAGATGTACAGAGGTTCACCCCAATCCGGGCTACGTCCCCTCTTCCCTTCCTCTTCTCTTTGTTCTATTCACCAAGACGGATTACAGCTTACAAGGTTACAGGGATCAAAAACCGATCCTACCTCACTTAACTCTCTTCAGACAAGAACAGAGGAACCGCCGCCAAGAAAGCACTGTTCCGCTCCTTTCTTGCCTAACGACCTTAACCCTAAACTAGGGTTATGCACCCTTTAAATAGGGCGCCAAACCGGGCTCAGACCAAACATCCGCTGAGATGGTTCAATAACATCCGCTGAGACGAAACCTGCTGAGACGGCATGTACACCATGCGTCGAGCGTCGAACGCAGGCGTCGAGCGCAGGCGTCGAGCGTCGAACGCAGGCTTCTCCCGTTCGACGAGCCGCTGAGACGGGAGTAATCAAGGACCCGTTCGTCGAACGCAGGCGGAGTTCGACGAACTCTTCTCCGTTCGCCGAACGCCGTTCGACGAACACTGACCAGAAGTGTTCCCCAACTACAACATTCTCCCACTTGGTGAACATCTTCCTCCGACGAGAGCTGCTCCTCCAACCTTCCTCTTCAACCCTACGGCCGTTGCACACCATTGAAATTTGGCAACAGGAACCGCCTTGGTAAGAAAATCAGAGTTGTTCTCCATCGTGTCCACCTTCTCCAGTTGAACTACCTTCTTCTCCACCCTCTCCCGGATGAAATGATATTGGATGTCAATGTGTTTGGTTTGTGCATGGAAGGCTGGATTCTTGGCTAGCTGAATAGCCCCTTGGCTGTCACACCACAGCTTCACTGGCCCCTGCTCAAACCCGAGCTCCAAACATAGCCTCCGCAACCATATGGCCTCCTTGCTCGCATGGGTAAGAGCCATGTACTCTGCCTCCGTCGACGAGAGTGCCACCACGCATTGCCTCCGACTCATCCAACTGATTGCACCTCCAAACAGTGTGAACACGTAACCACTGGTGGATCTCTTGCTATCCAGATCACCTCCCCAATCCGAGTCCACGTGTCCAACCACGTCTAGGACTCCTCCTTCACCAGCCCCTTCAAAACCTAGGGAGTAATTCGAAGTGCCTCGGAGATACCTGAACACACGCTTCACAGCGTTCCAGTGTTCCTTTCCAGGTGTAGCCATATACCGACTCAACACTCCCACTGCTTGAGCAATGTCAGGGCAAGTGCAGACCATGGCGTACATCAAGCTTCCCACAGCACTAGCATAAGGGACCTTCGCCATGTCCTCGACCTCATCTTGTGTCTTTGGGCTCAACTCTGCAGATAACTTGCACCCAACTGGCATTGGTGCTCCCACTGGCTTGCAGTCCATCATATTGAACTTCTTCAACATCTCCGCGACGTACTTCTGCTGCCCCAACCAAAGATTCTTCTTGCTTCGATCCCTGGAGATCTGCATTCCCAAGATGACACTTGCTGGCCCCAAAGCCTTCATTTCGAATTTGGTTGAGAGCAGCTTCTTCACTTGTTGGATCATCCTGACACAATTGCCCACCAGTAGCATATCATCTACATAAAGTGTCAAGAAGATGAACTGCTCTCCCTTTCTCATGATGTACACACAGTGGTCCGAATTCGACCTTTCAAAACCTAACTCCAGCATGTAGGTGTCGAATTTCTGGTACCACATCCTCGGAGATTATTTTAGTCCATACAGGGACTTCTTCATCCTGCAAACCTGATCCTCCTTGCCCTTGGCTTCGAATCCTTCTGACTGCTTCATGTATATATCCTCCTCCAGATCACCGTGAAGAAACGCCGTTTTCACATCCATCTGCTCGATCTCTAAATCATGCGCTGCCGCAATAGAGAGTACCAGTCTGATCGACGTCATCTTCGCTACCGGTGAGAAGATCTCATCATAATCAACACCTTCGACCTGGGAGAACCCCTTTGCAACCAACCTTGCCTTGTATTTATCCACAGTGCCATTAGCCTTCACCTTCTGCTTGAAAACCCATTTACTTCCAATGGCCTTCCTCCCCTTTGGAAGCTTACACAGACACCAAGTATGATTCTTCCTCAGAGACTCCATTTCATCCACCATGGCTAGCTCTCACTGATTTGAATCAGCCCTTGATCTAGCATCACTGGCAGAGGTTGGATCTTCACCAAGCATACTCAGGCAACATTGTGCAGCCACTGCACATTGGGGATATCTCACCGGTGCCCATCGTTCCCTTGTCGATCCCCTCAGAAGTTGAATTTCCTCAGCTTCATCTTCTGACTCATCAACACTTCTCACCGCCTCCAAATCATCTGATTCAGAATCAGATTCAGCCCTAACAATGGTAGCTCCTTTCTCAAAACTTCCTTCCACCACCACTGTCTCTTTCTCTGCTTCTTTAGCCTTCTCAGCTTGTGTGACTGCCTGTGGACTGGTTTCATGAAACACCACATCCTTGCTGAATGTTACAGTCCTGGTAACAGGGTTCCAAAGCTTGTACCCTTTTATGCCATCTTTGTAACCCACAAAGATGCACTTCTCAGATTTAACATCAAGCTTCCCCCTCTTCTCCTTTGGAATGTGAACATATGCATCACACCCAAACACACGAGCATAGGCCAAATTCGGCTTTCTCTTGAAGATGGCTTCAAAAGGTGTACACCCCTCCACAGCAAACGTAGGGGTCCTGTTATTCAGGTAGTTTGCAGTCGCCACTGCTTCAGCCCAGAACTCCTTCCCCAAACCTGCCCAACTGAGCATGCACCTGACCTTCTCCATCAAGGTTCTGTTCAGCCTCTCCGACACTCCATTCTGCTCTGGAGTGTACGGGGTGGTCTTCTGTCGTGCAATCCCCTCCTCAGTACAGTACCGCTCAAAAGCATCAGAGCAGTACTCCCCTCCATTGTCAGAACGGAGGACCGTCACCTTTCTCTCCAACTGGTTCTCCACCAGGTTCTTAAATTCCTTAAACCTGTCCAGAACCTCTGACTTGGACCTGAGAAAATAGATCCAGGAGTAACATGAGAGATCATCAGTAAAGGACACATAGTACCTGGCGCCGCCAAGAGATGGAGCTGGAGTTGGCCCAAACACATCACTGTGTATCAACTCCAGCACTTCAGTTGCCCTCGTGCCCGTCCCATGAAAGCTTACTCTGGTCTGTTTGCCAAGCAGGCAATGCTCACAGAACCCAAAGCTTGTAGAGCACTCCGGCACCCCTTCCACCATCTGACCAGATGCCACGACTGACATCCCCTTCTCACTGATATGCCCAAGCCGATGATGTCACAGCCTGGACACCTCCTCCTGGTCAACCTCCTGTCTCTCAGAGATAAGAGCCCCACTTGGAACCACTGTATCAGCAAGCAGAGTATACAATGTTCCATGTCTCACTCCACTGGCAATCACCATTCCCCCTCTTGCCATCTTGCAAGATTGCTTGTCACAGCTGAAGTGCACTCCTGCATCCGCCATGGAACCCACCGAGATTAGATTCCTACTCATCCCTGGAATGTGCATCACATTGGGAAGAGACCTTGTGATCCCATTAGACAACTTCAACATCACCTTGCCACGCCCAATAATCTGCACAGCAGAATCATCACCCAGCATGACATCTCCACCATCAAACCTCTCATACTCACAGAACCAGTCCCTATGAGGGGTCATGTGGTATGATGCTCCTGTGTCTACATACCACATATCAGAATCTCTCTGAGCAACGCACGCGACAGCGATGTACATGTCACCGTCGTCGCCCTCCTTCTTCGTACCAGAAGTTGTCGGTGTCTCCTTATTCAGAACGGCCTTGTTCGGACATTGAGACTTCACATGACCAGTCTCATTGCACTTCCAGCACCGAACGAGTTTCTTACCCTTCTCCCTCTCCTGGCTCTTGGATCTACCTCGAGACTTATCTCGATATCCACCATGCTTGTTCTCCCTTCGTTGAGGACGGGATCTAGATACACTCAAAGCACCTTTGCTTGTCACCTCAGAACCTCCTCTCATGGTCTCCTCAGATAAAAGAGCTGCACATACAGTATCATATGACAGTTCCTTGTCTCCACTCCCCCCAATCACGACAATCAGATTGTCCCATGAATCTGGCAGCGAGCACAACAAGTTGATGGCTCTATCCTCATCCGAGATCTTCTCACCAATAGAGACTAACTGACTCACAATGGTATTGAATTGAGTCAAGTGCTCTGAAAACGAATTGCCCTCATGCATCCGAAGTTTATACCACTTCTTTCTCAATAGCAATTTGTTTACCAGGGACTTGCTCTGGTAAAGGGATTCCAACTTACGCCACAAACTTCGTGCTGAAGTCTCCTCCATGACATTAGTCAAGATTGAATCTGCTAGGAATAACCGGATCAGGCCCTTGGCCTTCCGATCGGTTTTCGTCCAGGCCGCAGCCTCCGCTGCGACATCTGCAGTCGCCTCTGCATATTTTCCCTTCGATGCGCTCGCATCCTTCTCTGCAACCTTAGGAACGGGAGGATCATCTTCGATCGCAGACCATAGATCTCGATCAATCAACATATCTTCAATTTTCATCTTCCATAGATCGAATCGACTTCCGTCAAACTTCTCGATCTCGATCCGCATGCCGCCAGAACCCATTTCCAGGATCAAGAACCTCGTTTTGATACCAAATGTAAAGAAAATAGGGTGTGCCGAGACGAGAAATTCGAAAGAAAACAAAACACAGAAAAAATCACAGAAGACACACATATGTACAGAGGTTCACCCCAATCCGGGCTACGTCCCCTCTTCCCTTCCTCTTCTCTTTGTTCTATTCACCAAGACGGATTACAGCTTACAAGGTTATAAGGATCAAAAACCGATCCCACCTCACTTAACCCTCTTCAGACAAGAACAGAGGAACCGCCGCCAAGAAAGAACTATCCCGCTCCTTTCTTGCTTAACGACCTTAACCCTAAACCAGGGTTATGCACCCTTTAAATAGGGCGCCAAATCCGGCTCAGACCAAACATCCGCTGAGATGGTTCAATAACATCCGCTGAGACGGAACCTGTTGAGACGGCATGTACACCAGGCGTCGAGCGTCGAACGCAGGCGTCGAGCGCAGGCGACGAGCGTCGAACGCAGGCTTCTCCCGTTCGACGAGCCACTGAGACGGGAGTAATCAAGGACCCGTTCGTCGAATGCAGGTGGAGTTCGACGAACTCTTCTCCGTTCGTCGAACGCCGTTCGACGAACACTAACCAGAAGTGTTCCCCAACTCCAACAGTATTGTCCTTCCTCATCAGCCGACAGGTCAGAATGATCAGCGTCATCGTCGGGGCGGTTCTCATCCGCATCTCCCCCAAGGGTCTTCGTAGACCTTGTCCCTTCCAACGAATTCGCTGGTACTATATGCTCATGCCTGGCGTACATCATCTCGAGTTGTTTCAAACTATGACCCATGCCTCCGGAAGTGCTCTGTAACGTCCCAAGGCCCTGGACTTACCATTGGGACAACGTCCACCGACAGCCTCGCCTGGCGACCGTTACCGGGCTGCAGCCCAAGCACCCCAACCCCTCTCCAGCCCACAGGCGGGTTGTTGGTGGCCACAACCTCCCTTTGGTGAGAAGTGATCCAATTAAGCGCCTCTACGGGGCCTTGCTGGGAGGTCACCCATCCCAGTACTACTCCAGCCCGAGCACGCTTAACTATATAGTTCTTTCACTTCTCATCACCAACTGAGCTGCAACTCACTCCAGCACCAAAACCTTCGACAAACACTCGGCAGGATGCGCGACTACTCGCCAAGTGCCCGCATGCTCCTCCTGCCAGCCCTTGGCAACGTCCAGCTCGAGGAAGCCAGGGTGGATACAGTCAAGAATTCACCTAGCTACCCGACTCTTCGTGTATCCCGAGTTGTTGAGCATTTAATGTTGTATTGAATGCTCCCAATCGTCCGGGCAACCTACCCTCATGTATAAATAGAGGGCCAAAGGTGCTTGGAAGGACACAGAACTTGGCCAGAATCAGCCATGTTGTAGGTGCAGTTACAAGTTCGGTCACTCGGGTTGACTTCTAGTTTTGTATTTGTGCCTTGTAATAGCCTGTAATCGTTCTGGAGAAATAACATTGCCCGCAACAAGTGGTATTCGCCACTAGCTGCGGGTACGACTGGTGTTCGACGCTGCCAGTGACATCGTCTCTTTTCTGTGCTCTGTTCATTCGACCCTCGTGGGTTGGTAACCGATTGTTTGCGGTTCTTGATTTCCCCCCGATACCTTTTTAAGTAGCCGCCGAGTGAAAATTTGGTGACAATTCTGGTCCCAACAATATTGTTATTTACTTATTTATATGAAATCTGAAAGGTTTTGCTTGAATAATCATAAAATTAGATTATAATAAAAAATTATTATAGCAAAGTAATAATAATCAACAGATTGCGGTTCGGTTCTAATTCGGTACGGTTCGGGTCGGATCTGGAAATTCTAAAGCCGCTCGAAACTTGTATGTCGCGGTTCCAGTTCCAATTCCAGTCCGATAATAAAATGAAGGAACCACATTAGACCATTGTTGTTCATAGTTCCAAAAATCAAACCGGAATCAAATAATTCACGAACGGTTCAATTTGGTTCTTTGAGGTTTAATTTACGGTTTTGATTCTAAAGTGACGGCGGCTGCCGTTCCCAATGTACTGTGTAGCATGCAATAAATAAATATTTTATATGGAAATATATATCAACACACACACTTATAATAGTATATCTTTTAAGAGTCGGGGAGCAACCCACGTGTCCCTTCATAATCGAAGTAGTTAGTCATTTGCTAAAGTAAAAAAAAAGTTGGTGTAGATTATAATATCCATGCAGATTTAGATTGATCCGATTAAAGTTTAATCATTAATTATTTGTGCTAGCAGGGAATGCTTAGCCCTAAATTAATTAAATATTAGGGTCTATGCATGGATCATGATGTGCCGAGTATATAACTGGTTTAGTACTTGATGCCCCTAAAAAAGTATATATAAAAATATTACTTTATCCAAAAAAAATTAATTAAACCCATTTCTATAAAATTCCAAAGTAAGGATTAAAAATGGCAATTGTTAACGGCACTCCAGTTTTGGTTATCCACAATCCTTTTATATGAAGTATTACGAATATTGACGCTCGAATTGAAACATGGGCGTAACTATAACGAATTTTTAGAAAATACACATTGTGCATGCATTTTTAGTAAAAATGTTCAATACGAAAGTTGTACATCTCGACGATATCTACAACTTTCGTGTTGAACACTTTTCCTAAAAATGCTTGTAGAAGGCATATTTCCAAAAAAAATACGTAACACTTCATATAAAAGGGTTGCGGATAGCCAAAACTGGGGTGCGGTTAACAATTGCTAAAAATCCCTTCTTCACTTTATCACAACCACGTGACTAATGATTTTCTTTAATATTATTATTATTATTCGTACTATAGCTTAACGATTAAGTCGCCCCTTATGCCAACACTTTGATATTCTTACATTCTCCTTTTATGTAGTGCCTGTGGCGAAAGATTTTTTGGTCTCGGTTCTGAAACTAGATTTTTTTGGATCTGGGTTATCTCAGATGCATTTTTCAAATAAAGCGGGACATCTCGGGAACAACAATAAGCCAACTGAGATATTCACGAGATGTCAGTGGCGTGATGACCCACTTTACTTGAAAAAGGTATCTGAGATGTCCCGGACTCAAAAATCAAGCATCTTTTACACTACTAGTACATTCAATTGTTACATATTTTTTTATTATGCGATATTTTTATTTATAATATATTAATTTTATTTAGTTTACATTGTTTTATTTTAAGTTTTTAATATATTTTAATTTCTTATTGCAAACTTTATAGATTGTTGTATATATATATAAAATAATATTTATTGGATGACTTTCATGAGTTTAATTGTGTAGTGCTTGCCGACTTGCTTTATTGATGCATCAATTTTGCATTCTAATTTACATTCACAATGTTCGCATGGGTAGTCAAAGAGAGTTGTCAATAATGTTTTTACGTAGAAAATCTGAAAATGAAAAAAATAATTTAAAGGTGAAATCTGATTCCTAAGAGATTCACAATGCTTTGTTTGATTAAAAACATGAGGTCCTAACTTTCAAATTGATTAAATAAGCAACTGGATGATGACATTCCACATCTCAGTTACAATTTTGGAGAATGATGTATATATATGGTCCTTGTGCTCATTGATGGAACGACAAGCAAAATCATTAGTGATGTGTATGATCCTATCTTTATTTGTGGTCATAGTGTCATATATGTGGGAACAAATGAACGATTGCATTCTTTTGTATTACGATTGAACACTTTGTGCAGTTTGAGCCCACTGATTGAGAGACATTGCCATGAGATTGTGTTGAGAGGGACTGAGTTGGATGTTGAGCTACCATTTTGTCCTTTCTGAAGATTCTACCAAATTGTCGTGCCAAGGGATTCCTCCAAGTATGGTGTCAAGATTGTAAGGGTCCTCTTTTAAAACCAGGTGAGTCCTTATGCTCAAGGAGAATGTCCCGACAAAAGGACCTCTTCACGATAGATGATCAACCTCTCTCACCCAATCCATGACCTTTTTTACCGAAACCTAAGCATTGTAAGGCTAATACATCGTTACACAAACATTTTACAAAGTTAATAAGAATGAACGGAAACGATAAATCACAGTAGAATCGAAAGCATGATGAAATATAATAAAAGATAAGCTCTCAAAGGGGAAATAATATCAATGATGGGCAAAACCATCAAATGTTCTAGTACATCAAAAAAGTAATAAAAACTGTAACTGCTCTCATCTAATCATATGTTAAGTTTTCATATCATGGTAGACCGTCCGTGGTGTCCCATTCACCGCGTCGTCGGCTGGGTTCCGCCTACGCTCATCCTCTACCACTTGCTCCATTGGTCGGGTGCTCGGGTCCTAAACTAGTACCGTATAAGTACGTTATCCACAAAGGACCAAGTAAATTAATTCTAAGCTCCCCCGACCCCTAAAGGTACTAATAGGAATATCTACTAGGATATTTAACACAATAGCTTGAGCACAATATCATATTCATAAGGTTCTAAAAGTTCATAACAAGCAAAGCATTTGTCATCGTATGTCCGGTCCCGGCGGAGGTTATCGTGTTAATTTTAAAGGAATGATAAAACACTAGAAGATACCATAAGATATCACACAAAACTTCCTTATTTATTTCTTTTTGTATATATTACAAAGAGAGCCTTCATGGGCTATTTAAAGAGATTTACTAATTACATGTTTTGGCCTTTTTCAGCCACTTGCAAAAACTGCTCCAAAAGTCTTCAAGTATATCTTGGCCTCCACTTGGGCTTGGACTGATCTTCTTCTCCATTCTGTCTTATTCCCGATGTTGTGTTTCTCTGCTTTGCTAACCTGCATGATTAGGTTTAACATTCGCCCCCTTAAACTTGCGGGCTAACAACACCAAGGTTTCTTCGCAATATCTCAAAACGATCTCGCAGTAAAGGTTTGGTAAGCAAATCTGCGATTTGATTCTCAGATCTGCAAAATTCATGTTTGATTTTATTCTTCTCAATCAATTGTCGAAGAAAATGATGGCGAATGTCGATATGCTTGGTTCGACTATGGAAAACAGGATTATGAGCAATAGCCATGGCTGATTGACTATCGCTATAGAGCATGACTGGGGTTTCGTCTTTCTGCTCTTTCCTTTCTTCTTCATTTTCTTCATGTTCTTCATTCTTCTTCATCATGTTCCCCTTGTTGTCTATTTCTTGTAAAGGACGATTTAACCACACAGCTTCAGTAGCGGCATGAGATATCGCAACATATTCAGCTTCTGCTGAGGAGAGTGCTACAGATTTCTGGCGTTTAGCACTCCATGAGATAGGTTTTGACCCTAAGAAAAATACATATCCACTTGTGCTGCTACGATCCTCCAAGTTTCCGCCCCAATCACTATCACAAAAACCTTTGAGAGAATTGTCTTCCTCCTTTTGATATATGATGCCCAACTCTTTTGTTCCTTTTAAGTAACGTAGAATCCTTTTTGCGGCAGTAAGATGAGTTTGAGTTAGATTATGCATATATCTAGCTACAATTCCAACAACATTATCAATATCGGGTCTTGATTGGGTTAGATAGATCAAAGATCCTACAAGCTTTTGATAGTATTCTTCATTAGCTTAAGGAGAAGTATCAGATTCATAGAACTTCTCATATGTTACCATCGGAGTTGACACAGCATGAGCATTGTGCATTGCAAATCTAGTAAGAAGATCATTTATGTATTTGGTTTGCTTGACAAATATCCCACTGGATTGTTGAGATATTTGTAATCCCCAAAAGTAGCTCATCTTACCCAAATCAGTCATATCATAATTCTGCATCATACTTTCTTTAAACTACTTTAATCCTTGTATATCAGAACCTATGTAGATGATATCATCTACATATAAGGCTAATAAGATGAAGATCTTATGACTGCTTCTTTTGATATATAAGGATGCTTCAGAAGGGCATGCAACAAAGTTATGTTCTTTTAGAAATGCATCTATGTGAGCATTCCAAGCTCGGGGAGCCCGTTTCAATCCATAAAGAGCTTTGTTTAATCGATAGACTTTCATTTCTTCTCCGGCTACAACATATCCTTCAGGTTGGCTTACATAAATTTCCTCTTTCAAATTGCCATTTAAGAAAGCTGATTTAATATCAAGTTGGTAGACAGGAAGCTGAAGTTGAGCAGCAAGAGCAAGCACCATTCTCATTGTTTCCATGCGTGTAACTGGAGCATATGTTTCTGTAAAATCTTTGCCAGGAATTTGGGAATAGCCTTTGGCTACTAGCCTGGCTTTATACTTATTTACTTTACCATTATCTAGTAACTTGATCTTATATATCCATTTTAACCCAATAATAGTCTTATTGTTGGGTTTGTCTACCAAATTCCAGGTTTTATTTCTCTCTATCATCTCCATTTATTGATTCATTGCTGCTATCCATTGAGGTTGTGTCTTAGCTTCAAGGAAGGTATGAGGTTCTTCAGATGTGAACAGGGCTAAGTGTTCATCTTGATAAAATTCAGAAAGTTTTCTATATTTCTTTGGAGGAGATGATGAGTCTTCACCAACAGCTATTTGCTTTGATGTGCTTGGTTGTGTTGAGCTGGATGGTAGATTTGGATCTGGGGTCTCTTGCCAAGTATCTTCTTCTATAACCGCCGGCACCCATCTTTGATTTTGATCCTCATCATTAGTCCAAATCCAGGACTTATCTTCTTTAAAGATTACATTTCTAGAAGTAATCAATTTTTGAGTTGTTGGATTATAAAGTTTATAACCCTTAGATTTAGAACTGTGGCCCAACATTATACACATTTATGCCTTCTTATCCAGTTTATCTCTTGCTTCTTTGGTAACATATGCATAAGCCACACTGCCAAATGTTTTCATATGAGATACTTGTGGTTTCCGGCCATAATACATTTCATATGGAGTGCTTAACTTGAGAGCACTTGTTGGAGAACGATTCAAAATGTACACTGCACAATTCACAGATTCAGCCCAAAAAGGTTTTGGTAGGTCTTTGGCATGAAGCATAGTTCTTGCCATTTCAACAATGGTACGATTACGTCTCTCCACAACTCCATTCTGTTGAGGAGTCATTTTTGTAGTTAATTGTCTATGAATTCCTTGATTCAGGCAAAAAGTTGAAAACTCTGTGCTTAAGAACTCACCTCCTCTATCACTTCTTATGGTTTTTATATTATTTCCACTTTGCTTTTCAACCAACAATTTAAAGTACAGAAAGTATTGGAAAGCATCTGATTTCTGTCTTAAAAAGTAGACCCACTGCATACGTGAGTAATCATCCACTATTAATAAAAAATACCTTTTACCTGATAATGATGGAGAAGATGAAGGTCCCCATAAGTCTATGTGAACCAATTCCAAAGGTAACGAGGCCCTCCATGAAGATTCTTTGGGGAATGATTGTTGATGTTGTTTCCCAAAGATACAATGTTCACATGTATCTATAATGGGTGATATTAGAGGCATGCCATGCACCAGAGATTTTGCTCTAAGCTGACCAAGATCATGGTAATTCAGATGACCATATCTTTGATGCCACAATATTGATTCTACTTGCACATTTTCCTTACATACGAGAGCTGAATTGTAATTTATCAGCAGTGGGAAAATCTTGTTTGAAGCCATTGGAATAGAAGAGATAATCATTTGTGTTGCTTTTTCAATTATTTGACAATGTTTAGTATCAAATACTACTGTATAACCATTGTCAATCAATTGCCCAACACTCAAGAGATTTTGAGCCAATTGGGGTACATACAAAACATTCTGTATCACTTTTGGAGTACCTTGCACAGTAATAACTGAAATGATGCCTTTGCCTTCTATTTGTAAATATTTCCCATCTCCCATAAACACATCTGCTTTCTGAGTTGGATTCAATTCTAAAAAACTGTCTTGATTGTTGCTCATATGATTGGAACAACCACTATCCACAACCCAGATATCATGTTTGTCCTCTTCTGTGGATAAGTAGGTGTCGAAAACCATATCTGGTTGCGTCAGATCTACTGGAGTAATCTCAGTTAAATGATTTTGTTGTTTACTTTTGCTCCAGCAATCTCTTTCAAAATGATTGGGATTCCTATAGGTTTTACATTTGAAGAAACAATCTTTTAGTTCGTGGTTTGTGCGTTTACACAAAACACAATACTGATCAGATTTTTCCATGTAGGGCCGGTTTGGCTGATTTTCTTGAATTCTGCCACCTCTACCTTCTCTTCCTCTTCCTCTATTACTGCCTCTTCAATTATTTATGTTCATGCCTATGGAACTCCCTCTGAAAGTGCCTCTTGATGATGTCATTTCCATCATTGGAGTAGCTTTAACTTTCCTAACTTTGGTTTGTAAAGCTTGCTCTACAGGAGGATTGAACCTAGTCAAGCGTTCTTCATTAGCTTGCAAAGAACTTCTGAGTTCAAGTAAAGAGTAAGTATTGAAATCTTTTCCTTCTTCGATAGCCATAACTATTTGGTTATATCTTGGTGGTAAATTGCGCAGGACCTTTAAAACAATTTGTTTATCTTCTAGTTTATCACCCAACGTTCTGATATCATTAATTAACAGACCTATCCGTGAGAAAAAAGTAGTGATTGTTTCATTCTCTCTCATCTGGAGGTTGTCGAATTCTGTCCATGCTGATTGCAGCTTGATAATTATTATTCTATTAAAGCCTTTGAACTCTGTCTGCAGTGAAGCCCAAGCATCTTGGGATGTTTCAGCTGCAATAATACTTGAGAATATAGACCTACTTACTCCCTGTTGGATATAGAGAAGACCTCTTGCATCTCTTTTGACGTTTTCTGGATATTATTTGGAAGTTGTAGCTTCCCATGTTGCCAGGGGGTGTTTGGTAGTAGGCTTATCATAGCCGCCTGTTACTATAGACCATAATCCTTGTGATAAAAACAATGTCTTCATTTGTATTTGCCATTGATTATAATTCTCACCATCAAATATAGGTACTCCATTTTGAGTGAATTGAAACGTTGCTAAGGATGTTGTTGAAATAGATGCCATATGATGTAAAGTGATCGGTATAGAGATTGCCTTGATGATTATCCAACGGAATTAAGAACAAATATCCACTTATACTGATGGCAGGTACAACCTCCCTCTGATACCAATGTTAATTTTAAAGGAATGATAAAACACTAGAAGATACCAGAAGATATCACACAAAACTTCCTTATTTATTTCTTTTTGTATATATTACAAAGAGAGCCTTCATGGGCTATTTATAGAAATTTACTAATTACAAGTTTTGGCCTTTTTCAGCCACTTGCAAAAACTGCTCCAAAAGTCTTCAAGTATATCTTGGCCTCCACTTGGGCTTGGACTGATCTTCTTCTCCATTCTGTCTTCTTCCCGATGTTGTGTTTCTCTGCTTTGCTAACCTGCAGGATTAGGTTTAACATATCGTCCGCTGTCCATGATGAATGCATCATAATTTGCGAGGGTATATATCTTAAAATGTTATGCTTGATGTGGATGTATGAATAATCCTTACTTTCACTTGAATGATGAACCATCATGTTCTTCTCCTATGTCGACATAGTGGCATGTTAAGAGAAGACGCTCACACTCATGGCCAGATGGTGAAAACTTGTTCATCGTTCCCACTTCTAGGTTGTGGATACACCAACTTCCAAGGCCCACTGGCCTATAAAGAAAGGATAGTTATCCTTATATCATCTTAATAACTTTAACGTAGAGTTCGATGTCACAACTTTACCCATAATGTATCTCTGAGGAAGCAACGACCCACCACATCAATAACCATTCACCCTCCAAATTTTCATGCATATGATCATGACATATTTACATTTATCTACTCTCTTAGGAGGTATACCAAGACACTCGTGTGCATCCTACAGGCTCCTAGATCATCTTCAATATGTCCCCTCTCAATGAACATATCAATGTCTCAATCTCTTATATATCCACAATAAGACTTACCAAATCACAATGGAGTTTCCTCATTTCGGTTGGATCTTATGGCGCCCTTAGAGGGCGAGGGGGGGGGGGGGGGGGTGAATAAAGGCTTTTCAAAATTTGAATAAGACTGAGAAATTTTTCGAGATAATTGCAGAAACAGAGAACTTTCTGATTATGTGTCTATCGTCGACGTTAGTGTTAACGTTGGTGTTAGTTCTCCAGAAAATAAAACTCCTCGGAAAAATGAGCCTAAGAAATTTTACATAAAAATGCTTGAATGAAATAAAAATCTTGAAATTCTGAGAAGATGAATTATGATTTTATTTCAAAGAAAGAATACAACAATTTGATTTCAATGAAGCTTGAAATCAAGGCCTTAATAAAAAATAATTTTTATTCCTTCACCGGTCCTTCTCCCAAGGACTGACTGGCTACAACCTATCTTACCCTAGATATGACCTCTAGCCTTCCCCTAGATCTACCCTAGACCTAGTCGCCACACACAAAGCGGTGAATTTTGTCCTAAACCTCACAAGTCCTAGTCGACACATACAAGGCGGAGAAATCACTACCGTTACAAAAGAAAATGGAAGAATACAAAGTAAATTCAGAAATTAAAACTTCCTGTATTAAAGAGCTCTGAAGGAGATGATGAAGAAACACGATGAACATCATCAGAGTTGAAGCGTGCGTCCTTCTTGTAGTTTGACCGTTTGGAAATCTCCTTCTCACTCTTGATATTCAAAGATGGAGTTAGGAGTGCTCTGGAACTTAAAGATGAAGGATCTCATGAAAGGTTGGAGTTATGGCTTTAAAGCTTCTTACATAGAAGAAAGCGATCCATCCTTTTTATAGGCTCTGGAAACTACCGTCAGCGGTAGCGCTACCGCCAGCATTAACGTTCATGCAGAAATGTGGTTGATATCGTGGAGGGCGTGGCTGATCATGGTAGAACGTGGCCCTACTGTGTTGCGGTAGTACTAATGATCTGCGTTAGCTCGATGTGCATGTGGCCTCTCAACGACATTCCCTTCACAGCCACATCCCTTCTTATCGACTTAGCATATCGACGATATGCAACCTCTCGCGTTAACGTTAATGCATGCATTAGCGTCTCGATGATATTTCTTCTCATTGACATTTCCTTCACGACGACATCCCATCTTGTCGACATAGCTTCTCGACGATATGCTACCGCTGGCGGTAATGTTACCGCCAGGCGTTAGCTTTCTTTTCAGAGCTTTGGCTGCATTCAACATTCTACATATTGGGGTATAGTTCCAGTAGTTCCTGCACACTATAAAAACACGACAAGTATGATCAAATACACAATGAGATTTGTTATTCTCAAACCAAGAGATACGAAATGCATGTTCCAACAATCTCCTCTTTTGATAATAATAAATCCTCTAGGAAGAAATCAATTATAACTAGAATGGTGTTTATAATATATGATAAGCGTGAATACTCCCCCTATATGGATGCCCCCTACATAGATGCATTATATGATGTACTCCCCCTAAATAATAAAATTCTTCAATTTGTTTTCTTCCCCTTTTGGTATTATCAAAAGAAGGTGGGGTAGAGAATTAACAATATCTTTCATGTGCACTATGTAGAGATGAAAGTAATTATTTAACATTTATAGTTACTACTTAAATACAAAATATTCATGATCAAACACAAGTAGTAAGCACAGCAGAAATAGTATAAGCAGTCAAAAAAACATCATTTTAGAAGATAAAAGCATAAAATAGATAACGAGTTTGAAATTTGAAAAAAGTTGATGTTTGAAGTTAAGTACAAGAGATGCTTATACAAAAATATGCAAGCATGCTTTGAAATATCAAGAAAAGATATGTGTTACAATGTAATGTAATTTGCATTTCAAGTGAAAATAAACATTGTAAAGGTCATGCTATGTTATCTAGTACATTTACGTAAGTTTGTAGAGAAAGGTGTAGATATGAATTAGAGTACAATTCTTATGAGTGGAAGTTTTATATAGGATAGTGATGTGTACAAAAGGTGTTTTAATAAAGTATGCGAGTGTATAAATAAAACCACATAAAGACGTGTAATATAAGAACATAACATTAAATAAACATAAATAATTTTACTTCCACAAAATTTCAATGCACATGAAGATTTTTTTTTGTTTTAAAGAAAAGTGTAATTTTTGTTTGCACAAGATATTTTACAATTCTTTCCAAGACACTCAACCTCAGAATCCTCATTAAGACTTATTAGGAGGGTGAGTAGTGCTTGGTGGAGTTATCCTTGTCACATATTTTGTTTGATTTTGATTGTTTTTAGTTTTGTAACCAAGAACTCCAAATTCACTTATTTTGCAAACATAAAATTTTTATTATTAAACCACATTTCTCTGATATCAACTGCATAAAAATAAAGAATTGCAAGAAAGAATTCAATATTATGTAGGTAATCTATTTATGTAATTCAATATGTTAAGTTATTATATTACACAATCATGCAAGAATAGGATAAAAAAGAACATGTGTATGTTGTTAAAAAATGTAAGTGAGATAATCATTATCAAATATAAATTATTACTCATACTTAGAGACATGTAAAAATAATTCTACACATATATTCTACAATCAAATTCATTGTACATTATAAGATGAAATTCAAGGCATGACATAGACATGACATTGTTTTTAAAAAAACTTGAAAGTAAAATCAAACATTGTAAATAATCTTTAAGTGATAAATCTAATCATCCTTGACTTTGTCAATGAAGCATAATCAATTTTTTTTTACTTTTAATAACAAAACAGAAACAAATAAATAAAAGTAAGGAAAAACATATTTTTGAATTTTTTGAAATTGTGTTGTAATTTTATCTTTGATTTTGATTTTTTAAGGAAAAAGCAAAAGCTAAAATACAATAAACTTCTGAAACCAACATAAATGCAGTAAAAAAAATTCAGAAAGGAAAAAATTCATAGAGGGATCTTATATATATTAAGAATTAGACTAACGCCTATGGTAATAACTGATGTCGGCATTAGTAATAGGAACTTGATTTTTCGTTCAAAACACATATTTTTCGTAATTTTTTGCTTCTAATTTTTCTTGAATATGATTTGACATTATGAGGGCAATCTAATGCAACAAGAAAAAAAAAGTTGTGGATTTAAATATTTTAAGCTAGGATATCCAAAACTCCCAATTCAAATCTAAGCATATTGAAATCTAGTACATAAACAAACGACAAACATAATATCGAGTCTAGATGCACTTAAATATAATAATGATCCTATCATTCCTCTATATAATGTTTGATCAATAGAAATACCGGCTTTATCTTTTCCTAACTTTAGTGATGCACTCATTGGAGTATTAGCTTGCTTTAGGTTTTCAAATCTAAATCTTGAGTATATTATGAATATATTTAGATTGACAAATAAAAATACCATCATGTCTTTGTGTGATTTGAAATCCTAGAAAATATGTGAGTTCTCCTACCAAGATCATTTCAAATTTATTTTTCATCACTAAAATAACTTAATCACACAACTCTTCATTAATGACTGCAAAAATAATATCATCAACATAAATTTGCAAAATTATCATATCATTATTACAACGCTTAATGAAGAATGTGTTATCCGTGCTTCCCATGGTATATCTGTGCTTTAAGAAAAATGAAGTTGATCTTTCATACCAAGCATGTGACGCTTGTTTCAAACCATAAATTGCATTTTCTAATTTATACACATGATTGGGAATTTTTTCATTAACAAAATTGGTTTTTTTCAACATATACTTCTTCTTTTATGATATCATTTAAAAATGCACTTTTAACATTCATTTGATATAATTTAAACCTTTTAAAACTTGCAAATGCAAGAAAAATTCTAATAGATTCTAGGCAAGCAACGAGTACAAATATTTTATCAAAATCTATCCCTCGATTTGTGAATAATCTTGTGCAACTAATCTAGCTTTATTCCTTATAATCTCAGAGTCACTATCTATTTTATTTTTAAAAATCCATTTAACACAAACAATCAGATGATTAGATGGCCTCTCTATAAGGTTCCAAACCTTATTACGTTCAAATTTATTAAGTTCTTCATTCATGGCTAAAAATCAAAATTCATCATTTAAAGTGGTCGATGTTGGAATATGGTCTTCGGCATCTCCTAGGTTTGAGAATAACAAATTCTATGTGTATTTGATCTTGTGTGTCTAAGTGTGCAGGAAACAAAGCCATATGACTCACGGATAACATATGAAGGTTGCCCCCAAATTTAAATCCAGAATTCCAACATGTCCACTAGCGAGGGCGCTAGCTCTGATTAGGCAAGTTCAGGCGGCAAGTATAGAAGGCGATACCGACAGACGATAGTGGATAGCGCTGACAGTAGTGTGGAATTTTGGAAAGGTTTCCTTGGAATGAAGATACGCATGCGGAGAATGTTTCCTAATTCGGGATAGCGCCGGCGGTAGCACTAGCGCAGGCGCTAGCTCCAAGGCTATAAAAAGGACCCCTCTTCTCTCGTTTTGAACACATCCTAGAGAGAGGTTGAGTGCCAATATTTTAGAGCCTTATTCTGCCAAAAAGTGATCTCCCACCAAAGTTCCATGAATTTCTGAAGGAGAATTTCTTCACGCCGGATCTGAACGACGATCGCTTCAACAATGCTTATTCTACAGCGGTCTTTCATCTCCAACTTCAGAAGTTCTTCAAGAGGGAGTTTTAATATTATTGTTGCTTATTTCACATCTTTATTCTTGTAATCGTTTAGTGAATTCGCCTCGTGTTGGAGACTAGGTCTAGTGTGTAGATCTAGGGGGTGCTCGAGGCCGTATCCGGGAAAGGATTGGCTAGATCGGCTTAAGGCCGTATCCAGGGAGGATAGGCTAAAGCCACCGGTTCGTGGGGAGTCTGACTAAAGCGTCTACGTTCGGGCTCTTCGCTCCCTAAGTCGCGCGTGTTTGTTTGGTGGCTCGTCGTGCGGCTCTCGCTAGATATGCTTACATATTTTTCTTTGTTATTTTCGGCTTCAAAACGGAGCGGCCAATCAAGGTCGATGCGACTACGCTCCACTCTTAACAGTACGCAGATCGACATGTGGTGGGAGCGCTTGAGATTGCCCTCAAACATTGAGGTAAAGATTCCCCGAGAGGAGGAGCGTGCTCAAAACCCTCTGACCGGCTTCATAACTCTTTCGGAGAGTTGCTTGAAGTCCGTGTTCCATTTTCCTCCCTCAGATGAGGCTATTGAGTTGTTCTGGTTTTGTGGAGTGCCGATTTCTCAGTTTACCCCAGCTAGTATGACAAGGATTATGGGGATGATAATGCTCTTTCGGGAGCACGGTGCGGGATTTACTCTAGAGATTTTCAAGGACTGGTGTGAAATCTTCACTGATCCATGTGATCGTGTTGAGATTTGTAGAAACAAAAGGTGTTATCGTTTTGGGGAGAAGACCGTTTAACGCCACTGGAACACCATTTATGGGTATGTTCAGAACCGATGGGAGTTACCCGAGCTTTGAAGGGATCTTCCTGGGCATTGCCATCGGTAGACAGGCCAGAGAATGACTTCTCGCCCATTTATGGCTTTCCAGGTCGAGACGGGTTGGCGAAAGCCTTATATTGTGTTGCTAGTTGCGTGGAGGAGAGAATATTGCTTTCGGTAGGTATTTCCTGGGATCCCGAGTGCGTGACTGCTATCCCCTTGGTCTAGGGTAAGAAGAGGAAGAATGTTTTCAAGAACGGAGGCGTTGATTCGTGTTCCGCATCCTTTGCTCTGAGGAGTCATGACCGCGAGACTGGTCCTAGTAATCGGGGGAGGAAGCACCTCCGGTTAATCTCAAGGTTGAGATCTTGGCGTCTCCCGCCGCCGATATGGTTCTGCAGGAGGATTTTGCCGCCACCTTTTCCTTTGCCTTCAGCGAGGAGAGTCTCTTCCACACTTCAGGAGATGACTTCTGCGGTAAGCACACTTACCTTTACTCTGGTTTTTGCTCTCCCATTCTTTATTGTGGGTTTATGTATTCTAATCATTTTCTTTTCTTTTGCAGACCTGCATTTTGAACAGTGTTGCCCATACATGGAATGATTGCAATGTGGGCCTCAAGGACGGCTACTTCGTCCTTCAGGAGGAGTTGGGCATAGCGAAGAGCGTCTTATCTGATTCCAAGAAGAGGAGGGACCGAGATTCTGCCAGCATCCGACAGTTGGAGTAGGACATCTCTTCATCCCTCGCAGAGGTTGAGAAACTGCGAGGGGAATGCGATGGTGACAAGGTGCTGGCTTAGGATGCCCTTCGCCGGCTATCGGAGGCGCAAGGTGAGATATTCCGCCTGGAAGGGGAGCTGGGCTTCATGAGAAGCGAGGTGGATATGTTGATATCCGCGGAGCGGAGTGTCGAGGAGACCAAGGCTGCGGGGGTTGCCGAGTACAAGGACTCCCTTGCCTTTGTGGAGGAGCGATTCCAGATTGCAGAGGAGATCCGTGCAGAGATTCTGACTAATGAGGTCGAGCCCTTGATAGAGGACGAGAGTGAGGTCGCCTTCCAAAGAGGCGTCCAAAAGACTATTCACATGACGGAGAGGAGGGTCGGGTGCGATGTTGTCGGGCTTGAAGCTGGAGACCTCTCGAAGGAGGATCGTCCTGATGCGGGCGAGGATTGATCTTTGTATTTGATGTATTTTCTACTTACATTTCGTTGATTTTGTTTCCTCGTTTCGTGGTCTTATTCAATTATGTATAGAGTTGTAGCGTTAACATTGTATCCAGAGATTTTAGTACTTCATATAGTATTTTGTCTTTCGTGTACTTGGTGCTTCTTTGCTCCGACCATTTCTTGTCTGCTTATCAGGCTGGGGTTCTATTATGAAGTTGTTGGTGATGAGCGTTGGTCTTCAAATCGAGGATGACCGTAAGAGAGAGAGGCCCTTACAGTTACAGGGGGAACAAGTCCCGAAGTCGACGGTGAAGAGTATTCGTCTTCAAACCGCGGATGACCGCACACGGGATAGGCCCTTACGGCTATAGGGGGAACAAGTCCCTAAGTCGATGGTGAATAGCGTTGTATTCAAACTGAGGATGACCGCACGAGGGACAGACCCTTACTGCTATAGGGGGAACATGTCCCGAAGTCGATGGTGAATAACATTTGTATTCAAACCGAGGATGACCGTACGAGGGACAGACCCTTACGGCTATAGGGGGAACATGTCCCGAAGTCGACGGTGAAGAGCGTTAGTCTTCAAACTGCTAATAACCATTCGAGGGACAGGACCTTACGGTTATAGGGTGAACGGTCCCCAGAATTTTTCTGCAGTGATAGGGTTGGGAGTAAACATAGCAAGTTATACTGATTCGAAGCAAATTCTAATATATGCGCAAGTATGAACTTGTGATTTTTGAACTAATGACAGTTTCTAAATATAAACAAAGCGAAATGTAGATACGTAGAGATTTTCTTCTCGACTCTTTGTCTCCCTGGGAAGCACTTAGATGAGTTTTCTTGAGTCTTCGACACGACACGTAGTGGTAACTTCGGCCTAGGTCACTCCAATGATTGGTCTTCGGTGGCCTCTTCCTGAGTTTCCTGCCTCTGAGTTGTTTTGTGAAAAGTCTTTAGGTGTCCTAGCTGGACGAGGCGCTCGATTTCATCCTTCGAGCACAGAAACTGCTTTGTATGGTTCCCCCGACACCGGTGAAAGTCGCAAAATTAGGATTGATTCTTTGAATTACGATGGAGCGGTCCCGACCATTTAACAATCCTGCGCTCCAGATAGGATAAGCTCGCGAGAGGCATTTAACGAGGTGTAGATCCGGGTTTTCCGGTTCATCATCCCTCGGGATTAGTCTGTCTAGCTCTGGTTGTGCTGATTGTCTTTAGTGTTCGATTGTTGTCCTTTCCTTTTCCAGCCTATGGTTTTGAGTTGCGGCAGACTGGATGATACTGAGAGGTCAGTTTCTGTGGTCGGCGTTATTGCTATATGGCTTTTCTCTGAGAAACGCTTCTTGGGATGTATGCTTTGTGGGGGGCCGTTGCTAACCCAAGGAACACAGACTGTCACGTTGCTGATTTGATGAACAGAGTACTGGGGGATCTTTCCTTCGCTCGCCATACGACCCGCCATGGAAGTGTCATGTTGCACCGTGTCGAGCAAGATGCTCCCGAATATTGCGCCATATGGTGAATAAGCTTCTGCGATGACAAACTGGACTTCATATTGGACAGGGTCTGAGAGTATCCTTATGTGCACGAGGAGGATGACATTTCCTATGGTGGGTATTATCGTTCCATCTGGAAGTTCCGCTTCGCTCGCTCTGAGCTTGAGGTTCCCGCCAAGAAGCTTAAGTTGTGTCACCGTTGTCATGAACAGGATGTTGAACGATATGTGATGGCTTATCAACGTCCTCCTTAGCTCAAATGTCGAGTCCCCAATGCATGCGTGTATGATGAAACCCAAACCTCCACAGAGATTCTCTTGGTGCGATCTTGTGGTGACGTCCTCCTGGCCCCAATCATGCTCCATTTTCTTTGAGATGGAAAGTGCCTCTTCCTCGAGTTTCTTCATTGTCTGAGTTTGTTTTCTGACACTCCTTTCTTGGACCTCGTGCCATCCAGTGAATAACTGGGATAACTCAGTGAGGTTGTGAATGATTCCCTCTGGCAGCGATTGATACCAATTGAGGGCATCGCCATGGAGTGTGGCGGGGAATATCTTGCAAGTGATCTGATCTGGGAGCCAGAATGCTTCCATTGCAGTTAGGAATTAGTTGACATGCTCGTACGGGATTTTTGCATCGTGGAACTTCCTATACCACGAGGGCTTGAGCCATAGTGGAACGGGATATGTCAAAATTTGTCTTGACAGGGGGATGGACTAGCTTGGAGCTCGTTGTTGTCTAGAACTTGCTCCGTTGTCAGAGGCATTTGTTTGCTGGTGATGTCAGACCGTTGAGGTGGGATAGGTGTGACGACGAGCGCGCCTCCATTTGAATTTGTGGGATGAGAGGAACTGCCCGTGTCCGAAACGGCTGAGTGAGTATCCATCCTTGCTGATCCTTTGGGGGAGATTGCTTCTTGTTGTAACTTGGAACTCCGTTCCCACAGACGATGCTAAACTATTGCGGGTCACTCGACGCTCTGGTAGTTCGGTCGAATTGAACCGCCTTAGCTCACGAGCGAGCCAAGCGCGCAAACAGTCAATGAGAGAGTTACTAAATTACATGAACACTTTTTATTGTGGAAAACCCAGAAAGGGTGAAAAACCACGCGTTCGGAGATGTGCCGACCAAATTTCACTATCTTCTGGTTCGTTACAATCGAAATCTGAGAACTCGAGCGCGACAAGCCGCTGCTCGTTACAACGGTAAAAAGAATAAACCTTGAGGGTGGCAGACCACCTCTCAAGAGACTAAGTATTCCTCCGGGAATGAAAGTGAGATTCTCGAGTCGCCTTTCGTAGCTTGAAAGATTCCCAGCTCTCTTAGAAGATTGTTTTCTGAAGCGAAGAAAAATCTTCAAAGGCATGAAGGAGACCTTCGAAAGCTCGAAGGAGATCTTCGAAGATTCGAAGAAGATCTTCGAAGATCGAAAGAGATATTCAAGCGTCGAAGGAGAATTCCAGGGAAATCTTCAAAAAAGCTCTCCTGGGTATAGAAGACAAGGTCCCTTGAAATGAAGGCCCTGGGTTCCTTTTATGGCCTTGGGCAGGGGTAGCCCAGTAATTTCGCCGTCGTAACCACCGTAACCACCTCACGACGAATCACGCTGGTCGATTTGGAGAACATGGATCGCCATTTTTTGGATATTCTCGTCTTGCCCCTCGGGCAGTTCGGTCAGCATGGGCAGTTCGGGCAGCTTCGTTGACGGCGTTTGAGCGAAGTGAACTGGACCTGCAATCTAGGAAATTGGGAAAGGTTAACTGTCGCGTGCGTCACGAACGTGGAAGCGTTTTGAGCGTGCAACGAACATGAGAGTGTTCTGAACGCACAACGAACACGGGAGCGTTCTGAGCGCGCAACGAGCACGAGAGCATTTTGAGCGTGCTTAGCTCATTTTGCGGGTCAAAGGCCAAAAATGTTATCGTACGCGAGAGCATTAATGTTGGCGCTGAATAATCAGCGCCTAACATGGCACTGCTGAATTAATGAGCGCCAATCATTGACGCCGGTTCGAGCATGGCCAATGATTGACACTGGTTAAATCGGCGCTAATGATAGGTGCGGGTTAAATCACCGCCACATATCAGCTCCATATAGGTGCTAAAATAATTGTGTCATGTAGATGCTAAGTTTAATTTTTGATGTACTGTATTGGTCGCATGGTCCATGCTATAAAAATGTGTTTTCTTCAAAGTTCTACTTTTCTAATCTGCACGCACAAGCATAACGCACAAGCATAACATATAGTGAAAAACAATAATATAAATAAAAATAATAATAATAATAGTATGAAATAATTATGCACTTTCAAACTCTTATCACTATATTACTTCATCATTAGTTTTTATAAGCTTAACATTTCTCGCTGTTAATTGCGTAAGCTTCGTATTAAAATTTAAAATACATAAATTTTTATATGATTATTATTATGAAAATCGCTATTACTTTAAATCATTACAAGTAGTCTTCTATCAATCTAGGTAGAGCATATAGTTTAATTAATGTTGTCCATTTCATATTGTCTATTTTTAAAAGTTTTTCCATGTATTAGCTAGTTTTAACTTTTAAGACATAACTAATACTTAAAAATATATCAATTTATTTAGGCTTTGTTTACGGGGACTTATATTCACCGGTCAAGCGGTTACGATCACATGAACCGGACTATAATTAAGTCCCCCCAAACGGAGCCTTAATCAAGGGCATTCTTATACGCTGAGAAAAATCATCTATCCGTAAATAAAAAATGTGATCATTTATTTGAATTAAAGATCATCTATCCGCAACCCAAATATCTAATCAATAATTCACGAAATAAAAAGTTACATATGTTTTCAATTTCTTTATATCTTGCAATGTGCCATTAATATATCATCTCGCGAATTTGCGAAATGTCCTTATTGAAATCACTATATGCCTTGAGCAATGTTATATGCAATCCGCTTTTGGCTTTATGCAGGCCGCAGATATATGCAAGCCAAAAAATTATTCATGCAGGCAAAATTTCATATTTACAGACCATATTCAAAAATCAAAATAATATTTTCTTAAATAAATCACCAAACAAAGTATAACATTCATAAAAGCGAAATAAATACATTTTTGCAGTCTATTTGATCCACAATAATAGTCCACCAAAATACATTATAATCATTTTGATTCTATATATCACAAAAAATATGTTTGTGCCCACCCCTTTCAAGGCTTCAATCAATAAAAAACGTGTAAAATCACAAAAACACCGGGCTTTATTTTTGCATAAAATACTATCATTTAATTAAATTCAGATGCATAGCATGATTTACAGCATTTTGAATAAATGGAGCATTTTCGAAAATAGAAAAATAAGTTATAGAGGAAGGGGGAAGAGCACGTCGGACGGAGGAGGGAAGGAGGTGGTCGGCCGGAGATGTCGACGGAGGGAGAGGAGATCAGAGAAGAAGCTCGATCTCGTCTAGCGGCTGCACGGGTCGGGGGCGATGGCGGTGCGTATAAGTCTAGTTCTATGGCCTGCATGTTGAAAAGGAAAAAATGATATATTTTTTTAAAAATTGTGGCCTGCATATAGCCAAAACCGGCTTGTGTTTAACATCGCACTTTTTAAAAAACTATGGTCTGCATATAGCAACAACTGATCTGCCTTTAACATCGCTCTATTTATTTTAAGATATCATGTGTGTGTTTAATAATTAGTCTTTTGGGCCAGAGACTTATAAGTAAATATATAGACACGTACACTAATTAGAATAGGATACTCCAATATTATTTTTGCTAAGATAGAGTACTGATGGGGTTCCCCCTAAATTTTCCAGAGTAAAAACGGATTGAAGCACTCAAGCAAACCGACCCGACTGAGTGAATAGCGCGCGTAAACTGCGCCCGCTCGAAGAGTCCAAATTCATCCCAAAAGGGGGACGAAACCAAGCAAGCACGGCCCACGCGCGCGGCTAGCCACCACGCGCGCGCACAGCCAGACCACTCGCGCGCAGCCGGCACACGTGCGGCCAAGCATTGTATACATGCATGGGCGCGCACACCGGTTAGTGTGCACGCGCGCAAGGGCGTGCACTCACGCACCCAGCGGGTGCGCGTTCACACGGGCGTGTACCTGCCCAGCCAGCGTGCACGCGCGCTGCCAAAGCTTCGTGAACTTAGCTATTTTCCCATTTTTCTGCACTTAAAGTTTGTGAACTGAGAGGTAGCCTATCACACTCCAGGGAACTCAAACTGTTGTAAACTCGAGAAAAATAGTGGATTTCGGCCTGACGCATATCCGGCTACGTAGTTTTTCTCCCTTTCTGGGTTTTCCACGCTAAAACACCTCGTGTCATTGCTGCTTTGGTTTTCATTTGACTGTTTGCGCGCCCGGTCCGACTCAGAGCTAAGACGGTTCGATTCTCCGGACTAGAGGAAAATCGGGCCACCCGCAACAGTTTGGCGTTGTTTGTGGGAATGTGTTCCCAACTTTGTTACAAGTCTCTGCAAATAGCGCTTAATCCAATCAAGCGCCCCTGACTAGCTGCAATGGCAAGGAGTAGTGCGCGCACCACTATCGACGTAGCCCCGGAGGAGCGTGCTGATCTGGCCCCCGTAAACTCTCCTGCAACCGATGCTCCACTTCTAGGAGGAGTCGCTGCCGCCGCGCCTGCACCTTCTGTAGAGAAGCGCGTTCGACTAATGGAGGAACGACATGTAAAGTGCTCACCCTTCTGCGAGATCTAGGAGTCTCCAATCCTCCCAACTCAGCCACCGCGCATGGAGCATGGTCAGTGATCACTCAGGAGTGCGCCCTACCGTGAAACGTTGTTCGCCTCGAGGATCACTCCGCTGACGAGCTATCTGATGCAGCAAGCTCTGCACGCACCGCGCGGAGGGCGGAGCCACTATGAAATTCCCGACTCAACCCTCGCCCAATGGAGTCTGACGCCGGGCAGGAGGACGAAAGACTCACTCATAGAGTCGCAGGGATGTGATGGACATGATCGAGGAGGAGTACGCCCAGGGTAGGCGCTCCCTCTTCACCATGGGTCCCGCTCTCTCCTCAGGTTCTGGCGTGCCCTGTATCGCATGGATTCAAGCTACCCCGCTTCGAGGCCTTCGACGGGATGGACGATCCCCTGGAGCACGTCAACCACTTTGAGACGATCATGCGCCTCTTCAACGCGCTAGATCAACTGTTGTGTCAAGTGTTCCCCATAAATCTGAAGGACAAGCACGCACGTGGTTTCACTCTCTAAGGGAGGGGGAGATCAACATCTTTGTGGAGCTCACACGCCTCTTCGTCGACCAATTCATAGCAAATCATCGGATCGTCAGAGACCCCTCTCACCCCTCCGACATTCACCAAAGCGATGAGGAAACACTCAAGGAGTTCTTTCGGCGCTTCACCTCCGAGGCGTGGCAAATCCCGGGAGTCGACCCAGAACACCTCCGCGGCGTCTTCCTCGGAGGGCTCTGCCTAAGTGGATTCTACTCCGCTCTAATGCGAGATACAGTACCAAGCTACACAGACCTCATTCACCGGGTCGAGGCACAGATCGCGGCAGATGAGGCTATCGAGGTACACCTCCAGCAGTTCGTGGGAACCTCTAAGCCGAAAAGGGAGTCAGAGTCCGCTCCACCAGCGTCCAGTAGGAACGACGACCGCCATAACAACCCTTGCAAGGACCAGGGCTCTCACCGGCACCAGGAATTCACCCATCTAAACACAGCACTGATGCAGGTGTTCATGTCCATCTAGGACGTCGATATGCTCCGCAGGCCTAAGCCGCTCCCACCCAAACCGGGGAGACCAAACGCAGTACTACGAGTTTCACTGCGGGAATGGGCACACCACAAAGTACTGCACCCGGATGAAGGAGGAGATAGAGTGCCTCATCCACCAAGGACACCTAGGGAGGTTCTTACAAAAGCACGTGCCGAATAGGCCTCAGCCATACCAGCCTGGGTGGGAGCAGCCTCCTGTGCGCTAGGGTGCACAGAGGGGCATGCAAATGGTGGGTGAAGTCGAAACCATCGCTGACTCGCCCTTCCCCACCACCTAATTCCTCTCCATCGCTCACTTGGAAAAGGACCCTTAAGAACCAAAAGGCGCTACATGACACCGCTATCAGCTTCGGAGACGAAGACCTAGAGGGAGTACACACACCACACCAGGACTCCCTCATCATCATTACAGAAATAGCAACCCCTGCTTCAGGATGAGAAGAATACTGATCGAAGCAGGAGCTCAGTGGACATTCTGTTCGTGTCCACGGTGTGTAAAACGAAGATCCCTCGAGAACGGCTCGAGACGGCAACGGGGCCATTATACGGGTTTGACAACAACCCAGTTTTGGTGCGAGGGGCAATCACTCTCCTAGTCACCCTAGGGGAGTTCCCGAGACAGGCCACCTAGGATGTTCAGTTCATGGTGGTTGACTCCAGCTTGACATACAACGCGATCATCGGTCGACCACTCTAGTCGCTCTTCGAGGCAATCCCTTTCATCCCGCACGTGGCCATAAGTTGCGGGAAGAAGCTCGCGAGTACTTGTATCTTCTTTCAGCGCTAATGCAACGGTCTTTAGTTTCATTTGATGCAGCAATCACCAGAGAGAATGGACCGAGTGTCCTTCTAATGTCAAGGCGGGATGGACGAAAGTCCTTCTGCACCTCCTCCATTAGAACAAACCATGTGTCCTTCCGAGGCGCGAACGGACATAGGTCCTTCGCCACCTCCAACCGGAAGGACCCCAAGTCCTCCCGAGGCACGAATGCACAAAGGTCTTTCGCCATCTCCAACCAGACAGACCCAGAGTCCTCCTTAGACACGAACGGACAAAGGTTATTCTCCACCTCCAACAGGACGGACCCTGAGTCCTCCTGAGGCACGAACGGACAAAGGTCCTTCCCCACCTCCGACCAGACGGACCACAATTCCTCCTGAGGCACAAACAGACAAAGTTCCTTTGCCACCTTCGACCGAACAGACCCCGAGTCCTCATGTGGCATAAACGGATAAAGGTCCTTCGCCACCTCCAACCGAATGAACTTTGAGTCCTACTGAGGCATGAATGGACAAAGGTCCTTCCGCACATCCAACTGGATGGACCCCTAGTCCTCCTGAGGCACGAACAGACAAAGGTCCTTCACCACCTAAAGCCGGACATACCACAAGTCCTCCCAAGGCACGAACGGACAAAGTTCCTTCTACACCTCAAGAAAGATCGGACCCCGAGTCCTTCTACCATAGCAAGATGAACAAAGGTTCCTCTACACCTCAAGGCAAGAGCAATCCTCAAACCCTCATATGGAGTTCGGCAAGAATGGACCACGAGTCCTCCCGCGCCGCTTAGCCAAAAATGGACCCTGAGTCCTCTAGCGCCACCTGAACGAAGGGGGAAAGACAACATTCATGTTACATCCAAGCATCAACCCCCAACACTAACGCCTAAGGGAGACTGCAAACTCAGTATGCTGCATCAAACTCATGCGTTCGAGAAAAATGAGCGTAAAAAGCAAAACGCAAACTGTTGGAACACGGTTTTTCGCATCCTTTGATTTGAGAATAACAAATCCTACTTGTATTTGATCTAGTTTGTCATTGTGTTTTTAGCATGTAGGTTTGAACAAATATGACACTAGATTGTTGCTGTTGGTATGGACTTGCTCACAAGCTGAAAAGAAGAATGTGGTCTAACGCTAGTTTTGACTTTCGTTCCCACCAAGATGAAAATGACATGGAGGGAAGCTGCCATGATTGTAGGTGCATTTTGGGAATGATTTGACTTAACGCCAGCATTATGGTTACCTAAAATGAAATGTTTCCAAATATACAGAATCTCCTTCTTGATTTGAAGATTCGAGCCATCAAGTTATTTCTATACAGAGTCAACGTCTAGCGTTAGCTTCCTGTCCTATAAATAGGTGGGATTCGTTCTCTTCAATCATCCATGCCAAGGAGTCCTATTCCTGCACTCTGAAAAATCCTTGAGGGCCGAAATTTCCAGACCACATCTCCCACTTAATTTGAAGAGAAGAATTCAAAGGAGGATTGGATCAACGTTAACCCAACACGAAGAACGCACGCTTCGATTTCGACGATATTCAGCGGGTCTTCGCCGTCTCCAAAATTCTTCATATGGAGTTTTTATTTTTCTTTTATATTTTGTTTTACCTTTATCCTTTGTGATTATTTAGTAAATTTGTCGCGGTTGTTAGCGACTAGGTCCGTGTGCGGCTTAGGGGGAATTCATTGCGGTTGTTGGCCACTAGGTCTAGGAGTTAGATCTATGGGGTGCTCGAGGTCTTTCTGGAGATAGAAGGGCTAGTGAGGCTTGAGGTCGGAACTTGGGATAGATCGGCTAAAGCCAATCGGTTCTTAGTGAGAAGAGTCGGTACAGAAAATCAAAGAGTCTTTTATATTCGCTTTTGATTTTTAGCGTCATAGAAATCCATTTTTGTAATCAATTTTATAAATGATAATCATGTCTTTTCTTATTCAATAAAATTGATATCATGCTCTTTACTTTTGATTAAATTTACTTTATATAAAATATCAAAAAATTGTCTTAAAATCCTAAAAGCCTAAAGATCCAACAAGTGGTATTAGAGAGAGGTTATTCCAAAACGGTTTCACCACCGGGAATAATGGTGCACCACTATTTACCGGGTCCGATTATAACTACTAGAGAGCAAGGATGCGATGTTTTCTAATGACTTTAGACATAGAAGTTTGGGGAATGTTAGAACAACCCTATTCTCTTCCTACCGCCGCATTAGGAGAAGTTACACTTGAAAAACCTAAAGATCAATGGGATGATCAAGACAAATTTAGGTGTAAAAATAATGCTAAGACAATGAACACATTATTTTGTGCGTTAGATTGAACTGAATTTAACTGTGTTTGTGCTTATGAAACTGCATATGATATATGCAATTTATTGGAAATTACTCATGAAGGTATCTCGCAGGTGAAGGACTCAAAGCTTTTTCAACTGGAATCAGAGTATGAAAAGTTCCGCATGGAACCTGACAAGGATATCGATGTCATGTACACAAGATTTACAAAAATTGTAAACGCATCAAGAATCCTTGGAAAGACCTTCGCAGACGGAGACCTAGTGAGGAAGATTCTTAGATCTCTTCCACCAAAATTCAATCTAAAAGTGACGGCGATATCATAATCTCATGATCTAAGGCAACTTCACATTGAGAACCTCATTGGAAATCTTAAAACCCATGAGGTAGAACTCAAGATTCAACATGAAGAGTACCATGCGGAGCCAAAGAAGAAGGCATTGGATTTAAAGTCCAAGAAGGAGGCCAATGATGGTGAAGAAGACGAAGAAAGCCTTTTTGTAACAAACTTCATGAAATTCAAGAAGATTCCAGAGAGAAGAAACTCTTTCCGAAAATACTTCGTGAAAGATGCAAAAAAGAAGGGATCATCCTCTACAAAAGAAAAAGGTAGTGACGACGATGACGTGCGACCACCGTCGGAGTGTTACCATTGTCGAAGGACCAGACACATCCAGAGTCAGTGCCCACAATAACCAAAAGAGCGAAAGGAAAGGAGGCGCAAAGGAAAATAAAAGAAAAAAGTTCTAAAGGCGGCTACATGGGATGATTCTTCCTCTGAGGAGTCAAGTGGATCTTCCTCAAGCAACAATGAAGAGGCAAACATGTTGTTGGGAAAAATACCCTTTGATTTTTCTAAACAAGCTGTATCAAAGTGATTTCATCAGTTATGATGAATTACCCACATTGTATCGAAAGGGTAATTTGGTCATTAGATGTCTTAGGATATCTCTCTCACATTAAAGTCGAAAGGGTAATTTGGTCATTAGATGTCTTAGGATATCTCACTCACATTAAAGTGTCAAGACCAGGTTAAAATGAGCACAAAATATAGCTGAGTTAAACTTGCGTCAAATAAAAGTCGACACAACTTCGACTAGAAGTCGATGCAACGTTGACTTAAAGTCGAAGTAACTCAGGCTGCTTGTCGAAGTATCAAGTGAAGTCGACGCAACGTTGAAATGAACTCGATGTAGAAGGAAGAGCCAGTCGAAGCCATCTTAGAAGTCGACGCAACTTCGATTTCAATTCGACGCTGAAGACGAAGTTCATATCCAATTCTTCAACTCGACGGATACGTCGATAAGAACTCGGCGCAACGTTGACATCTGAGTTCAGTCATAGCTAGGAAGGAATTCGAAGCTGCTTCTATAAGAACTCAAAGGTGCGTCGATATGAAGGATAATAAACTCGACGCAGCATCGAATACAGACAGAAAAGGAAGGTTTTCTGCTATCCTTTCTGATGCTTTTCCAGATGATCTAAAGGCTGAAATCTGTTCTCTAACGGCTCATTTATTGTCAAGAATGGAATGGAGTATTTCAGAGATACAACAAAGACATTATTGGATGTTATTCAAATCAGACTTGACGGGTCGGGAATAAAAATAGAAGGAAACATTTATTGTCCAATGAACATTCCTTCTAAGGTGAGACCAGAAGAAGAAAGAAATTCAAACACTAATGGTCAGAGATTATATATGCTGGGGAAGAAAGATAACAATAATGATTTTAGTGATTCTTCTTCTTCTTCTTCATCAACCAAAAGTTTTCTCTTTGAACAAGAAAAAGAGAACAAGAACCTCTTTGTACAGATATACAAGGTTGTTGCTTCTTCTTAATCTCACAGCAATAAACAAATAGGAGTAAATAGATTAACAGGATCACAAGCATCTAACCCTTGCATTCTTCTCTATCATAATCAAGGGTTCATCATATATAGATCCTGAAGAATACAAAAATACAGTATCTAGTGTGATAGCTGCTATAGGATGCATACATCAGAATCCTAGTCTTCTTCCTTCTTACCTCTCTGTTATTATTCAGTAACTGTAAAAGAGTCCTAAGAATCCCTCTCCAAAGGATTCAATTTGTTCTAAGAGTCTCCTTATCAAAAGGCTCAGTGGTTCTAAGAGTCTCCTTATCGAAAGACTCAGTGGTTCTAAGAGTCTCCTTATCAAAAGACTTAGTGGTTCTGAGAGTCTCCTTGTCAAAAAACTCAGTGCTGGTTCTGAGAGTCTCTTTATCAAAAGACTCGGGCACATTTAGTGCAATCCTACCAAGATGGTAGAAGAGTGGACTACCCACATTTTGGGGAACCACTATAAATTTTGTGTTGCTTTTCTTTGTTGTCCCTTTACTGTTTATAATTTTTTATTTTTGTGATTATATTATTCTATGATTGGTATTACTGAATGCATAGTTGTTAGAGTAGTTTTTATTGTGTGTGCATAATTAGGGCAAAAGTTTATAAAACTCTATTCACCCCCCTCTAGAGAATACTCAGAGGCACACAGTGCACTTTCAATTGGTATCAGAGGGAGGTTGATCATAAAAAGGCTAACAACTTGATCAAAAGATCTCTTCACTCATATTTCTTCAATTAAAACTATTTCAAACAAAATTATGAGTTCTAAGGAATATGCATCAACAAGACCACCACTGTGTAACCTAAACAAGTTTACACTCTGGAAGGTCAGAATGAAGTTATATATGAACTCCATTGATGAAAATATCTTTGATGTTATTATTTCAGGTCCCCCAGCTCCAGCCAGATAAGATGTCAGTGGATCTCGGACTCAGCAAGCTATGCCTAGAAATGAATGGGCCGATGTTGAAAAGAAGCAGAAGGCATGTGATATTAAAGCAATGAACATTCTGGTGTCTACAATATCTGATGACATCTTCTAGAAAGTAGCTGAATGCCAATTGGCAAAAGAGATCTGGGAATCTCTCTCCAGGTTAGTAGAAGGAAGCTCTGATGAAAGAAAGGACAGAAAGTCCCTTCTCATATCCCAGTATGAGAACTTTCAAAAGAAAGCTAAGGAGAGTGTCACTGAAATGCATGATAAATTCAACACCATAATAAATGAACTGAAATGTCTGGATAAATAGATATCTCTGACTGAAATAAATGATAAGCTTCTCAAGCTCATGGGACTCAAGGATCTGGGTCATTAGAGAATCCATATGCCATAGAGAGATCTCTACTGATGCTTTGCTAGGAAAGCTCAAATCTTATGAGCTTCTACTGAAGAGCAGGGTCAAGACAGAGACTAAAGAGATAGTCTCAACTCCTATCCAAAAGAGTCTTGCATTGAAGGCTGATGAACGAGAGCCTTCCAATCCTGAAGATGAAATGTTCAGTTTGTTAACAAGAAGATTCAGAAAGTGGGTCAAGACAGAAGACTCAAGGAGAAAAGAGTAGAGCTCAAAACCCAGATTTGATAAGACTCCAAAGCAGGAAGTGATCTGCTTTTCCTGCAGGAAACCAGGACATATATCTCCTGAGTATCCTTAAGAGCAACAGTACAGGAGCAGTAGCAGAAAGGAGCACAAGAAGAAGAAGTCCTCCAAGAAAAAAGACAAGAAGAAGGGAAAGGGTTTCATTGTTGAAACCTGGAGTGATACAGAGTCTGACTCAAGCTCCTCTTCATCAAAGAATGATGAAGAAACTACTACTGAAGCTGCCTGCCTGGTGGCATTCGAGTTCTCCTCAGATGATGAAGGAGATCAGGTAAGTATCTTTGATGATTTTAAATTTAATTCAGTCGAGTTCAATGATTGTTTTAAGGAATTTTGTAATGATCATCTTAAAAATAAAAAACAATTAGAAACAGTTATGGAAGAGTTGGAAGATCTTAAGAAAGATGATTTGTATTCTAGAAATTATGATTTAAGAAATCAAATCTATAAAATGAAACAATAATCACTAATCTAACCAATGAAAACACACAACTAAAAGAAGAGCCAACAAAGGTAAAAGCCTTTGAAGACTCACTCAATGAGAGGATTCAAAAGCTCAAGGATATTACACAGAATCTTTCCATGAGATTTAAGCACATAGGTCTAAGAGCAGACCCATCCACTAGCACGGAAGTCCCTAGTAGACCTGCCTGTAAAAATCTAGTTAGATTTATTAGACCTAGTAACTATCAAATAAATGAGAGTAGTGTAGCCTTTAAAGAACAGAGCAATAATAACCCTCATAAAATTACTACATTTCAGATTGCAAATCCTAATATTAAACAAAAAACTATTAAGAAAAGTAATCCAGACAAACCTATAAATCTAAGTCAAAAAGGTAAAACCAAAAGAAGAATCATTAGATATTTTGCAGATCTATTGTATGTAGATTCATTTTATGCACATTTTTAGTATCAAGATAATAAGCATAGGTTTGGTAAACCAATCCTCTAACATTCAAAAGGATACCATGAAAGACCATTCTATTCTTTCATTTCTCCTTATAATGGTAAAAGCAAAGGGCCCAAGGTAACCTGGGTACCTTCTAATGTTTAAGTTACTTGTGTAGGAAAATGTAGAGTTCCTTTCCTCAGAGAAAGTGAAGGGAAAAGAAAGAACTAAATGATCAATACTGAATTACATATATTCAAAGGGAGTGATCTCTACTCTAAAATCATTTGCTGATTTTATAGTTCATAAAAATAATAATATAAATACTATTTTTAATAAAAAATCATTGCTGGGAAAAACAGCAAGAATTTTCTTAGAAAATAAAACATTATATTCAGAGTTGCGTCGAATAGAATTCGACGTCCGTCTAATTCTACTCGATGCTAGCTTCGAGAGCCATCAGAATCAGATAATTCGAATAGCATTCGATGCGACGTCGATTCCAAATCGACGCATACGTCGATTTAATAGTTGCTTTTCAAATTTGAAGGTGTGTCGAGTTCTAACCGACGCAACATCGACATGACAAACACGTGCAGTTTCACTTCTAGAAGCTGCTTCAACACATTTTGGTGCGCTGACTATTAATCTTTGCCGACGGTGCTTCGAATACAACCCTAAGTTGCGACGAATAGTCTCCTTTTAAGCAACATAGGCGTCGAATTCATTACGATTTCGAATTCTCTCTTTCTTGCTCTCGTGCTTTCTTTCTCTCCAGCTCTCTTGCATTCTTCCCTCTCTCTTCTATTTGCAGGTACTTCACCCCAGAATCAATGGATCCTCCTAAGATCAACTCAGGTTTCGATGTTGATGTGGACTCCTTCAATGCAGCCTCTGATAATTTTAAGGCCATTCTTGGCTTGTTTCATACTGCCAGGTTGACAAAGCTAATTTCTACAAGGTGCAAGATCCTTGATGTTGAACTGATAGAGTTGAAAGACAATCTTCACATAGGAGATGATGGATTCCTAAATGCGAGAATTTCTGGGACTGACATAAATATTACAGAGGAAATGTTAAGTCAAGTATTTGGTCTTACAGCTGGTAGTGATCCAGATGAACTAACAGCTGAAGAAACTCAACAAGCTTTGCAGATCTTGAATTTCACTAAAGACAAGCCAATCAATCTTAAGAGGAATGACTTTTCTGAAGAGTATAGATTCCTGACAGACATTGTAGGCAAGGTCTTACTATGTAAAATCTCTGTTCATGATGCAATTCCTAAACAACAACTACAGTAATGGGAGTTCTGGTTCTGAATAAGAAGATAAATTGGGGGAGGTGCGTCCTGAAGATGATAGGACACAAATATGCTAATAAGGAGAATTCTTACATGAGAATGATGAGCCAAGTTCTGCTCCATCATTATCCAAGTGTATGTACATCAAAAGGGGTGCCAATTCCACCTGGCAAAAGATTCAATATTGGGATATTTTCAAAATGGACCAGACAGGTTTTGAAGCCTAGTCAAGCTGCCCCCTCTCCTCCTTCTTCTCTAGTTCCACAGTATCGTGAGTCAAGTCTACCAGATACCCCAAGGAATATTGTTCCAGTTGATGCAAATGCTCAAAATATCCAGTCCATTCCATCCACTCCAGCCCCAGAACCCACACCTCAGATTCCTCTCCAACCACAACAACAACCATCCACCATCATTTCTGCTAAAAACACTCTAGACAACCAGTCTACTCCCCTACCACAATATCTCATCATACCAGAAGATAATCAATCACAATCTCATATCCACCAAAATCTTATCATCTCCACACCACTAGTTGACACACCCTCTGCCTTTATACCTCCCTCATTTGATATGGAACAAATAATCTCCAAAGCAGTAGGACTGACTACTGGCATATTTGCTGACTTGCTGGCCACTCAAGCCAGAAAGTTCAATAGGAAGTACTCACTGCTGGAGAGTGAATTGCTGGAATCAAAGGAGTCTCTCTTGGCTCTCAAAACATTTATGTCCTCCACCATGGTAACTAAAGAATTCTTAACCTCCCTGGTCAATAAGGTTCAGAAGGGGGAGAATTTTAATGAGGAGGTTGTAACACCCCAAAACTGGTAGTTCCGCGAAGTAGGCGGAGTGGTAGTGCGGCACGTGAAGCAGGCCAGAATTTTCCCTGTCTGCTCTTAGCGCACGATCAGTGGCCTCATCGCGCACGACCAGTGATCGTGTGCCAACGATCGTGCGTTAATTCAGAAGAGAATCGAGTTCTGTCTCGGATAGTGCGCACGACCATTTCCCTCTTCGCGCACGACCAGTGATCGTGCGCCAGCGATCGTGCGCTTATTCGCAAGAATTCAGAGTTCTGTCCCGGATAGTGCGCACGACCATTGCCCTCGTCGCGCACGACCACTGACCGTGCGCCTGTGATCGTGCGCCCTGTTTATTCTGTTCCGCGATTTTGAGCGGAGAAGAGGATCCGACCGATCAAATTTCTTGGAATTCGATCCAACGGCTGGGATTTAATGTTGGGGGGTCTTAGGGCTTTGGAGAGGGATTAAACCCTCATTATTTCATAGTGTTTCTCTCTCCTAGGCTAGAGGAAGAAGAAGGGGGCAAGGAAGAAGAAGAGGAGATTTCGCCATTGACGGAGCTCCGGAGCTCCGTTTCGCGAGCCGTTTCCAGATCCGGAGAGTGCAGCCCGGTGCGGTTCTTTCCCTCCGCGTAGAATCTCGGATCCATGGCGAAGAAGAACACGTCTAGGGTAACGATTCTTCCTCCCGAACTTTGGACTTGTATTTGTCCATTTATTCTTCTTTCTTTGCTTGCATGAGGTATCTCTTTCACCAAATGGGTGAAGTGTAGGATTTCCTCAAGTCCTTCGGGACTCCGGGTAGATTGTGTCCGTCCCCGGCATATTGCATGTAGAAAATCCGGTAGTCGTGCGGATTTAGGCATTGTGTGTGAAACCTATTCGTGGCCGTGAGCCCGAATCGGTGATGCTTGATTTGCGACGTTGCATTTAGGTTAGGCCTAGAATGCGTGCCGGAGAATGACTCCGTGAACTCACCTATAGTATTGCGGGAGTTAAGTGTAGGCGTCTTGTGAAGATCCTAACGAAAGCCCCATGCTTTGAGGTTTGGATGAAGGCAAACCTTCACCACGAAATTGATGCGGAGCGTATGTAGCTCCCTTGTTGAGAATTCGCGAAGCCTAGATCCTTGTGAAGGGGTTAGGTGCGTAGCGTATATTTTTTTTAATGTAGCACTTGAAAGTGCTAAACCCTTACGGGCCGAGGTGAAGCCGTACCCGCGTCGTGCGATAGATCGCGACGATTAGAGCACGGGCAAAGCTGAACCGAACCCGTTTCCATGCAGATCGGCGAGAGGTCCCTTCCTCATGAAAGCCGTGTGATCATGGGAGAGGTCGTGGAAGGTGTCATACCTAGACCGACCAAAAGCTCTTGTTTCCCACCTAAGGTTGTGACCCTTAGGGTGGAGTGTTGTGAATTTGATGTTATGTTTAGCCTCATGCGATTGCTTAGGCGGTTGTGGGAAACCTTCGGGTGAACCCAACCAACATTATGTGCATACCTAGGTTCCCTTCTTTTTGATGCTCAACCTAGAAGATTGTTTGTGCTTGAAACCTCCCTCTGATACCAAATTGTAACTCCTAGCTAGTGTGGTTTGTATGGCGTGGGGTCCCGGCCGGACCTGCTGTTATACTTTTCGTACTGGCAGGGTGTTACAGAGGTAATGCTTGGTCTGAAGCTTCTGATCATAACAATCCTAATAAGCTTACTATATTTCAAACAAAAAATTTAGATGTTCTCTTAAAAGATGCACATATCTAGGGGAGCCATTGACAGATGATCAGCTCTTAGAAGAGGTATCATAGATTTCTAAGGAGGCTGCTCTGACTGTTGAACAAGATGCATAATCTCAGGGGGAGTCTCACAAAGAAGATAAAATTCATCAAAATGTCGTTAAGGATGCTGAAGAAGAAGATGAGCCATTGATGTTTGCACCCAGAAATGTGACACAACAATTTTTATCAAGGAAGAGGAAAACTCCTCCAAAAGAGTAGAACAATACAGGTGAACAATCCCTATAATAACTTCTCAGTAAACATATTTGGAGTTATATATTTATGGAGGAAAATTTGATCAATTGGAAGCCTATCTTGTTGATCTATGCTTCTGTGTCATGATGATTGTGTGTATGATACATTTGTATGTTTGTACTCTATTTTTCATTTATGTATGACTGAAATCACTTACACAAATTGTATAATTTGTTGAGATAAATAAGGGGAGATTGTTGGGAAAAATACCCTTTGATTTATCTAAATAAATTATATAAAAGTGATTTCATGAGTTAGGATGAATTACCCACATTATATAGAAAGGGTAATTTGGTCATTAGATGTCCTATGATATCTCACTCATATTAGAGTGTCAAGACCAGGTCAAAATGAGCACAAAATATAGCTGAGTTAAACTTGTGTCGAATAGAAGTCGACGCAACTTCGACTAGAAGTCGACGCAATGTTGACTGAAAGTCAAAGTAACTCGGCCTGCTTGTCGAAGTATCAAGTGATGTCAATGCAACGTCGAAGTTAACTCGACGTAGAAAGAAGAACCAGTCGAAGTCATCTTAGAAGTCGACACAACTTTGATTTCAATTCGAAGCAGAAGATGAAGTTCAAATCCAACTCTTCAACTCGACGGATACGTCGATAAGAACTCGGCGCAACATCGACATCTGAGTTCAGTCAGAGCTAAGAAGGAATTCGAAGCTGCTTCTATAAGAACTCAGAGGTGCGTCGATATGAAGGATAATGAACTTGACGCAATGTCGAATACAGACAAAAAAGGAATGTTTTCTGCTATCCTTTTTGATGCTATTCCAGATGATCTACAAGGCTGAAATCTGTTCTCTAATGGCTCGTTTATTGCCGAGAATGGAATGGAGTATTTCAGAGATACAACAAAGATATTCTTGGAAGTTATTCAAATCAGATTTGATGGGTCGGGAACAGAAATAGAAGGAAACATTTATTTTGCAATGGACATTCCTTCTACGGTGAGACCAGAAGAAGAAAGAAATTCAAACACTAATGGCCAGAGAATATATATGCTGAGGAAGAAAGATAACAATAATGATTTTAGTGATTCTTCTTCAGCATCCTGAAGTTTTCTCTCTGAACAAGAAAATGAGAACAACAACCTCTCTGTACAGATATACAAGGCTGCTGCTTCTTCTTCTTAATTTCACAACAGCAAGCAAACAAGAGTATATAGATTAACAGGATCACAAGCATCTAACCCTTGCATTCTTCTCTATCATAATTAAGAAAGAGTTCATCATATACAGATCCTGAAGAATACCAAAATACAGCATCCAGTGTGATAGTTGTTATATGATTCATACAGCAGAATCCTAGTCTTCTTCTTCCTTCTTACCTCTTTGTTATTATTTAGTAACTATAAAAGAGTCCTAAGAATTCCTCTCCAAAGGATTCAGTTGGTTCTAAGAGTCTCCTTATCAAAAGACTCAGTGGTTCTAAGAGTACTCTCCTTATCAAAAGACTCAGTAGTTCTAAGAGTCTCCTTGTCAAAAGACTCGGTGGTTCTGAGAGTCTCCTTGTCAAAAGACTCAGTGATGGTTCTGAAAGTCTCCTTATCAAAAGACTCAGACACATTTAGTGCAATCCTACCAAGGTGGTAGAAGAGTGGGCTACCCACATTTTGGGGAACCACTATAAAATTTTTGTCTTTTCTGTGTTGCTTTTCTATGCTGCCCCTTTACTGTTTACAGTTTTCTTATTACTGTGATTATATTATTTTGTGATTGGTATTGTTGAATGCATAGTTATTAGAGTAGTTTTTATTGTGTGTGTGCATAATTAGGGTAAAGGTTTTTAAAACTGTATTCACCCCCTAGAGAATACTCAGAGGCATACTGTGCATATTCACACGTGCCTCATGGGTAGGAGCAACTATCTCATCGATGATGAAACAAGTGTCCAAAGCGACATTGAGGTACCTCCTCCCACTTATGATGAACTCTATGATGAGTTTCTTCAAATTTGCAAATATTTTGAAAAAAGTCTTAAAGATATTGATCTTTTAAAAACTTAAAATAAAATCTTATTAAAAATAAAATAAAAAACCAAATAAAGAAATAAAAACTTTTGGAAAAGAAAAGGGAGATTGCCAAGATAATGATCTTTCGTTGGCAAAAAATCAAGAACTTGAAGAAACTCTCTCTAAGTCTCTCTCCGAACAAAAAACTCTTGTAAAAGAGAAGGGGGACTTAGAAAGAAAATTAAAAACCTCTCTTCTCCAAATAGATGAAGGAAAGAAATCATTTGCAAATCGATGTGTAATACTTGTTACCAAAAATACCTCTTTGAAAGCCCGAATCAATGATCTCAATATAGCAATAAAAAAATTCGGGGTTGGCCAAAAATCACTGGACATGATTTTAGGCAACCAGTTCCATGGCTCTGCAAAGTTTGGGTTGGGGTATGGTTCCGGAAGCTACTGCCCAGCGTTAACTCCTAACGCTGGTGTTAGCTTTAGTTTTAGAAATCAAAACTCATTTTATAAAAATTCATCTATTAGCCCTTCTACCAGCAAGAGTCAACAAAATTCTTTGAAAAGGTCTCAACCCCTTTTATTGCTTGTGCCAACTTTTTTTTTGTCACACCACGAACTCTTGTAGGAAGAAGAGAAAACGCACTTTAAAGCAAATCTGGGTACCTAAGGCCTCCACCTATATTATGGGAGGAACCGCATGGGTATCCAGATCTTTACTAACATCTTCTTCTTAGGCATGTTGTCAGGCTAAGGACAAGGAAGACATGTGGTACTTGGACTCAGGCTGCTCCAAGCACATGACGGGCGATAAAGCTATGTTCCTTAGCATCATAATGAAGAAAGGAGGGATGGTGACGTTTGGCGACAATGGCAAGGGAAGGATCATGGGCAGTTGTGTAGTGGGTAATGACTCTTTTTCTATTTCAAATTTTTTATATGTTGAAGGTTTAAAACACAATCTAATATATATTAGTCAATTATGTGACAAAGGACTAAATATCTTATTTGAATCTTCAACAAATCTTTGCAAAATTATAAATCCTAAAACAAATGAAGTTGTACTCACCGCACCAAGAACTCATAATGTTTACATGATTGTTTTTCATGATCTTTCACAATCATCTATCAATTGTCTTATTTCAAAAAATGATGAATTAAAATTATGGCATAGGCGTCTTGGACACACTAGCACTAAACTAATTTTAAAACTAGCAAAGATAAATTAATTAAAAGATTACTTTTGCTTAATGGAATTTTATCTTCACTTTGTCCATCTTGCAAAAAAGAAAAAATTTCTAGAACATCTTTTAAAAGTAAAAATAAAATTTCTACTACTAGACCTTTACAACTAATTCATATGGACCTTTTTGGTCCAATGAGCACATCAAGTCTAAGTGGCAGAAAATGTACTTATGTTTTAATTAATGATTTCTCTAGATATTGTTGGACAATTTTCCTCACCGCAAAATCCGACGCATTTTGTGAATTCTCAAAATTACGTAAACATATTCAAAATGAACTTGATCTAAAAATTCAATGCATACGCTCGGATCATGGGGGAGAATTAGAAAATGAAAATTTTGCCACTTTTTGTAGTGATCTAGGAATTAAACACGAATTTTCAGCTCCACGCACCCCACAACAAAATGGTGTTGTGGAGAGAAAAATAGAAATAGCACACACTATGCTCTCTGAATTTGGGTTGCCTAGATCATTTTGGGCCGAAGCCGTTAGCACATCATGTTATGTTATTAACTGTGTCAAGCTTCGACCTCTTAAAATTAACCTCTTATGAATTGTACTTTCAAAAGAAGCCTAATGTATCCTATTTTTGTGTATTTAGTTTCAAATATTATTTATTAAATACAAAGGATTCATTAGAAAAATTTGATGAAAATTTGATGAAGCTATTTTTCTTGGCTATTCCTCAACTAGTAGAGCGTATAGAGTTTATAACAAAAGAACAAAAATAGTTGAAAATTTTATTCATGTTAGATTTGATGAGCTTGTTTCTTGTATAGAGAAAATTATTGCAGGAAAGGATGAAGAACTGCTCTCCCCATTAGGGCATGAAGATGACAAGTCACATGAAGAGGAGAACAAGGACGAGGAGAACAAGGAAGATGATGACAAACAAGAGGAGTATGTACCTCCTATCATGCTAAAGTTCACAAAGCATCATCCAAAGGAACTTGTCATTGGACAACCATCTAAAGGGGTAACAACTCGTTCTTCCCTACATGAATCCTTTTCAAACATATGCTTTGTTTCTGAAATCAAACCAAAAAACATTTCAACCGCGCTAAATGGTGAATTTTAGTATTTAGATATGCATGAAGAATTAGAACAATTTGAATGCACTAAGGTTTGGAATCTTGTAGAAAGACCATCAAATTATCAGGTAGTAGGCGTAAAATGGATTTTCAAAAATAAATTAGATGGTGAATATTGGATTACTAGAAACAAAGATCGCTTAGTAGCCCAAGAATATTCATAAATCGAGGAGGTAGATTTTGATGAAACATTTATATTCGTTGCTCGCTTAGAATCCATTCAAATTTTTCTTACCTTTACAAGTTTCAAAAGATTTAAACTATTTCAAATGGATGTTAAAAGTGCATTTTAAACAGAATTATTAAGGAAGAAGTTTATGTTGAACAATCCCCCGGTTTCAAAAATAAAAAATTCCCAAATCATGTTTTCAAACTAGATAAAGCACTTTATGGTTTAAAACAAGCTCTGTGTGCCTTGTATGAAAGATTAACTTCATTTTTATTAAAGCACGATTATGTAATGGGACGTGCCGATAATACACTACTTATCAAACATGTTAATAATGATCTAATTATATTACAAATTTATGTTGATGACATCATTTTTGGAGCCACTAATGAACAATTATGTAATGAAGTTGTATGTGTAATGCAAAAAGAATTTGAAATGAGCTTGGTTGGAGAACTCACATACTTTCTAGGTTTTCAAATCAAACAAAAAAATGATGGAATATTTATAAATCAATCTAAATATGTGCATGATATGTTGAAAAGATTTGGATTTGAAAACTTAAAACAAACCACCACTCCTATGAGTGCATCTCTAAAATTAGGAAAAGTTGAAATCTCTATTGATCAAACATTATATAGAGGAATGATAGGATCATTATTATATCTAAGTGTGTCTAGAGCCGGTATTATGTTTGATGTTTGCTTATGTGCTAGATTTCAAGCTAATCCTAAAGAATCTCATTTAAAAGCGGTTAAACAAATATTTAGATATTTAATCGGATCATCTAGTCTAGGCATATAGTATCCTTATAATAATTCATTTATATTACGATATTCCAACTCCGATTATGCAGGCTGCTTACTAGATCGCAAAAGCACAAGTTACACATGTCACTTCTTAGGCCCCCTCACTAGTAGCCTGGTCGAGTATGAAATGGAATTATGTTGCCCTCTCCACCACCGAGGCCGAATATGTCGCACTAGGAAGTTGTTGTACACAAGCCCTTTGGATGAGTCAAACACTAGAAGACTTTGGGGTGCATCTAAATAATGTTGAATTAAAATATGATAACAAAAGTGCAATAGATCTAACCAACAATCTCGTTCATCATTCGCGGTCCAAACACATAGATGTGCATCATTATTGTATTAGGGATCACAACAAAAAAGAACATGTGAGAGTTAGCTTCATAGGCACGGAATCCCAACTTGCAGACAACTTTACAACACTTCTCCCGGATGCTTGTTTCAACATAATTAGGCTAGAACTAGGAGTCTTAGATATATAAAATTAAAACCCATCAAAAGCTATTTCTCCTCAAAATAATTTTTTTTACTAATCTATGGATCATGCTATGTCTCATCACATATTATATTGCTTGGATCGGCCTTCATCAAAATTATCCAAATTAAACTATAAGTTCTAACGCTACGCGTTATAGATAACGCCCATCGTTAGCAAATTTACCTGAATTTGATTGTTTCTTTCCGCCTCTCTATTTTTATACATCTTTATATCTATGTTTGCACATTAGTTGCTTTTTCATTTCTAGAAAAATCAAAAAACAATAAAAATTAAAAACCTTTTTTAAAACTACCGAAAAACATGCTTCAAAAGCCTTCTAATCATCTCTAAATTATCTGAAATTTCTACAATAAGATGGCCTATATTTATCAACTCTAAGTCAAAAAAAAATTTTCCAAAACCTAAGGAAATCATGGTCTGTTTGGGCGTTAGAAGTCAACGTCAGGCGTTAGCTTTTTTGGCCCAATTTTCATTCTGTTATTTCTAAAATATTTCTGGTATTTTTCTCATGCATTCTCTCTTTTTGTTTTCTCAGATTTGGATTTTTTTTCTTATTTGTTTTATTCCAAAATACAAATAATTCAAAATGTTGAAAAATATATGTCTCATCACATATTATATTGCTTGGATCGGCCTTCATCAAAATTATCCAAATTAAACTATAAGTTCTAACGCAACGCGTTATAGATAACGCCCATCGTTAGCAAATTTATCTGAATTTGATTGTTTCTTTCTGCCTCTCTATTTTTATACATCTTTATATCTATGTTTGCACATTAGTTGCTTTTTCATTTCTAGAAAAATCAAAATCCAATAAAAATTAAAAACCTTTTTTAAAACTACCGAAAAACATGCTTCAAAAGCCTTCTAATCATCTTAAATTATCTGAAATTTCTACAATAAGATGGCCTATATATATCAATTCTAAGTCAAAATTTTTTTTTCCAAAACCTAAGGAAATCATGGTCTGTTTGGGCGTTAGAAGTCAACGTCAGGCGTTAGCTTTTTTGGCCCAATTTTCATTCTGTTGTTTCTAAAATATTTCTGGTATTTTTCTCATGCATTCTCTCTTTTTGTTTTCTCAGATTTGGATTTTTTTCTTATTTGTTTTATTCCAAAATACAAATAATTCAAAATGTTGAAAAATATGTTGTCATTTTTTTTTTGTTTTAAATGTTTACAAAAATATAGTTTTGACTAGAATCAATTTTTTTATTACAAATGGTCAAAATTAATTAGACATACTTCAAGATTTTCGTCAATGTCTAATTATCATTTCAAGTTTCATAAACATTATTTATCTTGTCATGCCTTGACCTTAATCTTATTATGTGTTATGAAATAGTATAAAGAAAATTGTGTAAGATTGCCCAGCACGCCTTTATGTATGAGTAATATTTTATGTTAATCATTGATTCTTTCACTCACTATTTTGGTAATAATCTACATGTGCTCATAATCTTATTCTTGCATGATTGTGTAGAGTAATAGCTTTAACATATTAAGTTGTATGTCTAAATTACATACGCCTTCTTTCAAACAATAAATTCTTGCATATATAGAAGTGTTATTTCAATATTGTTAGTGTTGGAACCCGGATACCGGTCCAACTGTTCGAGACTTGGGGGTGACCAAAGGCTACTCGTTTAGTGATCGACCCACGCGAGACAAGGTGATAAGAAACTAGACAGCATACAAAACCACTCCAACCTGCCTATAAACAAGACCCGTGTGCTGCAGCGAGGAGGTCCCGCCACATACCCGGAAGTCTATAGGAACTTCCCCTCCTAAAGCCAATGCTGAGCTTGGCACAAGAGAGGCAGGCAGTGTACTCTCCCACCCTAGGGGGGGTGAAGGTGCCTTCTACTTGTGCCTTGGGGTCCTATTTATAGGCAAATCCAAATGGACTGCGATTAGCTGCTCCCGACTTCTGAAATGAGCTGCGGATAACCGCTCTTGCCTTCTGAACGGGGTAGAAATCTGTACTCGCCCCAGGTGGGTGATGTCTTCTGTACTCGCCCAGGTGGGGGAGGTCTTCTGTACTCGCCCAGGTGGGGAGGTCTCTTGTACTCGCCCAGGTGGGGGAGGTCTTCTGCACTCGCCCAGGTGGGGGAGGTCTTCTGTACTCGCCCAGGTGGGGAGGTCTCCTGTACTCGCCCAGGTGGGTGAGGTCTTCTGTACTCGCCCAGGTGGGGAGGTCTCCTGTACTCGCCCAGGTGGGGAAGGTCTTCTGTACTCGCCCAGGTGGGGAGGTCTCCTATACTCGCCCAGGTGGGGGAGGTCTTCTGTACTCGCCCAGGTGGGGAGGTCTCCTGTACTCGCCCAGGTGGGGGAGGTCTTCTGTACTCGCCTAGGTGGGGGAGGTCTTCTGCACTCACCTAGGTGGGGGAGGTCTTCTGTGTTGTGCTCTTGCATTTCTGATCTCGACGAATTACGGGTTATACACAATCCCCGCTTTTTTTGAGCTCGATACGAGCTCGGAAAAACAATGTAGGACCCGTGGTTCGGAGAGATGGGCATTAGATGATATGTCACTTAGTATCCCTCTCAAGCCCTTCGCTGGCTGAGCAAATTCAACTAAAAAAGATGGAGAAGAGTCGACACCCTCTAGGAGCAAGCTCAACTGAAGGTAGACAAGAGTCGACACCTTCCAGGAGCGAGGCTCAACTGGAGGTGGAGAAGATTAGACACCCTCCAGGAGCGAGGCTCAACTGGAGGTGGAGAAGAGTCGACACTCTCCAGGCCATTCGCTAGACGAGCGAGCTCAACTGGAGGTGGAGAAGATTCGACACCCTCCAGGCCATTCGCTAGACGAGAGAGCTCAACTGGAGGTGGAGAAGAGACGACACCCTCCAGGAGTGAGGATCAACTGGAGGTGGAGAAGAGACGACACCCTCCAGGAGCGAGGCTCAACTGGAGGTGGAGAAGAGACGACACTCTCTAGGAGCGAGGCTCAACTGGAGGTGGAGAAGATTAGACACTTTCCAGGAGCGAGGCTCAACTGGAGGTGGAGAAGAGTCAACACTCTCCAGGCCATTCGCTAGACGAGCGAGCTCAACTGGAGGTGGAGAAGAGACGACACCCTACAGGAGCGAGGCTCAACTGGAGGTGGAGAAGAGTTGACCCTCTCCAGGCCATCCGCTAGACGAGCGAGCTCAACTGGAGGTGGAGAAGAGACGACACCCTCCAGGAGCGAGGCTCAACTAGAGGTGGAGAAGAGTCGACACTCTCCAGGCCATTCGCTAGACGAGCGAGCTCAACTGGAGGTGGAGAAGATTCGACACCCTCCAGGCCATTCGCTAGACGAGCGAGCTCAACTGGAGGTGGAGAAGATTAGACACCTTCCAGGAGCGAGGCTCAACTGGAGGTGGAGAAGAGTCGACACCTTCCAGGAGCGAGGCTCAACTGGAGGTGGAGAAGAGACGACACCCTCCAGAAGCAAGGCTCAAATGGAGGTGGAGAAGAGTCGACACCCTCCAGGAGCGAGGCTCAACTGGAGGTGGAGAAGAGACGACACCCTCCAGGAGCGAGGCTCAACTGGAGGTGGAGAAGATTCGACACCCTCCAGGAGCGAGGCTCAACTGGAGGTGGAGAAGAGTCAACACTCTCCAGGCCATTCGCTAGACGAGCGAGCTCAACTGGAGGTGGAGAAGAGACGACACCCTCCAGGACCGACGCTCAACTGGAGGTGGAGAAGAGTCGACACTCTCCAGGCCATCCGCTAGACGAGCGAGCTCAACTGGAGGTGGAGAAGAGACGACACCCTTCAGGAGCGAGGCTCAACTGGAGGTGGAGAAGAGTCGACACTCTCCAGGCCATTCGCTAGATGAGCGAGCTCAACTGGAGGTGGAGAAGATTCAACACCCTCCAGGCCATTCGCTAGACGAACGAGCTCAACTGGAGGTGGAGAAGATTAGACACCTTCCAGGAGCGAGGCTCAACTGGAGGTGGAGAAGAGACGACACCCTCCAGGAGCGAGGCTCAATTGGAGGTGGAGAAGAGACGACACCCTCCAGGAGCGAGGCTCAACTGGAGGTGGAGAAGAGTCGACACCCTCCAGGAGCGAGGCTCAACTGGAGGTGGAGAAGAGACGACACCCTCCAGGAGCGAGGCTCAGCTGGAGGTGGAGAAGAGTCGACACCCTCCAGGAGCGAGGCTCAACTGGAGGTGGAGAAGAGTCAACACTCTCCAGGCCATTCGCTAGACGAGCGAGCTCAACTGGAGGTGGAGAAGAGATGATACCCTCCAGGAGCGAGGCTCAACTGGAGGTGGAGAAGAGACGACACCCTCCAGGAGCGAGGCTCAACTGGGGGTGGAGAATAGACGACACCCTCCAGGAGCGAGGCTCAACTGGAGGTGGAGAAGAGTCGACACCCTCCAGGAGCGAGGCTTAACTGGAGGTGGAGAAGAGACGACACCCTCTAGGAGCGAGGCTCAACTGGAGGTGGAGAAGAGTCGACACCCTCTAGGAGCGAGGCTCAACTGGAGGTGGAGAAGAGTCAACACTCTCCAGGCCATTCGCTAGACGAGCGAGCTCAACTGGAGGTGGAGAAGAGACGGCACCCTCCAGGAGCGAGGCTCAACTGGAGGTGGAGAAGAGTCGACACCCTCCAGGAGCGAGGCTCAACTGGAGGTGGAGAAGAGACGACACCCTCCAGGAGCGAGGCTCAACTGGAGGTGGAGAAGAGTCGACACCCTCCAGGAGCGAGGCTCAACTGGAGGTGGAGAAGAGTCAACACTCTCAAGGCCATTCGCTAGACGAGCGATCTCAAATGGAGGTGGAGAAGAGACGACACCCTCCAGGAGCGAGGCTCAACTGGAGGTGGAGAAGATTAGACACCTTCCAGGAGCGAGGCTCAACTGGAGGTGGAGAAGAGTCAACACCTTCCAGGCCATTCGCTAGACGAGCGAGCTCCACTGGAGGTGGAGAAGAGACGACACCCTCCAGGAGCGAGGCTCAACTGGAGGTGGAGAAGAGTCGACACTTTCCAGGCCATTCGCTAGACGAGCGAGCTCAACTGGAGGTGGAGAAGATTCGACACCCTCCAGGCCATTCGCTAGACGATCGAGCTCAACTGGAGGTGGAGAAGATTAGACACCTTCCAGGAGCGAGGCTCAACTGGAGGTGGAGAAGAGACGACACCCTCCAGGAGCGAGGCTCAACTAGAGGTGGAGAAGAGACAACACCCTCCAGGAGCGAGGCTCAACTGGAGGTGGAGAAGAGTCGACACCCTCCAGGAGCGAGGCTCAACTGGAGGTGGAGAAGAGACGACACCCTCCAGGAGCGAGGCTCAACTGGAGGTGGAGAAGAGTCGACACCCTCCAGGAGCGAGGCTCAACTGGAGGTGGAGAAGAGTCAACACTCTCCAGGCCATTCGCTAGACGAGCGAGCTCAACTGGAGGTGGAGAAGAGACGACACCCTCCAGGAGCGAGGCTCAACTGGAGGTGGAGAAGAGACGACACCCTCCAGAAGCGAGGCTCAATTGGGGGTGGAGAATAGACGACACCCTCCAGGAGCGAGGCTCAACTGGAGGTGGAGAAGAGTCGACACCCTCCAGGAGCGAGGCTCAACTGGAGGTGGAGAAGAGACGACACCCTCCAGGAGCGAGGCTCAACTGGAGGTGGAGAAGAGTCGACACCCTCTAGGAGCGAGGCTCAACTGGAGGTGGAGAAGAGTCAACACTCTCCAGGCCATTCGCTAGACGAGCGAGCTCAACTGGAGGTGGAGAAGAGACGACACCCTCCAGGAGCGAGGCTCAACTGGAGGTGGAGAAGAGTCAACACTCTCTAGGCCATTCGCTAGACGAGCGAGCTCAACTGGAGGTGGAGAAGATTCGACACCCTCCAGGCCATTCGCTAGACGAGCGAGCTCAACTGGGGGAGGTGCCAAACATTTTAGGCTTTTAGCGTTGACTAGGTGGCAACTCTCTTCTCGAGGACATTCATCTCACTCAAGGGGGCAAGTAGCCGGTATGCAGGAGAGGAGCTCGTGCAGTGACCTGGTCTACGGCAACACTCTGCTCGAATATTTCAACTCACTTGAGGGGGCAAGTATCCAGCCTGCAGGGGAGGAGCCCAGTGCTACGGCGTGGTCTACGGCAACAACACATCTCGATGACTTCAACTCACTCGAGGGGGCAAGTAGCTGGTATGCAGGAGAGGAGCTCGTTCAGTGACCTGTTCTACGGCAACAACACATCTCGAGGACTTCAATTCACTCGAGGGGGCAAGTAGCCAGTATGCAGGAGAGAAGCTCGTGCAGTGACCTGGTCTACGACAACAACACATCTCGAGGACTTCAACTCACTCGAGGGGGCAAGTAGTTGGTATGCAGGAGAGGAGCTCGTGCAGTGACCTGGTCTACGACAACAACACATCTCGAGGACTTCAACTCACTCGAGGGGGCAAGTAGCCGGTATGCAGGAGAGGAGCTTGTGCAGTGACCTGGTCTACGGCAACAACACATCTCGAGGACTTCAACTCACTCGAGGGGTCAAGTAGCCGGTATGCAGGAGAGGAGCTCGTGCAGTGACCTGGTCTACGACAACAACACATCTCGAGGACTTCAACTCACTCGAGGGGGCAAGTAGCCGGTATGCAGGAGAGGAGCTCGTGCAGTGACCTGGTCTACGGCAACAACACATCTCGAGGACTTCAACTTACATAGAGTACCTGAGAATATAGTTCCACTCTCTCCCCTAGTAATTAGTGCACGGGCAAAGAGAGTCGGTACTCGAGGGGCAGATCGGCCAACATTCAAGGGGGGAGCTGATCTCGGCCGGCAATGCAGAGGCTTGGACTTAGGATGGCGCACTGAACCCGAGATGTCATCTCATTGCTCGACCAAAAGTTTCAAGGGGAGAGGTGAGATCACACATCCTAAAATGCTTTTGAATATATCATACTACTTCGAGTGGATGCCCGATCTAATTCTTAAGATTTTTGCAATAGATAGATCAATATTGTTATATGTAGTGAATAACAAGAAGAAGAATGAGTTTTGCGTGACCTGATTCATGATGACTTTTCCTCGCCAAAGTGAGTTATGAATAATTGTCCTTTGAGTTTTCATCAGGAAGTATAAGCTGTTAAATAAGATCATCCCAAATAAAAACACCCATCGCGAGTAAGCATTCGCCGAATATAGATTTCTTCTGAATCTTGTAGAGATGAGTAGTTGGATACATTCTCGCGAGTAGGAACTCGCGGAACCAAAGAGAATACCATGAAAATATGAACTCGCTGAGTATCAGCTCTCAAGATAGAACTAAAGAGAACATCATAGTTGCTGAAGTGATGACCTCGCGAGTACGGACTCGCGGAATTAATAGAACACCATAGTTGCTGAAGTGATGACCTCGCGAGTACGGACTCGCGGAATTAATAGACCACCATAGTTGCTGAAGTGATGAACTCGCGAGTACGGACTCGCGGGATATATAGAAAAACACCTGAATTGTTGAAGTGAATACCTCGCAAGTTGAATTCGCGGAATAAAGTAGAAAGGACTCGTGAAATATACTCTCTACCATGACCCTGTCATATGGATCCCTCTGTGACAGTTGTCATAGTGGTCAAGATGTCAAAGTCACACTATATGCAAATCAGGTGAAAGCACTCAGGGGTTTTACCAAAGCGCCCATGAGTGTTAATATGTACTATGTATGAAAATGTGTTAGCAATAAAAAGAGGTGAAAACGAGGGCAATACAAGTGTCACCTTTGGCCTTATGACACCCTACGCAGAGTTTTCAGGGGTTCCGCTGCCCGGTTAGCGGACAGGGGTCACCTATATTAGGTTGTCTTGCACCTTGCGAGTAGAACACATGCAAGCAGAATATCTGCGAGCAGAACACCTGTAGGCAGAGTATCTGCGAGTAGAACACCTGTAGGCAGAGTATCTGCGAGTAGAATACCTGTAGGAAGTATCTGCGAGTGGAACACCTACGAGTTGATTGAGCTCGCCTGAGCTGGAATTCGCCTCAGTTTGTACTCGCCTAAACTGGTACTCGCCCCAGTTTGAGCTCCCCTAATCTGGTACTCGCCTGAGTTTGTACTCGCCTGAACTGGTACTCGCCCCAGTTTGAGCTCCCCTAATCTGGTACTCGCCTGAGTTTGTACTCGCCTGAACTGGTACTCGCCTAGGACCTTTCTCATCAAGGCTCACCGTGAGGTCTCACACTAAAGTTTCTTACTCCGGTCACAGTCCATGCTCACCGCACCAAAAATGTTGGAACCCGGATACCGGTCCAACTGTTCGAGACTTGGGGGTGACCAAAGGCTACTCATTTAGTGATCGACCCACGCGAGACAAGGTGATAAGAAACTAGACAGCATACAAAACCACTCCAACCTGCCTATAAACAAGACCCGTGTGCTGCAGCGAGGAGGTCCCGCCACATACCCGGAAGTCTATAGGAACTTCCCCTCCTAAAGCCAATGCTGAGCTTGGCACAAGAGAGGCAGGCAGTGTACTCTCCCACCCTAGGGGGGTGAAGGTGCCTTCTACTTGTGCCTTGGGGTCCTATTTATAGGAAAATCCAAATGGACTGCGATTAGCTGCTCCCGCCTTCTGAAATGAGCTGCGGATAACCGCTCTTGCCTTCTGAACGGGGTAGAAATCTGTACTCGCCCCAGGTGGGGGATGTCTTCTGTACTCGCCCAGGTGGGGGAGGTCTTCTGTACTCACCCAGGTGGGGAGGTCTCTTGTACTCGCCCAGGTGGGGGAGGTCTTCTGCACTCGCCCAGGTAGGGGAGGTCTTCTGTACTCGCCCAGGTGGGGAGGTCTCCTGTACTCGCCAAGGTGGGTGAGGTCTTCTGTACTCGCCCAGGTGGGGAGGTCTCCTGTACTCGCCCAGGTGGGGAAGGTCTTCTGTACTCGCCCAGGTGGGGAGGTCTCCTATACTCGCCCAGGTGGGGGAGGTCTTTTGTACTCGCCCAGGTGGGGAGGTCTCCTGTACTCGCCCAGGTGGGGGAGGTCTTCTGTACTCGCCTAGGTGGGGGAGGTCTTCTGCACTCACCCAGGTGGGGGAGGTCTTCTGTGTTGTCCTCTTGCATTTCTGATCTCGACGAATTACGGGTTATACAGTTAGTGTTTGCAAAAATAAGTGAATTCGGAGACTTTTGTCCCAAAATATAAAATATGAATTAAACTAACAAAGATAACTCCACCAAGCACTACTCACCTTGTTATTAAGTCTTAATGAGCATTGTAAGGTTGAGCACCTTGGAAAGAATTGTAAAGTGTCTTGTGCAAACACATTTTCTTTATCACTTCTATTTGTACACCAGATCACTAAAATTTTTTATAAAAATACTTATGTGATCCTCCAAGCAATACTTTGCTCCCTGATAAGTCATAATGAGCATTGTGTGGGCGAAGCACCTTGGTAGTTGTACTCTTTATTGTGCTTTGAAATATTATTCTAGAATTGATATGTTAAAGTGATTCTAAGATTACAATTTTAATATTGTTTTACTATTCCCTTACATATGTCATGTAACTACTAGAAAAATGACTTTTAGCTACACATTTTTTTGCCAGGGTTCAAAAACCGTGGCTAATACACTAGTATTAGTCACAATTGGAAGAACCGTGGCTAATAGTTAGATTTTAGTCAGAGTTGCAAAAAGTGTGGCTAATAGTTAAGTATTAGCCACGGTATACAAAAAAATGTGGCTAATACTTAAGTATTAGCCACAATACTTAAGTATTAGCCACAGAAAGCAAAAAGTGTGGCTAATACCTAAGTATTAGCCACGGCATAGAAAAAGAAACATCTTCCGGTGTTATATTTCCAATGCTTCTCAGTTTACGAGATCGATAACCTCTAAGGCGCATCGGAGACACTACAACATTTTTGGTCTTTGGCAAACTTAATTTTGCAACATGTGTTAAATGTTCCCTAAACATAGAATAGAGAACAGTTTATAACTGTTGCCATATAGTTGCATCTTTAGGCAACACTTTTGACGCAACATTCAGTAAATGTTCCCTAATCCATTACTGGGAACATTTTTTAAATGTTTCCTATATCAATACACTTTAGGCAACAATTGTAACATGTTGTCTATTAAATTATTATTTTGCAACACTTAAAAAATGTTATATTTGTGATTTTATTAACCATTAATTATATTATATTTGAAGAAGTAAAATTATTGTTATTTTTTGATGAATTATATTATATTTGAGTATATATTAGATCGTAGGTCTGATCCGTCGACTTGCAACCACTTAATTTTGGATTGCACATGTTACAATATGACATTAATTAGAAAAAGGTATATAATGTCACACTAAGGGTTCCTTTGGCGCGGCGGTGGCGGGCGGAGACGGCGGATGGAGACGGTCGTTTGGACTGGAGGCGGGGAGGTTGGGTTCAATATGGAGTGAGTTTGGCTCCTTTTCCTCCTAGCGGCGGGCGGAAACGCGGCAAACGCCGCCGCCGCGTGTTTGGTTTTCGGCTTTGCGGCGGCGATTGCTCCCGCACCGGCATCCCGCCGCTCGTCCTAATCTTCAGAAATGAATGAAAAAATATTTTAAAAAATGATACACAAAATATACGAATTACAAATTATAATATAATATAATATTAAATTGATGAAAATCTATTCCAAATTTAATTAATTCCCTCCCTAATTTCAATTCCCTCCCTAATTTCAATTTCCTCCTAAATCTTCGGAAATGCCCAAATCCCCCTCTCCACGCCTCACGATAACTCCAGTGCCCTAACTTTTAATTCTCCCCCGTCTCTTCGTTTCTGCATTCTCGCTGGTCTCTCCCGAAGTCGTTCGCTTCCGTCGTCCCCTCTCGCTCCCTAGTTGGTCTCGAAATAAGCTTCGAAAGTTTTGCTGTCGACGCCGGCACAGGGTTTCCGATACCTGCTTCTCCACGGTTTCGGATCCCTGCTTCTCCACGATTTCTCGACGCCGCGCAGCTCCAGGCTTGGCTTCTCCACGGTTCTTTTCACTGCTTCCAAAGTTAACCCTAGATTCAAATTTCTTCCCGTTCTATCTCTGAATTTTAGCATGGCCAAGATAGGATCAAAGTGGAAGATTTTTGAATTGATGGTGGCACAGGGTTTCCAGCTTGAGAGAATTAAATCTATGGTGCATCATGTCATACTACTTGAATGATCATTATGTATGATGGTTCTCAGGGATGGCTATGAATGCGGATGACCATACTTTTCTTTGTCGGCAATGGCAAATTTTAGGGTTATAATGCTGTGGGTGAAGTAGATTTATACCTGAATTTGTAGAAATTACTTCAGAAGTTATGTTTTATCCATATACTATTCTAATGATGCCAATTAGTTAATATCTTATACCTAGAGTAAATTTTCATAGGATCTTTTTAGCTTATACAGGAAAGCAAATAATTCAATTTCTGTTTTTTTGCATCTAGCAAGGCAAGAGATTAACCATACTTGACGCCTTCTCGTCAGATTTTTTTTATGATTTATTATTCATGAGGAGATGGGAGAGGGAGTAGTGTTATATATAATACAGGAAGACTGATTAAAACTTGGATGGAGGTGATGGAACCTGAAATTTGACAGTAGAAAGCTCTTAATATTTTAATAGAGAGTTCCTTCTTTCATGACAAAAGGAGGTACTTTCACAATAATTTTTCAAAGTAAGGCACAATAGTACAATTAAATCAGTTGTGCGCATGATTGTGTGGATGTTCTGTATGGTAGTATATGGTGTGTGTGTGTGTGTGTGTATGGTTGTATGTATTTAGTGTGTATGGTGTGTGTTGTGTGTGTTAAGTTGTGCGTGTTAAGTTGTGCATGTTAAGTTGTGTGTGATGAGTATTTATGGTTGAGTGTGTATGTTGTGTGTGCGTGTGTATGCAGTGTATGTTGTGTATGTGTGTATGCGTGTGTATGTTGTGTGTGTGTTGTGTGTGTATGTTGTGTTTGTTGTGTATGGTTTGTGTGTATGTTGTGTGTGTGTATGTTGTGTGTGTGTGTGTGTATGTTGTGTTTGTGTGTGTGTGTATGTGTATGAATTTTTTAATTTTTTAATCTTTTTATTTGAGCGCTTAACCCTGTGTTAAAAAATGAAATGATTTTAAATGATGTGTCTTTATCTTGTTTAGGTACTGTCATTATTCAAGGTTGGAAAACAAAATATGATGAGAAATGATTGGGTTAATTTGCCTCGTTATGGTGAAGATTATATTGATGGTGTTAATTATTTCTTGGATGTTGCATTCAGTAAAGGGTTTATCGAAGGGGAAGAGATATTATGTCTGTGTGCTAGCTGTTGTAATGATGTCTGGGGTAAAAGAGACATGGTGTTTAATCATTTGATAAGTAAGGGGTTTGTAAAGGGCTACAAAGATTGGATTTACCATGGGGAAGAGATTAAACGTATCGGTCCTGATCAAAATACTAATGATGATGCCACATCTGATGATATTGATGGATTATTGTTTGAAACATTCAAAGATGCAATTGAAGAAGATGGAGTTCATGAAGGCATAAATGAAGACGCAATGAAGTTTTATAAGCTTATCGAGGAAGCAAATCAAGAACTATATCCTGGTTGTCAAAAATTCTCTACCTTATCTTTCATTATTCGGATGTATTTGTTGAAATGTCTTCATGGATGGAGCAATGCATCATTTACATCTCTCTTAGAGTTATTGAAAGAGGCTCTACCCGACTTGAACATCCCCGTTTCTTTCAATAAAACAAAATCTATGATAAGAGATTTGGGCCTATATTATAAAAAGATTGATGCATGTCCTAATAACTGCATGTTATTTTGGAAAGAGCGTGATAAAGCTGACAAATGTCATATTTGTGGTGAATCTCGATGGATTGTACATCCTGAAGTGAATTGCGAGTCTCAGGTTTCTAAGAAAACTCATAAAATTTTTGCAAAGGTGTTAAGACATTTTCCTTTAATTCCAAGACTAAAAAGACTTTATACGTGTTCAAAGACTGCTGATTCAATGAGATGGCATGCTGAAGAGCGTTCTAAAGATGGTAAGTTAAGACATCCTGCTGATGGACAAGCATGGAAAGACTTTGATGTGAATCACCCAGATTTTGCTTTTGATACTCGTAATGTAAGGCTTGGATTGGCTAGTGATGGATTTAATCCATTTGGCAATATGAGTCTATCACATAGCACATGGCCTGTGATCTTAACAGTATATAATTATCCCCCAAATTTATGCTTGAATCTAGAAAATCTTATGATGTCCTTGCTTATCCCCGGACCACGATCACCTGGAAATGCTATTGATGTGTATCTACAACCAAGAATTTTAGAAGATTTACAAGACTTTCCTGATATATTCAAGGAGAATGATAAAAAAAAGTTTTGCCCATGGAAAAAAGTTCATATTTTGGCAATTGCCATATTGGAAAGACAATGCTTTACGACATAACTTTGATGTCATGCACATTGAGAAAAACATATGTGATAATATAATTGGGACTCTCTTAGAGATTGATGGAAAAAGAAAGGATCATGCAAATGCTCGTTTGGACCTTCAAGAAATGGGGATAAGAAAGAAGCTCCATTTGAAGGCAACAAGTGATGGCAAGAAAACTCGGCTCCCAAAAGCTTGTTTCTCTCTAACAAAAAATGAGAAATCTATTTTTTGTCGTGTTTTAAAGGATGTAAAATTTCCTGATGGTATGGCCTCTAATATTTCACGATGTGTTCAAGTTGACGAAGGAAAAATATCAGGATACAAGAGTCATGATGCTCATATTATGCTACATTTCTTTCTACAAATAGCAATAAGAGGTATAACTCCTAATCAAGTTGCAATTCCGTTGATTAGGTTTTGTTCCTTCTTTCGTTGTTTATGCCAAAAGGTTATTGAGATGAAAAGTTTAGATCATTTAGAAGTTGAGATTGCTGAAACACTTTGTCAGTTTGAAAGAATCTTTCCTCCTAGTTTCTTTGACATAATGGTCCATTTACCCATTCACCTTGCAAATGAGGTTAGATTAGGTGGACCAGTTCAATTTAGATGGATGTATTATATGGAAAGATATTTGGGTGAACTAAAATCATTTGTTCGAAATAACAGCCGCCCAGAAGGCTCTATCGCTGAAGCATATTTGGCTAAGGAATCTTTGACATTTTGTTCAAGATATTTATCCAGGGATGTAGATACACGAATGAATAGAATTTCACGAAATAATTGTGAATTTTCTAACAACGACTATCCTATTGGGGGAAGGACTCTCTTTTCTCTCGATCATAAGTCACAAAACCAAGCTCATGGTTACATTTTATTCAATTCTGACGGAGTTGAAGATTACATCAGGTAATGTAATTTATCTACAAAAATATGTTATATTTTCAATATAGTACATGAGATTTGTCTTTTAATAAAAATAGTACTTGACAATTTTTTTATTTTGTAGAGAACATGAGATTTATCTTCAGAATTATAAAAAAAGAAGTACATGGAGCAAAGGTAGAAATCAAAGAGATGATTTCATTCAATGGTTTGAAACACGTGTCATGAATGAGGATGTATCTGATTATATAAAGGAGTTATCTAGGGGACCAAATAATATTGCAAAAATGTATTCTGCATATATTATCAATGGATATAGATTCCATACAAGACAACGTGATGCTAGGAGAAAAACTCAAAACAATGGTGTCACTTTGGAAGCGGTAACCTAGAGCTTCAAAAGTGCTAAGGATGGAAATCTTGATAAGATTTCTATGAGATATTATGGAGCAATAACCAATATAATAGAAATTGATTATTATGGGCATTTGAATTATGTATTGTTCAAATGCGTTTGGTTTGAGGCTGAAGAAGACAAATATGGGATGACATGTGTTTACTTAAAAAAAAATGTTACAAGAATGATCCGTTTGTTCTAGCGTCTCAAGTACAACAATGCTTTTATGTTCAAGATCCTTTAAATGAAAATAAACACTATGTATTGAAAGTACTTCCAAGGGACACATTTGATATAGGAGATAATACAAGTTCAAATATCCAAGAAACACCTGAAATTTCAATAAATATTGTTGTATCCGAGGATGATTCTGAAGTTGATTTGGCTAGAGAAGATGTGCCAGATGATATTATTGAAATGCCTTTATCTGAAATTCATGTTCAATGCAAGGATGATGTGGCTTTTTTTGAAACCGAAAGTGACACTGACTCATTAGGTATTGCTCATTTATTTTTTGCTCTATGAAATGACTTGCTCAATTTATCACAAATTATGTATTACTTTTTTCTTTGTATTCACTGAAATTTATTTATTCTATTTATCACACAAGTGCATATTGAAGCTTAATATTATTTTAATGATTTGATTTCAGAGCTTCAAGAATGAAGAAAGCGGCAACTGGTTTTGATTTACCTATTCAAGCAAGGTCAAGTATTGAGTTGGCACGAAAATTTCGTCAAATTAAGCAGGAGAAGGCTGATATTTTGCATAAAAGGCTTCGAGGTAATAGTGCAAATAAAATTCAGGTGGTTGATGACAAATTTGATCAAAATCAAGTTCAAGCTATGCCCCAAGAATGCAATAACATTAAGGGAAGTCAACCACATTTTGGTGGGAGAACTAAGCCACTTCAAGTTGATGAAGGTATTAATCAAGAAGGGATGATTACAGAATCAAACAAAAAAGCTAAGGGAAGTCCTAATAACAATGTAATGAGGAACAAAAGATGTGCATCAACGTTGATTGATGACTTCGTTGAAGCTCAAGTGGATTCTCTTGAAGGAAGAAATCAGCTTCCTACTCAAGTGAATCAAAATCAACCACATTTTGGTGGGAGAACTAAGTCACTTCAAGTTGATAAAGATATTAATAAAGAAGGGATGGTTGCAGAATCAAACAAAAAAGCTGGTATTTTACTAATTCATTTATTTTCTTTTCATTTTTATATTTAATTATGCTAACATATGTACATTCCTATTAGTAATGATGATTAAAGTAGCTCGTGGGAAAACAATGTGCAAAGACATTCATGCAAGAACTATGGAGGAACGAGAAGAGGTAACCTTAAATGAAGATGCTCAGCCTATAGGGCCTACTGATCGTGTTGTATCAAACTTAAGTTTGTTCTTAGGCACACTAGCTAGGAATTCAACATTTTGTCCTTTAATTTATACAAGTTGGAAAGCTATGCCAGATGAAAACATAGAGCGTGTATGGAATTATACTAAGGTATCTGTATATGTGTTTAATATTCTTAATTTTATTTCTACGCAATTCTAAGATTAAAATATTTGTTCTTATTTTTGATTTTGTAGTCAAAGTTTATTTTGCCTGATGAAGCCATTAATTGGGTAAAGATTACTGTTAGAGATGCTTGGAGACGATATAAACAAATGATTAAGAAGAATCATTTTTTGAAGTATTCTAATATGACTGATAGGCTAAAAAACCGTCCTGTAAAGATTCCAGAGCCTCAGTTTAAAAAGCTTTGTACTTTTGGAGTTTGGAAACTATAAAAGTAAGATTAAAAGTTATTCTTTGTTAATTTTCCTGAATATATAAAATTTTATTTGCTCTCATATTTTTTTGTTTAATGTGTAGTCGATCAGCGAAAGGAATACTAAAAGTAGAGTTGCACAAAAGTGGAGGCATCGAATGGGTCCCAAAACTTTTGCTATAATTCGTGAAAGAATGGTATATAACTTCTTATTTGAATTTTCTTACTTCAAATTATATTTATTTATTATTATGCATATGTAGCGTTCAAATGAGAAGAGAGATCCCACTCAAGCTGAAGTTTTTATTGAAACTCGAAAAGGCAACAAGGGAAAAGAGCTGGACTTAGAAACTAGTAATGCAATTGTAAGTTAAATATTATTATCAAGATAAAATATAGGTTACTTCAAGGTAATTATATATTAATTTATTTCAATTTTTTATCAGTCTCAACTTCAAGATAGTATGACGAGTAATGGGGAAACTAGTGCAGAAGCATTTCAAGCAGTATTTGGGAAAGAACATCCGGGATCAGTGCGTTGTTTTGGGAAAGGTGTTACACAAAAAAATTTGAAACGGAAGGAAGAGATTGCTGCTTTGAAGAAAGTACATAATGAGGAGGCGATTGTATTGAATGAAAAAATGCATAACGTAGAAAATACACTTAATCAATTAAAAAGTGTACTTAAGACTATGTTGAAACAAAGCAACCCAGCTGGAATTGATATAGAATTATTGGAAGATCTATTGGGTTCATCTCCCGGTGATGAAAATAGTGCTCAAAAGATAATTGGAGTACCACATGCATATTCTTCAACATCAAGTCATTTACCAAATTTTGGAGAGGTACATTATAGACTTTCATATATTGATCAATGTTCATGATCTATTCAAATATTTCTTTATTTTGTGCAGAAATTTCCTTATGCTGGGGAGGCAAACGAGGAGTTGCAATATGCCGATGATGAATCATGAAGATTATTTGATGTTCAAGTTCATTTTGATATTATTCCTTTTGTGGACTTAAGACTTTTCATGTTATGTTCATGATGCTTTTGTGTGTTTCTCATCTATGAATTTGTAAACTTTATATTACTTGTCTGGGCCATCCTTCAACTATTTGAATTTGTAAACTTATATTTTTTCCTATATTGCTTTTATTCATATGTACGATGCACATTTGCAAGCTATAGGCTGAGAATGATAGGTAGTCGGACCTATCATTCAAAGCGCTTGTCCAGGAAGAGAACTTCAAGCTTGTGGGTACTCTATCAATGGAACAACAAGTTGTAATTTTGAGGTACATTATATCCTTAAACGTCCATATGTTTTAATTATACACTATGATAGTAAAAGTAGATTACACGCTGCTAATTATATATGCGCCTTCCCGCTTTCGGTTTTCTCAAATTATACCTCTGCCCTGTTTTCTCAAACTATTCCACTATGGTCTTCCAGGTTACATCCAACAGCGTGCGCCTCTTCAATGGCCGTCGTGCTAGCTTTTGTATACACATCTTCGTCTCCACCCTGGACCTGTAACTTCTCTCATCGACACAACCTGCTCCTCCTCTCATCGACACAACCTGCTCCTCCTTCACATCTCAAGGTAAGGAACTCCTCTCCCTCCCGTCTATATACTTCTCCTTCAATGTTGTCGCTTTGGGCGTTCTCCTTCTCCGTCGATGACAAGCTGTAGGAGCTAGCTGCTGTTGGTAGTTTTGGTGTGCTGGTTTGATAATCACCAATGATGATTTCTCCATCTCCCCTATCTCTCAGTAAGCCCCTTTCTTTCCTCTTCATTATTTTGTGGTTCTTTAATTGTTGTTTTGCTGAGAATGATAGGTAGCAGTAATAAATCAAGTTTTAAATTTGTTAAATACTTATTTTAATGCATATGTATATAGTCCCCATTACATATGGAATTAGCATGAATGTTGTCTAGGTTAAAAGATTGCATTCATGAACTTCAGTTCCTGTAACTTTGTTCTAAATCATCATTCTAATTGGTTTGTAGGGAGATGGAAGAGCTTTTTGGAAAACTGTTGTTTCTGAAGCTACCGGTTCTGCTGATAATAACTTTTTGAGGAAGTATATGAGGTGAGATCTTAGTCGTTTTTCTAAATAGTTAAGAAATTTGAACATCTGACATCAATTTTTTTAAATTTATTTACCTTGCAATCCATTTTTTTTCATTCGCACTATCCTTTTGCACCTCTCCGACGAGCAACTCCATAGAAAAAATTGGAAGTGATAACATTAGTTTGTTTTATTTCTGATATAACAAATCTGCAGACTTAGAACGTAACCATTTCATATACAGAAAAGGCTCTATATATGACCATTTCTTATATGTGTACATCAACAAAATGTGTTGATAGCATTTCGAAAGGACTCATTATTATGTTTGGGTGTATTAAAAAAGGGCCGCCCGGTGCACAAAGCGTCCCTGCGCAGCGAGGGTCCGGGGAAGGGTCCCACAACAAGGGTGAAATGTTGGCAAATCTTACCTTGCATTTTTGCAAGAGGCTGCTTCCAGGACTCAAATCCGTGACCTCATGGTCACACGGCGACACCTTAACCTGTGCGCCAACGCTCCCCTTCAAAATTATATGTTTGGTTGAATTATTTCAGAAAAACTGTATGTTCAAACAACATCAAAATTATAATAATTGTAGCTAAATACAACATAGCAAATAAATTATAATGCTCTTATACTATTTCTGATGTTATAAATTTAATGTTATTTCCAGGGGAATGCTGCTCTTGATGCCATTGAGGAGGTCTTTGATCCCTTGGATGGAGGGATCATCTCATTAGGTGCTGGATCTACAAGAAGGCTGGTTCATAAGGCTGACGGAGCTCTGTTGAGCAGAAAGGATTGCGCAGGTATACCTTCTCTTGGCTGTGAGAGTCTGGTTATGGTTGGTGGTATCTTTTCTAAGGGGAGTGGTGTTGAGTCGAGGGTGGAAGGGGTTCACCTGGAGATGGAGGATGGAGGTAATCAATTGAAGATGGATGTTTGTGCTGTTTCTGTGGTTGGTAATGATTCTGTTGTGCATTCAAGTTGTTTGGCGGGTGTGGATGAGCTCTTCAGGCAGGGGGGGAGCAGCGTCTAGTATGCGACTGGTCGGTGAGATGCCTTGTGGTAGATCACAAGCTGCACATTCTCCACACAGAGTTACGCCGTCGTTGGGATAGGTTTGGGCCGTTCAAACTAACTGTGGTTAATGCTGAATGCTTCCTCTGCACATTTGAGTCAGTAGTTGTCCGGGATGAGGTCCTTCTGAACGGCCCTTGGTTTATCAACGACTATGTTCTGGGCCTTGATGCATGGTGCCCATCGTTCCACCCATCAAAAGTTCCAGTTTTTTCATCACCAATATGGATTCGCCTACCAGAACTTCCTTTCATGTTCTGGGATCCAAAGAATGTGAGTAGAATAGCGTCGATGGTGGGGGAGCCAATGTGGATTGATGGAGTAACCAGTTCACTTGGTAGGATTGAATGTGCTCGTGTGTGCGTTAAGCTCGATTTGGCGAAGCCACTCATAACAGGTGTATGAGTTTGAATCCAGTATCATCCTATCTCATTATTTTTTTGTTTGTTTACAACTTAGTTTTAAATTAGTCCCTTGAATTTTACTTATTCATCAATTGTTGAACGTTTTGTTTTGGTATCTTTTCTTGAGTGAAATAGTTAATCATGCCAAGTAAAACCCATTTTGATTCTTTGAACCAGGTTAATGTCAGCAGAGGTTCCTGCAAGAGTGTGCCTGTTACAGTCCTGATCTCTGCTCCCCGGACCCAGCTCCTACCCTGAAGAGATTGTCTCATATGAATTTTCTATTATTTTTTCTACATGATGAATATTGACAGTGATGCTTTAGGATTGTAATAAATATTTTTTAAGTAATATATTGTTATGGCTTTGTGCATATAAGTTCCAAATAACTTAGCAGTGTTGAATAATGAAGGAATTTGATGATTTGATTCTTTTCCATCTGTGATGAAGGCGTTTTTGTAGAGATTTTAACAATTGGATTTTTGATAGGGATTGATTACAAACTTTTATGTTCGTGTGCATTAAGCTTCGTATGTGGGTGTTCACGATCGCCGTGCCGAACGGAGTCTTATATATATCAAGACCACGTGATGCTTATGTTGAATAAAAATAATATTTTTGGTTTAAAATTAAAAGTTTTAGCAACAGTTTTTAAATGTAACACTTACAAAACAATATATTGCAAATGTTGTCATAAGTATGCAAAAAAACTGTTTCCTAAGGTTTAGCAACAGTTTTTAAATGTAACCCCTATGTCAACATTTTACAAATGTTGCAATAGGTGTACAAAAAAACTATTGCCTATAAATAAAGTATAGGCAACAGTTTTTTTACTAGTGTTGCCAAAAAGTACAAAAACTGTTGCCTTAGACTTTAGGTAACACTGGTATAGACAACAACATTTAGCAACATTTGTTTATGTTTTGGCAACAGTTTACTGTCTTTGGCAACAGTTTTTTAAGTGTTGTCAAAGACCAAAAATGTTGTAGTGAGAACTTCACCTCCATCGCTGTCATCGAAGCCCTAGGAAGCGCCCGCCCTCACCAACAAATACTCTGAGGGCATGCCTGGAAACCGCTACTACGGCGTCAACGAGTTCATTGATGAGATCGAGAACCTCTGACGCTCTCGCTCACTCCAAGCCTTCCACCTCGAACCCAAGAAATGGAGCGTTCTGGAGTCCGTCGCTCGTTTCTGAAGTTTTAAAGCAGTCTGAATAAATGCAACTCCTGGTCGCATCTTCATACTTTTTTTTCTTCAGTAGAAACATGGTGTCGGTGCCCTTTATAGTTCTGTACTTAAAACAACTTGCCGCATTTCTCTCTAAGAAGAGTGATTCGGCTACCAAATTCCTGGAGCTTTTGTTCGAGAGAGCTAGAGAGAAGGCTGGGCCGGTAATGGAGTTCCAGTGGATGGGATTGATGTTGTTTGTCGCGGTTCCGTTTCCCAGAACTAGGGCTTGGACGGGCGCCATCGTTGCCGCCATTCTTGACATGCCGTTCTGGTCTGCGCTTTCTGCAAATTTCTGCGGCGTGGTCTTCGCTGGGCTTCTGGTGAATTTACTTTTGAATCTTGGTCTCAAGCACGCAGTCATGGTGGGCATACTTCTCTTCTTCATTTCAACGGTCATGTGGAGCTTGTTGAGGAGTTTCAGGAGTACTTTGGCCAGCAAATAATGTCCATCATCTTCATGGTTTCATGAGGACTGATTTATGCCTGTAAGAGCTCCACACCTTCTTCTTTTCATGGAGACTGTTTCATGTCTTCCTGCTTGTGGAAATCTATTTCTTTAGTTCAATGATATCACCATAATTTGAAATTTGAATAGTGTTGTTTCATGTCCCTAAAGCCGTCTAAGATAGTCTTAAACCAGTTCTGAAGAAGCATTCCCCAGTTTCAATTTTATTCTCAGCTGTGGCGCCGGGGGAAGAACAAATGAGAAATTCAAGGTGATTATGCGGAATTAAGATTGTTTGGAAAGCATAGACCCAGGAAGATAAAATGCATGAACAACAAAGGGTTGTTGTATTGATTCTTGAAGATATATATATCCTTAGGCAGCTTTTAAATTTATTTTGTTTGATGATATGCAAGCTGACAAAAAATGAAGGTAAGAGAAGGTTTCCTGCTAGCACTTGCTTGGAGACCTCAGCTCAATACTTCCATGTTTCATGCAGCAAAATTGTGGCAATAATTTTTTTTCTAACTCACTAGTATTTGTCAGGGTTTTAGACCCTGGCAAATACTATTTTTAAAAATATATTAATTATTATTAGCCACGGTTTTAGACCGTGACAAATAATCAGATCAATTGCTACGGTCTAAAACCGTGGCAAATAGTTTTTTTAATGATATCGGATAGTATTTGCCATGAATTAAAACCATGGCAAAAGGTCAAGTAATAGCCACGGTAATGTTTTGTGTGTGGCTAATACTTTTTCCACGGCCAGTTCGTAGCTAAAAGTCTTTCTCCACGCGACCTTTAGCCACGAATTTTTACCATGGCTAGACCGTGGCAAAAGACTTTTAGCCACAGTTTTGGATCTTTTGTCAGGGCAATTTGCCCTGGTCAAAACTCTGTTTTCTTGTAGTGTGTATTTTGATTATTTCACATGTATACTCTTATTAAAACACTATTTGCACACATCATTGTTTTTCATAAAGCTTCTACTCATGAGAATTGGTTCATATTGCATATTTACATGATTCTCTAAAAACTTAAGTAAAAACATTAGATTGCAATGCATGATTTCTACAATATTTTCTTTACTTGAAGTACAAATTAGTTACATTGTAGCTTTTATCTATTTGCATATGTTAAATCATGCTTGCCTATTAGTGGTGAAAAAATTTCAAGGATAATGTTCATTATATGTGAAAAGTCTAGAAATATTGTTGGAATTGTCAAACCAAAACAAAAATAAATTTTTTTAATGCTTATCTTGGTTACCTTGCTTTTCTGCATTATTGATTTGATCATGTACTTTTACCATGCTTTATCATGCTTATTTTTAAGGTCTTTTCTTCACTTGTGTCTTTCAAGCTTTTTTTCATTGTTTTTAATAAGTGGTATCTTTCAAACTCTTTTTCATTTTTTTCTAACAAGTGGTAGAATGGCTTGGTAAAGTACACGGGATGTTGTTACTCACGCTTATCATATTTCTTTCCGTTGTGCTACTCTCTCTTAGCTCGATCATGACTTACTTTATTTTTAACAAAATTCTTAATCCTCTCTTAGTTTTCCTAACTTTCACCACCCACTTTTGCTAATAACAAAAGGGGGAGAATAAAATGATAAATCTTAATGATTAAGGAGTAGGATTCACTAGATTAAGAGGAAGCATAAATCTATTATATGGGAGCATACAATAAAGGGGAGCACTTAAATAGGGGGAGCACATATCTCTAAATGTATTTCTTGATTGAAATCTCTTTGTAGCATAGTGTCATATCTTTGTATAAAAACACATCTTTTATATCTGAATCGGATTTATCTTAATTAGATTTGTTATTATCAAAAGGGAGAGATTGTTGAAACATGATTTTCCGCATTCCATGATTTGAGAATAATAAATCCTACTTGTATTTGATCTAGTTTATCATTGTGTTTTTAGCATGCAGGTTTGAACAAATATGACACTAAGTTATTGATGTTGGTCTGGACTTGCTCACAAGATGAAAAGAAGAATGTGGTCTAACGCCAGGCGTTAGGGATAACGTCGGTGTTGACTTTCATTCCCACCAAGATGAAAATGACATGGAGGGAAGCTGTTGTGATTGCAGGTGCATTTTGGGAATGATTTGACTTAACGTCAGGCATTAGCCTCAGCGTCAGCGTTAAGGTTACCTAAAATGAAATGTTTCCAAAGATGCAGAATCTCCTTCCTGATTTGAAGATTCGAGTCATCAAGTTATTTCGATACAGAGTCAACGTCTGGAGTTATCCCTAACGCTGGTGTTAGCTTCATGTCCTATAAATAGGTGAGATTCATTCTCTTCAATCATTCATGCCAAGGAGCCCTATTCCAGCACTCTGGAAAATCCTCGAGGGCTGAAATTTCCAGACCACATCACCCTCTCAATTTGAAGAGAAGAATTCAAAGGAGGATCGGATCAATGATAACCCAACGCGAAGAACACACGCTTCGACTTCGACGATATTCAGTGGGTCTTCGCCGTCTCCAAAATTCTTCATAGGGAGTTTTTAATTTGTCTTTTATATTTTGGTGTACCTTTATCCTTTGTGATTGTTTAGTGAATTCATCGTGATTGTTGGTGACTAGGTTCGTGTGCATCTTAGGGGGAATTCACCGCAGTTGTTGGCGACTAGGTCTAGGAGTTAGATCTATGGGTGCCCGAGGCCTTTCTGGAGATAGAAGGGCTAGAGCGGCTTGAGGCCGGATCTTGGGATAGATCGGCTAAAGCCAACCGGTTCTTTGTGAGAAGAGTCGGTATAGAAAACCAACGAGTCTTTTATATTCGTCTTTGATTACTAGCGGCATAGAAATTCATTTTTGTAATCAATTTTATAAATGATAATCATGTCTTTTCTTATTCAATAAAATTGATTTTTTGCTCTTTACTTTTGATTAAATTTACTTCATATAAAATATCAAAAGATTGTCTTAAAATCTTAAAGTTTTCAAAAACCCTTATTTACCCCCCTCTAAGGGCGCCTAAAGATCCAACACAAACAAAGGATACAAAGCGCGCGCACAGCGCAGATACAATTAAGATATCCCCCGACATCAACGTTAACATCATTATCTGAGGCATCACCCACTTAAAGGTTGGGGAACCCCAGCATCCTTTGTGCTGCACGGAAGCCATTGCCAAACCCAAAGCAGAGTGCAACATCGCGCTCGTCCTCCTAATGCGGATCCACCTTCATGGCCATCATCTCCGATCGGACCTCCTCAATGATCTGAGATCGCTCCAACTCCAAAGACTTATGGCTCCTTGAGTTCAGTGATCACGGAAGTCTGTGCCCAATTTACGTTTGGAAGCACGGTAGCCATCGACAGATTCTCCTCCTCTAGTCATGCCAACTCGGCCCCCGCCTTGAATGGCTCTATCTCAACTCTCGATAAGAACGGACACCGAGTCCTTCTATGCTCCCATACGAGAATGGACCTCGAGTCCTTCTACGCCTTCTAACAAGAACGGACATTGGGTCCTCCTGCATCTCATAAGAAAATGGGCCTCATGACCTTTTACTTCACGATGGAAACAGACCTCGAGTCTTTCTACTCCCCAAGATGAATGCGACCCCCGAATCCACATATGGATTCCAATAGGAACAGACCCACTGGTCCTTCCAGGCCACCAAGACAAGGGGGCAGAACGTCCCTCCACGCCACATTCAAGCATCCGCCCCCAACACTAACGCCCAGCAGCAACTACTAAATCTAACGTGCACGAGAAATGTGCATTCATTTGAAAAGGAACCTGAGAAGAAAAGTGCTTCCAAACCATCATAGCGCACAAAGTTCAAAACATGATAATGTCCATGCAAAGCACCACCAGGCCACATAGCAAGCAAGAGCGATGCACGAGCACATACAAAATTTCCTTCTAAACACCAACTACGAAATCTTTAACTCACATGATGGACGCGAGTGCACCAAGTGGTCAACAACGGAAAGGAGATCTCACACCGCAAACAAAAAGTAATTTGTGACACGCGTATGCTGAAATGAATTAAATTCCACGACCCCAAGGCGAAATCATAAAGGTCAAAAAATTTCGGGATCGTCGTATTGCGGATCACGACCCACAAAAATTTAGCGCCATTTGATGGAGTTTCCCTTAAAGATTCTCGAGTTAAAATGAATCGAAGCACTCAAGCAAGCAGACCCGACCGGGTGAACAACGCGCGTAAACCGCGCCCGCTCGAAGGGTCTAATATCATACCAAAAGGGGGACAAAACCAAGCACGCATGGGCACCACGCATGGTCCGCGCGCACCGGACAGCTGCACAGCTAGACTGCGCAGGCGCAACCAGCCCACACTCGGCCAGAGCCCGCGCGCGCTTGCTCAGGCATGCGCCCGCGCATCTAGCGTGCGCGCGCGTACTGGAGGGCACCGCACGTGCCACCAGCCTCCGACGGGGCGCCTCCGCTGTCTCCGGCCGCCATCATCGCCGGGCAGCTTGCCCGGACCGCCCGAGGGGCATGTTTGTCATTTCGGGGAAATTGGTGATCCAGGTGACCGGAACAGAGCAATGTCATTTGCCAACTCAGGATTCAGCCAGGCGCAATTACCGACGCGTCCCTTAAATCTATAAAAAGTCCCCCATGTCTTCATTTGAGGAGAAGCAATAAGAGAGACTAGAGAGAGCTCTGAGGTTTTCCGGCAAGGACGTGGGACTTAGATCATTCCATCGCTCGAAATTCCCTTTGCTCCCTTTCTAGTCTGTTCACGATCACCGCTCTCATGGGCGCAGCAACGGGCGCAAGAAAAAACTTAGAAGAACGCGCGGTCCTGGACGCTCTCTTCAAAGCTTCGTTGACTTAGTTATTCCCCCCCCCCCCCCCCCCCCCTTTATGTACTTAAAGCTTGTGAACGGAGCGGTGACATGTCACCCTCTAGGGAGCTCAAACTCTTGTAAACTCAAGGAAAATAGTGGATTTCGGCCCGGCGCGGATCCGGTCACGTGGTTTTCACAATTTTTGAGTTTTCCATGCTAAAACGCCTCGTGTCATTGTTGCTTTAGTTTTCATTTGACTATTTGCGCGCGCCCTATCCAACTCGGAGCTAAGACAGTCGGATTCTTCGGATAAAAGGAAAATCGGGCGACCTGCAACAAGTACTTTACAATTGTATGAATGAATGAATTCTATTTTTATTTTATTCAGTTTTCTGCATTGATTTGCAGATAAATAAAAAAAATATGTGAACAACAATTCTGATTCCGTTTAGAGTTGCGAATAGTAAAAATCTATGAATATATGGTTTTGCTCTGCGTGTAACAATTCCCTTAATCAAAATTTTTGATTTCATATGAAGCTCATATACATAAGAGTAAGATTGTGTATTGGCTCCACATAAATTTATTTTTCACACGCACTCACTCGTATCATCTCTCTTTCACTTCTTCTCTATCACCTTCACACTAATCTCCCTCTCCCCACTCTCCTCTTCCATCTCAATTGTGGGCTATTTGTACTAATTATACTATTTAATAAATGTGAACATTCGTATCGACTACCGACTGACCAATGGACCGGTGAAAACTATGTTCCACGTGCTCGCACGTCCGTCTCAACCAGAAGCTTCAACATTTCTAGCTTTCTTCCAGGACCATCAACATATAAATCACAATGTGCGAGCTAAGCTCCTTCGAAGAAAGCTAGAAATTCTAATTGTTGGTAGAGCATCAACATTTAAAGCTAAGCTCCTTCGACGATCGGTGCCTCCAGGGTTCAATAATTTCAAGTGAGAGCTAAGCTTTCTTCTCACTTTCTACAAGAATTGGGATTTCTAAGGCTTAGGGTTTCTAGGCTTCGACGACTTCGGTCCTCTCAAGCTTATCACCCAATAGTCTCCTTGACATGAAACACATTTGTTTTAAACTCACTCCAATCCACCGCACACCACTAAATCGATCCACCACATACTTGTCAGCAACCTCCTTATTCGACAGGTACGCATCTTACACACAGAACAATATTATCACTAATTAGCGGTCCTCTATATTAGATGCGTTGTCATCGACCCCGCTGATTCTGAAATTCTAATTGTTGGTAGAGCATCAACATAGAAATCACAAAGTTAAGCTAGCCTTGTTGTAATTAATGTTGTGTATATTTTGTTTCACTTTAAGTTTTGAAACAATTACTATTAGTTCAATGAAATGCTCTAATTGATAGAACACCAGTCATGACAACCTGCAGCAAAAACACCACACATGACAACAAACTCTCATTAGAACATTCTCGAATCGACAGTGACTAGAAGTTTCCTGAAAGCAGCATTTCTGGCTATCATTAAATACTTGCAACTGTATATGTTATGAATCAATGCATACTCCAAAGTGTTTCTAATTAAGCATTTAATGCATATATCATAAAAATAATGTCAATGAACTCCTCAAAATCAATTTCTGGTGAGTGTTCTTTCTTCTTCGCCTCTAAACTCTTTACTAATCAACAATACTATTTCAAACTTGATGTTTTGTATCAAACTTGCTATAAATTTACAAAAAAAATTATGGTTACTTGTAGGTGAAAATATATGCACGTCACAATGCCTAGATACGTAAAATTTATATTTTTTTTATTTTTTCATGTGAAATATATATCTTTAACTACATTAAAGAAGTAGTTTGGAGTTGTAGAATTAATCTTAGCCATCCAATATGTGACAAACTTTTGATCTAAGCTCTCACATACCGACATTTAGGGATAGGAGAGAGAGGGGGAGAGAAGAGAAAGGGAGAGAGAAATCGATTTTTTAGATAAAATGTATATTTTTTTACAAAATAAAATTAGGAATATTCATTATACTTATATGTATATGTTTTGAATAAAAGGTAAGTGCTCATATGCGGGCGCAACCCACTCATATGCATGCACAACCCGCTTGAATGCAGACGCAGCCCGCTCGAATCATGTGCCCATTACGACAGTACTCCCGCCGACCGAACCCTAACATTGCTCGACGTCCTCTCGCTCGAAAAAATGCATGGACTTGCTATATAACATACGATTAATTTCTAACTTGTTTTTCGAGATAGAGGAAATCGAACAATGTGCGGGTCTATAGTAGCTGCCGCACGCATCGGAGAAGGTGAGCGACAGTAGTACAATAGCGCTAGGCACGGGACCCCATGCCAAACCGTTAGTTTTTTTTAATGTGAGTTTTAAATAATAGTTGATGTGGTAACCCTCATTATATAGTGATTTTGGGCTGCGAATAGCCGAAATTCCATAACACCCACTCCTTCAGTGGGGAGTTAGGAGGAAAATCACCACTCACGCAATCACTGCACGCAATCCACGCTCCAATCGCCGGTCCAACCGCCGCCCGAGGCCTACAAACCGACCGCCACCATGTCGTCGGCACGCAACCGCAAGCCCCGCGGCCGGCCTCCCTTAGTCGCGCGCCCACGGGGAGTGGCTCTGCGGACGGCCTCGGCTACTTGCGCACGACGCGGCCGCGCGGCCAGCCCCCTGGACAGCCGCGTGGCCTCACGGTCGGCCGTGGACGCGCCCGGGCGCGGGGCGCGGGGCGCGCAGCCGCGCAGTCGGCCACCTGGCCGGCTGGGGCAGTGCGCCCTCCGCGCACGGCCGCGGGGCGCGCAGCCGCGCGGCCGGCCACCCGGACGGTTGGGGCGGTGCGACCGGCCTTGGCCGCGCGCCCGCGACGCACGCCCCTCCGGGCAGAATCGGGGGGAGTAAAGTGCACTCGCTGCACTTTACGGTCCAGTGCAACATCCAACAGATGCGAGCACCTTTCAGTGCGTACGCACACATCCCAAAGCGAGATGTGATGTGCTCGCATCTCCGCGCGCGCTGAGATGTGCTCGCATCCGTTGGATGCTGCACTGCACTGTAAAGTGCAGTGCAGCAAGTGCACTTTACTCCCCCCGATTCCCCTCCCGGCCGGCCTTAGCCGCGCGCCCGTGGCGCCCTTCCACCTGGCCCCGCGGTCGGCCGCCCTTGGCCGCGCAGTATTGGCGCCCGACCACCTAGCTGTGAGACTGGACAGACTTGGCCGCGCGCAACCAGCCACCATCGGCCGGCCATCCCCCCGGCTGTCCAGCCCCCCTCGCTGGTCGGCTTTCGCCGTCGGTCGGCCCCTCACCGCAAGTCGGTTCCCCGATCACCGGTCGGATCCTCAAGCGGCATCGTTCGATCATTCCGCGAAGTCTCCACCCTCTGATTCACGAATAACTACCCGTGTAACCGCCGGTATAACCACCCATCATGGGTGTGTGCGATTATACAAAAATACATCGGGCTGCGTATAGAAAAATGTCTAAATAATATGCATCTTAAACCATATAAAACTGGTCTACAAATAGCAATTATGGTCGTTACAGCCTGCGAATAGCCGCATAACTACTGTAACCACCTCTGGGGCCTATAAATAGGACCTCAACCCCTCTTTTATTTTCATCTTTCTATCCTCCCTCCTTTCCTCCTAAGTGCAAAGGAGAGAGTTCCCTTGAAGATCTTCATTGTCTTCGAAGGCGTGCTTGAAGAATCTTCGAGCGCTTCGAAGGCAGTTCAGATATCTTCGTTATCTTGCAAGTTTCGTTCCGAGCACGGAACGTCTCGCGATCGTCACCTCCAAGACAACGACAAGTTTCACGCTTCAGACACCGCCATCAAACTCTGAAGTGATCCAAGAGCCCAGCACGCACCCATTGGCTTTGCAAGCTCAAGCAGAAGGTCATTCGAGCCCCAGAGCGCGGTGCTCCCCACCGCGGCTAAGAAGAAAACTTAGCTTCGAGAGCGGTGACATGTCACCCTCCGAACGCTTCCCTCACTCTCTCTCCAACAAATTGTAACGATGATCGGTCTGTCGTCCTCGCATTCTCTACAAAGCTCTGCACAATAACACAAAATAGTGAAGTTAGGTCGGCATAGCCCTGACCTCGTGTTTTTTACCTCTTTCTGTGGTTTTCCACGGAAAAAAAAAGATTTCTTGCCAACCGTCTCAATTTTCTGTGACTGATTGCGCGCTTGACCGCTCCCAGGCTAACACTGTCATTCTATACCGATTTTAGGAGCTTCGACTAGACCGCAACAATAGTGATTTGTGTGAGTGAAATGTATTACAATTTACACATCAATTGATTTATAATATATATATTATAGATAGATTAAATATGCATGTAGTATCCACCTACTCAATCTCGCTTCCTTAATGTTTATTCTTTTATAGAAGGGAAAAAGAGAAATATATATATACATATAATTATGCTAGAATTAGGGCGGATCCAAGAATTTCAACAACCTCGATTTTGTCAAAAAAAATTGAACATATTTATTTTAACAGAGCTTTTCTCCCGCATCCGACAACATCTTTTGACGTATAAATAGTAAAAATTCATTATCTCGAAGAAAAAAAATCCAAATACACTAACCAGTTTCTAAAATTCTTGGGGAGGGTGGGAGGGCAGCCCCTCCATCTAGATCCGCCCATGGTTAGGAAGAAAATAGACTAAGGCTTCGTTTGGGAGGGCACCGGGCAGGGGCGGATCCAGGAACTTTGACTAGGGGGGGCCCAATCAAAAGGTGAAGCAATTTTTTTAAATATAATCTATTAAATATAAAATCCAAGCAGGTTGGTTGAAGTGGAGAGGCACGTCAGAAATCTTATGTGATCGTAAAGTACCATTAAAACTTAAAGACAAGTTTTATCGTACTGCAATTAGACCAATGATGCTCAATGGTTTTGAGTGTTGGGCTGTGAATTGTGTACATGAGCAAAAAATGGGAGTTGCGGAGATGAGAATGCTTAGGTGGATATGTGGACACACGAGACTGGATAAAATTAGGAATAAATGTATCAAGGATAAGACAGGAGTAGCACCAATTGCAGAGAAGATGCGAGAAGCTCAACTAAGATGGTTGGACACGTATATAGGAGACCATTAGAGGCACCTATTAGGTGTTATGAGAAATAAAAAAAATGAGCAGTGAATTGTGTACAATAAAAAATTGAGCAAACGATAATGAATTTGTTGCAATAAATAAAACTGAGCATAGAGAAATCAACAAAAATTTCAGTAGAAGTGAGTTTTTATCTGAGGTAAAGTAGTAAAGGAGCCAGATTTCTGCGGATCATACAAGGTTGCAACAGAGCGGATGACTTGAGCTAACTATATCTGATTATGCTTGTAACAAGTAGTTTTACAAGGCCGGCAGAACAAGGGTCGATGGAGCTATATTGGGTCGCGGTGGTGGTGCGTCCGTGAGAGAAAACTGCGGACCGACTGATGGGTTGACAGAGTTTCCCAAAAGGGGTTTAGCTCACTTGAGCTCGATGGAACGAGCAGCGGGCGGCTCATGAAGAAACGACCGCTCTTCCCAGTGCGGTCAGCAAGAACGACACACGCGAGTGATTGAGCGGATTCGATCAGCAAGAATTTCGTGAGTAGCGAGCAGGAGTCGCTGGGCGCCGAAAGGGGAGATTGATGGAGGCTTCAGCTGTGGCTGGGGACGACAGGACCACGACATGATGAAAACAAAATGACGAGCGTTGTTGCTTTCCCTTGACAAGTGCGTCGTTTACCAAATGGATGTCTTCGTCGACGACGATAAGGATCGTGGAGGCGCAGGAGACGGCAGATGCAGAGAACGGACATGTCATCCATGCTGGGAGGCGTCGACGTTCTTGCCGTAGACGACACAAATGTTTTTGTGCTCGTCTACTGGCGTAGAGGCTGCTGCACGCTTGCAGGAATCAAAGCAGGGGTGGATCAAAATGACAGCGGCTTCGTAGAGGGGGGGGGGGGGGGGGGGGGGGGGGGGGGGGGGGGGGGGGGGGCTAAGCATCGTTTTCCTCTCGTAAAAAAATGAAAATCTCCATCTTCTCAGAGACATTTCTCCCTCATTCGGACACTGTTTTTGACGCGTAACTAGTCAAAATTCATTGGCTCGGCGAGAGGAATTCAAATCTACTAATATTTTTTCAAAATTCTTGGGGGGGGGGGGGGCGGCCCCCCCTTAGATCCGCCCCTGCACCGGGCAACTGGTGCGAGAGCAGACGCCGCCGGAAGGCGGAAGAACACACGCGATTATGTGCTCGAGCGACAACGTTTGCACCCGGTTCTGCAAGGAAAATGGAGAAAACGCTCCGTTCCAGAACCCAGCCCTCCCCTCTAGTCCCGATCGCCGGTGGCTCTCGCTCCCTTCCCTGTCGCCGCCTGAATGCCACCGCTCTCCCAAACTGACCCTAATAGAAGAGAGCTTTGCTTTACTGTAGTAATAATAATAATAAATAAATAATAGGCGACATAAAGTTGATTATGGAATTAGTTAATTGCTACGCGTGATATTTAAATAAAAAAATTTCTAATTTTGATTATTTATTTCCATTCTAAAAACGCATCAAAAATATTTTATTTCTTCTCCGACATTCGGCGGCATCATCCCTTCCATCCCCGTCTATAAAAAGCCACAGAGCCGCTCTTCCCCTCACTTATCCACATGCAAAGCTTGCTGCAGGCTTCCCCTGTTCTTCCTTCCCTCCACCCCCTCCAATTTTCCTCTGCTCTGCAACCAACAAAACCATGGTGGTCCTCGCCCATCCATCCCTGGACGACATATTCCTCCTCAAACCTTCCAAACCCTGCCCCTCCTTCTCCGACACGCCCACCGTCGACCTCTCCATGCCCACCGTCGCCGGCGACATCCTGTCAGCATGCAGAGAATTCGGTTTCTTCAAAGTCACCAACCACGGCGTCTCCAAGTCCCTGATTTCGAAGCTGGAGGCCGCCGCCGTCGAGTTCTTCGCCCTGCCGGAGCTCGAGAAGGAGAAGGCCGTCCTCGCCAACCCCTTCGGCTACGGAAACAGGAAGATTGGCCGCAATGGCGATGTCGGCTGGCTGGAATATCTTCTCCTTGAGGTCACCGCGAATTCACCCATGTTGCTCCCCTGCCTAAAAGAGCCGTTGCAGAGCTCATTTTGGTAAATTAATTGCTATCTCCATAATTATTCCATGAAGAATTAAACGCAAAAAAAAATTGATTAATTAATTAATTAACTGTTCTCATGCAGCTCTGCTTTGAAGGAGTATGTGTCCTCCATGACAAAGCTGGCGACTGGAGTGCTGGAATTAATGGCGGATGGGCTTGGAATGGAACAGAGGAATGTGTTCAGCAAATATATAAACGACGAGAAGTCCGATTCCTTCTTCCGGCTGAATCACTACCCTCCATGCCCGATGCTGCAGGGATTCAATCAGACCGTTAATGGATTCGGGGAGCACACCGATCCGCAGATCATCTCTGTTATGAGATCTACTAACTCCGACGGGCTTCAGATTGCTCTCCGGGATGGTAGCTGGGTCTCCATTCCTCCTGATCACGATTCCTTCTTCGTCAACGTCGGCGATTCTCTTCAGGTACGTTTGAATGTTTATGATTCCGAGTTTAATTAAAACATGGTATACGGAGAGAAGAACACTGTTTGACCTACAAAAAATAAGTCAAAACCAGAACATATATTTATAAGTCAAAACGTTTTTTATTTACGATATTACAAGAATGCCAATAGCCTATACACCGCCATCTTTGAAGGAGGAGATGGATTCCAATTTGATAACCTCTGGTCGTAGTGCCGTTAGGATTCCCCCCCCCCCCCCCCCCCCCCCCCCCCCCCCCCCCCCCCCCCCACACACACACACACACACACACACAAACCCCCTAGTGCTATACTCTTCCCGTCGTTCATTTTTTTTGTGCGCACTTGAGAGCGATGGAAAGAGCATATTTTTTATCGTAGATATGAGACTTTGCAGATATGACAATACATTTAAAAAAAAAACACAAATTAAAGGAATCGGAAACTTTGTAATAAGTATGATTTAAATCGGAAAGTTGAATGTTTCACCGAAAAGCGTTTTTCTCTTTTAATATAGTATAGATAGGTGAGTGATAGGCATGGGGCTCCGCCCCTACGGCAAATGGCAAACCATGACAGTATCCCGATCGTGATAGTGCACGGGGGCCACCAGTGCCCTGAGTGACATTACCCTGGTCACGGCATTGCCCCGGCGCGACGGCGCTCCCTCTGCTCGCAAACCCCCAGAGGGTTATACTCCACTCGTTACTCTTTTTTTTTCATGTGCACGGAAGTTTGTGAGCGACGGTGAGAACATTTTTTTTATTATAAGTAATAGACTTTGATTTTATGGGAGCACATTTCTAAAATAAAAGAAAATATATATAATTTTTAAAAAGTATAATTTTTTTAATAAAGGGAAGTAAAATCAGAAAATAAATGATGTATTTAATTTACTTCTTAATATAGTATATAACTTTTAATATAGTTCTGTTTATGAGAACTTGTGACGGTAACTCCAGTTGTGACAACTTTTTTGACCTAATTTGTTGGTGTGGGCATCGGCTATCAACATTTTACTTGTATTTTTGTATAATATAATTGCATTCATAGTCGTCACCACTCTCAGTTCAAAACAAGACGTGAGAAGTGAATTTTGAGTTAAGAGCTAAACTCTGAGATCACGACTCAGGTTCTGTTTGGCGCGGAGGTTGGGCGGGCGCGCGCAGATTTCATCAGCACCGCTGATCCGCAACCGCGGGAATCTCGGCGTGGATAAAATCCGCACCTTTTCCGTGGTTTTCAGCGGCAGTGCTGAAATCCGCGCCCGGCAACCTCCTCTCCAAACAGAGAAAAAGCGGAATTTCTGATCCTCTTCGCGGTGCTTAGCAGTCTCGTCAAAATAGGGCGCATGCATCAATTATAATTTAAATAATAATTATATATATATATACTAGCAGCTCCGCACGGGCTTCACCCGTGCTCGCTGCTCCCCGACGGCGGCCTGCGGCCGCCTCCGCACAAGCTACGCCAAGCAGTAGCTGCGGCCCGCAAAGCCCGCCCGGCCCAGCCGTCTTTCCGATGGCATAAGAGTAAAACACCCTTTGATGCAAGGGTATTTTGGAAACACCCAATGTTGCACCAAAGGGTGTATATATATATATATTTGTATACTCTTTAAAAGAAATTTTTTAATTTTTTGATGAAATATCATCGCGAGATTCGCGACTCATCGCCCATTTGATAATACTTGATGGTTAGTTCAAAAGTATTCCCCGAACATAATTTTGAAGAAATATTTGTTATTATTGTCCGTTGCAACACATTATATGTAATGTGTTGTAACGGACACTATCAACGCCACTGATCACGCGTTTATCGTATGTTCGATGAACGGACGGACGGCATCCATCTAATGGAGACCACAAAAAGGTTAAAGAAGCAAAATTTATCTTTATTTAACGTTTCTTAAGTTAAATTATATACCCAATTAATGACAACCAAATGAGAGAAAATAAACGTTCATTGCTTAATAGCGGAGAGCTCAATCATCAAGTATGGGCTCCATCCCTTGCGAATATATGCATTCATATGCCGAACATATACGCTTAAAGATGGGCGAAAACATTGATCAAAGGATGACCCTCGAACGATGTATGACGACCGGAGAGCCCGATCAAGCTGCAGATGAGCGAAGGAGAATCAAGAACCCACCTTTAATTAATTAGAGAGAAATGACACTCACCAATTATTCATGCCGGTGAGGGAGCAACTGCCGCCGCAAGGCGGAAAAACAAATGTCGGACGACGCGCATGGGGCGGCGACGTTTGCTCCCGCAAACCCCTTCACAAAATCCCCCAAAGCACCCTGCCTGCAACCCCTGGTCCTCACCGCCGGTTGCTCCCGCCCCCTGCTTTGCTCCCGTTTCCTGCCGCCTTTCCAAATGAAGCCTTAATGTGTAATGAGATTGGTGTCACGTTCATGAGAAATTTACTTGAAAGGTAGCAAGGAGTAGATCTTGATGAGGTGATATTTGTACACCAATAAACAAGAGATAAACTTATAATTCATGTGCGGCGCCGCTTTTAACAAAATTACGGTGCAATCAATAAGTGTTAATGTATATTTCGATATATAATAGTTCGGAGGCCTAACGAGTTCGGTTTGGATACCGGGATATCCGACACAATTTCTAACCTTAGAGGTTTCCTATAAAATCTAAGCTAGGGGCAATGCGGGTAGTAGGTAGTTCCACGACCTTAACCATCACCCGAAATGCTTCGAGCAACCTTCTCAATAAGTACACGTGTCTTTAACAAAATGGTACGGCTAGCCAAAAGATGTATTTGAAATGGCAATATTTTCTTTTTGCTGGTGGCCTCACGAGCCTACCACAGTCTATTCAACCTGGCCTCTAAATTTTGTAGCAGTAACCACATGTGCTTCTTCTCTCTTCAGCCTATCACTGACTTTCTGAATCTAACCTCTAATGTCAGTTACTTAATGAAGTGAAGCAGCTACCCTACATGGGTTTTATGCTAGGACACTATTGTCTAACACGTGCGAGGAACCTATATGATTCACGTGAGTGGTATACTGATTGAATGAATTGGCGCGCGCGTGTGACAGGTGCTGACAAACGGGAGATTCCGGAGCGTGAGGCACAGGGTGGTGACGACCGGCGTCCGGTCGAGGCTCTCCATGATCTACTTCGGCGGGCCGCCTCCCTTCGCGAGGATTTCGCCGGCGGAAGAGCTGGTGGCCGGAGACCAGGGCCGGAGCAGGTACACCGACTTCACGTGGGCGGACTACAAGGCCGCTGCTTTTAAATCCCGTCTCGCCGATAACAGGCTGCGCCACTTCGAGAGCAACCAGTGACGGAGAAAAGAAAGAGTAAAGTGGTGGGCCACTGTTGACCGTCGCCCTGTCATTCCGTGTCTTCTCCATGATGTGTCTGAAAAAAAGATTGCTTTTTTATTCGCCTTGTCTTTCCTGTTATGGGACTCTGGTTTTGGTCAAACCAGGCTGGCCCCCTTCGCACTGTTAACCCAATATGGAACTAAATAGGTTTGCCTTTATTTTCTTTTTCCCTGCCGGATGCCGGCCGCGCTCTACCAGAGATATTTAGGTGCGAGTAACGCGCCATTCTCTAGGCGCGTGACTCGTATAGTCGTCCGTTATGTGATTCTACGGCGGAATTTTTTTTTACGAAAATATGACCACATGGAGCTAAATAGGAACTAAATAGGTTCGACTTTATTTTCTTTTTCCGGCCAGCATCCGCTGTGCTCTACCAGAAATATTTAGGTGCGAGTAACGCGCCATTCTCTAGGAGCGTGACTCGTACGGTCGTCCGATATGTGATTCTACAGCGTAGGAAGAATGCTGAGTGAATGTCCGAGCAGGGTGAATCAATAGGAATCGAAGTTTTTTGACGAAAATACGACCACATGGAGCTAAATAGGAACTAAATAGGTTTGACTTTATTTTTTTCCTGCCAGCATTCGCTGTGCTCTACCAGCAATAGTTAGGTGCGAGAAACGTGTCATTCTCTAGGCGTGTAATTTGTACAGCTGTTCGATATGTGATCCCACGGCGGGATGTTTTTTGACGAAAATATGGCAGTATTGAAATACGATTGTATTTCATACGATTGTATTTCGATCATTCATGATTTTTTGCAGGAACCGACGATCTGATAGCGTCTAACGCACGGTGATCGTAAGTGGGAGTAACGCACGAAAAAAAATTCGTGCTCTACGCTCCCACAATTCTATTTAGGCTAAGTTTGACGCGACGTTTTTGCTCTCGTGAGTTTGGACGAAAACGCAACCGTTATAGAATGTATGTTTGACATGACAACGGTTACGAGACGACCCTTAGGACAGGTCGGGCGTTCATGAACGACGGTTCATAACCACCGCGTTCACGACCTCACGTAAGAAAATTCATCCAATTTTATGTTCAAAACTAGTTTTTTTTTTCTTCGTGGCAGTCATAATTAACTTTTGTCCTGTCAAACATATATTCTATGATAGTGGCGTTTTGGTCTAAACTCACCTGAGCAAAAACGCCGAGCCAAACGGAGCCTTGATTTACCCGCTCTTTTATTTTCTTTGCTCTTGCAAATGCTCCTGGGAAAGCATTTAAATGCTTAATTTGACCTTTTAAGGGCAAAATGTTATAAGCAGCCCTATAATGGCTAAACTATGCAGTCGATTGATATTCGCAGTCCAATGAATTTAAAAGTTTTTAGGACTGTGAATAGCCGTTTTAGGTGTACATTCATTGGTCGTATGAAATATTCTGTACGCTCAACAGCGTATAGCCGTTAATGACTACAATGGTACTCTTAACCGTTCATTTTCATCTACCGGAAATACCAACTCTCGGTGCACCAATAAAGTGATAGTGCAATGCATGTCGTGCATCCATGATGTTGGAGTCGGGAACCTGCTCATAAAGTTCGGATCGAAAATATGTTCAAAAGTTGGTGGCCTAGATATTGACAAATACATCCACTAATTAAAGCGAGCTAGAGTCCGCACTTTCTATATTTACGACCAACAAGCTTCAACACAGAGGTTCCGCCCAGAAATATACAAAAACTCCTCCAAAACCATGGCCGCCAAGATAGGTTTGGGTAAAAGGCGAGTGAGCTCAACTAGACGATCACACTTGTGAACTGTTGAAGATGCCGGCCTCTTCCTCTGACCATGAGGTCGTATCTATAGGCAGTCGGAACTAATGGGGGGAGGGGGAGGCACCCAGATCTCACTGGGGGGATCCCACCCACATACAACCCAGGTCCCTACCCAAAATTTAACACAAATTCAAAATGAAATTAAAATAATTAAATCCGCAATGAGTAGAAAATAAAATCAGTGCCGAAATTTAAAAAAAAATGCGTATTTGTTCTGATGACGATTATTGTGAGGATTAGTTTAGCGATGGATTTCCACGGCAGATTATGTGTCGCCGATTCATTTTTTGAGGAATTTTCGATGAATTTTGATTTTAAGTGATGATTTGATTTTGGGACAGTTTGGGATGGTGGTGCGGTGGAAAAAGTGGTGGTGGGAAACCAATAGTGAATTAGAGTTGTCCACACAGTTGTTTAGGTAAAGCTGTGTTATTTGGAAAATCTTCATTTAAGTATTTTTTTAAAGTTTTTTTTCATTCTCTTTGGAATATTAACTTTTTAATAATAGATTTTTGAATTTCTTATAATGTGCTTCGTGGCGAAAATTATACGCCGGGGAAATGCGCTCCGAGGGAAAAATGAACGCTTGAGCGGGAAATGCACGTCCGGGAATAAAATGCGCGTCCGGGTGGAAAAATGCATGACCGGGCGAGAAAAATGCGCGCCCGGGCTGAAAATGTAAGCCCGGGTCGAAAATGCGCGACCGGGCGTAAAATGCGCGCCCATGCGAAAAAATGTGCGTCAGGTGGAAAATTGCGCGCCCGGGCGGAAAAATGCACGCAAGAGCGAAAATGTTTGCCCGGCCGGAAAAATGCTCGCTCGGTTGGAAAATACGCGCTCGTGCAAAAAATGCGACCCGGGAGAAAAATGCGCGCCCGGGAGAAAAATGGACACACGCGCGAAATAATGTGTGATCGGTCGAAAAATGAGTGCCCGAGCGAAAAATGTGCTCCTGGGCGAAAAATGCACGCCCGGGCGGAAAATGCGCTCTCAGGCGAAAAATGCACACCTGAGCGGAATATGCGTGCACGACGGAATATGCGCCCCCGGGCGGAAAATGAGTGCATGGGCGGTAAATGCTCTCCATGCAGTAAATGCGTACACGAACGAAAAATGCGCGCTAGTGTGAAAAAATGCGCGCTAGTGTGAAAAAATGCTCGGTCTGGCGAAAAATGCGGCCCCGTGTAAAAAAAGGGTGCACGAGAGAAAATTGCGCGCCGGGTGAAAAAATGAGCGCATGCGCGGTAAATGCGCGTCCGGGCGGAAAATGTGCGTCCGAGCAGAAAAATGCTCGTCCGGGCGAAAAATGCGCGTCCGGGCAAAAATGCACGCTCGGGCGAAAATGTATGCTCGAGTTGAAAATGCGCGACTAGGCGAAAAAATATGCCCATGAGAAAAATGTGCATCCGAACGGAAAGTATGTTTTTTAAAGGGTGGTTATATTTGCAGGCCCTAAAGAGATAGTTGCAACCCAATTTTTACGAGTTATTACGCGCCTTTTGAAAATACTCTTTGCCCATGCATTTTTAGGAAACGTGTTCAGCATGAAAGTTGTAGATTTCGACGAGATCTACAACTTTTATGTTGAACACTTTTCCTAAAAATGCATGCACAAGACGTATTTGCCGCCTTGATTGAAACATGGGCGTAATTATAGCGAAGTTTTGGAAGTACTTCTTGTGCGTCCATTTTCAGGAAAAGTGTTCAACACAAAAGTTGTAGATCTAGTCTAGATCTACAACTTTCATGTTGAACACGTTTCCTAAAAATGCATGGGCAAGGAGTATTTTCAAAAGGCGCGTAATAACTCGTAGAAATTGGGTTGCAAATATCTCTTTAGGGCCTGCAAATATAATTACCCTTTTTAAAAAGCTTTTTATAGTCTACAGCTTTTTGAAGAACCTTTAAAACTCTATTTTCTAAAAAGCTATTTTGCTACCGCTGCACATATAAGCACCAATAAACTGTGGTGGCGGTGAGAATTAATAGAAATTTTTCCGCCACCACCACCTTCCCAAACATGCCCTTTATGTGTGATGGTTGGGTTAGCTCACACATTGGATGGCTGATTTGTTTCTCAAGTGGCTGAAATAATTGCAGGAATAATTTGAATTTATACATATTAAGTTAAAATAATGATGATATGTGTATGAGCTGGATGGCTGGTTAAAGATGTGTTTGGGTTTATAAATCGGTGTTGTAGGTTAAATTTGGTTAACCAGATAACATGTGGAATGCCACAATCAGTCATGTATGTGTGCTAGCATGATCAGATTCAATCTGGTAGTCGGTCTAAACCGATTGATCGCTCTATTCTGAGATATATACTTGCCTCGGCTCCTCTCCCCTCCAGTCTCTCACTCGACATTTTTCCCACGTTGTTTTTCGCTAGGGCGCTCGACGAGCTCTCGACGAGAACTCTGTTTGGCGACGTAACAACGGTTTTCTTCCTCCTACCTCTTCGATTTCAGCAAAGGATGCTATCAATAGGGCTGGGCTGGATGTGCTTTTGTGAAATCAAATTAGGGGTTTTCCCTCACCTTCTCTTCTTCTTCCTCCTCCATTTTTTGGATTAGGGGCTCTCTGAATTAGCTGGCTAGAGTGGTGGACGTAGGAGTTTTATACTTAGTGAGTGCGAAACACAAAAATTATTCAAAAAAAAACTCACAAATTATTCAAAATCTGCACTACTAATATATAATAAAAAAAATTCATACAACAACATAAAAATGAATTTGTTTATTAAAAAACTTTAATATGCAACATACTAATTAACTTGTTTATAAAAAGTAAAATTTAAACAATAACATATCAATGAATTTGTTAATAAAAAATAATTTTTAAACAATGTCAGAATAATAAGTTTGCTTAAAAAAATAAATTTTAAACAATGTCATAATAATGAGTTTTTTATAAAAAAAATAAAACTTTAAATATAGTTATCTCTAGAATTAGAACCGAAGTTCACGAGGATAAAGACAAGCACTACACCAACAGAGCTACAAAAGCAACTTAGCCTATGTGTAAAATCTTATTGCATGTGAATTTTCTCCAACATGCAGAAGTTCAAAAGATCTCCAAATTTAACCAGTGACTAATTATGGCCTAAATGACATGCCACCCAAAATTTGGGTTACATTGAGTTGATTTGACTCAAGAATCACTTGTATTAGTAAAATCACATGTTATACTAAAATCATAGAAAAATATTGTCCAGAAATTCTCATTTTTTGACAGAGGATTTATGAGGTCTTGAGTCATGCATGCCCCAAATTTCAGATCATTTGGGTGAGTCAAATGATGGGGGCACTCAAAATAGTGCCTAGGGTTCAAAATGTACATCTTACACTATATTGAATGCACAAGGAGCTACACTACTCCTAATTGCATGAAATCAATTTCTAATTTCAGTTCAACTAGGGATCTACACATTTTATATTGGCAAGTTTCACTGATTCAGCCTTTAAGCAAGGGAATCATAGAAAATTCCCAAGGCATGAATATGTGCTATATGCACACCATTCCCCACCCTTAACAAATCTTGCATGTGAGATATCTCAACATGCACAAGTTCAAACTGCCCAAAATTTTGCCCAGAAACTTTTTATGACTAGATTTACCATCCACCAATATTTGGGTCTATTTGAGGTCATATAGCCCATTAATTAACCCATGCAAGGATTATTAAATATTTACCAAAACTTTAGAAAAATGTCTTAAAAAAATCTGATTTTTGGTCAGTGTGTCATATCTAAGCCCATGCATGGCTGAAATTTCAAGCCATTTGGATAAGGAGGTCTAGGGTGGGCACTCACTTTTGTCCCTGTGACCCTTTTTGGACCGGTCCCATGAGAATGGGTGCCATGGGTGCTACAATGCTCCAAATGGTCTCACGTAAATTATAAAATTAGTTGACCCATAGGGCTACCACTTTTATGATCAACGTTTACTCAAAAAATGTGAGCAAGTAATTTTAAATAAATTTCTAAGAAGCTGCATATTATGTGACAATTCACATTTTATTTTTTTAATTAAACTATAGGTGTGCGGGTAGCCAGATCACAAGATCCGATGGCCACGTGATCGTCTTCCCCACTGCGCCAACGCCCGAGATTGGTTTGTCCTGGGCAAACTTTCAAGGCGGATTCCAGCCAACTAGAGCCGTCTCCGACCAAACCCCCAAGCCACCACCTCTGGACGAGGTTTGACTATCGACCGGTGGTGAGAACTCGACCGGAGTAGCTCTGCGGCCATTTTTTGTTTTTCAAGCTTGAACATGTGAAAACTGAAACGGTGAATCACCAATTCTTCGTTGATTTTGAAAAGGGAAGAAAGGGGAAACCAGCACAGATGGAGAGGGGAAGGATCTTGCCTGAGTGCGAGCTTGGCGGCGGGTATTGCGATGGAGGAAGACTTGAGATCCATTTTCGACATCCATGGTCGACTGGGCACTGCTGAGCTCAAATTCTTTGCTGGAGAGGGGGGTTCGACTGCTTGGAGGGTGCTGAATGTGCTGGGAGGAAGAAATGAGGGGGAGTGGGAGTGTATGGCTGACTTCCATTAAGGGGCTCTCGGCCAACCCCTTGGCCACCCATTTTGGCCAATCAACACCTTCTCCCCACTGCCCCAAGATGAGGGCAATTACTCCCCCAGCTCAGAGGAGGGCTTGCGGAATGAAGATGGGGTGCCATTTGGCACCCATTCCTTCTTTTCCTCCTCCTTTGTTCTCTTGTCCTCTTCCTCCATTAAAATTCAAATTCCTTGTAATTAATCCCTCCATTTCGAAAATTCAGTGGGTTTAGGGTTCAGCCATCAAGAGGGCTGGTTATTGGAGTCATGGGGTTGGGTTAAGTCCACCTAATTTGAGTTTGGCTAACTTAACCCAAATAGGCCAAATTGGGGATTTTAGGTTTGGGCTTAACCCAAGTTCACACCATTCAATGTGACTGACCCACATTGTTGTCTTAGACCCTATGGACCTACTCTAAGAATAATTGAGTCATGGTGGGGTCATATGAGGCTTAATTGTACAAAATTGCTTATATGAGCAATTTGGGCATTTTGGTGATTTTGCCCTAATCTTCCAAAATTGATTGTGATATTTGGTTCATTTGGGTCTATTTACCCCCCTTAGTGTTTAGGAAGGGTTGTGCTAGGTCAATTTGGCCAATTGAGGGCCAATTGAATCATAATGACATAAATTGTAATTTGGGGCAATTTGGCAATTTTGTCTAAATTCCCAAAATTGGCTTGTCTCATGGGTCCATTGTGGGCCCATTAGACTCCTTAGGGAATCTTGGAGTGCTATGGGTGATCAATTTGATCACATTGGGTCAATTGAAGATGAATTTAGGGTTTTAGCACATTTAGGTTAATTTTGGGGCTTTTTAGTAATTGGCCCAATTTGAGTTATTTGATGGCCCCAAGATGGGTATTTTGGGTCAATTAGGTCACCTTGGCAGGCTGCCTCATGATGGTGGGTCCAATTTGATTATTTGAAGTCCAATTGACCCCACATAGGAAGGTTGGACTTAGATTGGCCTAAGATTGATCTTAGCCAATTTTGACCAAATTGGTTGACCTTAAGGGTCCTTAGTGACCTACTTACCTTCTTGAATCATCATAGGGGTCAGGGTGAGGTTATTTTGGCTTATTGAAGTCTCTTGGCCACCCCTAGGCTAAGCCATCAAGTTTTGCTAAATGCACCTCAATGTGCAATTCTACATGTTCTCTTAAGTTCATGGGACCCCTTTGGCCCACCTTGTGTATTTTAATTTATCTAGGGGGAACTTCCTATAGTTATAATGGTGCTTGGGGTGCTTCACCCCCTTCTTGGTTTGCCCTAGGATGCCCTCAAATTGGGGTGACTCGCAATGGATTAGTGCACACCATGGTGTTCTCCTCTTAATCAACTTGTCACCAAGGCATCCTTGGTCTCTTGTCCTATTTTTGTCATGACTGTCATGACAAAAATTTTCTAGGGGTCCAGTAGTTTAGGGGATGTTACAAATCTCAATACAAAAGAAAACAATTTCGTCCCTGAAATTAAGATCGGGTTTACGGGGTTTAGATCAAGTTGATTAATCATGAAAAATTGAAGCAGTTAAGCGTTACCTGGTTCAAAAAGATCCGGATATTTTTGCTGCATCAAGTCCAGTGGTTCCCATGTATGCTCCTCCTGTCTGTGGTTAGACCAAAGGACCTTCACCAGCGGAACTTTCTTTTGTCGCAAGATTCGGACCGCTGTGTTATCAACTCAGATTGGCTCCAAATGGACTGTCCGGTCGGACGATATCGGGCCTGTCGTAGCAGTAATCAGTTGCTCTGGCCGAAGAAGTGCTCTTCTAAGCGTGGAGACATGAAATACTTCGTGCAACCCGTCCAACTCCTGCGACAGCTCTAGTTTATAGGCCAAGAGGTCGATCCGCTCCAGGATCCTATATGGCCCCATGTATCTTGGACTGAGCTTCTTTAGTCGCCGCACCCGTGTGACCCCGTGTACCGGACGTATCTTCAAGAATACTTGGTCTCCTGCCTGGAACTCCACCTTACGGTGCCGCGCGTCGTAATATTTAATTTGTCTACTCTGCGCCTCTAGCATCCGATCATGTATCAACCGTACTTGGGCGTCCGTGTCTTCGATATATTCTGACCCCAGCGCCTTTGGATCCTCGTCCTGAACCCAAGATAGAGGGGTTCTACACTTCCTGCCATAGAGGGCTTCGTAAGGGGCAATGCCAATGCTGGACTGCTAGCTATTGTTGTTGGAGAATTCGACGAGTGGCAGTAGCCTCTCCCACAGTTCCCCACTATCTAATATGCACAACCTCAACAAGTCCTCCATAGTCCGGATAGTTCGCTCTGTTTGTCCGTCTGTCTAAGGGTGGAATGTAGTGCTGAATTTCAGTCGTGACCCCAGATATGCCTGAACCGCCTTCCATTCCCTATATGTAAATCAGTCATCCTGGTCCGACACGATCGACCTAGGTACTCAGTGGTATCTGACAAACTGTACCACAAACAACCGTACCAGGACACAGATGGGGGCACCCTTTTTGATGGGAATGAGTCTGGTTACCTTTGTTAATCTATCCACTATGACCTAGACAGAGTCATGCCCGGAGCGGGAGCGAGGTAATCCGTGTATGAAGTCCATGGAGATATCCTCGAACTTCCACTCCGGCACTAGCAATGGCTGTAATAACCCTCCCGGTCTTTTGCACTCGGCATTTACTAGTTGACATGGCTCGTAGTGGGTCACGAAGCGGACATTATCTCTCTTCATCCCCGGCCAATACATTGTTCTTTTCACATCTGCGGTCATCTTGGTGATCCCGGGGTGTACTGAATATCTGCTGTGATGAGCTTCTATTAGAACATCTTCCCGGAGCTTATCCCCTACCGGTATGTAAGTTCTACCCCAGAAATGCACTATGTCGCCCTTCAACGTATAATCCCCTGCGGTACCTGATTCTAAGGTCCTGAAAACCGGTTCTAGTTTCGCATCGCATTTTTGTGCAGCATTGATCTGATCCTGGATGTCACAAACTAAGCTCATTGCGGCCAGGTATTCCTGGTAAACCTCTGGATCCTCCCTAAATACTAGTGTAATGTGCATGTTGTCCAGCATCTGTACCCGTTCCATGGCCATCAGCTGAGGTTCCTTGTCGGACGTACCAACCCTCCTACTGAGTGCATCTGCCACCATGTTTGCTTTCCTGGGGTGGTAGTGCATCCTGTACTGATAGTCGCACAAAAACTCTACCCATCTCCTCTGTCGGATATTTAAATCCTTCTGAGTGTCCACGTATTTCAGGTTCTTGTGATCCGAGAAGATGTCACAGTGAACCCCATATAGGTAGTGTCTCCAGATTTTCAACGCAAAGACTACGGCTCCCATCTCTAAGTCATGCACTGGGTAGTTCTGCTCGTGCTTCTTTAGCTGTCGTGAAGCATAAACGATCACATGCACGCGCTGTATTAACACTGCACCCATTCCCTGGTAAGATGCATATATATATACTTGAAATCCTTCCTTCCCAGATTGAAGGGCAAGTATCGGGGCGGAGATGAGTCTGCTCTTTAGCTCTTGGAAGGTCGCTTCACACTTCGACGTCCATACGACCGACGCGTCCTTCTTTGTTAGAGATGTGAGAGGAAGGGCAATCCGGGAGAACCCTTCCACGAACTTTCGGTAGTATCTGGCAAGTGCTAGGAAACTCCGCACATCCGACGCTATTTTCAATTGAGGCCAGTCACACACTGCCTGAATCTTCACCGGATCTACTGCCAATTCGGCCCCGCTGATGAAATGCCCTAAGAAGGCTACCTCCTTAAGCCAAAATTGGCACTTGCTAAATTTTGCATATAACTTGTGCTCTCTAAGCCTTTCCAAAATGAGCGCTAGATGTTGAGCGTGTTCCTCCTTCGTCCTTGAGTAGATCAATATGTCGTCTATAAAACAATGACGAAGACATCCAAGTAGGCTTCGAACACACGATTCATTAGACTCATGAATGCAGAGGGGGCATTCGTGAGTCCAAAGGGCATTACCGTGAATTCGTAGAGGCCATACCGACTGCTAAAAGTCATCTTCGAGATATCTTCTTCTTGGATCCGGAGTTGATAGTAGCCCGATCTCAAGTCGAGCTTTGAGAACCAATGCGCTCCTTCCAACTGATCAAACAATTCGTCGATCCGGAGCAAAGGATAAGTGTTCCGCACAGTCAGCCGATTGAGCTCCCTATAGTCAATGCAAGGTCAAAGAGTCCCGTCCTTCTTCTTTATAAACATCATTGGAGCTCCCCATGGGGACGAGCTCGGCTTGACGAACCCTGAGTTTACTAACTATTATAGTTGGGTGCGGAACTCCGCCAACTCCTTTGGGGCCATTCGGTAGGGTGCTATGGATACGGGCCTAGCTCCTGGCACTAAATGAATCTGAAAATTCTTTTCCCGGTGCGGCGGTAGTCCAGGTAGCTTTTCTGGAAATACATCGGGAAAGTTTTGGACTATGGGGATATCGGTTATGGAAGTCTCTACCTCCTTCATCTCGAAACAAACCATGTAGACTTTGTCTCCCTGTAAGTGGGCCTTGACGGCCTGAGTAGACGAAATTAATTGATGGGAGGTGGGTCTAATACCTTCGATTACTACTCCGGAGTCCCTGTTGGGAAAAACTCTTGATTTAACTTTACAAATTAACTAAAAGTGATTTTATCCTCTATGAGTAAATTACCCATTGTATAGTGACGGTAATCTGGTCATTAGATGTCTTAGGATGTCATACTCAACATAGGGTATTAGGACCAGATCAAGGGAAACAAAATTGGGCTAAGTTAATATTTGCGTCGAATAGAATTCGATGCAACATCGAGTCCATATCGACGCAGCTCTGACTAGAAGTCCATGCGATTCAACCCCTCTATCGAAGTAACCCAAGTCGATGTTACGTCGAATAGATATCGACGTAGAGGTCAGGGACTTGTCGAAGTAACTAGTGAAGTCAATGCAGCTTCTACTTCAACTCGACACAGAAGATGTCATCTGTCGAAGCCATCTAAAGTTGACACAACATCGACTTCATCTCGACGCAGAAGATGAAGTTCAGAGCCAGACAGATCAACTCGACGGATACGTCGATAAGATATCGACGTAACATCGACTAGCAGAGTTCAGTCAGAACACAGATGAAATCGAAGCTACTTCCACAAGAACTCGAAGTCACGTCAATAAGAGAAGAAATGAATTCGACGCTACGTCGAATACAGTCTGTAAAAGTATATCTTTTCAGCTATCGCTCTGATTCTTCTTTCTTGCCCCACATCCTTCAAGAATGTTGTCCAACGGCTCAATAATTGCCTGAAATAGAAAGGAGCATTAAAGAAGGACACAAAAGGTTTCTTGCAACCATATTCCTTGTAGGTGGACGAGCCGAGATTTAAAGATGAAAGAAAGAGAATGTCATCAGTAGATTACCTTTTCAAGGCATACCAGAAAGGGAAAGGAATTTCAAATTGAATAGAGAGAATAAAAGGAGAAGAGAAGACAGAAACATATAGAGCATTAATCACAATCGGCTATTCTTCTTCTTGCTAGGGCTTCCTCTTTTCTCTCTCAGGAACCCCCACACAAAAAAGAGAAAAGAAAAGATAAACTCTGCTGATCTTCATCAATCAAAACAGAGGATCTGAAAGCTTCTCATCATCACAATCTCATAGCAGCCAGATCTCAATCAGCTGAAGCACAAAGGATTTGACATACAAAGCACCTACAATTCATCACTATCTAAAGCAGGGGCTAATCAAGAGCAGATTCTGTGGAACATAATAGACTGTTCTTCATACAGTCCTCTCAAGAATTCTTAGAACAAAATTCCTACAACCTTCTTTCTCATTATGTAAAAGAGTTTTATTAATCCCTCTTCAAAGGATTCAGTGGTTCAAGATCTCCTTATCAAAAGATCTGGTGGTTCAAGATCTCCTTATCAAAAGATTTGGTAGTTCATGATCTCCTTGTCAAAAGATCAGTGATTCTAAGAGTCTCCTTATCAAAAGACTCAGGCACAGTGGTGCATCCCTACCAGGTGGTAGAAGAGGGGAGTACCCACATTTTGGGGAACCTCTATAAAAAATCTGTGTGTCTTATGGTTATCAATTTTCTGTGCTGTCTCTATTGCTAGTTTATTTTACTGTCTCTGCTTTACATTCCAGCACAAGTTTATTCTGTCTGAATTCTTTTGTGAGCATAAATCCTTAGATTAATTTTATTGTTTTCACAGTTAGGATAGAAATTATTTTGAATCCCTATTCACCCCCCTCTAGAGGATTCTCAGAGGCACACTGTGCACTTTCAAGTGGTATCAGAGGGAGGTTGATAATTAAGAGGTTAACACCCTGATCAAAAAGACCTCCTACTCTTATTTCTTTTTTATAAAAATATTTTATAAAGAAAATGAGTACTAAGGATTATACTTCCACAAGACCCCCAGCGTGTAACTTAAAAAAGTTCACACTCTGGAAGGCCAGGATAAGGTTATACATGAATTCAATTGATGGAGACATCTATAATGTCCTTCTCACAGGTCCTCCTACTCCAGTCAGACAAAAGGAAGGAGAAACCTCAACAACTGAGGCTGTTCCAAGAAAGGAATGGACAGAGGCTGAGAAGAAGGTCATGGCATGTGATGTCAAGGCCATGAATATTTTGGTGTCAACAATGTCAGATGACATTTTCCAGAAAGTTGCCGAGTGTCAATCAGCAAAGGAAATCTGGTACTCACTCACCACCATGCTGGAAGGAAGTGCTGATGAAAGAAAGGACAAAAAGTCCCTTCTCATATACCAGTATGAGAACTTTCAAAAGAAAGCTAATGAATCTGTTGCCAATATGTATGACAGATTCAACCTTATCATTAATGAGCTCAGAGGCTTAGACAAGGAAATATCCTTGACTAAAATTAATGATAAGATTCTCATGTGCTTCCCTAGCTCATGGGGTTCAAGGATCTGGGAAATCAGAGAATCCAAATGTCATAGAGAAATCTTTACTGAAGCTTTGCTAGGAAAGCTTAAGTCATATGAGATGTTGCTGAAAAATAGGGCTGAGTCAGAAGAGAGGGAAACCACTCCAGCTCCAATCCAAAGGAACTTAGCTCTGAAATCTACTAAAGGAGAGCCCTCTACTCCTGAAGATGAGATGTTCAATCTCCTAGCAAGAAGATTCAAGAAATGGGCCAAGACTGAAGACTCAAGGAGAAGAGAAAGAGAGTCAAGGCCCAGATATGATAAAACTCCAAAGAGGGAGATTATCTGCTTCACCTGCAACAAGCCAGGGCACATTGCTCTTGAGTGCCCTCAAGAGCAAAGGAACAGGAGCAACACTAAAGATGAGAAGAAGAAGAAGTCCTCTAGAGGGAAGGACAAGAAGAAAGCAAAGGGTTTCATTTCTGAAACCTGGAGTGATTCAGAAGTGGAAGAGAGCTCATCATCATCTGAGAGTGATGATGAAGAAGAAGCAGTAGCAGCCTGCATGATGGCTCTTGGTATGTCATCAGATGGTGAAGATGACCATGTATCAGTTTTTGATGAATTTGACTTCACTTCTGATGATTTCAAAACTTAGTGAGAAGAGTGCATCAATTTCCTTTGTAAGACCTAGTGATCATCAACCCAGTGAGAAGAGTGCCTCAATTAAGGAAAAGGCTGCTAGTTATTCAGATAGGTTAAATAAACCCAACAAAATCCACCTGAATAAGAAAGAAACACCTTTAGGAAAGAACAATGTAGAGAAGTCAAATAACAATCACCTAAAAGTTAAAACAAAATCTAAGATAATAAGACACTCTGCTGATCTATTGCATTTAGATATATTCTATACTCATCTAAAGCATCAAAACAAAAGGTTTGGGAGAACCATTCCTTATCATCCCAAAGGGTATCATGAAAGACCCTCCTATTCTTTCATCGAACCCTACAATGGTAAAAACAAAGGGCCCAAGGTAACCTGGGTTCCTTCTAATGTTTGAATTATTTGTGCAGGGTTAGGAAGGGTCTCACTCAGGAGAAAATTGAGTGGGAAGAATGATGTAGGTCATGAATAAGGAACAAGAGTCATTTAAGAGAGTAATTTCTATATTGAATCCTCTTTAACACTTATAACATCATATTATGATTTGTTTTCAATAAATAAAATTGCTGGGAAAAACAGCAAGAATCTTCTAAAAGAAATAGATATGTTTAGTAAGAGATGCATCGAATAGAAGTTGACGTACCATTGACTTCAACTTGACGCCAACGTCGAGAAGCATACAGAGCAGACAATTCGAATAGAATTCGACGCAGCGTCAAGTTCTTATCGACGCATACATCGACTTAACAATTGTTGATTAAGTTCGAAGTCACGTCGATTGGAATTCGATGTAACGTCGACAGGGCTACATCGACTTAGGGTCTCTGAATAATCTCGAAGCTACGCCGAGTACTAGTCGACGCAACATCAAAATATCAGCGCGCACAGAATTGCTTCTATAAGCAATCTCGACACAGCTTTGCGCGCCAAATAATAAGTAATATCGACGGTGCATCGATCTAAACCCTAAGTAGCGATGATTCATCTGTTTTTAAACAATTACTGCGTCGAAACATATATGCCTTCGAATTATCTCTCTCTTGCTCTCTTGCCTTCTTGCTCTCCAGCTCTTCTGTGTCTCTCCATCTTTCTTTCGTTTTCTCCTTCTGTGCATGTACATCCAATCAATGGCCCCTCCTAAGATTAACTATGGGTTCGATGTGGACGTGGACTCCTTCAGCGCAGCGACAAAAAGTTTAGAAGCCATTCTTGGCTTGTTTCAAGAAGCTGGTCTGACCAAGCTTATCTCAACAAGATGCATGATCCTTGATGCAGAGTTGACTGAAATCAGAGATAACATTTAGATAGGAGAGGATGGTTCCCTCAAAGGGAAAATTAATGACACAAACATACTGATAACAGAGGATTTCTTGAACCAAACATATGATCTTGTTCCCAGAAATGAGACAGATGAACTTGTTGGATCGTGTGACGCCCTTAGAGGGGGGGGGGGGGGGGGGGGTGAATAAGGGTGTGTTTAAAAATATAAATTTTTACTTAATAATTTTTAAACAGATTTTTCTTTTCTAAAAGGTTACTTATAAATAATTTTAAACCAATGCAATTTTTGTATTAAACCAAAACACAAATTTCTAAGATAAAGATTTAAGCAAACAAATTTGCAATTAGTGAAAAGAGCATAATTATATTTATCATGAAATTTGCATACAAAAAAAATGATCTTAACAATGCTTAAGATCAAGGCACAATTAATAAAAAATTCAACAATTTTGGTTTACCAATCCTTCTCCCAAGGATCGGAAGGCTATCACTTGTCTCTCCCAAGACTAAGCCCAAGCCTATCCTCTAGATCTTCCCAAGATCTAGACGTAGCACACAAGGCCACGATTTCCCACCAAGCCACGCAAGGACTTGGACGCTCCACACAAGGAAGCGATTTTCCCTTAAGCCACGCAAGGACTTAGACGCCGCACGCAAGACGACGATTTCTCTACCAATACAAAATGAAATGTGTGTAAATGAAAATACAATATGAAAAGAACAACTCCCTAGAATTTCAGATCTCTGAAAGGATGGTTGAAGCCTCGAGATGATCGTTGATGTAGAAGCGCGCCCGATCTCGTCTTCAATCTTCAATCCTTCTTTGCACAAATGGGAGTTGAAGAGGTTCTGGAGCTCTCTGGTTCGTATGCACTCAGGAAGGAACTTGGAATTCTCAATACACAGAATACACGAACACAAGGAGTCAATTTATAGAAAATCGCTGTCGCTGGGCGACATCGACTGTCGGAATTTTCCGACAACGCTAAATTGCCGCTGGAGTGCCTTCGTGCGGGCAGTTGCTGTAACCGCCGAGCTGTCGCCTGGGCGACATCGATGTCGGAATTCCGACAGCGCAAAACTGCCGGTCGTGGTGGTGTCGTGGGCAGTTGTTCAAACCTCCGAGCTATCGCCTGGGCGACATCGCTGTCGGATTTTCGACAGCTCAAAACTGCCTTTCGTCGTGCTACCGTGGAGGGAAGTAGTTGTAACTTCTCTGCTGTCGCCTGGGCGACATCAGCTGTCGGAATTTTCCGACAGTGAAATTTTCCTACATTCAAATTTAGCTCCAGCAGAAATGTGAACATCTCATACCTGTTACCTGCACACCATTAATAAAAATAGAATCAAATACAAACGGGACTTTGTTATTATCAAACCGGAGGAGTGCGAAACGCATGCTCCAACAGAACTAACAGGGAATGAGGCTAAGAGGGCCCTGGAACTAATGCAATTCAAAAAGGACAAGCAAATCAATGTGAAGAAAATAGATCTTAGAGAGGAATATTGATTCCTAGCAGACATAGTAGGAAAGGTTTTGTTGTGTAAGATTTCTGCACATGAAGTTGTTCCAAAGCAACAATTGCAGATTATGAGAGCTCTTATCCTGAAGAAGAAGATCAATTAGGGAAGATGCCTACTAAAGATGATTGGGCATAAGTACTCCACAAGGAGAATGCATACATGAGGATAATGAGCCAGGTACTCTTCCAGCATTATCCAAATGTCTGTAAATCAAAAGGAGTGCCCATTCCTCCTGGAAAAAGGATCAACATAGGGATATTCTCAAAATGGACTAGACAAATTTTAAAGCCTGGTCAAGCTGCAGCATCTCCTCCCCCGTCTCCTCCTCCTCTAGAGCCAAACAGGGAGATACCAGATCCCCCAAGGGATGATCTTACCTCAATGGACACTATTCCAGAGCCCCATTAGGAGGATATCCCAGCTCAACACCTTTCTCAACAACAACAACAACAACAGTTTCAATCCACCTCATTACCTGAGCCATCTTCACAATCATCCCATCAACTACCATCCACCCACATTCCAGATCATCAACATGCTCCACCTCCTCCACTTATTCATGTCTCACCAGAGTTCTATCAACCTCTCTCCCCCATCCAAGAAGAACTCCCTCCATCACCTCCTCCATCTGCATCACATCCACCCACAATTGATCTTGAGCAGATCATTTCTAAGGCTGTGGCCATTGCCTCCTCCACCTTTGTAGATCAAGTGACCTCTCAGGCTAGGAAGTTTGATAGAAAATACTCACAGATGGAGGGTGAGTTATTAAGATTTCAAAGAACCTTTCAGAGCTTAAAAGAATTTGTCTTCCTCCATGGTGTCAAAAGAGTTCTTAACCTCACTGGCCAGCAAGGTCAAGAAGGGAGAGAATATCTTAGAGGAAGAAAGACCTGTCCTTGACTTGAGTGGACAGGATCAGGGAAATGCTGAGAATATCTTAGAGGAAGAGAGATCTGTCCATGACTTGAGTGGACAGGATCAGGGAAATGCTGATAATGAGCTTGCCCCTGACAAAGTGATTATCTTCCAGGGAGCACAAATCCAGGGGGAGCTTGCAGATCAGTGGGAGCTCCCAGAAAAAGTAAATAATGAACAAATAGATGCAACAATTCAGGGGGAGCCTGCTCTAGATATTCTGAGAAATTTTGGATATAGAATTGGAAGCGGTAAGCACAGCAGGGGATCATGGGAAGCTTCAAGATGAGAATCTGTTAGATGAGGTGGCCAAGATTGCCAAGGAAGCCGCTGTGGATGCTGAGCAGAATGCACAAGCACAGGGGGAGCATGACAAAGCCAATGTTGCTGAGAATCCAGCATTGTCCCATATATATATATATTGGACTCATTTGGGCTGATATTCTAGTGTTTGCACCACATTTTAGTCACGTTTTCATTTACATATACTATTCCATGCTAGGTGCACCATTAAGCCCATTTCGGTGTGCAATTGCATTCCTCGTTGTTGGGGGTAAGCACATTGTGCTCCCCTTCCCTTCTTTTATGTATCCCTGTGCTGGACGTGTATTCCCAGCTAGTATATCTTGTTTGCAGGTGACCTGATCGTTCCGTTTTCCCCCAAATATAATTTCTGTGCATATCGCACGGTCGTGCGTTTCCTTGACGCACAGTCTGCGCGGTCGTGCGTTTGTGTCTGGGAAGAAAATGGAGCGTCGGGGTTTACTCGTGCATTTTAACGCACGGGCGAATTCGCCCGTGCGTGAGTAAAACGCACGGTCGACCTGTATCTTTGTGATCTTTGAGCGTCGGATTTTACCCATGCGTTTGAACGCACGGGCGGCGCTGGTCGTGAGTGAACAAATCGAATGGGCGGCGCAACGTATTCTACAAGCCATATTTCATCCGTTAATATCGCACGGTCTGCGCACGATCGTGCGTTCGACCGTGCATGACCAATTTTCAGCATGTTTCCTATAAAAAGCAGGAATCGAGGCAATCAGAAAGGAGGACCGGGAGAGGATGACCGGGAGCGATTCAGAGAGAAGGAAATCTCTTCCTTCCCGCTACTTTTGAGGGTGAAGGCTTCCCCTTCATCTCCTCCACCATCAAGGCCATTTCCGGTGACTTTCCACCTCCATCCTTCCATCGAGGACCAAGGAAGCGCTGAAGATCGTAGGAGCGGTGACAGCCTCCTTCGAGCCAAGCTCACCATCTGAGGGCCGAGTCCGGAGAGAGCTCGACAACCTCTCATTCCGGCCGTGAACCCAAGACGTGATTTCTTCGTTGTGGTCCTCTCTAACCTTTGTTGCTTGAACTCGTTTGCAGTTGCTTTATGAATGCGTGTTAAGTAGATCTTATGGATTACTGCTTGTTTTCATATGCAATGTTATTGTGGTGGCATGAATAGCCCCTTTGTTTCTTGCTATTTTCTGTGTTACGTTGTGGTTGAATCCGCTAGCAAAAGCTAGCGGTGATGTTTTGAGAAGAGGTGTGTGCGACCCTCAACCGTCATAGTGATATTCCGCCCACGCGCCTTCCGAAGCACGACATCGCGGCCTTTGCACCCATCTCGCCGTGCGAAGCGGAGTTTAGACCCGCATCTTTCTTCATTCTGCAATAGCATAGGAAACCAAATCAAAACCCCCGTCGTTACTATTTTATCCTTTGAACTGATTTCCTGCGAGAGCAAATCGTACTACCCAACTTGCGGTCCTTGAGAGATCGATATTCGGGAAGTTCCTCCTTATTTTATTACTTGACAACGACCGGTGCACTGCCGTCGTATCGCATTTCGTTCCTGCTAATTAACAGTGCCGAAATAGCGCATCAAGTTTTTGGCGTCGTTGGCAGGGACTGCAAGCGTGTTTGATTTGTTTTTAATTGGAAATTCGTTTTAAGGTATTGTGTCTTTCTTCAGAATGTTATTTTCTTCTTCCATATCATGTGGGCGCATTTGAATATCCGATGTCGTTGGTGTGGGGACACATCCCACGCTAGTGATAGGTGTCCCAAGGAGTATGGTGTTGTTCAGAAACCGTACGGAGCCCACAAGTCTTTTGGCTACTCTACTGCACCTTCGTTATCGCACCTTTACACGGCTGCCGCACCTTTTGTGCCGGCAAAGCAGTGCCTATTTTGCAAAAGTAGAGAGCACGCCTTGAAGGACTGTGCAGCTTATCTTCGCGAATTGGCGGATGACGATGAGCCGGATATCCGGATCGTCCCATTTTCAAATTCTGCGAGCACAACTTCTTCCTCTGATTACGTGTCACTTCCACCTTCACCTTTTGAAGGCTTTGGAATAGACACGTACGTCAATGTCCCTCATGACTCCATTTCTGATGCGACACCTCATACTTCTTCGGTTCATGTACCACCTGCGTGGATTTGTGTCCTTGTGTGGAGAGAGAACCCGAACTCTTAAGAAGCACATCTTCTCCCACTGCACACGAAACTACATCTGTTTCTGATATTATCATTGAGGTCACTTTGCAGGATGTTGCAGACCTGCGCAATGTGGTGCCCACTCTCATGGAGGAGGACAGCCTTGATTGTGCTGAAGCAACCGCTTCAGTCCAGTGCGAGGAAGTCCAAGTTATAGAGGAGGCCATTGCGTGCGCTTTGGAGTCTAGCGAAATCTTCGATGATATCATCAGTGTGTCATTGCCGCACCCCATGGGGGATGAAGCCGGGATTGTCCCCTCAGATGAGATTTCTTTTAGTTTTTCTTCCAATTTATTTCCTGACCCCCTTTCTTTATGTATAAGGATGCAGGATGCGCCTCCTCCGGTTGATCAGACCTTATGCATGGAGGAGATGAAAGCCTGGTGGAATGAGGAAGATACAGTGAAGGAACATCTTATTTCCTTATCTTCGTTGGTGCTTCCCCTTGAGGATTGGTTACAAGGGGGCAAGCGATTTTTCTTTGAAGATATAATACTGGAGGAGAAGAAGAGAGCGAAAAAGGAGGAGATTTGGGGTTGGAGGCTGAGCATCTTACTTATTTTCCACCCCTACTACCAGGTCCCCGGACCTTTTTCTTTCATCAGCTGTTACTACTTCAAATCAACTTATAGCTGATTTGTTTTGAGCTTGTAATAATAATTAGGATTTATTGACCTTTGCTCATTCCTAGACTTTTTAAACTGCTTTAATACAGGTATTTGGTCCACCTTTAAGGACGTTAAACAAAAGAGCTTCTTGGGAGACAACCCATGGGAACCACTCGGTTCCGTTTGCTTGATTTAATCTCTATCATGTTTTGTTTGCTTTTGCTTTTGTTTTTAGCTATGCAGGTGTGAACCTGATTGGATGAAGAGGAGGAGATCATTGAAGAAGGATTATACCGCTCTTCTGGCATGCTCTTAGGAGCATAGGTACTCTTAACCCAGCTCTTACTTTGCTTCAAAAGATTATATTTTCTTGTGTTTCAATGCAAGTCTGGGGGGGGGGGGGGGGGGAGCGAGCCTTTGCTTACGCCACACGCACATGCATGCTAGAATGTTGTCAGGAAATTTATATTTATTGTCTCATTGCATAACGCACACCACATGCGTTTTATTTTTACCCATGCGTAATTATCGTGTAAATGCTTGATGAATATGTTTAGAAGTTTGATTGTTAGTTTAGGATTGTGTGGCTGAACAGGATGTGACCCGTGCGGTGCTACTAGTAGAGCGCTCACGCAGCTTAAAAATTCACGTAGAATAGATTTAATTACAAAGTTATAGTTTTATTTACTTCATTTGTGTAATTACTTAATACTCTACTCAAACGGTGAATTTGGTGAATCTAGTGGTAGCCCTTGGTCGAGTGTAGAAGAGCTGTTAGCCTCGTGTTGTTCGAGTTGGAATGAGAGGAGACCTCGCTCGGTGGTTAAGAACTTGCCCCAAGCTATTTTCAAAACGAGTGCGTTGAATGATCTTGTTGGGAGCATGACGTAGGCCATCATTTGGTCCGGTTGAGCTTTGATTTCCCAACCTAACGTCATCCTTTGCTAGCCCCGTTGAGCCTTACCTTTCCTATTTGTTAAACTCCACTAATCGTTCACCAAGGCCCCATATCCTAACCTAAAACCTACTAGATTGAAGCTTTGAAACTTATACATATTGATGATGATTGTGCGAAGCGGAGAACAAATATGTGGTTGTGTGATGTGGTGTGTGCGCGCAGAAAAAAAATGATGATGAGATTGAAAAAAAAAATCTTGATTGATCCTAAATTATGTCTCTATGGATCTAAAAAAGGAGTAAAAGATCTCTAAAAAGAATCGAACCACAAGTGTGGTAGTCTCGCGCACACCATAGTGCTTAAATGAAGTCTGGGGGAGTGTGCTTCAAGGTGAAGATGTTAAGGTTGAGTTTTGTTTATTTTCCGGAGGTTGAGTGCGTTTAGCCTACGTTCTTCTACTTCATTACTGTACCTTAACCCAAGCCCAAGTCTAACCTAAAAGTCCTACTGATTCTTGATGAGATCGTCTCATGCAGTGGAGAAGGTGTGAAAGGGCAAGCATATGACCATCGACCTTGATGGATTTCTTGGAGAGCTCTTTCTTGAGATCCAATTTGAACAACGCTCACCTCAGCAGCTCACGTTATTTTCCCTAGGGCGTGACTGTACGATTCACCAATAATTCACCTCAGAGTATTAGTATTTTGTATTTTACACTTGTAGAAGTTCTTAAAATATAGTCTTTGTTTTAAAAATCTTTTCTACTTTATTTTCACGCTCGTTAGTCTTTACTTCCCATCGTGTTTCGCCTGCACAGTTGCTTCCTTAACGTTCATTTTTCTACCATAGGATCGAGTGTTTGCCCGAGATGTGCAAACGAGTAAGTCTGGGGGTGTGATGAGTCCCATTTATATATATATATTTTTGGACTCATTTGGGCTGATATTCTAGTGTTTGCACCACATTTTAGTCACGTTTTCATTTACATATACTATTCCATGCTAGGTGCACCATTAAGCCCATTTCGGTGTGCAATTGCATTCCTCGTTGTTGGGGGTAAGCACATTGTGCTCCCCTTCCCTTCTTTTATGTATCCCTGTGCTGGACGTGTATTCCCAGCTAGTATATCTTGTTTGCAGGTGACCTGATCGTTCCGTTTTCCCCCAAATGTAATTTCTGTGCATATCGCACGGTCGTGCGTTTCCTTGACGCACAGTCTGCGCGGTCATGCGTTTGTGTCTAGGAAGAAAATGGAGCGTCGGGGTTTACTCGTGCGTTTTAACGCACGGGCGAATCCGCCCGTGCGTGAGTAAAACGCACGGTCGACCTGTATCTTTGTGATCTTTGAGCGTCGGATTTTACCCGTGCGTTTGAACGCACGGGCGACGTTGGTCGTGCGTGAACAAATCGCACGGGCGGCGCAACGTATTCTACAAGCCATATTTCATCCGTTAATATCGCACGGTCTGCGCACGATCGTGCGTTCGACCGTGCATGACCAATTTTCAGCCAGTTTCCTATAAAAAGCAGGAATCGAGGCAATCAGAAAGGAGGACCGGGAGAGGACGACCGAGAGCGATTCAGAGAGCGGGAAATCTCTTCCTTCCCGCTGCTCTTGAGGGTTGAAGGCTTCCCCTTCATCTCCTCCACCATCAAGGCCGGTGACTTTCCACCTCCATCCTTCCATCGAGGAGCACTAAGAAGCTTCATCCACCATTAGGTCAAGCATTCCTCGCCAAGGAGACCAAGGAAGCGCTGAAGATCGTAGGAGCGGTGACAGCCTCCTTCGAGCCAAGCTCACCATCTGAGGGCCGAGTCCGGAGAGAGCCCGACAACCTCTCATTCCCGCCGTGAACCCAAGACGTGATTTCTTCGTTGTGGTCCTCTCTAACCTTTGTTGCTTGAACTCGTTTGCAGTTGCTTTATGAATGCGTGTTAAGTAGATCTTATAGATTACTGCTTGTTTTCATATGCAATGTTATTGTGGTGGCATGAATAGCCCCTTTGTTTCTTGCTATTTTCTGTGTTACGTTGTGGTTGAAGCCGCTAGCAAAAGCTAGTGGTGATGTTTTGAGAAGAGGTGTGTGCGACCCTCAACCGTCATAGTGATATTCCGCCCACGCGCCTTCCGAAGCATGGTATCGCGGCCGTTGCACCCATCTCGTCGTGCGAAGCGGAGTTTAGACCCGCATCTTTCTTCATTCTGCAATAGCATAGGAAACCAAATCAAAACCCCGTCGTTACTATTTTATCCTTTGAACTGATTTCCTGCGAGAGAAAATCGTACTACCCAACTTGCGGTCCTTGAGAGATCGATATTCGGGGAGTTCCTCCCTATTTTATTACTTGACAACGACCGGTGCACTGCCGTCGTATCGCATTTCGTGCCTGCTAATTAACAGTGCCGAAATAGCGCATCAGGAGCATGACAAAGCCAATGTTGCTGAGAATCCAGCATTGTCCCTTGATGAAGATGAGCCTCTGAAGATAGCTCCAAGGAAAGTCACCCAGTAGTATTCTCAAGAAAAAGAAAGACTCCTGAGAATGATTCCTAAATTTTTGCTTATTAAGGTATTGTCTGATTATTCATTTTGAACACAAATATATTCTGGGAAGAACAAATGTTATAAAACTTTACTGTCTTTCAAGTAAATGAAACTACATATGATTTCAGTCTGTCCTATGTTATGTCTATGTTGTAATAAATGTACTGTTGTTTATACAAAAGAATATGTAAAATCACTTTATTCAATCTGTAAAATCTGTTAAGGTAAATAGGGGGAGATTATTGGGAAAACCCCTTGATTTAACTTAACAAATTAACTAAAAGTGATTTTATCCTCTAGGAGTAAATTACCCACTGTATAGTGAGGGTAATCTGGTAATTAGATGTCCTAGGATGTCATACTCAACATAGGGTATCAGGACCAGATCAAGGGAAGCAAAATTTGGCTAAGTTAATATTTGCGTCGAATCGAATTCGAAGCAACATCGAGTCCATATCGACGCTGCTCTGACTAGAATTCTATGTGATTCAATCCCTCTGTCAAAGTAACCCAAGTCGACACGTTACGTCGAATAGATATCGACGTAGAGGTCAGGGATTTGTCGGAGTAACTAGTGAATTCAACGCAACTTCTACTTCAACTCGACGCATAAGATGTCATCTGTCGAAGCCATCTAAAGTCGACACAATGTTGACTTCATCTCGACGTAGAAGATGAAGTTCAGAGCCAGGCAGATCAACTCGACGGATACGTCGATAAGATATCGACGTAACGTCGACTAGCAGAGTTTAGTCAGAACACAGATGAAATCGAAGCTACTTCCACAAGAACTCGAAGTCACGTCGATAAGAGAAGAAATGAATTCGACGCTACGTCGAATACAGTCTGTAAAAGTATATCTTTTCAGCTGTCGCTCTGATCCTTCTTTCATGGCCCACATCCTTGAAGACCGTTCTCCAATGGCTCAATAATTTCCTGAAATAGAAAGAAGCAATAAAGAAGGACACAAATGGTTTCTTGGAACCATATTCCTTGTAGGTGGACAGGGCGAGAATTAAAGAGGAAAGAAAGAGAATGTCATCAGTAGATTACCTTTTAAAGGCATACCAGAAAGGGAAAGGAATTTCAAATTGAATAGAGAGAATAAAAGGAGAAGAGAAGACAGAAACATATAGAACATTAATCACAATCGGCTATTCTTCTTCTTGCTAGGGCTTCCTCTTTTCTCTCTCAGGAACCCCCACACAGAAAAGAGAAAAGAAAAGATAAACTCTGCAGATCTTCATCAAACAAAACAGAGGATCTGAAAGCTTCTCATCATCACAATCTCATAGCAGTCAGATCTCAATCAGCTGAAGCACAAAGGATCTAACATACAAAGCACCTACAATTCATCACTATCTAAAGCAGGGGCTAATCAAGAGCAGATTCTGTGGAACATAATAGGCTGTTCTTCATACAGTCCTCTCAAGAATTCTGAGAACAGAATTCCTACAACCTTCTTTCTCATTCTGTAAAAGAGTTTTATTAATCCCTCTTCAAAGGATTCAGTGGTTCAAGATCTCCTTATCAAAAGATCTGGTGGTTCAAGATCTCCTTATCAAAAGATTTGGTAGTTCATGATCTCCTTGTCAAAAGATCAGTAATTCTAAGAGTTTCCTTATCAAAAGACTCAGGCACAGTGGTGCATCCCTACCAGGTGGTAGAAGAGGGGAGTACCCATATTTTGGGGAACCTCTATAAAAAATCTGTGTGTCTTCTGGTTATCAATTTTATGTGATGTCTCTATAGCTAGTTTATTTTATTGTCTCTGCTTTACATTCCAGCACAAGTTTATTCTGTATGAGTTCTTTTGTGAGCATAAATCCTTAGATTAATTTTATTGTTTTCACAGTTAGGATAGAAATAATTTTGAATCCCTATTCACCCCCCTCTAGAGGATTCTCAGAGGCACACTGTGCACTTTCAGTCCCCGTGTCTTAGCACAATTTTCTCCGCCTGACAGTAAATCTTGGCGTGGTTCTAGTATAGCCAGTTCATGCCCAAGATCAAATCATAGCCATTCATCTTCAAGAGCGTCGCCAGTGTCTTGAATACCTTTCCTCCAATCTCTATATTTATGTTGCACTTGGCGCACATGGCTATCTCTGATCCGTCTGGAAGCTGTACCTTCCTTTCGATGCCTTCAAAGTGTTGCACCTGGTCCAGACCGCCTACGAATTCCGCCGGGATGAACGAGTGGGAGGCACCCACATTAAACTGGGTATATGTGGGCTTTTTGCAAACTAGTACTATACCTGAGTGATATTGTCGTTTGGTTTATAGTTAAAGTACACTAAGGTCTTGCAAGGCATTAAGTAAACATAAGAGAAAAACATTAAGGTACCTGTAATCACTTCTTCAGGGTTTCTGGGTTCAGCAAGGTCCAGCGTATACATTTGTTCTGGCTGCCGACCTCTACCGTGAGGTCCTCGGCCTGGAGCACGTCCTCGGCCTCAACCCTGCTGGGCTGGAGGGGCTGCTGGAGGTGGAGGCGGAGGTAGGACCCTTTGAGGATAGTGCATCTGGATGTGGCCTGGATGGTGGCATTAGAAGCATACTTGGGGAGGAGGTCCTCCTCCACCTTGCCTAGGTGGTTCCCTGATCTGCAATGGTTGGGGAGCTAGTAGTGCCAGAGGCCTCTGCTCCTGCCTAAAATTGGGACGGGGTCGTCCCCCTCCCATCCTGTGCTACACGAACCTGCCTCTTTGGTTTCCCCTGCTACCCAATCCTACGTCTTCTGCTGGCCTCTTACCTCTGCCTTTGACCATCAGCTGATCTGCTTCCAGTCTCCTTGCTGCTTCGATGATCTGGGCTAAACCGGAGTCTGCCACATACTGTAGGGCGTGTCTGAGGTCATCTCAGAGGCCCTTGAAAAACCTCTTGGCATACTCTGAGTCATCCAACTGATGGGCTGTAGCGAAGCGGGCTAGGTGCGAGAACTCCCGCTGATATTCCAGAACTGATAGGTTTCCCTGCTTCAGGTGAAGGAAATGCTCCTCCAACTCATCTCTGGCTGTTTGCGGCACAAAGTGCTCCAGCAATGCCTCCCCGAACTCTTCCCATGTAATGTCGGCATACTCTAAGCTGGCAAAGGTGGTATCTAAGGCCAACTTCCACCATCTCTTGGCATGCAATTTCAGAACGGAAACGTAAGTGAATGCTCCCCTAATATGTAAGCTATCATCTTAATTAATAAATATGTTTTGATAGCAGATTATATTTATCATGTTAGTTCTCCCCCTTATTTTATTAGCAAAAGCGGGTAAGGAGACACCACTTAAAAATTGATAATAAGATAGAAGCATGATCGAGCTTGTAGAGAAGGAAATGATAAGGAGTTTTAGAATACTTTTCATTTAAATAGATCAGAGTTTGAGTATTACAACATTTTCATAAATCAGAGTTTGTAGCATAAACAAAATGTAATGATTTCCAAGTAACTAAACTACCCAGACAATATGTCTACACCCTAGCCCCGTACTAAGTGACGGATGGGCATGAGGAGCTGCATACATGCCGTAGGTTGGGGTGTTAGTCCCATATGCAAACACTAGACACAACTCAACCTAGCACTCTTTCCCCCTAGTGCCTCGCAAGGCCCCACTGGAACCCTCCCCTATTAAGGACAAGACATGACTAGAGATAAAGGTTATCTAATGTCTACAACCCTACGCCCCCGCTATGGTGAGATATGAAGTCATGAATAATAATTATTGGAAACATTTAAGCGTTTTAAATCTAATGACATAGCCTATGGATTTATATTTTTATTTGAATTTATGAAAACACTCACATAGCTATTTTGAAGTCCATTAATAAATCAGAGTTTTTAGCGTAATAATATTTTCATAGAAATAAATCAGAGTTTTATAGCAAAAAAAATCCATGTTAAAAGCAACCAATATAAAGTTTACCAAGCAAGTCTACCACTTGTTGCAAGAAAGGAATTTGAAGATTCACGTGATGATGCACACAAAATGAAAGACTTTAAATAAGCATGAAAGCGCAAGGTAAAACAATTATATGGTGATGATGCGGAAGACTTATAGAAATACAAAAAACATCTTATTGTAATCAATGATTATCCATAAAAAGATATATGAGTTAAATTTCATAAAGAAGATGTTTTTGTAAATCATTGTTCAATTAAAATCTTTAAGTTTAACAATAATGTAACCAAGCATGAAATAATGTTATCAAAAAGAGATTACTACAATGTTACTTTAATTCATAATTTCAAAACATACCAAACATTGTAGAAAGCATGCTAGGTTATCTAATGCATTTCATAAATAAAGAGTAGTATAGAATTTGCATTAGGATCCAATACTCATGAGAAGAAGTGTTATGGAAGATAATGATGTGCACATAAGTGTATTTTGAATAGAGTAAACAAATGTTTTAATCAAAAATTCAAGAAATATGTAAAGTAAGAGCACAATAAAACACAAATAATTTTACTTCCACGCACTTCAATGCAAAAAAAAATGAGCAGCTACCAAGGTGCTTTGCACACACAATGCTCATTAAGACTTATCAGGGTGCAAAGTAGTGCTTGGGGGATCACATATTTTATTTGTAATGTTGAGACTAGTGATTCGGTGTACTTAAGAATAAGTGGTTTTTTATTTTGAAAGAAAGTTATGGTTTGCACAAGATACTTTACTATTCTTTCTAAGGTGCTCAACCTCACAACGCTTATTAAGACTTATCAGGAGGTTTAAGTAGTGCTTGGTGGAGTTATCTTTGTCACTTTATTTTATGATTTTTTGTTTTGTACAAAGTTCTCCGAATACACTTGTTTTGCAAACCAATATAATTTATAAAAACATAACCACTTTTCTTAACTTTTAAAGTGCAAATAAAGGTAGTGTAGGCAAGATACTTGTGCAATTTTAATTCATTGTACTATTACAAAACAAACACAAGCATTCTTAGATTAAACACATAAGTAAACAATGCCAAAATAAGTGAGTGAATAGCGATCATTATCAAACATAAAACATTTACTCACACTTAGAGGCATGCTAAGGTTGGTTCTACACAACTTTTACAATATAATTGATGCACATATTAATAGATATATCAAAGCATGATGAAAACAATGTTCAAAGTGGTTTGAAAAGATAAATTGCAACATTATAGACGTTCTAAATAATAGATTAAATCATGCTTGATTTTCTCAATGATGTCCATACAGTATTTTTGATAATTTAAGGTTTGAACTCATAAGATTGATCTTGGACTTCCCGAGGACTACCTTGTGAGAGGTTCTCCCGGTACTAGGTGATATGATGGGATGATAGCCCAAATCACCCTTTCGCAAGATACATGTAAATAGAAAAATTAAGTTCAAAATAATAATTTTTGATACTTGTTTTTTTTGTAATTGATTTTTGCTTTTAGAAATAGAATTTAAACAAATGACAAAAAACCAAAAAAGGCAAACCATATTTTTTGTAATTTGGCTTTTGTATTTTTGTATTTGATTTTTTAAAAATGTAATAAAAGCAAAAGTGCAGAAATGAATAGTACACAGATTAATTTATTTTTAGGAATTTTTCAAAATTTTAAAAATACAGAAAAACACATAGGTGCGCTAGCGCCGGCGTTAGCACTAGCGCAGGAAATAGTACACGATTTTTGATGATTTTGAATTTTTTGTTTGTTGATCTTGATTAAGTGTTTAAACAGTAGTTTCATGTTGAAATTTCAGATTTTTAGGAAATTGTCTAGATAGTGCAAATTTCATGAAACATTAGCGATTTTGTATATGACTTTACCAACTAAACTTTGCATGAGATGACATGAACGAACAAATCAAATATGCATGATTTTAGTGATTAACCATAATGTTCATGCACAGGAATACCATGGATAAGCCCTAGATGAGAATACCCAGCCTGTATGTCTTGGTAAACATATAAAGCCTAACATAGACACAAATATTCTTTAGGTGACAATGTTAGTATGATAAGTTTGATATTAATATTATACCATGGTTTGATAGTGTTTCAACTTATAGTCCTAGAATGGAGTGACGATTCTATTTGATTTGATATCAAGATAATTCAAAGGTCTAAACTAGAAATAAATCACAATACACACATAATACATCAACCATAGTAAAACAATTATAATATCAATTGTCATCATATAATTCATATGGATGTGATAGAAATAGTTGTTTTTAGAAGATATTTGATGTGAGTTATGATATATGATTTTAGAGAATTTTAGCAACGGACATCAATAGATCATGGTGGTGCGAGTGAATTCAATAATCATTATGACGGTAAATTCTTTCAATACATTTTAGTGATTTTCTTTTAATTAAGAATTTTGAATATATATATATATGTGATTTTTGATAGGTGAACAATAGTGATGGTTTAGATCATGTTTGACATCAAGGAGTGAACACAATATTTTTTTTTGTTGTGAACAAAGACAACCATATTGAAAGTTGAGCTTTTATTTAGATCTTGAATTTTCTTTTAGATCAAGTTATTTCACTAAACCACTTATTGGTGAAGGCTAAAAATCTTAATAGCCTAATAACCAGATTTAATCTGAAATATCTTATAGCAAATTTAGAGTTTGATTCATATGAATAATATAAGATATTTAGAAGCAATGAATATAAGAATAAAAGATAGGTCATCAAAATAAAATATGATTTTAATTTTTGATCAATTTGATTTTAAAAACATATTAAGCTTTTAAGAGATAAAATCATATTTTTAATACTATATAGGATGACCATGACATGATAGTTCAAAAGAAATAAGAAAACAAGAAAAATTAAAAGACATGAAGGCATATCATGAAGTAGAACTTTGTATATTTCATTTTGAAAAGATTCTACTTTATGCAATTGATGATACCTAATGAATAAATGTTTTAGGTATCCAAAGGGGACCATGAGGGATGGTTCCTTTGGGTACCCAAATATAGCGAGATGACTTTTGGGGAGACAAGTACGAATGGACCCTTTCAAGTGGAGTTAATGTTTCATTTTTAATTTTGGGTCTCCACTCATACTTAGGTTTAATATTATAATTTTGCATTAAATTTCCATACTTATTTACTTGAATATTTGGATCAAAAAGGTTTTTGAATTTATAATTTGAAGGAAATTTGATTGCATTTAATTTTAGGTTGGGAGAAGATTGATATTGTAAATGATGATGATGATAGTGTTTTGGAATTTCATTTACATCTTTTGAGGTTTTTTATTTCCATGGTTTGGTTTATTCATATATTGAGAAATCATATTCAACTTGCTTTTTGAGTTTCCTTGATATTGAGAATTTTTCTTTATGATTTCCTTAAGCAAGTTAATTTTAGTTTCTAATTCATTGTTCTTAAGTTTCAAATTATGTCTAGCTTTATTATACGCAATTGTGCTATTTTTGAGAGTAGAAACAATTGAATCAATATGGTTTTGATATTCATTTATGTATTCCTCAAATGTTTCGTCCATCTCTTCAATTTCAATTTTATAACTTTTGCATGTAGCACAATCACTTTTTAAGGATGAATTTTCTAAAGATAATTTTTCATTATATTCTTTTATACAAATAATTTCTTTTTCAAGTTCCTTAAATTTTTATTTAATATCGTTACAATCAAGACTAGGTTTTGTATTTTCAATTGAAGTGACATGAGTAAAGCTAGATAAATCAGATTTTGATACTACTTTAACTTTTACTTTTAAATTTTTATTTTTTAAGCGCAATTTGCAATTTGCATTTTTTAATTTCTTAATTTTGCGCTTTGTAAATTGTAGCAATTGTAAAGTAGAAATAGAATTGCAAACAATAAGATGATTTGATTTCCTTACAGTGCTTTTGGATGCTGTGAGATTTGAGCACGAATTTTCTTTGTTGTCTTCATCTATTTGGCATTCCTTTTCCAGAGATGGGATTTCTTCTTCTCTTTCACTTGATGTGCACTTCATGGATCTGTCATGAGAGGAGCATTCTTGAAGACTTGTGCAAGCTTGCATATTCTCCGGTTCTTGCGATTGTTCCATACCTGTAGAAGGAGAATCATACATTTCTTCAAGAAATTTCCATACTTTGTATGCACTAGAAAAGCAATATATTAGTTTGAAAATATCTTGAGATAAAGCACAAAAAATATAATGCATAGCTTTTGCATTTAGGTGACGCTCTTGTTTATTTGATTCGTCCGCTGGTCTTGTTATTGCTATATCCCAAGCGTTGATATCTAATGTTTTAATAAACCTTTCCATTAATAATTTCCACCCTTTATAATTTCTTCCTTCGAATAAAGGTGGTGCAAGAGATTTTTCTTCTTCATAAGAATTTCCCCACCAATATAAGTGAGATCATGAGAGGGGGGGGGGGGGGGTGAATAAGGGTTTTAAAAACTTATATTATATGTTGAATAACTTTGAAAAAAGCTTTGATTATTAAACTAGAGAAGATCAAGACAAATCAAGTGAAGTAAAAGTAAATACATGATTTTATTAACTTGAGAAGCATGATTACAAAACTTGATCTCTTATCGAAGCTAGAAATCAAAGCGAATAGAAAGACTCTTTTTGTTTTCTATACCGACTCGTATCCCCACGAACCGGTTGGCTTTAGCTGATCCTTCCCCGGATACGGCCTCAAGCCGCTCTAGCCAACCCTTCCCCGGATATGGCCTCGAGCACCCCCTAGACCTACACCCGAGACCTAGTCACCAACACGAGGCGAATTTCTGCCCTAAGTCCTACCCAGACCTAGTCGCCAACACGAGGCGAATTTACTAAACGATTACAGAAAAGATGTGAAATAAAAAGACAATAATATAAAAACTCCCTCTATTTGGATCTCTTGGAGAAGTAGACGAAGACGCAGAGTATGATTGTAGTCGATGCGGTCTTTCATCACGATGATGATGCGTGTTGAAATCTTCTCCACGGATCTCCTTTAGTCTTTATGAATTTGTGGGAGTATCTCTCTGAACCTTCCTCTCTTTGTTGTGGCACGAAGCTCTGGAATTTTGGATCTAAAGAGAATTAAGAAGACGGACCCAAGATGTCCTTTTATAGACTTAGCGCTAGCGCCTGCGCTAGTGCTACCGCCGACGCTATCCTATATTAGGATATATTCTGCGCGGCAGAATCTTTAATCGGAGGAAACTTTTCTCTCTTGCCTACTGTGCTCCTCGCTATCGCCTGCGCTATCGGATACCGCCTGGCGCTATCTCCTTCTATAAGTTCTTCCGGCAGTTTCAATTAAGCCAATATTTCGTCGAATGAGATTTCTTCGAACGTCGCTAAGATTTCGTCGAACGCCGTGATGAGAATTTCGTCGAGCGCCGCTTTCTGTTCGTCGAACGAAATTTTGTCGAACTCAATTCGTCGGTCAGGCTTCAACATTCGTCTAGCGCCGCTAACAGTTCGTCGAACGATAGCTAGCGCCTGCGCTAGTACAACCGCCATCGCTAGTAGGAGATTTGGATTTGATGGCTCAACTTTGGGGGCAACCTTCTTATGTAATCCTTGAGTCATGTGGACTTTGTTATCCTGCACACTTAAACACACAAGATTAAATACACATAGGATTTGTTATTCTCAAACTTAGGAGATGCGGAAGACCATGTTCCAACACTTACCTTCTTGAATCATCATAGGGGTCAGGGTGAGGTTATTTTGGCTTATTGAAGTCTCTTGGCCACCCCTAGGCTAAGCCATCAAGTTTTGTTAAATGCTCCACAATGTGCAACTATACATGTTCTCTTAAGTTCATGGGGCCTCTTTGGCCCACCTTGTGTATTTTAATTTATCTAGGGGAACTTCCTATAATTATAATGGTGCTTGGGGTGCTTCACCCCCTTCTTGGTTTGTCCTAGGATGCCCTCAAATTGGGGTGACTCACAGTGGCTAAGTGCACACCATGGTGTTCTCCTCTTTATCAACTTATCACCAAGGCATCCTTGGTCTCTTGTCCTATTTTTGTCATGAAAAAATTTCCTAGGGGTCCAGTAGTTTATGGGATGTTACATAATCTACCAGCACCCTACACAAACCACATACAATTTTCTAAAAAAACATATACATACCACCCATAATTTCTTCTATGTTACCTCAATGAAAAACCCTCAACAAAATTAGTTAAAAAGATGATATAGAGACGGAAATATACCTACTTGAAGCCAACTTGGACTTTGAATGCTTACTTGAAGCCCTCTCCAACAATGCTTAAGAACAAAATCTGCAAACAAGATTAGGGTTTTTCACATTGTAGGTTTCAAAAATTTGAAGCAACTTGGAATGGGGTCCGACATATACCTACTTGTGTTGGAGCATGCGTTCCGCACTCGTCCTGTTTGAGAATAACAAATCCCGAATGTATTTGATTCTATTTTTATTAATGGTGTGCAGGTAACAGGTATGAGATGTTCACATTTCTGCTGGAGCTAAATTTGAATGTAGGAAAATTTCACTGTCGGAAAATTCCGACAGCTGATGTCGCCCAGGCGACAGCAGAGAAGTTACAACTACTTCTCTCCACGGCAGCACGACGAAAGGCAGTTTTGAGCTGTCGGAAATCCGACAGCGATGTCGCCCAGGCGACAGCTCGGAGGTTTCAACAACTGCCCACGACACCACCACGACCGGCAGTTTTGCACTGTCGGAATTCCGACATCGATGTCGCCCAAGAGACATCTCGGCGGTTACAGCAACTGCCCGCACGACGGCACTTCAGCGGCAGTTTAGCGCTGTCGGAAAATTCCGACAGTCGATGTCGCCCAGGCGACAGCGTTTTTTCTATAAATTGACTCCTTGTGTTCGTACATTCTATGATCTGAGAATTCAAAGTCCCTTGTTGAGTGTATACGAACCAGAGAGCTCCAGAACCTCAAGAACTCCCATTTTTGCTGAGAAGGTTTGAAATTGAAGACGAGATCGGACGCGCTTCTACATCAACTATCATCTCGAGGCTTCAACCTTCCTTTCAGAGATCTGAATTTCTAGGGAGTTCTTATTTTATCTTGTATTTTCATTTATATACATTTTACTTTGTATTGGTAGGGAAAATCGCTTCCTTGTGCGGAGCGTCTAAGTCCTTGCGTGGCTTAGGGGAAAATCGCTTCCTTGTGCGGAGCGTCCAAGTCCTTGCGCGGCTTGGTGGGAAATCGTGGTCTTGTGTGCTACGTCTAGATCTTTGGAAGATCTAGAGGATAGGCTTGGGCTTGGTCTAGGGAGAGACAAGTGATAGCCTTCCGATCCTTGGGAGAAGGATTGGTAAACAAAAAGAAATTTACATTTGTACGCCTCCGATTTCTAGCGATATAGAAATCAAATTTATGTAAACACTTTGTCATATAATATAATCATGTCTCTTTTGTGTTTACTTGATTTCTATCACTTGGCGTAATCTCTATTATATTGTGTTCTAAGTTTTCAATTCTAAATCTAAATTGTTTATTTCAATCTCTTTTATAATAAAACAATTTAGTACTTATTTCTAAAATTGCAAATTCATAATTTTCTATTCATTTAGCTAAATTGTTATTTTACCTTCGCATATTATAAAACAATTTAGTAATTTTCTTAAAATTATAAAAAGAATTTTTATTCCCTTATTCACCCCCCTCTAAGGGCGCCGTAAGATCCAACAATTGGTATCAGAGCTAGGTTATTCCAAACGGTTTAAAAACCAGGAATAATGGTGTCTCATGATCTCGCTTCTACTAATAGGGGAAATTTTCTTATAAATGAAAAATCTTTAGCACCACCTTTATTTGAAGGGAAAAATTATAATGGGTGGAAATTTCTAATGGAAAAATTTCTTAAATCTTTGGATATGGAAGTATGGAATATTACAATTAAAATGCCCCCAAGTATTTTAAATAAAAATGAAATGTTTTTAAATGCCAAATCTATGAATAGTCTATATTGTGCATTAGATCAAAATATCTTCAAACTTATTTATACACTTCCTACTGCTTATGAAGTTTGGAAATTGCTTGAGAATACTTATAGTCTTCCTTCTACAGATGATGAACAAGAGGAATTCCTTATGGATCCAAGAGAAGAAATCGACAAGGACTCATTCTTGGAGGATGATAAATCTAAGAGAGAAATCAACGAGGAATTTCTTATGGATCCAAGAGAAGAAATCGATGAGGACTTATGCTTGGAGGAAGAAGAATACAACATCACAATATTGGACTCATTTGTTGGCAACACATCAAGCAAAAGAGAAGACGGAAACAATTTCAAGGTAAGAAAATCAAAAACTTCTCTTTTTGTAACGAATTCTATTTATACATCTCGTATGCTTAAAATTACTAAACGTAAAATTTTAAAATTAAAAATTGCTAATTCCAAATTACGTTTAGAAAATAAATCTTTAAAAGCAAACGATAACGTAGAATCAAATATTGATGTGTTAAATTCTCTTTCATGCTCTTTAGTTGAAATTCCTATTCCTTGTCTTAATTGCAATTTATTAAAAGAAAAATTCAAGGAAATTGAAAAAGGGCTCTTAATTTCTAAAAGGCATAATGAAAAATTGTTAATTGAAAATGATGTTTTATCTTGTAAGTTAATACAATTAAAATCTTTTGTTGAAAAATTTCAAATGTCATCTAATGAATCTCATCATAAGATTTTGAATAACAAGGATAAATTAACTTACAAAATCATTTCTAAAAAGGATCATTTTCATACATCAACTCAAAAGGAGTTAAGTTTCAAAAAGAATTATGACCCTCACAAAATTCTTAAGAGTCACTATTATAAGTCTCAATATATTTTCAATCACGACTAAAACTTAAAAACTCTTTTTCATGAAAATCAAAATATAAAATATTATCCTTTATATTATAAGAGTATGTCTATAAGAAAGAGTGGAAATGAAAATCATCAAAATAATGATCAATCTTCTAAAACATATTGTAATCCACTCTTTCAACAATCACTTCTAAAGAAAGACAATCACTCTTATAAAATTTTAAACAATCCATATAATAAAAATCATTATGATTATCAACATCAAGCTATTTTGAAAAATAATTTAAATAAACATAAACCTCCAATAAATTATTTTTCAAACAATTCACATAATCATTATATGGATTTAAGTAATAAACAACCAATGTATGAATGGAGACCCATAAAGAAAAATGACATATCAACATTAATTAAAAAGGCTCATTCATCATTATCTTCTCAAAAGCCATCACGCCATATTTGGGTGCCCAAAGGAACCATTACACATGGTCAACTTTGGATACCTAAATCTCTTATCATTTAGTATCTTTCATTTGCATGAAGTAGAAATAATTAAAAATGAAATATCAATACTCTACTTCATGATGTGCTTTATTTCTTTTTCTTTTATTTGTTTTTGTATTTATTGATCCAAAATGCTTATGGTCCCTCTATATTTTATGAAATATGACTTTCACATATTAAGCCTAATGTTTATCAAATCAAATTGAATTAAAATTGAACATAAAGTCATATGATTTTAAAAGAGACCTACCTATCATTTTTTTAATTGTTATATATATCCTTTTTTTAATCCTTTACCCTTAATTGTCTTGAATTATCATTAGAAATTGAATATTGAAATTATTATCAAGACTAGTGAAACTATTTTAAAGATTGGATTTAAATGGTTTATTTAAGGGCTTAAACTAAAAATTAAAATGCGCAACGTTTTTGATTCCTTTCTATTTGTTGCATTTGATAGCCCTTATAATGATAAATATTATCAAATAAAATCGAAAACAAACATTCATCTAAACGCATGTTTCAATCTTTCAAAAATGCGAGTTTTAAATCAAAACTTCAAAAGCCATATCTTTTGATCCGCTCGCCTGATTTTCGCGTTTAATATATTTTCAGAAAGAGGACAAAAATCTCCATCCAACGGCGAACTAGGCTTGCCTATTTGAGTTTGTTTGGTGCTGTCAATTTGCCCAATTTTAACTCCGTTTTAAAAAGCTATCTTAGTTTGCTTGATTCGGAAATTTCTGTGCCTATGGATTTTATTTTCATCACATGCTATCCTAAGTATAATTGTTTCATATATTAATTTAGATATTATGTGTGATGTGTGTCACCATTGTTTGCATGTAATTTAGACCTTAGAATCATCTTATATCATTAAGATCAAATCAAAAGTTTAATCATTTCATTATAGGTCTAAAGAAAATTAATTTGTAAACTTCTCATATTACATGCAACATTATCTCCATTAATTCTATGTAATAACATTGCATTCAAACATATCACTCTAGCATCACTTCTTAATTTGTGCTTAAATTTATATGCTAGGTATAACACTTACAATGTTATTTAAATTTGATGATAACTATGTGATTTGAAATTATATAGAATACTAAAATTCCAACAAACACATAGTTTATGGATTAATCATTGGAATATATATATGAATATTATATCATAAATCATATATTATCATGCAAAACCAAAGATCAATAGATTCAATTATTGAATGCAAATTTTATTATAAATTTCAAAACATTCTATATGTGATCTTTGTCTTTTATATGATTGGATGATCATCATTTTTCTAGACTTACAAATCAATCATGTTCTTTCAAAAGAAAATCACTATATCACTATATCATAAGTCTAGAAGGATTAGAATTCTCATACATCATGATGATCTAACATATATTCTATGCAAAAATTCTCCTTAATCATAAATCATAATTCATGTTCTATTAAGACTTATCTCAATTCGATAATAGGAATTATGAATCTTGTGATAAAAATTATGAATAATGTTTTCTTTACATTATTTGATGTATTGATTTGCTTTGCTAGTGATTGCATGTATCTCTCATATTTGTAGACTCTAGAATCAACTTTGTAATGAAAGTATAAATCAAACTAAATCATCACTCCATTCTAGATCTATATCTTGAAATTCTATTTTGGAATACATGCAATATTATAAATCTTATGACATGACATTAAACCCAAAACTCATCATTCTAGCATTGTCACTTATTGAATATTAGTAATTGTGCTAGTTATCTCATATCATCATCTCATAAGAATAGAAAAACTATGTGGCTTTATATAACTCTTCACATTAAACAAAACCCATAGTTTATATATCAACCCATAGATTTAAAAGCATAGGTTGTCCAAAAGATTATTTCACCTATGACTTCATATCTCACAATAGCGGGGGCGTAGGGTTGTATGCATTAGAGACCTAACTTATAAGACATGTCTTGTCCTTAACCGGGGAGGGTTCCAGTGGGGCCTTGCGAGGCACTGGGGGGAAAGAGTGCTAGGTTGAGTGTTCTCTAATGTGTGCATATGGGACTAACACCCCAACCTACGGCATGCGTGCAGCTCCTCATGCCCATCCATCACTTAGTACGGGGCTAGCGTGTAGACATTTAGTCGGGGTAATCTTTAATCTTAGGACGTACTTATATTACTCTTTGCATGATCATTCTATTTACTTATCACTTAAATCATGCATATTTTGGGTTGTTTATAAAAAATGTCCTCTTGTGTCTTCATAGTTTATATCTTCATGTTTAAATGGTTTTGTAAAATACAAGAATTTGAAAAGCCAAAGTTTCATGCAAATTTGATCCACCTAGAGATCTCCAAAAATTCTGAAATTTCAGCATGGAACTATTTTAAGGACACTTAATCAATATCAATAATCAGAAATTTAAAATTTCTAAAAATCCACAAAAATATGTTAGTTTATGTGTACAAATCTAATTTTGTGTTTCTGTTTATTTTATTTTCATTTTCTTTATATTATGAAAAATTTACTACAAAAATTCAAAATTCAAAAATTACAAAAATATGTTTTTGTGATTTTCTGTTTTTATTTGATTTAAAAAATGATAAAACAAAAAAAAACTGTATGATCTTTATTGTCAAATATCAAGCATGTATGAATTCTATTATTTAGAATTATTTACAATGTTAAACCTTATTTCTTCAAATTACTATGAACATTGTTTTGTTTATCATGCTTTGATATATCTATTTAAAGTGCATCAATTGTATTGAAAAATGTGTAGATACAAGCTTAGCATGCCTCTAAGTATGAGTAAATGTTTTATGATTGATAATGATACATTTCACTCACTTATTTTGGTAATCAACATGTGTGTCTAAATCTAAAAATGCTTGCTTGTGTATTGTATTTGTACAATGAATTAAAACTTGCATAAGTTTATTGCCTACACTCCATTTGAATTGCACTTATGAAATTTAGAAAAGTGGTTAAGTTAAAAATTTTGGTTTGCAAAACAAGTGTATTCGGAGGATGTTGTCTCACAAATGTGAACAAAAATTATATATGTAGACAAATATACCTCCACCAAGCACTACTTGAACCTCCTGATAAGTCTTCATAAGCATTGTGAGGTTGAGCACCTTGGAAAGAATAATAAAGTGTCTTAAGCAAACTTTGTTTATTACACCACTTTGTTAAAAATTATGTGCATTAAAAGTGTGTGAAAGTAATTTACTTGTGTTTTATTGTGCACTTTACTTTACATATGTCTTGTATTTTGATGATTTAAATCAATTGTTAACATTGCCCAAAATACACTTATGTGCACATCATTATCTTTCATAACACTTCTTCTCATGAGTATTGGATTCTAATGCTTTATCTATACTACTCTTTATAGAAAAATGCACTAGATAACCTAGCATGATCTCTACAATGTTTTGGTATCTCTTGAACTTTAAATTAAGTAACATTGTAGTATAATATCTCTTTGATATGTTCATTTCATGCTTGGTATTTTTATAAAAAAAAATTGAGATTTCAACAAGGTTTAAACATCTTTCAATTTTGAACATAAACTCATATTTTTACTTATGTTTTTCATGCTTACAAAAATATGTTTATTATAATCTTCCGCTTGCTTACAACTCTTATCTTTTTATTTGAAATCTCTTATATATGCTATGTTTTAACTCTTTATCATTTATAAGAAATGCCTCCTTACTACCCTCACCTAAACCCTCTTTTGATTCTACCAAAAGGGGAGATTAAATTGCATAAATCTAAGATTTAGGGGGAGTGCATTATAATGATATTAAACAAAAAAAATGGGTAAATTTGTAGGGGGAGTAATCATATAGGAGGTGCATACATTAACATATGCTCGATCATGAAAATCCTTCAATAAATGGTTCCTTACCTATCTTAAAAGATATACACTCATCCCTATATTCATTACTTTTGATAATATCAAAGGGGGAGAAGTACTAAGAAATCACTTAAATCACTTAAATTACTTAATTAAGTGAGCTTTCATGTAGGGGGAGTTTATAAGTCGGGGGAGAATAATTTTAGAAGGAGCTAATATTAAGGGGGAGATCATATTAAGGGGGAGAACATGAAGATCATAAGTTCACACTTGTGCATACATAATGTACTTGTCACTATCTATATAGGATTTATTCGATTTCTTAGTATAAGGATTTGTTATTATCAAAAGGGGGAGATTGTTGGAGCATGCGTTCCGCACTCGTCCGTTTGAGAATAACAAATCCCGAATGTATTTGATTCTATTTTTATTAATGGTGTGCAGGTAACAGGTATGAGATGTTCACATTTCTGCTGGAGCTAAATTTGAATGTAGGAAAATTTCACTGTCGGAAAATTCTGACAGCTGATGTCGCCCAGGCGACAGCAGAGAAGTTACAACTACTTCCCTCCACGGCAGCACGACGAAAGGCAGTTTTGAGCTGTCGGAAATCCGACAGCGATGTCGCCCAGGCGACAGCTCGGAGGTTTCAACAACTGCCCACGACACCACCACGACCGGCAGTTTTGCGCTGTCGGAATTCCGACATCGATGTCGCCCAGGCGACATCTCGGCGGTTACAGCAACTGCCCGCACGACGGCACTTCAGCGGCAGTTTAGCGCTGTCGGAAAATTCCGACAGTCGATGTCGCCCAGGCGACAGCGTTTTTCTATAAATTGACTCCTTGTGTTCGTACATTCTATGATCTGAGAATTCAAAGTCCCTTCCTGAGTGTATACGAACCAGAGAGCTCCAGAACCTCAAGAACTCCCATTTTTGCTGAGAAGGTTTGAAATTGAAGACGAGATCGGACGCGCTTCTACATTAACTATCATCTCGAGGCTTCAACCTTCCTTTCAGAGATCTGAATTTCTAGGGAGTTCTTATTTTATCTTGTATTTTCGTTTATATACATTTTACTTTGTATTGGTAGGGAAAATCGCTTCCTTGTGCGGAGCGTCTAAGTCCTTGCGTGGCTTAGGGGAAAATCGCTTCCTTGTGCGGAGCGTCCAAGTCCTTGCGTGGCTTGGTGGGAAATCGTGGTCTTGTGTGCTACGTCTAGATCTTGGGAAGATCTAGAGGATAGGCTTGGGCTTGGTCTAGGGAGAGACAAGTGATAGCCTTCCGATCCTTGGGAGAAGGATTGGTAAACAAAAAGAAATTTACATTTGTACGCCTCCGATTTCTAGCGATATAGAAATCAAATTTATGTAAACACTTTGTCATATAATATAATCATGTCTCTTTTGTGTTTACTTAATTTCTATCACTTGGCGTAATCTCTATTATATTGTGTTCTAAGTTTTCAATTCTAAATCTAAATTGTTTATTTCAATCTCTTTTATCATAAAACAATTTAGTACTTATTTCTAAAATTGCAAATTCATAATTTTCTATTCATTTAACTAAATTGTTATTTTACCTTCGCATATTATAAAACAATTTAGTAATTTTCTTAAAATTATAAAAAGAATTTTTATTCCCTTATTCACCCCCCCCCTCTAAGGGCGCTGTAAGATCCAACAACTTGAAGCCAACTTGGATTGTGAATGCCTACTTGAAGCTCTCTCCAACAATGCCTTCCAACAAAATCTGCTAATTAGGGTTTTTCAGATTTTAGGTTTCAAAAAATCTGAAGCAAGGGGGTTTTTGGATTTGTACCTTACCTAGATCAAACGACCGGAAGGATGTCGACGAGAGGACCCCTCAAAATGACGACGTGAGGCGGGAGACCCAAACCACCGGCGATGTGGAGGAGAAACGTGAAACCCTGGAGGAGCTTTCGAAATACTGGAATGAAGGCTGGAACCGCTGGAATGCCGGAATGAAGGCTGGAACCGCCGGAATGCCGGAATGAAGGCTGGAACCGCCGGCGATGTGGAGGAGAAACATGAAATCACTAGGCGCCGGTTTTCAGGAGCGAGGAAGAAGGATCGTGAAATCGCTGGGCGCCGATTTTCGGGAGCGAGGAAGAAGGATCGGGTTTGCGTGTTAGGGCTTAGAGTGTTTTTGGTTATAAGGAGGGGTGTTATTAGCAGTGTTATTAGGAGGAGAAAGTAAAAAAAGAGAGATTTAAATAATTTTAGGGCTGCTAATATCCTAATTCGGGGTGCTATTAACAACGCTCTACTTTAATTAGTTCTTAATTTATTGCGAGTAATGATAATTTTTTTATATATTTTAATTTGTGGGATTCACATACGAGTCTCATTTATTAATCTTAAGACTTTTATATTATTATCTGTAATAGAATTGGAAGATTTGGAAAGGTTCGAGACAGCCCGAAAAAGAATAGAAAAATTTTAGGTACTTGCGCTTACCTAAAGGATCGTAGGGAAAATTTAAATATACGTCGTATTTGAATTTTTTTTTAAGTCATGAAATATTGATCCCAGTATTTTTACGGTCATTTTAAGTAGTCATATATATATAGATGAATATACACCTATAAAAAGTGAAAATTTTGAATTAAATTACGACTGTAATTTAAAGTGAAAATACAGACCATTTACAACTATAACTGAAAATACAACTGTAATTTGGCAAGAAAAAAAGTCCCCTACGATCCTCTTATATGCACGCGTACCTAAAATTCTCTCAAAAAGAATTCTCTAGTATAAGCATTGTTAATACATAGTACGCTGTGATATATGTTGATACTTTAATTTGAGTTCAAACTTGAGAAATTTTGAATTTTACGTAATTATTATAATCATTTCGACGATTGAGTTTTTGATTTTTCTACTCTGATGTGCTCGTGACAACAAATATATCAGATGATACTTTTATATTAGGAATTAAGACCTTTTTAACAGTGTCAACAGCTGCCATTAGAACACTGTTAGGCTCCACGTTTTTAGAGTGGTGTGCCACCGAATTGTGATAGCGATACGAGCGCATTTTTGAGTTGTGAAAATATTTCATTACTAAAAAAACGTGCAGTGATTGCTTCACCCGCCCCCTTCTCCCTCGAGCGAGAACAACGCGGAATGATGAAGATGATCCAATGCTGACTGAGCCGGTAACGCTGAGCCCCATCCCCGCCGACGAACCGCAGTCGAGCTCCTTCTCCGTTGACAAATCCTTGCACAACAGCGAACTCCCGCGATTTGGACGCGACCGTCGAGCTCCTTCCCCATCGACGAACTCTTGCACGGCGAGAGAAGAAAGCTACAACGACCGAAGCTTTAGGAATGATGTCTTCACACCGTAACAACAAGCTAGGACTGATGTCTTCTCTCTGAATGATTAGAAAAGTTATATTTAATTAGGAATGATGCAATTAGATGAATGAAGTTATGGATTGTAAGTTTTGTTATTCCTTTTATTTGCTTCTTTCATAGGGATTCCACTTCTACCATTTTGTGCTATCGGTATACGAGAAATCAAGTTAATTTTACTGCAAAGCCATCACACCGCTGTTCTGTCAAATAGGTTCAATGATTTTGCCACAACTATGCAAAACTGCAAAGTTTTTCACCACTCTTTCTCTCAACGCTGCAGCGGAGCCAAACAAAGCCTTAAGTAATCGTTTTGGTCAACATATCCGGCGGCCTTTAAGGCCAACATATGGGCAACACCATCCTATCTTAATTAGGCATGAGAAGGATCAATCCATGCACACCATTTATTAATAACCATGATATATGTAAAAGTATGGATTATATATTTCTTAATTATATATAGTTTATTTTCTATAATTACACCATGTGATAGCTAGTTTTTATCAGTCAAGCACATATTTTGAGTTAAACTTGCCAACCCATATTTGTTGAATCGACGCAAGCCGACACTAGCCGCGCCGATGCAAAAAGAACTCGGGCGGCCGGATAATCCATGTATGATTGCTATGCGCATATCCGGAGCAATTGTAACCCGCGTTTTGACATTATTGGCCACGCACATGCATGAAGATCAAAATAAGCAGACACAATTACTATTGATAGTCATTTTGATAAGACATGAGGAACATTATTGCATTTTAATAGGCCCTTTAGGGAATAGGGATACACATTAGGTGCACTAATATTCAAGGTTATGGCCTATGGATGCACTGTATCTAAAGATATCAATGGGGGAAAGTCTTCTTTCTCTTGTAGCGGCCGGTGGTTCTCTGTTTAGCTATTGTGGTGGCTCAAAGATCACAAAACGCGTAAAAATTAGCTCGGATTTTGGCTCAAGCTCAAATCGAATATTATATATATTTATAATATTAGGAGGTTGTTATTCGCAAATCGTGTTTGTCTAATCATAGATTTTGTCTATTCGCAGATATTTTTGTTATCCGCAGATTAGTGAAGAAATTTAAAAGAAAAATGATCGTCCTCTTCGCCTTCCTTATCACGGGGAGAGAGTAACCATAGCTATCTAAATCTTCCCAAACAAACACTACCTATCTAAATCTTCCCAAACAAATTGATCGCATGAACAACGAAAAAAATCGTCTCTCTTCCTCAACTCAGTCTCTATCCGAGCATTTATTCTATGAATCACGATCGTGCACACATTGAAGTGCTCAAAAGTTCGTCAGAGATGTTCCTTCATTGTCGAGCCCTGCTAAGGAGAACAAAGATGTCGATCAACTGCTCAAATTTAAAATTGGTCTGCGAATAACAATTTGCAAACTCAAATAAAATAAGAAAAAATTGGTTTGCGGATAGACATTTATGGCCTGCGAATAATAATTGCCTAATATTAAAAGAGAAAAGTTTTCTTTGGTGAAACATTTAAATTAACATTGTCAAATATAGTCTTATTGTTTAATCCATTGACTTAACTTATATTATAATTTATTTACAAAAATTAAAAATATAATGTTCATTCAAGTAATTACACCCTATCTTCGAATTAAAAGTAATGATGGAAATCCATAAAATAAAAAAGTTTTTTGTAGAGCTCAAAAACCTACTATGGTAGGCTGTCATTAGGCATGTGAGCGGTATTTTTGAGGAAGACTGTCATTAGGCATGTCAACAGAATTTTTGAGGAGTTGCATTAATTAATAGTGTGTTTATTTTAAGCTGCATTAATTAATTGATATAGTGTTAATTTTAAGCTGCATTAATTAATTGATAGGGGTGGAGCCCCATGCCTGTCACGATCGGGGTACTGTCGCGGTTGGCCGTAGGGCAAAGCCTCATGTCGGTCACTCGTGTATGTGTCTGTATATATACAATAGTGGAATAGAAAATTGCATTTGGTGAAACATTCAAAATAGACAAATATAGCCTTATTGTTTTAATCTAATGACTTAACATATATTATAATCTATTTCAAAAATAAAATAAAATACAATAATGTTCATTCAAGTAATTATAACATATCTCAAAATTAAAAGTAATAATGAAAATCCATAAAATCGAGAGAAAAAAACTCGTAGATCTCTTATATTTACTATGACAGACTGTCATTAGGCATGTCAACGGTATTTTCAAGGAAGACTATCATTAGGCATGTCAACGATATTTTCTAGAATCTGTCATTAAATACAGCAATATTATTCATAAATACAGCAATATTTAGAGCTATCAATGGCTGAGATGCGCTCCTCTCACCATGATCTTAGGTGAGAGTAACTCACCTAATTTTTTTTCTATATATATACGTACATGAAAATCAATGAAGCACAATGCCAAGTGGGATGGTCAATTTGATAGGACATTAAGATTATTGTAGTATTTTAATTAACAGGCCCCTTAGGGAATAGGGATACATAATTAGGTGTACTGGTATTTAAGACAATGACATTGATGCAATGTATCATGAAGATATCAATGGGAGGAAGTCTTCTTTCTATTGTAGTGGTTGTTAGTTATCTGTATAGCTATTGTGTTGGTTCAAAGATTGGAAATCTCTTAAAAATTGGCTGAGTGTTGGTTCCGATTGAGCTCAAATCGAGAACATGGATAGATTATGTGTACTAGTTAGTATTCATGCACGGCCACCGCCTAAACTAACAACAGGAGAAAGTCGACTTTCTTTCCGTGCATCTTCCGTTCGTTGTTTCCGTAAAAATTGTCACGCGGCATACAAAACACAACCCAAATTGCACGGACGATGACACATTTTAAAATTAATTAAGAACATACAAATTAAATTCAATTATGAAAAATTGGAAAATTTAAATGTTTCACCAAAAGTATTTTTCTCGTGTGTGTGTGTATATGGGAGGAACTAGGATTTTCGCATATGATTAAAATTTAAAAATAACTGATGAAAATATTTTGCTATTTTTTTCTCTTACAGTAACTTTGTTGAAACCGGCAACCGGTCTCTTGAGTTTGGACCTACTGGTGGATGTAACCCGTGCCTACTTATCTTTCACTTACACTCTTGACTGTGGACGAAGAACTAGGAACAGACCCAAGGCTGTAGCGAGGAGGTCCCGCCACTCTCTCGAAAGATCTTAGAGAGCTTCCGCTCCCAAACCAATGCTCAGCCGGACACCTTGGAGGGCACTAGCAGCCAACCAAAACTTGTCTAGGAGGAGAGAGCCTAAAAGATCGGGTCTCCTCCAAGGTGTCCTTAAGGGTCTATTTATAGATTCTCTAGGCTGGTCTGCAAATAGCATGAATCCGCCTTTTGGTTTTACTAATCGCACCCCAAATTGGTCTGCCAACAGCCTAACTCCACTGTTCTGAAGGGCTATTGGCAGCCCACGAAGGGTAACTAGGTAATTTCCCCTCAAAACTTTTTGGGCGAGTGGTCCGTAAAGGCACCACTCGCCAGGTTTCTCGCACACTAGATTCCACCGGGCGAGTGATCCGTGGAGGCACCACTCGCCTAATCACTTGGCCTGCTTGGCGAGTGGGACTCCACCCCTACTCGTCTGGTCCCCCGCGCACTCACCCCTCTGAACGGGCGAGTGCCTTGCGAATGGGACTTGCGCTCGCCCAGAGGCTCTCCTGCCTCTTCTTGCTTGGGCGAGTGCTCTGCCTGACACGGATCTTGCTTCTTGACCCCCTTTGGACCTGGGGGCCCACTCGGCGAATACGAGGTTGTACAAAATTGACTTTGAAATTATAATTAAGAAAAAACTACAAATTCCCAAAGAAAACACAAATAAAAAGCTATATGTGAAGAAGCTTTAAACTTCTAATAACTCACTCATAAATTTTTTAATATGTCAAAATTGATCATGTCTCCAAAAATCCGCAATGAATGATGTTGCGGAACGCTTAGGGCTCTTGGTAGATCGGTTCACTTGAACCGCCTCAGCTCGTGAGCGAGCTAAGCGCGCAAACAATCAATTAGAGGTTCGTTGTGTACGCAGAGACTTTTTAACGTGGAAAACCCGGAAAGGGTAAAAAACCACGCGGCCGGAGCTGTGCCGACCAAACTTCACTATCTTCTGGAGGAGCTACAATTTGGAAGTTAGAACTCGAGCGCGACAGGCCGCTGCTCGTTACAATACTTGGAGAAAGAGAGCTTCGAGGGTGACAGGCCACCTCTCGGAAAAACTAAGTCCTTTTTCCTTCTGAGACTGCTAGTCGCCTTTCGGAAGCGGGAAGGCCAGTCGCCTTTCCCTTCTGAGAACGCTGGTCGCCTTTCTGGAAGTGAGAAGGCCAGACGCCTTTCCCTTCTGAGAACGCTGGTCGCCTTTCGGAAGCGGGAAGGCCAGTCGTCTTTCCCTTCTGAGAACGCTGGTCGCCTTTCTGGAAGTGAGAAGGCCAGTCGCCTTTCCCTTCTGAGAAATGCTGGTTGCCTTTCGGAAGTGAAAAGATCTTCAAGTCCCGAAGGAGATCTTCAAGTGCCGAAGGAGAATTCCGCAAAAGTCTGCAAGGAGCTCTCCTTGGTCCAGAGGTCAAGGTCCCTTCAAATGAAGCCCCAGGGCCCTTTTTATAGCTTTGGCCGGGGGTAGTCCGGTAATCTCGCCGTTTGCAGTTTCCATAAATGTTTGGTGGGCGAATCATTTTCTCCGGTTCGGGGCCCTCGGATCGCCATTTTTCATAAATGACCACCTTGACCCTCGGGCAGCTTGGGCAGCTCGGGCAGTTCGGGCAGTTCCATTGGAGGCGAAAAAGCCGACTAGCTGTTCCTGAAAAGTGAGAAGCCTGAAACCCAAAAATTGAGAAGCCGGAAAGACAAAAAGTGAGAAGCCTGAAACCCAAAAAGTGAGAAGCCGAAAAGACAAAAATTGAGAAGGCTTCCCGACTGCGCTCAGAAACGTTCTGAGCGCGGGTTAGCGCTGAATCTCCCCGAATGCGCGACGGGCCACGGGAGATGCCTCGGGCGGACGGTGAATCGAGGAGCCGCTCCCTAGCGAGCGATTGAATTCTTCCGGCGGGGAGAGGGCGCCGGACCGCACCCCTATGAGGTGTGGGTACGGCCGCGTACCCCCGAGCAGGGAGGGTGCGGACTGGCCGCACCCCAAGGGGGGTGCGGCTTGGCCGCACCCCAAGGGGGGGTGCGGCCCGGCCGCACCCCAAAGGGGGGGTGCGGCCCGGCCGCACCCCAAAGGGGGGGTGCGGCCCGGCCGCACCCCAAAGGGGGGGTGCGGCTCGGCCGCACCTCATGATGGGTGCGGCCGGGCCGCACCCCCTTGGGGGGTGCGGCACCCCCTTGGGGGGTGCGGCCGGCCCGCACCCCCTTGGGGGGGGGGGGGGGGTGCAGCCGGCTCGTACCCCCTTGGGGGTGTGGTCGGCCCGTACCCCCTTTGGGGGGTGCGACTCGGCCGACCGCTCTCCTTGGGGGGTGCGAGTGAGCCGGGCCCCCAAGGTGGTGCGGTCGGGAAGCATTCGGGCTATCTCCTTGCGGCGAGGGGCGTAGCCCGCGCGCTGCCGCGCGCCTTTGCGCGCGGTTACGTACATACCTGGGGTTCGTGCGTGCTTTGATCGCTCCCCCCACCTCTCTTTTGCGAGGCTTTCTTTGGGCGCGTCCTGAGGCCTTTACGGGTGTACAACATAAGCCCCCCAAACCTTCGGAGTCCGAGTTCCTGAGCGAGGAGTTCGAAGGTTTTGATTTTTCTTCGGCGGCTTTATCCCTTGTCCTCTGTGTGGCGCTTTTTTGGGTAGGAGTTGATGTCGGAGGGTGTTGGTTCTCTGAGGTTGTCGTGGGCTTGCTGCCAGGTTCTGATATCTGCGTGGGCTGTGGGGTTTCTGCAAAGTGACAGATTAGCTTGCGCGGTTCTGAGCCCGCGACTTTTTTCACAATAGAAAATTTAGCTTGCGCAAGTCTGTGCTTGCGGCTTTCTTGCACGAGTCGGGCTCGCGGCTTGGCCGGTGAATAGCGTTTGTATTCAAACCGTGGGTGAACGCAGGGGGGGCAGGCCCCGACGTCACCGGGACTCGACGGCGGAGGAGAAGGGCGAACCTTCAATCGACGGCGGTGCAAAGTCCCCGGGGCAGGGCCCCGAAGTGGCCGGTGAATAGCTGGTGTATTCAAACCGGGGGCGTACGTAAGGGGGGCAGGCCCCTACGACGCTGGGACTCGACGGCGGAGGAGAAGGGCGAACCTTCAATCGACGGCGGTGCAAAGCCCCCGAGGCAGGGCCTCGTTGTAAAGTTTTTCTTAAGTGTGAGAAGGCGTCAAGACATAGCTTTTCAATAAGAAATCATTCGGTGCACAGCTTTATGTAAGATAAGATAGGTGCACGAGTCTGAGCTCACGGCTTTTACATAAATTATAAGATAAATTTGCACGAGTCGGTGCTCGCGGCTTGGTACAGAAATTGAAGATAAGTTTGCACGAGTTTGAGCTCGTGGCTTAGTACATGGTAGAGGTCCCGGGATCACTGGTAAAAGCGGCGCAGGTTTTGAGCGTTCCAGGTGCGTGGCAAAGTCTTCCCTTCCGCCGTCCTGAGTTTGTATGTTCCGGGTTTTACGACTGCGGTGACTACGTACGGGCCTTCCCAGGCTGCTGAGAGCTTGTCTCCTTGGGGGCCTTTACCGGCGGCCTCGATGCTGCGTAGGACGAGATCTCCTACGTTGATTGGTCTGGGCTTCACCCTCCTGTCGTAGGTCCGGGCTACATGCATTTGGTAGAGTGCAGCATGGTAAGCAGCGTTGTCCCGGACTTCGGGGATCAGATCGAGGTTCTCTCGGAGCAGTCCATCATTCTTGTCGGGGTCGAAGGTGAGTACTCGAGCACTCGGAACGCCGATGTCGACGGGGATGATAGCTTCGGTCCCGTAACAGAGGTTATAAGGTGTCTCCCCTGTAGGAGTCCTTTCTGTTGTGCGATACGCCCATAATACATTCGAGAGCGCGTCTACCCACTGTCCCCCGGCTTCTTCCAAACGTGTTTTCAGTCCTTTGAGGATGGTGCGGTTCGTGACTTCTACTTGTTCGTTGGTTTGTGGATGCGCCACGGCCGTGTGACGCAGGTTGATCTTCAGATCCTCGCACATCTTGGTGAAGGACTTCCCAGTGAATTGAGTGCCGTTGTCGGCAATGATCGTAGCCGGGATGCCGAAGCGGCAAACGATGCTCTTCCAGACGAATTGTTTGGCGTTTTCTTCGGTGATCTTGGCCAGGGGCTCCGCCTCTACCCATTTGGTGAAGTAGTCGATGGCTAGGATGATGAACTTCCTCTGCCCAGACGCTAGAGGTAGGGGACCGAGGAGGTCGATCCCCCATTGTGCGAATGGCCACGCACTCTGCAGCATGGTAAGTGAGACCGGGGGTTGATGAGGCATGTTGGCGTGTAGCTGACAGCTTTTGCATCTCTGGACAAAGTCGGCCGCGTCCTTTCTCATTGTCGGCCAATAGAAGCCTTGACGCAGTATTTTCCGCGCTAATGCCTTCCCGCCTAGGTGCTCTCCGCAGACTCCTCCGTGTACTTCCCTGAGTACGTAGTCCGCCTCGCTTGCCGGCAGGCATTTCAGATATGGTCCTGAGAATGCCCGTTTGTAAAGCTCCCCGTCTATAATGGTGAACGATGCAGCCCGCATTCGCAGTCTTCGCGCCTCTAGGCGATCTTCAGGAAGGTGCCCTTGCTCCAGGTAAGCTCGTAACGGTGTCATCCAGGACGACTCCTCCTGGTGGATGGTTGTGATTTCCCATGGCCCTTGAATGCTTGGGATCACAACTTCTTCGATTCGGCGTCTTCGAGACTGGTAGCTGGAGGGTGAGGTGGCGAGCTTGGATAGAGCATCAACCCTGGTATTCTGCTCTCGGGGGATGTGTAGAATCTGATATGATGAGATCTTTTGGAGAAGGGACTTTGCGAATGCGAGGTATTTCGCCATCTGCTCGCTCTTAGCCTCGTAATCTCCTTCAACCTGTGAGACCACGAGTTGGGAGTCTGTATAAATCGTTAGGTTCTCGACTTTGCAGTTGATAGCGAGCCGGAGACCGGCGATCAGTGCTTCGTATTCCGCGATGTTATTTGTTGCGGGGAACTTTAGCCGGAGTCCGTAGTCCAGGGTGATCCCTTCGGGGCTTATGAGGAGTAATCCTGCTCCGGCCCCTTCAGCTCCCGAGGCGCCGTCGACATAGAGGGTCCACCGGGTGCTAGCGGCGTCTTTGATGAGGGTTGTTTCTGGCGGCATGGTGTATTCTACCACAAAGTCGGCGAGCACCTGCGACTTGATGTCGGGGCGAGGCAGGAATTGGATGTCGAACTCGCCGATTTCTACGGCCCACTTTACAAGTCTCCCCGAGACTTCCGGCTTCTGGAGGATCGCCCGTAATGGGAGTTGTGTCAATACCTTGACTGCGTGAGCCTGGAAGTAGGGTCTGAGTTTTCTAGCCGAGAAAACAAGAGCCAAGGCTGTCTTGTCTGCTGCCGGATATCTGGTTTCGGTGTCGGTGAGGACTTTGCTGAGGTAGTAGATCGGCCGTTGCACTCCTCCTTCGTCCTTCACAAGCACTGAGCTAAGAGTCGTAGGCGATACGGCCAGGTACAAGAACAGAGTTTCCCCGGGGGTGGGCTTTGACAGAAGCGGTGGCGAAGCCAGGTACTTCTTGAGAAGCTCGAAGGCCACCTGGCACTCGTCTGTCCATTGGAAACCTGAATGTCGCGCTTCCTGGAGGATTTTGAAGAAGGGGAGGTACTTGTCTCCTGTTCGTGATAAGAAACGGGACAAAGCTGCGATCCTCCCATTTAGGCGTTGTACTTCCTTAATTGAGCAAGGTGGCGACATGTCCTCCAACGCCTTGATCTTCTCGGGGTTGGCCTCGATTCCCCGATGGGTTACCACGAAACCTAGAAACTTCCCCGCCGTCACACCAAACGCACACTTGCTGGGATTGAGCCGCATCTGGAAGCGACGGAGAAGCTGGAAGCACTTTTCCAAGTCTTCCAAGTGGTCGCGTCGGTGGACGCTCTTTACTAGCATGTCGTCCACGTAAACCTCCATCGTCTCTCCGATGAGGTCCTTGAAGACCTTGTTCATCAGCCTTTGGTAGGTGGCTCCGGCGTTTTTAAGGCCGAAGGGCATTACCTTGTAGCAGTAGACTCCCCGGTCGGTGCGGAAGGCGGTATGCTCTTCGTCTGCGGGGTTCATCCTTATCTGGTTGTAACCTGAATAAGCATCCATAAAGCTGAGTAGCTCGTGGCCTGCTGTAGCATCGACGAGCTGGTCAATCCTTGGCAGGGGGAAACTATCCTTCGGGCAGGCTTGGTTCAGGTTGCTGTAGTCGACGCACATTCGCCATTTCCCCGAGGCCTTCTTGACCATGACCACGTTGGCGAGCCATGTGGGATATTCTGCTTCACGAATGAATCGTGCCTCCAGGAGCTTAGCCACCTCTTCCTCGATTGCTTTTAGGTGCTCGGGGGCGAAGTTCCTCTTTTTCTGAATCACGGGTCTGCAGGCGGGGTTGATGTTTAGCGAGTGATAGATGACGTTGGGATCTACCCCGGGCATGTCTTCCGGGCTCCACGCGAAAATGTCCCCGTTCTCTTGCAGGAAGGAGGTGAACTTCTCTTGCTCTTGTGGTGTTAAGAGCGACCCGACCTGAACAGTTCGAGTCGGGTCTCGTCGGGAGAGCGGTAATTCTACTAGCCCTTCAACGGGCGCTCCTCGCTGCAGAGTTGCTTCGTCTCGCAGATCGAAGTTATTGATGTTGAGAGCGGTCGCCCTTGCTGGCTGAGCCTGCTTCAGGTAGCAGGTGCTGGCTGCCTCTTGGTCTCCTTTTACGACTCCTATTCCTGCGGCAGTGGGGAACTTCATAGCTAGGTGTGGAATGGAGGGGATTGCCCCGAAGATTGACTGGAGCGGTCTTCCGAAGATGGCATTGTAGGCGGAGGTGGACTCTACCACCATGAACTGGATGTTGTGCGTTGACTGTCTTGGAAATTCGCCCAACGTGACTGGGAGAATGATCATGCCTTGCACCGGGACAGGCCTGTTGTCGAAGCCGTAGACGGGTCCGGCTGCCGGACTAAGCTGGTCTTTGGTGAGCTTCATACTTTGCAAGGTGGAGAGGAACAAGACGTCGACCGAGCTTCCATTGTCGACTAGTATTCTCTTTACTTTAAAGCAGGGATCCCCGATCCCTGCGCTGATCACGAGCGGATCCTGGTGTGGAAGCCGCAACCCTCGTAAGTCTTCATCTCCGAAAGCTATCGTAATATCCTGCTTGAGTTTTTTGTCTTCGTGGTCTCTCACGGGCTGGGCGATCGAGAGGATTTGCGACGCCAGGACCTGCGGTCCGGCGATCGTCTCGATTTCTCCCACCATCGGCCTTCCTCCACCTGCGCCTCGGGGGGCGGGGGGCTGCTCCCCTGCCTCCCTGGGCTGCTGGGGCTGATTGGGAATCTGACCTTGTAAGAATCTTCCCAGGAGTCCCTGGCGGACGAGGCGCTCGATTTCGTCTTTGAGCCTGGTGCACTCTTCGGTAGTATGTCCGGTTCCTCGATGAAACTCGCAGTATCTGGACTGGTCACCCCTCGGATTTGGCGGGGGTACCCGGGGCATGCGAAGTTCGGGGTTGTTCTGAATGGCGTAGAGCACGTTCGTTCTGGTGGTGTTCAGCGGGGTGTAGGTCCTGGGCGGCTGCGGTCCCAGATCCCTTCGGGGGTCACGCCGACGTCCGTCACCGCGGCGCTCCTCGCCGCGACGATCTTCTCGTTCGCGAGGGGCTTGATCTGTTCCCCTTTTCTTTCCTTGGCTTCCTTCGAACTGCCGACGGTGCGCTTCGATGACCTCATCTGCAGCTATTTGCGCTTCGACCCTGTGAACAAGGTCGGGATAGCTTGGTACGGTTTCTCTCATGAGAGCCGAATAGAATCCACTTGGGCGGAGTCCTCCTAAGAAAACTCCTCGCAAGAGTTCGGGGTCAACCCCTGGGATCTGCCGTGCCTCGGTAGTGAAGCGTCGGAAGAAGTCCTTGAGTGTCTCTTCGTCGTTCTGGCGGATCCCTGAGAGATGGGAGGGATCCCGGACAATTCGGCGGTTGGCGATGAACTGATCCACGAACTGTTGCGCCATTTCCGTGAAGTTGTTGATGGCCCCATTCCGCAGAGAATGGAACCAAGTGCGCGCTTGGCCTTTCAAGGTTGCCGGGAACACCTGGCAGAGGAGCTGATCAGGAGCGCTGTAGATCCTCATGACGGTGGTGAAGTGATTGACGTGTTCCAAAGGGTCGTCCGTCCCGTCGAATGTCTCGATGTTAGGAAGCTTGAAGCCATTCGGGATTGGATGAGCTAGGACTTGAGGTGACAGGGGGGAGCCCTGATGCGCGGGGCGGCGAGCGAGCGCGGCGCGTCGTCCTGCTTGGGCATACTCTTCTTCGATCATATCACGGATTTCTTCACGCGTAGTCCTTTCTGTTGCCCGCTCAGGGGCAGCTCTTCTGGGGTGATGGCGACGGTGGTCAGCTTCCGGTCCTCCAGCCGGCGGGACAAGGTGAGCTGAACTCGCCGCGTTGGAGAATCCCTCTGAAGCCTCGTCTTCCTGGACGGCTTCTTGGTTCGGGACAAGGTTTAGGACTGGGGGCGGCGGTGCGTTCGGAGCTGGAGGCTGGACCGGAGCTTGAGGAGCTCCGAGATCCCTTACGAGAGCCAACATCTCGGCTTGGTGTTCTTCGATTCGCTGCATGCGCACTTCCAGCCCAGCTGCTGGTGCAGGCGGTGCCTGCTCTGCGGGTGGTGCATCGATTTGCGAGGGGGAGGGAGCTGGGTCGACGCGTCCCTCCAGCGCTGATCCCTCCGCAGTGCGAGTACTCTTCCTTGCCATTGCGGTTGGCCTTCAAAAAGTTCTGGGAATCTTCCCACATACGGCGCCAAACTGTTGCGGAACGCTTAGGGCTCTTGGTAGACCGGTTCACTTGAACCGCCTCAGCTCGTGAGCGAGCTAAGCGCGCAAACAGTCAATTAGAGGTTCGTTGTGTACGCAGAGACTTTTTAACGTGGAAAACCCGGAAAGGGTAAAAAACCACGCGGCCGGAGCTGTGCCGACCAAACTTCACTATCTTCTGGAGGAGCTACAATTTGGAAGTTAGAACTCGAGCGCGACAGGCCGCTGCTCGTTACAATACTTGGAGAAAGAGAGCTTCGAGGGTGACAGGCCACCTCTCGGAAAAACTAAGTCATTTTTCCTTCTGAGACTGCTAGTCGCCTTTCGGAAGCGGGAAGGCCAGTCGCCTTTCCCTTCTGAGAACGCTGGTCGCCTTTCTGGAAGTGAGAAGGTCAGTCGCCTTTCCCTTCTGAGAACGCTGGTCGCCTTTCGGAAGCGGGAAGGCCAGTCGTCTTTCCCTTCTGAGAACGCTGGTCGCCTTTCTGGAAGTGAGAAGGCCAGTCGCCTTTCCCTTCTGAGAAATGCTGGTCGCCTTTCGGAAGTGAAAAGATCTTCAAGTCCCGAAGGAGATCTTCAAGTGCCGAAGGAGAATTCCGCAAAAGTCTGCAAGGAGCTCTCCTCGGTCCAGAGGTCAAGGTCCCTTCAAATGAAGCCCCAGGGCCCTTTTTATAGCTTTGGCCGGGGGTAGTCCGGTAATCTCGCCGTTTGTAGTTTCCATAAATGTTTGGTGGGCGAATCATTTTCTCCGGTTCGGGGCCCTCGGATCGCCATTTTTCGTAAATGACCACCTTGCCCCTCGGGCAGCTTGGGCAGCTCGGGCAGTTCGGGCAGTTCCGTTGGAGGCGAAAAAGGCGACTAACTGTTCCTGAAAAGTGAGAAGCCTGAAACCCAAAAAGTGAGAAGCCGGAAAGACAAAAAATGAGAAGCCTGAAACCCAAAAAGTGAAAAGCCGGAAAGACAAAAATTGAGAAGGCTTCCCGACTGCGCTCAGAAACGTTCTGAGCGCGGGTTAGCGCTGAAGCTCCCCGAATGCGCGACGGGCCACGGGAGATGCCTCGGGCGGACGGTGAATCGAGGAGCCGCTCCCTAGCGAGCGGTTGAATTCTTCCGGCGGGGAGAGGGCGTCGGACCGCACCCCTAGGAGGTGTGGGTACGGCCGCGCACCCCCGAGCAGGGAGGGTGCGGACTGGCCGCACCCCAAGGGGGGTGCGGCTTGGCCGCACCCCAAGGGGGGGTGCGGCCCGGCCGCACCCCAAAGGGGGGGTGCGGCTCGGCCGCACCTCATGATGGGTGCGGCCGGGCCGCACCCCTTGGGGGTGCGGCTTGGCCGCACCCCACAAGGGGTGCGGCTGGGCCGCACCCCCCTGGGGGGTGCGGCTTGGCCGCACCCCTTGGGGGGTGCGGCTTGGCCGCACCCCACAAGGGGTGCGGCTGGGCCGCACCCCCTTGGGGGGTGCGGCCGGCCCGCACCCCCTTGGGGGGGGGGGGGGGGGGGGGGGGGTGCAGCCGGCTCGTACCCCCTTGGGGGTGTGGTCGGCCCGTACCCCCTTTGGGGGGTGCGACTCGGCCGACCGCTCTCCTTGGGGGGTGCGAGTGAGCCGGGCCCCCCAAGGTGGTGCGGTCGGGACGCGTTCGGGCTATCTCCTTGCGGCGAGGGGCGTAGCCCGCGCGCTGCCGCGCGCCTTTGCGCGCGGTTACGTACATACCTGGGGTTCGTGCGTGCTTTGATCGTTCCCCCACCTCTCTTTTGCGAGGCTTTCTTTGGGCGCGTCCTGAGTCCTTTACGGGTGTACAACAAATGAAATTGACTAGAGCAAAAATGTCACATTATCTAGCAAAATGACTAAAACTTTATAAAATAAAAGAAATATTTTCATACTTCAATCTGCCGGTAAATCCTCTAAATCAAAATAATCTCAAATTATTTTATCACTTGAAAGTTGAAACTGACACTTATAAATCATAAGAAATTTGATTTGATTCTACTTTTGAAAAAAAAAACTTCTCCATCGAATTTCATAACTACATATTAAAAAAAGACTTAATTATGATTTATGAATCAAATATTAATGAAATAGAAGACTAATAATTTAAAATACGTCTCTACAATTCTTTTCATTACGCTAATTTAATGAAATGCATGGACTAGTATATGCTAAATAAATACAAAATTAAATAGCAATTACTAATAAAATAACTACTTTATTTTGCTTCTTCTCTGTTGAAGAAAACAAGCAATAAGCATCAAGATTGCCATAAAAACAAAGAAACAAGCATCAAAGCCTGCAATCAAAGCATCAGAACCCTTCCTAGTTCCTCCGAATGAAAGAAAGAAATAAGCAACTAATGTGCTTGGTGTCAATTTGCTTCTCTTTTCAATTTTCATCACTCACCATTCTTTTTGTTAATTAACCAAGCACAATGGGAAAATAACAGAACTGCTAGTGCGCGCCCCTGCGCTCTGCTTTCTAGTGTGTGCCCATGCACTCCGCTCTGTAGTGCGCCCCATGCACTCCGCTCTATAGAGCGTGTTGTGCTATGCTCTCCGGTGCGCCCCCCGCGCTCCGCTCCCAGATACACGCCCCCGCGCTACGCTCTCTCTTGCGCCAACATCCACTCCTTCCCCCATCCCCCACAAAATGCGCTCCGCTCTCCAGTGCGTGCCCCGCGCTCAAGTTCGTGCCCCAAGATCTGCTCTTTTGTGTGCACCACCGCGCTCTGCTCGCCAGTGCACGCTCCGAGCCGCTCTCCAGGATGCACCCCACGCGTAGTTCGTCAAAGTGTATCCTTGATACACAACAACCGAAAGACTCATTGCTAACATTGTAAAATAAGTGGCGGTCTGTGACTCTCGCTTGAATGCTTGTGTACTATGAGAATATCACTAGTGGACTACTCTTTTTTCCTTTATGGGGTTTCTACGTAGAAATTCAATTGTCAACTCTATTTTAACTGTGTGCACATTCAATTGAATCTCGATCTAGGATGAGCATAATCTATCGAATACAATATCGAATACAAGTAGTGTTATATATATACCCCAACACTCACAAAGTACCCTAATTTCACGCTTTCACACCAATCCTATATCTTCGTTCCTCCCTCTCCCTCCTAAGCACATGCACTCTTCTGTTGTTACAGAGTGTTGCAGGTGTAGCTCTGCTCGGTACTCCATGGCAGAAGCATGAGAAATGGAAGAATTGGGAAAAGCAACTAAGCTGGAGGAGGAGAATCGAGAGAAATGAAGCTGGAAGAATCGGGAGGAACGAGGCTGGATGAGAAGAATCGGGAGGAACGAAGCGCTGATCGGACCGGATAGGGAAGAAGATATTGTCGACTAAAAGTGTTGGTATGTCGACGAGAAGAACTATCATGTCAACTAGAAGAGGGATACTGCCACGCGGTAGGTGTTATCGCTGACGGTATCTTTGTCAACTAGAAGTGCTAATCTGTCGACGAGAAGGACAATCTTGCCGACTAGAAGAAGGATAACGCTATGTGGTAGGTGTACTGTTGGAGGTAGCTTTGTCGACTAGAAGTGTTGGTTTGTCGACGAGAAGAACTAGTTGCTGACGAGAAGTCCTAGCTTGTCGACTAGAAGAGAGATACCACGGCGCGGTAACCGTTACCGCCCCGCGATAGCTAATGGACAAACACCCTTAATGGCAATACCTTGTGCATGTTCCCAAGGCTGAGAGGTGACACTTGGCGTCTAGGAGGACACATGACACTTGGTTTGTCCTTCCAAACATGGGAAATGCTTTCCCATTAACTCCCAGTCAAACCCTTAATGGATTTCCCCCATTTCAGCTCTCCCCTCCCTCATTTGAACCTCTGACACCCTTCCTCACATCTCAAGCAGTCGAGCCACCAGTGTTCCTAAAGAAACCAAGCTTAGGAGCTGCATTTGAAACAACGACGCTAGAGACCACCACCATGCAACCTAAAGGGACATACCCGATCCATGGCCTCTAATTAAGTGACTTCCTCCCCTCTCCCTTGGTGCTAGATCTTTAGATCAAAATAGAAAAGAAATCAAGCTCAAATGAGCTTGATCTAATAGAGAGCCATGAAGAAATGGCTGAATTCCTCGCCGGAAAATGCTATTCCGGCCATCCCTGGCAGCCGGACCATCACCCGTCGATGGCTCCCGCGAGAGGAAGGAGATGGAGGTGTTTGTCGGCTATGGAGGGGATTAACTCACTGTAGATAAGCTTTCATTTATCCTCCAAGTTGGGCTCATCACAGCCCTTGGATGGAGAAAGAAGATGAGCAGTTGCCCCCATATCTGCTTCAAAATCTGTGCAGATCTACTACTTGTAGACCAAATCAAATCTTTCACATTTACACAGTCAGGTTCAAGCCTTGTTTAGGCATGATACACTCACATCTGGACATTTGGCTCAACATGAAAGTGTTATCCCTTGAAAAGACCTTTTCAGAATGGGGTGGCACAAAATCTGAGGTGGACTGTAGCTCACTAAAATCTATTTTTAGTAAACTGAGACACAAACCTTAGTATCCTCATATTTTATGCATTTCTCTAAGAATTCTGATTTGATGCTTATGAAATTTGGTACATACATGCTTAATGACATTATGGATACATTCACCAAGTTTTGGAAATTTTAGAAATGAATTTCCTACAGTTTTATGAATGGTTTCATTTTAATTAAATGTGTCATATATAATGATTCTGATGTCCAATGAGGCTCAAATTTTAGTGACATGCATGTAATGTTATGTATGTATACTAGTAAATTTTTTAGTGGATTTGTAGTTGATTTGATTACCTAATTCACTGCATGAATGTTGTCACTTCATGAGATTAAATGATGACGGATACATTAAGAAAAAATTTGTGAATTGTATAACCCTCTGAATATTGCTCTAAATGATCTAGAAATTGTAGGGAGCAAGTTTTTCTAAAGTTTCCACAATTATTTCAAAATCATTAAAAGTGATGTAAATGGAGTTTTTTATTTCAATTGTATCCAAAGTGTTTAGTGTGATCTTAATATGATGATAGAGAGGTCTGATCAGAACTTCATGGCATTTGAATTTAATAGCAGGCTATTTCTAATCGATACGTATATTGCCCTACCTTTCTTATTGAAGTGATCTTAGTAACACTGCCCCTTTTTACCCAAGTGTTTGGATGCGGTTAGGGTTGATAGCTTGGTATAAATACATATTAACTCATGCAATACTTCAAGGTGAGATGTTATGGAATTTATAGTGAAACCTACTTAGTGACGTTGTTATATGACTAGACACACAACTTATCCTAGAGGATCATGAGAAGCTGTTCTCATGTCTGACACACTCCCTTGCACTAGAGTTATCTCCTATGGTTTTAAGTAATGACAACTCGATACTACTAGTAGTAGTGGTATGGTGTAGTTTAAAGGATATGATTATATCCTAGTGTGTTATGGTAAGGGCTCGGTTGGTAGCCCTCAGGTGATGGTTAGCACGGGATTATACTTGGTAAAACACATACTACATTAAGGACTCGATTGGTCATCCTTGGGTGCTGGTTAGCATGAGATTCTTCATGGGAAATACATGGGCGTGGTGTCATACACTGTAGCATATTTATCCTGGTTGATAAGATTGCTTGTGGCGAGTCTACGAGCTTGACCGGTCATCACACTGACGAAAGTTGATGGATAGACTCTATATGATATTAGGGAGGTGGTCTTGTGGGCCAGCTCAGCTGGTGTCCTGCCGACATTTTCCCGATGACCCTTCCCTTAGCGATTATGACTTTGTGGGTTTGCGTTGAGCATTGGTACGTGATTCTCCGCCGGACTTGAGCATCAAGTCGTACGTAAGACCTAGATCTGGTAGTGTGCATACCCACCTAGTAGTGGAGAAACATGTACCACTATCTCCGTCTGGCCATGCCGAGAGGTGCCTGAGTGGTTAGCTACCCTTGAAAAGCGGGAACTAAATGTTTATGTCGACATAGAATTGAAGAGCGGTTGTGTGAGTGAATCATGGGTGAGTTATCTTACATTCATATATTGCATTGCATAGCACCGCATAAAAACCATCATCATATAAATTTGTATGGTGTTGGGAATCTTGCCCACATGATTCTTGATTTGAAGAAGTCTTCATTTCAAGAGTACTTCACTTTGTATTTGATCGTACATCTAATTTATAATCTCAGGAAAATATAAGTACACATCGTCGAGAAGAACATGTGATATCGTCGACAATGCGTGCTTGTCGTCGTAATGACGGGCAGAGCAGCAGCCGCTGAGAAAGCAAAGTATTCATCGACCGCTGAGACATGGCGAAATCGTCGAACGAAGAATGCTGATCGTCGAACGCTGAGACATGGCAAGATCGTCGAACGAAGAATGCCGATCGTCGAACGCTGAGACATGGCGAGATCGTCGAACGAAGAATGCTGATCGTCGAACGCTGAGACGTGGAGAGATCGTCGAACACAGAGAAGAATCAAAGATATCAAAGGAAGGATTGTCGTCGAGTAAACAACATGATTACGACGACATATTGCAAGAAAGAGGATCTCAACGACACAGTCAGAAACGACATATCGTCGTATGTGAAGAATCACCAGGATGTCTCATATTGTTGTGATGCCAGCATCAGAGGCAGAAGAAAGGAGACATGAAGGTCTACCAGAGTTCATGGCATCGACAAAGGGCTGTCGTCGAGATATTATCCATGTCGTCTTAACAATGGAAATATCGTCGAGACAGATTCAAATCGTGCAGACGTACTATCAACAGTTAATGTCGCCGCCTGATTGTCCAATCAGCGCGTGCACTTAATGAATCGAGGCATTAACGTGTACTCCAAAAAGAAAAAGATATCAGTGCATGCTAAAAGGGAATGGAGGTCTGACACATAAAGAAACTTCTTAGAAGACCGTTGGGGGGCATCGCAGTCTTATAAAAGGATATATGAGGCTGCCCTAAAAAGTTAATCATCAAGAAAGAACTTGCGCACATAGTAAATCGAAAAACACAAGCGCCGCAAGAAAGAAAGAGAAAAGGAAGGAGCAGTCATCTTCATCGACTGCTAAGAAGCCAATCCTCGTCTGGCTAAGAAAAGATTTGAAGAAGAACCGTGCGCTCAAGATCTGATTCAGAACAATCTTCTTCAATCTCAAGGAGACGATCTTCAACAGGCTAAGTTGCCGATCAACATCCGGCAGAAGAGACAGTTTTCTTTACTGTATTTTCTTGTAAGGCTTGCGGGCCAATTTGTCTAGCTTGAGGGCTGGAGAGCTGTGAGGCTTGAGGGCCAGGGCAGTGGACTTGCGGGTCCAACATTGTCTAGCTTGAGGGCTGGAGAGCTGCGAGGCTTGAGGGCCAGGGCAGTGCGCTTGAGGGTGCGATCTGTCGAGCTTGCGGGCTCGGGGGCAGTAGGGGCTTGCGGGCCTAGGCTGTTCGGACTTGCGGGTCCGTGTTGTAGGGCTTGAGGGCCTGAGTGTCGAGCTTGCGGGCTCGGGGGAAGTAGGGGCTTGCGGGCCTAGGCTGTTGGGACTTGCGGGTCCGAGGTGTAAGGCTTGAGGCCCTGAAGCTTTTGGCGGAGTTTGCCGAGCCTAGCACACTGCTGGGTAGGCGTAGAGGGAAAGATGACTACTCAAGACACCCCATCTTGAGGAACCTCTGTAGATCTCATGTCGTCTGGTTTGACTTATTTGTGTGTTAACTTTGTGCATTGCTTGAATATCGATAACTCACACTAATAGATCAAAAAGTACCAAGATCACCTAACACCCCCCCCTCTAGGTGAACGTTCCATCTCTAACAAGTGGTATCAAAGCGAGGTTGATCAAAAGGAGACTTAACAGTCCGATCTAGATCAGGAACGACTCACCATGGACGGTGGAGATCCGAATCGCGAAATGAGAGCCATGAAGCTTCCCATCTGCACAAAAGAGAATTTCCCTATTTGGAAGGAAAGAGTAAGACTCTTCATCGAGGGAGCTGACCCAAGAATCTACCTGACAATCAAGCAGGGTCCCTTCATCCCTACCACTGCCTCCACTATTGATCCAACCAGGCAGGTGATAAAGAAATATGAAGACATGACCAAGGACGAGCTGGCCTTGGCAGGTCTAGACAAGAGGGCACAAAATGCTATCGTAAGTGTCATAGATGACTCAACTCTCCAAAATCTAATTCACTGCAAAATGGCCAAGGAGATGTGGGACTCCTTGATCGTATACATGGAGGGTACTGAAGAGGTAAGGGATGACATAAAATCTCTCCTCAACCAGGAATATGAAGCCTTCAAACAAGGTAAGAATGAAACAATCTCCAACTGCTATGAGAGATTTTTCAAGATCGTGAATGGACTGATAAACTACGACAAAGAGTTCACAAACTCGGATATAAATGAAAAATTTCTCAGATCCCTCACAAAGGAATGGGACATCGAGATATGTGCCATCAGAGAGATGGGCCAACTGGGCAACATGGAGCCCAAGAACCTATATGGGAAGCTGCTGTCTCATGAACTTCAGCTTAATACAAGGAAGGCTGAAGAAGAAGAAAGCTCAAAGTGAGCTCAAGAGAAAGATCGGTGGCTCTAAAGGTAAAGAGCACTAGAAGATTCAAGGGCAAGACCTCTGCTTCTCAAAATAGAACTGAGAACAGTGAGGAATCAGAAGCCAGCTCCTCTGACTCTGATGATACTGATAGAGAGGTGGCCCTCCTCTCAAAACAATCCAGAAAACTGCTACACAGAAGGAGGAGGGACAATAGCAGAAGCTCCTCCTCAAGCTCCAAAAGATCTGACCATCGGGACAGATCCAGGGCTCCCAGGGAGGACATGTATAAATCCAACTCCAGTAAATATGATTTAAATAATACTGTTTGCTATTCTTGCAGCAAAACAGGTCACATGACTGCAGACTGCCCCTCCAAGAAAAAGGAGTCAAGGAACCCCGAAGAGAGAAGAAACTCTAGGAGCAAGAGAACCTCTAAAAAGGGGTTCGTGGCAAAGAAGACAAAAACATTGAGTGACTCTGAGTCAAGCTCCTCCGGGACTGAGGATGAAGCACTTATTGGACTGATGGCCATCAATGAAGGTAACCAGGATGACAAATCTCCTGGAAAGGTAAAACACATAACTTCTCTATCTGCCTCTGATTCTAGATTAGTGGCAGATTCTTTGCATGATGATGAGGAGGCGTCTGCTGCCAACAGCACAACCCCAAGATCTCAGTATGAAGTTGAATTTGAACTAATAAGGCAATATAAAACCTTATGGAAAGCCTTCAAAAACAGTAAGAAACTCCTCAAGGTGCAAACCAAGGAGTTAGAATCTTTGAAGCCTGTCCAATCCAAGCTCCACGAGACAGCTGGGAAGCTAACTTCTATGAGCAAAGAAGTGGACAAGCTTAAGGAAGACATAAGGCTTAAGAATGCTGAGTTAGGACAGAAAAACAAGGTCATTAAGGACCTTAAGGAAATGTTGTTGGCTGAGAAGAAACTTGCTTCCAGCCTCTCAATGCCCACAACTATCCTGCCAGCAACTGACACCTTCTCTGGACAATTCAGAGCTGGTATCAGTTTGAATCAGGAGCCAGTCATGGGCAAAAATTCTGAAGCTGGACCCTCTTACAAGAAGGTGATGTTAGCAAGTCCTTCAGCCCACAGACCTGCAGCAACAACAGACAAGAGAATGGGAAAGGCTGTTCCTACAAAGCCTGCTCCCAAGAAGGTGAACCAAAGAGTGGTGAAGCCAATTCCTCCCCCGGCACACACACATGAGGTTCACCCTAGATCTGTTAGACAAGAAGCCTTCTCTCCTGCTCATCAGCACTGTCATCCTACTCAGATGATGAAGCAGAAGAGAAGATATAATAGATATGAATGCTGGTGATGCGGGAAAGTAGGCCACTTTGCATTGGACTGTTGGTTCAACCCAACTAGGCTCAATGCAAGGAGAGTGCAGAATCCTCCGAGGTTTGCGATTCCATTCTATCACCCTAACAAAAACCAAGGACCCAATCCCTATTGGGTACCTGAGGGGAAGTGATTTGTTTTGCAGGTAGATCCAAATGCCAACCGATCTCTAATTTGGTATTTGGACAGTGGCTGCTCCAGGCATATGACTGGAGTCAGAAAGTGTTTGAAAGAATTCATCCCTGTGGAGAATGGACCGACTGTTATCTTTGGAGGTTTAGAAAAGGGAGTGACCAGGGGCTACGACAGCGTAACTAATGGATGCAGATTACGCAGGGAGCAAGGAAGATAGAAAGAGTACCTCAGGGACATGCCAATTCCTTGGTGGAAGACTGATTTCCTGGAGCAGTAAGAAGCAGACCAGTGTGGCAATCTTGATAGCAGAATCAGAGTATATCTCTGCTGGGAGCTGCTGTGCCCAACTGCTATGGATTCAACATCAACTTGAAGACTACAATCTAAAGATGACCAAAACACCCCTATTTTGTGACTCTTCAAGTGCCATCTCAATTGCTAAGAACCTTGTATCTCACAGCAGGACTAAGCATATTGAGATAAGGTATCACTTCATCAGGGAGCATGTGGAAAATGAAGATATCACCCTTGAATTTGTCCCAACAGACAAACAAGTGGCTGATATATTCACAAAGCCCCTAGATGAAGCTAAGTTTAACTTCTTCAAATTCTAATTGGGAATGTTAAACTTAGAGTAACCCTCAACTTTCTTATTTACTAATGCCTTTCTAGATGAGTGGTCAGAAAATCTCACAGGACCTTGAAGAATTATGCCTGAGCAAGGGGGAGCTTGTCCTACTCCTTGGTTAGAAAAGCAGAAGGCAAGAAGTCAGAAAGGGGGAGAAATGGTGCTCAAGTAGTGCTCAAGAAGACCTTAAAGGAAGGGGGAGCAAGGAAGAGGCATCAAATCAAGGGGGAGCTACAAACTTGATGTACTCCAAGAGTTCTGCAAAAGATAAGTTAAATCTTTAAACAGTTTCATCTAAGATTATGATATTTAATGTCAAGTGAAAGTAGGCTTGAATTGAGATTTTGACTAACACAGACATGTCACCTGCTTGAATTATTGATTATATTGTAGCCTTCTTATTCCCTCCTTCCACCCGATGCATAAGAGTCGTCGGAGGAGAGGATATGAAGCCACTTAGTCTTTTTGACTAACGGTTGTCGTACCATTCATTTTAGGGGAATGCCCAACATGAGCAGTAGCAGAACACCGTGCAAGAGGACAACCAGGCCAGGGAGATAGGGCCTGAGGATATTACACAACATTTACCGACACTTCCTTCTATTACCGATGTGAGACTTCAGAGTTTTTGATGTATTTTCATTCAGTTTGTACCCAGTCATATTCAGGAACACTTGTCGCTTCCTGTTTAGCTTATATATTATGTGGACTTAAATATTACTGTGAATCATGGACTTCTACTTCAATTTAATTGATGGGTTGACATATGATATTTGGAAATAGCCGACATGATAAGCATCTTGTGGTGGATGCTAGCCCAAGTGTTAGCACTACCGTAAGGAAACTGTTCTAGGCATAAGACTCCCCTCAGCCATGTCCAATTCCCTAGAGATCGAAGTCTTACAAATGGTATCATCTTGCACTGGATCCTGAGATAAAGTGCATTAAACCACCAGGTCACCCAACTCATTCTTTCAGTTTGAGGACAAACTGATATAACAGAAGCAGTGGTGTGCTCATGTGTTGATTCACATTAAGTATGTCCATTATTTTCTACAAAAGCGCCAAATCCAAAACTCATGTCTTTATGTGTAGATTCCAACATATTCCAAGCTAGCGATCGGTATCCCCCTTCCTCCGGATGCTACTCCTTTCCAACAATCAGAGTTAGGGAAGACCTTGACTATAATTTTGGATGCTTTTAGATCCCAGCAGGCTCTGATGCAGCAGCAAAATTTGGGGTCAAGCTAGTTGAGTGCCTTTCGAGATCTTTCCCCACCTATTTTCCACGGGACAGAGTCAGCGGTTCAGATGGAGGAGTGGCTCGACACGATACATGAGTGGATGGCTGGGATTCGATGCCTAGCCAACATGGCAATTACCTTGACAGTTTCTGCCTTGGATTCACATGTCAAGAGGTGGTGAAGTCCCTCATGGGATCTACTTTTGAGGGACATGCTTATACTAGCATTAGATGGGACGAGTTCTCAGACGCATTTCTAGAGCATTTTGTTCCTCCCACTAAGTGTGATGAGCTTGAGGAGAGGTTCCTGCATTTGAAGCAGGGAACCATATCTGTCTTGGAGTATCATCAGGAGTTCTCGTACCTTGCCATATTTGCGGGCACTTATGCTTTGTACGATCAGGGATACGCTAAGAGGTTCTATAGGAGTCCGTGAGACTCTCTCAGGCATACCCTTCTTTTTGTAGCTGATTCTAGCCTCGCTCAGATCATTGAGACAACCAAGAGGCTTGAAGCGGACCACTTCGGGGTCCAGAGTGGAGGAAAGAGGCCAACATAGGATGTGATGGAAGCTGGGACAAGTAGAAGGATATTACCTCCCAAGGGTAGAGGTGCAGACCACAGGAGAGCTGAAGGACATTTTTGTCCACATTTCAGGATGGAGCAGCCAACCCGATCGCTAGCATTGCCCCCACCACAGCAGGGCCAGCCACCTCAGCCACCAAGAGAGCCCTTCCAAGGGAATTGCTGCTATTGTCACCAGCGGGTCCATATTCAGAGTTATTTCCTATAGTTACCCAGGGATCGATGCCCCGAATCATCCTATGGCTCCCCCAACAGCTTAGTGAGGACGAGGACGAGGCAGATGATGAGGAAAATAGGGTAGGAACCCTAGAAATGCTCAGGAGTAGGTATATAAATTGGATTTAGCTCAAGAGAGGGACCAACATGACGTCATCATAGGTAACTATACAATTTAAATTCCATTTTTGTATATTGATATGTCATTGGTTAACTGATAACTGTTTAGTAAACCTCAGACAAATAACTATGTAATTCTACAACCTCTTAGGCATCGTGACCATTAGAGGGAAACCCGCCCACACTCTGTTTGATACTGGTGCCAACCACTCATTTGTTTCGAAGGACTTCGTGGAAGATCTGGATGGTGTGCAACATTTCATAGGAATTGCTAGGAGAGTGCGCCTTCTGGATGGCTCAAAGTTACTATCCTCCGCCAAGTGCAACATGGAGGTATCTATCGGTGGAAAGTTATTTGATACACCGACAACGATATTGAAGATTCCAGACATCGACCTTATACTACGCATGACGTGGCTGCATTGGCATCTTGCAAGGATCAATCACATGATGAAGCGGATCACTTTGAGACATGGGGATTCCGAGATCATTTTACAAGGTATTAGACATGTATCCTGAATCCTGTCATCTTCCATTCAGACCATCAAGGCCCATGAGTAGGGAGACAAGGTTTATATGATTTACATTGAGCTGAAGGAGATGAAGACTAGCGTCTTTGATGTGCTGGTGGTTCGGGACTATCTCGATGTCTTTTCGAAAAAGCTTCCAGGGCTACCCCCACACAGGGATGTAGACTTTCAGATAAAGCTGATGTCAGGAGCCAAACCTGTTTCATGGACCCCATAAAGGATGGCCCCGAAGGAGCTAACATAGTTTCGGACGCAGCTATAAGAACTAGTCGATTCAGGATTCGTCCGCCATAGTTCATCACCCTGGGGAGCCCCCATACTATTTGTGAAGAAGAAAGACAGATCATTACGCCTTTGCGTAGACTACTGGGAGCTCAACCGACTGATAGTGCAGGACACCTACCCACTGCCTAGGATCAATGCGCTATTTGATCAGCTTCAGGGAGCCTATGTGTTCTCTAAGATGGATTTGAAATCCGACTACTATCAGTTGCGTATACAGGAGGAGGATGTCCCAAAGACAACCTTCAACTCGAGATATGGGTTGTATGAGTACACTGTGATGCCATTTGGACTCACGGACGCCCCTCCGCATTCATGAGCATGATGAACCGGGTGTTCGAGCCATACCTGTTGGGAACTGTGCCCAACAATTTTCCTGATTTGAAGAAGTGCTCAAACTAATGATAAGTGCATTATGTATTTGATGATATAGCTTATTCATGACAGCAGAAGATAAATCATATATCAGGTAGTTTTCCAAGTCTAAAATTATCAAGGACTAGATATATCGTTGAGATAATATACATTTAGTTGAGAAAGCACAAAAGCTACATCACTAGTATATAAATGATAAAAGTAATTATAATTAACTAAGTAAAATATCGTCTCAAGACTCAGCAGAAGAATCGGGGAGAAAAGTATCATATTGTCGAAATAGTTTCGACGATATCCTCTTGATGATGACACATCGTCTTAAAGGTTGAATAAATTTTTTCGTGGATAAAGCTAAGTTCAGATATCGACGACATCATGGATAAAGCTAAGATGTCTCAACGATATCGTCTTGAAGAAGAAGTATAACCCTGAAGGCTAAAAGACATTACTCCTTAAGTCTTGAAGGTTGAAGAAAACTTATAGCTGAGAAAGACTAAGTCTAGATGACTCGACGACATCGTCTTGAAGAAACTGTATAGTCCTGAAGATTAAAGAAAACCTATCGTGGATAAAGCTAAGATGTTTCGACGATATTGCCTTGAAGAGGAGGTACAACCTTGATGATTAATGACTTGACTCATTAAGTCATAAAGAAAGAGTCATGAAGACAAACATCGGTTTGAAGACCTTATATCATCTTCAAGATCAAGACGTTATCATCTTGAAGAAAGGCTATCAGCTTGAAGAAATTTGAAGTCATATGAAAAGGAATATCTCAACGATATCGTCAAGAAGAAGTAATATCGTTGAGATATTACATAAAGTCTTGAAGAAGGATGTATGTCGACGATATCGTCTTAATGGAAGCATACTACCTTGAAGATTGAAGACATATTGCATATAAGGAAGTATCTCGGCGATATCGTCTAGAAGAAGCAATCTCGTTCAGCTAATAAGCCAAGTATTGAAGTAGAAAGTATATTGACGACATCGTCGCGAAGAATATTTGTTGATCAAGACGATATCGTCTTGAAGGAACAATACCATCTTGACAGTTGCAGAGCAGCATTTAATGCGCCAGTTCTCTTAGAAATTGACATCTAGGGAAGATGCATGCCTCCCATCTTGCGCACCAATCAAGGAGTAATAAATAATATATTCTATACAGAATATAGTCATTGCACAATGTTTAAGGAATAATTGTAATACTTCTATATTCTGTAAGTTCCAAGAACGGCAAGGCATTTATTATAATCAATTCTGCCGGTTCTTTCAAATATTCTATCAGACAATTTATGGAAAAATTCTGAAAGGGCTTTTATGCAAAGTTACAGAAGAATATAAAAGAGAGAAATTGTCGATTTCAAGGTAGTTCTGTATACAACATACAAAATCTGATCAAGAAAAGAAAAGAAGAAGAACAAGAAGAAAATCTTCATCACTTGACTGAGAAGATAAGAAAGAATCTTTCTCCTATACTAGAAGTGCATCTATCATTAAAGGAGGAAATTCAGAAGTAATGCTCAGTAATCCACAAGATCACAGAACTTACATTTTTAAGAAGAAGAAGAAGTCTCCTATTAAAAAAACATACATCTTGAAGACTTTTCTTCTACAACAACACACATATTTATACTTTTTTGTAGGGTTCCTTGTGAACCTGAGGTTGTAGGATCTTGTCCCAGATCTGAGTGGTAGGGTTCTATGTGAGCCTGAGATTGGTAGGGTTCTATGTGAGCCTGAGTTTTGGTAAGATCTTGGTACAGATCTGAGTTTTGTAGGATCTAGTACCAGATCTGAGTGGTAGGGTTTTGTGTGAGCCTGAGATTGGTAGGATCTTGGTACAGATCTGAGTTTGGTAGGACTTGTAAAGTCTAAGAAAACTATTGTAAGGTTTGTATAACCTGAGTGTTGGCTTTTCTTTGTGAAGGGCCGAGGTAGGATCTAAGTTGTAAGATCTGTTATATTGTGAAAAGATCTGAGTTTTGGAGAAGTTGCCTAATCTAGCACACTGCTAGATAGGTGGGAGGGACAGTGGACTACCTCTAGACATATTGTCTTGTAGGGAACCACTATAAAATATTGTGTGCTTTCTGTGTTGATTTTATGCTGTGATAGATAAAATTTAAAGTAGCAAAGTAATCAGAAAACACCTAATCACCCCCTTTTAGGTGTAGATCATAGACAACCCATATCTTTCAATTGGTATCAAAGCGAGGTTCAGTTCAAAAGCTTAACAACTTAGAACAAGATCTACAGTTTTTGATTGAGTTGTGATTTTTCAATGGCCTATGATCATCATCAAGAGATGAGATCAATGAGGCTACCCATCTGCACCAAAGAGAACTTTACCATATGGAAGCTAAGAGTCAAGTTATTCATGGAAGCATCAGATCCCAGAATGATCATAGTTGTTGAAGAGGGAGCTTATGTCCCTAACACCTTCTCACAGTTCACCTATGAAGATGAAGATCTAATAACTATGGATAAGAGAGCAAAACACATACTTGAGAATACAATTGATGATTCTACATCTCAATACTTAAGTCATTGCAAAACATCAAAAGATATGTGGGATTCCTTGGAGATCTACATGAAGTAAACTGAAGAAAAAATTTAAAGGGGAACACCAGAGAAAGTGTCATGACTCTTGAGGGTGAAAGCTTGAGGAGTATCAAAGACAATATTCTGATAATCCAGAATATCTCTGAGAACACAGAAGCTTCTGATGCAAGCTCATCAAAATCTGATGACATTGTTAAAGAACTAGTACTCCTCACAAAGCAGCTCAAAAGTAAGATTCCTAGAAGAAGAAGAGACAGCCAGAAGACATCCTCCTCAAACTCCAGAAGATCTAGTCAACATGACCATCATAAATCTTCAAAGGAGGAAAAGTATAACTCTAAACTCAATGAATCTGATTTGGCTAACTCAGTGTGTTGTCACTGCAAAAAGATAGGTCACATGATTGATGACTGCCCCTCTTAGAAGAAAGAATCCAAGAAGAGTGATGATAGAAGAAGTCCAAAGGACAAGAAGGAATCTGAGAAAGGATTCATTACTAAGAAAATCAGAACACTCAGTGATTCTGATTCTGATTCATCAAAAGATAAGGATGAAGTTCTCATTGGCTTTATGGTCATAACTGAAGAAATCCAAGATGGCTACACCTCTCCTGGGAAAGTACTTATTAGAGCCCCCTTATCTGTCTCTGATTTTGAATCAATGACAGATTCTGTGCATGAGAGTGAGTGTGGATCTGCTTGCAGTAACATATCCTCAAGATCTCCACATGAGGTTAAATCTAACCGAGTGCAGCATAATGGAGCCATGTGGATTGCTTTGAAAAAAGCAAGAAGCTTCTTAGATCTCAATCTAAGGAGTTAGCATCCCTGAATCTGCCCAATCTGAGCTCCAAGAGACACCTGAATTACTGATTTTTATGAGCAAAGAAATGGACAAACTCAAGGATGTCACAAAGCTTCAAAATGTTGAGTTGGGTAAGAAGAACAAGGTCATCAAGGACCTTGAGGAAATGTTATTGGCTGAGAAGAAAATTGTTGCCAGCTTCTCAATGCCCAAGACTGTCCTTCCCATCATTGACCAATTCTCTGCACCATTCAGAGGTGGTGTAGGAATTGGTAAAGAGACAGTCAAGGGAAAAACATCTGAAGCCCAACCCTCTTACAAAGAGAAGCTACTGGCATCAAATTTCTCAAACCAGGAATCTTCACTTGGTTATCGAACCAAGGCTTGCTCTACAAGAAGCGGTAAACCCCCAACACATATAGAAGAGCAAGATTTGGGCCAAGTGTTTCTAAAACACCCCTTGAAGAGACCCAAGTGAAGATTCCAAGTTCTCATGTCCATGGATCTGTAGCATCAACACTTAAAAGTAAGGGAAAGACAGCCAAGCCTGTTCCTAAGGTGGTGAACCAAAAAGTGGTGAGACCAGCTCAACTGCATACTCTCCATTGTGAGGTTCACCCAATGCCTGTTAGGTCAGCCATCTTCACTCCTGCTCACCAAAATTTCCAGGTGGAAAGGCATAAGAGAAGATACAATAAGTATGAGTGTTGGTGCTGTGGAAAGATTGGTCATTTTGCCCTGGACTGCTGATTCAATCCAACAGTGCCTAATGCAAGAAGAGGGCAGACCACTCATAGGTGTAGTATTTCAGGTTATTCCCCTAACATGAACCTAGGACTCAAATCCAATTGGGTTCCTAAGGATGAGTAATCCTTTTTGCAGGTATGTCGAAATGCCAACTCTTTCGGTATTTGGACAATGATTGCTCCAGGCACAAGGCTGGAGTAAATAAGTATTCAAGAAAACTCAATCCAGTGAGAATAGACTAATAATGATACTTTGAGTTTCAAACAAACTGATGTCACTCAAATCTTATCACACTTCCCCACAAGAAGTTCAACCCTCTCTTGCTTCTATTGAGGGGGAGCCTCTAAGAGAAGATGCAGTTGATGGAAAATGATCCAGCTCTTCAAAATGAAGTACATTAAGAAGATATTCTCAAAATTGCTCAAGAGGTTGTTTTGAATATGGAAATTGAGGTATCTGGGAAAGATCTAAGTAGTGGACATGAAGTTATTAAAGAATTAGAAGAATCTCTCAAATCCCTGCAACAATGGAGGGGGAGTACACAACTTCACTCACAATGAAGACCTCGGATCAATGATAGAAGATGAGTACAATGTTCAACCATCATAGTCCCTACTCTCTCATCACCATGCTTGAGAAGTAAGTAAGTTAGAAAGCAAAAGACATCATGTTACCTTTGAAGAATAAGAAACCAAGATAAAGAGAATGAATGAAGTAAAGAGGAAACCAAACCTTGAAGAATGGAGCCCTGCCCAAGTAAACATCAAATTGATATTCTACATAAGAGATGTGGAGGAGAAACTATAAGTAGCACTGTCCCCAAGAATTCTTTAAGGAGTGCTCAAGTTAGACAAGTATCAGATGAGTATTTCGACGACATAAATGAATTCTCAGCGATACAAAATGAGCAGTCTCGACGACAAAATTTGCATCTCGACGCTATTAGTGAAATCTCGACGACAATGCTGAAGTGATTCCGACGACTAGATTGAAGCAGTTTCGACGACACTATCGACAAAAAAGATACGCATCGTCGAAATATAACGCAGACACTTCATGCTATATTGGATCCCTAATCAGAGTCCTCTGATGGATTTTTAATCTATTAACCAAGAAAAAAAGGTACGCGCCTCTTCATCTACTTCTAATATAAATAGAGTGAATGCTTAGGTAAAAAATTACGCTTTTATTTGCCCTGAGTCATTTCCGCGACAAACCTTTGTTTTGTCTCCGACAATCTTTGTTATCGACGTTCTGCATCAATGGCTCCAAAGAAGGAAGGATCCTCAGTCATCTCCAAATGTGAGCTCATGAGGGGAGGATTCAGTTCTTGCTCCGAAGAGATCAGGTCAGTAATCGTGTTGATAGAATCAGCAGGGTTGGAGTATCTGCTCTACGAACTATGTGTTATCATGAACAAGGAGGTCCAAGAATTCTTTGAAGCCGTGCAGGATCGGATGTGTCAGGACCTCGGGTGTTAATGGCGAGCCATGGTGGAGTGGGCGGTGGACAAAGGCGGCATGTCGTTCGACTTGTCTGTATTCCTCGATGATTAAGCTGTGAATTTCCTCGCAAGTGAGCCTTCCTTCTGCATGCCTGAAGCCTGCTGCTTCCGAGCGGTGGTGGTGATGATGAGCTTCAGGTTCTCTGGTCGGATGGACTGGGTGAGCTGTGCTGGCCCCATTTGAGATCTCTTCTTCATGAATGTGGCACTCGCGAGCGAAGTGCTGAATCGTAGCGCGATCCAGAGCTGGAGGAGGAAGACTGCCATGCTCGGGTGCAGGATTAAGAGCTCATGGCACTCCTCTGTTCCTTAAGAGCGTGAGCATCTCAGTTTGGTGTTCTTCTATCTGGCGCATGTGTCCCTCCAATGCCGTAATGGGTGCATTCATGGCCCGTTCTACGAGAGGAGCATTGATGAGCGAGTGAGAGGGTGATGGATCAACATGCCCGCCAGGGACTGATTCTTTAGTAGTGCGGGTAGCTCTTCTCGCCATTGTTGTTGGTAGCGAGTACTGCCTTGAAACAAATACTACCTTCAGAGAGTCTTTGCAGAGTTTTGGGAACAACTTTCCCACAGATGACGTCAAACTGTTGTGGATCGCTCGAGTGCTCTGGTAGACCGTTCAAATTGAACCACCTTAGCTCGGAAGTGAACCGAGTGCGCAAACAGTCAATGAATGAATTAGTAAGTGACACAAGAACTTTTAATGAGGAAAACCTGGAAAGGGTGAAAAACCACGCGACCGCAGCTGTGCCGTCCAAATTCCACTATCTGTTGGTATATTACAATTAGGAAACTAGGAACTCGAGCGCGGCAGGCCGCTGCTCATTACAATTGGGAGACCGAGAGAGAGAGTTTTGAGGGTAACATGACACCTCTCAGAATGATATGTACTTCTTCTTCTGGGAATGAAAGTGAGATCGCTGAGTCACCTTTCGGGACCCGAAGGATTCTCGAATCACTTAGGAGTATGGTTTTCCGGAGCGAAGGAAATCTCCAAGTCCACGAAGGAATGAGTTGGGTGACCTAGTGGTTTAATGGACTTTATCTCAGGATCCAGTGCAAGATGATACCATTTGTAAGACTTCGATCTCCAGGGAATTGGACATGGATGAGGGGAGTCTTATGCCTAGAACAGTTTCCTTATGGTAGTGCCAACACTTGGGCTAGCATCCACCACAAGACGCTTATCATGTCGGCTATTTCCAAATAGCATATGTCAACCCATCATTTAAATTGAAGTAGAAGTCCATGATTCACAGTAATATTTAAGTCCACATAATATATAAGCTAAACAGGAAGCGACAAGAGTTCCTGAATATGACTGGGTACAAACTGAATGAAAACTACATCAAAAACTCTGAAGTCTCACATCGGTAATAGAAGGAAGTGTCGGTAAATGTTGTGTCATATCCTCAGGCCCTGTCTCCCTGGCCTGGCTGTCCTCTTGCACGGTGTTCTGCTACTTCTCATGTTGGGCGTTCCCCTAAAATGAATGGTACGACAACCGTTAGTCAAAAAGACTAAGTGACTTCATATCCTCTCCTCCGATGACTCTTATGCATCTGGTGGAAGGAGGGAATAAGAAGGCTACAATATAATCAATAATTCAAGCAGGTGGCATGTCTGTGTTCTGAGAAACTTTCCTCCAAGAGTTCTGCAGGTGACAAGAAGGAATCTGAGAAGAAGAATATCTGTTGACCAAGAGTTCTGCAGGGAATAAGTAAACTTGATGTACTCCAAGAGTTCTGCAGGTGACAAGAAGGAATCTAAGAAAGGATTCATTACTAAGAAAATCAGAACACTCAGTGATTCTGATTCTGATTCATCAAAAGATAAGGATGAAGTTCTCATTGGCTTTATGGTCATAACTGAAGAAATTCAGGATGGCTACACCTCTCCTGGGAAAGTACTTATTAGAGCCCCCTTATCTATCTCTGATTTTGAATTAATGACAGATTCTGTGCATGAGAGTGAGTGTGGATCTGCTTGCAGTAACATATCCTCAAGATCTCCACATGAGGTTAAATCTAACCGAATGCAGCATAATGGAGCCATGTGGATTGCTTTGAAAAAAGCAAGAAGCTTCTTAGATCTCAATCTAAGGAGTTAGCATCCCTGAATCTGCCCAATCTGAGCTCCAAGAGACAGCTGAAAAACTGATTTTTATGAGCAAAGAAATGGACAAACTCAAGGATGTCACAAAGCTCCAAAATGTAGAGTTGGGTAAGAAGAACAAGGTCATCAAGGACCTTGAGGAAATGTTATTGGCTGAGAAGAAAATTGTTGCCAGCTTCTCAATGCCCAAGACTGTCCTTCCCATCATTGACCAATTCTCTGCACCATTCAGAGGTGGTGTAGGAATTGGTAAGGAGACAGTCAAGGGAAAAACATCTGATGCCCAACCCTCTTACAAAGAGAAGCTACTGGCATCAAATTTCTCTAACCAGGAATCTTCACTTGGTTATCGAACCAAGGCTTGCTCTACAAGAAGCGATAAACCCCCAACACATATAGAAGAGCAAGCTTTGGGCCAAGTGTTTCTAAAACACCCCTTGAAGAGACCCAAGTGAAGATTCCAAGTTCTCATGTCCATGGATCTGTAGCATCAACACTTAAAAGTAAGGGAAAGACAGCCAAGCCTGTTCCTAAGGTGGTGAACCAAAAAGTGGTGAGACCAGCTCAACTACATACTCTCTATTGTGAGGTTCACCCAAGGCCTGTTAGGTCATCCATCTTCACTCCTGCTCACCAAAATTTCCAGGTGGAAAGGCATAAGAGAAGATACAACAGGTATGAGTGTTGGTGCTGTGGAAAGATTGGTCATTTTGCCCTGGACTGCTAATTCAATCCAACAGTGCCTAATGCAAGAAGAGGGAAGACCACTCATAGGTGTAGTATTTCAGGTTATTCCCCTAACATGAACCTAGGACTCAAATCCAATTGGGTTCCTAAGGATAAGTAATCTTTTTTGCAGGTATGTCGAAATGCCAACCCTTTCGGTATTTGGACAATGATTGCTCCAGGCACAAGGCTAGAGTAAATAAGTATTCAAGAAAACTCAATCCAGTGAGAATAGACTAATAATGATACTTGGAGTTTCAAACAAACTGATGTCACTCAAATCTTAACACACTTCCCCACAAGAAGTTCAACCATCTCTTGCTTCTATTGAGGGGGAGCCTCTAAGAGAAGATACAGTTGATGGAAAATGATCCAGCTCTTCAAAATGAAGTACATTAAGAAGATATTCTCAAAATTTCTCAAGAGGTTGTTTTGAACATGGAAATTGAGGTATCTGGGAAAGATCTAAGTAGTGGACATGAAGTTATTAAAGAATTAGAAGAATCTCTCAAATCCCTGCAACAATGGAGGGGGAGTACACAACTTCACTCACAATGAAGACCTCAGATCAATGATAGAAGATAAGTACAATGTTCAACCATCATAGTCCATACTCTCTCATCACCATGCTTGAGAAGTAGGTAAGTTAGAAAGCAAAAGACATCATGTTACCTTTGAAGAATAAGAAACCAAGATAAAGAGAATGAATGAAGTAAAGAGGAAACCAAACCTTGAAGAATGGAGCCCTGCCCAAGTAAACATCAAATTGATATTCTACATAAGAGATGTGGAGGAGAAACTATAAGTAGCACTGTCCCCAAGAATTCTTTAAGGAGTGCTCAAGTTAGACAAGTATCAGATGAGTATTTCGACGACATAAATGAATTCTCAGCGATACAAAATGAGCAGTCTCGACGACAAAATCTGCATCTCGATGCTATTAGTGAAATCTCGATGACAATGCTGAAGTGATTCTGACGACTAGATTGAAGTAGTTTCGACGACACTATCGACGAAAAAGATACGCATCGTCGAAATACAGCGCAGACACTTCATGCTATATTGGATCCCTAATCAGAGTCGTCTGATGGATTTTTAATCTATTAACCAAGAAAAAATGGTACGCGCCTCTTCATCTACTTCTAATATAAATAGAGTGAATGCTCAGGTAAAAAATTATGCTTTTATTTGCCCTGAGTCATTTCGGCGACAAACCTTTGTTCCGTCTCCGACAATCTTTATTCTCGACGTTCTGCATCAATGGCTCCATAGAAGGAAGGATCCTCAGTCATCTCCAGATGTGAGCTCATGAGGGGAGGATTCAGTTCTTGCTCCGAAGAGATCAGGTCAGTAATCGTGTTGATAAAATCAGCAGGGTTGGAGTATCTGCTCTACGAACGATGTGTTCTCATGAACAAGGAGGTCCAAGAATTCTTTGAAGCCGTGCAGGGTCGGATGTGTCAGGACCTCGGGTGTTAATGGCGATCCATGGTGGAGTGGGCGGTGGACAAAGGTGGCATGTCGTTCGACTTGTCTGTATTCCTCGATGATTAAGCTGTGAATTTCCTCGCAAGTGAGCCTTCCTTCGGCATGCCCGAAGCCTGCTGCTTCCGGGCGGTGGTGGTGATGATGAGCTTCAGGTTCTCTGGTCGGATGGACTGGGTGAGCTGTGCTGGCCCCATTTGAGATCTCTTCTTCAAGAATGTGGCACTCGCGAGCGAAGTGCTGAATCGTAGCGCGATCCAGAGCTGGAGGAGGCAGACTGCCATGCTCGGGTGCAGGATTAAGAGCTCATGGCACTCCTCTGTTCCTTAAGAGCGTGAGCATCTCAGTTTGGTGTTCTTCTATCTGGCGCATGCGTCCCTCCAATGCCGCAATGGGTGCATTCATGGCCCGTTATACGAGAGGAGCATTGATGAGCGAGTGAGAGGGTGCTGGATCAACATGCCCGCCAGGGACTGATTCTTTAGTAGTGCGGGTAGCTCTTCTCGCCATTGTTGTTGGTAGCGAGTACTTCCTTGAAACAAATACTACCTTCATAGAGTCTTTGCAGAGTTTTGGGAACAACTTTCCCACAGACGGCGTCAAACTGTTGCGGATCGCTCGAGTGCTCTGGTAGACTGTTCAAATTGAACCACCTTAGCTCGGAAGCAAACCGAGTGCGCAAATAGTCAATGAATGAATTAGTAAGTGACACGAGAAATTTTAATGAGGAAAACCTTGAAAGGGTGAAAAACCACGCGACCGGAGCTGTGCCGTCCAAATTCCACTATCTGTTGGTATATTACAATTTGGAAACTAGGAACTCGAGCGCGGCAGGCCGCTGCTCATTACAATTGGGAGACCGAGAGAGAGAGTTTTGAGGGTAACATGACACCTCTCAGAATGATATGTACTTCTTCTTCTGGGAATGAAAGTGAGATCGCTGAGTCACCTTTCGGGACCCGAAGGATTCTCGAATCACTTAGGAGGATGGTTTTCCGGAGCGAAGGAAATCTCCAAGTCCACGAAAGAGATCTTTGAAGCCTCGAAGGAGATCTTCGAAGGCCGAAGAAGATCTTCGAGAGCCAAAGGAGGACTCAGAGGAAATCTTCAACGGAGCTCTCTCGGGTGCAGAAGGCAATGTGTCTTGAAATGATGGCCCTGAGCTCCTTTTATACCCTCGAGCAGTGGTAGCCTGGAAATTTCGCTATTATAACCACCTGACGATCGAATCACGTTTGCCGATTCGGAGCACACAGATCGCCATTTTTCGTAAATGACTGTCTCGCCCTTTGGGAGTTCGGGCAATTTGGGCAGTTCGGACAGCTTCGTTGATGGCGATGAACGAGACCTACAATTTGAGAAATTTAGAAAGGTTAACTGTCGCGCACGTCGGGAACGTGGATGCGTTCTGAGAGTGCGTGAAAGTGTTCTAAGCGCGCAACGAACACGAGGGCATTCTAAGCGCGCAACAAACACGAGAGCATTCTGAGCGTGCAATGAACACGAGAGCATTCTGAGCGTGCACGAACACGAGAGCATTCTGAGCGTGCAATGAACACGAGAGCATTCTGGGAGTGCAACGAATAGGAGAGCATTCTGAGCGTGCAACGAACACGAGAGTATTCTGAGTGCGCAATGAACCCGATGAAGTTCAGAAGATGTCACTCCATCTACCCGATGAAGGGCTCGCAACAGTATTAGGAAGTATGATGGGGCGACATCCCAAACTTCCCTTTCTCAAGGTATTTAATTTTATTGGTGACTACCCATTTTTATTTACCGTTGTACTTAGAGATTTAGGGTGAACCATGGACTTCCCGAGGACTACCCGATGAAAGGCTCGCAACGGTACTAGGAAGTATGATGGAGTGACATCACAAACTTCCCTTTCTCAAGGTATTTAATCTTATTGGTGACTACCCATTCTTATTTACCCACTACCTCTCATGTTATGTTGTCTTTATAAGGATATTTTCAATTACCCGGACAGGGAAGTGATGGATGATGTTCAATTGAACACCGGTCCTTGCTTTCTCCCAATTCTCAATTGGTGTAATGCTATGAAAGCCTTCATCCTATTTAATCTAAGCAGATAAAACAATGACGTTGGGGGTGCCACGACGGAGATCCAACTGAGCATCCCGCGGAATTAAAAACAAAAATACAACACGATTCTAAGTGCAAAACTAAAACAATTAAAGATCATAGCAGAATGAAGATATCGATAAACTCTATTTTTTGGCCCCCCGTTAACATATCCAAATACAGCTCTGATTATATCTCAACATATGTGATCTCAAACTATATTTTCCGGCCCTATCCAATGCGACATTTGTCGTGGGGGAGACATTAGTCGTGGGGGAGACATTGGTCGGGGGCGACATTTGTCGTGGGTCCCTATTTGAGTACAGCGGTTGGCTTCGGCCGCACATGCAAGAAACATTCGTAGGGGGAGGTACCACTCGTCGGGGGCGGCGACACTCATCGGAGGCGGCGACACTCGGCGAGGGCGGCGACACTCGGCAAGGGCGGCGACAATCAGCGTTAATAAAGGTTGTCATGTACACAGTCAGCGACAGCTTCGATTTATACTACGGGCTCTTCATGTACAATGTCAACGCAACAGAGCAGGTATGTTGCTGATCACAGAGCTACTCTCGCGTCAAATGTGGTCTAACCCACATCTTTATATTCATCAAGTTTCGAGCAGAACGATATACGCTTTTGTGCGCATCTTGACGACAGCACATATGCCCAGGATGACTCATGGTGCGCACATGTTATGTGAGAATGGTGATTATTAGTGATTGTATAAACTACGTATTTGAACAGGTTTATGTTAGTAAATGTAAATGAAAATATTTTGAGTAGGGAAGAGGGTTCTCAATCGTTTGAACTAGATGTTGGTAAACATTTCATTACGGACTTACTGTTTCCCACCAAAGATGAGTTGGTAGAATGGGCACGTAATATTGCAAAGGAGATAGGGTTTGTTATTGTCATCCAAAGAGCCGATACTATAACAACAAGGGCAAGGCCTAGAATTACGTTGGGTTGTGATAGAGGGGGTTTTCATCGTGTAAATCAATACAGTAAAGACTTTGTTAAAAAGGACATTAGAAAGAGCAGTTCTAAGAGGTGTGGTTGTCCTTTCTCCATACATGGACAGAAGGATGCAACTCTGGATGAGTGGAAAGTTGTACTTAAAAGTGGGGTTCATAATCATAATTTTGTACACTTAGAGGCACACTCATTTACTAAATAAGTATAATAACGTGGATATTTTTCAAAGGAATGAACTAAAGAGAAAAGTGCGTGAATTATTGGATCCAACTACAAGCCAAACATTAGAACCTCAAATGCCACTAAAGTTGAAAGGCCGGCCACAAGGGAGCAAGAATAAAATTAGAAGTGAGTACAAATCTACAAAATGAGATCCCTCTCTTTTTGAGCACGTTCTTATGCAGGAAAATGTCAAGCTCAAGAAAAATATTGCAAGAAAATTTAGTACAAATAACAAGAGATTCCTTGATAGCATCCGCAGTGAAATGCCACATTATATTTCAAAGTACATATTAGATGCCATAAATGTGACTGGTGATGGATATTGTGGGTATAGAGTAATTAGTCATGCATTGGACATGGGAGAAAATTGGCTACAAGTCCGACTTGATTTATCATTGGAATTTCAACATAATGAAGATCTATACACACAAATATTTGGGATTGCGAGACTTACTGAATTAAGACAGTCTTTGGAGTGTAGTGTAGTTCCGGCACCAACAGACAAGTGGATGAGTATTCCAGATTTGGGATTAGTAGTTGCGTCTTGTTATAATGTGGCATTTGTGCATTATTCGAAATATCAGTCTTTCACTTTCTTGCCTCTACATTCTGCTCCTCCGGATGTGCAAAAGACAATATTTATTGGGTTCATTAACAACAATCACTTCATTAGACTGTTAATGTCAAAAGATTGTCCACTACTGCCTGTTTTCTCTACATGGAAGAGGTATCATTCAGCGGCGGCAGAAAAATGGGATTTACAATACATGTCACAAGCAATTAATTTGGTTGATCCATGAAATTGGGTATGTCACTAATTACTATATTTTATCAACACGCTTTCATTGAATTGAAATATTAATATATTAATAATTTTTTTGGTGCAGGAACTCATATCTACAAAGTTCTGGGCATTACATGATCTACTTATTCTACATATTTTGGGTAAAATATTAAACATATTTTACTACATACTTCTTTCAAAAAATATTGAAAACTAATTATCATGTTCTTTCTTGCATGCAGGTCAAGAGGATTTTGAATACATCAAAGTTTTGTAAATCTTTTGGTGCTATGTGTAACTTGACCAACTACTTTTATGTTCATTTGTATGTCAAGTTTTTAGAGTCACATGAAGAACATTTAACCATAAAAATCTGTACTGTAGTTACTTTTGTTTTGTTTGGGATTATATTTGAAAAACATGTATTTGTGATGATGATGATTATAAATACAATTGTTGATGACTTCTTTTTTACAAAGATTAGATCTATGTCGATGAGATCTAAGGCTGATGTTTATCATTTCATTCCTTTTCACTTGTTACTAATATCAATCCAATAGTATTAGTTGGCAAAAGACAGGAATATACTTTTAGTATGATAATAAAAAAGCGACAAAATGATTATTTTTTTTAATTTGGTGTGCATATAACAATATGACATGCATTTAAAATTTTAGGGTGTGCATCTATCACTGGTGTGCACAGCGAATTTTGGTGTGCCTTTAACATCACCCTATATATAATATCTATTCAACATAGACAATAAATTAGGCTTACATAATGATTTTTGACTTCATGTTAAGGTTATTATAATTTAGCGAGATGTCTTGAGCTCAAATCCTCATAATATCAAAATTTTGATATTTTTGTCAAAATGCAATATTTAAACAAAAAATTATTAAAAATGGTGATACATTTTATATTACTAAAGAAATATATTGCAAAAAAATTCTTTAAATGTGTAGATTTTCTTTTATATTTAGACATTGTAAAATTTTTGTTTGAAATATATAGATATAGTGATATACATTCTATATATTTACACATATTGCTAAAAAAATTATTTAAATTATGAAAATAATATAAAAAAGTTGGCATTAATATATTATAAATATTTTTCAGATAATTAAAATTTCAAATGAATTAGCACTCCGTCTACACAGAAAATTTATCTTGCGTCCTCCACTGCTTATACCATTACGGGCAGGATGATATATTGGAGATGCATGCGTGTGATTCATCAAAACGAAATAAATTATATTATATTATTTATTTTAAGATTATCTCATTATATTGCATTGTACAATTACTATACATCATGATTCCCTGCATCTATAACCAATTGATTTTACGTCAAATGATTGGAGTCTACTATATATTGCGCTGATGGGCACCCTTATTATCTAGGAATTTTGGGCTGGGAATAGCCGGAATTCCATAACGGCGCCCACTCCTTTAGTGGGGAGTTAGAAGGAAGTCGTTGACCAATTGATGGAAATTTTGTTGGATGAACTTTGCGTACACTCATGGTCATCGCTTACAAATTGTAATATCATTAAAATAAATAAAAAAGAAGGTAGAGTACAGTACCACTAATGTTAAAAGTAAAAAACTCCGCCGAATTGTCCCAATGGTGATGGTGATACAGGAACATTTAGGCCATCGGAAAGTGCCCCCCCCCCCCCCCCCCCCCCCGCCGAATTTATTTTAAGGTTATCTATGGCAGAATGTTACTCATAGGGTTATGCCAATTGGGAAACTATAGTTGTCTAAGGGTCCGTTTGATACGGTGGCGATCATGAATTACGACTTATCGTTTGTGAACGCTCGGCCTCACTCGAGGAACTTCATCCATTTTATGTTTAAAATTAATTTTCTTTATTTCTTGGTGGAGGGCGTAACCATTGTTATGTCAAACACCTATTCATAAAGGTGGTGTGTTTGCCCAAACTCATTGAAGCAAAAACGCATCGTAAAAGTGACGACAGTTCATAACCACCTTGTTCACGACTGCCACCGGTGCCAAACACCTAAATCTAGATTATGTCGTAAATACATCACATTTAGATTCTTTACTGCTCTATACTTTCGTTTCATTAATGCTGCATTTACATTACTTTAGTTCATATATGCTCATGTTGCTCATATATTGATATACATTTTTCAAGTAATCCTAATTGCTTATTTAATTTTATCCTATCAACACACCCTTGAAACATATATGATGCTTGGAGTGATTGCTCTTATTTGTAGGTCAGTGGTCATGGCCATGGAAAAAAGACAATCTCCCTTTGATAGTTGCTGCTTTTAGTAGATATATTAAACTTTTGATTTCTTTCTTAGCTTACAGCCACTTTTATTATAATACATTTATCTATATTCTTATATAGCACGGATTTTTGACGCGCGCTCCGCTTTTCTGCATGCGAACTGTACCATATATGTGCTGTTATATTATTGTCATTAGAGGTGTATATATGTTAAATTATTATATTTAATTTAATGATGAACTTATAATATTAAATTATTCTATTTTGCACTAAATGAAATGGGAAGACCAATCTTGTTGTTGTTTATCTTCTAATAGACAATCTCTATGTTGAACTAGCTATGAACTATCCGTGGGGTGACGATCTTAATTATTAGACATAGATGACAACTTTAACAGTAAGTATGCTCGCAAGAGATTGACAATAAGGAAACAAAGGCACAATGGCATGCATGGGAAGGTCGCGATGCATTGTGTTTGCCGTCTTAATCATAATCATATTAATTTGGTATAGTTTCTAAGGCTCTTCCCCGGAAAGCGGATTTCCCTGGGTTTTATGAAATTGTCTTGTAACGTTTTCAGGAGATCGACATATCCTGGGGTCAGAGACCTCCAACTATGATTGTGCAAGTTAATTACAGCATTGGCGAGAGCAAATGATTCTTTTGTGTAAATGGCTGCGAGTACGTTGTTGGAAATAAGCCATCATCTTTATGGGAGGGTGTTGGAAATCAGCCACATTCATCTCATTGCAACCGTGCCCCTCCTTGGAACAATGCGCTGCTTTGGAACTATGATCTGCATTAAGAAGTTGTACTAGTCTTCATTAATTAAGTATTAATGTAACCTCTACCTACCTCTCCTTTATTTCTCTTCCCAGCACCCTATAAATGTAAACTCCTCTTGCTTAATGAAATATACGTGGCTGAGAGGAAGTTGTAAGTGTGAAGAACCATTTTGAAGAAATGTGATCCATTGCGGGCTCAAGCTTCTCCCTCTCCCCCTTACTTCATTTTATCTTTTATTTCAGTTTTTAGTAAATTTCTTCCTAAAATTCATCATACGTAACCACTACCATTCTCAGACCCAGGCAGGCCGACCTACATGGGCGAGGACCGCAACCGCAAAATATGTGAACTGGACGACAACTTAAGTATACCATGGGTACACATATTCTTTATACACGAGTTCCATTAATTTCTTACGGTGAGCACGTCATATCGAACATTCTAGATGGAGCGAGGGCAAAACAAATAGATAGAACGGGCGCGGGGACCCAATCAATAGCAGTGTTTCATTCAAGATTATGTCATGTGCCCATATGAATTAAAAATCTCATAGTAAATCTATAACATATACTATGCACCAAATATTCAGCAGTGGATTAAAACATAATTAACAGTTGACAGTGAAAATATATTGAAAGAAAAGAAGAAGAAAAATGATGGTCAAAAGTAGCCAACAACCACCTGACCTTAAGTTTTTACTTCACGAACAGAAGGGGGTTGTTGAGACTATTAATGATTGAATTTAGCGATAAACCCATGATTAATTAGCCCAGGGTTAGGAAGGTTTCTGGTGGGGAAAAAATAGAGCACTGAGTCAGCTGAGTTGAGCGGGGTTTTGTGACGATATCACTGAGTCAGCTCGGCTAAGGTTCCGTTTGGCGTGGTTTTTTTGCTCCGGTGAATTTGGACAAAAACGCCACCACATAACCGCTATCAAAAAAGGAAATTAGTTTTGAACATAAAAGTGGATGAAATTCCTTTAGATGAGGTCAGACGTTCACAAAAGATGGTTCATAATCACCGCGTTTATGATCGTCACCGCCATGACAAACGGAACCTATAAGGCTTCGTTTCGCGCGGTGGTGCCGGTAGTGAATTTGATGGTCATGAACCGTTGTTTGTGAACGCCCAACCTCACCTAAAAAAATTCATGCATTTTATGCTCAAAGGTAGTTTACTTTATTGGTAGCGGTCATAACCTTTATCTTGCCAAACACATTCTATGATAATGTAGTTTTTGATCAAATTCACCGGAGAAAATAAGTTGCGCCAAACGAAGCCTAAGTAAGTTTTTTTTTTCCGAAGGAGCTAGACATGTACAACCCCGATATTCGCCAGGCAAGGGGGAGGGGGCGTTTCGAGAGTTCAACATTGTGAAGAAAGTAGTAAGGGGGACAAGCCAGAGAAGTCCTCGCAAGAGTCGGGCGAGCGAGACAAGCCCTCGCCGACTGTTCGCTGGTAGGCTGGCGAGATGGGTACTCGCCGTGCATACGCGAGAAGGGCTGGCGAGCCAACCGCTCGCGGGCCGCTTACAGCAGTTTTTTGGGTTCGACGAAAGGCGTTCGACGAAATCAAGCACGCTCGACGAAATACGCTCTGCATTCGACGAACTCCCTTCTCAGTTCGACGAATGTCGAGTTCCGCCAGATAAGTTCCTTAGCGGTTGGGCCGGGAGGGTCTATCGTCTCGGCGGCCCAGTCTCATCCCAGCGGATCCGCTGAGGAAGGCAGTCATCTCGGGGGGACCAGGGTGAGCTCGCAAGAAGGCGCGCGAGACCAGGTCTCAGTAGATGACGCAAGAAGGGTCCCAGGCGAGGTCTTAACGACGCGCTCGCCAAGAGGGATGTCGCGGAAGAGAACCGCGAGAAGGCAGCGAGAGCTCTCGCGAGCAATGTTCTCGCAAACCCCTTGATCGTAGATTGACAGGGAGGTATTACCTTTTTACCCCCGGTGGTCTACCATTAGCCTTTCCAAACAGCGGGGTTTGGCTGTTAGCAGACCAATTTTGGGGTGCGAGTAGTAAAATCAAAAGGAGGAATCCTGCTATTTGCAGGCCAGTCCAGAAAATCTATAAATAAGACCCAAAGGGCACCTTTGGAGGAGACTTCTTTTTTTAAAGCTTCTCTCTCCTCAGGCTTTCCTTGGTTGGCATTTTCAGAGCTCTCCAAGGTGCCCGGGCTTCAGCATTGGCTTGGGAGGGGAAGCGCTCTAAAGATCTTCCGGGTGTGTGGTGGGTCCTCCTCGCTGAGTCTAAGGGTCCGTGTCTAGTTCTGAGGCTTCAGTCTGTCCCTTCAAGAGATTAGTAAGTTCCAGCTGCCCCCAACTCGTTGGGGGCCCCGAACTCCATAGAGACCATTTACTGGTTTCAACATTTTTGGTGCGGTGAGCGTGGAGTGCAGTTGGTTCAAGAAAATCTCGAGGAGAAAACATGACAGGAGAGGACGAACAGGAGGCGAGACCTGGAGGATCGCCACCCCCAGGAGCGCCAGCAACGGTGGAGATGTTGGCAGACCTTAGGCGAGATCTTCTTGGAGCTTTTCAGACCGTTCTCGTGACGGCGCTCGGCGGTCTCGCGACCCCAGCGACCCAGGTGGCTCCTCCGCCGGGGGTGGGCGAGAATGCCCCGGCTCCGCGAGCCGGAAGGGAGGCGGCGACCCAAGGTGCGGGGCGAGACCTCTCCGGGCGAGAACTTTTCCCCAGCCCGGAGAGAGCGAGCGAGGTCCCGGTGAGGGTCGCCCAAGCGGAAGGGCTCCCGGCCAGTGGGGCCCCGGCGAGCGGTCCTTTGGCGAGCCCGAGGTCGACAGGAGCAGGGTCGCCAGGAGAGCTCGCAGGGAGAGTAGAGCAGGTCCATAAGGTGAGTGGGGGGAGCCCTTTTTGCGAGTTGGTTCTCTCGGCACCACTCCCCGAAGGATTCAGGGAGCCGGCCATGACGCTGTATACCGGCAAGGATGACCCCGTTCAACACTTGCAATGGTTCGAGGATATGGTTTCAATCAGACCTATGTAGGACGCCTTCAAGTGCCGACTTTTTGCTACCACCTTGAAGGAGAAGGCAAGGGACTGGTTCCACCAGCTGCCCTTGGGGTCGATTTATGTCTTCGAGGACTTATGCCGGGGTTTTCTCTTGCGCTTCTCCACCTCAAAGAAAAAGAAGAAGGATCCCGAGTCACTCTTTACCATCAAGCAGAAGTCCAGAGAGTCATTAGCTCAGTATCTGGAGCGGTTCAGGGAGGTGGTTCTCCTCGTCCAGGAGGTGCCAGGGTACACCCTCCAGCTTGCCTTCACTTTGGGGCTGCTGGGAGGGTTTCTTCAAGATGGATCTCAAGAGGAGGGTTCCTCTGTCTTATGAGGAGTTGATGGAGAGAGCTGCGGAGGAAGTATACGGGGAGGCGGCGAACCCCGAGTTCACGAAGAGGTTAGCATGGCTGAGCGAGCCAGAAGGCAGGCTGGTAGAGCCGAGAAGGAGAGAAGAAGCGAGGGCCCCGGAGTTGGGGTGGAGGCAGCAAGGTGGGGGAATGCGGGATCCAGGAAGGGGGTTCCCCCACGGAGGCGGTAACTTCTAAGGAGGGCAGGGAAGGCCGCATCAGTTGGGGTGGAGGCAAGGTCCTAAACCACCTCCCCCCCCCCCCCCCCCACCCACCTCAGCAAGCAATGGAGATAGGAGGAGGGAGAAGAGGAAGAGGAAGAGGGGCAGGGGGTAGAGGAGCCGGCCCCCGAAGACGGAACATGGAAGAAGCGGAGGAGTGGGATAAGGCGATGGAAGAGGTGGCCGAGGCCGAGAGGGAAGAGAAGTTGGAAGGAAGGGTGGGAGAAGGAGTAGTTCATGCCCGGAAAGGGGTCGCTGAGGGGCCCAGGGCGGAGGAAGGGAAAGAGGGAGAGAGAGAAGAGGAGTCCCCGGGAGGAGGGGCGGAAGAGCTGATGGTGGTGGGAGAGGAAGAGATGGGGGAGGGAGCCCAAGCGCTCGCTTGTGGCGGAGAGAAGGACAGTGCCCGGGGAGAACAATCCAGGTTGGAGGCAGTGGAGGAAGTAGTGGAGGTGGAAGTCACCACCAAGGCCGGAACAATCGAGAAGATAAAGATTAGTGGGGAGCTCAGCCCCGAGGACCGGAGGAAGATCTTGGCTTGCGTCCAAGACAATGTGGATGTCTTCGCATGGAGTGCCGCGGAGATGTCGGGGATCGATGCTGATGTGGCGTGCCATCGCCTCAACCTCGATCCCGACACTCTCCCCATTCGCCAAAAGAAGTGATCCATCGCGGACAAGTTGGAGATCCCTATCCGGGAGGAGGTGAGCAAGCTCATCAAGGCCGGTTTTGTATCGGAGATCCAGTATCCAGGCTGGGTCTCCAATGTGGTGATGGTAAAGAAGGGGGATGGTAAGTGGCGTATGTGTGTTGATTTCTCTTTGCTTAATAAATCTTGCCCCAAGGATTGCTACCCCCTGCCTAGAATCGACGCGCTGGTTGACTCAGCCGTTGGTTTCTCTGTGATGTCTTTTTTAGATGCTTTTTCAGGTTATCACCAAATTCGCATGCACCCTCCCGACATCAAAGATGTATCCTTCATCACCGGGGATGGATGTTATTGTTATAAAATGATGTCGTTCGATTTGAAGAACGCAGGGGCAACATACCAACGAATGATGGACAGAGTGTTTCGCGAACAGAAAGGCCGGAACTTGGAGGTCTATGTGGATGACCTGATGATCAAAAGTCAGGACCTTGAATCTCACCTCAGGGATCTCGAAGAAACCTTTGGGACTTTGAGAAAGTTCAAAATGAAGCTTAACCCCTTGAAGTGTGTCTTCGGGGCGAGCTGAGGGAAATTCTTAGGTCACTTACTCACCCCCTCGGTGTGGAGCCTAATCCAGACAAAGTAAGGGCGATCCTCAAATTGGGGTCTCCAAGGAATGCGAAGGAGGTTCAACGTCTAACTGGGAAGCTAGCCGGGTTAAGTAGGTTCCTTTCCAAGGCAGGAGAGAAATGCTCCACCTTTTTTAGGGTACTGAGGGGTAACCAGAAATTAGAATGGACCCCCGAGTGCGAAAAAGCCTTTCAAGCACTAAAGGAACAACTGACCCAGGCCCTGCTACTGCAAGGGCCGAGTCAAAGGGAGGACCTATGCCTTTATTTAGGGGTAGGGTCGGAAGCGGTCAGCTCGGTGCTGGTCCGGGAAGAAGGGAAGAAACAACTCCCCATCTACTATGTTAGCAGGGTGTTGAGAAAGGCCGAGCTCAGATATCCAATTCTGGAAAAGTTAGCATTTGCGTTGGTGGTGTCGGCTAGGAAGCTCCGGCCCTACTTCCAAGCACATTCAATCAGAGTAGTGACCGGCCATCCCCTTCGCGGCATCATGGAGGGGGTGGAGCATTCCGGAAGATTGGCTAAGTGGTCAGTGGAGTTGAGCGAGTTCAATATCTCCTACGTGCCCAGGGTATCCATAAAGGCGCAAGTAGTGGCGGATTTCATGGCTGACTATGTGACCGAATTGGAAGAATCTGAGTTGCCTCACCCGGTGGCCTGGAAAATGTTGGTTGATGGCGCGTCAGGAAAGCACTCCTTCGGGGGAGGGGTGGTATTGGTGAGTCCGCAGGGCACCAGGGTAGAGCAGGCGATCAGCATTCACTTCCCTCTCACCAACAACCAGGCTGAGTATGAGGTCGTGATAGCAGGCCTCCGCTTAGCTCAGGAGTTGGGGGTGCAGGACTTGGAGGTCTCGACGGACTCCATGGTAGTGGCTTGCCAGATCAAGGGGGAGTTCGAGGTCAAGGAGCCAACTCTCCAGCGATACCTGGAAAAGGTCAAGGAGGTCGTCGGGCAGTTTCGCACTTTTTCCATCAAGCACGTCCCAAGAGAGGAGAACACCCGGGCAGACCTCCTGGCCAAGTTCGGCCCCCGGGCAGGGGGGACAATATCGGAACTCTTCCGACCTTCTATCGAGGAGGGAAGCTGATGGAGGTGGATCGGCGGGTGTCATGGATGGACCCCTTCATCACCTACTTGACGACAGGGAAGTTCCCCGAGGAGGGGGTAGACAAGCGGTGGCTCAGGTACAAATCAGCATATTACTCCTTGCATGCAGGGTCACTATACCGCAAGACTCTCTCGGGACTCCTAGCCCGTTGTGTCTCGGAGGAGGAAGCCCCGAGGGTCCTGGAAGAGATTCATTCGGGGGAGTGCGGCAGCCATTCGGGAGGTAGGACCCTGGAAGGAAGAGTACTAAGGCAAGGCTACTTCTGGCCTACCCTCAGCAAAGACGTGGCGGAGTTCTCTAAGAGGTGCTCCAAGTGCCAGCTCTACGCCCCCTCCAACTCCTTCCGGCTCAAAGGCTCCGGACCATCACGGCCCCCTGGCCCTTTGCGATATGGGGGTTGGACCTGGTGGGACCTTTCCCCCAGGAGAGCGGCCAGAGGAAGTTCCTACTGGTGATGATAGACTATTTCTCTAAATGGATCGAGGTGAAGACGCTCGCTAAGGTAACCTCCCAAGTAGTGAGAAACTTTGTTTGGGTGAAATAATTTGCAGGCATGGGCTCCCTCTAGCCATAGTCACGGACAACGGGCCGCAATTTGTCAGCGAGGAGTTTGTTAGCTTCTGCACCCAGCTGGGCATCGACCTTCGGTTCGCATCAGTCCACCACCCCAGGAGTAATGGGCAGGTGGAAGCGGCGAACAAAATCATCGTCAACCTACTCAAGAAGAAAGTGGAGAATCTCAGGTGGAATTGGGTGGAACAGCTACCTTCGGCCTCTGGGCCATGAGGACTACTCCGAACACGGCCACAGGGGAGACTCCCTTCAAGCTGTCTCATGGGTCCGAGGCCGTCCTTCCGATCGAATTCGAGGTAAGAACTCCCAGGGTGGTCGCCGCAGGCGAAGGGGATGAAGAATGGCTAATGGAAAACGACGCAGAACAAAGGTTGTCCCTGGACCTGGTAGAAGAGCTCTGAGACCTCGCTACTATTCGGCAGGAGGAAATCAAACGGCGAATGGCTCGGTACTTCGACAAGCACATACGAGTAAAGCACTTCCAGAAAGGAGACCTGGTCTTGAAGACGGTCGATGCGGCCGGAAGAGGGGCCGCGGTGGGTAAGCTTAATCCCAATTGGGAGGGGCCATACATTGTAGGAGAAGTGCTCAAGTCGGGAGGGTACCAGCTCCGGGATGTGGAAGGGGTACCCCTTGACCGAGCCAGGAGTGGGGATGACTTGAAACGATTTTATCCTTAAGAAGTTTTATCATTTTGCCTATTGAATGTCTCATTTTCTGCATACTACTCATAGCTACTCGAGCAGGTTGATAAGTTCTTTATGCTGGATTGCCCCGGACGATTCCGCTGTCGGGCTCTCGCTAGCCGGTGGGTCAGGTTAATCTCGCAGAGTGGCTGGCAAGGTTGATAAGTTCTTTATGCTGGATTGCCCCGGTCGATTCCGTTGTCGGGCTCTCGCTAGCCGGTGGGTCAGGTTAATCTCGCGGAGAGGCTGGCAAGGTTGATAAGTTCTTTATGCTGGATTGCCCCGGACGATTCCGCTGCCGGGCTCACGCTAGCCGGTGGGTCAGGTTAATCTCGCGGAGAGGCTGACAAGGTTGATAAGTTCTTTATGCTGGATTGCCTTGGATGATTCCGCTGTCGGGCTCTCGCTAGCCGGTGGGTCAGGTTAATCTCGCGGAGAAGCTGGCAAGGTTGATAAGTTCTTTATGCTGGATCGCCCCAGGCGATTCCGCTGTTGGGCTCATGCTAGCTGGTGGGACAGGTTAATCTCGCGGAGAGGCTGACAAGGTTGATAAGTTCTTTATGCTGGATTGCCCCGGACGATTCCGCTGTCGGGCTCTCGCTAGCAGGTGGGTCAGGTTAATCTCACGGAGAGGCTGGCAAGGTGCGGCGATCTCGCCTGCCAAAAATTTGAGAAAAGGAAAATTAAAATTAAAATACAAGGCTTCAAGAGTTGCTCGCAGATTCTCCCTCGATGTCGCTACTCTTAACCGGCAAGAGCGGGATAAAGAGCTCAGGGACGATGTCCTCAAGGGTCAGGCCAGCCGCATCGGTGGACAGCAGGCCGGCCCCCTTCATCGATTGGAAGATGTAGCGCACCGACTGGGTGGACTCCTCGCAGACCTCCTCGTTTCGAGCTCGCCTCTCTTCCTTCAGACGACGAGGAGAGGGGGGGGGGGGGGGGGGGGGGGCGCACGCGCGGGCCAGCTCGTGGTTATGGGCCTTTAACCCAGCGATCTCGCCCTCCAACTTGAGGATGCGGGCCTCAGACCTCGCGGCAGTCTCGGCATCCTAGATAAAGAAAAGAAAAATTTTAGAAAAGAAAAACATGGGAGGGGAAAAAATGGCGAGGTCTAGGGGACTCACCACACCACCTTCGGCGACGAGTAGCTTCTCCTTGAGTTGCGCGTTTTCGGCGGAGATTCCCTGGTAGGCTTTTGCGAGCTCCACGTTTTGGCGCTCGAGCTGCAGGCATCGCCTTCCCGTCATATGGGCAAGATCCAAGGACCGCAGCTGAGACCTCACGCTCTCATAGGCGAGAGTCCTCGCGGTCTCATCCTTGTAGGCCCCGGCATCCTCGCGCCCATAGAGGGCGAAGGAGAAGTCGAAGGCGTGGCCGCTGACAGTCGACTTCTCCACCCATGAGGGGAGGATGGTGGAGATGTCGGCTTTGTTAACCTCCAGCCTCCAACACACCAGGAGCTCGCCGGATTCATCTTTACGCTTCTGGCCGAGGCGGAAGTTCCAGTGGTTGACTGGAATGGGTGGGTCGGAGGTCCGGATGGCCTCCTTTCTCTGCTCATCAACCTCCCCCTCAGAAAGGATGGTGAGGTCGATCTCGCCGAGGGGAACCTCGACATGCTCCTTTCCCTTCGCAGAGGGGAGCGGGCCCCGGCTCTTCTTGGTCTTCTTCTTTGGCGGAGACTTGGGGGGTGGGTCCCGGTTGCTAGAGGCCCCCGGCCTCTTGCGAGAGGACGGCGGAGGCGGGGTGACGGTCTCGCGGCAAGCCTCCGCTCCCATGGTAGCAAGGGCGAGAGTGGAAGAAGGCTTCCTGCTGCTCGAATAGGGAGGGGTTGTTGGGCAGATCTCGCTCCCCTGGAATGAAGAAAGTTACGGTAAAAATTTGAAAGGGTGCAGGTTAGCGAGCAGGATTATTACCTTCCCCGGGAAGAACGGGAAGCAGCGAGTCGAGGTTCCGGCGAAGATGGATCACCTCGAAATTCTTCCTACAGAAGAACTGATACAAAGAGGCATCGCGGCCGCCGAGAGTTGGCGGTCGATAAGTGGTCTCGCCGTGCTGAATTGGCGAGAAGGGGACGTTGCCGAAGTTCCCCTTCATGAAGAGGGACTTTTGAGCCCAGTAGTGGGCCTTGTTCACGGTCTCGGCGACCTTTGGACCCGAGCCCACGAAGTAGGCGGTGTCGTCTTTGTAAGCTCGGAAGGAGAACAACTTCCGGAAGACCGGAAGGCTGAACTCGATGCGCTCATCGCGCATATAGCAGGCGAAGGCTATGATCACCGCCATGGCGTTGGGGGGTGAGCTGGCCTGGAACGACGTCGTAGTGCTTGAACACCTAGCGAGCAATAGAAAGCGAGGTCAGTACACGGCGAGCGAGATTGATTCAATAAGAGAAAAGGGTAAGCAAGATTAATCGGTACCTGGCGGACTTCAGGCCATAGGGGCAGGCGCAGGCCCACCGCAAAATGGGCCGTCGGGATGGCCAGCTCATCGGCAAGGAGGGAGTTGATCGCTTCGTCCTCGCGAGGGCGACGAGCCGAGAACGCGGGGGGTACGTAGTCGGCGACCGTCGTGAGGTACTCTTCCTCGGTCAGATTACAGTTGAAGAAAGAATGGTCGGTGAAAGCCCAGGCACACTTCCGCCGACCCTCGGCCTCGGCAGCATCAGAAACTATCTTGGAAACCTGCGAAAGAAGAAAGAGGCTCGAGGGAGAGACGGCGAGATCTCTCGAGCAAGGGAGGAAGAAGGGTTGACGATGAATGCGGTAGGTGGCTCTCAATTATGACCCTATTTATAGCAAAACCAAAATGGCGGGAAGAAGTTGAAGCGCCGATGGGTGCGGTTAGCAAAACGTCACCGCCTGAACGCGTGCGAGAGACACGTTGCGTTCAAAAAATGACACGTGGGCGAGATCTTCTCGTGAAGCCAGCATGAATAAATATTAGGCGTGAGCAGAATAGATTATGGCAGGAATAAAATATGAAAATGGCATAGCAATAAGAATAGCGAGCGAGAACCCACAAATAACTGTCAATAACTATTACCAAACAAGAATTCATAAATAAAAGTAGCAAATACTTTTGGGACTGTCCATTATAAGAAGAAACAATAGTAAACAAGAAAGGTTCGCAGAAGGGAGGCGGGCTCGCGGGACTAATGAGGCAACCATTTCCACCTGCCGCCACCTCGCAAGCCGGTCCGCGGCGGTACCCTAAAGTTGTAATAATCTTGGGCTGCTCGGCCCTCCTTATCCATAAGGTAGGCGTAGTCCCTCATCCTCGCAATATGCACCTCCGGCGTTGTGACAGTCTCGTCGTGGTCACGAGGTAACGCGGCTCGGAGTCTCGCGCACTCATCCATCAGGGCGACATGTCTCTCCTCGGCAGCTTCTCTATCTCGTCTCGCCTAAAGGTTGAGATCCATCAGCATCCGACCTTGCTTCTGAAATAATTCAGCAGTTCGTCTCTTCATCGCCTCGGGATCTCGCGGATCCCCCAAGAAGTCCTCCATTTGCTCTGGGAGGGGGGACACCCCTTCGTCCCCAAAGTCCGAGTCGGTGTACGGGGTCTCAGAGTGCTTTGCGAGAGAGAATAGACAGTTAATAGGTGGGGGAAATCCTCATATATAGCGAGGGTCTAGAAACCCTTACCTGGAGGAGGACGAGAAGGACCAGGGCGAGAAGACCCGGGCCGACCCTCAAAGACGTTGTCGTAGTGGGGCAAAAGAGATTTGCCCAAGCCAGGAGGGTACGCCGCGCTGTTGATTGGGGGGAATCTTCGGCGGTCTTGAGCCGCCAGAGTCCTCGCCCACCAGAAGATTGAACCCCGACATCTTTATGGTCGTGTCGGGGACCGGCGACAGAGGCCGCGAGTCTTGATGAGGCGGAGTCTTCTGGGGCGAGACTGCGAAGAGCAAGGAACCAGGAGCCATTAGTCAACAAAAATGCATGAGCGAACGAGAATAGCGGGGTACCTGCCGCCTTCTTGCCAGAGGGGTTCGTGCTGGCTGGCGGAACGTGGCGAGACCCAGTTTCAGGCTCGCCACTATCATTGTTGGTGGCGTGATCCTGCGATCAAGCGAGATTCAGAGAGATCAATTTATGAGCTTGGCTAGTTGTGACACCTACCTTCTCGGGGGAGCTGTTGTCTGGGAGAGATTCCGGTGGCGCTGACTCGTCCCCGGTTCGGCGAACCGTTTTCGCCTTCTTCGTTGTCGGCACCGGAGCTGGAGGTGGACGATTCGCCCATGCAGGGACTGTGCTCATAGAAGACTGCTCGCTAGCCTTGGAGGCTAGTAGGCGAGTCACCATTTCCTTGGAAAGCGACATCTTTCAACAGCTACAGTAAAGAAAAAAGGAGAAGAAGAAGGAAATAATGTTGTGTGTCACGGTGGCTCAAGGCGACATTTATAGCCCGCAGGTGGGTCCTACCAAAGATTCATGACAGATCATCAAGAAGCTGGCGAATACCAGGGGTTGGATGTTTCTTCGCGAGCCTAGATAGCCTCACGAAGAGCGGGGATTGTGTACAACCCCGATATTCGCCAGGCAAGGGGGAGGGGGCGTTTCGAGAGGTCAACATTGTGAAGAAAGTAGTAAGGGGGACAAGCCAGAGAAGTCCTCGCAAGAGTCGGGCGAGCGAGACAAGCCCTCGTCGACTGTTCGTTGGTGGGCTGGCGAGATGGGTACTCGCCGTGCATACGCGAGAAGGGATGGCGAGCCAACTGCTCGCGGGCCGCTTACAGCAGTTTTTTGGGTTCGACGAAAGGCGTTCGACGAAATCAAGCACGCTCGACGAAATCCACTCTGCGTTCGACGAATTCCCTTCTCAGTTCGACGAATGTCGAGTTCCGCCAGATAAGTTCCTTAGCGGTTGGGCCGGGAGGGTCTATCGTCTCGGCGGCCCAGTCTCATCCCAACGGATCCGCTGAGGAAGGCAGTCATCTCGGGGGGACCAGGGTGAGCTCGCAGGAAGGCGCGCGAGACCGGGTCTCAGTGGATGACGCCAGAAGGGTCCCAGGCGAGGTCTTAACGACGCGCTCGCCAAGAGGGATGTCGCGGAAGAGAACCGCGAGAAGGCAGCGAGAGCTCTCGCGAGCAATGTTCTCGCAAACCCCTTGATCGTAGATTGATAGGGAGGTATTACCTTTTTACCCCCGGTGGTCTACCATTAGCCTTTCCAAACAGCAGGTTTTGGCTGTTAGCAGACCAATTTTGGAGTGCGAGTAGTAAAATCAAAAGGCGGAATCCTGCTATTTGCAGGCCAGTCCAGAAAATCTATAAATAAGACCCAAAATGCACCTTTGGAGGAGACTTCTTTTTTTAGAACTTCTCTCTCTTCATGCTTTCCTTGGTTGGCATTTTCAGAGCTCTCCAAGGTGCCCGGGCTTCAGCATTGGCTTGGGAGGGGAAGTGCTCTAAAGATCTTCCGGGTGTGTGGTGGGTCCTCCTCGCTGAGTCTAAGGGTCCGTGTCTAGTTCCGAGGCTTCAGTCTGTCCCTTCAAGAGATTAGTAAGTTCCAGCTGCCCCCCAACTCGTTGGGGGCCCCGAACTCCACAGAGACCATTTACTGGTTTCAACAAGACAGATGCTTTTTCTTTCAGCCACCAACCAACCACGGAACACCGACAACTGTTCTACGATGGTCCAAACAATGGTGGGAAATTTTATTCTAACATCAAAAGCTGTTTTTTGTTGTTGTTTGAATGAACAACTTTTACAAAGAGCTTCTTCAAAAAAGCTATTTTATAGGCTTTTTGAGAAATCAGTCCAACATATCTTTCTAAAAATTGTTTTCTCTGCTTTTAGTTTTTTCTTTTTTATTAATTTCATTTCGCTACATACCAATCAAACATTTTTGTCCGAGCGTGCATTTTCGATCTGACACTCATTTTTTGCCCGTGCAACAATTTTTTGTCAGGGTGCTCATTTTTTCGCCCGAGTATGAATTTTTTGCCCAGATGCGCATTTTTCGTACATGCAAAATTAGTCTGTCAGACTTTTTTTATTAAGACTGATTTATTTGGATGAAATTAGATAAATTTTAAAAATTAAGATCAATTCCATTTTTTTAAGAATTGGAACCAAGAATGCACGCTCGGGCAAAAATCAAGCTCTCGGGCAAAAAACGGCCGCACGGGCAAAAAATGAGTGCCCAACCAAAAATGCTCGCTCGGACGAAAATGCTTGATTGATATGTAGCGAAATGAAGTTAAAAAGAAAAAAGCTGAAAAAACAGTTTTTAGAAAGTTATGTTGGGCTGACTTCTCAAAAAGCCTATAAACCAACTTTTTTGAAGCTCTTTTGTAAAAACTATTCATTCAAACAACCAAAAACAGCTTTTGTTGTTCGAATAGATCTTTGTGAATAAAAAAGCTGCTCCAAACAGAGCCTAAATCGCTCACATGCAGTACGAATCTATCCCTAAATTGCTTTTCGCATGGGCCATCACTCTTCACTAAAACGAAAATCTTTCAACATCAACCGCATGACATTTCTGCATCAACATCATCTATTTCGCTTATCTGATACGAAATTAAATTATGTTCTCATGTGCGTCGACGGAAAGATGTACTTTAAATACTGAAAGGAAGAAGTTTCCGCATACATTTATTGCAATTTCTTTGCCGAAATGATTCAAATCATGAAAGTAAAAGGGTTTCATCAACAGAAGCAGAATCCTTGGAGAATTCTGGTAGATCCAGTGCAGCCCAGGCAATGCTTGCGTCCTCTTTAGTTGGTACATATGCATCTAATAATTTTTCCTGCATTCCAATATATTAATCCAGATTTGAGCATATCAGCATTATGTGTTATAGCTTCTTTGCAATAAATTTGTTTTTTTTACCTCATCGTGCGGGAGAAAGTTCCAAGATGTTAGAATCTAAGCATTCAATGTAAAATTAATTGTTTGTAGGTGGAGAGGTTCGGATTTATATTAAGACTTCGTTTGACGCGGCTTTTTTGCTCCGTTGAGTTTGGACAAAAACGCCACATCATAAAATGTATATTTGGCATGACAACAGTTATGATCGCTATTAAGAAAAGAAAACTAGATTTGAACATAAAAGTGGATGAAGTTCCTTAGGTGAGGTGGGGCGTTCACGAACAACAGTTCATAACCACCGCTTTCACGACCGCTACCATCACGCCAAACGGAGCCTAAGTGACAAGACTACGTGAGTTTCCCGATACGACTATCAATACTATATGATGAAAGGGGAGCCCCCTCTTTGGTATAAAACTAGGGCCTTCTTTTTTAACCTCTCATTTGTTATCATTTTTACATACTTTACTTTGTAAAATAGAATGAAGTAAATATACATAATATTAAATAAAGTGAGTGTAGATACTCTCGCCCCTGGAAACTGGACATGCTGAACATCTACAATAGCTGAAATATTTATGTTGTCGATCGGATGTTATGCATGGTGGCACATGCCCATTACCCAAGAATTCTCAAAAGGCTCCATCACGTGTAGGGGTCTTTGGCCTCTTAACACATTTTTTTATTGCGTAACATAGGAGTAGACCGCTGAGTTGAACCTGCTCTGATACCATGTTATATCCAACCTAAAATCAACTTGTTGTAGCCTTGTAGGTGGAGAAGCTGAAGATGTATATTTCGTCCACAAGCTACATGAGTTTCTTGATATATGACTATATTCTTAGAATTGCCCCTCGTGTGTAGGATCTCCGACATCTAACACATAAAATTATTTCGGGCCATTTACCGGGACCTCCCCTCTAAGTTTGGAAAATTACAGATTGCACCCCTCTTATTATTGAAATTACAAAAACCTCCCCTCAATGTTACAAAACATAACATGTACCTCCCCTGAGGTTCACATTTCATAACATCCATGCACAAAAATACCCCCGTCAGAATACATTTTCGGGGGGGGGGGGGGGGGGGGGGGGGGGTATTTTGTGCATGGATGTTATGAAATGTGAACTTCAGGGGAGGTAAAGGTTATGTTTTGTAACATTGAGGGGAGGTTTTTGTAATTTAATAAGAGAGGTGCAGTCTGTAATTATGCTATCTTCCAGGGAAGTTTTTGGTAATTATTCGAAAATTATTTTTTTAATTGCGCAAAGTGGGAGTGAATGGTTGGGCCTAGCCTGCATTGGTACCCTCATCGCCTCAGTTTAGAATCTAAGCATTCAATGTAGGGCCGATGGTTCTAGATGGAGATCTCAAAATCTACATCAAGGGCATAACCTCATATGGGTTTCAAAATGTGGGACTATATTTTCAGCACACTCCTTACATGTAGCCATGTAGGTGCTTGGACCTATAAAATACAAAATGATCTTTTAATTGAATGTAGGGGTGAGTTGATGGGTCTATTCTGCTTTAATAATTCATGTTAGAATTTCAGCGTCCAGCATAAAATTAATTTGTTGTTGGTGGATAGGCCCAAGATCTTATATTAAGTGCACAAAGTCTAAATCAGATGCCCAACGTGAAATTATAGTCTTAACCACCCCCTCCCCCAAACAACTAAAATGGGATATTTACACTTTAAAACATGAACTAGTTTTTTTTAGTCATGTCATGTCCTATTGTTGTTAATGGAGCACCTTAGACTCACCTAAGGCTCGAAGCTCTCCAGGCTCAGAGTTTTGCATCTTCGTGCGCTTTTTTGCGCCTTTGGAGCATTAAAGGCATGCCTGAGTGAAATTTATGCTGTATTTTTTTTTCAAAATAAAGAAAGAAATAATGTAAGAACTAAATAAATTTTGCATGATTAAGTGTTTATGAAACATGATCGAGCACTCAAACTTAGATATGATGTAAGTGATCATATTGATTCTATTTTTATAGATATATAAATGATAGTAATGAATGATTAATGAGTAGAATAGATGAAGAATTTGATCAAGAAGATTTTGATATTGATTATTTAAAATGGATGTGGTTGCGCCTTGCCCTCGTCAGGCGTGCGCCTGCGCCTTGAGCCTAGGATCCAAGACCCCATTGCGCATTGGCGCGCCTGAGCCTTTAATAACTAAGATCAAGTCTCATGTGATGTGGTTCATTGGGCCTAGCTAGTTTTGATATACTAGGTTAAAATCTAAGCATCCATTTTAAAACCATTGGGTTGTAGGTGAAAAAACATGATATCTATTTTATGTGCACAAGATCACATGAGTTTTCTGACGTGGCACTATATTCTCAACAGAAGAATGACTTATGTATACTAGTTGGTTTGCAGTAATGTAGAAGAAAGTGATGCTATGCAAATAAGAATGTTATAGTCATGCATGTTAAGAAAGAGTGGATATGTGGACAAATGTTATTTAACATAAGTTTAAAATACCTCATCAAGCAACTTCCTAATGTATCCAATGAAGATCAAGTGTGCCGCCTTCTTATCCAGATTGCCGAGCTCATCAGATATACGCAGTTTCTGCGACAAAAGATAGACCACAAAGAAACTGTTAGAGAAGTTGAAAGAGCTTGAAGCTAAAATCTGAGATATTATTCACCCGATAGATTAGGTTGCCTACTAAGAGGAATGGCGGGAAATGAACCATTTAACGATTTCGATGGAATGAGTTCTGTTTTGTTATGAAGTGGAAATTGCAGGGGAGAGAGGAAGAAGATTAGCGGAGAGACAAAAATTGTGGTTACCAAATTTGTGGTTAAATAGAACAAAAATGTAGTTTGACGGAAACCCTCGACTCGACCTTGGCAAATTTTCTCTAAAATACTTGAGTGATCAAAAGATATCTAAATTCTAACACAACTCTTCTTGGTATACTCTCGGCATGCTGATTAAGAAACCTAGGTTTCCTTCATTAAATAGTTTAAAAACACCCAATCATATTTAACAATATTTCCTACTAAAGACTCGTAATATTTTTTATTGCAAATATTATTCAGGATCTCCAAAATAGATTTCTTGCATTCCGACATGATTACTAGGCATGGTTCACACGTTGATATGCATGCAATCGGATTGCAATATAATATATGAGGGATACAATCACGAGATATTCTCACGTCAGTTGGTTCCCTCGAAGAGTCCTCTCCAAGTACGGATCCAAGGCCCAAGACTCAAACGATAAAAATATAATATATATATATATATGATTTAGACATATAATATACATATATATATATGATTTAGACGTATAATGTTCGACTGCTAACATAACATAAAATAGCGGACGATATGATCAAAAGTCATGTCGGACGATATTTTTACAAAATGACAAAATCAATTTTTATAGAAAAATATATTGTTTTAACTTAAAAAATAAAATGTCGAAGGACATTTAAAACAATGAATGCACTGTTGGGTATTGTATCCACAATAACATTGATTTGTGAGAAGTCATCCTTGAACCAAGATTAAATTGCTAGTGTATTTGATATGTCCTTCTAGTATTGTTCTTGCAGGTTCACATTGCTAAGTGTAAACCAATGTCAGGTCACAGTGGGTCAATAAGCACAGTTTCATACAATGTAATTCCTCATTGTGTGGAACATGGTGTTGACTCATGTGTGATCTCTCTATTGGGATACACTTCATTTTCAAGACTATTGAAGCCCATGGTTTGGAGGTGCAGCTGGTGTCCAAGAGAAAAAGGAATAAAATTTTCTCTAAGTTAATTTTTCGAGAAATAAGGTTACTTCTCGAGAAATCCAATTGATGTCTCGAGAAGTCCTTGTAAGCTCTCGAGAAATCCTTTTCAAACCTTTACTACAAGTTTCTAAAGGTTTCTCGGCAAGACTTGATATTTTCACTAAATTTGTCAAGCAAATTCAGAACGAATTAGATTGTTCGGTGGTCAAAATCAGAAGTGACCATGGAACCGAATTTGAATCTGGAGCCATGACAGATTTATGTGAAAGCCTTGGTATCTTTCATGAGTTTTTCTCTCCTCGAACTCCACAACAAAATGTGGTAGCTGAGAGAAGGAACAGAACACTCATTGAGGCTTGCAGAACAATGTTGAGTGATTCTTCACTTTCGGAATACTTCTGGGCTGAAGCCGTCAACACTGCATGCCACGTGCAAAGCACAGCACTCATAAATAAAAACCATGAAAAGACTCCCTATGAACTACTAAAAGGCAAGAGACCCACCATCTCCTATTTTAGAATCTTTGGCAGTAAATGCTTTGTTCTTAACAATGGGAAGCATTACAAAACCAAGTTTAGTGAAAAAAGTTTTGAAGGTATATTCGTAGGTTACAGTAGCCATAGCAAAGCTTATAGAGTTTTTAATAAGAAAACTCTGATTGTAGAAGAATCTATTAACGTTGTATTTGATGAGACGAGCTTGCTACATAGCAGCTCTTCTAGTGCTTCTGTTGAAGATGCAGGTTCAAGGATGCAAGACTTATGCTTGGATAAGCCATTGAAAGAAGATGCTTAAAACTTCATCAAGATCCCTCCCCCAACCTCAAATGAAGAGGAAGATCATCCTGATGAAGAGTTAGTGCAAGTGGAGGAAGACATTCCAGTAGTAGAAATAGCTCCTGGTGTTCCAAATAATGCAAGGAATCTTGAATTCAGACACCTGAGGGACCATCCTATTGATCAGATCATAGGAGACCCTCATGGCGGCATAAGAACCAGAAGAGGTACTTTTAATGAAAATATGCATTTAAGTTTCCTCTCGCAGGTTGAACCAAAGAAATTCCAAGAAGCAAATGAAGACCCCTCTTGGATAGTTGCTATAGAAGAAGAACTAAATCAGTTCAAGCGTTGCAAAGTATGGACTCTTGTTCCGAAACCCAAAGATAAGAACATTATTGGAACAAAGTGGGTATACAGAAACAAGTTGGATGAAGAAGGAACGATAATAAAGAACAAAGCCAGACTTGTAGCGAAAGGATACAGACTGGAGGAAGGAATCGATTTCGATCAGACTTATGCTCCTGTGGCAAGGCTCGAAGCTATTAGGTTGTTCCTTACTTATGCTGCATTCAAGGGATTCACCGTATACCAAATGGACGTCAAGTCAGTTTTTCTCAACGGTAATATTAAAGAAGAAGTATACGTGGAACAACCCCCAGGTTTTGTTAATCCTGATTATCCTGATTATGTTTACTTACTGCAAAAAGCTCTATATGGTTTAAAACAAGCTCCTCGAGCTTGGTATGAAACGCTGTCTAACTTTCTTCTTGAGAACAAGTTCACAAGAGGAAAGATAGATAAGACATTATTTCTTAGGGAAGTAAAAGACAAGATTTTGCTAGTGCAAATCTATGTCGATGACATTATTTTTGGCTCTACGGACGACAACCTTTGCAAGAAGTTCTCCAAACTTATGCAAAGGAAGTTTGAAATGAGCAGTATGGGTGAGCTGAAATATTTCTTAGAACTTCAGGTGAAGCAATCTGAAGATGGAATTTTCATCTCACAGACGAAATTCACCAAGGAGTTGGTTAAGAAATTTGGAATGGAGAGTGCAACCTCTATGAGGACTCCAATGAGTTCAGCTATGTCTCTAGACAAGGATGAGAAAGGGAAACCTTTCGATGAAACCAAGTACAGAAGCATAATTGGTTCTCTGCTCTACCTTACTGCTAGTAGGCCTGATATAATGTTCTCTACATGTGTATGTGCTAGATATCAGGTGAACTCTAAGGAATCTCACTATACTGCTGCAAAGAGAATTTTAAGATATTTTAAGGGTACACTAAAACTTGGCTTATGGTACCCAAGAAGTAATGATAGCGAGCTAATAGGTTTTTCAGATGCAGATTTTGCAGGTGGTAAAGATGACAGGAAAAACACTTCCGGGACATGCCAATTTCTCGGAAGAAGACTTATTTCCTGGAGTAGCAAGAAGCAGAATTGTGTTGCAATTTCAACCGCCGAGTCAGAATACATTTCTGCAGGCAGTTGTTGCGCACAACTTCTCTGGATTAGAAATCAACTTCAAGATTATAATATGAAGATCAAGAACATTCCAAAGTTTTGCGATTCCTCCAGTGCAATAGCTATCGCAAATAATCCAGTCTCGCACAGCCGGACAAAGCATATTGAATTAAGATATCATTTCATCCGGGAACATGTGGAGAATGGGGACATCAATCTATGCTATGTCCCGACGGACAAGCAAGTTGCGGATATTTTCACGAAGCCGCTGGATGAGACCAAATTCACTTTCTTCAAGACAGAGCTTGGAATGCTCAACATGGAGTAATATTCAAGTCAGGAAGAAGACAAGAAGGAAGGTAGATCTTCATCTGTTCAAACTCTAAAGGAAACAAAGGTCTGAAATTCTGAAGAAAACTCCAAGTCATTTTTTGAGACTTCTCGAGAAATGGAATTCATCTCTCGAGAAATGGTGTTTCTCTGGTGAAAAAGGCTAAATGACAGAATTTTAGTACTTCTAGAAAATTATATTTTACTTCTCGAGAAATGAAGTTATCTCTCGAGAAAAGACCTGGCGAAGATGAGTCTGCTGAATTCTTTGATTTCTCGAGATATCATTTAACTTCTCGAGAAATGGCATTTATTTTCGAATTTCAGAAATTCTTATTTTCGGGAATACGAAAGGGCAGGTACGCAGCTGTTATTTAAATGTTAAATAAAATTCATTTAAATGTCAAATCAAATCAAAACTATAAATAGAAAATCTCGAATGAATTGATGTTCACGTAAACCCCTTCCCTTTCTTCTCGAAAGCCCTTCAACTGTTCATCTTCTTCTCGCGATATTCGACGTCTGGTTCGATTCTTCTCGCGATTTCTCCCTGTCAGCACAGGATTTCCGACTCGTTTCGATGGCTCCTGGTCTCAGAGCTAAGATAGGCGTTGGCAGTGAACTTGAAAGGTTAGGTCTAAGCAATCTCTCCGACGATTTTCAGAATTTGTTCTATCTCCTAGAAGCAGCCGGGTTGTCCTTCATCTTGGAACACCCTTGTCGAATTCTATTCAGAGAAGTTGAAGAGTTCTTTATCAATGTGAAAGTGGTAAACGAAGGAAAATGTTGATATCCTTTGTGGACAATCTGAAGATCAAGTTTTCAACCAAATATCTGAGGCTACCAGTTATATAGAATCTGAAGATGATCTTGATGACCTCGATTGGGCCAGAACTATGACATTTTGTGGTTTAGATAAGGCTGATACACCTGTTAGAAGACAGAGGATGAATGGTATTGGAAAGCTGCTGGTAGGCATTGTTTCTAAGGTCCTTTGCAAAACAGGAAGTTTAGGATATGTCTCTGAAGATGTCTTCTGTCTGATGATTGCAGTGGTGACTGGGAAGAAATGTGACTGGGCCACACTTCTCCTTTCTAAAATTAAAGCAAGTCTACTTGCTCCAAATTATGCAAGGATCCTTACTTTATATTTGAATCAGTTTAACCCTACAATGTTTGACATGTCCAAGGGTGTGGTCATTCATCATCTGAAGAAGCTAAATGTCTCCACGATTCAGAGGTGGGACATCAGGATAACAAAGCCAGTAAATGCAGGTGCAAATTCCCAGGGAGAGCCTCTTCCCTCTGTCACTTCTGAGGATCAGAATGTGACTCCAGTTCCAGCTCCGGGTGGGACATCAGCTCCAGCTCCTCCTTCTGATACTCCTCCTCTAGAAGCTACTTCAATTCCAACTCAGCCACCAGTTCAATCACAGTTGTCAGTTCCTCAAGAACCTCTTCAATCTGCAGAACCAGCTCAACCTCCTATCTCAGCTCAAGCTTCAACTAATCCAGTTGTTCCTGATGCTCAAGATGTTCTAAATGCTCAAGAGGAGGATACTCTCCCTCTCATACAAGATGATGTTGTTCCATCTCCTCCTCCTCCTCCAGATGTTGATATTGAGAATGTTCAGGCAGATTCTGTAGCTACCACAATTGCAGATATAGTTAGTGATATTCAAAAGGATGATATGGCAGAGCACAGTTCCAGTGATCAAATGGCAGGATCTGGTGCAGTTTTTGGCTTTACCAATGAAGCTGATGATGTGTCAGTTCATGGGTTTTCTCCTCCCCAGCACATTTTGAGGGGGAGAAAGAGTTCTGTGTGGAGGCACACAAGGTTGCTCAAGCAGAGATAATTTGTGAGGAAGGAGATGTGGTTAAAATTTCTTCTCCAAAAGTTATAAGTTCTGTGGTTCTTGAAGAAATTCCAGATGATTTCAGATCTGCTATTATTCCTACACCTCCTTCTCCACCTTTGTTTGAGGAAGATTCTATTCTTGGTAAGATTGAGTTGTTGCTCAAGAAGCAGAGTGCAAAGTTTGAAAATTCAATTCAGGAAGTTCATACTAGAATCTCAGTTGTTGAAAAAGAAATGAGTAGAAGCCTAGCTGAAATTAAAGTCAATACAGACAAAATCTAAGAGCTTGTAATTCAAGGTGGACAAGCCATAGACCATACAATTGAGGGTGTAGCAAGGGTGTTGGCAGAAACTATTCAGGTCAGAAAGACTCAAGAATCTATGGCATCAAAAGCAGAAGAAAGTTCTTTCAAAATTATTGATGAGGTTGGTATGTTCAAAGAATCTGTAATCCAAACCCTTACTGTAGAAGTCAGAAAGGGGGAGGATAAGATGACAGAGCTTTTGGATCATTCATTGTCTGAACTTCAAAGAAGTTTGGGAAATTAGCATGAACAATTTTCTTCTGGTGTCCAAAGGCAGATTGCAGATATCAATGCTCACACTACAAAGACTGCTGTGTGGATACATACTGAGATTTTTCTTGAGTTTGCAATTCAACCTCAATTTTCAGCTAGACCTGAAGGGCAACCTGAATATGAAGCTCCTGCTGCCTATTCCCAGGTTTGGCCTGCAGAACAATCTGAAATTCAGTCTAAGGTGCCTGGTTCAAGAAAAAGAAAGTATGGAGAAGGGCCATCTGCTAGTAGGCCTGTCCCTGGGCCAGGCTCTGGAAAGGCAGTTGCTACTGAAGATGTTCCAGAGGTGTGGAGTCCTGTTTCTAAAATAATTATTCTTGACTCATTCAAGCTAGTGGATGAAGGTGGTATGAAGGTTTCAGACTATTTCAGCACAACTGAATGGAAAAAGTATGAGACAAGCATGACAAAGAGAAGAATACACTTCAAGACTTATGGTTATAGCAATCCTGCAGCTCCAACCCCTCCTCCAAGATACCATCCTAAGCCATATGCTTATTTTGCAAGACAAGAACAGAAGAAAAGAAGCAATGCATGAAGAAAGGATTATGAGACCCATCAAAACTTATACTCAATCTGATTGTGTGAACATTAATTCATGAAGACAATCTTAAATATATATGTTGATTTTGATGAAGACAATCTTATATATATCATTATTGATTTTGATGCTCTCTCTGCGTCATATCTTTTCTTTTATGGTGTGTTTTGTTTGTGTTTTATATTGATGCAATTCATCTTGGTGAATAAGATTCTGACTTCTACAAATAGGGGGAGATTGTTGGGTATTATATCCACAATAACCTTGATTTGTGGGAAGTTATCTTTGAACCAAGATTGAATTGCTAGTGTATTTGATACGTCCTTCTAGTATTGTTCTTGCAGGTTCACATTGCTAAGTGTAGACCAATGTCAGGTCACAGTGGGTCAATAAGCACAGTTTCATACAATGTAATTCCTCATTGTGTGGACAATGGTGTTGACTCATGTGTGATCTCTCTATTGGGATACACTTCATTTTCAAGACTATTGAAGCCCATGGTTTGGAGGTGCAGCTGGTGTCCAAGAGAAGAAGGAATAAAATTTTCTCCAAGTTAATTTTTCGAGAAATAAGGTTACTTCTCGAGAAATCCAATTGATGTCTCGAGAAGTCCTTGTGAGCTCTCGAGAAATCCTTTTCAAACCTTTATTTCAAGTTTCTAAAGGTTTCTCGGCAAGACTTGAGTTTCTCGAGAAATCAAAACAGTTTCTCGAGAAATATGTCTGTCTCTCGGAAAGTCTTTCTCGTCTGCCAGTAAAGTTTTTCTAAAGGTTGTTTTTCTTGAGAATTCAATTGTTCTCGAGAAGTCCATCCATCTCTCGAGAAATCCTTTTTCTCTCGAGAAGTTTATCTCTATCCCCCGAAAATCCTTCTATGTATTTTCTCGAGTAGAAGCTGCAATTTCTCGAGAAGTTTTGTATTTCTCGAGAAGTCTTGTTTTCGTCCTTTAAGTGATTTTTGATCTATTTGTCGGGACGTTAATTCCTTCTGTCTGATGTGACGGCTCGTTTGATTTCGTTTAAGGTTAATCCTACCTTAATTCATGTCATTAAGTCCTTAGCTATATAAGGCTTTCTTTTAAGGATTAATCAAGCAATCAATCATTCTAATCATTAAACCTAATTTCTATTCGATCTGTAAGAACGAGAAAGTGCCGCCGTCTATCGCCATTGTTGGAGATCGATCTATTGTTCTGAATCAATTGACTCCAGTGGAAGAAAAGGTTCGATTGATCATTGCTCCATCCTCTACTGTATCTATTGGATCAAATCGAATCGTAGAAGGTCAGATCTGAGTTATTTTCAATTTTTCCTCATCGACAACAAGTCAAAGCTTTTCAAGCCTCAAGAAGGAAGAAGATCTCTCAGGGTTTTCAGATCTGTTTTTGTATTGATAAGTATTGTATCAATCTCAATTTACATTTGTTGTAGAAGAGGTTTTTCTCCGAGTTGTAGGAGAGGTTTGTCTCCGAGTTGTAGGAGAGGTTTTTCTCCGAGTTGTAAGAGAGATTTTCTCTGAGTTTGTAGGAGATTTGTCTCCGAGTTGTAGGAGTGTTGACTCCGAGATTGTAGGGTCATTCTTGATCCGAGTTATAGTGAAGTAGTCAAGTCTAGCTGTGGTGCTAGATTGGCGAGGCCGGCAAGTGGAATACCCAAGAACGGGGAACCACTATAATTTCTTTGTGTCATCTGTGTTTGTGATTTGCTTTCTGCGCGTTCTATTTTATCAATTTTTTAATTCAGCAAAAGACGTTATCACCTATTCACCCACCTCTAGGTGATTTAGGTTGGCAACTAGATACTTTATGCACGCTTCAAGCGATTCTGGGGAAACCCAACTCGGGGCATCATCTGTGATTGGTGTCTCCTGCTTCAAACAGTGACAAAGTCCATGGAGGAAATTGACAATCAATGGCATCACGCGTGTGGAGCGGCGTCTGATGATGATTCCCTCAAGTCAAAGGAGGAAGATAACAATCGATGGAATAGAAAGGAGGGAGGTGAGAATGTTGAGCAATGGGCACGTGAGGCAACGAAGAACGTTGGTTGTGGAGTTCCTTTGACCTAGGGTTAGGCGCGCGGGGGGGGGGGGGGGGGGGGGGGGGGTCAGGTCGAATCACTATAATGCAATATAATATAAGAGGGATACAATCGCAAGGTATACTCGCGCAACACTCTTGAGGGTTGGTTCCCTCGAAGAGTCCTCTCCAAGGAGAGATCCGAGACCCAAGACTCAAAAGATGAAAATATAACTAGTTCTACTCCCCTTTATATAGTAGGGGTACAAGATATCATGTGCAACAAGTACAACTTAACTAATAGTAGACCGGCATTTAAGTATTATGGGTTTCCACGCATAACCTATGTTGGCTCAGAGGGAGAAAGGGTCTGGATAGTGTTTGCCTGACATATTGTTTTTCCGATAGAAAAATTCCATCGAAAAATAAATTCGAATACAACACCGTATGCAATGAACAGAAGTGGTCATACATGTTTTGTTTAATATTCCATCTTGCTTTAGCACGATCGTGCAAAATAAAAATAAAAAATAGAACAAGAATATAACTTGAAGGAAACACTCACTCGGTCCTTGGCCAATTTTCTCTACAAGAGAGAAACCCGAATTAAAATGATAATATGATTAACTTTTAAATAATATTTTCTAATAAGGATTCATAGTATATTTCAATGCAAATGTGACAACTGACCTCAACAATAAATTCCTTGGGGAAGAAGAAGACAATAATACTTGGGGAAGAGAGCCAGGGAGAGACAATAGGAGAGAAACCTTTCATTCATTCATCATATCCTCTATTACAACTTATAAAGCCTATTTATTGTCCTAAACACATATTGCATCCTCTAATATTACTCTTACAGTGTGCCTCCGTGCATGGCCCAATGTTGACTCATATGGTGAGAGGATCCAGACCGATGCTTGCCTAACATATTTCTTCTTTTTCTATAGAAGAAATTTCATCGAAAAATAGGATCCAGACCGATGCTTGCCTAACATGTTTCTTCTTTTTCTATAGAAGAAATTTCATCGAAAAATATTTTACACTTATTTTTAACATTCCGCCTTAATTTTGCCCTTGCGAGAAAAATGAAAATAAAAAAAAGTTCATGATGTTATATCAATATCGTAGATGTTATTTAAGGAGGGTGCATACATTCTCAAATAACTGTAATGTTGGAAGGCCAAACCTATGTTCAAAATAACTCATGCATGGCCTTAACAAATAAACAGGAGCTCAGACTACTCACAATTGTCCTCTTAGAAATGCCTGAAGAATAATCCCAGCTCACAGAAGCCACCATCTTAAAAATTCCCTGCATCTGAATCTTGGCCCAACCCAAGAAGACGCCCGAAACTTGACCAGGAAGTGCATCAAATGAACCATCATCTGATTGTTTACAATGAACAAAAATTAGTCACGAAAAATTCTTAATTTCAGATAAGAAATGATTTTAAATAGTTAATAACATCAGTATTCTACTTGCCAGGATCTATGCTGACAATCACACAGCAGTTTTGAGCAACAGCCTCATGTATCAGGCCTCTAGCGAGCAAAGGTTCAATTCGGCAGGCATTGTTTATCCCTGCATCATTTGTCTGACATATTATATTTGTTCGAAGGTAGAGCAAAACAAAATTTGCAAGATCCAATGATTCGTGAGTACAGTCTTCAAATGGAGGAAGGCCCCACAATTCAGGCTGAAACTCTAGAAGTGAATGAAGAATATGGTTTGCTATTAAATAGCTCCCCAGTTGATTCTGAAGTGATGGAACAGCAATTACAGTTGCTCCAGCGTCCTTTGCCGCTCTAACTCCAACCCTTGTTTCAATCATCAAGTTTTTAAATACAACTGAGTAAGAAGCTAAAGGGAATGAAATAACTCCCAAAAAAAACAGGAAAATTTTAAGAATAAGGGGCATTTACAGGGACCTCCCCTCTAAGTTTGCAAAATTACAGATTGCACAATTCATGAGATTGTCACGGAATCAAGTAAAATGACAAAAAATAAGCACTAAAGAATACAAGATTTACGTGGTCCACCCTAAGCTGGGATACGTTCAAGGGAAACAGCAGATCATTTCGCTAGATGGAAGAACAAATAGGTACAAGAGGAGAGACATCATTCAGATTTTTTTTTTCACGTCCTAATAAGATAAAATGAGTTTTATAGACAACTCTGTACATACAAAAAAGTCTGAAAGCTCGGCATAGTGGTTTCTAAAGCGAAGGGGTGATCCGAAGAAGTGATGAATGACATACTTACGAGAATATCTAGATGAATTACAATTCGAGGCATATAACTAACTGGATGAAAAACCTCGAGCTTTCGTTGGAAAATAACAGAAATTAAGAGTTCCTCAATAGCGTGAAGAATAAAGGATGAAATGTGGACTTAAATCCATATGCATTTAAGACCTCTTATAACCTTTCCATGCTATTTTCAATTTTTATTTGATAAATTTTTAGAAGGAACGACAATACCGAGTTAAATACTGTGCAATGCAGAGCATCACCAGCAATAATTGGTTCAGTTATTGCTATAGAATCACTTCAGGACGATTCCCCCTGCTTGTACTGCGGATGTTGTTCAGTTAAAACAACAGGAGGACCGCTTTCGTCTCCATGTCTTCTTGATGGACTTGAACATGGAACCTGATATGGTGCAGACACATATCCTTCACCGCTTTCCTCTCCCGTCTCTTCGGGAGGCATTCCGTATGGTCCTTGGTGATGAAGACCGCCAGAAGTCCCTCAGTGTTATTGCTCCTCCTGATCGCTCAGCTCTGTCTAGTGTGGGTCGAGGCCATGTTCCCAGTCCTAGATCCTCTATGCCTACTTGTGATTATTGCGCTCGCAGGGAACACACTCGGGAGGTGTGTTTCAAACTTCATCCGCATCTTGCCCCACCTGGCCGTGGTCGTGGTCGTGGACCTGCACGTGGGGTCCATAGACAGGGTGGCTCTCGCCTCTCGGCCCCATGATGTTGCTTACTCTACAAATGTCTATGACGAGACATCGTATTCCTCTCCTGGCCAGCTCACTGCTCATGAATTTGGTGTTTTTTGCCGCCTGCTTCACTCTCAATCTGATATTTCCTTCGGTGCTCCTACTTCTCTTGCTAATGTTGCTATGCCGAGTGCTCATGCGGCTACTGCCTCCTCTTTCGAGTGGGTGATCGAGACTGGTGCCACCCACCATATAACTGGTTCTTCCTCGAGTTTTCTTTCTTATACTCCTTTGTCTGGCAAGGACAAGGTCATTTTTGCTAATGGTGGTTTGTCCCCCATTGCGGGCAAAGACCACATCTCATATTCTCCGTTCATTTCACTTATGTTCTTCATGTCCCCTCATTTCCGCGCAATTTACTCTATATCAACAATATTACTAGATCTCTTAACTGTTTTGTAACCTTTTTCCTGACACTTGTGTTTTTCAGGAACTGAGTACGAAGCGGAACATTGGCAGTGGTAAGAACCGTGACGGCCTGTACTACCTGGACTCCCAGCTTCCCTCTCAGGCTCTTTCCTGCTCTGCTGTTACTGCTGATGATGTTCGCCGTTGGCGCCTACGCCTTGGAGATTCGTCCCCTGTTTACCTTCAAAAATTGTTTCTTGCTTTCTTACCGTTTCTACAAACCTTTGTATGTGATGTCTGTGATATGTCAAAATATGTGCGACATAATTCATCGCATTTATCTTCTCCTAGTAGCATTCCATTTGTTGTTATACATTCCAATGTTTGGGGGTCTTCCCCTGTTTTATCGTTATCTGGATTTCGTTGGTTTGTTATTTTTATTGATTGTTTTTCTCGCATCACATGGTTTATCTTTTAAAAAAGAAAAGTGAGGTTTTTCCATGTTTTCAAGCTTTTCATAAAATGGTGCAGACCCAATTTGCTGGATCTATTCGGGTTCTTCGAAGTGATAAGGGGGGGGGGGGGGGGGAGTATGATGATCGGGGCGTGTTTGGCTTTTACCTTACCAGTCATGGTATCATCCACCAGACAACTTGTGTTCACACCTCTACCCAAAACGGGGTTGCCGAACGGAAAAACCGGCACCTTCTTGACGTTGATCGCTGTCTTCTAGCCAATATGCACCTTTCTAAGTCTTATTGGGGTGATGTGCTCACCGTTGCACACCTTATCAACCGGCTTCCTTCCCGTGTTCTCGACTATGCCACTCCACTCGCCCGTCTCTCCACCACGACCGTTGTTACGAAGGGGAAAACACTTGCACTAAACGGAATAACTGGATACAATCACGAGGTATGCTCCTACCCACTTCAAGAGGCTGGTTCCTCCTAGAAGCTCCTCTCCAAATGAGAGATCTCAAACCTAATGATCCAAAAGATAAACCTAACTCCAAAACCGCCTCCTTATATAGGGAGGGGGGCTCACATGTCAATTCCCTAAAGCATACAATTTAAAATAGGAAATACAATAATAATACGCGCATGCGTAACAATCCATCCCGCCAGAAAATCGACCTTGACCCCAAGGTTGAAGTGTCGCCCGCCATCTAGTAATGATGTGTCTGCGGGTGGGCTGCCGCAGAGGTGCCTGGAGCTCCGTCCCGCGGTACATCCGTGATCATAAGGGCGTCAAAGTCAGCCATGTCGAACTCGACCAAGTCATTTCCGATGAGGGCCCGAAACTCCTTGGCAAGACACTTATGATTAGGCGAGTAGTGTTGCTTGCATCGGTAGCACAAACCCTTGCTCCGCAAGGCATTGTACTCTTGGTTGGAAAGGCGGTGAGTAGGGATATAACGATTGTTGCGTGGGACCATAATGGTTGGCCGAGGTAGAGGTATAGACAGGGGGGAATATGGTTGGTAGGGAGGTTTGGAAGGAGGCGATGGGAAAGGAGGGTCCCCAAACGTCGCCAGGAATTCGGCTTCCACTAGTGGGGAGAGGTCCATGGCTTGGTTGACAGTTAACGGTTGCAGAATACGGAGGCGGGCTCGGATATGGGGTTGTAAGTCGTGCATAAAGTAGACCAAGAAATGGTCGGGTGGAATACCTGGAACATGGGAGACCAACTGGATAAATGCATCAACGTACGAGTCAATGGAGTCGGTCTGACAAATTTCGCAAAGGTGTTCGATCATGGAGCCGGAGTAGCGCTGATCTTACCGCTGAATGAGGGCCTCCGTGAGAGTTGTCCAGGTGAGGCCGGGAGAGGGCTGGCGGAGCCAGCGGACCCAATGGAGGGCGGACCCTTCCAAGCCGATAATTGCTGTGGAGACCTACTGCGTCTGCGGAGTCTGGTGAATGTCAAAAAACTGCTCGGCGCGGGCAATCCAACCGAGCAGGTCAGTCCCGTTAAATGTGGGAATGTCGAGGCGTGGGAGTTGCGGAGGAGGCAATCCCGCTAGTGTGGGTTCTGCGGGGGATAATGTGCTGGGGGATCCCAATGTAGAGGCGGCAGGGAGCGGAACTTTGGTCGGGTTGCAAGTTGTGGAGCATGGCCATAATCGAAGTAAACTGCTCGTCTTGGGTCTCGAGATGAGAGTTGATGGTGGTGAGGGCATGTTCGTGGGCCTCCTCACGGGATTCCATCGAGTGACGACCCTTTGGCATAAGAAGAAGGGGGCACGGGAGCTGGAGGGTCGAGAGAGAGTGCAGGAGCTGGTTGGATCTGGCGGCGAGGAGAGCCGTGAAGAAGAAAACTGAGCGGCGCAGACTTTGCAGGCGTCGGCGAGGTCGTCTGGATCTGTTGCTGACGGACCAGATCGGGATCGGCGCAGGCACGAGCGAGATCGTCTGGATCTGTTGCCGCATGCGGGATCGGGAAGGAAGCAGAGGAGGGCGGCGGAACGGACTGGGTCTGTTGCTATCGGACGGAATCGAAGTTGCGGACTGGATATGGTCGAGCGGACGAGCGTTACGGAGGAATCGACGGATCACTGAGGCCGACGAAATCGATGGTTGTGGTCGACTGCGGAAGCTGGCTGTCACGGAAGGATCGCAGTTGACGCGAGGAGAAGGGCGCGGAGAGGAACCCGGCGTCACACGACGCGCAGGCGGGGAGGCTAGGTCGGACCAAATGTTATGACGGGGAAAACACTTGCACTAAACGGAATAACTGGATAAAATCGCGAGGTATGCTCGTGCCCAACTTCAGGAGGTTGGTTCCTCCTAGAAGCTCCTCTCCAAATGAGAGATCTCAAACCTAATGATCCAAAACCTAACTCCCAAACCACCTCCTTATATAGAGAGGGGGGCTCACATGTCAATTCCCTAAAACATACAATTTAAGATAGGAAATACAATATTAATAATATGTGCATGCGTAACAGCCGTTGTCCATACCTCTCATCTGGCACCCCGTGTCTTCGAATATGTCTATTTTGTGCATGTCCATCAACCTCACTGGGACAAACTTAACCCTCGGGCTCAACGCTGTGTCTTCCTTGGTTATTCCTCCACCACGAAAGGGTATCGGTGTTACCCCCCCCCCCCCCCCCCCCCCCCCCCCCTCCAGGCGTATGTTTTGTACTATGGATGTTACCTTCAGGGAGGGGGAATCCTATTTTCTGCCTTCGACTCACTCTCTTCGTCAGGGGGAGAGTAGTGGTGATAATGATGCTCATTCCACTGATGTTCCTCTTCCCCTTCTTCCTTCCGCTCCACCACAGTCACCTCTTCCGGGCCCCATGGCTCCTACCCCGATACCTTTGCCCGATCCTCTGATCTTTCTTCCGATCTCTCCTTTTCCTCACGTATACCACCGTCGTCCCTCAGGTACACAGGCTACTAGAGTTCCACCTCTACCTTTGCCCGATACTCCGATCTCTCCGTTTCCTCATATTTACCACCGTCGTCCCTCAGGTGCACAGGCTACTAGAGTTCCACCTCTACCATTGCCCACTTCAGCCTCAGATTCTGATGATGTTGATCTGCATATCCCTCTTGCATTGCTGAAAGGTAAAACTACTTGTACACAACACCCTATTTCTAATCATGTGGCTTACCACCATCTTACCTCGGCCCATCAGACATTTGTTTCTTCTCGCTCCTTGGTTGTTATTCCTAAGACGTGGCAAGAAGCTTTGGGTATACCGGTATGGACTCATGCCATGAAAGATGAAACGTCTGCCTTGGACAAAAATCACACAAGGGATGTTTCCTTCCTTCCTCCTGGAAAGAAAGCCATTGGTTCAAGGTGGATTTTCTCTGTTAAGCAAAACCAAGACGGTAAGGTGGAACGACACAAGGCACGGCTGATTGCCCAAGGTTACACCCAAACGCAGGGAGTAGACTACCAGGAGACCTTTGCTCTTGTGGCAAAGATGGATTCCATTCGGGTGTTGTTATCGTGCGTTGCTAGCATGGACTGGGATCTTCATCAACTAGATGTTAAGAATGCGTTTCTCCACGGTGAACTTGATGAGGTGTACATGAAATTCCCTTCTGGATTTGTGAAGAAAGGAGCTGAAGGGCTTGTCTGCCGCCTAAGGAGATCCTTATATGGCCTGAAACAGTCACCTAGGGCATGGTTTGGCAGATTCCTCACGACTATGCTCAAATTTGGGTACAAGCAGGCACAGTCTGACCACACTATGTTTATCCGGAGATGTGATCAGAGGGTTATGGTCCTGATCGTCTACGTGGATGACATTGTGATCACCGGAAACGACACTGATGAGATTGTTAATCTCAAGTCCCTCTTATCTGCTGAATTTGAGTTGAAGGACTTGGGAAGATTACAATACTTTCTGAGTATCGAGATGGCAAGATCTACTCAGGGAATCTTCATATCCCAACGAAAGTATATATTAGATCTCTTAAAGGAGACTGGGATGCTTGGTTATGTTCCTGCGAACACTCCTATGGAAGAAAATTATGGGATTTGGGAAGATGGTGATGGTGATCGAACTGATGTATCACGCTATCAGAGATTAGTTGGGAAACTCATATATCTATCTCACACACGTCCTGATATTACATATGCGGTTGGAATTCCGAGTAGATATATGCATGCTCTCAGGATCAGACATCAAGAGGCAGCATGTCGTGTGTTACGATATTTGAAGAAAGCCCCTGTCCGTGGACTCTTGTTCTCCAAAAACAAACACTTGAAGATCGAAGTTTTTATTGATGCTGATTGGGCTGGATCTCATGATGACCGAAAATCCACAACAGGATACTGCTCCTTTGTTGGTGGAAACTTGGTGACTTGGCGTAGTAAGAAACAGAATTTGGTAGTCAGATCTAGTGCTGAGGCAGAATACCGTGCTATGTCACAAGGCCTGTGTGAGGGTCTATGGTTGCGCACTGTGGTACAAGATCTGTTTTTTTTAGATCGTCCCTTTTTCCTTGTTCTGTGATAATAAAACAACTATTAGTATAACTCATAATCCTGTCCAGCATGCAGGACAAAGCACGTTGAGGTTGATCGACACTTTATCAAATATCACCTGGATAAAAAGACAATGGTTATACCTTTTGTCCATTCTAAATATCAACTGACCGATGTCTTCACCAAAAGCTCGGGAAGTGATGTGTTCACTGACGATATTCAGAAACTTGGGATGACTGACATCTTCCGTCCGACTTGAGGAGGAGAGTTGTGATTCGAGTTAATATTTTACAAGTCGTATTTCTTGTGTTATTCTCGTTTGGGGGTAGTTTGGTCCTTTGGTATTTATTGGTCTTGTATAAGTATGTGTATGGCCTTGAATTAGAATCAATGTAGTGATTTTCCGGTTCAACTAAATCCTCCTTGTTGTTATAATTCTCTTAGGTTAGATTCTTATAAGAATTGTCCAACTTATCTTATTTATGTTTAGGAAGAAGATTGGTGGATAAACGAATGGAGTATAGATCAAGAGGTACATTGACGCAAACCTCCACGACACCGGAAATAAATATCGGTTGTTTGGTGAAATCGCGGGAGTAACGGAGGGAGGCCGCCCGCTTAAGCTGCTCCTCGCACTGGAGAGGTCGGGAAGAAGCACTGGAGACGGCGTTTTCCGGCGGGGAAACAATTCCTGCTGCGGGAAACACTGGAGATAGCGTTTAATGAACTTAACGAGGCAAAATCCAGCTACAGGAACGAGAAACGGATGGGGAAGGGGTATCAGGTGCCGGTTGAGAAAGAATAAGGCGTAGCGGAGGCCAAATCCAACGACGACCGACGCGAGGGGGGGGGGGGGGGGGGGGCGACACCGATCGGGAAGAAACCCTAGGCTCGTACGCGAGGGGAGAGGGGGGCGGGCTGGGCTGTACATAACGCATAGGAAGAGAAGAAAAAAATAGGATTTTAATGATTTTAGACTTGTTTAATGGTGTGCCCATAGCTGTTATTGGTGTGCTCGTAACACCACTAGTAAAATATTAGTAACATAACACGATTGCTATTAACAAGTGTTAGAATATTATCTTATTTGGTTGTAATTAAGTGTACCCCCTCTATATATAGAGGGCTTATTATTGAAACATTAATTAAGTTTTCCATTTCATCATGGTTTCAGAGCGATCCGTGACCTAACCCTCTCGGTTCACGACCGAATCCCGCTTCCGTTCGAAACCTCGCCCCCGCGCCTCCCGCCGACCCCGCTCCAGCAAGGTCGCCGCTCCAGCCTCACCCTCGCGCCTCTGCCGATCCCGCTCCAGCGGCTCCCGCTCCACACGATCGTCGATCCCGCGCCTCCCGCTTCAGCGACCGCCAGCGACTCCCGCTCCAGCGCCGCTCGCAAGTTCACTCAAGCAAGCCCGCCTCCTCTTCTGCCCTCTTCTAATGGCGCCGGCGGTCTGCTCTTGAGATGCTTCTTTCTCCGGCGCCACCTCTCCTCGTGATGTTCGGCTGGATGGATATCCTTGCCTCTTGATGCCCTAATTTCTTGGGCTTTCCTCTTCCCGGATTTCTATTCCGATTTTCTGCTTTTGAGCCATGGGGTCTAGCGGTTCGGATACCCCTCTTTCCGGTGATCTCCCTCCGTCTCTACCGGTGTTACTCCACCTCCTCTTTCCGGTGGTCCTCCTTCGTCGGTCTTCTACCGTGGAACCAATAATCATAATACCTCTCAGATCACTACTATCCGGCTTGATGAATCCAATTACCTCTCATGGTCTCGTTCTATCACCCTGGCGCTCAAAAATCGGCGCCTCTTTGGCTATGTCTCTGACCACATGAGGGAACCGGATAGGACTTCTTCTGAGTGGCCCCAGTGGGAGTCCGAGAATTCCTTGGTCATGTCTTGGCTTACTAATTCGATGCAGGAGTCCATTGCCCGCAACTATCTATTTCTGGACAATGCTACTGAATTTGGCGTCGTGCGGAGTCTACTTACTCTCGCCGTGGCAATGCTGCTCAAATCTTCCAGTTGAGCCGCAAGATCTGTTTACTCAGGCAGGGTGATCGTCCTCCTTCAGCATACTACTTGGAGTTCACGCAGCTTTACCAAGAGTATGATCATTTTGATCCTCTTGTCTTTGCTAGCCCTGTGGATGCGGCGATGGTTAGAGCCAGGGATGACCGCAATCGCATATTTGAATTTCTTCATGAATTGCACCGCGACTTCGATCAGATCAGTGTTCAGATTCTGGGACGCCCACAGATACCTTCTCTTCCAAAGGTCTACAGTTTAGTGCAACAGGAATTTGATCGCCGTCAGACTCTCCTTCCTGACTCTGTGCCGGAGAGCTCTGCCCTTGCCGCTTGTACCCCCTCTCTCCTTGGTATGCGTCCACGGGACCCCAAGCCGAAGAGTTCTGATAAGGATCATCTCCTATATGATTATTGTGGTAAGAGTCGCCACACTCAGGATACCTGCTTCAGGCTTCATGGGTTCCCTACCCCAAGAGGGCGTGCTCCACCTCGTGGTGGTCGTGGTCCTGGACGCTTCTCTGGACGTCATGCTGCTCCGCGTGCCGCCCATCTTACTGATGTTGCCGCCGACATCTCTCAGGGTTACTTTGTTACTGATGCCTCTGCCACTCTTGGTGGCTTTACTGCGGACGAAATGTTGGCTCTTCGACGCATGATGCAGGGCCTTTCTGCGGAGCCTTCTGCCTCTTCCTCCTACGCTCACACGGGACTGCCAAGTGCCCATTCTGCTGTTTCTCCTCCCTCCACTCAATGGGTCATTGACTCTGGGGCCACGGATCATATGACCGGGTCCTCTACAGGTTTTGTTTCCTATACTCCTCTCTCTGGGCGTGACAAGGTGAGCATTGTCGATGGTTCCCTTTCCTCTATTGCCGGGAAGGGCACCATCCCCTGCTCCTCTCTTACCTTGTCCTCTGTTCTTCATGTTCCCACATTTACTCATAACCTTCTTTCCATCAGTCACTTAACTAACTCCATGCATTGCTCTGTGACCTTTCTTCCGTCTTCTTGTGTTTTTCAGGACCTGACAACGGGGAAGGTGATTGGCTCTGGTAGCATGGTGAATGGTCTCTATGTGCTCGACTCTGGCGCACCTCCTCCTACTCTTGCTCTCCACTCCAGCACTGTCCATCCTTTGTACTCCTGGCACTGTCGCCTAGGACACCCCTCTATCCATGTTATGAAGTTGTTGTTTCCTACTATGCCTACTGCTATTTTTGAAACTTTTGTGTGTGATGTCTGTAGTTTAAACAAACATATTCGTACTTCATTTAAGCATGTTTCGTTACCTAGTTCATCCTTTGTACTCCTGGCACTGTCGCCTAGGACACCCCTCTATCCATGTTATGAAGTTGTTGTTTCCTACTATGCCTACTGCTATTTTTGAAACTTTTGTGTGTGATGTCTGTAGTTTAAACAAACATATTCGTACTTCATTTAAGCATGTTTCGTTACCTAGTTCTATTCCTTTTGCTATTATTCATACGGATGTCTGGGGTCCATGTCAGGTCCCTTCGATTTCTGGTTGTGTGTGGTTTGTTACGTTCATTGACTGCTTCTCTCGTACTATATGGTTGTATTTGATGCGTCACAAAAGTGATGTTTTTTCTATTTTTCGCCGATTTCATAATATGATCTCCACCCAGTTTCAATCCAAAATTAAAATACTTCGTAGTGACAATGACCGCGAATACATTGATTCGCAGTTTGAGCACTATCTTGCTGATCATGGCATTCTCCACCAGACTACCTGTGCCTATTCCCCAGCACAAAATGGTGTTGCTGAGCGAAAAAATCGCCATCTCCTGGAGGTTGCTCGGTGTCTATTGTCCACCATGCATCTACCAAAATTTTATTGGGGCGATGTTGTTCTTACTGCTGCATACCTCATCAATCGTATGCCAACACGCGTCCTTAGGAATTCTACCCCCCTCGCTACTCTCCATGTACCCCCTACCCGGCTTCCCTCTAGGGTGTTTGGTTGTGTTTGTTTTGTTCATATACACCACCCTCGCCCATCCAAACTTGATCCTCGTGCTCTCAAGTGTGTCTTTATTGGTTACTCACCGACGCAAAAGGGGTACAAGTGCTTTCATCCTCCTACCAGGAAAGTGTTTGTCAGTATGGATGTCACATTCCGTGAATCCGAGTCCTATTACCCTCCTGCTGATGCTACCTCCACCACTGTATCCCCCCCTTTAGGTGTCTCCTCTGTTCCTCTCCCTATACCTCCATCGTACCCCTCACTTCAGGGGGAGACTCCAGTGGAAGTGAGTCCTCCTATACTGGTTGAGACTCCAGTGGGAGTGAGTCCACCTTCACCTCCGCCCTTGCAGGTATATACTCGGCGTGTAAAGAGGACAAACACACAAGATCCAGCTATGCTACCAGAACAGTCAGTGGATCCTGACTCAGGACCTTCTGATCCTCCAATTGCCATTCGAAAAGGTATCCGGTCTTGTACTCGTCATCCTCTATCAAATTATGTATCTTATGATTCTCTTTCTTCCTCCTACAAGACCTTTGTCTCTTCCATACTTGTATCGTGGCAGCAGGCTCTTGAGGTCCCTATGTGGCGTGAGGCGATGGTTGAGGAAATGAAGGCTCTAGAGAAGAACCATACTTGGGACTTAGTTCCTCTTCCCCAGGGAAAAAAATTTGTTGGGTGCAAGTGGGTGTTCTCGGTGAAACAGAACCCCCAAGGGATTGTTGAGAGATGTAAAGTGAGGTTGGTTGCAAGGGGTTATACACAAACCCATGGCATCGACTATCAGGAGACGTTTGCCCCGGTGGCCAAGATGAATACAGTCAGGGTCTTACTATCCGTTGCTGCTTGCAAAAATTGGGACCTATTACAGCTGGATGTGAAGAATGTCTTTCTCCATGGTGACTTGGAAGAGGAGGTCTATATGTCTCCCCCTCCAGGTTTTACTCAAGTTAATGTTGCAGGAAAAGTATGCAGGGTGTTAAAGGCTCTATATGGGCTGAAGCAGTCCCCGAGAGCATGGTTTGGTCGCTTCCACAAGGCTATGGTGTCGTTTGGATATAGTCAGAGCAACGCAGATCATACACTGTTCATCAAACATAGGCTTGGGAAAACTACTGTTCTCATTGTGTATGTTGATGATATCGTCATAACAGGTGATGATGTGAAGGAAATTCAGGATTTGAAGGCAAAGCTAGCTAGAGAGTTTGAGGTCAAGGACCTGGGAAAACTCAGGTACTTCTTGGGAATTGAAGTTGCTAGATCTAAGCAGGGGATATTTGTCTCTCAGCGGAAATACACGTTAGATCTTCTTGAAAAAATGGGGATGAGCGGATGCAGACCAGCTGACACTCCGATTGAAACAAATCACCGACTGGGGCGTGATGATGGAGTGGATATTGAAGATATCTCAGGATTCCAAAGATTAGTGGGGAGGTTGATATACCTGTCCCATACTCGCCCAGATATCTCGTATGCGGTGAGTGTGGTGAGCCAGTACATGCACGCTCCTAAGACCCGACATATGGATGTTGCACACAGGATTCTACGGTACCTCAAATCTTCACCAGGAAGAGGTATCCTGTTTGCTCAAAATACTGATCTAAAGATTGAAGTCTATACTGATGCTGATTGGGTCGGGTCTGTTGACGATAGGCGATCTACTTCTGGATACTGCTCTCTTGTTGGAGGCAACCTTGTCACCTGGAGGAGCAAGAAGCAACAAGTTGTGGCGCGATCTAGTGTTGAGGCCGAGTTTAGAGCTATGGCCCAGGGGGTCTGTGAAGGTTTATGGCTTCGGGCTTTACTGAGGGACCTTGCCCTTGTGGAAGAAGGGCCCATCCGGCTGTATTGTGACAACAAGTCAGCCATCAGTATCGCACACAATCCCGTTCAACATGACCGGATGAAACACATTGAGGTGGATCGGCACTTTATCAAGGAAAACATTGAAAGAAGATCGTGTGTACTCCTTTTGTGCCCTCCAACGGGAAGCTAGCAGACATTCTCACCAAAGGACTGAGTGAACATATTTAGCAAAATTGTAGACAAGTTGGGCATGATTGATATCTTCCGCCCAACTTGAGGGGGAGTGTTAGAATATTATCTTATTTGGTTGTAATTAAGTGTACCCCCTCTATATATAGAGGGCTTATTATTGAAACATTAATTAAGTTTTCCATTTCATCAACAAGAATAAATAGATGCATTGTAAAAATATATTTAATATCATACAAGAATTTTATTTAGATAACACTAAGTTTTGTAGAAAATAAAGAATATTTAAGAGATAAATATTCTTCATTGATTACAAGACTTTTCATGCTTAATAAATCTATGTTAAAAACACAAAAATAATTCACTAAAAATGTACTGAAAGTTTTAACATTTTTTGCAAGACGAAATAAGAAAGATAGTGTGAAATGAATATATAAAATTGATTTTAAGAATAACATATATAAAAGAGAACAAAATAATAACTCTAATCAATATAAGCATATATAATACAATATATATAAGAGAATTAAGTATATAGACTACTAATGTAATCTAAAATAAAATAATGGACGATATGTTCAAAAGTATTGTTAACTAATATATCAGGAAAAATCAGATTTGTCGATCTATATTTTACTAAATTGCATAATCTATTAATTTTTAAAAAAATACAGTTTTGCCTTAATACATGTTTGGGGACATTTAAAAATGATCGTTGTTATTAGCAAACTGGTTCGCTAATAACAAACAAAAAAAATGGGTTCAAATATTTTAGGTCCTTTATTTCAATCATAAAAGTAGTATATTAGCAAACCCTCACATATCCTTCTTCCTCGCGAGTTCCCGTCCGAAACCGTCACATTTCCCTCTTCCTCGTGAGTTCCCATCTGAAACCCTCTCTTCTTCATCGTGAGTTCCCAATCCTCATCTCCTTCGCGATTTGTCCGCGACACCGAAGCCACCCGCCGCGACACCGTCCCCTGCTCGCAAGTTCACCGCGACACCGCCGCCTGCGAACGAGTTCGCCGCGACACCACCGCGCACGTCTAGGTTCAACAAAGCCATCGGCGTCTCGGTTAAGGTATAAGCAGACTGCCTCTGTAGAGTTAAGCTTATTTACTTGCCTTTATTCATGTGAGCATTCCACAAATGGATGATGTTAGATACCCTATTTTGAATAGAGATTTAGGGTTTTTCCTGCCGACAGCCTTAAAATGCCTCTGATGGACATTGTGGATATCATGTTATTGCGAAAGCTTTGAACATTTCGGAAGGATGGATTAAAGTAAGAAGAGATCTTTCAAATGAGATAAGTAAAAAAAGAACTTTATGGTCGCATTTTGGGCAACTCAAGGTGCAAAGAATTATTCCATTCCCTAGATTGTTTTGTCATACTTGCACTATTAGAAAAGTGAATGTCCATGTCGGACATTGGATTGATTATATCATCATGCTATAATGTTGGAGTTATTCTAGTATCAAAGGCTCAAAGTATATGTGGTTCCGCCAATGCATAAGATAATTTTCATAGGATTTATTAATAACAATCACTTTGTGGGGCTATGCATGAAAGATGGATATCTATCACAAATCTACCATCCTTGGAGGAGATATCATCATCCAACTTCAAGTTCATGGGAGAGCACCTACGCTTCACGTTTTCAATGTTAAAGAAAAAAGGTGAGTCTTAAGCTAATATTTGATTATTTTAAAAAAAATCTAATTCATTTCGACAACATTTCGACTCAATTTTATGCAAGATATATGACAATTTTTTGGAATGGAGAAGGGCTTTCATGTAGGCATTTTGAACAATGTATTTTTGGGCAATGTAAAGAGAAAATTGATATTTAATCATATATTTTTTGGACAATGTTTCTTAAAAATGTTTGTAATCGCTTAAACATTATCAATATATTTTTTTGACACAATGTGCTAGAAAAAAAAAAATTTTAATGGTTTGCTAATAACCAAAAAGTTTGCTAATAGCCATTTTCAAAATAGATGGTTTGCTAATAGTGAAACCCAATTTGCTAATAGCGAAACCCGGTTTGCTAATAATGAAACCCGGTTTGCTAATAACAACAGCCTTGAAAATTGGCTAGAAGAAAAGAAAAAAACAATAATCAGATTATACTCACGGAGAATCTTCAATGACTAGACAGCTTGATGCATCAGTACCCAATTTTTTGGCTGCCTCCAAGAATCTGAACTTTTAAGGATTAGCTCTGGTTAGGAGAACCTCCAGAGCAGGTAACAGTGTGATAATTCATGAATTAAATATTATTCCTTGAAAACAAACACAATAACTTACATGTCTGGAGAAGGTTTACCATGACTAACTTCATCACCGCCGATAATAACAGAGAACATTTCCTTCCAGCCTGTGTAAAATTCTTAAGAAAACGTATTAATCATAAGCACCGCAATATTATTCAGCAACAAAACCATAGAAATATGTCGTGGGTTTCTGCTTATGCAATTACATTTGTTAAGAAAATAGTTGTATATCGCTCAAGGAGAGCAAATAAAGATCACGAGGACAAGCCAATAAAATGTGACAAAAGAAAATAATTAGGAGACATTGATTTACGTGATTCGGTAAGAAACACTTACATCTGTCAACGCATGGAGATTGGAAGTTCCATTGTAATCAATAATCAGAAATAAATACAGCATATTTGTCTCAAATATGTCTCACCACTCTCTTCTTTTCACATAGCAGGAATAAATCATAAAAAATGTTCCCAATAAAATACAAAATTGGTTGAGTCTGTAGAACTAATTTAAAATGCCAACGAAGGCTGTGTTTGTTGTTCCAATGCAAAAATCGCTACCCAATCGTGCACAAATTAATCATCCAATAGTCGTCCGGATATCTTCCTCTCGGCCGGATATCTTTCTCCCCGCACTGCTCGATTTCTGGTCGAGCACAGATTTCCTGCGGCCTGCACTCCTCGATCTACCGCCAAACACAAATTTAAAGTGGCCCACACTGTTGTCCTTGGTCGCTAATCATGTAAGGTGGCCTAGCACTACATACTGTCGGTGGCTTACTAAGTTGAGACCTAAGACAACATCTTTGTTGCTTGAGCTTGCAACCAACATTGTCCTCAACCTATTACTAGGCATAGGATTGTTGTTGTTGTAAATAGAGAGGAGAGACGAGAATGGAAAAGGGAGAGGAGGCTCCGGCCCAGAAAATGAGAAAGAAAGAGTGGCACAAGTGGGATGAATATATTGTCGAACATGGATCAAAAAATTAAGTTGTTAAACCAGCCCAAAATCTTGCATTGCACCATCAGCATGTAACATCAATGGTGGCAAACGCAAGGTAAAAGATTATCTGACCACCTGTCTCATCATTTTTGAGGACTTACATCTCAAACATAAATGGGCCTAGTTATTCTTATCTCTTTAGTGTCTTTTATTATTATTAGTTGTTCGTAGTTGTTATATGGCTAGGGTTTTCAATAAAATAGTCATGTAGCCTATTTAAAGGCAAGTGTGATTTGTATGAATGTATCCAAAAAGTATTTTCTATTTTCTTTGTCTTGAGTATGAGATTTTGGTAGCTCTCTCCTCTCGAGCACGCCCCGCCTAGGCAATCGTGGTTCCGTCTTCACAGTATCCCCTCCGCCTCCGACCACTACTCTGGGGAGCACATAACAACTTGGTATCAGAGCTATTCCTTAATCCTTCATCTTCACCACACTCCACCTGCAAAACCTAGACCCATTTTCCTGCCCTCGATCGACAGTCCGCTCCCGATTCCAACTAGCACGAACATGTCTCCTCTGCTAGCACCTCGCAATATCCAGCCTCGGCTTCATCAACCTCACCTGACGCCTCCCTCATCGTAGACGACCCGACCTCCAGACAAGTCGCACGTCTCTTCCAGCCGAATAGACGCCTGTCTTAGTCGGCGCCCCATGTGTCGAGCCCAGCTCCTTCGACTGAGATCTACGTGAACCCAAAGCACATCTCTTTGTTGTGTTCATCCAGCACCGACACCGCTTCGCGCGATCGACTCCCTCCAGCAAGCTCGTCCCCATCTAACGACGTCCAACTGGTCTCTCCTACGCCTTCAACATCCTAGGACAACGCCGCTGCCTGCACGCGTGTTTCCTTTCGAGCCCCGCATCGCAGCCGGCACTCTACTCAGCAAGTTGTGCTCTCTGTTTCGAGCCCACACAGCCGGCAGCTCCTCTATTCGATCCCAGGGTACTTTCTCGAGCCCCCAAAGGCGCAGCGCCTTTTTTCTCAATCCCCCAACAACACAGCCTCCCCCTTTCCCTCGAGCCACACACCTCAGTCTTGTCCTTTCCGACAGCAAGGACTCCATCAATTTTCATTTACTTACTAAATTCAACAATTGATTAAGTAATTTAGGTTGAAGATAAGTATCGTCGGGGAGGCCGCCCTTCGTTCGATGCTCTCGGAGATATTGGCGTCCTTTGATGCCGCGCTTTCACGTTTCATCGCTAGCATCAACGGACATTTCAGGGGCCCGATCTGACCGGAGCAGCCGCCAATCTGACCGGAGCAGCCGCCAATCTCACCGGAGCAGCCGCCAATCTCACAGGAGCAGCCCCCACTCCCCATTGTTCTTGCCTCTCTTCCATCATCGCCTCCCGTCGTTCCCTCCCCGCAGTTCACACCACTGGCATCGTCGCCTCCCCGCCCAGCAATGATGCCACCGCAAATTGTGTCGTCTCTGCCAGTCCCCGCGATCTCCATTCCACAACCTCCGCTCCGGCCTCCTGCTCCGTCGACCCATCTGACGCCATTCCTTCCGGTGATCGTTCCCCAGTCGGCGCCGCCTCTTCTGATTGTCGCGACTCACATTCAGCAAGCACGCATACCCCGCCGCCAACCATTATGCACGACAGGCTCTCCTCAGCTAACACTCGCGCCGCGCCAGATCCTTGCAACCCTCCATGACATATGTGCGCGCGATGACGACTTGTCGCTCTTTGCATTCCCTACTACAACGACGTACTGCAAGGAGCTATTTTGGCGCAAAATAAAGAAGCTCGATAATCAAATCGGTCGATCTTCGTTCGAGCTTGAGGACAAGATCAATTTGAAGGTCGGGTGAGATGTTTGACGTGCCTAATTATTGTTATCTCTTTAGTGTCTTTTATTATTATTTGTTGTTAGATGGTTAGAGTTTTCATTAAAATAGTCTTGTAGCCTATTTAAAGGCAAGTGTGGTTTGTATGAAGGTATCCGAGAAGTATTTTCTATTGCTTTTGTCTTGAGTATGAGATTTTGGTAACTCTCACCTCCCGAGCATGCCCCGCCTAGGCAATCGCGGTTCCAGCTCCACAATATCCCCTCCGCCTACGGCCATTACTCCGACGAGCACATAACAACCATATTCAACATAACCAATGAGGAAACAAGTGGATCCAACATGCATTTCAAAAAGACACCCAAAAACCTTTAAGAGCATAAAATGTTTACCTTCTTCCGGTTCAAGCTTCTTCATGTAACATCCGAAACTTACTCATCTCCTCTTTTTATTTTCAGGGTCCAATCATTGTTAGTGTCGTCTCCGCCGTAATTCGTCAATCTATGGTATTAAATAATTTAGTTAGTACAGAAAATATCTCGAGATTTTAGTTCGTCATATTTTGTTTGTTCGCGAGGGTTTTTCAACATGAAATAAGAGGTTTTTAGTTAAGAGTCGCAATTGTCGTAAATTTTTTTAAAAGCCTAAGAAACTCTATTCCCGAAACTTTAAGAGATCGGCGCCTAGAATTTTTGATTTCACATTTTTTTTCGGTCCCGGTCATAACTGACACTGCATAGAAGGAAGCGGGGTCGTGGTTAAGGTCTCTTCTCCTAACAATTCAAGCACCTGCAAGTGCCTCTCGTCCCATCGCCGATCATTGATGTTTATTCTCCTTGCGACGTTGAAATCGAGCAACCTTGCAACAGTCGGTGTCGTCGTCATTTTGCGTTGCGTTGTTCGCCTGCTCCCCTTAGGATCCCACTTTTGGATGAAGAGATTTTGGGTTGCGCGCTTGGGGGCAGATCGGAGAAGTCTTGCATATATTTCAATTCAACCCAGAGAAGTCCGTGTCTATGAACGTTGGACGCCGATGTAAGAAATTCTTTTCCTTTCGGTTAGGCATATCACGTTGTCAAAGCCCTTAGGTTTAACATTAGAGACTCAAATCTCTAGATTATGCCTAGTAATTCATAAAACCAAGAATAAGGAGGATGTGAAAATGAGTTATCTCAACTTTAGAAAAGAAATTAAAACCTAGAAATCTCTACATTATAAGGATTCCGATTTTTGAGAAAAAAATTAAGAAGATGATAAAACGTATAAAAGATGATTTATGTTCATAAAATTATTTTTATAGAAAAACATACAAAAACCATTGTTTAAAATGTCCTCTGACATGTCCAACATGTATGCCAACATGTCGTTTTTGGGGGCAGTTTGACATTTAAAAAAAATAAAATGTCCTTTCGTAAAATATAAGCCGACATATCCGAGTTTTTCCGATATATCGTCCGACACAACTTTTGAGCATATCATCTGCTATTTTTTTATGTTATGTTAACAAACTAGTAGTATATATTTAAATTGTATATATGTATTATATTATGTATGCTTAAATTAATTTGACTTATCGTTTCGTTTTTTTTAATATTTTATTCTTACAATATATTTTGTATAATTATTTCACACAAATTTTTTATTTCATATTACAAAAAATGAGAAAATGTTGAACACATTTATAATAGCTCTATCAATAGGTCCACAAAGTTCATTCCATTTCATGTTGTCTAAGATTATGAGCCTAGGAAGCCTATAGACCTTGTGTCACTTCCACTAACAACCTGGCCTAGTGAGTCTGCTGAGTTATTTGCACATCATTTGTGTTAGAGAAATTGATGTAAAAGCCCATTTATGAGGCACATTTATGTAGTTACTTTCTTATTCTTGTTTAGTCCCACATCTTGAGATTGGAGTGACTAGTCTCCTTCTCCTCCTACATATTTGTATTCATACTTGTAATTATTAATTCAACAAGTATATACAAGGTTTACACCATCTCTCTACATGTTATCAGAGTCTTCGATTCGACGCATGAGCCCGCTAGGATCCTTGTCCTGAGCGAGCTGTCCGCTCCGCGGCCTTCCAGTTGTCTAACCGCAGACATTCTGCGGTCTTCCCTCGTTTATGGCCTCCACCAAAACTATCTCCTGTATCCCTCTCTTTATAGCTCCTGTCCCGAACAGGTGTGGGGTCCACACCTCGCGAGCTCTTCTTCTCGGCGTGATCTCTTCGCGGCGAGCTCGCGACCTCTGCTCTTCTTCTCAGTTCGGCGAGCTCGCTCTCCCTTATTTCTACTCGTTGCCGACCTCTGTTCTTCTGGTCGCAGCTGCTGCTCTGTCTTATTCGGCGAGCTCGCGACCTGTCTATTACTGTTCTCCGTTGGTTCCTCTGCCTCAGTTCGCCCGGATCTTCTTTGCAGTCCGCCCGACCTCTGGCTTCAGTCCGCTCGGACTCGTCTACTCAATGGCCTCGGAAAATTCTGATACTACAAATATCCCCCCCAGCCACAGTGGCTGCTCCTGCTCCCGATGTTCGCGATGAACTTCGGATTACAACTATCTCCCTCTCCGGGAAGTCCAACTTTGTGGAATGGGTTCACTCTGTTCGCCGGGTCTTACAGACGAAAGGGTTTGTTCATCACGTAACCCAGGCTGTTCCTCTTAACCCTTCCAATGAATGGCTTCGGGATGATGGTCGAGTGCAAACATGGCTCCTCAACTCCATGGACAAGGAGCCTTATCGGATATCTATGTATCATGAAACCGTCAAGGCCATCTGGGATGAACTTCATGCTTTCTACTCTGGCCAGAACAGTCTCCAACATCTCTTTGATATCATCTCGGAACTTCAAACCCTTCGGCCTGGCGCACCAGACCTAATGATCTCCCATGTTGCTCAGGTGAAAACTCTGCATGAGGCTTGGATTCAGCATCAGCCTCCGACTACCGATCTTGCTACTCAGAAAGCCCAGAAAGAGGATGTAACAATCTCCATGCTGCTGTCCCACGTTCCACCACACTTGCATAGTGTTCGGGCTCAGATCCTCTCGTCTCCTACCACACCATCCCTATCTGATGTTTGCTCCATGTTGATCAAGGTTACACCACCATCTGAGGCTTCAACAAATTTTTCTCCAGTCCTTCTTCAGCAACCTCTCCTGCCAACGCCTCCTCCTGGTCGTAGCCCTTCCACCAGTGGAGGACGTAACCCGTCTCGGGGACGAGGACGTGGTGGCCGCTCTTCTTTGAAGTGTACTTACTGCTCTCGTGAGGGTCATCTAGAAGCTACATGCTACCGCAAGCATGGCCTACCTCCGCATCTGACCGCCTCCGCTACTCCAGCTCCTTCTGATGCCCCTGACACTTCCAACCTTGGTGCACCTACTCGCCAGGAATATGAAGACCTTCGCACTCAGTTCCAACAGCTCCAAGGCAGTGTTAATAGGCCATCTGGCTCGGTTGCCTCTTTCTCTACTCAAGGTATATCCTGTCTTTCTTACAGCTCTCACTGGATCGTTGACTCTGGAGCAACTCATCATATAACATCTCAGAAACCGCCTCGGTATTCGACAAGCTCTCACCCGCCATCTATTATTGTTGTTAATGGCGACACTAGCCCGAAAAACATTATTGTTGCTAATCTCCGCCTCACTCCTATCTTGCTACTCTCCTCAGTTCTTCATGTTTCGGGCTCCCCGTTTAACTTGCTTTCTGTTAGCCAGTTAACATGGGATCTTGACTGTTGCATAACTTTTTCTCCTTCATCTTTTGTTTTGCAGGATCGCCGTACACGGAGTACCATTGGTAGCGGTCGGCTAACGAATGGGTTATATCTCTTGGATCTCCCACCTATCAGTCTTTCTTCCATCTCAACTTCTGACTGGCATCGTCGTCTTGAGCATGCTCCCCTTCCGGTTCTCAAGAAAGCTCTTCCTGGTGTTTTACTCCAAGAGTTCACTTGTGAATCGTGTATCTACGGCAAACAACATCGTGTTTCTTTCTCTCCTTCTTGTAACCGGAGTGATACTCTGTTATCTGTAGTTCATTCTGATATATGAGGTCCATATAGGATCCCCAGTGTATTTGGACATCGCTGCTTTATCACTTTTATTGATGACTACTCGCGTGTTACCAGGATTTATTTTCTTCATGATCGCACTGAGATTACTTCTGTGTTTCGTGCTTTTATATCTGAAACACGTACGCAGTTCTCGACACCTCTTAAAATACTTCGCACCGATAATGCCCGCGAGTACACAAGTCGGTCCTTCTCCGCCCTGTGCTCCGAGTTTGGCGTTATTCATCAAACCTCCTGTGCCTACATACCTCCAAAATGGCGTGGCCGAACGAAAAAATCGTCATCTTCTCGATACCGCTCAGTCCCTCATGTTCCAAATGCAGGTCCCAACAGAATTTTGGCACTTTGCTATTGCAACTGCTTGTCACCTCATTAATCGCATGCCCTCATCCGTTCTCAGCTTTGCCACTCCACTAAGTCTTCTTCTTCCAACCACTACTCCTTTCCCCCTCACACCCCGAGTTTTTGGGTCTGTATATTATGTTCACAACCTCGGTCCGCCAGCGGACAAACTTGCTGCTCGTGCTACCAGACAGATGTTTGTTGGCTACTCTCGAACTCAGAAGGGCTATGTGTGCTACTCTCCTACAACAGGAAAACTGACTGTCTCGGCCGATGCAACCTTTTGTGAAGATCAACCGTTCCACCTATCCTCCTCTGCCCAATCCATACCTTCTACTATTACTCGTCCTCTCGTACCAGTCACGTCTTCCTCTCCACCGTCACCTCCATCCCCGCCTTTGATCCATCCGCCCATTCGCTACGTCTATTCTCGCCGTAAATCCAAGGATATTTCCCTACCGGAGCCGTTTGCTACAGATGAAACACCGCCCGCGGTCGATCCAGCATCTTCTTCTACGGCTCATCATATGGATAGCTATGTGTCTCTACACCGGCTTTCTCCATCACTCCACCAGTTTGCTACTTATCTTTCCTCCATCTCTATTCCTAACTCTGTGCAGGAGGCGCTCCAGCATCCGGGGTGGCGGGCAGCTATGGAAGAAGAGATGAATGCCCTCTGGGCTAAACAAACCTGGGAACTGGTTCCCCTTCCTGCAGGACAACATTGTGTTAGTTGCAAATGGGTCTTTGCGGTCAAACAGAATGCGGATGTGACTGTTGATCGCTTAAAAGCCCGTCTCGTGGCCAGGGGCTTCACTCAGCAACAAGGCTTGGATTATGAGAAAACTTTCTCTCCAGTAGCCAAACTCAACACTGTTCGTGTTCTTATCTCCGTTGCTGTACACCGGCGTTGGCCCCTTCTTCAGCTCGATATTAAGAATGCATTCTTTATCGGCGATCTGAAGGAAATTGTCTTTATGAGCCAACCTCCCGGGTTTGAGACCACGAGGGAGTCTCGTGTAGTTTGCATTTGCCGCCTTCTAAAGGCTCTTTATGGTCTCAAACAGTCACCACGAGCTTGGTTTGATAAGTTCTGCAAGGTTCTCTTAGCACTTGGGTTTACTCGGAGCTCCGCCGACTTCTCTCTATTCACTAAGCATGGACCAACTGGCACTGTGATCCTTCTTGTCTACGTTGATGATATCCTGATTACCGACAATGACCTCTCTGGGATACAACGGCTCAAGGAACATCTGAACTCGGCCTTCCAGACCAAGGATCTTGGAAATCTTAGATACTTCCTTGGGATTGAAGTCGCCTGACGACCCGATGGGTTGGTTATGTCCCAACGAAAGTACTGCATCGACTTACTTCATGAAGCAAGATACTCCGGGTGCAAACCTGCAGATACTCCTATGGATGCTAATCAAAAATTGTGTGTTGTTGGGTCTGATTCTGACCAGCTTCTTGAGAATCCAGAATACTACCGACGATTGGTTGGGAAACTGATCTACCTAATGGTTACTCGACCGGATATCTCGTTTGTTGTTGGTGTTGTGAGTCGCTTCATGCATACTCCACACACTTCTCACTTCAAGTTGTTGAGCGTATTCTCAGATATCTAAAGACCGCTCCGGGACAAGGCCTTGTCTAGAAACCATCCAACTCACCATCTCTTATTGCTTACTCGGATGTTGACTATGCCGGGTCCCCTGATGATAGGTGTTCCACGACTGACTTTTGCACTTACTTTGGTGGACACCTCATAACATGGCGAAGCAAGAAACAGACTGTGGTCGCCCGCTCCTCTGCTGAGTCTGAATACAGGGCTATGGTTGCTGTTGTATCAGAATTAACCTGGCTTGAAAACCTTCTTGGTGACTTGGGTGTTAGACTTCCTTCTCCGACAACACTTCGGTGCGACAGTCAGGCTGTAATTCATATAGCCAACAATCCAGTTTTCCATGAGCGAACAAAGCATATTGAGGTTGACTGTCACTTCATCAGAGAAAAGGTTCAAGCAAAGAAGGTAGAATTGGAGCATGTTCCGGCTGCGAGACAAATTGCTGACATCCTAACAAAAGCTCTTCCTCGGCCACTATATCTCCAGTTCTTATCCAAGATGGGTGCCTACGATTTGTACGCTCCAGCTTGCAGGGGAGTGTTAGAGAAATTGATGTAAAAGCCCATTTATGAGTCTCTGGTGCTGCTGATCTCCGCCTCACTCCTACCTTGCTACTCCCCTCAGTTCTTCATGTTCTGGGCTCCCCATTTAACTTGCTTTCTGTTAGCCAGTTAACACGGGATCTGGACTGTTGCATAACTTTTTCTCCTTCATCTTTTGTTTTGCAGGATCGCCGTACATGGAGTACCATTGGTAGCGGTCGGCTGACGAATGAGTTATATCTCTTGGATCTCCCACCTATCAGTCTTTCTTCCATCTCAACTTCTGACTGGCATCGTCGTCTTGGGCATGCTCCCCTTTCGGTTCTCAAGAAAGCTCTTCCTGGTGTTTTACTCCAAGAGTTCACTTGTGAATCGTGTATCTACGGCAAGCAATATCATGTTTCTTTCTCTCCTTCTTGTACTCGGAGTGATACTCCGTTATCTGTAGTTCATTCTGATGTATGGGGTCCATATAGGATCCCCAGTGTATTTGGACATCGCTGCTTTATCACTTTTATTGATGACTACTCGCGTGTTACCTGGCTTTATTTTCTTCATGATCGCACTGAGATTACTTCTGTGTTTCGTGCTTTTATATCTGAAACACGTACGCAGTTCTCGACGCCTCTAAAAATACTTCGCACCGATAATGCACGCGAGTACACAAGTCGGTCCTTCTCCGCTCTGTGCTCCGAGTTTGGCGTTATTCATCAAACCTCCTGTGCCTACACACCTCAACAAAATGGCGTGGCCGAACGAAAAAATCGTCATCTTCTCGATACCGCTCGGTCCCTCATGTTCCAAATGCAGGACCCAACAGAATTTTGGCACCCCTATGATGAAAAACTTAAATCAGTGTCAACTTGGTATAACTTTGGAAATTGAGCATGAATATAACTTTGAAAATTGAGCATGAATATATATTGGTAAAGTTTTTGGATATATATATGTTGACTGCTATTATGGTATTAGCATGGTTTAAGAGATAAAGAAGAGTTAAAAGGCTAATGGTTGATATGGGTAGCTGTTAATGGTGTGCTGATAGAGGAGCTTGATAGAATTGGGGTGCTAATAGACTGATGGGTGTGCTAATAAAGACTCAAGGAAGTTAGTTGAGCGGTGGGTTTAAGTAAAGTGGTGATCGATGGCTTGATGTACTGCTCCTTATCTTTTATTTTTCCGAGACCCATCTGATGTTCTTCCGCCTGGAGATTTGGAAGGTTGGAAGCTAGGGTTAGCCTTGCCGAGCTCTCTCTTTCTTTCACGATTTCTCTTGGTTGGAAGTAGTTCTTTGCGCCGGTCTCTGCTTCCTTGTTCGAGCTCTTGCGGTAACTTCGTATTACTGGGTGTTGTTCTCTTGCGGCGACTTGCTATTAAGGGCATTTAGCGGGCTGACTTTGAGAACCCTCTTCCTCTGTAAGTCCTCCAGTTTCTTTAATAATTATGGTTAGTGGGAGTACTGGATGAGTTTAGGGTTGTGATTTCCCTTCTCTTTGATGTGTGTTTTCCTGGAGATAAATCGTATAGATTTTGGGGATAACTTTTTATCCTTGTTGACCGGCTCATGCAGGGGAGTTATGGGTGATCTCTATGTTATAAAGCTGGAAGTCTATTTGTTTTTGTTGAGCCTCTTTTCTCTCTTTTCACTTATATTGAAATACTGATTTCTAGTTATGGCTTTATCGGGTTCTGAGTTGGAGGAAAATCTTAAATTGTTGAAGACCCATGATGGAGGGATTCCAGTTGTTGTGTTGTGGCTTTACTTTGCTTTAGGATCGGCTGCTATGGTTTTCAAAGCTATAAAATGTTCAATGGGGGGTTTTTGAACTCTATTTACAGTTACCTGTTACCATCTTTATTCAATGGGAGTCTTTCATGTGATAGTTGCTGTAGGAGGTTTGGACCTTGCATTATCTCCTGACAGCTACTGTTACATAGACAATGAGTATTGGATGTGAATTAAAATAAGTGGGTTGAATTGGGTTATATCATTGGGTTGAAAATGTCTTTTATGCAAAATAAAGGGCTAGTGGAGTAGCTTCCAAATGATGTTATCATCGAAGTCAATACTATAGCTATAGCGAGGTGCAACCCCAATATAAACGACCCTAAATGATATGATGCTTATACAGATACCTCGGAGGATGGCACCTCAAAATAGACATGACAATGCTATGAACACTGATACTGATGGTGAGAGCTACCTGTTTCATATATGTTGTATTTCTTACTTTGATTTACATTTTCAAGAAGCTTCATTACATAGTTCTGTGCATATGATATCACGAATTCATTGTACATCACTGATAATTATTGTCGTTATATTGTATGGCCTTGACAAAGGCAAACATGCGACTCACTTCTGAGGGGATTATAAAATGAATAACTCATAATTATGATGTAACCGTGTCGACACGAGGTTATATTACGGGCGAATGAACTGCTAGCACATGAATGAAATCTCACAGAAGAATTGCCAAACCAGTCGGCCGAAAGGCATAAACGCGTGTTGTACGTACTGGTGAGGACATTGATGACCCTTCGGGGTGGGCCCAAAGCATGAAACATGACATGAATGAAACATGTACATTGAATATGGATTCAATCGCCCCTAATATATCCTAAGAAATGAAACAATTATTGAAATACAGATATACCGATACATAGAGATACTGATACACTGACATAGAAATACTGATTTATTGATTTACTGCATACACTGATATACTGATACATTTATTTATTGCTACATTGCTATAACAGGAATATGATAACTGGTTCATCGATTGCTTAAATGTACTGGTATACGGAGATAAATGTTGCATATCTTTCTTTCTTACACAGCCACTATGATATAGATACTGATATAATCCTATAACTGCTCATACTGTTTTACTGGTACTAACATGTTCATATAGTTATATGCTACATAAGTTCATTGATGAGACAGAGAAATTGTTAGTATGGAAAATGTATTTTTAACTGCATAAGTTTTTCTAATTATATATAGAAATGAAAGAGGTATATCCTCACTTAGTCATATTTATATGACTAAGCCCGTCGTCAAATTTTGTAGGTAACGGACATGACTTGGATACACAAAAACAAAAGCACTGATTATGATAGAACAGAAAAGATTCAACAAGTAAGCAAGGTATGCAAGTAAATTTATTATTATGTGTTTTTATTTTGTATTCACTAGCCTTACTTCAACTTGGGACACATGTTATGAACATAGCTTAGATACAGATGTATGTGAGGTCTAAATGAGGGCCTCACAGCTGAGTCTAAAATTAATGATTCATTTAGACTATTTGCACTAACAGTTAGTCATAATTATTTATAGCAGTATATCATCAATCTGAGTAGAGCTCTGTGTGGACATAGTCCTAAATCCTAATGGACCCTCCTTGCAACATTTACAACATATCAAAAGCAACCTCTCGATTGACTCCTCCTTTGGGGCATAGGTCAGACATTTTTCTTACTTTGCTTCTCATATCTTCCTCTACTTTCAAGGTCTAAAGCCAAAGATGATATACATTCACCAGATTCATGTCTTTTCGCCTCCTTTGTTCAGAAGCAGATCAGAACATCATTTAACTTCACCTTCACCGAACCATGTGAACGGCTGACGATTGTAACAGTTCCAGTCCAACTAGTAATGATGACAATAGGATCAAAGAATAAACTTCATCATCCAAAAATATGTCAACAGAACTCAATTGATTGATGATGATCATATTGAGTTTAGTCATTTGTTATGATCAATTGAACTCATTTGACCGATGATCATATTCAGTTTAGTCATTTGTTATGATCAATTGAACTCATTTGACCGATGATCTAATTGAATTTATTCATTTGTTCTGCAGCCGAAGCTCTTTCTATCATGCTGGATTGAAAAGCTTTTAAAATTCTCCTCTTATTGTATTTAGTCTCACATCACCAAATGTAATTTTTTATTTCACATCTACTCTATATAGAGAAGGGTGCTGTCATGTAATAATCTAGATAATTTGGAATAATAAAATCTCTTTATTTCAAGTTCTCACATGATATCAGAGGGAGGTTTCACATGGTATCAGATCTAGGTTACGATCCTAAGACCTGTGGGTAAAGGACCCACAACGCTTTCGTTGCGCCCCTTCTCTGCTGACCTAGCCACTCAGCAGAAACATTTTCAGGAACTCCTGGTGGTCTGTTATCTTCTCCGTCTCCCTGATTCATATGAGATGATCCGCCAACAGATCTTGGGAGAACCTGACACTCCCACCCTGGATGCTACTGCTACCCGCATCTCTGCAGTTACTACACTTCTGCAACGACCTCTGATCGTGTCCCCTCCGGCCCCCAACAACTTTGCTCATTCGACCGGTCGAGGATCTCAACGCAGTCATGGAGGTCGCAACGGTGGGCGTGGGGAACCCCGCCCCCTTTGCTCATATTGCGGGCGGCTTGGTCATTTGGATGACAAATGCTTTATCAAGCATCCTCACCTCCTTCTCAAGCACATGTCAGCACTACTTCCCCTGCTCCATCCACCTCAGCGACTACTACACCGCCAGAGTCTGGCCGCTAGTTCTCATTTGCAGATATGGATGCTCTCCTCAAAGCCTCCAAGCAATCCGCCTTCATTGCAACTTCGTCAGGTAGCGTGTATGCTGCTACTCAGGGCAAGTGGCTCATTGACTCAGATGACACTAATTATAGGACTGGAAACCCTCTTGTTTTCTCGCACCTCGAGAAACATAATCGGTTACCTCCAGTCTTTGTGGCAGATGGCTTCCTGCTCCCGTTTGTGGATCTGGAGTTGTGACTACTGCCTCTCTTCTCTAGCTGGACGACATTCTATCCGCCCCTAGTTTTCCTTGCAATTTGGTATCTGTCAATGCTCTCTCACGACAATTGCAAAGCTTTATTTCATTTTATCCAACTACTTGTTATTTTCAGGACATTCACTCACAGAGGACGATTGCTACTGGGACTGAATGTGGTGTTCTTTACTACCTCGATGACATTCCCCCTTTCTCTGCATCTACCGTGACCGCTTCCCTCCTCCAGTGGCATCAACATCTTGGACATCCGCCGTTGCATCTTCTCCATCAGTTCATGTCTTCATTCAGTGTCGACTCTGCTTTAGAATGTGAGGTTTGTCATTATGGCAAGCATCATCGTACTTCCTTCCCGGTAAAACAGTGCAAAAGTTCTGTTTGTCCTTTTGAACTTGTCTATTCGAACATTTGGGGGTTTAGTCCCACAAAATCTATTTGTGGGGGCAGTCTATATTTTGTAACATTTATTGATGATTTCTCTAGATATGTACTTGGGTGTATCTTTTAAAAGAACGCTTCGAACATTTCTCTATATTTTTGAAATTTTATAATGAAATTCGCACTCAGTTTGGTTGTCCCATCAAAACTATTCGCACTGATAATGCAAAGGAATAAATGAGCTAACAATTCTTCTCTTTTTGCACCGTCATTGGTATTACTCAGCAAATCAGTTGTGTGCATACATTCCAACAGAATGGAGTGGCGAAACGGAAAAATTGTCATCTACTCGATGTTGCTCACACGCTCCTCTGTCAGATGAATATTCCCCGCTCCAATTGGATTCACGTTGTTCTTCTCTCTTGTTTTCTCATTAACCGTCTACCTTCTTCTACTATTCATGGTCAGACGTCATTTTCTATCCTTTATCCAACTGGTACACCTTTTCCCTCACCCCACGTGGGTTTGGGTGTCCTGTGTTCGTCTACATTCCTGTCTCTGGTCGCGATAAACTCTCTGCTCGTGTCATCAAATGTATCTTCATGGGGTTATTCTCCTACTCAGAAGGGATATCGTTGTTTCGAACCTGTCTCCAAACGTCAACATGTCACTGCTTATGTTACTTTCTTTGAGTCTACCCCATATTTCTCCAAGGATCGTGAGCCTCTTACCCTTGAGCTCTCTGCTCTCCTCCCTAACACCGCTCCGTCTCCAACATCTGTTTCACATTTCATATCATTTGTGCTCCTTCACCAGATATATCACAACTACCACCCACTCCAGCCCTTCTTCCACATATTTTACCATTTCATCATCATTATCTCTGCCACCCTACTCCTCCACCTACCCTTTTTCACTTCCACTCCGGAGACCCCGTCGTCTGCTCCCAGGACAGCAATCTCCTCTTCAGAAGGTTCCTTCATCACCGCTGAATCAGACCTGGATGCTCTCATTGCTCTGCAGAAAGGTGTAAGGGAGTGTACACAACATGCTCTTACTAATGTTGTCTCAGTTGCTCATCTCAGTTGCTCCGGCAGCAAGTTCACTTGGGAACTATCTACCACCACCATCCATGCTTCCTATCAAGAAGCTCTTCGGATACCGTGCTGGAAAGCAGACATGGATGAGGAAATATCTGTCTTAGCATCACGAGGAACATGGACTATTGTTCCTACTCCTTCTACGGACGATGTTGTTGGATGTTGGTGGGTATTTGTCATCAAGTTTCTCCCTGATGGCACCGTGGAACGTTACAAAGCTCGTCTGGTTTCCAAGGACTTCACCTAGACATATGGTGTTGATTTCTTTGACATATTCTCTCTGGTTGTCGATATCAGTACTATCTGGGTGCTCTTCTCCGTTGCTGTCAACCAATGTTGTCAGATGTCTCAGCTTGATGACAAGAATGTCTTTCTATATGACGACTTACATGAAGAAGTCTATATGGAGCAACCTCCTGGTTATGTTGCTCGGGAGGAGTCTTAGGTATGCAATCTTTGAAAGGACATTTATGGTCTTATACAGAGCCCTCGAGCATGGTTTGACAAGTTCAGTCACTTCGTCTAAACTATTGGCTTCTCCATAAGCAATGTTGATCACTCACCTCTTTATACAGAAGACCGACAAAGGACTGGTGGTTCTTGCTGTCTATGTCGATGACATTCTTCTTACTGGAGATGACTCTTATGGAATAGAGATAACAAAGGAACATCTTCGAGAACACTTTGTTACAAAAGATATAGGTTCTCTCAAATACTTCCTAGGAATCGAGATTGCAAGACACAATGACAACATAGTTCTCTCTCAAAGAAAATATGCCCTAAATCTACTCAAAGAAACATGTCTTTTTGGAACAAAGCCTACTCCGAATCATATGCTTATGGGCACTGACAAACTTTGGGATGAGACCTCTTCTACAGGGCATTACTCGATGCAGGTGTCTGGTTGGTAATCCCATCTATCTTACCGTAACCAGGCCTGACATCTCATATTTTGTTGGAAAAGTCAGTCAATTCATGCAGCCTCCCAGAGAATGTCATTTGGAAGCTGCTTTAAAAATATTAGAATACATCAAAGGATCTTCAGGAAATGACTACTTACGAATCAAAGCATATTCAGATGCGAGCTATGCAGATGACAAGGGAGATTGAAAATTCACTTTTAGATTCTACGCATATGTCGGTGGGAATTTGGTCACGTGAAAAAACAAGAAACAAGCAATAATATCCAGGTCAAGTGTTGAAGTTGAATACAGAAGTATGACTCAAACTGCTTGTGAGTTGAAGTGGTTGAGAACACTTTTAAAAGACTTGGGAGAAATCTACAACTATCTTCTACCAATGTTCTATGACAATAAGGATGTTATCTACATCTCTAAAAATCCAGTGTTCCATGAAAGAATAAAACGCAACGAAGTTGATTGTTACTTCATCAGAGAGGAGATTGTCAAGAAACAAATTTGCACTCTGTTTGTGTCTTCGGAACAAGAGTTGGCCGACATCTTCACCAAACCGATTTCATCATTTTCAGTTGGGAATGATTGTTATATATACTCCAGCTTGAGGGGGGGGGGGGGTATTAAAGCATGTTGAAAGTCCAAGAGCTTGAAGCCCATCTAAGAGACCCGTTGTAAATTCTTCTCTTATTGTATTTAGTCTCACATCACCCAATGTAACTTTTTTATTCCTCCTCTGCTCTATATAAAGAGAGGTGCTCTCATGTAATAATCTAGATAATTTGGAATAATAAAATGACTTTGATTCAAGTTCTCACAATAAATATATATATATAATAAAGATATTTCAAGTTTGGTAGAGGACAAAAGTCCTTTGCAAATCAAGGTGGGGGGAAGAGAGAGGGGGGGAGAGAGAGGGAGGGGCGAGAGAAAGAGTGGGAAGAGAGGGAGGGGAGAGAGCGAGGTGCGTGGCGGATGAAAGAGAGGGGAAGGGGCGAGAGAGGGGCGTGGCGGAGAGAGGGAGAGAGAGAGGAGAGAGGGAGAGGAGAGAGAGGGGCGGTGAGAAAGCGCTGAGTAGGCAGGCTATTGATTGATATATACGTTCGAGGTTGATGGATGGTGATTTCACAAAATATGAACTTTGTCTGTCCCACGTGTTGCCTCATTATTGAAACCTTTTCATCACACCTCATTAATACAACGAAAACCACTATTCCCATTATAATAAATACTAAACTATATATAGAGAGAGAGAGAGAGAAAGAGTGGGAAGAGAGGGTGTGTGTGTGTGTGTGTGTGTGAAGATGGGCGCAACACGGGCTTTATGCGGGCGAAGCCCGCATTGATGCGGCCGAAGTCTGCCCGAGAGCATCGAGCACGGGCGTAGCCCGTGCGAAGATGCTCGTGTGTGTGTCTATATATATATTCGCCCGCATTGATGCGGCCGAAGGCCGCCCGAGAGCATCGAGCACGGGCGTAGCCCGTGCGAAGATGCTCGTGTGTGTGTCTATATATATATATACTTTATTCATGGCTGACAATTTCAAGTACATATCTATATATACGTTATTTATTCATGGATAACAATTTCTCGTACATATCTGAGAGGATTCATCACTCCAATTGTGGTAAAGGCAGATGCACAACTCCTAGTGCATTTCTCTCCATAGATCCAAATCATCTTAAATACCATAGCAGATATTACTCCTAAGAGTCCTATAAAAGTAGATGCTACTATTCTAAGGGAAATAGTCATCAATATTCATCTTCCAATATCCAAAGTTATTCCCTTCAAACTTATCAATTCTTAATTTCCCATACATGACATTGCTTCCACTTTTCATGTACACCTTCACGACATGGCACTGATACTAATTGTTGGGGAAAAAGTGATATATCGAGCAATGAGAGCAATGAAAAACTATGAGAATGATGTAATAAAATGTTGAGAAAGAAAATTGCTTGGAGACACTGATTTATATGGTTCAATGTAAAGGTACTTACATCCACGGCTGCAAAGAGATGAGAGATTCCATTATAATCAGAGACAGTACATCATCATAATCAATAACTTTATTCTTAACTATTTGAGATCAGACATTATCAATCCTCATTTTTCATTCAATCCTGTCAAATACTGCCCAAGATTTTAGACCAAAGCTACGAAAATCATATTGAAAAACTTTGATTAATGTTACGTTGAGTCTACCCCTACTCCTGCCTAATCCTTTGACACTAACATTATCAACTTATCTAATTAATGCATTTTGTAATCTATGATACACTGCAGCTTCTAAGACATTTTCTTAGCGGAGGGAAATACGGACCAGAGAAAAGTAATACGCATAACAGTAGAATAGCAAAAATATGAAGTGATGCAGATAATCTATGGAAATCAAAGAAAGTGACAACCTTGCTGGTGAGAGATCTTTGTTCCTATATGCCTCTTCATTGAGTTTGAAGCAAGCCCAAGTGGAATGCCATGTCTATGAAGATGTCTGATAAGCCGATTAACCCCAGGCAAAGGATGTGCTTGTGACCACCTGGATGACAGAAAATTCAGCCAAAATTTGGGATTTTTTTCACAGCCATCTATGATCGCTTAGCAAAGAAGAAAACCATCTAAATGATAGAAGCTGAACAACATTTTCACTATTATATCCCCTTAAATCAATTCCATACATAAAAACTAAACTATATTTCCTCACATTTTGTAACTCTTGCATGTTTCGATCCTCTCGTGCAACCATGGTTGTTGCAATTATTCGGTTACCTTTTCCCAACCATCAAATTCATTTTGTGTGGCTAGGAATGAATCAATCAAAAATCAAAAGCTGCAATATACAGAAAAAACATGCAAACTTTCATCTAAAATAGTGAAGGTTACTTTTTTTTCATCGCATAAAAATCTTTAAAACCTATAAATTATGCTCTAATTCACCATACTAATTGTTGCACTTAAAAATTTACCTTTGCTGATATGTAGGCATAATGGCCATGGAATACTCCTCCGACGTCATTGGCAGTTCATAATCCTGCACAATAGCTTTTGCTGACTCCTTGTGCATCAGCCCCAACCTCTTCATCTCCTTCTCCGGATCCAATACTTTGCCATATTTTGCCAAGAACTCCCTCAGTATTCCTCCAGTTGCACTTTCTTCAAAGAAGTAAAATCATCACTTTACCCATATTTGCACCATAACGGTTGATCAAAATAAAAAATAAGAGATGTTTGGAAAGAAGTTAATTCTCAATGTTCTAGGAAGAATTGAATTCTTATCATTCTCTATGTTCATTGCATCACTTATATTGATCTCACTGAAATACTTAAAAGAATAAAGTGGCAAAAGGCACAGGAGCTATAATACTTGTTTCTTAACATCAGCCTCATATGTATTCCTCATATTTCTAATAAATCAAAGTTAGGATTTAATGGGAGTATCTTTCAACATGTGTATCTGAGTACAAAGGAGAAGGAACTACTAATAAACAAACTTATACCATACACTTTAAATTCATAACAATAAACATTCCAATAATCAATTATGAATGTCATTAATCAATTCAAGTGGTCACTTGGTTCGAGGACACTATAACGTAATGTTATGTTATCTACGAATATCAGACATTTGATTTGCATACATCTATAAATTAGAAATGAAAAAACAATTACGTTTATGTGCTATTATTATGACATTTAGATGTTGTCTGAAGAGCTACATCTTGATGTAGTGGCATTTATTGTTTTAGAAATTTTTCTCGGTAGTGTGCTTCTCCTTCCTCTCTTCTGACTAACGTTTCCTCACAAGTCCACAATTCATGAATCCTAAGCCGCCCTTCATGATGTCATCCACATGATTATGTGGCTGCAATTTCCTCCACCACTCTTGTGTAATACTGAACCGACCACACGTCCTAAAACATACAACATTGTCATCTTAATAACAACTGATATCTTAAATATAGACATGTTTATAATGATAAACCAAATGAGCTCCAAATCGAATCAATTGTGGTAACAAATGAAGCAGATGTTCTCACATGAACTTGCCTAGTGAGTAGATTCTGTAGTTAGAGAGTAAGTTGTTTTACCGAAAGGTTAGTCAGTCGTGGTTGTTAAGTAGTTCAGTTGCATGCGCCAAACAGACTACCAGGTACTTCGGCCAATTATTATACTGAGGATGGGGGAAGGTTTGTATAGAAGAGATAATTTCAAGCTAAGGGTGGTTTTGCCTATGCTCTCGAAAGTAAACCAATTTTTTGATTATATGGAGATATGTGTTGATAGAAAGATGAAACTAGTAGCTTATCGATCAAAATCGGGAGTAGCGGATTAGAAGGATAGGCTGCAAAGAAGAAAAACACAGAGAAGTAAAAGGTGCATTTATACATAGGAAATGCAAAAAAATTGAAGACGTGTCTCCTCCAAGACGACTATAAGCAACATCCTTTCACCAGTAATAGCTACATGCTCAGGTCCCTTAGAGGAGAATACATGTCGATGTCTATTCATCTTGCTGAGTGCAACCATCTCGATGAAACCAAGGGTTAGCAAGAATTTCACTACATGAATAGTTTGAAGTTGTCAGCTCAGGATCGAATCGTAGCTTAGGTTGTGTGTTGGCATATATAAGGGAAGATGCTCCTCTCCATTATGAGTAGCAACCGCTTTCCTCCATCACGAAGAGAGGCAACGGTCTACAGTTAAAGAAATGAGTCTCCCTCCCTTTTAATAGCTTACGGGTATCATCATACAACATTGACACTGGCGGAGGTTAGCACATGGGAGGGTGTCAGCCTAAGGCACTGCACCAGTGCACCATGGTTTGAAGGGTGGGTGGCGACGCAACCACCCTCTTTAGGGTTGGGAAAGAGGGAAAAGGAGACAATCCCTTCCTCTCCATCTCGATGCATATAGAGGAGGTATGCCTAATACCCCTATGCACGTGAGTCACAGGTCGGCAGGTGGTGCCACCCAACCACCATTTTGCTTCGGTTCGGTCCAATCCAATCGGTCTATCTGAGATAGTCTGACCCCCAACCTTAGGTCAAGGTCAGGTCAAGGTTGACCAAGGTAAACCAAGGCTGGATGGTTTCTGTTGAATTTCTTTAGCTCACAAGTGTTAACTCGGATTTGATTTGGAATCTAGTTAAAGTTGACTTGAGTTATGTTGGCAAGGACTTGGGTATGGAGAATACCTTGGATTCAAGCGAGGTTGACTGTTGACCCAAGTTGACTAAGATTAAGTTGACATGTTTAAGCTTACCTTTGAGGATAGCAATGGATGCATTGCATAGTTTGTTTCTTCATCATCCGACGGACTATGGTTACTGTCACATGTGTTGCAAGCAAGGTTGCAGATGTCGGATGTCAGGGACACGTCGGTTTGGGTTTTCATATCGGTTTTTATATCGGGGATATTTCATATATCGGGTTTTAATATTTAATTAATTATATATGTAATTAAATGGTATTTTTTATACATGTCACAGTACTATCTATTTTTGTACTTGCTCTCTATCTTGCTCTGTTGAGAATCTTTTCCCTTGCTAGACTCTGCAGCTGAATGAACGAATTGGTCCATTGGACCCTTGGAACCTGTGCTCCTACGTATGGCAGTCTCCTCTACTTCATCATCATATACTCCAACTACCACCTCATTCAAGGTTGCTTGTAACTTTTCACTCTTAGTTCTCTTACTCTCCAAGTTTGAGTTTAGGGCTGACTCCGCCTTCGCCTTAACGTCGGTGGGAACCTGAGGGCATGGTTATAACTATCATTTAAAGTAGAGAACCCAAGTATCAAAAAGAACAAAGCATCAAATTATCATTCAAAGTATCAATACTATTGTACTAGTATCAAAGCAAAGCATCCAACATTTTATTTATCAAAAGGCACAAAGCAGCAAGGCAACTAAAAAATGAAGTTGGATATACATGCCTCATCGATTGCAAAATCAAGTTGGATATATAACTAGTAATAGGGGTATTTCAAATCATTTGTTGACTAACAAAATCATAAATGGGTCAAATAAAAATAACAAACAGTCACCAAACAAGAAGCAATACAAACACCAATTCACGGCCAACTGGCTACAGCCACCAGGCACCAACTACAGCAAGGCAGTAGGGCAGCAAGTAGCAAGCAACCACCATGCTACAGAATCCACAACCAGCAAGGTAGTCGTCCAATAAGGCAATAGGGAGCAAAGCAGCAGGGCAACCAATTCTAACAGCCACCATGCTACAAAAACTACAACCAGCAAGGCAGACGGCCAATAAGGTGGCAGGGAGCAAGGCAACAGGGCAGTAGGGCAACAACAACCAGCACGGCAACCACAACCAGCAAGACAGCCATCAAAGCACGAGAAAACTAAAAATGCAGAGTGAGAGAATGAGAGTGGGAGGTAGGGAGAAAAATGCACCAGCCGAGAGAGTGAGAACACCAGCAGATAGAGTTGAGGGCCCGGGAGATTGAGAGCACCAGAGAGAAAGAGAACAACCAGAGTGAGAGCACCAGCGAGCTAGAGTGTCGAGAGCACGAGAGAACAACCAGAGTGAGAGCACAGGCGAGCAGGGAGAAGAAATAATCAGAGAGGTAGAGTGTCGAGAGCGCGAGAGAGATAACAACCAGCGAGCGCGAGAGAGAGATAACAACCAGCGAGCACGAGAGAGTCGAGGGAGATCACCAGCGGAGAGCGCGAGCGAGAGCACCAACGGAGGGCGTGAGGGAGAGCCAGGACAGGAGCGGCGTAATGAAATGAACCGCGGGGGGTGGGGGAGAGTTAAAAGATCGCGGCAAATAATAAAACAAACCCTAAACCGATATACAGCGTTTTTTTAACCGATATATCGGTCCGTTTTTTTCAAAACGTTATGAACAAAAAATAAAACAGTTGCGCGTCATTTAAGCTCCCAAAACTTTATGTCGGACATGTCGGTCGATATCTACAACATTGGTTGCAAGTATTAGTCTTGTGTCGGGTAGTTATAATTAAGGGAACATTGCGTTGTGATAGGTGTAACCTTTGAGATGTGGGCTCTAGCTTGTGTGTAGCATGAGGTTCGAATGTTGTTGACGAATTACGTTGTAAATTGTGTTTTCAGTGGCTATATAAGAGGATTAGCATATGTCAAGACTTGTGTGTGTGTCTGGTCTAGTAGAAAATTTTATGGTAATGAAATGTTGTGAGAGTGTCAGATTCTTCTTCAGAGTTACCAGATGGGACAGCGCAAGGTACATTGAGTTGCTTGATTGTTAAGATGTATTTTAATTGTTTTTAAGTGTCTTCCATGTACTTTGTCAGTGAAAGGTAGGAGTGGTGTTGAGGACACTAGTGGATATGGATGTCAATGTGGAGCCCCATAATATCATTTGTGCGTTGCAAATTAGAGTCAATGACCCCTTACTTTTGATTATACCATAGCTCAGACTATTTTCTTGAGCGGGTATGGAAGAGAGGCATATAAGTTGCAGTGGAAAATAATAGCTACGGGCAAAGCGATTGTTGCAAGTGAAATGACAGTCGAGTAGTAGAATTGGTGGTAAGTGACACTGAAGGAAGATAACTCGGTGGGTAAGAAACATGACTACTCATCCTAACAATTCTTACTACTGAATTGTTGTCGACAAATGTTTCAAGTGCAACCAACTTGAAAACCACTCAAGTAATTGTCTACGTATCAGACATGCAACAGACATATAGCTTATGAAGATCGTGGGGAGTTGAACGAAGACCAATGCAGTGATGACATATTCAATCCTGGTGATTTCGAGGAGGAAGTTACACTTAAAGTGGTGTTAAATATTGAGATTACAACCAAGGTCGATGACTCTTCGCAAAGGGATAGGTTGTTCGGGACCAAGTGTAGATTAATATAAGTATATAGTTGTGATCAATAGGCCAAGAAAACATCATTAGTGAGCACATGGACGAATAGTTTGGAGATAGAAGCAGACCTAGACCCTTATACCATTACGTGGGCACAACATAGTATCAGGGCAAATTAGAGATGATCAGCAACTTTCGCGATCAGCACCTAGAAGGATGAGAGCTATTGAGCTGTGATAAATGGCCTTGATGTCCATAATCTGTTACTCAGGCGACCATTTAATATGACGATGACTTATCGCATATCGCGTAAGCAGAAAATGATGAAGTTTACAGTCACTCCATCCAAGAAAGATATCTCGTCCAAACTTGCACCTAAAGAGAAGAAATCCTTTATCTTGTCAATGGACTACAAAGGAAGCTGAAAAGTTAATTAAGTCGGCGCGAGAAGTACAAGTGTTGGTGGTGAGGGTAAGTATTAAGAGAGAGAACTTCATTGATGGAGAGGCAATACCTGCTAAAATACAAATCGTTCTAGACAAGTAAAGCGAAATTCTCCGAGAACAGTTTCTTGGAGGTTTGCCACATGTGCGAGATGGCAAACTCTATTGATATTGTAACCAAGGAGAGCTTGTGAAATTTACAATATTATCACATGAGCCCTCAAGAGAATGAGATACCACGAAATAAAGTAAACGACTTGTTGCAGAAGGGGCATATTAGAGAGAGTATAAGCTTGTGTTGTACTAGCATTATGAACGCCACAAAAAATGGTACTTATAAGATGTGCATAAGCAATCACACAATCAACGAGATCATGATGTGCTACGAGTTACCTATATCATGGTTGGATGACTAGCTTGGACAGCTTTGTAGAGTTGAGTTCTTCTCCAAGATCGACTTGCTAAGCAGCTATGGCCAAATTCGCATTGACCGGGAAACTAATGACAAATTACATCAAGACAATTGTTTGAATAGTTGATTATGTCATTTGAACTCTCAAAATTGTTTGTTAAATTGCAGCACATTCATCATCGAATCGTAGCTTAGGTTGTGTGTTGGCATATCTTAGGGGAGGTGCTCCTCTCCATTATGAGTAGCAGACGCTTCCCTCCATCATGAGGAGAGGCAACGGTCTACAGATAAAGAAATGAGTTTCCCTCCCATTTAATAGCTCTCGGGTATCATTGGTAGGCATACAACATCGACTCTGACAGAGGTTAGCACATGGGAGGGTGTCAAACTGGGGAACTGCACCAGTGCACCTCGGTTTGAAAGGTGGGTGTCGACGCAACCGCCCTCTTTAGGGTTGGGCGAGAGGGAAAAGGAGACAATCCCTTCCTCTCCATCTCGATGCATATAGAGGAGGTATGCCTAATACCCCCCCACCCCCACCCCCACCCTCCCTATACATGTGAGTATGGGTGTGCAAAAGTAACCGAAGAACGGAAACCGAACCGAACCAGGCGGTTCGGGTTGGTTCTAGTGTGGCTCGGTTCGGTTTTGGATCAAAAAATAATAGAACTGAGGGTTCGGTTTAGGATCGAAAAATAATAGAACTGGGGGTTCGGTTTAGTTTTCGGTTCTTATAGTCGGGTACCTTAGAACCGACTCGAACCGAATATTTAAAATTTATTATATGATTTCTATGGATTTGGAAGAGGAGAGCAACTCATACACCAAGACGCAACTCTCCATCTCCTTCCCTAAATGGTTCTCTTCTTACTCATACCACAGAAACAACATTGATGAAAACAATCAACATTAATACTTTTTTTCTTTCTTTTGTTTAGATGTATGATATTGGAAGAACAAACTCCAAGGGTTGGTGTTGTCTATGATGGTTTGTAATGTTTATTCACTGTTCCGTAATATGTTATTTGTTTTTCCCTTTATTTTGAAAGAATGGAGAGAGTGTTGCAAAATATGTTATTTGTTTTCCCTTTATTTTGAAAGAATGGAGGGAGCGCGAGGATCGTTATCTTCGTCATTTGGCTCAAATGGTGGTACTATATTTGAAATGTCTAGGGGGAGGCGGCTAACATTGTTTATAATATAGGTAGAACCGAGAATCGAACCAGAACTGAGAACCGAACCAGAACCGAACCGAGCTTTTCGGTTCGGATCAGGTTCAATAAATTAGCTACATGGGTCGGTTGCGGTTCCAAAAAGTCGGAACCGAACCTATACAGATCGGTTCTTGGTTCTAAATGGAACCGATCCAAATTGTACCTCTACACGTGAGTCTCAGGTCGACAGGTAGCGCCACCCGCCCACCATTTTGATTCGATTGGGTCTAATCCAGTCGGTCTAACTGAGATAATCTGGTCCCTAACCTTAGGTCAAGGTCAAGTAAAGGTAAACCAAGGCTGAATGGTTTGTGTTGGATTGCTTTAGCTCACAAATGTTAACTCAGATTTGATTTGGAGTCGAGTTAGATTTGACTTGAGTTATGTTGGCAAGGACTTGGTTATGGAGAATACCTTGGATTCGAGCGAGGTTGATTGTTGGCCCAAGTTGACTAAGATTAAGTTGACATGTTTAAGCTTACCTTTAATGATAGCAATGGATATTGCATAATCTTGTTCTTCATCATCCGGCGGACTATGGTTACTCACACGTGTGTTGCAAGTATTACTCTTGTGTCGGGTAGTCGTAACTTGTAATTAAGGGAACATTGCATTGTGATAGGTGTAACCGTTGAGATGTGGGCTCTAGCTTGTGTGTAGCATGGGGTCGAGTGTTGTTGACCAATTAGGTTGTAAATTGTGTTTACATTGGCTATATAAGAGGATTAGCATATGTCAAAACTTGTGTATGTGTCGGGTCTAGTAGAAAGGTTTATGGTAAAGAGATGTTGTGAGAGTGTCAGATTCTTCTTTAGAGTTACTAGATGGGACAGTGAAAGGTACATTGAGTTGTCAGATTGTTATGGTATATATTTTAATTGTTTGTTATTGTCTTCCTAATGTTGACAAATCTTTCTTAAGGTTGGATGGTAGCTGAGTTAGTATTAATGTTGTGTTATAGCAAGAAAAGTAACTGATAGCCTTCTACAGCAAGAAGCTAAGCAATACTCATCGGAAGTGGTCAATATATGATAAGGAATTCGCTAGTGGTTCAAAAAACTTTTAACATATATGATAAGGAATTCGCTAGTGATTCAAAAAACTTTAGCGTTAGGGACATTATTAGATCGCCAAAGAGTTCATACCATTCTCGCATCATAAATCGCCAAATAACTGTGTAGAGAAACACAAAAGAGGAGAGAGAGAAAATAATATTTTATTAATCTTCCATAATAGGCTCTTTCAATTACAAGTATTTGTACATTTATATAGGAAGGAGTGGAGTATAAACTCCATTCTGAGATGTGGGACTAATCCCTAAGGAAGAAATGAGACTAATCCCTAAGGAAGAAATGGGACTAATCCCTAAGGAAGAAATGGGCTCTAAATGGGTCATTGTCTTGGCTTTTGTACAAGTTATCTTAACACTCTCCCGCAAGCTGGAGCATACAAATTGTAGGATCCAAGCTTGGACAAGAACTGGTGATATAGTGGGTGTGGTAAGGCCTTGGTAAGAATATGTTACGGGCTGCGCGCCCGCTTATCTAGTATGATTATCTTTAGTATGTTTATGTTATAATTGTGAAAGTAGGCCTCGAGCACCGGGCTTAGATATTAAGAGTTATCATTATCTTTTGTCATGTGTTGTCTTTATGAAGGGTCTCGAGCTCCGTGCCTAGTATTAGGTGTCATTATTATTGTCTTGTCTTTTTATGTGTTGTAGCCTATATAAAGGCATTGGAAGTGTTGTATGAATCAAGCAAGAAGAAATCTATTTTCCCCGTCTTTGAGTGTGAGGTCTTGGAAGATCTCTCCTCCAACGAGCAAGCCCCGCTTAGGCAGCCGCGGTCATGGCTCCATAGTATCTCCGCCACCATCATCTCCACCTCCGGCCACCTCCGACTAAGGCCCATAACAACTTGGTATCAGAGCTCTCTTTCCTCCCCACGGCCACTGAACTTTCTCCCATACCGCTGCCATTTCACGTAACACCGTTGTCCCCCCCCCCCATACCGCAGTCGTCCAGCTCGCTCCCTCCCGCAGCAGCACCGCAAAGAAACTCTCCTCCATCCCCGGAAGATCACAGCAGCACTCACTTCCGTCATCGGCGGTTTCTGAAACTCCAACATTGCTCGACGACGCCCCCTCCGCGTTGTTCGACGACGCCTCCTCCGCGCTGTTCGACGACGCCTCCTGCGACTTGTTCGACGACGCCTCCTCCTGCGACCTGTTCGACGACGCCTCCTCCGCGCTGTTCGACGTCGCTTCCTGCGACTTCTCGAGCCCCGTCAACATCCCAGGCCGCTCCGCACGCGCCTTATCCCTCTGCGACAGTGCACCGCCTGTCGCCTCGAGCCCCCCTAGTCGCACGCGCCTTATCCCTCTGTTTGCTGATCCCTAGAGCCCCACGTCCATTTATTTCTCACGCCACTTCCACTATTATTATTATTATTATTATATTTCCTCCCTCCTCTATTTCTCACCCCACTTCCTTCCTTTATATAGCAGCAAGCCTTTTTTTTTATTTCCCTCCCTAGTCCCCATTCCCCTCAACACCCAACCCCAACCCTCCTTTTATTTTCCTTAATTTATTTCTTCCTAGCCGCACACCCAACCATTCACCGACTCCTTATTACTTGAAAATATTGGGCGCGCCCGCGGCGCCCGTGGCCACTCATCCGACTCAGCGCATTCCAAACGCCCTGTCACCCGCTCCTCTTCGCGCTCCTCGTCTCGCAATATGGGTGACTCATCCGACCAACTAAGCCAGATTATGACCATGCTGCAGGCCGTCATGGCACAACAGGCCGCGCAAACTGCACTCACGGAACGACAACAAGAGGCCATTATTGCGCTCTCCAAGCGCCTTGATGATCTTTCCACCACCCCCGCACACGATCGTACAAGCAGCAGTCAGGCACCGCCACTTCTCCGCCAAGCCCCGCCACTGCTCGCCCACGAGCCACCGCCGCCATTCCCCGCGCACCCAGTCGCGGCGATGGAACCACGCTACACCAGATTAGAATTTCCAACCTATGATGGGAAAAGTGATCCTTTGTGCTGGCTCACCAAATGTGAGCAATTCTTCGGCCACCAGCAAACTCCGTCAGCAGACCGAGTCCATCTAGCATCCTTCCATTTGCTCGACTCCGCTGTTTTGTGGGCCTCTCGACTTCTCACCGATCGACCGAATCTGCCATGGGACGACTTCAAAAGGTTATGCAACTTGCGTTTCGGACCTCCTATCCGCAGCAACCCCCTTGGAGAACTCACATCTCTACGACAAACAGGATCAGTAGACGAGTACCTGGAACAATTTCAACTTCTCTTGGCGCATGTTCCCCTTTCCCCAGATATGCAGGTCAACATTTTTACTGCGGGCCTTCGCGAGCGCCTGCGACTGGATGTCGAGTTTGAGGCCCCGCCAAACTTAGTGACTGCTATGAGTCTGGCCCGGCTCTGCGATCGTCGCCTCCAGCTAGCCCCGACGTCCTACCCTCCTGCCACCAACATCGTTCAACAAGGTCGTATCGAGGGCCCTCCCGCCCCTCCGGTCCGCCGATTATCCCGGGCGGAGATGCTGCAACGACGTGCCCAGGGATTATGTTTTAATTGCGATGAGCAGTACACTCGCGGCCACCGGTGCAACCGGCTCTTCTATCTACACGTCGAGGACTCTGACGACGAGGGCATCGGATAAAGCTTGAGGACAAGCCTTTTTTCGAAGGAAGGGTGAGATGTTACGGGCTGCGCGCCCGCTTATCTAGTATGATTATCTTTAGTATGTTTATGTTATAATTATGAAAGTAGGCCTCGAGCACCGGGCTTAGATATTAGGAGTTATCATTATCTTTTGTCATGTGTTGTCTTTATGAAGGGTCTCGAGCTCCGTGCCTAGTATTAGGTTTCATTATTATTGTCTTGTCTTTTTATGTGTTGTAGCCTATATAAAGGCATTGGAAGTGTTGTATGAATCAAGCAAGAAGAAATCTATTTTCCCCGTCTTTGAGTGTGAGGTCTTGGAAGCTCTCTCCTCCAACGAGCAAGCCCCGCTTAGGCAGCCGCGGTCATGGCTCCATAGTATCTCCGCCACCATCATCTCCACCTCCGGCCACCTCCGACTAAGGCCCATAACAGAATATCAACGATTTATCCAGCAGCAGCAACATGTCTTAAGTCCAATTTCTTCAGTTGAACCTTTTCTTGAATAAAGTAACAATCGACCTCGATGTGCTTGGTACGTTTATGGAATACGGGATTCTTGGAAATATGGATAGTAGCATGACTATCACAAAACAGAGTGGCTGGAGAGGAGAGTTTGACACTCAGGTCTCTCAAAAGACTTTCCAACCATGTAAGTTTAGAAACGACAGAGGTCATTGAGCGATACTCAGCTTCTGCAGATGAGCGTGCAACCACGGATTGCTTCTTGCTTCGCTAGGTGATAAGGTGTCCACCAAAATATGTGCAGTATACACTTGTGGATCGGCGATCATCCAGAGAGCCAACTAGTTCGCATCAGAATAGGCAATGAGAGATGAGGAGGAGAGCTTATACACAAGCCCTTGTCTAAAAGCAGTCTTGAGATATTGGAGGATGTGCTCAACTGCCTGGAGGTGAGAGATTCGTGGAGCATGCATAAAACGACTGACAACCCCAACGACAAAGGATATATCAGGTCTTGTAACTGTAAGATAGATCAGCTTGCCCACAAGACGACGATAGTACTCTGGGTTAGGAAGGATCAAATCAGAGTCGAAGGAATGTACGTAGAGCTTGTGGTGGACATCTATAGGTGTGTCAGCGGGCTTGCATCCAGAGTAGCCAGTGTCATGAAGAAGATCAAGACAGTACTTTCGTTGAGATAGGATAAGGCCATCTGGACGGCGGGCTACATCAATACCGAGAAAGTATCAGAGATTTCCTAAATCTTGGGTCTGAAATGCGGATGCCAAGTGCCTTTTGGTCATGTGTATGCCTTTGAGATCATCGTCCGATATTAAAATATCATCAACATATAACAAGAGTATCACTGTGCATGTCGGGCGGTGACGAGTAAATAAAGAGAAGTCCGCCGAGCTGCGAGTAAACCCAACATCACGAACAACCCGACTGAACTTGTCAAACCAAGTCCGAGGAGACTGTTTGAGACCATAGAGAAATTTCTTGCGATGACGCACAAGAGACTCGCTTGTGGTCTCAAAATCGGGAGGTTGCTGCATGTAGATAGTATCAACGAGATCACCATTCAGAAAGACATTTTTGAAGTCCAATTGATGCAACGGTCAATGATGATGAACAGTCAGGGAGATCAAGACACGGACAGTATTCAAATTTGCAACAGGTGAGAAAGTTTCCTCGTAGTCAAGGCCTGTTGCTGAGTAAAACCATGGGCCACAAGACAAGCTTTTAGTCGTTCAACTGTCCCATCTGGATCATGCTTGATGGTGAAGACCCACTTACAACCCACACATGTATGGTCCCAAGTTTGATTTTACCAGAGAGCAGTCATTTTCTCATTCATAGCGGCCCGCCACCCCGGATGATAGAGTCTCCTGCAAAGAAGTAGGGGTGGAAATATACAGCAAAAAAGTTACAAATTGGTGAGGCACCGGAGATAGTCGATGCAGTGAAACATAGTTAGACAGGGGGTGCACGGTAGAGGCCGATACCGGATCAGCAGACCGCGTATCCTCAGTAGTAGAGGGTAACTGTCGTGGAGCATCTGAACATGGAATACGACGAGTGTACACACAAAGAGGAGGCAGGTTGGAGGGTTTGGTGGTTGGTGTGGGGAGAAGAGGAGAGGTAGAGGTGACAGGAACGACAGGGCGTGATAGTGGAGAGTTGTTGGAGAGGCAGTGGGCAAGGAGTGAAATGGCTGGTCTTCGAGGAAGGTCACATCCATAGACGTAATTAACTTGCGATCGGTGGGAGAATTACAGGCATAGCCTTTCTGAGTCCGGGAATATCCAACGAACATATATTTGGTAGCGCGGGGAGACTGGTTGTCCGTAGAGGGGTCAAGGCAGTGAGCATAGCATACACAGCCAAAGATGCGAAGCGTCACGGTAAAGGGTGGTGTGGATGAGAAAAGAAGGTCGAAGGGCGTCGTAAAATTGAGAATAGACGAGGGTATGTGATTGATGAGATAGCAGGAGATAGAGACCGCGAAATGTCAATAAATCTTGAAAAGCTGCATTTGAAACATAAGTGAGTGAGCAACCTCAAGTAGGTGACGGTTCTTGCGCTCAGCCGCATTATTTTGTTGGGGTGTGTAAGCACAAGAAGTTTGATGGATGATACCGAACTCAGTACAGATATTTTAAAACGCACGACTCGTACACTCGCACGCATTATCGGTACGAAGAGCTTTAATAGAGGTGGAGAACTGTGTACGCGTCTCAGGGATAAAGGCACGAAATACATGAGGTAGTTCAGAGCGATCGCGAAGTAAATACAACCAGGTCATGCGAGAGTAATAATCAATAAATGTAAGAGAATAATGATAACCAGAAACACTTGTTGTTCTATAAGGTCCCCAAATATCAGAATGAACTAAAGCCAAAGGATCAATGCTCTTAGTACAATGAGAGGGAAAAGAAGAATGATGATGTTTGTCGTAGATGCAAGGCTCGCAGGTGAAGTCGGTGAGAGACAGATCGGGAAGAGCTTTCTTGAGAATCGGGAGAAGAGCATGCCCAAGACGTCGATGCCAATCAACAAAATTAACAGAGGAGAGAGCAATGGGGAAACATCCAGAGTGTATAGTCCGTTAGACAGTGTCCCTCTACCAATGATATTATGTGTCTGTCGATTCTGCACAACAAAGGAAGAAGAAGAAAAGGTTACAGAGCAATCAAGGTCTTGAGTAAGACGACTGATAGAAAGAAAGTTAAAATGAGAGCCTGAAACATGAATAACGGAGTGAAGAGAGAGAGAGATGGAGGCAAGGGCACATCGCCAGACACGCAAATTTGGGTGGTGTCACCATTGGCCACCGTGATGAACTTAGGATAAGCAGAGTCCAAGTACAGAGGAATCTTTTGCGGAGTAATATGATTTGTAGCCCCGGAATCAACAATCCAAGTTGTACCATAGGAAGAACGGGAGATACCTTCATTGGAGATAGACACAACAGAGCCAGAAGAGCGACTGATCAACCCCTGAAGATGCTGGAGTTGTGTGCGCAAGGTATCAATGTCGGTGCGGGTGATGGACGGAGCATCAACCGCAATTGATGCATGTTGTTGTGGAGGCGGACTGTAACATCCCAACTTTAAAAAGGGGTCAAACTGGTTCAATTGAACCCTTGGAGGAGCTTAAGCCGGGTCATAGAAAACCACTACCCGACCTCCACCCCATAATGGTGGTCATATAGAGAAATGACTGTTTTGGGTAGCATTGTGCTGCGCCACCATGCCGAAGTAGTTTAATGAGCATGTGTGCTCTGAATCGACTTCCACTAGTTGCGTTAGACTCGTATGATCGATACGAGTGCAACGGAACTCGTTTCATTCCAATTCAAGGTCATTTGGTGAAAGTGACCCTTTTGAGTACAGCAGCGTGTCACGACGACGCTATTTTAGTATAATGAGCATATGTGCTCTGAATCGACTTTCGTCAGTTGCATTAGACTCGTATAATCGATACGAGTGAAACGGAACTCGTTTCATTCCAATCCGAGGTCATTTTGTGAAAGTGATCATTTTGAGTACCGTAGCACGTCACGCCGACACTATTTTAGTATAATGAGCCTATGTACTCCGAATCAACTTCTGTTAGTTGCGTTAAACTTGTATGATCGATACGAGTGCAACGGAACTCGTTTCATTCCAATCTGAGGTCATTTTGTGAAAGTGAGCATTTTGAGTACCATGGCATGTCATGACGACACTATTTTAGTATATAATGAGCATACGTGCTCTGAATCAACTTTTGTCAGTTGCGTTAGACTCGTATGGTCGATACGAGTGCAATGGAACTCATTTCATTCCAATCGGAGGTTATTTGGTGAAAGTGACCATTTTGAGTACGGTAGCGGGTCACGACGACGCTATTTTAGTATATTGGGCATACGTGCTCCAAATTGATTTCCGTCAATTGTGTTACTCGTATGATCGATACGAGTGCAACGGAACTCGTTTCGTTCCAATCCGATGTCATTTGGTGAAAGTGACCATTTTGAGTGTCGTAGCGCGTCGCGACGACATTATTTTAGTATATTAAGCATACGTACTCCAAATCAACTTATGCCAGTTGCGCTAGATTCGTGTGGTCAATACGAGTGCAACGGAACTTGTTTTGTTCCAATCCGAGGTCGTTTGGAAAAAACGACTATTTTGAGTAACGTCGAGCGTCGCAACAACGCCGAAATAGCTTAGTGAGCAAATGAACTCCAAATTGAATTATGTCAGTTGCGTAGACTCGTATAGCCGATACAAGTGCAGCGGAATTCGTTTCGCTCATTTCCGACGTCGTTTAGTCAAGTAAATAAAATAATGCTCGTAAAATTATACGACACCTCAAGATACGTGAACGTTTAAATTCAACCCATCACATAATTGAAGACCCGACACTCGACGACGCGGACCCATGTTGACTTTGACCCACATGGGGGGTCCTACTTAGGGTTGACCTTGGTCAACCCTCTTAAAAGAGGTGGATTTTTGAATCTTGAAACCCTTCCCACTAAAGCTCACTCACCCCAAGCCATCCCCTTCATCTGGTTATAATAGACACTAATCCCAAGACGGCAAGTAGTGGGATCAGATTTTTATTGGGCATGGATCCAAGGCATTGGTTGGATCCAAGGCATTGGTTGGATCCTAAGCTCTCCCTCTCTCTCACTAACCTAAGACCAAGGCTAACCTAAGTACAACCATGCCTCAAGATGATGCCAGCTACCCCAAACAAGTATCACCCTCTCCCCTGATGATGCCAGCTGCCCCCTATGCCAACTGAAGTTGGCTAAACCCAACCATGGTTCTACCATTAACCGAGAGAGAGAAGGAGAGGGAGAGACCTTTGGCTTGGCTATTTAAAAGCCTCCCCTGAACAGGCTTAGGAGCAGGAGGCCCCCACTGATGAAGGACGTATCGTAGCCGACGCAGCCGCAACGGACGCAACCCCCGGCGAGGCCGGAATCGCGTGGCTTGAGAAGACCGACCCACTTTGGAAGCCTCGAACCGTCTAATTAATTTTCTTTCATGCTGAATGCTAGTTGTATTTTCTATTGTATTTATTTTTGAACCTATTATGTGGTGTGCTATTAGCAGGTGTGCTAATAGCCGTAGTCTTCCCCTCATAGTATAAGAGGTGGGAGTTTTTGGTGTGCTCAGTTTTGATGATTAAAGATTTCCACTGTTGCCCTAGCCGTCTTCCCCTCTCCGTGCGAGAGAAATCAGTCCGGAAGGACTCGCGCCCGTCGCCCGCTTCCCCTCTTCCCGTGAGGAAGACGACCGGACGGAAGGCTCCGTCCCTGCACCCGGCGTTTCCTACGCCAGTTGGTATCAAAGGGTCCGCGATCGACTCCTACGCTCGACCGCCGTCCTCGCTGTTCCCGCGCGCCGATCGACGGTTCCGCCGATCGACACTGCTGACTTCTACGCTCGACTGTTCCGCCGAACGACTCGCGCGCCGATCGACGGTTTCCTATGCTTGACTGCTCCGCCGATCGTCTGTTCCCGTTCGTCGCTGATGGCGGACAACCCCCGTGACGACGCTGCTCTTTGGGCGGCCATTAATGGTATCACCGCCCAACTCACCGCCCTCACCGCTGCCCTCGGCAACCCACCGCCACAGCCTCCTGACCCTTTCTACGGGCGGCAATACCGCCGTGCCCGTGCGCCGCCGGCAGCCCCCCCAGTCCAGCCCTTTCCGCGTCCAGTTCAGAGGAGGAACCTCCCGATGGCGCCAACCCGCCTCGATGGGGTGAACAGCAGCCCAACTACCAACAGGGGTACCGACTGCGAACGGACATTCCCCATTTTTATGGCAACCTAGGCATTGAGGACTTCCTCGATTGGCTCTCAGAATTCGAGCGATTCTTTGAAATGGCCGAGCTCGACGAGCACCGCCAGGTGAAGATGGTCGCTTACCGCCTTAAGTCGGGCGCAGCGGTTTGGTGGGACCAACTTCAGCTTAACCGCAACCGCCAAGGGAAGGCTCCCGTCCGCACGTGGCTGAAGATGAAGAAGTTATTGCGGAATCGGTTTCTTCCACCCGATTATGACCAGCACTTGTTTCAGCTCTACCAGAGCTGCTCGCAAGGGACTCGTACTGTGACGGAGTACCTAGCGGAGATAAGCCGACTTGCGGACCGCAACGGCCTAACCGAGACGGATGGTCAGCGGGTCACTCGTTTCCTACATGGGCTACGCCCCTCCCTACGGGAGAAGATTGGATTGCATGTTTTGCGCACGGTGGATGAGGCTTACAACATGGCTCTCAAGGCGGAGCAAATGGAGAAGACAGCAGTGCCACAGCACCGCGCGGCCTCTCGCCGCCCGTGGACTGATCTTTCGGGTTCTAGCAGCCGGGACACCACCGGCAAGGACTCTGCAGACCGGGTGCCGGCCTCCTCTTCCGCACCAAAGGGTCGGGCACCTGACCGCGCATCATCGGGCACATGTTTCAAATGCCAGCAACCTGGTCATTTCGCCTCCCGTTGCCCCCTACTTCGCCAACCCGTCCACGTTGTAGCACCGGACGAGGAGAGGGAGGACGACTTAGAGGAGGCCGATGAGGTCGTTGATGGGTATGACGAGGAGGGCAACTTCGCCGCGTGCGTGGTTCATCGTCTACTTCTTACACCGCGGCTAGATGAACACGTCCATCGTAGCAATGTGTTTCAGAGCTACTGCAACATCAAGGGGAAGATCTGTGATGTCTTAATTGACAATGGCAGTTGCGAGAATTTTGTTGCAAGCCGGTTGGTCTCCTACTTGCAGCTACCGACCGAGCCTCACCCGCACCCCTATTCCATCGGTTGGATCCAGGGCGGCCCCTCGGTGCGGGTTACCCACCGCTCCCACGTTCCTGTTGCCATTGGAAAGCACTACCAGGCCGACGTTTGGTGCGACGTCGTGGAGATGGACGCGAGCCACCTGCTCTTAGGGCGGCCGTGGCAGTATGACACGGATGTTTTGTATAAGGGCTGTGAGAATGTATACTCCTTCACTTGGGCGGGCAAGAAGATCCACATTATTGCTCGGGTCGGAGGGAAACCCGAAGCCGGTCCGCCTTCGGATAAGGGGCGCAGTCTGTTGGTGATGCATGAAGACCCCTCTCTGTTCGAGCGAGACGTTGCGGAGGCCAAAGAGGTGGTGGCCCTCGTCTCCTACGGCTTGTACGCCACTAGCGAGCAGGAGGTGGAAGCCGCACCCCGGACGTGCGAGCACTGCTGCACGAATTCGGAGCCATCACGACAGAGGACTTACCCGACCATCCCCCTCCTCTTCGGGATATACAGCACCAGATCGACCTCATTCCGGGAGCTAGCCTTCCGAACTTGCCTCACTACCGCATGAGCCCCAAAGAGCATGACATCATGCGTGAGAAGGTGGAAGAGTTGTTGAAGAAGGGGTTCATCTCCGAGAGCCTCAGCCCCTGCGGGGTCCCGGCCCTCCTCGTGCCCAAGAAGGACGGTTCGTGGAGGATGTGCGTCGACAGTCGCGCAATCAACCGGAACACCATCAAGTACTCCTTTCCCATCCCGCGCCTTGACGTCATGCTAGACATGTTAGATGGTTCCAAGTTCTTTTCCAAAATAGACCTGCGCAGCGGGTACCACCAAATCCGCATCAAGCCGGGTGATGAGTGGAAGACGGCTTTCAAAACGCCGGACGGTCTCTTCGAGTGGAAGGTAATGCCTTTTGGATTATCTAACGCTCCAAGTACGTTTATGCGCCTCATGACACAGGTACTGAGACCATTTCTGGGGAAGTATGTCGTCGTCTACTTTGATGACATCCTGATCTTTAGCAAGAGCAGAGCGGATCATCTATCACATCTTCGTGCTGTGTTGGGAGTGTTGGCGGAGCACCAACTGTTCATTCATCTCAAAAAGTGTACCTTCCTCGCTCCGCGGCTGAATTTTTTGGGCTTTATTGTGGGGGCGGATGGCATCCGAGTTGATGAAGAGAAGATCCAGGCGATCTGAGATTGGCCGGCCCCAACGACACTCTCGGAGTTGCGGTCGTTCCACGGCCTAGCCACGTTCTACCGGCGGTTCATACGTGATTTTAGCACCATATCAGCACCAATGACCGATTGTTTGAAGAAGGGGCGGTTCTTATGGGGGGAAGAGGCCAGTCGCTCCTTCGACTTGATCAAACAGAAGCTTAGCTCGGCCCCGGTTTTGGCGCTTCCCAGCTTTGATAAGCTCTTCGAAGTGCAGAGTGACGTCAGCGGCATTGGTATAGGAGCGGTTCTCTCCCAAGACAATCGGCCGGTTGCGTTCTTCAGCGAGAAGCTAAGTGATGTCAGGAGAAAATGGGCCGTTTATGATCAAGAATTCTATGCCGTCGTCCAGGCCCTCAAGCATTGGGAGCACTATTTGCTGCACAAGGAGTTCATCTTGTACACAGACCATCAAGCTCTCAAGTTTATCAACAGTCAGAAGCGCATGGACGGAATGCACCTTCGTTGGACCACGTATCTTCAACGATTCCCATATATTATTCATCACAAACCGGGGACTTCAAATGTTGTCGCCGACGCACTTAGCCGGCGGAGCTGTTTTTTAGCAACTATGCATCACGAAATCATTGACTTTGATACCCTCACCGATTTGTATGCCGACGACACTGATTTCCAAGAGGTTTGGCGCGCCTGCTCGTTGGGCGGCTCACATGGTGGTTTCCTATTACTCGATGGGTTCTTGCTTAAGGACAACCGGCTGTGCATTCCCCGCACCTCCTTGCGGGAGAAGCTCATTCGCGATTTGCATGGGGGCGGACTGAGTGGCCACCTGGGCCGAGACAAGACACTTGCCAGCCTCCAAGAGCGCTATTTCTGGCCACAGTTGGCAAAGGACGTGGGGAATTTCGTTCGGAAGTGTTATGTGTGCCAGCAGTACAAGGGCCATGCACACAACACTGGGCTCTATACACCCCTCCCGGTCCCCTCCGGCGTTTGGGAGGATCTCTCAATGGATTTCGTCTTGGGCCTCCCGCGCACGCAACGTGGGGTTGATTCGGTGTTTGTCATGGTGGATCGCTTCTCCAAGATAGCGCATTTTCTTCCTTGTCGCAAGACAGCCGATGCGTCTCACATTGCGCGTCTTTTCTTCCGAGAGGTGGTTCGTTTGCATGACGTACCAACCACTATCACGTCCGACCGCGACCCCATGTTTCTTGGCCACTTTTGGACGATGTTATGGAAGATGTTTGACACCTCCCCCCAGTTTAGTAGCTCCGCCCATCCTCAAACGGACGGCCAAACCGAAGTCGTTAACAAGACTTTGGGGAACCTCGTTCGTTGCATTTGCCAAGATCGCCCGAAGCAGTGGGACGACGCCCTCGCGCAAGCTGAATTTGCCTATAACAATGTCGTGCACAGCTCTACCGGTCGCTCACCATTCTCCATTGTTTACACCAAAGCCCCCCGGCATGCGCTCTATTTAGCCCGCCTACCGGCGGCACCTCCTTCAGCAACACAGCTGGCGGAAGAGACCCGCGACATCCAAGACGACACTCGGCTCAAGCTACTTGAGTCCAACGCCAAATACAAGGCTATGGCGGACAAGCACCGTCGTGAGCAAATTTTTAAGGAGGGAGATATGGTCATGGTCTTCCTCCGCAAGGAGCGGCTTCCTGCGGAACATCACCACAAGCTCATGCCGAAGAAGTACGGCCCTTTCCCCATCTCCCGCAAGATCAACGACAATGCATATGTAGTCGAGCTTCCGCCGAGCCTCAACATCTCCAAGACCTTCAACATGAGCGATTTGTCCCATTTCTACCCGGAGATCCCGCTTTACCCCGAGCACTCGAGGTCGAGTGCTTCCCAAGAGGGGGCGAATGATGAAGGACGTATCGTAGCCGACGCACCCGCAACGGACGCAACCCCCGGCGAGGCCGGAATCGCGTGGCTTGAGAAGACCGACCCAGTTTGGAAGCCTCGAACCGTCTAATTAATTTTCTTTCATGCTGAATGCTGGTTGTATTTTCTATTGTCTTTACTTTTGAACCTATTATGTGGTGTGCTATTAGCAGGTGTGCTAATAGCCGTGGTCTTCCCCTCATAGTATGAGAGGTGGGAGTTATTTTGGTGTGCTCAGTTTTGATGATTACAGATTTCCACTATTGCCCTAGCCGTCTTCCCCTCTCCGTGCGAGAGAAATCAGTCCGGAAGGACTCGCGCCCGTCGCCCGCTTCCCCTCTTCCGTGAGGAAGACGACCGGCCGGAAGTCTCCGTCCCTGCACCCAGCGTTTCCTACGCCACCCACCCTCCCAAACGAGCCGAGCCCAGCCACCCCGAGCCCCTGCCGGCGCCAGAGAGGACAAGCCCGAGCCCACCACCTCCTCCCGCCACCTCTCCTATCGGCATTAATTGGAAGGGCACCCCAAGGCCATTCAACCCTTTGGGGGAGTCGCAGAGCTCCAGGGAGGGAGGAGAAATCCTCCCTAGGAGGGAAGGAGGCGGAGGCACCATCGGAAAGTGAGCTCCGGCGGTGTCCGCTAACCTTTAGCCTGCAACATCTCCTCCCGGCGGCGGCGGCGGCTCCAGGCCACCGGACCGCCGCCGGGACGTGCGCCTGCCTACAGCGAGCCGGCCGGAGGCGGTGGCGCGCTGGTCCGACGGCCAGCCAGCGGTGGCGAGATCCCGTAAGCTCTCAGCCACCGTACCCTACAGCTACAGTTGGATCTTATTATTAAGATCCAACTGTGTTGATTTCCTGGGCAATGATTAGCCCACCCCACAACGGACCGGTTCCAGATCCGTTGTGGGGTCCCCTTTGCTCACGGCGCGGCTCGATCTCAGCCGATATATCCACTCCAAGATCTGTGCATGGGGATTATTATTAGCAGGTATGAGTTCGATTTTTCTGTGTCCAAACCAGAGCTCAAACAAGGAAACTTCAAACATGAAAGTTGTAGGTAGGGATAAGAGCTACCTCAAGAAATTTTTTGAGAATTTTCTGAGACCATTATATATTTTTAGTATTTAAAAAGGTGGGTAAAATATTTGTTTTTAAATTAGCATAGGGCTTAAAATTTGATGAAAAATTCTGAAATAATTAGGGAACCTCTATAGTACTGATCTACACCCACTAATTATTTGGAAATTTTTAGAAAAAGTTTACTATTACTAGGTAATTAAAACCTCTATTTTAAATTAATAGAGAATTACTCCCACCTTCAATATGTCTCCAAATATTATGGGAAGTATGAGGGGCTTATTCACACCCTCTGAAAAAGTTTGGGAATTTTTAAAGTATTCCTGCTATATTTGGAGTTTAATTAGCTGCTACGAGAGGATGAATAAATTAGCTAAGCTCATTTTAATACCTCAAGAGGCCCTGAAAATTTATGGTAGCACTTTAAGGGTGTTATAAGCCCATGATAAAAGTTGGATGATTTTTGAGTATGATCCACTATTTTAATGATTTTAAAATAAGATAATAACTTTGATCTTGAATTATCAGAGTATCTTTGTCTTAATCAAAACTTGTGGGGTGATTAGTAGAGGTTATTTGAACCCAGTGTAAAAGTTTAAAGACTTTTGATTTGATCTGTTATTTTTAGGGGTCTAATTGTTGGTGAAAAGTGGTTAAAAACTTTATTAGAGGCTAGTACTAAACCCAATATGTCTTGAGAAGATGATGGGGAGTTACTCATGGTAACCATATTATATGGTTTTAAAATTCAATATTCTGGTCATATCAGTGTTTTAATGAATTATTAAAAGTAAGGCTTTCGTAGTCAGTTTAAAGAAATAAGAGCTCGGACAAACCACCAATCTCTAAAGAAGATTACAATTTGATAATTCAAGATAAGGAAGGGGAAACTTAAGTAGTAATCGGGTTCGAACGACATGAAATCTGGCGGGCCTCGAAATTCATCTTAATGTTAATTCAGCTACGACGAATATAGAATAAGCCTCCTTGGAACGGAGATGCCTCATTGGAACGGAGATGCCTCCTTGGGACGAAGATGCCTCCTTGGAGAGGAGATGCCTTCTTAGAACGAAGATGCCTCCTCGGAATGGAGAGGAGAGTTGAGCTCGCCTCCTTGGAACGGAGAAGGAATTGCAGTTATTGGAATTTGAATTGTTTTTATCCTGTCCTTCTAATTCAGTATTTCAATTATTGCACATCTTTTCGGTACTTCAATTACTGTTTTCCAGTTCAGTATTTGTATTACTGCACTCTATATTCGTGTTTCAATTAATGCATTTTATTTTCAGTATTGCCTATAAATTAGAGTTGACGAGAAGATAAGACATTCTTTCAAGGTTAACCCTAAATAGTGTCGAACTGACCGTCACTCTTGGAGTAGAGCGGACAGATCGATGTTTTAGCTTTTGTTTCAGTGTTGCCTATAATTTAGAGTTGACCTGAAGACGAAACATTCCTTCAGGGTCAACCCTAAATAGTACCGAACTGGCCGCCGCTTTTCGGAGCAGTGCGGACAGATAGATGTTTCTTTTATTTCAGTGTTGCATATAATTTAAAGTTAACCTGAAGACGAGACATTCCTTCAGGCTCAACCCTAAAAAGTACCGAACTGGCCGCCGCTTTTCGGAGCAGAGCGGACAGATCGATGTTTTAGCTTTTATTTCAGTGTTGCCTATAATTTAAAGTTGACCTGAACACGAGACATTTCTTCAGGGACAACCCTAAATAGTACCGAACTGGCCGCCGCTTTTTGGAACAGAGAGGACAGATCGATGTTTTAACTTTTGTTTCAGTGTTGCCTATAATTTAGAGTTGACCTGAACACGAGACATTCATTTAGGGTCAACCCTAAAAAGTACCGAACTGGCCGCCGTCTTTCGAAGCAGAGCGGACAGTTCGATGTTTTGATTTTATTTTAGAATTTCTTATAATGTAGAGTTGACCTTGAGGTGGAGAAATTCCCCAAGGTTCAATGTTATGAAGTTCGAGGTCTTAATTTCTTGCCTGAGATGTTTAAATATCAACCAGAACAAGTGATTGATTGGTTTACCTTCTTGCATGCATATGTTTGAACTGAGGTTGTTATAGTGAACGAATTGGTTCATAACCCATGAGGCCAGGACGCTCAGCAAGCTGAGCCATATATTGGGGCCTACCAGATTCACAAATCTTTAAGTAAGGTTTACATGCACAATTGAGCAGGAAGAGGTCGTAACTTTTGACTCAATCTTGGAATGCTCTGGTTTCGGTTTAATTGTTATAGGTTGTTATTGTGAACATGTCGATTCGTAACCGAAGAGGCCATGACCCACGTCAGTCGAGCCAGGGACTGGGTTTACCAGAGTCACATTGTTATATTTATGATTTATGAGTCTGTTCGAGCGGGATAAGGCTCCAACCTTAGGCTTAATCCTTGGGTAGCTTGATGATGGCTTTGTTTGACTTATGAAAGTTTCGATTCAAACGACTTAATCTTTATCACTCAGTATTCTACGATGTATCGCCTTCGATAGAAACTATATCGCTATAAAGGGAATATCCTTACAGTGATCTAAATGTTGTCATCAATGAAATGTGCCTCCGAGAAATATTCCTACGCGAATATATTATGACTTCGAAAATTATTCCTAAGAGAATGTATTGTTCCTCCGAGAAATATTCCTACGCGAATATATTGTGTCTTCGAGATTTATTCCTAAGGGAATGTATTGTGCCTTCAAGAATTATTCCTAAGGGAATATATTGTGCATTCGAGAATTATTCCTACGAGAATACCTTGTGCCTCCGAGAAATATTTCTATGCAAATATATTGTGCCTTCGAGAATTACTCCAAAGGGAATGTATTGTGCCTTCGAGAATTATTCCTAAGGGAATATATTGTGTCTTCGAGAATTATTCCTACGGAAATATCTTGTGCCTCCGAGAAATATTCCAACGCGAATATATTGTGCCTTCGAGAATTATTCCTAAGGGAATGTATTGTGCTTTCGAGAAATTGTACCTTGGGAAGAAAATCGGATGGCTGGCGGGTTATACTCTGAGGCAACCCGCATAAAGGACGGTCTGGGAAGACAACCCGTGCGAAACTAATAGAACTACGTGGATCTGAGACCGTATGCATGTTGATACGGAGTATGTAGGCGGTGGTCGCAAGGAGACTGCCACGACCCAATATAAGTCTAGATACTTCCTCCCTTAATGTTATATTATGTTTGATGCTAATAGGATTGGATTCTATTCGTGGTTCTGATAACTTGTCATTGGCAATAGGTGACAGGTGCGGGTGAGAGATAGCACCCAAGTGTGGAGGAAGCCACAAAGCATGCTACTTCAGGTATATATTCGTTAGGACGTATCTCCTTGAGTTGTGCCATATTTCATGGTATATATAGGCATTGGTACTAGAGCTTGATTATTAAGGTATAATACGGCAGAGAGAATGATCTACTCATACAGGTCTTGAGTATTGTGTTTCTGTGATAATTAATCTTCCGTTATAGATCATGTCTTCCACTAAATGCTATAAGGTGCACTCATTAATGGTGTCTTCCACTAGAAAACTGCTTTCATACTATGTTGGCGTGTAGTGAGATTCACTTAACATTACCCATATGCGTGACGACGGAGTGTTCAAAGAAAGGGGTTGGAGAAGGAAGTGTCTTCACCATTCATGGTCGCTTTGGCGTTGTGCATAAATGGTGGTGTGCGATGAGATTCCCCGGTCGGACCGCCGATTCCAGGAGGGGGGTCTTACACGAACCATGCTTACGATAGCAAGTTTCCTCAAGATGACCACCTCAGCCACAATAAGTATAAACATGAGTGTCGGTCCCCTTGGAGCGATTTTGACTGTCGCAACCCCTGCCCCGAGAGCCAGTGGGATCCCCAACGAGCCGACGGAGGGGCGGGGCGAGCTTCAGAAGATTGGTGGATAAGGGCCGGAGAGACAGTCACAGGAGCATCGAGGGGCGGTGACACCTTCAAAAGCATGGAGCACACATCCAAGAGGGAGGGAATGGTGGAGAAAGAAAAGATATTAGCACGAACGCTGTGGAGGTAGGGAGGAACTCGGGTCATCGTCATGGCAATGCCAACAGCTTCTTTCTTAGCACGTTGGGCGGCGAGATCCAACATAGGAAGCTGATGTTGAATTCAGGCCTCGACGAGTGTTTTGGACCTCACAACAAAGGAGGTTAAGTCTCCAGCCACCCCCGGTTCAAGAGACTGGAGGTCCATGAAAATGTCGAACAGGTGTTGTAGACTGGAGGTCTATGAAAATGTCGAATAGGTGTTGTAGACTGTCCTTACCAAAATAAAGGGAGTGAAGTTCATCTCGCATGGCATTGGTCGTCTCATGATACATAGCCATACAATATGGTTCAAAGTCCATAGAATTCAGAATCCACGATGGAACGTGTCCATCATCACAGAGTCAATGCTCAGTGGGCTCAGCAGGTGGTGCCCGAGAGAGATGATGAAGAAGCCTTTTGATCTGGAGAACGTGGCGTACTAAGTGCACCCACTCGACAAAATTCTTCTTGCCACTTAGGGAGATAGAGGTAATCCGAAGCTCATCCCGCATTTCAGTGATAGTAGACGGCGCAACGGTCGGAAGTGTCGATGATGGAGAGCGGCCCAGATCAGGCCGACGCAAAAGTGTCCGACGCCGCACCCGTCCGGACCTCTACCGGCCCTGAATTATTGCATTTTAATTTTGTTAATTTGCAATTTATTTTGGTTTGCATTTTTATTATTTTTGCACAGCTGCGTGCGTAGCCATATTTGGATTTTTTATCGTATTCTCTGTTATATATATATATATATATTTACACTCATATATATACATAATATATACTATATACATAATATTTATATATTTACACTCGTATATATACTCATATATATATATATATTTACACTCATATATATATATATATATATATATATATATTTACACTCATATATATAATTTTATACGTTTACATATATATCTGTACCCTCTTTAAGAGCTAGGAGCCGGTTCAGCCTTCCCCGCCGGTCCATCTTCCTGTTTCGACGAAGAGAAACTTCCCGCATGCGCTGCTCGATCCCGCCTTTGGCGCTGCTCCAGGAGACGCCCCGCAGCTACAAGACCAATCCTGCTTCACGATTCTGGCCATGATCTCCTCTCCGCCAGTTGAAGCCAACTCCTCCATGTTGCTTCTTCCACGACGCCATCAGAGGTTTGCGGCCAATCTTTTTCTTCCTGTTTAAAACCCTATAAAGGGAGGAGACGGGGAGGTATGAGGGGGCGTTCAGTTTTGGAGTTCTGGAAGAGATCTTGCGTTTTCCGGTGTGAGAGTTTTAGAGAAGATGAACAGTATGATTGTTTTTTTTCTTTCGTGAGAATATTTGCTCCCTGTTGAAAGAGCTTAATTGCTGTTTTTTTCCATTTGAGTTCTATTGATGTTGATGTTTTTTTAATGGGATTCTTGCTGTTGAAAGTTGAAAGTTGCGGCTGTGAGAGTAGGAGAGGTTGTTGTTTGCTGTAGGAGTGTAGTTGAATGTATGAGCTTGGATTCCGACTACAGTTCTTTGCTGAATGTTTGTTGTTGAAGTTTCCTTAAACAGTAAAGTAATTAATTTACTCTTGTGTGAGATTTCGTAGATCCACCTTGAGTGATTGAGATTTCGTGGACCCACCTTGGGTGTGAGAGCGAGTGAGAAATTAGGTTGTTTAGTTTGTGGCTTCCTTACATTAGTGAGTGTCTGAGATTCCGCGGAACCACTTTCGTGTGAGAGTGAGTGAAATTTCTCCTTGGTGCCCGTGTGCAATAGTGGCCGACCTCGGAGCGGGAGATTGAGGGTGACGAGAAGTTCCTCGCGTGATCACCATCGACTTCGTAAACGGAAAGGCGCCTCTTTCCGTGGGTAATTTGTTTATTTCCCCTCCTTTGTGTATGTCTATATATTTTCTCGTAGGACAATAGATTCATTGTTGGGTTTTCGCCCAGGTTTTGTCAGCAAACGCTACGTCGAAACTCCAAACGGAAACGTATTTGGAGTTCACGATTTCCATTTTGCTACGACAAGGGGAACAGAACGAAAGTTGCGAACTTCCTTCCCCGGAGTTAGAATTGAATCATTTTTAAAGAAAATTCATTTTAAAACAAAATAGTAATTTTGTGATTTACAAAAAATCTAGTTGCTTAATTTCTTTAAGTTCGTGCAACGCCCGCTCAAATTTCAAATTTTTTAATTGCATGCATTTAGGGTTTCAAAGAAATAACTGATAGGCGCGCAAACCCTACGCGCCGTCCTGCATCAATTTGGTATCAGAGGCAGGTTCTGAAGTTTTCCTAAGTTTCGAAATCCGCCCTGCGTAGAATAGGAACCCCGCATAGCATTTAATTTTTCAAAAAAAAAAAAGTTTTTATTTTTATAGCATAATCATCCATCTTACTTGTGTGTTTGCATGCATCTGCGTAGTGGTAGGTTAGTGAGTATGAGTTCACTCCATCACACCCCACCTGAACACCCTCAAGAGGTAAACTCTGAGATGCGTCGAGTTGAACGAGGTCAAGCGAGTCGTGTGAACGAAGGAAATGAACCACCCCCGTGGTTTCTACCTTTCGCCCACCAAATGACCGCGTTAACTGATAGTGTCTTTCAAGTGCGAGAAGGGTTCGAAAACCTTAGTGTTAGGATGAATAGTTTAGAAATACCTGCTCGAGTTTCAATGTCACCTCCAATTCTAGATGAGCATTCTGTTCGTCCACAGCACGAAGCCCCACCACACTACATAGAAAGATCTACATTTAGGAGAAATCCTCTATTTGAGGAAGAGGGTCGAAATTCCATAGATAAGTTCGAGTTTACGCGCGATCAGGGTGGGAATTTTCCTGAACCCCAACGAGAGCCTTTCTTAGGTATGCGAGATAATTATCAGGAGAGACCTCATTATGACGTAGCAAGAGAAGAGCGTCCTCGAGACCATCGTCGGCCTCCACCGGCCATGCATCGTGATGATCGTCCTAGAGATTGGCATCGACCACCACCCCCACGACGTCGAGACAATCGTGATCCCTACGATGATGATTACGACTACCCTCCCCGGGATAGGCGACCGGATCTCACACAAGTTGTGAAGTTAGATCCGCCACTTTATGATGGTTCTATAGATCTCAAGGTCTTTTCAGACTGAGTTATCGACATAGAGACCTACTTTGAGTGATATCGTATGACAGAGGACCAAAAGGTTCAGTTCACCAAAATGAGATTAACTGGGCGTCTGGGCGAGCGAAGACCTTTTGGATAGGTGAAGAGCGTAGTCTAGAGAGGAATGGACGCCCTCCCATTACACTTTGGCCTCACATGAAAGCCATATTAGAGGAGCAGTACATTCCCCAGCATTACCAGTCTCGTCTACGAGACGAGCTGACGTCTTTACATCAAGGGTCCAAATCAGTTTCTGATTACTTAGCTGAGATGAAGGATCTTATGATTAGGTGCAACGTAGTAGAACACCGACGTGACACCTTATCCAAATTTAAGTGTGGACTACGATCTGAGATCCGAGATGAGTTGATTCGAAATGGTCATTATTCCCTCCCCGAGATCATATCTATCGTCATCGATATCGAGGAGCACCAGAAGAGAACCTCCCGGTTCAAATCTCAACCTAAAACGAATACTTCTTATAAGAGAGAATAACTGAAAGGTAAGGAGAGTGCGTCGAAGCCTACCTCGACCTACACCAGAGATCAGAACAGGAAGTCCCCCGTGGGAACTGTGACCCCTTCACAGATCCGATATTATGAGTGCCAGCAGATGGGCCATATTTCGAGAGATTGTCCCAAGAGGAAAGGCACGTTAGTTATTCATTAGGTGACTGAGGAGGATGAGCCTGTAAAAGAAGCGGGAGTCGAGAGGGACTCACGCATTTTGAACGACGAAGTGTACGGTACGCCTAGTGATGAGGAGATAGATCTCGGCGTTCTAGTGGTGAGATGCATGTTATCTACACCGCAAGAATCAGTCGATTATTGGCGGACGAACATCTTCCAGGCCTACTTTAAGGCTGGGGAGAAAGTGTGTCGTTTAGTAGTGGATAGCAGGAGTTGTATGAATGTGATAGCTGAGATAGCCTTAGCCCGCATGAGACTCACTGCTGAGCCGCACCCATCCCAATTTCAGGTAGCTTGGGTTACCAAGACTACATTATCGGTGACTAGGAGATGTTTAGTGCCCATCACAATCGGTACGTACTCCGACATGATATGGTGTGATGTTATGTCTATGGATGTGTGTCACGTATTACTTGGGCGACCTTGGTTATACGACCGGGATGTCACCATGCATGGCAAGTCCAACACTTGCTCTTTCTACTGGACGGAAAGAGAGTAGTATTGACCCCGGTGCGACCCAAAGCACCGCCATTCCGCGCGAGTAGCAGTGCGAAAGAATCTCTTCCTCCCACTGAAAGGAAGAAGACTTTTTGCATTATACGAGGTACTGAGTTCCATCGAGAAAGTTTTGACGGTGGATTTTATTATGCCTTAGTGGTTATACAGGCATCTGATTTATCAGAAATATATGAGTCTACTCATATACCTACTAGGAGACTCTTAGAGGAGTTCCATGATCTACACCATGATGAGCTTCCGGCTGAGTTACCTCTCATGAAGTGTATTCAGCACGCGATAGACCTTGTTCCTAGAGCCTCCCTCCCTCACTTACCACATTACCGATTGAATCTTACCGCCCACGAGGAGCTACAGAAGAAGATTGGAGAGTTATTAGATAGAGGCTTTATTCGCCACAGCCTTAGTCCTTGTGCGGTGCCTGCCCTCCTTGCCCCGAAAAAGGATGGTACTTGGCGTATGTGCATTGACAGTCGGGCTGTCAACAAGATCACAGTGAAATATCGATTCCCGATACCCGGACTGGATGACATGTTGGACACGTTGACTGGGGCTACGATCTTCTCTAAGATCGACCTTCGCAGTGGTTATCATCAGATCCGCATACGCGAAGGAGATGAATGAAAGACTGTCTTCAAGTCGAAGGATGGACTTTATGAGTGGTTTGTGATGACCTTTGGGTTGTCCAATGCCCCTAGTACTTTCTCCCGGATGATGACCCATGTCTTTCGACCTTATATTGGAAAGTTCGCAGTAGTTTATTTCGACGACATTTTGATATATAGTCAGACTGAGAGTGAGCATTTGACTCACCTACGTTCTATTTTCGAGCTCCTGCGAGCCGAGCGACTATACATCAATTTGAAGAAATGCGTTTTTATGGCTGAGTCTGTTATCTTTCTGGGATATATAGTGAGCTCCGCTGACATCATTATGGATCCCGAGAAAGTTCGAGCGATTCATGAGTGGCCTACACCCCGGAGCATTCACGATGTCCGTAGTTTTCATAGGTTAGCCACCTTTTATCGTCGATTCATTAAGAACTTCAGTACTATTATAGCACCAGTAACTGAGTGTACGAAGAAGGGAAATTTCCAGTGAACATCATCAGCAGCTAGAGCCTTTGAGATCATCAAAGATAAGATGTCCACTGCACCTGTTTTGAGACTCCCTGATTTTAGTCACGTGTTCGAGGTATCCTGTGATGCCTCTGGGGTTGGGATAGGAGGTGTACTTAGTCAAGAGGGTCACCTCGTTGGATTTTTTAGTGAAAATTTTTCAGGCCCAAAGCTGAATTATTCCAACTACGAGCGTGAATTCTATGTGATTGTGCAGACGTTGCATCACTGGAGGCCTTATTTATTGCCTAAGGAGTTTGTCCTCCACTCCGATCATCAGGCGTTACGTTACATCAATTCGCAGCAAAAATTGAACCCTCCACAGGCTAAGTGGTTATCATATTTGCAGGAGTACACCTTCGTTCTCAAGCACTGTAAGGGAACGGAGAATCAGGTTGTCGACGCCCTTAGTCGAGTCACCCTCATATTATCACAGATGCGTACTCAGGTGATAGGATTTGAGCGTATCAAAGACGACTATTCTAGTTTTCCTGATTTTAGCGAAATTTATGATGTGATACGCTCTAATCCCTTTCCCGATGAGACAGATTATCTCATTCGAGACGGATATGTTTCGTGGAACCCATCTGTGTATTCCCCGCACCTCGTTGCGAAACTTCATTGTATGGGAATTACATGGCGGAGGCTTAGGTGGACACTTTGGACGAGATAAGACGATAGCCTTAGTAGAGGAGCGATTCTATTGTCCCGGGATAAAGAGAGTTATCGCACAGATTGTCAGTAGCTGTCGCACTTGTCAGGTAGCGAAGGGCAATAAACAGCCTACTGGATTATATACACCTTTATCGGTGCCCAGTATTCCTTGGGATGATGTTAGCATTGATTTTGTGCTTGGATTGCCGCACACTTTTAGGAAGCACGATTCCATTCTTGTGGTGGTCAATCGGTTTTCTAAAATGACGTATTTCATCCCCTGCAACCTAGGAAGCACCGATACGGATACGAGTACCGGGTACGATACGTATCCGGTACGGCGGTATGCCAAAATTAAAAAAATAAGGATACGGGTGCGGCAAGATACGTTGTATTAAATATAATAAATCTATATGTATAATCTCACAAATGTAATTAAAAGTTCTCAAAATAATAAAACATCAAGCATAATTGCATAAATCACCAATTGAAATACAAATTCATAGTTAATGCAATATAATATGAAGTTCTCAAACAAAAATATCTATAATTATTTCAAATTTAAGGATATTTATCAGTCATATTCTTCTTCTTCTTCCCCATTATTGGAGATTAACGTATCTTCAACTTCTGGTTCGTCTAGAGACAAGTTAGCAAAATACTAAACATAGAAAAATTCATGTTGAACAAGTAGAAACCGTACCAATCTGAAACATCTAATCTTTAAATTTATAGTAAAAAACAAAATGATAAAATTTAAATCAAATTATTTATAGTTTAAACGAAAAAAGATATTTAAATCTGAAGTACATTTTGTTACTATAATAAATAAGCATCGCTAGTTGCATTTCTGGGTAATTTTCTTTTCTAAAAGACACGCAGAAGTCTTTTGTTTACTTCAGAAAAACATACTCTTATTACAATATGCAGAACAATCTACCAAGTCCAAGTGTATCTACAGATTAGAATAACAGGTGTTTCCGTGAGTATCAGGTACGTACCGGTATCGGATACGTATCCGGTATGGGTACGTAACCCTCAAGGAAGTATCGGTGCTTCATAGCCTGCAACAAAACCGATGACGCCTCTCATATTGCCCAAATTTATTATAAAGAGGTTGTCGCGCACCGAGAGATACCTAAGACTATTGTTACTGATCGAGATGTCAAGTTCACCAGTTATTTTTGGAAGTCACTCTGGAGACTATTAGGTACTAAACTTTTATTCTCGACCGCCTATCATCCCAGACCGACGGTCAAACTGAGGTTGTTAATAGGAGTTTAGGAAATTTACTACGTTATTTGGTAGGAGAACACCAGGGAAATTTGGATCTAATTCTTCCTCACGCTCAATTGGCCTATAATAATTCGAAAAATAGATCTACGGGTTTATCTCCCAATGAGGTTGTTCATGGTCACACTGCACGAGTGCCTCTAGATTTAGCTTCACTGTCACCCACTTTTAGAACTAGCCAGTTTGCACATGACTATGCATTACATTTGCATGACTTGCATAAAGAAATTGAGCGAAAATTGCATAGTACTTATGACTTATACGCAACTCAACCTAACAAGCATAAAAGAGCTACTAGTTTCAAAGTGGATGACTTGGTGATGGTTCGGCTAAATCTGAAATGGTTACCTTCGGGTACAGTAAAGAAGTTGGCTGACCGTGGAACTGGACCCTTTCGAGTGGTCAAGCGGATTGGCAAAATGCGTATGAACTTGAGATGCCTTCAGTTTGGGGTGCAAATCCGGTTATTAACGTAGCCGATCTGACTTTATTCCACAATTATCCACATGAGTCTTTAGATTTTCCATTGCCTTCTCCTCCATTTGTTCCTTCTGGGTTGGTGAGTGTTAGTGAGGAGCCACATTCCTGACACACCGACACTCATTCAGTTACTGACACACCATCTACAGTTTTACCATTTTCCACTGACAGTTGTCAGGCTGAGCATAAGACACCTGGTGATTCTTTCATACCAGTTCCCAGAGCTGCTGACAGACTTCCACGACAGATCTTGGTTCCCGAGCAGATATTGGATGATGAGACAGTGACCACTACTGATGGTGATTTTCAGAGATACTTGGTTCGTTGGCATGGCAGACCAGAGACAGACCAGCTGGGTCTTGGCCGAGGAGTTACAGCATATGGATGTCGATCTTCTACAACACTACCAATCGGAGCACTCACCAGAGATGAGAGATTTCGAGAGGGGGAGAGTTGGTGGAGACCAGCCCAGATCAGGCCGACGCAAAAGTGTCCGACGCCGCACCCGTCCGGACCTCTACCAGCCCTGAATTATTGCATTTTAATTTTGCTATTTTGCAATTTATTTTGGTTTGCATTTTTATTATTTTTGCATGCATGCGTGCGTAGCCATATTTGGAGCTTTTATCGTATTCTCCATTATATATATATATATATTTACACTCATATATATACATATATATAATTTTATACGTTTACATATATATTTGTACCCTGTTTAAGAGCTAGGAGCCGGTTCAGCCTTCCCCGTCGGTCCATTTTACTGTTTCGACGAAGAGAAACTTCCCGCATGCGCTGCTCGATCCCGCCTTTGGCGCTGCTCCAGGAGACGCCCCGCAGCTACGAGACCAATCCTGCTTCACGATTCTGGCCACAATCTCCTCTCCCCCAGTTGAGGCCAACTCCTCCATGCCGCTTCTTCCACGACGCCATCAGAGGTTTGCGGTCGATCTTTTTCTTTCTGTTTACAACCCTATAAAGGGAGGAGATGGGGAGGTATGAGGGGGCGTTCGGTTTTGGAGTTCTGTAAGAGATCTTGCGTTTTCCTGTGTGAGAGTTTTAGAGAAGATGAACAATAGGATTGTTTTTTTTCTTTCGTGAGAATATTTGCTTCCTGTTGAAAGAGCTTAATTGCTGTTTTTTTCTCATTTGAGTTTTATTGACGTTGATGTTTTTTTAATGGAATTCTTGTTGTTGAAAGTTGAAAGTTGCGGCGATGAGAGTAGAAGAGGTTGTTGTTTGCTGTAGGAGTGTAGTTGAATGTATGAGCTTGGATTCTGACTACAGTTCTTTGCTGAATGTTTGCTGTTGAAGTTTCCTTAAACAGTAAAGTAATTAATTTACTCTTGTGTGAGATTTCGTGGATCCACCTTGAGTGATTGAGATTTCGTAGACCCACCTTGGGTGTGAGAGCGAGTGAGAAATTAGGTTGTTTAGTTTGTGGCTTCCTTACATTAGTGAGTGTTTGAGATTCCGCGGAACCACTTTCGTGTGAGAGTGAGTGAAATTTCTCCTTGGTGCCCGTGTGCAATAGTGGCCGAGCTCGGAGCGGGAGATTGAGGGTGACGAGAAGTTCCTCGCGTGATCACCATCGACTTCATATACGGAAAGGCGCCTCTTTCCGTGGGTAATTTGTTTCTTTCCCCTCCTTTGTGTATGTCTATATATTTTCTCGTAGGACAATAGATTCATTGTTGGGTTTTCGCCCGGGTTTTGTCAGCAAACGTTATGTCGAAAACTTCAAACGGAAATGTATTTGGAGTTCGCGATTTCCGTTTTGCTACGATAAGGGGAACAGAACGCAAGTTGCGAACTTCCTTCCCCGGAGTTAGAATTGAATCATTTTTCTACAAAAAATCTAGTTGCTTAATTTCTTTAAGTTCGTGCAACGCCCGCTCAAATTTCAATTTTTTTAATTGCATGCATTTAGGGTTTCCTAGAAATAGCCGACAGGCGCGCAAACCCTGCGCGCCGTCCTGCATCAGTCGAGATAGCAGATGCAGCATTCGTGGTATAACTTGATACAAAAGTTCTCATACAAGCTCGTATACAAAGTCAATGCTTGCAACAAAGTAGCAGAGGCACTTAGTAGAAGAAATGCTTAATTGACTACATTGAGACAAAAAGGTAAACTTGCAGGAATATCTAAAAGTATCTATGAGAAAAATGAGTATTATTTATAGCAATATAATTTTTCTATAGCGCAGGCGAAGTTCAAACATAACAACATGATCTACTTATAAGATTTATTTTTGTTATTAACACCATTTTGGTCACATTATGTATTATAAATTGGAAAAAGAAATTGTGTACATGAGTGATATTTTGAAATCCTAGTTCCTGTTGTGGCTTTGACAGTCTAGTTGTTGGTACAAAAATTGTACCTCCACAACTTCACGTTAAGGGACACCGAGAGGGACTAATGAGTTGTCGGTTACTTGCTGGTTGAAGAATGGCAGAAAAAGAGAGGGTCGTCGAGCGGCAAGACTAGACTTACCCACCGCGGCAAATACCACTTGCGGCGGGCAATTTAATAGATTGGAAGCCAGTATTACAAAAGAGAGGTAAACGAGCGATTAGCTAGCAACTCAAAAGGGACTAGATTCGAGACCGCTTCCATAGGTGGCAAGCTTGATGATTCGAATCAGCGTGCCTTCTGGGTACCACTCACCCCTATTTATAGGTGCAAGGGTCTGCCCAAATGGGCAGACTCTAAAATTACGGGTTGCTCGGGATACAGGAGAACTGGGCAGGGGTGAGAGGCTAAATTGGCTGCATATAGCAAGAAAAATGAGAATAGATCCCTGACCGTGCAGTTCGGTGGTCAGACTGGTGCTTGGTCCCCGTCCTTCCTTCAAGAAGTTGCTGGAGATAGCGAAGCGGTCCGGGCGGTCACCAAAATAGTGACTGCGCGGACCGGCTCGAAAAGAACAGAAAACTAGTCACGGAATTTCGGGTAAACAGTAGTGGCTAACGTAAGACAATAGTTTGTGGATCAATCGTTACAGCCATCACCAGTTTCTTCGATACATCAACAAGAGACTTAGGCCGCACTCGTTTGAATGAAATTGGGGGATATCAACTGAAATTGACCCCTCAATTTCAATTATTCCGTTCGGCGCTCACATTAAGAGGACCGAATTGGAATTCCGCTCAATTCCATGGGAATTACTTAAAGCCTATTTCCTCTCCCCCCTCATTCTGACTACAAAGATCAAACTTCACATTTCTTTCTCCTTCTAGTGCCCAGCTTTCGTGCGTCCTCGCCTATCCCTCGCGCGAATGCCGGTGACCCATTTTCTCTCATCCGGCGACCACCTTCCTCTCCTCTGGCAGCAGGAAACTGCTTGTCGCCAGCGAGTGGACCTCTTAATCAGGTAATGCAGCTATTTTTCTTGGGCGGTTGAATTTGAGTACAATTTGGAGTGGGTGTTTTTATTATTTAACTATGTTGATTCTTATCCTCTCCTTTGTATTAACTGGTGTAGATCTCGGTTGGGGTTAACTGCAGACGGCCAAACAGCAAAATTGTAATTCAGACATTTCCAAATCCCACTTCACAATTTCTTCCAAACAGGAAAGTGGGGGTTGGCCTTATTGGCGTTAAATCAAATGGAGAAGGGGGGGGGGGGGGGGGGGGGGGGGGGGGGGGGGGGGCAACGACTCGTGGTACCTGTATCGAGAAGAGTTCCGTCCAGATCGAAGATGACGGCGGCGATCCAAACATCCTCCATTGCTCGCGAAAGAGACGATCCGAGGAAGGCGGAGGAAAGGCCAGTCCAATATAAAGCAAAAGAAGGCAATTGGAATCGATTCGGAGAGGAGTAGCAGCGGGCGAGTTGCGGGGCGTGAGCATCATTGACAGGGAAACGAAGAATGCCGAATCTCTGGACGTCGTCATCCCAGGGATTTCGTTAGAAGGGCGCCAACTAACATTTCCTTATCGAGATTCGCTGCGATCAGTCCTGCGTCATTACCGAATAGATCAATCCTTGCGGGTCAGCGGACAGAAATCATATCAGAATTCTTGATATGATCCATGAGAGGGCTGCGCGGAACACTGGATGATGAACAGGAGAGCTCAACGAACAACAATCAGGTGATTCTGCAACATCTTGCGCTCGAATAGAACTGTGCCTTGAAGATTGAGCAGATTTTGGGGGTCTACACTCTACAGCCATGGAAGTCGGGATATGCTTTGGATATCTACCCGGTATCAAGTTCCTCCTGGAAAATTGCACAAAAGTAGTTTAGTGCGCCTAGATCAGTCCTAATTCCTGAAAGGGAAAAAAAAAAGGTGATTGTTATCCGCACTACAGTTTTGGCTATCCGCACTCTTTTTGTATGAGTTATTACACGCCTTTTGAAAATATGTTTTGTACATGCATTTTTAGGAAAAGTGTTTAACACGAAAATTCGCTCTAGTTACGCACATGTTTCAATCAGGACGGCAATACGTCTTGTACACGCATTTTTAGGAAAAGTGTTAACACGAAAATTGTAGATCTTGATGAGATCTACAACTTTAGTGTTGAACACTTTTCCTAAAAATGCACACTAAAGACGTATTTCCAAAAGACGCGTAATAACTCATACAAAAAAGTGCGGATAGCCAAAACTGTAGTGCGGATAACAATCACCAAAAAAATTGTTCCGGGCTTGGACCAAAAGCATGTTCCGAGTTCCCCTCAAAAAAAAATATTTTTTTATAAAATAAATTATAAAATATTAATTTGATTTTTTTTATCGCTATTTTAACATTCAATTTTCTTATAAAAATTTATTTTTTTAAAAAAATCCACCCGGATAACGCCCCTTTTAAAATCCGCCCGGATTTATTGTTTTTTTTTTATTGATAATTTTGTTGGCGGTCTGATAATTGATCACACGGCCAGATTTGACCCGGACCATGTTTAAGGTTCGGGTCGCGGACCTAAAAATCTCTCGTAAAAGAGACGCACAAGAAGACCTGTCAGTTTAGGGCGGCGTCGGCTAGTGCGAGAGCAGACGCCGCAGCAAGGCGAAAAAACAAGCGTGTGTCGCGCTGTGGGCAACGGCGTTTGCTCCCGCATCCCTTCACAAAAATGTCGGTGAGGCTCTGTCTCCAACCTCGCCGCCCCACCTCCGGTCGCAAACCCCGCTTTGTTTGTTGCCTTGTCGGAGCTCCGACGCCGCCCCAAACGGACCCTCAGTCGGATCTGCCTCCGGGCCCGACAAGAGCTGGGCCAACACTAGGGCTCCGTTTGTCGCGGCGTTTTTGCTCCGGTGAATGTGGACAAAAATGCTACCGTCAGAGAACGTATGTTTGCCATGCCAACTGTTATGACCACCACCAAGAAAAGAAAACTAGTTTTGAACATAAAAGTGGATGAAATTTCTTAGGTGAGGTCGGGCGTTCACGAACGGCGGTTCATAACCACCAAGTTTATGACCGCCACCGCCATGCCAAACGGAGCCTAGGTCGGGTCCGCATTCTAGGGTTTGTGTGGTGCTCCTCAAAGCCCTATGGGCCTGGCAGTTGGGCAGCCGCCCACGAAATTCCCAGCCCAACATTTTGATGCTAGGCAGGAACTATATTCCAAATCTCCAGTCGCTTATCAAATGTTTGGCTCAAATGTTGGGTTGGGCTGGCGTTCAGCAACAACTGATGGGTCGGTACTAGCAACACTTTGGTATCTTCTTATCTTAACTAAAGAAAGATTATTAATTAGGGCGTTGTTACGTGCACATTATTTTTGGCTGTGTGCACATCATTATATGTCCATACCATAAATTTTATTTGCAGGTCAATTTGTTAAAAAAACACCAAAATAAAATTTTGAATTTTTTTCTTCAAAAACAAAGCCTTCTTCACTTTTACATTTTAAGATCAAAAAAAATTTTATATAAAACATAAAATCCAAAGTATTTATACCATTCATCAAAATTTTCATATTCCATTTTTGAGTTCATATATACTTACATGAACATAAAGATATGAAAATTAGTAATATCTTAAATAAAACAAAATTTATGTGTGTTATTAAAATTAAAGTACAAATACCTCTTGAATGATATGTAAATCTCATCACACACAAGATCCAAAATTCAATTGATATCTGTAACAATTAGATAGAGAAGTTGAATAATAAGTATTGTAATGAGCCCAAAAGTAGTTCATACACACACGTTCAAGGATCGGCCAAATTAACTACATCATTGTCCATATATTTGTGTAAATGTCAATCTTTTGCAACTGCTACATGATACCTTAACCGTTAGAGCGTATATAGGCGGAAGTGGACACCCTTCTTTCATCGACAAATGAATGAAATAATTGTCATTTACAATGTCAATAAAATTATCTTCTGAATTTCTGGAGGTGCAGAATGTAATGGTAGAAATGTAAAGGACTGTCATTTTGAATAATGCATGAAGACGACATTATAGCAAGATGCAACTATTAGTCCAATGTGGCATGTACATCCAATTTTCAAGCAGCGTTGAAGTTGCATTACAATCTAGAGACTCGGTTAACTCCAGCCGTCTTACATCTCCAAAAATTTGAGTATACAAACGCTCATTATTAGCAATTTCCATTGTCAAATCCTTGCGCACTTGATGTCAGTTTTGACACTTTTGTAAAGCATGACTTATAACCCTATAGATGCAATGTGCATCACATACCATATTTGTTGCATCACATATATGCTAAGAAATGTAAGAAAACTTCTCTCTACGAATGTTATCAAGAAATCTTTTGTCTCCTGTAGATTTTTTTTCAGAAGTGTTGTGCAGATTTTGATGTTCGGCCATTAAAACATGCTCAAAAAGGGAAAGCTCTCTTTTTATAGAGTTCCAACCATCCTTTTGTTTATTCAAGCTTCCTTTTGGTCGTCCCTTTAAGCGACCCGGAATCAATGATTCTATAGTTTGGCTTCTTGTAAGATCCAATAGTTCATCTAGTTTTCTTTTCAGTTCATTTTTTTTTTTTGAATAGCTGATGAAGTATTGTATTTTAGGACTATCTCATCCAACTTTGTTTGTATGTCATGTAAATGTTCATTCTCCTCTTTTAACTTACATGTCTCATGTGTACGATCCTCCAAATTTAATTTTTCTAATGTTTATGAATCATCCGTAATGTAAAAACATTGAAATTATTAATAAATGGTATCAAATCGTGCCCACACGATAAACCCATTGTATATCCCGTAATTCGTCGAGGTCAAAGAGGATCGAGGGCGACTTAAAAGATCTCACCCGCCTGGGGCGAGTAGAGAAGATCTCGCAGGGTGCTGGCTCGGCAAAGTCCCAGGTTGCCGTCTCGGCGGGGCCCAGAAGCGAGCAAGGGCTCGCCGTCTCGCGGTGAGCGGGTCGTGAGGGCGAGGCGCGCAAGGGCTCGCCGCCTCGCGACGAGCAGGCCGCGAGAGTGAGGCGGGCCAGGCTGATATCCGTGCGGGTGTAATGCGAGAGCGGAACAAATGTGGGCTCGACGCTTTTGGGGTGCATTCAGCAATGGAGAGGAAAGGAAGGGCTCACCGCCTCACACAAGCGAGCCAGGCAGGTGTGCATTGCACCAAGGGGCTAGTGAGCGGTGCCCTCACGGGCCACTCGCAAAAGGGGATCTCGCGAGCCTCGCTCGCTGAAGGACTGGCGAGTGGCGCCTTTATAGGCCACTCGCCCAGTAAGCATCTGAGGGTAAAATTACCTGAATACCCTTGGTGGTCTGCCCATAGCCTCTTAGAACAGCAGAGTTTGGCTGTTAGCAGACCATTTTGGGGTGCGTTCAATAAAACCAAAAGGCGGAATCCCGCTATTAGCAGACTAGTATATAAAAGCTATAAATAGACCCTGAAGGGCACCTTTGGAGAGCATTCCAGATCTTTTTGCTTCTCCTTAGGACGCCTTTGGTTAGCTCCTTCAGCTCTCCAAGGTGCCCGACTTCAGTTTTGGCTTAGGAGGGGAAACACTCTAAAGATCTTCCGGGTGTGTGGTGGGACCTCCACGTTGTAGCCAAGGGTCAGTTTTTAGCTCGAAGTCTTCGTCCAAGTTCTTCCGTAGGATCAGTAAATGCTACCTGCCCCCTCTAAGGGGTCCGATCTCTTCGTTGGGGCCAAGTCTTGGTTTCAACACTCATAGCATTCCTTATCTTGTGAGTGCATAATTATTTGCATGGTTGCCCAAACTTCAATGAGTCTTCCTCCCTTTTAATGAATTCTAATGCTGCAACAGAAATAGTGTTTGCCAATTTAGAATATAAAGAACCTCTAAATCTTGTATTTACCTAAATAGAACTATGACCAAATGACCGCTTAATCTCAGTGTATTGAAGATTGATCATTTGGTCGAATGCTTTTCAAATAGTTGACAAATTTCCAATTGATATTTCCAGAAATCTTTTTAGCTGGTTGTACAACCCATATTCTTCGAGGGTGGGACCCAATTCAAGCAACGTAGGCAAAATGTCAAAATCAAAGGTCAACATGGAGGACAGGAGTCAAAGACTGAAGACAGCACAACAAGCAGAGCCAGCAGAAGTTCTGTACGAGTATAGGCGAGCATGCGCGAGCAAGCCCCTTATACTCGTAAGGTGGCCGACCATAGGAGATGCTCGTCGAAGTCAGGTGAGATCCCCTCAATGTTGCGTAGTCGTCGGGCTGGGCCATAAATAGCCTCTCTTCCCCTTTGATTTTCCTATAAATAGGACCCCATGGGTACTTGGATTGGTACCTATCTTTCGGAACCCCATTTTCGAAGACTTGTCCCCCTTGACCGTCATCCTAGATACTCACCAAGTTGGTGCCTTCCTCGTACCCTGATCGTCCATCTTTGGTTGTGGAGTAGAAGTCTCTTCTGAGCTTCTGGTATGTGGTGGGACCTCTCTGCCGCAGCACCTGGGGTCCTGTTGTTTCTCTTCTAGCCCTTTCGTCGTTGCCAGTCAAGCCGTCTAGTTGGACCACTGGGCAAGTAGCCTCCGGCTGCATTGATCCAAATTTTAGAGTCGAGATTTTCTTGGCTTCAACACTTTGGTGCAGTGAGCGTGGATCATAGTTGGTGTAAGAAAGTCTGGTGAAAAGCGAGATGGTCCAAGCTAGTGACCATGAAGGAGTTATGGGTAGCTCGGCAAATGGAGGTGAGTTCGTGACGCAGACAGACTTCGAAGTATTCGCGTAGCGCCTGGAGGAGACCATGTGAGTTGCGCTTTTTCTTCTGGGGGAGGGCACGACGACCTCGCCTCATCGCATGGCTACGTCCGAGGATGGTGGCCCTCCTCGGAGAGCAGGGAAGGACCCAGTGGAGGAGGAGCCGGAGCGGCCAAGCAGGCAGCCGTTCTATCAGCAAAGCTCGCAGGGGATCCGATTTCGCGAGGTAGAAGACCCGACGAGATCCTGAGATAATCGTCCATATGGCGAGTATGGGGGAGCTGCTCGCCCGATCGAGGATCGTTGCCTAGCAGGTGGGAGGAGCCCATTCTGCGAGGAGATTCTCGTTGCTCCCATGCCGGAGGGTTTTAGTGAGCCCGTGATGAGCTACTACTCTGGGAAGGATGATCCCGTCCGACACCTCCAGTGGTTCGAAGATGTAGTCTCTATCTGAACCATGTCGGACTCCTTCAAGTGTAGGCTCTTCGCCATCACTTTCCGAGGAAAGGCCAGGGACTGGTTCCACCAGCTGGCAGCAGGTTTGATTTACTGCTTTGAAGACTTTCGTCGAGGAGTGATGATGTGATTCGCCACGACGAAGAAGAGGAAGAAAGAGGACACGACTCTCTTCTATCTGGTGCAAGGAGAGAGGGAAATGTTAGGGAACTACATCGACCGCTTCCAGGAATAAGTGTTGGACATCCAGGAGGTGGTTGGCTTCACCCTGCGCTTGCCCTAACATTCAGCCTGAGGGAAGGCCTCTTCAAGCTAGAGATCAGACGGGATCCTCCCATGTCCTATGAAGAGCTTATTGAAAGGGCAAATAAATTTGTTCAGGGGGAGCTTTGAATCGCGGCTTCCTAGCCAAGCTGACCAGGGAAGAAGAAGAGGAGAAGGCCCTCGTACCCAGGAAAAGGGAGGAGCTTAGAAAGCAGGAGAGGAGAAGACCGGAGGAGAGAAGGAGAGAAGATCTCAGGAGGGAAGAGACAAGGAGGCGGGAAGAGAGGAGGCCCGTAGTGGCTCCAGAACATCGGGAAGAGGAGAGGCGCTATCAGGTCCTTTCTAATAGGCCACCGTGGAGGCCAGCGGGCCGGCCCCAGCGTCAGGGTCTGGGAAGAAGGGTCTCCCCAGAGAGGAGGAACTTCAACCAACATGAGAGGCGTCATGAGAGAGGACGCGAGGAAGTGATGGATGTTGCCCGGCAGGGTAATAGGACACCCCAAAGGAACCAACAGAGGAGGCCGCAGGAAGAAAAAGTTGTGTCCCCTCTATTGTGAGCTCCATCAGGTAGAGGGCACGGTACGATGGCCTGTATGGATTTATGGGAGGCTAGGAGGAGGCTAGCCGCTGGAGAAGTGGGAGCATAGCCTAGGCGGCTGGAAGCCCCTATCGAGCCACAGACAATGTAAGCTGTCGCTCGAAGGAGGAATGGAGATCGGATCGATCAGGGAGGTCGAGGAGAGGTCATCTAGGGAGCAGGAGGAGCCACAGTGAGAGTGATCCATGGGGGATCGGGGCTCGGAGCCTCACGCAAGGGAAGTCTCCATCAGATCTATCGTCAGAGTGTCGCCTCGACCTCGCAGGCACCGCCGGGAGCTCACTTTTTCAGAGGAGGACATGTTTGGGAATGAGAATCTCTTCCATGATACCCTTCGTAATTCAAGCGGTCGTGGATGACTTCACAGTCGATCAGATCTTAGTAGATAACGGAAGCTCTGTAAACGTTATCTTCAAAAAAATGGTCGATGGGTTGGGAGTCGAGCCAGGAAGGGTCGCGGCTTCGAATGGTCCCCTCTTTGGCTTCTCAGGAGAGAGGAAAGAGGTGGGGGGAGGAGTGGACCTGCTAGTGATGCTCGGGGGCACCTCCATCAAGTGTCGATTCGTCATCGTCGATGCCCCTATCTGCTATAAAGTGATCTTTGGGAACCCACTCATCAACTTCTTCAAGTCCGTACCGTCTTCCTACCATCAGTGCTTGAAGTACTGTCAATGGGAGGTTCAGGTGAGGATCAAGAGCGATCCAAGAGCTGCTGACGAGTGCTACCTCAGTGCAGTTAGCACCATCAGCTGGATGACAGGCGCTGAGGAGATGGAGAAGGTGATGGAAGGGATGGATAGGCTGGAAGCTGTAGAAGAGGTGGAAGAGATCGAGGTACTCTCCGAGAATGAAGTACCTGGGCTGCTGAAGATAGGAGGGTCTCTGAAGATCGAAGAGAAGATCGAGATGGAGCAAGAGAATGTCGACATCTTCGCTTGGAGCGCCGCCGAAATGCCAGGGATTGACGCAAAAGTTGCTTGTCATCGCCTCAATCTGGAACCCGCGGTCAAGCCCATCAGATAGAAGAAGAGGTCAAGTGCCGTCTTGCTGGCCGGACCTATCAGGGAGGAAGTGAGGAAGCTGCTCGAGGTAGGCTTTGTGTCAGAAATCCAGTATCCAGGCTGGGTCTCGAATGTTTTAATGGTGAATAAGGATAAGGATAAATGGCGCATGTGTATCGACTTTTCCCTTCTGAATAAAGCTTGTCCGAAAGATTGTTATCATATGCCTCGGATCGACGCGCCGGTTGATTCAGCCGTCGGTTTTTGTGTGATGAGTTTTCTTGATGCGTTTTCAGGATACCACCAGATCCGGATGCATCCCCTCGATTGTCGCTATGTTTCCTTCTTCACTGGAGATGGCTACTACAACTACAATATGATGCCCTTCGGGTTGAAAAATGTGGGGGCTACCTATCAGCGGATGATGGATCATGTTTTCAAAGAACAAAAGGGGAGGAATCTGGAAGTGTACGTGGATGACCTCTCGATCAAAATCAAGAGCATCCAGGGACACGTTGCCGACCTAGTGGAGACCTTCGTGACGCTTAGAAAGTTCACAATGAGGCTTAATCCTACAAAGTGCGTGTTCGGAGCAGGGAGATGAGAGTTCTTGGGACATTTCCTCAGGAGTAGAGCCTAACCCTGACAAGGTTAAGGCTATCCTGGAGATGACCTGGCCAATGAGTACTCAAGAAGTCTAGAGACTGACCGAAAGGCTGGCCGGCCTTAGCCGCTTCCTGTCCAGGGCGGGGGAGAAGTGCTCTCCGTTCTTCAAAACACTCAGAAAGAACTTCAACTTCGAATGGTCGGATGAATGCGAAAAGGCGTTCGAGCGGTTGAAGCAACAACTGACCCAGACACCTCTCCTCCAAAGCCCGAAAGAAGGTGAAGACCTACTCCTCTACCTAGGATTAGGAGCGAAAGCAGTAAGCTCGGTGCTCATTAGAGAAGAAGGAAGCAGGTAGCTACCTATCTATTACGTTAGCCGGGTGCTAAAGAAGACAGAGTTACGATACCCAATCCTATAGAAGCTTACCTTCACCTTGGTGGTGTCAGTGCGGAAGCTCTGGCCTTATTTTCAAGCTCACTCCATCTGGGTCGTCACCAAACATCCCCTCCGAAGTATCCTAGAAGGAGTGGAGCATTCAGGAAGGCTGCAAAATGGTTGGTAGAACTCAGTGAGTTCGACATTTCCTTCTCACCCCAGGTGGCGATCAAAGCTCAGGCAGTGGCAGACTTCTTAACTGACTTCTCGGGAGAAGCGGATCCGAGTGAGGCACCTTCTAATCTGATTTCCTGGAAGATGTTCGTGGATGGGGCTTCAGGCAAAAACTCTGTGGGAGTGGGCATCGTGCTTGTCAGCCCACATGGAACTAGGATCGAGCAAGCAGTCGAGATCCTCTTCCCGTCACGAACAACCAAGCGGAGTATGAGACCATAGTGGCGGGCTTGCGCCTCGCCAAGGAGCTAGGCATCCAAGATATTCGAGCTTTTACAGATTCCATGGTGGTCGCGTCACATATTCGAGGAGAGTTCGAAGTGCGTGACGCCATCCTGCAAAAGTACCTTGTCAAAGTGAAAGGGTTGATCAGAGGCTTTCAATCCTTCTTCGTCGAGCATGTGCCGAGAGAGGAGAAATTGGCGGCGGACCGTCTGGCCAAATACGGTCTGAGGGCTGGAGGAATCACTGAGTTGTTTCGACCATCCATCGAAGAAGGGGAAATGATGGAGATCGAGAAACGCCTTCCTGGATGGATCCATTCATAGCGTTCCTAACTACCGGTCAGCTCCCAACAGATGATGGGGATCAAAGAAAGTTTCGGTACAAGGCAGCGTATTATCTTTTGCATGGTGGGGAACTGTATCACAAGACCATCTCGGGCCCCTTGGCCAGATGTGTTTCAGAAACTGAAGTACCTCGAGTCCTGGAGGAAATCCACTCGGGAGAGTGCGGAAGTCATTCGGGGACTCGCACTTTAGATCAAATAATCCTGAGGCACGGCTACTTCTGGCCGACCATCCGAAAGGATGTCGAAGCCTTCTCCAGGAAATGTCAGAAGTGCAAGCTGTTCGCTCCTCTCCAGCTACAGCCATCCCGCCAGCTTCGTTCTATTACGGCCCCGTGGTCGTTCCATATCTGGTGAATGGATCTGATAGACCCCCTTCCCCAGGCTAGCGGCCAGAGGAAGTTCATTCTCGTCATGATCGACTACTTCTCCAAGTGGATCGAGACAAAAGCTCTGGCCAAGACCACCTCTCAAGTCGTGAAGAACTTCATCTGGGGAGAAATAGCTTGCAGGTTCAGGATCCCTCTCACCATCGTCACTGATAACGGTCCCAAATTTTTCAGCTTGGAGCTGAAAGATTTCTGCAAGCAGCTAGGGATAGATCTTCGATTTGCCTCAGTGCACCATCCTCGGAGCAACGGGCAAGTAGAGGCTACTAACAAGTTGATCATCAACCTCCTGAAGAAGAAAGTCAAAAACCTAAGAGGGAACTGGGTGGACCAGCTCCCTTCGGTCTTATGGGCTCTGAGAACCACTCCTAATTCGGCCACGGGAGAAACTCCTTTCAAGCTCTCCCACAGTTCTGAAGCTCTCATCCCTGTAGAGTTCGAAGTTAGAAGTCCAAGAGTAGTTGCGGCAGGGGAGGTAGATGAAGAATGGCGGCTGGAAAATGAAGAGGCTCAAAAGCTATCTCTCGACTACATCGAAGAGCTACGAGACTTAGACTCAACTAGGCAAGAAGAAATCAAGAGACGAATGACGAAATATTTTGTCAAGCACGCCCGCCTTAATCACTTCCAAGCAGGTGACCCTGTCTTAAAGAAAGTGGACGCAGCGAGATGTTCAGCCGCCGTTGGGAAGCTTAATCCAAGTTCGAAAGGACCCTTCATCATCCACGAGTCATTGGCGACTGGCGGATACCGTCTGCAGAATCATGAAGGGGAGCTACTTGGGAACACTTGGAGCGGTGATGACCTGAAAAGGTTCTACCCCTAGCGGGAATGTGTATGCCCCCCTTTTGTAAAGGTTACTTCACTTCAATAAATTCCTCGTCCTCTGTAACATGTGCCGCGAGAGTTCTTTTTCTCTTCTAGAAGTTCTTTTCGAAGTAGGTAAAATCGATCTCCACGACCGGTTTGGCAAACAGGCCTCCGACTCGACTCTCGTAAAAATCCAATTCTGGTGGTGGGACAGCGCCTCGGGAGTGATTTATCCTAAGACCAAGGCTCTGCATTGAAGGTCGAGATCAGCTCCCCCTTGCATGTTGGCCGATTTACCCCCGATTGCACTTCTCATCCGACTGGATAAGTTATCTGAGGAGAGTCCGGACACCAACCCCCCAACTCGACGAAGATATGACCTATTTGACCGACCAAAATACCCCTGAATAAGGGCATTGTTTACCCGTAAAGGGTTAAAAGATCGCAACAACACATAATTTCTCTGCCTTTATTCTGATCATATGAGTTGGTGTGTTTAATCCCCTCTGATTGTTGAGTACCAGGAGAAAGATCTTCATCAACATTCAGCAACGTAGTAGTATGGAGGCCTTGGGATGGTGTGTCCCCTTGGACCTCCCCGACTGTCATTCCCTACTCGTCAGCATTCAGCAAACGCAGTAGGACGGAGGCCTTGGGATGGTGTGTCCCCTTGGACCTCCCCGACTGTCATTCCCTACTCGACAACATCCAGCATCCAAGAAGGATGAAGGCCTCGGGAGGATGTGCCCTTGGACCCCCCCCCCCCCTCCCCGATGGTCATTTCCTGTTTATCCTTCATATTCCTATCACTACTATTGTGACATCTCAAAATACACTTATCAAGAAAAAGTGGAAGACTTGAGAGTATACATCCTGCGGGACCCCTCGAGTGTCCTTCGCAGCTCAAGCGTCATCAAAAACTCTGAAGTAGGTGAGAATGCCTATAGGCGAGTATCTACAGTGCGAGCATACAAGTGCGAGTACACCATAGGCGAGTAAGGTATGATAATCGATCGCCTCAAGTACCTCCCAAGGTCGCACTAATCGTGATGATGATCACTCAATCTCGCTTCGAGCCTATGAGCCTAGCGAGCACTCATCGAGTTTGATCCTAAGAGCCTAATCGATGTACAGCAAAATACGCGAGTATAAGAAGAACATGAGAGCAAAAAATTTCTTTCTTTCATTTTGTATGGGTATATATCCACAAAAGCTTTACAGGGTCCCTGATCAATCAAAAAAGTGCACTGACGACTAGGCCTCATCCTCGCCTCCATTGTCGTCTCCATCCTCGCCATCGATGTCGACGTCCTCCTCGTCCTCTTCATCCTCATCCTCGTCCTCTTCATTCTCAGCATCACTGGACTTCGGGGAAGGAGCTCGCAGGGTAAAGGTGGTCTCCTCGACGAGTAGTGCTGGGATGATGTCCATCACAGTTAAGTTCATCGCCTCCGGCATCAGATAGCCTTCAGCTCGCAACCTGCTCAGGACGACCTTCCCAGTTGGTCGCGCGATCTCCCGACGGATTTGAGGCATCCCATCGCTATGGATCCTTATCTTTTTGCCCACCCGGGAAGGACCTACCGACGAAGGTTGTTGCTCGACAGGGCGAGTTTCCAGCTCGACAATCCTAACTTGGGCAGCCTCCAAGACAGCCCGAGTGTCCTCCAGCTCCTTCTCGAGCTGCGACATCTTCTTTGCCGCCACGAGCTCATCCGCCTGCGAGCAGGATAGATAGTCGTTAGCATAATAGTCGGCCAAAATGAGTAGCGATGGAAGAAGAATACTTCAAGCCAAGAGCACAAATACCTTGCACTTCTCCAACTGAAGGTCGTGCGAGATAGCAGTCTAGCCCAACACCTTTATCCGCTCATCAGCGAGGAGCAGGTTCCTCGTTGTCTAATGACTCAGCTCCACCGACCGCAGGAGCGAGCGCGAGGTATGGTGAGCCAGATACTCGGCCAAGACCCCCCGCAGTGACTCGGCATCGGCGTGACCATACAAGGTGAACATGACGTCGAATGCCTCGCCCTTATCCTCTCAATCCTCTGACCAGGCGGGGAGGTTGGTGCTCAAAGTTACCTCGTGGGCGCTCTCCGCCCAGGTCACCAGCAGGTGAACATAGGCATCTTCGTCGCGAAGGTCTTCATTGAAGTTTGGATGGCTATGAGGCTCGCCAGCCTCGGTAGGGTCCGCCTTCGCGCCAAGGTCTCTGGTCTTGACCTGCTTCTTCTTCCTCGCAGGCTCCTGGATCTTGTTCTTACTGTTCTTTTCTTTGACGGCCCGACCTCCTCGCCGGCGACCACCGTGTCATCAGCAACCTGTGACAGATCGATGGGGGAGGTCGACAACCCCGCATCCACCTGAGGAGGAACTACCTCCTTCGCCACAGGGAGAGGCTCGCGCGGCAGAACGCGAGTAGCTGTAGAAGAAAGGAGACAAAGATTAGCTGTTATTTAAAGACAAAGGGCGAGTATAGCGGAAACTCGCTCAGTAATTTACCTTCACCCGGAAAGATCTTAGCGAGTACGTCTACTCGCCTCCGCCAGAAGACCACGTCGTAACGGCGACCTCTGAAGGAGTCGAGGAGCTTCTCGCGAGGCCCCTCCAAGAAGGGAGTCGTGAAGATGTGCTCTGGGACTGATGGGATGTGCGAGGAATGTCCTCAAAGTTGCCGCTGATGACAACTAGCTGCTCTCCCCAGCGATGGTTCTTGTTCGCCGTGCCGACTAGGGTGCAGACATGGCTGCAGAAGAAGATGACGCCCTCGTTGGTCGCCATGAAGTGTAAGATCCTTCGAAAGACAGAAAGATCGAAGGCGATCTTCTCTTCTCGCAAGAAGCAAAGAAAGCCCATGATCATCGTCATTCCGTTGGGATTGATCTGGGCGGGGACTATCCCAAAGTAGCGCAAAATTTGGCATAATTTTGTCCACAACGGTAGTCGCAGGCCGACCTCAAAATGGGGAATAGGGCAGACGAGCTCGCCCTACACAAAACTGTAGAGACGCTCGCTCAGGCGAGGAAGCTTGGCCGTGTACCCCGGGGACAGGTAGTTCACGAAGAAATCATCTAGATCCTTTTGGCGCGAGGTAGACTTTTTGAACTTTGCCACTGCAAAGTTCCTCACATGACTGGCGCGCCGAATAGTGGCCTCGACAGCCATCTTGGTGTTAAGAGAGAAGAGAAAGGAAGCGAGTAGTTGAAGGCGAGAAGGAATGAATACTCGCACGAAGAGAGATAATGTCGCTGATAGCGTAATAGATACTTACCCACCCCCTATTTATAGGCAAAGGTAAGGTATATGATATTGACTACCCCGTCGCGACTAGAAATAAGGGGGTAGCGAGTAGCATGGGAAGTCGCCATGTCTGCAATACGCGTCAAAGCCGCCGACTTCCAGTACACGAGAAGCTGATCCGGAGCAAACTCGCCAAATAGACGCGACATTCAAGCAACAAATACTCGCAGAAATAGAGAAAGAAGAAAAAGCAGTAAATCAAAGGCAAGTATCGATACTCGCCAAATAAATATTACAAAATCAAATGTTTATTACAAAGTCGCCATATGCGTTCCACTCAGCATACAAGCGATGAAAGAAAAAGAAGAAAGCTACTGGGGTCCTTGGGTATTCGCCCGAGGATCGAGATGCTGAGGATGTCGCCTGACCCATCCCATGCTGCGTGTGCGCTTGAAGTTCTCTAGGGACACCGACATCGCATCCTCGCCTTGGCTCAACTGATCTTCAATCCTCGCCAGCCAGCCGAACCGAGCCCATGCTCGTCCGCATCCCGACCAGCTCATCATGATGAAGTTGCTGATGATGCTCGATCCTCGCGATCCTGCGATCCAGGTCATGGATGGATGTGAAGCGAGACTCCGCCCCAGTTAGCCGAGTTTCAAACTCTTCTAGCCTGGTGACCCACACCTCCAGATCGGTAAGGCGGCGACGAGGCTCGCTGATCGCCAGGCGCTCGATCTTCGCCTCTAGCTCAAGATACGTGCAAGCGACCTTCTCTTGATACGCGCAAGCGACCTTCTCTTGATACTCGCGGGGTGAGAGCCTGATAGCATCGATCCCCCCCAACGTATCAGCGTGAGCTGCGATTAGAGACAAAAGCGACAAAGTTAGCAACAAAACCAGCAAAGAAGTAGCGACTATCAGAAAAGCGATGATTACCAGGTCGAGGCACCTCACTCCATGCATCGCGATGAGGGCTGCGAGATCGTCCCCGACGAGGAGTCCTAACTCGGCGTGGAGAAGAGCTGCGATGATCCCGCCGAGCGGCAGAAGATCCGCTGAGGTGATCCCTGCTCGGAGGCACATTCCCCCGACCGCGACATTCCCCTGGTCGCCCGCCCCCTCTCGGGGCGAAGAAGCTTGAAGCCCCGCCACGCCGCGAGGACTCCGCCGGATGGATTGAAGGGGCAACTAAGGTGGAAGTGTAACGACCCGCAGACCGCCACAATCCAAGTCATATCACAACCAATATTCATCAAGCCATGCATACATTATTAGTTAACAAAAAAAACATTTTTAACATAACTACACAATGAGCATGTATATATCATATCCTTGAACACAGAGCTACTTATACTATTACATGCTTAGATATGACAAGTCCAAACTAATTATACATAGATATTAATAAAAAAGAGTTTCTACATGACGATAACAAAAGTAAACTAAGCACGACTACTAAGGTAATGAGCAGCTCATCATAACTTTAGCGTTGACTTGCATGTGACTTCCATGACCTAAAAATTTAGCATTTGAAACCGTTAGTCTTTCATAAAGACTAAGCGATGCGCTATTTCTTTAACCTGCTATACATTTAAACATGAATAACATATACATAACATTGTGTAAAAAAGATATATAAGCAGGTAACATGAGTGTAATAAGTTTGTAGCAGTACTAGGTTTCAGAATTCTAACATCAGTTCATGATAAATCTAAACAGTGTATAACAAGGTTCTAGCAATTGTATAGTTTTATCAATGGGTGCATGCACATTAATATTAAACATGTGCAGGTATAAAAGTAAGAGAACAATTCATACAGTAATATTTCATAGGTTATATTCATTAGGTATTATTAGGGGCGAGTGAATCCATTTCATTTCATTATGCATATACATGGTTCATTCACGTTTCATGCTTTGGGCCCACCCCGAAGGGTCTTCATGTTCCAAAACTAGTTTGGAATTCAATATATTCATAACATTCATTCATGAGCTAGCAGTTCATTCGCCCGTAATAAGACCTCGTGTCGACACGTTACATAATAGTATAGTGAGTTATTTGTAAATTAATCCCCTCAGAATATCATTCGCTTGTTTGCCTTTTTCAAGGCCATACATACACGAGAATAAATTTTCAGTGATTATGATGTTTCATGCCACATGAATTTCCTTTTTGTATATGTGTCAGTATAAGGTAATTAAAATACATTACTTGAAAAATAAGCATAAGTTAAACAAATAGGTCTCACCGTCCCTTTTTCCTTTTCTTTGTCATGCCCCACGTCATCACCACGTCTATGCTGGGATGCCATCCTTCGCGATATCTGTTTAGGGTCATCTCGTTAGGATCTTTTATATCGGGGTTGCATCTTATTATAGTTATGACTTGACACATAAGAATGACTTAGACTTTAAGAAAAGGGTGTCTACGGAGAGGAAAACATGAACTATGAGGCTACTGTGACAATTTATCTACAACAAAGCAGCCGGCCAAAACTAAAACAGGGTCCTGATCCAAAGATATATCCAACATGTAATTGGTCAACATTACCCAAACTAAAAAGGGGAATAGCAGCCAGCTGATCAAGGCAAAAGCTTCAAAGTTACTCACAAGATTAACAGTAATTCTAACTGAAAAGAGGAATAAAATTAGACAACAGAACTGATATCCTCCCCAAATCATGGTAATGAGAACCATTTCTACAGCAGCAGTTGGCCAACGAAGCTAAGTTCATCAAGAGCAAAACCCCCCAATTTAATATAGAGAACTAATTGCAGCCGACCAACAAGAATACCACACAAAACTTCTCCCCTTGAAAAATATAACTGGCAGTGAATAGGAATAAAAATAAGAATAGGAATTTATGTATGATAGCAGTGTCGTAAACCCCAAGCCAACCTAAAAGCTCACCGGCCAGAAATCGAAAACCAACAACACAGACATCGGCCAACTCGACACACTAGCATGGAAGAGAGGACTTACAGTTCGAGTAGATTCAGATAATCGCCAGTCCGACGAAGCCCAAACCAAACTTTACCAGCACCAACCCTGAATCTAGCAATAACTTAAATATCCCTTGCCAGATCTTGCAAAAAGGAAAGAAGAGAGAAGGAAGAGGAATAAGAAAACCCTAGTCGCGATTTAGGCGAAAATAAGAGAGAGTCGGAAGTGGCAGCAGCAAAGGTAAAGATGAAGGATAATAAGCCACAAAATTTCTATTTCTCCCAACCTCCACCGCCTCTTCAAAGCCGGTCATAATGAATATTACCTTAAGATATTTGCTATCAGCACACCTAATAGCAAATGCTATCAGCACACCATAATCAGTACACCATAGGCCACAGGACAAGCCCAAACAAAGCCCCCAATAGCTCCCCATTTTAGCTATAATACCAATTAAATGAGAAGGCAACCTTTATTAGCATACTAAATTTATTTCACTGTTTTAAATTATCATCATAGGGGATATTCGTTATAACATAATTATAATTGCTCTTTAAATAAAAATAATAAAAATAACTTACGGGAAACGTCGTACGTCACAGGAAGGTCGTTAATCGCCTGAAACATGGGTGAGAGGCGACAAAGGAGGAGGTGGCGGAAGACCACCCTCGGGCGGCTGCGAAGTACTCGTCGGCGCGGATCGCAAGGAAACCGAAGACGGTGGAGGTAGATTGCTTGCTGGAGGGCCCCAATGCTCGCTCCCCGAAGGTCGCAAGGATTTATCCCTAAGAGGCCTCTGACCGGTAGGCACCGTAGGCGAGCTGTATAGAATTTGCACCGAGCGACCCGATCGCGGACTCGACCGAGTTTCCGACGCGACTATCGGCGATGATCGCAAAGGGAGGACGTCAAAATGCTTGTTGGAGCTCTAGTAGTCGGCAAGTCTGCAAATAGAGGAAAGAGTGTCATAATCTCGTCGGCAATATCAGGATGGCGACAAATCTAGCAACATGATAAATTATCTTCTACTTCGCGTGGGATCAAGGTCAGGATGAATTTGGGTCTGGGACCTAGTAGTACTCGCCCCCCCCGGGGCGACCTTGGGCACAGAAGGCTGGGAAGCAGGCTGCTCGCCCTCATCCGACAGTCCCATATTGTTGAGCACCTGTCGAATGCTCGCAGAGGTCCCTTGTTGGACGGCGAGAGGATCAACAACATCCTCCGCAGGAGCGGTTTTTTTCTTCTGTGCGAGCTTCTTCTTTTTAGAGGCGAGGAAGTCGTCGAGCTCCTCCTGTTCCCGAGTAAGTTTGCGAGGAGTTGTCAGCAAGCCCAGGCGCGCAGACATATCCTCGGCAGCCTCCTCAACAGCAGTGAGCGACATCTTAAGCGAGTTCAGAAAGACGGTCCAATAAGAGACCCCCCTTCTATATATCGAGTCCTGAAACTAGCCAGGTGGATGCCGAGTAGACCTGATACTCGCCCAGAGGAGCTCGTAGAATAAGGGTTGGATGTTTCTTTTCGAGCTACTTCGTTTCTCGCAAAGAGCGGGGATTATGTATAACCCATATTCTCCGAGGGTGAGACCCAATTCAAGCCACATAGGCAAAATGTCAAAGTTAAAGGTCAACACGGAGGACAAGAGTCAAAGACTGAAGACAACCCAGCAAGCAGAGATAGCAGAAGGCATGTGCGAGTATAGGAGAGCATGCGCGAGCAAGCCCCTTATACTTGTCAGGTGGGCGACCATAGGAGATGCTCGTCGAAGCCAAGCGAGATCCTCTCAATGTCGCGTAGTCGCCGGGCAGGGCTGGGCTATAAATAGCCTCCCCTCCCCTTTGGTTTTCCTATAAATAGGACCCCATGGGTACTTGAATTGGCACCTTTGGCTGAGCTTTCAGAACTCCATTTTTGAAGACTTGTCCCCATGAGTTCTTGACCGTCACCCTCGACCGTCATCCTAGATACTCGACAAGTTGGTGCTGTAACATCCCTCCAGCAACTAGACCCCTAGAATGGTTTTGTCATGACTAGGTTATGACAAAATCCTGGGAAGCACAAAGATATCAAAAGACCTTTGCAAATAGGTGAAGACCACATTAGTCTGCAAATAGTGCATTCCAATTATCCAACCTAGGGTTTGACATTAGGGCTTCACCTTGGCCCTTGACCCCATCATAACATGCCTAAGCCATTAAGGGGTCCCTTTGTAACACCCCATTGTCCAATCATAGAAAGAAGAGTAGTCTGAGTTCAGAGCTAGTGTCGGCGGTAGGTGCTAGCACTGGCGCTAGCAGTTGTCTAGCCGAACCGCTGAGACGAGCTCTATGTCGTCGAGACACTAGCGCTGGCGTTAGCGGTTGTCTCGACGGACCACTGAGACGAGCTCCAAACCGATGAGAAGAGCCATATGCTGTCGAGACGGTAGCGTCAGTGGTAGCTGAACCGACGGGACGTGGACGGGATCAGTTTTGGTGGAGTAAATTAGGGCCAAGGGAGGCCAAAGGCCTTCCCAATTGATGGGAAATCGTTCCCCCTATCAATTAGGAGAAGATTAAGAGGTTTTCCAATTCTTATGGGGGATGAATTTAGTGGTTTTTAGGGATGACCAAAATTTCACCATTAATGGTGTTAATGGTGGAATCCCAACCTTTGCCTCTTCCCCTCCCCGAATTGGCTCCTTAAAAAGCCTCAAGGGATGAAGGGAAGGAGTTTCCCCCACTTTCCAGAAGAAATTGAGCCCCTAAACTCATATCGGCATGGCACCAAAAGCTTCACGGGCAACAATGACGGACCGACGATCGACGCGGCTTCATGCCACCACACAGGTCCTCCCTCATCTCTCTCTCAGTGGATAGATCTCATCATGTTGGCTACAAAGTTTGGGGCCAATTGTCCTTGGATCGGCATGGCCGAAAGCTTGGGTTCAAGCTTTAATTTTCTTGCCTTAATCCCCGATTCCGGCCACCTCCGGCCGGCCAACCACCGTCCATCGCCGGCCACCACCTCAACGAAGGTGGTGGTGGAATTGGCCGACTGGGAGAGGGTCTAGGTGGCCGGGAAATCACCTCCCAAGTTGGTACAGGTCGGGCCAATCATGGTCGTTGGCTGATTGGAGAAGATGAACCGATGCCCTCCATTTTATTTAGACAGATTATACAATTTTATGATTATTTAACGTCATAATTTCTCCTAAAAATGCACGTTTTAGAAAAAGTGGCCAGAGACAAAAGTTATAGATCTTTGTGTCTAGTTTAATTTAAAGTTAATTTTAGCCGATTTGGCCCAATGGTTTGACTTCAACACTTAGTTTGGTGCAAGATGTCATAATGTTGACCAGAAATTACGATGGGTGCTCCCACTAAACTACTCACCCAAATGCTTTGAAATTTGGACCATAGGCTGTATATGCCCTTACCCTAAACATATCCAAAAATGAAAATTTTTGGAGGATCTTTTTCTATAGTTTTTGTAGAAATTTAATAAACCATATATGAATTAATTTTAGGGTCTACAGACCTCCAAACCCTGCCAAATTTTGGTGGGTGGTCCTTAGGGTCATGACATGACTCTGGTAAAATTTCATCCTATTTGGGATTGATTTGGTTGGGTAATTAAGTAACCCAAATTTGGTCAAACTGGGTGATATTATGGCAAATGTGCACTTGATGGATTTGAGGTGTCAACCCTCATCCAAATGTTGGGAAACCTTGTCCACTGATTTAATATCATATAAAACACCCATACAAGTGGTTTGGGGTGGATGTGCCCTAGAGCCCTAGTGTGAACCTTAGGGTTGTATATTGAACCTATTAAAGGATGTAGGGTCATATGTCCTTGGAAGGACTTGAAACTTGGTAGGTAGTTTCATGGGGTGAAAATAAGCCCTGGATAATTTTTCCAGGATTTTTAGTGACATTAATCCCCACTGAATTGCTTATTATTTAATTAGGTCACCTTCTTTCAAAGTGAAATTTCATGTTCAGATATGCTAGGATGATTATGAAACTTTGTCAGTGAGTTTATATTGATGATTATATTCTCTGATAATTTTGCTATGAATTTTGGGTCGATATATATAGTACCTCATTCAAAACCCCAATATTTGCCCTAGTGGCGAGAAAATTAATTATAGACTTAATACTCACTGGAAAATCATGAAACTCGGTCAGAGGACTTTTTAGGGCAAGTATATGATCTGTTAATTTTGGTATAATTTTTGGAAGAACTTATACACGATTCACTTCACAAAATGCCATAGGATTTGTTTATTCAAATAAAGGATTTATATGGTCAAATGAATTTGGCAAATTATGGAACTCAAGCAGTGAAGTTTTCTAATCACCTTGGATACCGGTTAATTTTCTTGTAATTTTTGGGTGGGTATTTTTGGCACTTTCTTTGTTAACCCTTGATTTTGATAAATTAGTCCATATTTTAATTGGAGGTCAAAACCTTTCTGGAATTTTATGAATTTCATATGTGGCTGTTATTTTGATGATATATAGTTGTACAAATTTTATTAAGGCACTAGCTTATCAAAAAATCATACTTGGTGTTCAAATCATAGGTTCCCTGATTTTGAGGAAATTATAATAAATGCCAAATAAATTATGAATCTTATGATAGTCTTAAAATGTCATAACACACTCTCAATAATAATCTTGGGTCATTTGGAGTCTTTCTCTTTTATCCATCATATAGTTTAAGTGGTCTGCTTATAGTGACAATGCTGAACTAGGGAAAACATGTAGGTCTAATACGGGGAGTTAAGGAAGTTGGTGCACCCAGACTATTTGGGTTAGGAAGGTGTCACCAAAGGAAAGTAGGAGTAAGATGTCTGGTTGGCTAAGAGGCAAGAGTGTGATTGAAATTGACGAAAGATTGTCATTCCCTAGGAGTGAAGTAAAACACACCTAGTGTTAGTAAGTGTAACATTAATGGTGGTCGGGTCAAGGGTAGACACTAATAAGAATAAGTGCCTTGGAAAGGGAGCTTTGGGTTTCAGCCCATCATAGCTCCTAGTACCACTGCGAGCCCCTCACAGGGTAGTCCTCTGGAAGTCCACAGTTAACCCAAAGCCATAGGAATAAATTGTTGCACAAGATTAACTTAATAATACACTCACCCACAAACCGTTGCTTCGGGTGGTTACTGGTTTGGTCTTACGAGCAGTAGGCTCGGTGGATGTAGGTACAGATAGGTTAGTCCGGCGAGCCGGTGGTTCGGAAGGTTGTTGTGACGGGCAAGTTAGCCCGGGGAGCCTAAGGCTTGGAGATATATAGTAATCATGATTGCATGTGCATAAAGGTGGTGGGTCTTCGATATTGGACGGTCGTTCACACCAACGTCGATACGCTGACTCGGCAAGTGTGGTTTTGCAATTGGCCAAGGAAAGACTGGTGGACCATCCAGCAACAGTACGTGAGCGCTCCACGGTTGTGTTCTTCGCGTTGAGGCGTATGATAGGTCTGGGTTAGGTAGTGTGAATACCAACCTAGAGGTGGGTGAAGCCCAACCCACCGCTTTCATTTGCTACTACGGGGGTATCCTGGGAGTCTTAGCTAGCTCCAAAAAGGGGGAACTAAAGGTCTGTGCGCATAGAGTCAGGTTTGTGTGTTGCACTTGTGTGAACATAACATTAAACTGCATAACACTGCATGTGATAGCATTTCAACCCCTACCCCTATCGTATAAATTGGTATGGAACTTTTAATACGATAGGTCTTGCTAAATGACCCATTGGTCTATAGGTTTGTATGGGCATTCCTATAATTCAAGGTTACTTTTTCTATTCTATACTTGTCTTTACTTACTTACTTTACTTGTTCTTTACCCTGTTTTACTTATTGTACTTTATATACATACACTTGTGTAGTGGTAGACAATCCTGTAGCTAGGCCATGTCATCTGCCTTGATATATACCCCTTAATATATCTTCGCTTCATTCCTCCCGCACGGTGCCTAGGTGCCACTGGGGGGCAGGGTGGAAAAATGAGGCTTAGTCTTTTTAACTAACGGTCGGTGGAACATATTATTTTAGGGGACCAAGGAGACGCAGCACCACTAGAGGCTGATGCAGATGGAGGTGGGCCAGTCTAGCACAGGAGCACCAGTCTCAGGATCCGTGAGTGTTGACTAGTAGATTTTTCTTCTGCGAGTGATCTTGTAGTGAGGACTTGATGTACTGGGCATGAGCACTTTTTATTGCTATCTCTTATTCAGCTATTATCTGTGGACATCTCTTATTGTGATTTATATATTATGTGATGTGGACTTGAACTTATTTTTGGTTCAATTGTACTTTTCTTCTTCTATGATCGTTATGGCCGGCAGGATCGACGTTTTGTAATGGCGACCTTCCCGAGTGTTGGTGTCACCACAAAGAAGCGGTTCTGGGCATAAGACCCGATTTTGTAGCAAAAATGGGGTCTTGTAGGTGCCTTCCTCGTACCCTGCTCGGCCATCTTTAGTTGTAGAGGAGAAGTCTCTTCCGAGCTTCTGGGTACATGGTGGGACCTCCCTGCCGCAGCACTTGGGGTCCTGTTGTTGCTCTTCTATTCCTTCGTCGTTTCCAGTTAAGCCGTCTAGTTGGACCGCTGGGCAAGTAGCCTTCGACTGCATTGATCCAAATTTTGGAGTCGAGATTTTCCTGACTTCAACACTGGTTATGACCACTTTCTATCCAATTTGTTGTGCAATTTTCTAGGTGTAATAATTTATCAACCCAAGCTGAAATAAAAGACTCTTTGTATGGCTCAATCCAAGTTGTAATTATATAACGAATAACCTCCGGATATTCCTCAGTAGAGGTTGCATCATAGAACTAAGACAGACATTAAAATCATTTATTATTGGAGAATTCACAACATTTTGTCATGTACACATAAAACCAATATTTCTTACGTTGTGCAAGGATGTTTCTTGAATGAGGAAAGACGACCTTGATAGCATTTCACAACTGTATTTCTCGATTAATAACAAATACACATGTTAGCAACTTTTCACCTAACATACTTTTGAAGGCGTCAATTGCCCATGTATAACTTGATTCTATTTAATTGGACATGAAAAAAAATGAGAAGAAAAAAGATATATTAGTCGATGTCAATCCAACAATAAAAAGCAACGACATCCGATACCGATTAATCTTATATGTACAGTCCAACATAAAACATATGGAAACATGTTGCTTAATTGAATGAGTCTTTTACCTTTTGTTCCTTTTCATCTGATCTCCCAACATAGGCATGTGCCTCGAGATGAACTTGTTTTCCACTCTTCTAAAGTTGCGTATTTCTGACCAAGCAATAAGAACAGACATTCACAACGCTCTGAACTTGTTTTCCTTATATTTCTTTTAATAACACCTTTATTATGCTGATTTTGCCAGGGCAGCCCACCTAAATCATATCCAAGCATTATTCTAGGTTTCACACGAGTGATAATCTTATCAGCCCTTTGAATTGTGACAACAAATCCTACTCTTCTTGCAACATTAAGAGCTCATTCAACCAAATTTTCTTTACTCGGAAAAACAGTATCAATAATGAATTCATGACCAACATCTACGGATGAAATATTTTTCAAATATTCAAATGTTATCAACCCTATATCTGAACTCATTTTAACGCAAGCTAATAACCCATGTAAAATAGTAATATCAAACAAATCATAAACATTACAAGTTCATCCAATGCAATTCACTATAAAAAATTTCAACAAAAATTGCAATCCACAAAAAAAAAATCAATAACAAATGCAATTCACTGCCATGAAAGCTAGGGTATGCGTTATACCTTAGTTTTTTGGAGGAGGAATCAACAAACGTATCACCAAGTGAAATGATTTCTGCTCAAAAAATGAAGAAATAAATCACCACAACACAAATCCTTAAACCATGAGAAATAATCAAAATAACCCATAAATCATACTAGGGCAACCCACCTTCGGAAGTGTAGCGTCGAGGAGGGAGCAGATCGAACTAGGGCAACACAGAAATCCACGGGTGGAGCTTGTTAGATCTTATGACGGCCTTAGAGGGGGGTGAATAAGGGGGTTACAAATTTTAAATAAAACTGAGCGATTTTTGAGATAATTGAAGAAAAGGAAACTTTCTGGATTTTGTTGTTAACACTGGTGTTAGTGTTAATGCTTCATGTTAGCTCTTTAGAAAATGTACCACCTCAAAAATGTGCCAAAATGATTTTTCTTAAAAAATCTTCAATGAAATAAAATCCCAAAAAATCAGAGAGGATGAATACTATGATTATATTTCAAAAGATAATTACAAAGATAATAATTTCAATAACGCTTGAAATAGAGGCGACAAGGAAAATCACTTTTTGTTTCTTCACTGGTCCTTCTCCCAAGGACCGGTTGGCAATAATCTATCTTACCCAAGATGTGTCCTCTAGCCTCCCCCTAGATCAACACCTAGACCTATTCGCCACACACACGACGGCGAATTCCCTGTAAAACTCACAAGGCCTAGTCGCCAACAACGCGATTTCCTGCCGCCGATCGAGAGGAAAGCCCATCGTTAGCAATTAATCTGAGAAGGAAAACGAAAGGGTTTTCTCCTATTTTTCATTTCCCAGTGTCGCTCGAAAGTTTTTAATGCCTCTTGGAAAGTCGTTCGTGAAGTACTCTTCGTTGCAAATCCAGATCTAGCTGATCTGTGCCACAGACTGCAGATCTAGTCTCGTTCCTGGAGATGGAGTCCTCCTTTTTTGTTCAGTTCTTACGAGTAGAACCAGAACCTTCTCTCATAGAGCCAAGGGTTGTGTGGTCTTAAGTTTCTCTCTCTTGTACTGAAGAAAGTGAGTGTTTTTGCTTTTAAGGAGAAGACCTCCAGTTCACTCCATCAGATTGGCTCTTGCTTGCTAATTGAGTATGTTGAAACCCAAAAATAAGAGTTCGAACAGTTCAAAATCAGGGTAGGCAGCTTCGAAAGATTATAGGTATATGAGCTAATTCACCTAGAGGGGGGGGGGGGGGGGGGGGGCGAATAAGTCTTTTGATTTCTACTTGGCTGATATGTATAATTAAAATTATTCTATGCAGGAATTCAAGCACAACTAGAAAACACACAAGTGTTTATAGAGGTTCCTCAAGACAGGGTGTCTTGAGTAGTCCTCTTTCCCCCTTCACCCTTCTAACAGTGTGTTAGACAGGGCCAACTCCTCCAAACTCGGCTCCAAGAGCTTACAACTCAGATCCCTCAGGATCTCTCAGGTATTCCCAACCCTACCTCAGGCTAAACAGCCCTACCTCAGATCAACCTCTGATCCTACAGCTCAGACCACAGCTAGTCCTACACTCAGGCTAAACAACCCTACCTCAGGCTAAACAGCCCTACCTCAGGCTAAACAGCCCTACAAACTCAGATCAGCTCCTGATCCTACAGCTCAGACCCCTTCCAGGTCCTACAACTCAGAGGAATCCTCCTCCTACAGCTCAGGCTAAAAAGCCTTACAACTCAGGCCTTCAGCCCTACAACTCAGATCCACAGATCCTACAATCTCAGACCAAAAGGTCTTACAACTTAGGTTGTTAAGCCCTATAGAAAAATGAGTATAAAACTTACTACAGACGACAACAATGTCCCCTGTAGTTCCTGCACAGCTTGTGCTTCCTGTAGCTGGTGATGTTGATGGCAGCTATAACTGATCTTCTTCTTCTTCAGATGAAGGTTGGAAGATCTCCATGCTCCTTCTTGCAAAGGAGCTAACTTTCTTTCTCTGTTTTCTTCTTCTTCTTGTTCAGTGAGCAGGAGGAAGAATACGAGAGCTTCAGCCGTCAATGGAATAGTGAATGTGTCGTCTTACTTCAGGGTTCTTTCATAAGTGCCCTAATTTCTTCTTTTATACATCTCTGATCTTCAACGGCTCTTAGCCGACCTTCTGAGAAGTATGGGAGAAACTGGTGGACCCCACACAGCTTTTCTGCAACTTGCGCCACGGGCAAAACAAGCAATCTGCGTTCGACGAACACGCTGTACTATGTTCGACGAACTTGCCAAACTCTGCGTTCGACGAACTTGCCAAACTCTGCGTTCGACGAACTTGCCAAACTCTGCGTTCGACGAACTTGCCAAACTCTGCGTTCAACGATCGACACTCTGCGTTCGACAATCTGCCTTGTCTCTGCGTTCGACGATCGACACTTTGCGTTCGACGATCACGCCTTGTATCTGCGTTCGACGATTTGCCTTGTCTCTGCGTTCGACGATCTACACTCTGCGTTCGTCGATCTGTCTTGCTCATCATTCGCCGAACTGTGTTCTGCGTTCGACGAACACGCCAATTATCAGCTGTTTCTTTTATCTCGTCTCAACGGTCGACGAACTGTGTTCCGCGTTCGATGAATGGCTCTCTGCGTTCGACGAACACAACCTTTGTGCCTTCTCAGCGGCTCCTTCTCTAGTCTCGTCTCAGTGGTTGACGAACTGAGTTCTGCATTCGACGAACACACCCTTTGTGCCTTCTCAACGGCTCCTTCTCTGGTCTCGTCTCAGCGGTCGACGAACTGAGTTCTGCGTTCGACGAACGGCTCTCTGCATTCGACGAACACGCCATTCTTTCCAATCTACACGTTGCTCCTTTCCCGTCTCAGTGGATCCGCTGAGACAGCGATCTCGTCTCAATGGATTCTTGGCTATCTGCAGCTCAGCTTGCTTATAAGCTTTCTCAGCAGATGATGTTCTGGTCTCAACGGTTCCGCTGAGACAGTGGGCTCGTCTCAGCGGTTTTGGCCCTTCGTCTCAGCGGTTCTGTTGAGACAAATCTTCATCTCCTTGTAGATGAATTCTCCTCATCTGAGGGCATGATTGCCCTTCCTCTTGAGTCACCTTAGCTTGTATATCTTACAAACATGTGGCTACATCAAATACATCTTGTACTTAACATTGTGAGTGATGCCTCTTCAAATCAAGGGAATATTGAGGGCAATATTCCCAACAATCTCCCCCTATTTGAAGAAGGCAGAACACTCCCAATGCTAAGGTACAAACCCAACAAAAAACTATCATGAAAATGATCTAAATAGCATTCATGATAACATAATTTCTAACAGATAATATTGTTTATGTATAGGCCCACAACCTTAAGCATTCTTAAGCATTGGCCACATCTCCCCCTTTCTGGTTTCTTCAATTGTATTTCCCTTTAGGGATTGAGAGGCAACAACATTTGCCAACTCCCCCTCAACCTGAGCAGGGACTTGCTCCCCCTCAATCTGTGTACCCTATCTTTATTAGTTGAAAACAATTCTTTTGAATAGCCCTTTCTGGTCCCCCTTACTTGGAGCATTTTTATTGAACTTGTGTCATAAGACAGTTCATTTAACTCAAAACTGAGTTCGTCGATCTCAATATTGAGTTCGTTGAACCCATACTATACCCAGAATTTTAAGGGTTACATGAATCTCAACAAAAACAGATTTTTCTGGGTAAGCTGAACATCCTACTTTAACATTAATGGAAATAGCATTGGATGTTGAATTCACAATGGTTATTCCTACTTTCAAATCAATAAGGAGGGGTGTTACTTACCTTGAGGTTGTAATTCTCTTATTGATGTTGATTTCACAGTTGTTATGCACAACAGCTTCCTGCAGCAAAGTGTTCAGACCCAACAGAGGATGTGGCCACTATGGTCTGCTTATTGCTGCATCATGATGTCAACCTCCTTCATGTCATGTGCCAGGAGCACTCACTGTCCAAGTACCAAATTTGGTTGAGGCTGGTACTTGAACTATCCTTCACCTTAGCTTTTTAAGTCTTCTTGAGCTAGTAGCTCCCCCTTGATGGGATGACCACTTATCTTTTACTCTTAGCCCCCCCTAGATCAGTGCACCTTGGCATGTGGTGAATTTTTCTTAATCCAGAGATGAGCCTGGAGCACTTATTGTCCATTAGCCTTATTTGTTTTTTATTGGCTAAATGGACTACCCTGCAAGACAGATTTTAATATCCCTTAGGAACCCAAGGTGACTTGGGCCCTAGGTTCTTGTTAGCCTGATGAAATCTTCTTACTCTAGCTGCAATCTTTGCAGGAAGGCTCATCTTTGCACATGGCACATTAGGGTTGTGCCAACAGTCTATGACAAAGTGACCCACTTTAGCACAGCACCAACACTCATGGATATTAATTCTCCTTTTCTGAACCTTCCTGGTAGGAGCAGAAGTCTGCCTAGGTTCAGAGAAGGAGACAACCTTCTTCTTAGGCTTTGCAGATGGTGGAGGTGTGGCAGCTGTTTGGGGCTTGTGCACATGAGAAGATTTCTTCATGTTATCAACAGATTTCAGCTTTTCAGCTCTCACACTGTTGACATCATCAGAAATGTTCTGATGTGGATTTGCCCCACTACAGCAGGCATCATTTTTCTCAGCTGGACCAGTCTTGGAAGAGCTGGCTTCCTCTCCCTTGAGAGAAGGTGCTGGGGTACCAAAGACAAATGGTCCAGGTAGGATCATTTGAATTTCTTCATGGGGTGCCTTCATAGCACTCAATCACATTCCCTTTCTTCCACTATGGGAAGGAGTATTTTCCTTCCTATAGGTACTTCCATTCCTCTAGTGCCCACTAGTGCTTTCATGGTCATACCTGTTGGAGGGAAGCAACACCTTTTGAAAGGGGGGTTGTGGTTTAGCCTTCCCCTTGCTCTTCTCTCCACTCCCTTCTACTACTTCCATTTTATTGAATCCTAGTCCTCTCCTATTGGTTTGAGAGGAGAAGGTGTCAATAATAGGAAGCACAGATTTGGGCTTAGAGAATTGAGCCACCAGGCTCTTCTCCCTCTCAAGCTTTTCCTCAAGGTCCTTGATGACCTTGTTCTTCAGAGAAATAATGCTTAATTGCACAATAGTTAACCCTTGTAAATGGCTAATATGTCTACTCATCTGAGCCACCAAGGTGGTAGGTTCAGTGTAGTCATTCTTAGTCATCTTGAGGGAAACAATTCCCTGGGCTTGCCTCTTGGCAAGCTTCTTGCTCTTCTTCAGAGCCTCCAAAAGAACATCATATTTGTCAATCAATTGATTGAGTTCTTCCTTAGCTTCCTTGCCCCTTCCATCAATTGATGAAGGTGCATCAGATTCTGGACTAGTCTCATAATCAGAAGAGGATATAGAAAGAATTAATACCTGTTCATGTTCTAAATTATTCTGACTGTCCTCTTCATCAGTGATGGCCATGAGGCCTAGCTGAACATTGTCCTCTTCACCCTCCTCTGTATCACTATCTGAGTGTGATAGAGGGGCCCTGATTCCTATCCTAGCAGCAGGATAGTCTCCATCCTCCTGAGCAGCAAACAACCCTATGTAGGCTTTCTCGTCTTCATCTGAATCTGAAGATGAAGATTCAGATTCACTCCAGCTCTTGATTTTCTTGGCTAGAAGGGATTTTTCTTCCTTCCTTTCCTTCTTATGATGAGGCTTCTTTTCACCTCTTTCTTTCTTTTTGACTGGGCAGTCAACAATGACATGCCCAGGCTTGCTGCAACAAAAGCAGACAACTTTAGAGGAATTATATTTAGAGTTAGAGCCATACCTGTCATTCCTGGAGTGATGTTTTGACTCCTTGTTGTCCTCCATGTTGTGATATGAGGAGGAAGGCTTGTTCTTCCATTGCTTCCTCCTCAGCAGCTTTTTGAAATGCCTTGTAAGGGCATTAATTTCCTCATCAGAAGAGGAACAACTTGATGAGCTGGGCTCAGAAACTTCCGGTTCAGCAGATCTTCTGGGAGGAGAGTGAGCCTTCTCTCTCCCTCTTCTTATGCTTTCAGCCTTGAAGGCCAGGGATTTCTCCCTGGTATCACTTTTTGCATTTCGCTCTTCTTCCTTCCTGGCAGTCAGCTGCATTTCATAGGAGAGCAGCTTTCCATAGAGAGTATGAGGAGGAGGTTCAGCCAACTTAGCCTCCTCCCTTATGACACAGATTTTTGTGTCCCAATCCCTAGTTAGAGATCTAAGGAACTTATCATTAAGCTCATAATCAGTGAACACTCTCTCATAGGTTCTTAGTTCATTTCTTATCCTAAAGAACCTTTCATAGCACATGGAGGTGCTCTCCTGGCTCTGCAGCCTGAAGGCTTCATATTCCTTATTGAGGAGTGACTTTTTATCATCCCTCACTTCAGTTGTTCCTTCCATATATACAACCAATGTGTCCCACATTTCCTTGGCAGTTGTGCAGTGTACCAAGTTCTGAAATGTAGTGTCATCAATTGCATTAACAATTATGTTTTGGGCCCTTTTGTCCATAGTGTATAGTGCAATATCATCATTGGACAGCTCAGAAAATACCTTGAGTACTTTTCTAGTAGGGTCAATAGTGGAGGCCTTCTCAAAAGTATAAGGACCATTTTTGACTGTTACATAGATCCTTGGGTCTGAGGCTTCCATGAACAGCCTCACCCTTTGCTTCCATATGCCAAAGTTTTCTTTGGAGCATATGGGCAACTTCATTGACCCCAACTCCTTCTTCATTCCACTGGAGGCCATTTGATTTTGAATCAGCAATACCTATTTAGGATCTGGTCAGACTGTTAAGTCTTTCTTGACCAACCTCCCTCTGATACCACTTGAAAGATTATAGGTATATGATCTAATTCACCTAGAGGGGGGGGGGGGGGGGGGGGGGGGGGGTGGGGGGTGGAATAGGTCTTTTGATTTCTACTTGGCTGATATGTATAATTAAAATTATTCTATGCAGGAAATCAAGCACAACCAGAAAACACACAAGTGTTTATAGAGGTTCCTCAAGACATGGTGTCTTGAGTAGTCCTATTTCCCCCTTCACCCTTCTAACAATGTGTTAGACAGGGCCAACTCCTCCAAACTCGGCTCCAAGAGCTTACAACTCAGATCCCTCAGGATCTCTCAGGTTTTCCCAACCCTACCTCAGGCTAAACAACCCTACCTCAGATCATCCCCTGATCCTATAGCTCAGACCACAGCTGGTCCTACAACTCAGGTGAAACAGCCCTACCTCAGGCTAAACAGCCCTACCTCAGGCTAAACAGCCCTACAAACTCAGATCAGCTCCTGATCTTACAGCTCAGACCCCTTCCAGGTCCTACAACTCAGAGGAATCCTCCTCCTACACCTCAGGCTAAAAATTCCTACAACTCAGGCCTTCAGCCCTACAACTCAGATCCACAGATCCTACAATCTCAGACAAAAAGGTCTTACAACTCAGGCTGTTAAGCCCTATAGAAAAATGAGTATAAAATTTACTACAGATTATAGCAATGTCCCATGTAGTTCCTGCACAGCTTGTGCTTCCTGTAGCTGGTGATGTTGATGACAGCTACAACTGATCTTCTTCTTCTTCAGATGAAGGTTGGAATATCTCCTTGCTCCTTCTTGCAAAGGAGCTAACTTTCTTTCTCTGTTTTCTTCTTCTTATTCAGTGAGCAGGAGGAAGAATACGAGAGCTTCAGCCGTCAATGGAATAGTGAATGTGTCGGCTTACTTCAGGGTTCTTTCATAAGTGCCCTAATTTCTTCTTTTATACATCTCTGATCTTCAACGGCTCTTAGCCGACCTTCTGAGAAACATGGGAGAAACTGGTGGACCCCACACAGCTTTTCTGCAACTTGTGCCACGGGCAGAACACGCAATCTGCGTTTGACGAACACGATGTACTGTGTTCGACGAACTTGCCAAACTCTACGTTCGACGAACTTGCCAAACTCTGCGTTCGACGAACTTGCCAGACTCTGTGTTCGACGAACTTGCCAAACTCTGCGTTCAACGATCAGCACTCTGCGTTCGATGATCTGCCTTGTCTCTACATTTGACGATCGGCACTTTGCGTTCGACGATGATGCCTTGTCTCTGCGTTCGACGATCTGCACTCTGCGTTTGTCGACCTGCCTTGTCTCAGCGTTCGACGAACTTTGTTCTGCGTTCGACGAACATGCCAATTATCAGCTGTTTCTTCTATCTCGTCTCAGCAGTCGACGAACTGTGTTCTACGTTCGACGAACGGCTCTCTGCGTTCGATGAACACGTCCATTGTGCCTTCTCAGCGGCTCCTTCTCTAGTCTCGTCTCAGTGGTCAACAAACTGAGTTCTGCGTTCGACAAATGGCTCTCTGCGTTCGACGAACACGCCCTTTGTACCTTCTCAGCGGCTCCTTCTCTAGTCTCATCTCAGCGGTCGACGAATTGAGTTCTGTGTTCGACGAACGGCTCTCTGCATTCGACGAACACGCCATTCTTTCCAATCTGCACGCTGCTCCTTTCCCGTCTCAGCAGATCCGCTGAGACAGTGATCTCGTCTCAGCGGATTCTTGGCTATCTGCAGCTCAGCTTGCTTATAAGCTTTCACAGCAGATGATGTTCTGGTCTCAGCGGTTCCGCTGAGACAGTGGGCTCGTCTCAGCAGTTTTGACCCTTCGTCTCAGCGGTTCTGCTGAGACAAATCTTCATCTCCTTGTAGATGAATTCTCCTCATCTAAGGGCATGATTGGCCCTTCCTCTTGAGTCACCTTAGCCTGTATATCTTACAAACATGTGGCTACATCAAATACATCTTGTACTTAACATTGTGAGTGATGCCTCTTCAAATCAAGGGAACATTGAGGGCAATATTCACAACAAGCTTGCCCTTACTCCTCTCAGGTGAAGACAAATGACCAGTCACTTAGAGTCTAGGAACCTCTTTACTGGTGGACTTAGATAAAATAGACCCCGCGAGCTGCGGCGAGGAGGTCCCGCCACTAACCCAAAAGATCCAAAGATCTTCCCCTCCCAAGCCAATGCTGAGTATGGACACCTTGGAGAGTACTAAGAAACACATACTTGCCGACTAGTCGAACAGGGGGTAGGAGTGCTAGCTCGCAAGTAACACGCGAGGGGGAGGGAAGACCAACCTCTCCCAAGGTGCCCATGGGAGTATATTTATAGACTTCCTAAAAAATGGTCTGCAGATAGTCAAAATGGTCTGCCAATAGCTGACTTCCGATGTTTGAAAAGGCTAAACGCGGGCCGAAACCTTACTTCCTGAGTCTTCCCTGGCAACCCTGCGACCTTGCAACCCTACAACCCTGCAACCCTATGATCGCCACCAAGGCAGTCGAGGGGGGGTAAGTGGGACCTGAAACATCCATTCCCGCCCTTGCCAGAGGTCCAAATGAGATTACACGAGCCCCACTTGCGAGTGGGGGGTTCCTCCCACTCCCCCCCCCAAGGGGGCGGGCGAGTGGGAAGGTTGGTCTCCCCCCCCCCCCCCCCCCCGTCACCAATGGGGCGAGTGGGGGTCTCCCCCACTCTCCCCCAAGGGGGAGGGCGAGTGGGGAGGGGGATCTCCCCCCCACCCGCCCCCCAAAGAGGCGAGTGGGGGTCTCCCCACTCGACCCCAAGGGGGCGGGTGAGTGGGGAGGGGGTCTGCCCCCAAAGGGTCGCGTGGGGGTCTCCCCCACTCGCCCCCAAGGCGGGCGGGCGAGTGGGGAGGGGGATCTCCCCCCACCCGCACCCAAAGGGGCAAGTGGGTGTCTCCCCCACTCGCCCCCAAGGGGGCGTGCCAGTGGGTAGGGGGGAGCTCCCACTCGCCCCCAAGGGGGCGGGCGAATGGGGAGGGGGATCTCACCCCACCCGCCCCAAAGGGGCGCGTGGGGGTCTCCCCACTCGCCCCCAAGGGGGCGGGCGAGTGGGGAGGGGGATCTCCCCCTACCCATGGGGCGAGTGGGGGTCTCCGCCTTTTTTGATTATGGTCATTTCCGAATGCATTCGATCGGCCATTTTACCCTGTTATGGTCATTTTCATCATCGCGACCATGTACACGCTGCGCTACATGCGCTCGGCAAATATGGGGGTTGTACACTTACCTCCAGTCTGGTCTCGACGAATTACGGGTAATACACAATCCCCGCTTTTTTCGTGTTCGATACGAGCCCGAAAAAACAATGGATGACCCGTGGTTCGGAGAGACGGGAGTTGAATACTCGGTGGTTGAACTATTTTAAACATGATACAACATGGATTAAATGCAAGAAAAAGGATCATTTCTTCACTCAACATCCCCCTGTGAGGTGGGGGAAATTTCACACCTCCCAAGGAGCCGAGCTCACATGGAGGGGGATGAAACTCCACACCTCCTAGAGAGCCGAGCTCACCTGGAGGGGGAGGAAACTCCACACCTCCTAGGGAGCGGAGCTCACCTGGAGGGGGAGGAAACTCCACACCTCCCATGGAGCCGAGCTCACCTGGAGGGGGAGGAAACTCCACACCTCCCAGGGAGCTGAGCTCACCTGGAGGGGGAGGAAACTCCACACCTCCCAGGGAGCCGAGGTCACCTGGAGGGAGAGGAAACTCCACACCTCCCAGGGAGCCGAGCGCACCTGGACGGGGAGGAAACTCCACACCTCCCAGGGAGCCGAGCTCACCTGGAGGGGGAGGGAACTCCACACCTCCCAGGGAGCCAAGCTCACCTGGTGGGGGAGGGAACTCCGCACCTCCCAGGGAGCCGAGCTCACCTGGAGGGGGACGAAACTCCACACCTCCCAGGGAGCCGAGCTCACCTGGAGGGGGAGGAAACTTCACACCTCCCAGGGAGATGAGCTCACCTGGAGGGGGAGGAAACTCCACACATCCCAGGGAGCCGAGCTCACCTGGAGGGTGAGGAAACACCACACCTCCCAGGGAGCCGAGCTCACCTGGAGGGGGAGGAAACTCCACACCTCCCAGGGAGCCGAGCTCACCTGAAGGGGGAGGAAACTCCACACCTCTCAGGGAGCTGAGCTCACCTAGAGGGGGAGGGAAATCCACACCTCCCAGGGAGCAGAGCTCACCTAGAGGGGGAGGAAACTCCACACCTCCCAGGGAGCCGAGCTCACCTGGAGGGGGAGGAAACACCACACCTCCCAAGGAGCCGAGCTCACCTGGAGGGGGAGGAAACTCCACACCTCCCAAAGAGCCGAACTCACCTGAAGGAAGAGGAAACTCCACACCTCCCAGGGAGCCGAGCTCACGTGGAGGGGGAGGAAACTCCACATCTCCTAGGGAGCCGAGCTCACCTGGAGGGGGAGGAAACTTCACACCTCCCAGGGAGCCGAGCTCACCTGGAGGGGGAGGAAACTCCACACCTCCTAGGGAGCCGAGCTCACTTGGAGGGGGAGGAAACTCCACACCTCCCAGGGAGACGAGCTCACCTGGAGGGGGAGGAAATCCACACCTCCCTGGGAGCCAAGCTCACCTAGAGGGGGAGGGAACTCCACACCTCCTAGAGAGATGAGCCCTCCTGGAAGGGGAGGAAACTCCACACCTCCCCGGGAACCGAGCTCACCTGGAGGGGGGGATCCATACATCCCCGAGAGACGAGCTCACCTGTAGGGGGAGGAAACTCCACACCTCCCTGGGAGTCGAGCTCACCTGGAGGGGGAGGAAACTCCACACCTCCCAAGGAGCCGAGCTCACCTGGAGGGGGAGGAAACTCCACACCTCCCCAGGAGCCGAGCTCACGTGGAGGGGGGGGGGGGGGGGAACTCCACACCTACCCGGGAGCCGAGCTCACCTGGAGGGGGAGAAACTCCACACCTCCCTGGGAGCTGAGCTCACCTGGAGGGGGAGGAAACTCCACACCTCCCAGGGAGCTGAGCTCACCTGGAGGGGGAGGAAACTCCACACCTCCCAGGGAGCCGAGCTCACCTGGAGGGGGAGGAAACTCCACACCTCCCAGGGAGCCGAGTTGACCTGGAGGGGGAGGAAACTCCACACCTCCCAGGGAGCCGAGCTCACCTAGAGGGGGAAGAAACTCCACACCTCCCAGGGAGTCGAGCTCACCTGGAGGGGGAGGAAATTCCACACCTCCTTGGGAGCTGAGCTCACCTAGAGGGGGAGGAAACTACACACCTCCCAGGGAGCCGAGTTCACCTAGAGGGGGAGGAAACTCCACACCTCCTAGATAGCCGAGCTCATCTGGAGGGGGAGGAAACTTCACACCTACCAAGGAGCTGAGCTCACCTGGAGGGGGAGGAAAGTCCACACCTCCCCGGGATCCGAGCTAACCTGGAGGGGGATGAAACTCCACACCTCCCTGGGAGCTGAGTTTACGTGGAGGGGGAGGAAACTCTACACCTCCCAAGGAGCCAACTCACATGGACGGGGAGGAAACTTGCAAGAGCCCGCGCACCGGCCTCTCTTCTCGGGGCCTATAACCCAGACAAATTTACCTGACGACCCTCCCATCGACCGACATCAGCAAGCCAGAGCGAGTGGTCTCCAGTCGGGGCTTTGCCTCTCTGAGGGGTCAATCTGCCCTGTCGTCTAGTGGAAGCCCGATCAGCGATACCATCTTGGGGCCCTGCCTCTCCGAGAGGTCAACCTGCCCTGCCGTCTAGTGGGAGCCTGGTTAGCGGAACCATCTCGGGGCCCTGCCTCTCCGAGAGGTCAACCTACCATGCCTTCTAGTGGAAGCCCAGTCAGCGGAACCATCTCAGGGCACTGCCTCAACATTTTAACTTGCCTCTCAGAGAGGTCAACCTGCCCTGCCGGCTAATGGGAGCCCAGTCAGCGGAACCATCTCGGGGCCCTGCCTCTCCGAGAGGTCAACCTGCCCTGCCGTCTAGTGGAAGCCCAGTCAGCGGAACCATCTCGGGGCCCTGCCTCTCCGAGAGGTCAACCTGCCCTGTTGTTTATTGGTAGCCCGGTCAGCAGAACCATCTCAGGGCCCTGCAACAACATTTTAACTTGCCTCTCCAAGAGGTCAACCTGCCCTACCGACTAGTGGGAACCCGGTCAGCAGAACCATCTCGGGGTCCTGCCTCTCCGAGAGGTTAACCTGCCCTACCGTCTAGTGGAAGCCCGATCTGCGGAACCATCTCGGGGCCCTGCCTCTCCGATAGGTCAACCTGACCCGCCTTCTAGTGGAAACCTGGTCAGCAGAACCATCTTGGGGCCCTGCCTCAACATTTTAACTTGCCTCTCTAAGAGGTCAACCTGCCCTGCCGGCTAACGGGAGCCCAGTCAGCGGAACAATCTCGGGGCCCTGCCTCTCCGATAGGTCAACCTGCCCTGCCGTCTAGTGGAAGCCCGGTCAAAAGACCATCTCGGGGCCCTGCCTCTCCGAGAGGTCAACCTGCCCTGCCGTCTAGTGGAAGCCCGGTCAACGGAACCATCTCGGGGCCCTGCCTCTCCGAGAGGTCAACCTGCCCTGCCGTCTAGTGGAAGCCCTGTCAGCGGAACCATCTCGGGGCCCTGTCTCAACATTTTAACTTACCTCTCTGAGAGATCAACCTGCCCTGCTGGCTAGTGGGAGCCCGGTCAGCGGAACCATCTTGGGGCCCTGCCTCTCCGAGAGGTCAACCTTCCCTGCCATCTAGTGGACGCCCGGTCAGCGGAACCATCCCGGGTCCTTACCTCTCCGAGAGGTCAACCTGCCCTGCCATCTAGTGGAAGCCCAGTCAGCGGAACCTTCTTGGGACCCTGCCTCAACATTTTAACTTGCCTCTCCGAGAGGTCAACCTGCCATGCCGGCTAGTGGGAGCCCGGTCAGCAGAACCATCTCGGGGCTCTGCCTCTCTGAGAGGTCAACCTGTCCTGCCGTCTAGTGGAAGCCCGGTCAGCGGAACCATCTCGGGGCCTCAATCAACTTTCCTGCCTCTAAAACTTTCTCATTCATCATTAAGAGGTTACATACCTATTACAACGTGCCTTCTTACGCCTACTCGGCCACATGCGTCTCGGCCAACTCTTGCATCACTTCCTCCATCTCCTCAGCTCCCTCCTGGTCCTGCTCGCTCAACCTCCTATTGATCTGTATCTTCTACGGCCTTCCGCTGCCGTTGACGACCTCCATCTCCTTCACCTCTTCTGCCAATTCCATCCTGGCCAAATCTTCCAGCACCTGATCTACCTTCCCTGCCCCCTCTTCATCTTCTAATTGCCATGACTTGCTAGGAGGGGATGAGTTCCTTGGCTCTTCGCTTCCAGCCATTGGACTTTACCCAAGATTTTTCCGAACAACTGCGTTCCACGCTCACCACACCAGAATGTTGAAACCCAAAAATAAGGGTTCGAATAGTTCGAAATCGGGGTAGGCATCTTGCCCTTACTCCTCTCAGGTGAAGACAAATGACCAGACACTTAGAGTCTAGGAACCTCTTTACTGGTGGATTTAGATAAAATAGACCCCACGAGCTGAAGCGAGGAAGTCCCGCCACTAACCCGAAAGATCCAAAGATCTTCCCCTCCCAAGCCAATGCTGAGCCTGGACACCTTAGAGAGCACTAAGGAACACTTGATTGCCGACTAGTCGAACATGGGGTAGGAGTGCTAGCTCACAAGTAACACGCGAGTGGGAGGGAAGACGAATCTCTCCCATGGTGCCCATGGGGGTCTATTTATAGACTTCCTAAAAAATGGTCTGCGGATAGTCAAAATGGTCTGCCAATAGCCAACTTCCGCTGTTTGAAAAGGCTAAACGCGGGCCGAAACCTTACTTCCTGAGTCTTCCTTGGCAACCCTGCGACCTTGCAACCCTGCAACCCTGCGATCGCAACCAAGGCAGGTGAGGGGGGAGAGTGGGACCTGAAACGTCCATTCCCGCCCTTGTCGGAGGTCCAAACGAGATTACACGAGACCCCACTTGCGAGTGGGGGCTTCCTCCCACTCCCCCCCAAGGGGGCGGGCGATTGGGAAGGGTGGTCTCCCCCTACCCGCCCCCAAAGGGGCGAGTGGGGGTCTCCCCCACTCGTTCCCAAGAGGGCGGGCGAGTGGGGAGGGGGATCTCCCCCCACCCGCCCCCAAAGGGGCGCGTGGGGGTCTCCCCCACTCGTTCCCAAGAGGGAGGGCGAGTGGGGAGGGGGTCTCCCCCCACCCGGCCCCAAGGGGCGAGTGGGGGTCTCCCCCACTCGCTCCCAAGGGGGCGGGCAAGTGGGGAGGGGGTCTCCCCCCACCCGCCCCAAAGGGGCGAGTGGGGGTCTCCCCCACTCGCTCCCAAGGGGGCGGGCGAGTGGGGAGGGGGGTCTCCCCCCATCCGCCCCCAAAGGGGCGAGTGGGGGTCTCTCCCACTCGCCCCCAAGGGGACGGTCGAGTGGGGAGGGGGATCTCCCCCCACCCGCCCCCAAAGGGGCGAGTGGGGGTCTCTCCCACTCGCCCCCAAGGGGACGGTCGAGTGGGGAGGGGGATCTCCCCCCACCCGCTCCCAAAAGGGAGAGTGGGGGTCTCCCCCACCCGCCCCCAAGGGGGCGGGCGAGTGGGGAGGGGGAGCTCCCCCACCCACCCCCAAAAGGGCGAGTGGGGGTCTCCCCCACTCTCCCCCAATGGGGCGGGCGAGTGGGGAGGGGGATCTCCCCCCACCCGCCACCAAAAGGGCGAGTGGGGGTCTCCCCCACTCGCCCCCATGGGGGAGGGCGAGTGGGGAGGGGGACTCCCCATACCCGCCCCAAGGGGCGAGTGGGGGGTCTCCACCTTTTCTGATTACGGTCATTTTTGAATGCGTTCGAGCGACCATTTTACCCTGTTACGGTCATTTTCATCATCGCGACCATTTACACGTTGTGCTACATGCGCTCAGCAAATATGAGGGTTGTACACTTACCTCTGGTCTGGTCTCAACGAATTAATATAGAGTATTCCTCACTAAGAAGAGGGAGAGCTATTGGAATTTATTCATCATTACAACTCTTCATTCAAGGTGTTTTTCGGCACCTAGATCCTGGGCTTCAGTTTTAAAGATCCAGTTAAGATTTGAATGAGGAGGAGGTTTTGAGCTTCTTTTGGTCGTGCACTGTAGCTTCTGGGTTTATGGATGAGTACTCATCCTCTCTGTTCTGCTCAGAGGAACGAACATATTACTGGATTGGATCTGAAGTGGACTGGATCGACTCTACTTTGATCAGGTAATATTATTTCTAGTTTATGTTTTCCATTTACAAAAATGTCAAAACGTAGCACGTATGACATAGTGAAACTGCAGCCGTTCGATCCTACTGAGTTCATGGTTAGAAACTCCACATTCAACCTAGCATGAAAGAACGTGAGAGTTTCTACACGATTATCAGTGATTTTGAAACGACCACTGAAGACGTAGATGAATTGAAGTTGAACAATGACGAGGATTTCTACAGGGATTACCTTTTGAATTCCCTGAATCCCCGCCTTGCGATGACCTACAGTGGGTTCAAAACTGCGAAGGAGATCTGGGACCGCTTGGATGCGCACTTCCAGAAGCATGAAAGATTGTCGAAAACTCTACTCGCCGAGAAGTTTTTTTAATTTTAAACCAAATACAAATTCTACAATCACTTCGCAATTGATCAAACTGGAAAATATGCAGAACAAGCTGTATAACGAAAAGTCTGACATGTTCAATAATCTCTTTGTCGGTCTGATCATTAGCATGCTGCCTCCTAAGTGGATCACTTTCAAGACTGAAATGCATAGACTGAATGAGTCGATTTGGTTTGATGAACTCATGAGGTTCATCCACATTGAAGATCGGAATATTGTCAGGAAACACACAGAACAAGTTAGTCAATCTACTCAGATTGCTAACTTTATTTCACGTCCCGACAAACATTATAGGAAGACATATGCACCTAAAGGTGAATCCTCTTCACAACTCCATGCCAAAAAGCCTTCTCTCAAAAAAAAGAAGGGCAAGTGCCACAATTGTGGAAAGTGTGGTCACTGGGTCGCAGACTGCAAGGCTCCGAAGAAGATCAAGGAGGATGCGCCTTAGAATAAGACGAACATGCTGGTGGACACTTATGGTCCCAAATCATTCATAGTTATGATGGGGAGAGGTCGCGGTAGTAGTGAATCTTCTGAGTAGTGGTTGGACAACGATGCTACTTATCATGCAACCAGTGATAAAGGTCTTCTTAATGAGGTGACCGTGGCCAAGGACATTATGCAGAACTCCAATGGAGGAGAGACACAAGTGACTCATGCTAGTATTGCAAATCTGGTACTCTCTTCAGGTAAAATTCTAACTCTAAAACATGTTAGAGCAGTTTCTTCTTTAACTAAACATTTAATCTCTATGAGTTTGCTAGATAAGACTAAAATGACTTTACAACCCTCAATGATAGAATAACATTAACTGTTAATTCACACCACTTTGGTTGTGCGTATCTGATATATATGGAATGTATAGCCTTAACTTAAATAATAATAACATTAACCAAGTTATTTCAAACTTAATTGATCCTAAGTTTTTACACAATAGGCTTGAACATGTGAACTATAGGAAAATGCATGTCTAGCTAAGAGTCATAACATCCCTTTAGACTTGTCTATTTGATTTGATAGATGTGAGGTGCGTGCACAAACCAAGATCACCAGAAAACTTTTTAAGTCAGTTTCTAGAAGCACGCAACTTCTTGAGTTGATACATTCTGACCTATGTGATTTTAGGAGTCATGCCACTAGAGGAGGAAAGAAGTATCTGATCACCTTCATAGACAATTATTCTAGATATTGTCATATATACCTTTTGAAATCGAAAGACGAAGTATTCGAAACCTTTACGATCTTCAAATCTAGAGAATAAAATCAGTTGAACCTGAAAATTAAGAGATTTAGAAGTGATATAGGAGGAGAATACACTGCAACTGGGTTTAGAGAATTTTGTGCCTCCGAGGGCATAATTCTTGAAACCACTGCTCCTTATTCACCCCAGTCAAATGGTATTACTGAGCATAAAAATAGGACTTCAACAGAGATGCTGAATTCTATGTTACTTATAGCTAGAATGTCTACCTCTTTCTAGGGAGAAGTAGTCTTAACTACAAATCACATTCTGAATAAGGTGCCTCACTCTAAGCTTACTTTTATTCCTTATGAGCTGTGACACAGTCACTCATATAGATTTGATACTTTTAAGACTTGGGCTTGTATTGCTTATGTGAAAATACAAGACCTAAAGAGACTTAAGGTGGGACCTAGGACTACAACCTGTGTATATCTAGGCAGTATAGAGGACAGTGCAACTGATATATTTCTGGATGTATCCACTACCACAGTGATAGAGTCTAGAGATGTTGTTTTCTTTGAAAACAAGTTTATCAAAGACCAAAGTTTTAATTTAGCCGGGTCTACTGATTTGATATCAAAATCTACTATAAAACATGAAGCTGGCCCCTCTGACACTGCTCCCCAACCATTCAGAGGCTGAACCTATTCCTGTTAGAGTATCTACAAGAGAGAGAATCCCTAAGGAATTTGGTGAGAACTTTGTTACTTACCACTTAGAGGATGATCCATTTTCCTTCTAGGAGGCAATGAGATCTAGAGATTCGTTGATGTGGCCAGAATTCATAGATGATGAAATGGACTCACGGATACTAAACAACACTTGACATCTAGTTGACCTACCTAAAGGTGCGAAAATCCTTGGATGCAAGTGGGCGTTGAAGAAGAAAATGAATGGTGTTGCGTCAATAGCTAGATTCAAAGCATGTCTAGTAGCTAAGTGCTATAAGCAACATAGGGGAATAAACTATTTTGATGTTTATTCATATGTGTGTCACCTGTATACTATAAGAATTCTTCTAGCATTAGCGTCTATCGAGAACTTCATAGTCCATCAGATGGATGTAAAGACTGCCTTCTTGAATGAAGAGCTAAATGAAGAAATCTATATGGCACAACCTGAAGGTTATGTATAGAAAGATTTAAAGAATAAAGTGTGCATCTGAATAAATCAATCTAAGGGCTTAAGCATGCACCAAATATGTGTCACCTAAAATTTGACAAAGTGGTAAAGAGCTACAGATTTAAATTTAGTTATTTTGATAAATGCATTTATCACCGTTCTGTGTCAAATAAGACCATCATCATATGTCTCTATGTGAATGATATGTTGATTGTGGGGTCGGATCTTTCTACAGCGAGTGATATAAAATCCACTCTGGCAAAAGAATTTGACATGAAAGATCTTGGTCCTGTGGATATCCCTATTGGTATGAAAGTTAGTTTTGATAAGCATGCGATTACCCTTAGTCAATCTCATTACATTGAGCAACTACTTTCTACTTGAGGATATAAAGATTGTAGGCATGTAGAGACACATTTTGATCATAATGTCAAATTGAGTCCAAATATATGGATCAGTGTTGATCAAGTAAAATATTCTAGAATAATTGGTAATATTATGTATGTCACAAGCTGTATGAGACCAGACATTGCCTTTTCTATTAGCATGCTGAGTCGTTTATCAGTAATCTAAGCAAAGAATATTGGGATGCCTTAGATAGCCTGATGAAATACTTGAAAGGTACCAAAGATCATGCTCTGTGCTATACTAGACACCCTCCCATAGTGGATGGATTTTTTGATACCTCCTAGTATTCAGAAATTAGTAACAGTACGTCCACCAGTGGATATATATTCACTTTGGGTGGAGATGCTATAACTTGGAAATCCAAAAGACAGACTTGTATAGCTTTGTCGTCTATGGAAGCAGAATTGTTTGTCTTAGCTTCAGCTGGTGAAGAGGCGGACTGGATCAGAAATTTAATTCTGGATGTTCTCTTATCTAGATTACAAGTCAATTATTTGAGCTTGCATTGTGATAATCAAGCAACAGTTCAAGTCGTTAAAAATACTTTCTATAACACTCAGAGGAGACACAAATGACTGAGACATTCTTTGCTGAATTATTTGAAGGAACAAAGGGTTATCACCTTGATTGATGTGCGATCAAAAGATAACCTAGCTGATCCATTGACGAAAGAAATGTCTAAAGATCGATTGATCAAAACAGTTGGGGAAATTGGATTAAAGGCGATTTAGTTCAGCCTTCATCTAATGTTGTTTGGCTGTTTTCAGATTTTCCTTTGTCATTTAGTAAGCATATTGTGTCTCGTTGATGTTCGTGGTTGCTGATCTTGAATCTAGTGAGTTGTTTCATTCTAATCTTTGATGTTTATAACTCAACCTATATTCTCTTTCTTACTTGGGAAGAAAGTGTTATTCCAAATTTTGATAACACAATCGAACTTGGTTTGATTCTTCTCTTGTTAAATAGTATCATTCCAAATTCTTTTTATATTTGTTTTAACTTTAGGAGAACAGTGACCGTGATATTCCAAATTGGAACACATATATAATTGCGTTATCTAGAAGTCCATAAGATCGTCTCTTTTGAAACAGTTAATGGATTCTGAACTTGGAACATATAATACTCTGTGTAGGTGTTCTCCTTGCTTAAATTACGTAGTACTGAGTTCTTATAGTAGAACTAGATACTTGTAATTTTTCAAATGTTTGAATTCATTCTTACATGAAATTCTCTGTTTGAAATTTACAGGATATGATGAAGATATAGGAGCATTTGTTGATTGAGATACTGATAAGGATGACCTACTGTACATCTGAGGACGATGACAGTTTCAAGTGTTATTTCTTTTATGTTCTTTATTTTTTATACCTCTGTTTAGAATTGTTGTTTCCTGCCCACATGTTTTGCTTTCTGGACTATTGTGTTTTGGTGAGTAGTAGACACTGTGTTGTTTTGGACACTGTGCTACAATTTATCCTTATGTCTTGTGATGCTACTTTGAAGTAATTCTGTTCTAATGTCTGCATACAATTTTCATTTAGTTTAATATTATTTTAAACATGTTTGTGACACTAATGTGAATGATTCATGCGTGTTTGAACATTGCACAAATCACCTATATCGAAGTCGGGTCTACAACGGATATAGGGGGATTGTTGAATATTCGTGTGTATGTCCGCACGTGTCGAGACTTACCCGATAGGGACTCGTGGGTTCCGTGTCGACCTAGGGCACCGCTCTATGCTGGAGGTACTATAAATACATATTTCACACTTGATAGAGTATTCGTAGAATACCTTGAGCGACTGAGCCGCCCTAACAAAGCTTTGCGGAAGACCCTTCTCTTCGATCTTGATTGCTAGGAGTAAGCCTAGGGGACACTGAAAAAAATTCGTTAAGTTAGGGTTCCCGCTTCTCCACTCTTCGCTGGGCTCGAAGAACGCTGAAACACGACTCCTTTGCTCCTCGATGGGCTCGACGAACGCCAAAATATGGCTTCTCCGCTCCTTACTGGTCTTGAAGAACGTGACTCCTCCGCTGTGCTCATTCGACCATTCTTCCCTTAAATGTCGGCCAATGAATCAGTGAATCATCCTCACCCTCCTCCTTTCCAACAACATCGTTGGAAGAATCCATGTGCAAACCCCCTTCACTTAAGCATCCTCTCGCTTCTCCTAACAACGACATTGGAATCTGTAAGCTGGCATCTTCCCCCTTCTTCTCTTCGATTTTGTTGTTCTTACATTTGAATCTGTAAGCTGGCATCTCACCCCTTCTTCTCTTTGATTTTGTTGTTCTTATATTTGAATCCTGTAAGCTTGCATCTCCCCTCTTCTTCTCTTTGATTTTGTTGTTCTTACATTTGAATCTGTAAGCTGTCATTTGAAATTCTATGACACAATCTACACTCTTGATGTTTGTTGAAATGTCTAAATGAGTTTCTCCTAGGAAAATTTCTTTTGGGTTTGCATAAATCTGTTTGCATGAATGAGTTCGGCATGAATGAATTAGATTGTTGTTTTAGCTTGATGTTTAATTGTTTATTCAATTAGCATAATGCACTTTAATAAGAAATGTGCCGATCATGTCACCTAATATGTTTAATATCATTCTTAAATGACATGCCAAATCGTGCCTAAATGAAGTTGTCTTAGGTTTGAGACTCATGATTTCTAAATGAGGATTTCGAAAATGAAACTCTTCTCTGTCCCAAGGGCTGTAAGAAAATTGTTACATCACCAATTTGATAGAGATTTCACAACCAGAAATATTTAAATCAAGGATCATGAAGAGATTTCTAATTGCTATTTAGATTTTTTAAGTTTATTGATTCTTTGGGCTTGTTAGTGGATAGACTGTTTCTGAGAAGAATCAAAATAAAATACTATCAACAGCAAGCAAAAGTAAATATTTGTGCGCTTATCATAATTTTAATTAATTGCATCGATATATACTTTTAGTAAATATATAGGTTTAATATATGTGAGATCACTCTTGAATTGAATTATGTTTATCTTTTACAGGGTTCTAACTGCTCAGACAAGGAAAAAAATGCTTTTGCTTTGCTTTGCTCATCATTTTTAAGAAATACAATTTCATCATAATTGATGACGACGGTAATGAAATCATTTGGTCGATGTTTCGATTCGGATGATAATTATGTAGCAACACCTGATAATGCAGTTGATTACTTAGGCTATGTTTGGCGCAACTTTTTTTGCTTTGTTGAGTTTGGACAAAAACGCCACCATCGTAGAATGTATGTTTGGCATGATAATGATTATGAAGTTCCTTAAGTGAGGTCGAGCATTCGCGAACGACGGTTCATAACCACCGTGTTCGTGATCGCCTCCGCCGTGTCAAACGGAGCCTTAGTGATGCAGTGGTAGGCTCACTCGGTGTGGACTAGCTAAAATGCAATACTAAATGCAATGGATTATGATTTAATAGCAAGAGACGGGCCGCACAAAATTGAGCAACAATAATTAATTATTATACCACGAGCAGAGACAAACAATCACAAACTTTGATTAAAGATAACAAGCGTTTTTTCACGGAGCGACTGAGGGGCAAATTTTTAAGCACAAACGAAATTGGCCCTGCAAATCATGTGAAGTCCGGCAATAAAACATATAATTATAAATATTCACTGCAGATATAGTGTCAAATATACAACAATAGAAAATAATAACCCAAACAACAACGTACGCGTGCAGATGGTGAAGAACAACGATCGGTTGCGGGCATCCAAGGTCGCTGCGGGGTGGGACGGCACCGGGAGGGATTCTAGATGGTTGGGGCTCGGGTAGTGATTATGGGGCTGAATTAAGGTAGTTGGCTGATGTTTGGGTTCTTGGTGAGGGAGTGCTAATGGGCTGGCGGCAGGGAAATGCAGGAGAGGGGTGGTTGTAGGGTGGAGGAAAGTGTGAGGGGGCTCGACAATTAGGAAGAAGACAGGAGGGGGATCGGAGATGCGGTGAAAATGGGACGGGAGAGGAATCTGACAGAAGGTGGGCTGCAGAGAGTGGGGAAGAATCTGGTGGTTTGAACTGGGCTAGTTGTGGGCGGGATTCACAGCATGGGGGAGACGCGAACTGAAGGGGTGGGGACTTGCGACTAGGGGGAGGCGATAGATTGGCTAACAGACGGAGAGGAAGGATGCGGGATTTACCCTAGGCGTCACACCTGGAGAATGCTCTTCCGATATCGCACAAGAGAGAAGGCCGACGGTTGCCAGAATAGCAATCCAACCTTCGATGCCCCCAACCGGTTCCTGCACACACACACACACACACACACACACAAACACACATATATACATATGTATATATCGTCCGGGTCGATCAAGTGTCAAATACAACTCAAAATAAATAAAATGATACATCAAACTGACTCGGAATGACCATCTGGATGCAACCGTAAACTCAGTTCGTCTGAACGGGTGGAGGTTTACCGCCTCCTGCGGGAATAGACGTGCGTCGGGCGTTGCGCGCCATCAACTCCCCCGGCTTGAAAGCACACATCTCCGGTGAGTGAAAAAGATCATACTCTCTATGTAGCTGCGGGACATGTCGCTCGAGCTCCTCTGAAGTAGTTCATGTCGCATCGTAAAGCGGGAGACCGCTCCAACAAACAAGATAACATACAATATCTCGTCCGCCGGCAGTGTAGAAGTCGTGACCCATGATCGGAAGTATGTCGCCGGTAGAAGTAAGTGGATTTGATTGTACTGTACTGCTGGATCGGTGAAACCGTCGTTGTCGGGTGAGCCTCATGGTGCGACTACGCGAGTGGGGGGAGGAAGGATTGGTAGGGGCCACAGGAGGAAAAGGCTCAGGTATGTGTGTAGAGGAAGGGTCCACATACACGCACTCCTCGTAGTAAGGAGTCAAATCCTCTACGTTGAATACTCGGTTGATGCCCATACCATGAGCGTGTCATTCTCATATGTGTTCGTACCGATCCGCCGCATGACTGTATAGGGGCCCATTCAGCGAGCGCTTAATTTCTTTGCTGGTCCCTGTGGGACCCTCTCAGGTCAAATGTGAATCATCACTTGCTCTCCAGCCTCAAAAATTTGTTCTTGTCTGTGTTGGTCTGCTCAGTCTTTATAATAATCATTACTAGAAGCAATTTTCTTACAGACCGACTCATGAAGTGCATGGACATGCTGAATGAAAGACTCTGTCGAATCATTAGGTCGTGACTCAAGAGGAACATCGATTAAGTCAATAGGTTTCCTAGGTTCATACCCTAATATGATATGGAATGAACTCAAACCTGTGGACCGATTGACGGAACTGCTATATGCAAACTCGGCTATAAGCAGAACAGAATCCCAGTTGGACGGACTATCTCCAACTGGTCAACGCAATAGGGTCCCTACACTACGGTTGACAACCTCAGTTTGTCCATCCGTTTGTGGGTGGTAGGCGGAGAACTTAAAGGTTGTGCCATTCTTTTTCCATGACGTCTTCCAAAAGTAACTCATGAACCAAACGTTGCGATCAGAGACTATGGAAATGGGCAATCGATGATACATGAAAACCTCCCTAAAGAATAATACCGCCACATGTGAGGCGTCAGTGTCGGACAACCCTTGTAATGTCCATCCTCGGGCTAGGACAAAAGAAGCGATCCTCGACTAACGTGATCGTCTTGTCTCGCCCAAAGTGCCCCGCTGCTTCGCCTGCATGTAGCTCCCAGATGAGGAAATCTCAGTGGTATGTCTGAGGGACGCAAAGGCGTGAGCCCATGAATAAATGGCCTTCAGAAATTGTGTAGCCCTCACGAGGATCAGGGGGGTCTCTCGATAGCGCAGAAATCTCACTGAAATCTGGGCACTCTTGGTAATCATAAGCTAGTCACTCAAAGCCCACTACTCGGGTGCTCATGGTGTGGAGGATACTTACTCGACGACTCAAAGCGTCAGCCGGTTTGTTTTCAACACCCGCTCGATGCTTGAGAACATAATGAAACTCCTGCTTATACTCCACCCATTTTGCGTGATGATGTCCTAATTTCTTCTGCGAATTGAGATATCTCAAAGCCAGGTAGTCTGAATACAGAACAAACTCCTGGTGCAGGAGATAATGGCGCCAGAAGTGAAGGGCATGTATGATGGCATAAAATTTCTGATCATAGTTGGAGACTTTTGTCGGTCGTCATTCAGTGTCTTACTGAAGTAAGCAACTGGATGACCTTCTTGACTAAGTACCCCGCCAATACCAACTCTAGACGCATCACAGGCCACTTCGAAGGCCTAGGAGAAATCTAGCAATCGAAGAATAGGAGCCGAAGACAGTCTCTCCTTAATCTCCTCGAAGGCCCATGTGGCGGCCTTCATCCACACGAAATCGCCCTTACGGAGGCAGCTCATAAATGGGGCCTTAATAGAGCTAAAGCCTCGAACAAACCTCCTATAGAAGGTGGCAAGTCCATGAAAGATATGAAACTCATGAATGTTCGTCGGGGTGGGCCACTCACGAGTAGACTTGACCTTGTCAGGGTCAGCTGAAATACCGAAGGCAGAAACTATATACCCCAAGAAGTGAACAGATGCAAACAAGAACGAACACTTCTTCAGATCGATGTAAAGATGCTCACTCTGCAGGAGCTCGAATACTAGGCGAAGGTGGTGTAAGTGCTCGGTGCGGCCCTGGTTGTATATCAATATATCATCAAAATGCACTACCAAAAATTTGCCCATGTAGGTTCGCAGAACCTGTGTCATCACCCTCATGAATGTGTTGGGCGCGTTCGATAGTCCAAACGACATAACTAGCCACTCATACAAGACGTCCTTCATCTTGAAGGTAGTCTTCCACTCATCCCCCGCTTTAACTCTAATATGATGGTACCCACTCTGAAGGCCGATCTTCAAAATGATCTGGGCACCGACCATCGAATCCAGGAGGTCGTTGAGGCGAGGAATGGAAAAACGATACTTCACCGTGATTTAATTTATGGCACGATTATCAATGCACATACGCCAGCTCCCGTATTTCTTCAGGGCAAGAAGGGCAGGTACTGCACAGGGGCTCATGCTCTCTCGTATGAAGTTCTTCTGAAGAAAATCATCGACTTGCCGTTTCAGCTCAGTATATTCAGTTGGGTTCAAGCGATAATGGGGTAAATTGGGCAAATATTTCCCTGGGACCAGATCGATCGCATGATGGATGTACCTCAATAGAGGGAGCTCATCAGGGAGCTCCTCGGGCATAATATCTATGTAATCATCCAGCAGACGTCAAATTTCAGGTTCAATCATCTCAGTCTCAGTAGTGGCCTCAGGGGTCATTGTGGTCCACTACATACATAACCCCTACCTCTAGGATCTCTCTAAGGAAATCACGCTTCCTCAAAACATGTAGAGGTCCAAGTAGAATGTAACATGTGGCGTCGTGATCATATAACAAAGGTCGTCCAAGTAGAATGTATGTGACATCCATAGGGATGACGTCACACTAGACCTTGTCCTCAGTGGACGCTAAGTGAATCGGCACCATGCATTGCTGTGTAACCTGGATAGTGGACTTGTCCATCCATAGGACAAGATAAGGATGCAGATGAGGCTCTGCAGTAAGTTGCATCCTCTCTAGCCCTATCTTGGCAATTATATTTATGCAACTACCACTATCAATGGCGAGTTTGCAGGGTCCTCCTGCACTTGAAAAATATGTGAAAAATATCGTAGTGCGGCGCCAATCCTCCTTAACTTGAGGGGTGTGCAAGAGGCGATAGAGGACTCCTAATTCTAAAGACCTCTCAGAGCCGCTCTCCCATCCCTCCTCAACAATGGTCATAATCTCCTCGACGGTGGAATCCACAGCCTCAGTGCTGAGCTCACCCGACCGCTCAATCAGAAAGTTCCTAGTCAGGCATTGTGTTGCAAAGTGTCCTATGTAACGCCTCAGAATTTTTTATTTATATTTAAATCGTTAATTCAGTCGTAGCGAGGGCGTTACTGTCTTAGGTGCGTCGTCATAGTTCATCTCGAGTGTTCGAGAGGTCGCGTTTGATAAAATCTTTATTTATCTTGTTATACATATTTAATTAGCATATACAATATCTTATTAGAATTCCTTATCAAATTCTCTACAGAATATATATATATATATATATATATATATATATATATTTATAAAAATTTATATATAGAATTCTTATAAAATCTATATATGATTTATACATGAGAAGTTCAGTGGAATCCAGGAAGAATCCACTTCCCATGCCTTTAAATAGGAATTTTCATTTCTTTCGAGAAAAAGCTTCGTCCCATTTTCTTCTTGTTTCGTGAAATCCATTCAAGAGTGAGGAGGTCAAAAGTTAGGGCTTTCGTTGGAGGTAGATTTCGGCAATTGAGGTGATCAGATCTCTTGCCGGAGCGTGGAATCGGAGAGCTCTCATCGAGTTCTTTCCCGTGCGACCTAAAGCTTGGTGAAGGAGGCTTTGAAGTCGTGGTGTCGGCTTCCGGTTAAGGCAACAAGATCTTCTTCTTCTTATTTTTCTTCTTCTTATTCATAAAGATATAAATGTAAAACCAAAAATATGGTGTAAGCTTTTGATCCAAATTATGTTTAGTAGATTTTAGGGTAGCTGGTGTTATCTGGGGAAATTTTAGGGTGCTGTGTAAAATTTGTCGAGTCACCACGTCGAGACGAATTCGTCGAGTCGTCGAGAAGAATTCGTCGATTCGTCGAGTGACCCCCCCCCCCCCCCGTTGAGAAGAATTCGTCGAGTCGTCGAGACGAATTCATGGATTCATCGAGACGAATTCGTCGAGTCGTCGAGAAGGATTCATCGAGTCGTCGAGAAGGATTCGTCGAGTCGTCGAGAAGGATTCGTCGAGTCGTCGAGAAGAATTCGTCGAGTGACTTGAGGGAATTCTTGGGTTGTTTTGGGAGCCTAATCTAGGAGGTTTGAAAATTGTTCCAGAGGTATGTGGTGATTGTTGGGATGTTTATGTATCTTTTCCATGGGGTTTTATGTGAATTAACCTTTCAGGGCTTTCCTGACCGCTCATTGCTGAGTTTTTGTTGCGATATGGTAAGTTGGTAATGTTAAGTATTTTTCGGCTGTTGATCGGTTTGACCATCACCTCTGAGCCGCAGTGACGGACACATGGTTGTCTTTGATCGGTTTGACCATCACCTCTAAGCCGGAGTGACGGACACGTGGTTTGCTTTGTTCTGTTTGACCATCACCTCTGAGCCGCAGTGGCGGACACGTGGTTGTCTTTGATCAGTTTGGCCATCACCTCTGAGCCGTAGTGGAGGACACATGGTTGGTTTTACTAGGTTCACTTGATGCTAGTTCCCCTTTGTTCCCGCTTATTAAGCTAACTTCACTAATTTACATTACTCCTATTTTGTAATCCTTCCTAGTTATTTGTGCGGTTTTCTTGCTCCCCTTTTGGGTTGAGGTATTCTTTTCTTTGAAATGCCTCAGGTTCAAGTTTGTAGTTGAGCTGGTGGACAGGAGGCTCTTGAAAATACCTCAGGTCCCAGGCTCTTGAAAGTGGTACCTTCTTCCCTCCTCGTTGAGGAGTCCTTTTGTTGTCTATAGACTCTTTCATGTTTCTCTATGAGTTCGTGTCAGCTTGTTGACGCCCATAGTAGTTCTAGTTGTTTACTGTTATTTTTTTTGCTGCTCTGCTGGTATATCCTGTTAATGAATCATTGCTCTCTAGAAAGGCTTTATATTAGGTTGCATGATAGGTATTTTAAGTATAAAAAAATTGCATTTCAATTTCATTGCATGATTTTATGTAAATATCACCTACCTTAAAATGGCATATATGAAAACTTTCTATGTATACGGAACTTAGAGAATTGCATACCCTCATAGTATATTTGGTTGTCGTGCTCGCTTAGGATAAAATGAAAGTATTTTCTGTTGTATATTTATATACTTTTACTTGGGGACTAGTTGATCCACTGGGTCTAGGGACACGGTCTCAAAGTTAAACTATAAACTTCATCTTTAAAACTTCAAATATGCCTTTTGAAAGTCAATCTTGTGTAATAGAGAAGCCTGAGCATCAGTAGTTGCCCCCTACCGGATTTGGCATCACATTGTGTATTTTCCCGTGACTCTGATCATATATTTATATAATTATATATGAGGGGAAAATGCGGGTTGTGACAGTTGGTATCAGATGGAGGTTTGTTTTGCTCGTTTGGTTCATTAGATGGTTTAGTCGAACGACCATTCATTTTTAGAATCTTGACTCATTGCATACACACACAAAAGTGTTATTCGTATGTCTTGGCTAAAGCATGAACACTACACTCATAAGCAAGACAAAAGTATACGAGGCATATTATGTAGTATGGGATGCATAATATGTGTTTGTATATGGATTCTCATAGACATGGCAATATGTGACTGTTATGTAGTATGTGATGCATAGCAATCATCACAAGGATGTTCCATTAGATTTTTCCTTTCGTTGTGTAACATCCCCAATCCTTCTAGGCCCCCTAGGTTGTGTGTTTTGGGCATGAGTGGTGAGGTTAGTGACCACTAGGCCCCTTAGGCAAGAGAATTTTGCTAAGTGCACACCAAGGGCCCCAATCAACTAAAACCCTAAGTTTCAAATGAAGATCAATTGGATTTCAATTCCCCAAGTTAAGATCACTCATAGTACCATAAACCTTAAAGGAAGATAATAGGGTGGACAATACCCCTTGGTGGAGTTCAATCCCATAGAATTGATCCAAAGTCACACTAGGTCAACATAGACCAAACCAACCAATTAAGGGGCAATTGGCCCTCAAATGGTCGAATTTGACTTTCCCCTCATACTCTAAGCATTATTAGAGGCCTATTTGACCCAAAAGCCACATCATGGGGTGACCCACTCTCTTCAAATTTGGCCAAAATGTGAATAAGGGGACCTAGCCTAATTTCAATCAAAGTGAACCCCAATCCTAAGTCTAAATAATTAATTGGACTTAGGTGAAAACCAGGTAGGATGGGTTTGAGCTAGCTCAAGCTAACTTGGGCTTGAACCAAGTTGGAAGTGGCTAAAGAGGGGACAAAAAGAGAAAAAGAGAAAGCAAAAAGGTGAATTTCTCCCTTACACACTCCACCTCAGCCACCTAGGGACTTAGATGATTGCTGGGAACACCTGGAAAGGGCTGAAAAGCAGAGGTGGCAGCAAGGGGGTGGCAGCCCAAGAGAAATCCATGAGCCTCCTTTTGAATACTCCCTATACAAGCCACCCCACCTCAAAACAACTCTGCCATCAGCTTCAGAGGTAGGAAATCAGTTGGAATCGACTCCTGGATCAAGGAAAACGATGGAGAAATGAAGTCTTGAGCAAGCTCGCCGAAGAGAGGTGCATCCATGGCAAACCACCGCCGCCGCCGCCGTGCCCCCTTTAAAGTTCGTTTCTCCTCCTCTCCCTCCATGCTAGCTTCCCATCTCTTTAATTTGAAGGTTCGGGCTCAATTGGGCCAGACTCAAAATCTCAAAACCATGGAAAATCGTGATTTTTGGCCATGATAGATCGCCGGAAAATGCCCCCCCTCCGGCCGCCATGCCGCCGGGAAGATGTAGCCCCGACCACCACGAAGGTGGTGGAGGTGGTGGCCGGCCGTGGTGGCCACCAGGTGGCCAGGAAAGGGAGGAGCAAGATGGCCCAGCTCCGGCTGATCTCAGCCGTTGGCTGAAGGAAGAATATGAAGGGGGAGGGTCTGATTTGCGTCAAGATGCGTGCTTCTCATTATTATTAAGGATTAAATTAATTCCAGCTCTTGATTTTCTGCCTCAAATATTCAGTACACTTCAAATAGAAATTAAGGCCTCTTATGGGCTGAATCTGAAAAAGTGCTCAACATGAAAGTTGTAGACCTTGGTCTTAAATTTCATTTGGCTTTGCGTTTAGGTCATTTGGTGACCTACAGCTCCCTAGGGAGCTGTTTTACTAGGACTGGTCCTACACGAGGTCAGTCCATTAGAAAAATTACCTAGGTCAAACCCTTTAAGATTTGGAGCTGTGCTTTTAACCATGGGTTGGTATACCCTAGGGGCACCCCCTGCCCAAGGGACAGCCCTTGGTGGACACTTTTACCTAGGGTTTTTGTGGTAGATAGGATATTTAAATTAAGTTGATTTTTGGAGCATATGATGTCCAAATGACACCAAACTTTGGTGGCTTACTTTTTTGTACATGAGCAGTGCCTACCTAAAATTTCACTCCATTTGGAGTTGATTTGATATGGAAAATTGGAAACCCTAATGAGGGCCTTTAAGGGTCAAATTAGGGTTTAGGTCATTTTGAGGAGTAGAGTGTATTAGCCTCCTCCCATCATGATGGTATGAAGGTATGGATATACAAATGCTTGTGTCACACCCTAATGGTCCATTTGGAGCCTTTAGGGTGGTGTGACCTAAAGCCCTAAGGGTAAACCCTTAAGGGTGCAAGTTGGGATTTGTGAAGGACATAGGACCAAATGTTCTAGTCTTGGCTCAGAACTTTGTGGATATGTTTGTAAGGGCATAAAATGTCTTAGGTAATTTAATGGGAATTTCTAGAGGCATCTAAGTACTTTTCTTCCTATTAATTGAAATTGCCACCTTTTCCTTAATAAAATAAAATGCAAGGTCTTATGACCTTGTATGACTTTGATATACTATCAGTGGCTGTATTAGAGTGAAATAAGGCTATGGATATTTTGTTATGAGTTATGGAAGCATTATTCCTTGTATAGGAAGTTTTAAGTACTTGCTAGCTTAAGGGAATTTAATCTTTTTAAAATATCAAATCATGGGACAATGATGTGATACTTGGTTATCTATAGTTTTAGGTTAATATATGCCCATGATAATTGTTTGGAAGCTTGTTGAATTATATTTCTTGTACCTTATGTAGAAATTGGAGTTTACACCACTTGAGTATTAAATCTTTTTAAAATATCAAATCATGGGGCAATGATGTGATACTTGGTTATCTGTAGTTTTAGGTTAATATATGCCCATGTTAATTGTTTGGAAGCTTGTTGAATTATATTTCTTGTACCTTATGTAGAAATTGGAGTTTACACCACTTGAGTATTAAATCTTTTTAAAATATCAAATCATGGGGCAATGATGTGATACTTGGTTATCTGTAGTTTTAGGTTAATATATGCCCATGAAATTGTTTGGAAGCTTGTAGATTTATATTTCTTGTATCTCATGTAGAAATTGATAATTGCCACCTTTGGATGTTTAATCATTTTAAAATACCAAATCACATGGTAATGACACAATACTTTGGCAGAGGACTCTAGGTCCCCATATGGACACTTGGTAATTTTTGTAGAATTTTCAGAAGTGAAATACTATTTTTCCTAATTATTGTGGCATTTTGGTAATTATACAATTATGATGATATAGTAGGCCAAATGGCATCCTAGGGTCATGATACTCAGTTAACCACCATGATATGGAATGTTGTATTACTGATAATTCTCATATAGCATGAAGAGTCGTTTTGAGGGTAGTTCATGTGTAATTTGATTTAAGGCCTTAACTACTTAAAATTATATTAAATACCAATTTAATATCGAAAATTATGAAAATTGGACCATACCTTATTAAGGTCAGTATAAGCCTAGGATAATTATACCAGACCATAGAGATTAGTTTTTAGAAGGATTCCTTTATGGGGTTGATGGATAGTTCAATTTGGTGGTCTGCGTTTAGTAAAACCAGAATTTTGAGTTTTTGACAATTCAGATCCCTAAGTAGTGGATAGGAGTTATAACCAATCAGTAAATGAGTTATATCACACCATGATTCAAGGAGGGTCAATCCTAGGGTTAGTTGTGAGGTTGTGCTAGAGTTAATGTGGAAGGAATGGAGGTACGTCCAACCCGATTGGGTGGGACAGGAGATGAGCTAAGTCACTTTAACTATATGAAATGATGAAGGGTGAACCAAACATTAATCACCGACTAAAGTAATTGTCTTGAAGAGGATGGTGGGGTTGAGCCCATTGATCCGTAGTACCGTTAGGGGCCCCTTACGGAGTACACCGCGGGAAGTCCAAGATTCACCCTAAATATAACACTAACTAAATTGTAGGCAATAGTTTCCTAGGTAGGTCTGCAAACTGGTGTGGATCTCCTCTGGGAAGGAGATGGGTTGGATCAGCTTGTGTGTTAGTCCCTTAGCCGGATAGCTCGGGTGGACATGTTAAACACCTGTTTCTTATGCAAATAGTGGCGAGTCTTCGGTACTAGGTCAGTCGTGTCACCGAAGGTAGTACATTGACTCAGGTGAGGGTGAGGTTTAGAGGGCCGGTAAGTTTGAGTACCGCGGTCTGGAGGACAATCCCTAATAACCCACCCCGACCTTAAAGTCTGGTGGATTCCAGCAAGAGTACGCAGGAGCTCCGCTGTTGTGTTCTTAGCATTGAGGCGTACATGAGGTCTAGTCTTGGTAGTGACCATACCCGCCTAGGATGTGGAGTGCCCGATCCACTGCCACCGTGAGCCACGACGGTCGGTACCCGAAAGGTTGGCTTCCTTTCAAACAAATTGGGAACTATAAAGGTCTATGCGCATAGAATCGTGCGGGTGAGTCACATTGCATAATCACATTAAAACTTCATAATCATAGCATAGCTTATCATACGCATTAGCATACACCCATCATATAAATTAGTATGGGCTCTTTTATATGATGGGTTACCTGGACATCTTAACTTATATGTCGTATGGGCGTTTATATAAGTTAAGGTACAAATCTGTGATGGTAGTGTAGATTTACTTACTGCACCGCATTTTCTTTCTATTTACTGCTTAATTCATTATTCTACTTTACTGCCTTATACTTGCACTATACTGCTAGCTAGTTTTTGCTGCTTTACTTATACCTGCTAGTTTAGTGCCACGTCACCACCTTTTGTTTACCCCTTGTTGTCCTCCGCTTCTTCCTCCCGCTCGGTACCTAGGAGTCATGGAGGGAGGCGAGGACAAAACGGCTTAGTCTTCATGACTAACGGTCGGTGTGACCGCATGAGTCCGAGGAGATGGAGTTGTCCCGCGCGCAGCAGGACGAGATGGCAGGACCTGAGCAGCGGATGCAGCATACTACCACGACGCCACAGGTTGATGACTAGATAGTTAGACTTCCGCATTTTGAGAGTTTTGTTGTTGTTTCCGCATGTTGTAGAGAGAGAGAGTACATTATTTTGGATATGTATCAGGCATAGGCCCCTTTTTACTTGTACTTCTCTTTTGGGCTTTCTGTTTTCATTATATATGTATATATGATGTTGTGACATTGTGGACATGCCTTCTTTTAAGTACTTACCTTTTTGGCATATTTTACTTATGATCGTACAGCCGACAGGGTTGGTGCTGAGCGGTGTTAGCAAACCCGAGTGTTGGTGACCCCGCAAGGCAGCGATCCTGGGCGAAGATCCACCTCAACCGTGCGATACGGGAGAGGTTCGAGTTTTCAAGTACCCGAACGGGATTTGGAAAAACAGATCTTACACGTTGCATGTGATATTATGTAGTATGGGTTGCATAATATTTCATGTGTACGCCGCTCATGACATGTATTAAGGCTTTCTTAGAATGCATAACACTGTATGCACATCAAACATCGCATAAGCACATGTGCCAAACTAAAGATTTATATGATGACACTCGTACATACATGATTTGAAATGGAAATTTAAACATTCATGCAAACATATGATATGCACAAGAGTCAAAGGATGATAGTATATCATCCTAAGTTGAAAGCATAACATCATTTTATGAATTCCCAGAGCAAGGTAGCAGCAAGAACAGGTGTCTATACCTGTATGGTCCAAACTAAGTTGAGTAATTCTAGTTCTAAGCTAGGATTTTGATGAGTTGTTTGTTCGAATGTATAGGAATGTCGTCGAACCGTGTTGCGACAAGGTAGACTCCCCAATCTGAGGGTGAGTCTTCAGGTGCGCAGAGTCAGGCTGTGATTGAGAGTCTTCGACAGAGTAATGAGGCTCTGTCAAGGCAGTTGGTTGCAATGCAATCGCAAATTTAGATGTTATTGACTGCCGCCTCTGGGCAGTAGCCGAGGGTGCAGGACCCTGCAGTAGGTCAGCCTATGCATGTTCCTCTCGCTCCTCTGGTGCCTCCTGTTTTGTTGCTACCATATATGAACTTCATCTCGCACTTCCAGTGATTAGGATCCCCGACCTATGACGGGAAAGCTGACTTTATGGCGCTAGACGATTGGATCATAGCGATGGAGGAGATATTTTCCTACTCGGGAATTTCCGCCGACCAAAAGGTTATGGCCGCCGCCTTTCAGTTGAAGGGCCTTGCAAAAGGCTGGTGGATTGGAGAGAAGGAAGGGCTTACATCTGGGTGTTCGTGGGATCGATTCAAGGGAATGTTGTTGAAGAAGTTCTTGCAGACAGTTGAGCAGGATAGATTGATGAATAATTTTCTGCATTTGAAGCAAAGGCAACTCACAGTTGGTGAGTACGAGATTGAATTTAGCAAATTGAGCAGGTTTACTCCATAATTAGTGGCCACAGAAGAGGGCAGGGTGGAGCGGTTTCTGGGAGGTTTGCGTAGTGAGATTCAGCAGCTAGCGTGTGCTTACTGATCTGAGACTTTTTCGGATGCGGTAGAAGCTGCCCTGAAGGTTGAAGCGATTGATAACGCCAAGAACCATGGAAAAGAGTTAAGGAAAGAAAATGAAAGGGTGAGGAGAGTAGTAGCCCTGCTCTAAGCAAAAAGGCCGGACCAGTGTGCAGTTTTTGTGGCCGCATGGGTCACCCATTCGAGAAGTGCTTTAAGTGGTTGGCAGCGCAGAAGCAGCTTCAAGTGCTAGCGATCCAAGGTGCGCTGAAAGGTGAGGTTACCTGTAGGTCATGCAAGCAGAAGGGGCATGATGTTGCCCAATGCTGGTCTAATGAGAAGGTGTGCTTTCACTGTGGTCAAAAGGGGCATGATGCTGCTCACTGTTGGGTGAAGGATAGATCGTGCTTCCAGTGCGGTCAGAAAAGGCATATGAAGTCCCAATGCCCATAGTCCCAGCCTGCAAGCCAGACCATTCATCTTCAGGCAATGCCGCAACAGCAGATGGATCGAGGAAAAGTTGCGTTGAATGTTGTGACTAAGGAAGAAGCCCAATGTTATACACAGGTGATCTCAGGTTAGTTCTCGGTCTAGTTGTTAGCTTCTCTTGTGTGGTTCTTTTGGTTTACGTTAGCATTATGTTGTGATGGTTCTTTAAGCGAGTTTAAGGTAAGGAATCGATGGGCGCGTGTCCTCTTTGATTCGGGGGTCACCCATTCTTTTGTGGCGAAAAAGTTCATTGACCGTCAATGCTGGAATGTTGATCAAATCGGCGAGCCGCTATGCGTCCGTTTTCCATCCGGTGATTCTATGGTAGCAAATCAGTGTGTCAGGAGGTGTCCGATTCTGTTAGGAGTGTTCCTAGCTATTTTCGATCTCCAAGTGTTAGAGTTGGAAGACTTCGACGTGATTTTCGGCATGGATTGGTTATCCAAAAATAATGTTGTTATCCAATGCAAGGCTAAGCGCTTGGATCTTCTAATGAATAATGGCCAGCCCCTGAGTGTGTTTGATTTTCCACGTCAGGATTCCCTGATTATCTCCGTTATGGGTGCTCAAACATATTTGGACTCCGGTGGTAGTGTGTACCTTGTTTCTCTTTTAGAAACTACTCGTAAGATACCACAAGTTGAGGGTATTTTAGTGGTACAAGAATTTCCAGATGTGTTTCCCATCAGTCTGCCTGGTCTTCCTCCTGAGCATGAGATAGAGTTTGTTATATACCTCAAGCCCGGTGCTCATCCGATTGCAAAGGCACCCTATCGTATGGCGCCGCGTGAGTTGGAGGAGCTACGTACTCAGTTGGATGAGCTTTTGTAGTGTGGCTTCATTAGGCCTAGTTCTTCGCCTTGGGGGTGCTCCTGTTTTGTTTGTGAAAAAGAAGGATGGATCGATGAGGCTGTGTATTGACAATCGAGAGTTGAATAAAGTGACAATCAAGAACAGATACTTGTTTCCACGAAATGATGATCTGTTCGATCAGTTGCGGGGTAGCTGTGTTTTCTTGAAGATTGATATCTGTTCGGGTTATCACCAATTGAGGATTCGGGAGTTAGATGTGTCGTGTACTGCTTTTCGATCCCGGTATGGAAATTTTGAGTTCTTTGGTAATGTCTTTTGGGTTGATGAATGCGCCCTCTGTCTTCATGGATTTGATGAATAAAGTATTCAAAGATTTTCTGGATCAGTTTGTTGTGGTGTTTATCGATGATGTGCTAGTGTATTTGCGGAGCGATGAAGATCATGATCTGCATTTGCGCTTGGTTCTATCAACTTTGAGAAATCATAAGTTGTATGTCAAGTTGAGCAAGTGCGAATTCTGGCTTTCTCAAGTATCTTTTCTGGGCCATGTTGTGAGTAAAGAGGGGATTTCAGTGGACCCAACAAAGATTTATGCGGTCTTGGAATGGAAGAGATCGGCGTCGCCGAAGGGAATAAGAAGTTTCTTGGGATTAGCGGGGTATTATCGAAGATTTGTGCAAGGATTTTCAGTGTTGTCAGCGCCGTTGACTAATCTTACTCAGAAGAACACAACTTTTGTTTGGAGTGATGAGTGTGAAGAAGATTTTCAAGAGTTGAAGAGGAAGTTGGGTTCTGCTCCTATCTTGGATCTGCCCACTGAAAATGTAGAGTTTGCAGTTTATGTGGATGCATCTCGAGTTGGTCTCGGCTGTGTTCTGATGCAAGAAGGGAGAGTAATTGTGTACAGGTCTATGCAATTAAAGGTTCACGAAAGTAATTACCCTACTCATGACTTGGAATTTGCAGCTGTGATTTATACTTTGAAGTTGTGGAGGCATCTGTTATATGGAGTGTCCTGCAAGATTTATTCAGACCATACGACCTTGATTTATGTTTTCTCTCAGATGGAGCTTAATTTACGTCAGCGCAGATGGATGGAGTACGTTGCAGATTATGAAGTGGAAATTCTTTATCATCTAGGCAAGGCGAGTGTGGTAGTTGATGCTTTGAGTAGAAAGTCGGCTTATGTCTTTAATCTCTATGTGCAGTCTGTAAGATCCCTCTCCCGCACCAGGAGAGTTCCCGGATCTTATGCCCAGAACCGCCGCCTTACGGTGACGCAAACACATAAGTTAGCCGCCTCCACAAGACGTCGATCCTGACAGCAAGAACGATCATCTAAGCCAACAAGAGATAAGAAGAAAGCTAAGAAAGACAAACTAAGTCCACAATCACACATCTGCATATATATCAAAAATGTATACAAGTCCAACAATGAGCGCAAAAGGAAAGAGAGTAAGGGCTTATGCCCGGTACATGTTCAAAATAAATAAAGTAAGCAACTCTCTCTCTCTCTCACTCTACAATTACGCGGAAACTATCGATCTTGTCATCCTGTTGTTGGGTAGTGGTGCTGCAGCAGCAACGGGTAGAGGCTACATTACTTCATCATGTTCCCCTGACCTGACTCCTGAGCGTAGTCCTGCTTCTCCGGCTCATCATCCCTAAAATGATATGGTCCACCGACCGTTAGTCAAAAGACTAAGCCAAATTCCTCATCCCCTCCCCCCGTGACTCCTAGGCACCGGGCGGGAGGAAGAAGCGGAGGACAACAAAGGGGTAAATCAAAAGCAGGTGACAGTGGCGAGGCTAGCAAGCATATAAATGCTAAACAAGTAATGAAAACAACTCTACACTAGCAAGAGTAAGTATATCAGCAGTAAATGAAAGTTAATGCAAGTAAAGTAATAACTAGAGCGGTTAGGAAAAATAACCTTAACTTATATGGGTACACATAAAGCACATAAGTTAAGGGATCTGGCAAGAAGTAAACTCATCGTATAAAAGAGCTCATACTAATTTATACGATGAGATCTCTGTTTGTGCAGAAATGCTATGCTATGATGTGCAATGCAATGATGCAATGTTAGTATTATTAGTTCATACACATGCAACTCACCCACATGACTCTGTACGTACAGACCTTTAGTTCCCACTTTTCGGAGGTAGCTAACCTCTCGGGCACCTCCCGTCGTGGTCAAACGGTGGCAGAGGAGCGGGCGTCTCCTCATCTAGGTGGGTAAGTCACACTACCAGACCTAGGCCCTAACGTACGCTGCGATACCGGTACCCGGTACTCATGAGCTCCTGCGTGCTCTACAAAATTTGGCCAAGCAGGGTTTAGGGAATCTGTCCTATCGGACGTGCAGTAAAACAACATGGCCCCTAATCAAACCACTAGCACTACCAAGTCAACGAACTACTGTCGGTGTGACGATTATGCCAAAACCGAAGACCCACCACAATATATGCACATGCATTTATATATATATCATTTCTTACCACCGAGCCTCCAGCTCGTAGGACTATCCCAGTCCTTTCTATATAACCCGGGCCTACCGCTCGTAGGACTATCCTAGTCCTTCCTATATAACCCGAGCCTATCGCTCGCAGGACTATCCTAGTCCTTCCTATATAACCCGAGCCTACCGCTCGCAGGACTATCCTAGTCCTTCCTATATAACCCGAGCTTACCGCTCGCAGGACTATCCTAGTCCTTCCTATATAACCCGAGCCTACCGCTCGCAGGACTATCCTAGTCCTTCCTATATAACCCGAGCCTACCGCTCGCAGGACTATCCTAGTCCTTCCTATATAACCCGAGTTTACCGCTCGCAGGACTATCCCTGACCTTCCTATATAACCCGAGCCTACCGCTCGCAGGACTATCCCAGTCCTTCCTATATAACCCGAGCATACCGCTTGCAGGACTATCCCAGTCCTTCCAATATAACCCGAGCCTACCGCTCGCAGGACTATCCTAGTCCTTCCTATATAACCCAAGCCTACCGCTCGCAGGACTATCCCAGTCCTTTCTATATTTCTATCCGGTTAGGGATGGAAGTTAACGTGTCGAGTTCTCCTATTTAACTAGTCTTGTCTATAATTTAGTTGGTCTTAGAAGCTTTAGGGTTAGCCTTAGACTTCTGGAGGGTTACCCAGTGAGGGGCTCGCAGCGGTACTAGGAAGTGTGGTGGGCTGACACCCCGAACTTCCTCTTCCCAAGGCGCATAATCTTGTTGGTATCTACCCCGTTTTACTTGATCCCCATTTTCCTCTCCAATTACTTTAAATCTCTAAGATGAGTTAAACTTGGCACTTAAGAGTGGGGGAGTTCTTTTGAACTCCAACACCACCAACTGTGACCGGGTGCTGACTCTCCCGTCGTCACATTCTAAGCTCGAGTTTCCTTCTTCACCTAGGAACTACACACATACACCTAAAATTCTTAGCCTCACTTGGACCCACACTCCTATTCTTCATCATCCTTAATCCGGGGTTTGCCTTAGATATTTCTCGACTTCGCCCTTGAGTATTTACCTTAAAATGGCTCACCCGGCAAAGGGCAGATTTACTTCCATATAATCATTTAACATTGATGAGTTGTTTGTGGGTCCCTTGATGAGGTCTAACCTCCTTTTCATATCATTGTAAATTCCTACACTTATAGCTTTGCTAAACGCACCCCAACCCTTATTTCCCATTATTTCTATTTAACATAAGTGGGGTGCAAATAGTAATTTACATAACAAGTATCAACTAAGAATCTCTATAAATTCTGATAAATTCACAGTAGCACAGTATTGGTCTAAAAACCTCAAACCCCAAGTTTCACATTTTTTTCCAGGGATTTTACAATCATAATTTCTATTTACACTAAAAGGTGTGCAAATATGGTTTTACACATTAGGTACCATCTAATGATCTCTAAAAATTCTGAGAAAATTAACCTAGCAAAATAATCATCTAAAAACACCAAATCCAAGGTTTCATAATTTTCCAGGGATTTTACAATCATGATTTCTATTTACAATGAAAGGTGTGCAAATAGGGTTTTACACATTAGGTACCATCTAATGATCTCTAAAAATTCTGAGAAAATTAACCTAGCACAATAATCATCTAAAAACACCAATTCCAAGGTTTCATAATTTTCCAGGGATTTTACAATCATAATTTCTATTTACAATGAAAGGTGTGCAAATAGGGTTTTACACATTAGGTACCATCTAATGATCTCTAAACATTCTGAGAAAATTAATCTAGCACAATAATCATCTAAAAACACCAAATCCAAGGTTTCATAATTTTCCAGGAATTTTACAATCATAATTTCTATTTACAATGAAAGGTGTGCAAATAGGGTTTTACACATTAGGTATCATCTAATGATCTCTAAAAAATTCTGAGAAAATTAACCCAGCACAATAATCATCTAAAAACACCAAATCCAAGGTTTCATAATTTTCCAGGGATTTTACAATCATAACTTCTATTTACAATGAAAGGTGTGCAAATAGGGTTTTCAACATTAGGTACCATCTAATGATCTCTAAAAATTTTGAGAAAATTAACCCAGCACAATAATCATCTAAAACACCAATTCCAAGGTTTCATAATTTTCCAGGGATTTTACAATCATAATTTCTATTTACAATGAAAGGTGTGCAAATAGGGTTTTACACATTAGGTGCCATCTAATGATCTCTAAAAATTCTGAAAAAATTAACCTAGCACAATAATCATCTAAAAACACCAATTCCAAGGTTTAATAATTTTCCAGGGATTTTTCACTCATAATTTCTATTTACAATGAAAGGTGTGCAAATAGGGTTTTACACATTAGGTACCATCTAATGCTCTCTAAAAATTCTGAGAAAATTAACCTAGCACAATAATCATCTAAAAACACCAAATCCAAGGTTTCATAATTTTCCAGGGATTTTACAATCTTAATTTCTATTTACCATGAAAGGTGTGCAAATAGGGTTTTACACATTAGGTGAAATCTAATGATCTCTAAAAATTCTGAGAAAATTTACAGAGCTATAAGATCACCAATGGAATCTATTAAAATAATTTCATAATTTTCCAAAGGCATATGAGACATAAATATCATTCTTGAATAAATTTGACATAACCAAATAAATCAGTTTCAGGGAAATATATGTGATCAAAAATTCTAACAAAATTCCTAAATATGTATTTCAAGTCAAAGACTCATTTCCCAGAGTTTTGGATTTATCCCTAAGGTTTTTATTCAAATCATTTCATTAATTTAAAATTGTGACAATTTGAATTTAATTAGAAACTTTAGGAAATTAATTTCCAAAAATCATAAGACTTACGTCAATGAAGTATATCCTCATGACATACATAAACCCCAAGGTTTCAGGGACATGCAAGTTGATTTCCACCTTCAATTCCATCAAAACTTCAAAAGCCAAAAATGGATATTAGCACCCCAATTTCACTCTTAAGTCCCGAGACTTCAATTTGAAGCTCAGTGAAATCCACTCATGCACAGGTGATAAAATTTTAACCAGTGTCCATACATGACCTAAATAAGCCCTCGCCAAAATTTGGGATCGACTTGAGGTGTCTAGCTCCCTAAATCACATTAATTTGATAAATCAAATAATGGATAAAATTATAGAAAAATATTCTCCTAAAAATCTGATTTTCCTACTGGATATGCCTCTATATACATCTCGACCATGCCCAAAATTTCAGGCCTTGGTGAAGTCCCAATCAATGGGTATCAACAAAAGTATGGCTGGTCCACTGTTTGGACCAGTCTCACTAAAACGACTACCTAGGGCGCTAGGGTTGCCCAAAATAAATGTGCCACATATCAAAATAAAGTTAAGACTAGCAGCTACAATATTCATTCAGGTCACTTTTTCTGTAGAGGCCTCTAAGGTCCTCAAATAAATGTTACAAAAAATATCTATTAAGTATAACAGAAAATCATATGTTTAAATATAACATATATTGGTCTGCGCCTAACCATCCGTCCAGATCCAACAGTTACTGGTTGTCTTCCTCCTCTAGCAGACAGACGCGATTAACTCCAGCTGTGCCGACTTCCCTTCGACATTTCGGCGAAACAAGGCCGCCTCCGGCCATTTGCTCGACGTCACCACCTCCGGTCGAGGGTTGGCCGTCGGTTGCCGGAGTTTTGGTGGCCGGAGGTGGTCTATGTGCGATATGGGAGGTGGAACAAAACTGAGCTTAAAAGCTCAAATACGAAAATGGTGGACTCATCATTTCCCCATGAAAATTGAAAAAGAAGAGAGGGAGATCTAACATTAGGGGAGAGGAATATGAAAACGTGCCTCTATCGAGCTTGAGGTTGAAGCAGGCTCGGGTTTGTCGTGGCCGACCTCCATGGTGAGTTCCTTGCCAATCTCTGCTATCAGTCCACGGTTTCTTCTGCGACCATGGGGCTTCTTCTCCTCAGCTCATTCTGAAGCTAACCCGGTGTTTGAACAGGGCCGGGGGAGGCTATAATCAGAGCAGCCATTATGGACGATTTCACCAAGGTTGAGCCTCCCCATCCAGCCACCCACAGGGCTCCAGGTGGGCATGAAAACTGTAGGATTCTAATCTCTGAGCTTGGCTAATGGTATAGAGAGGTGAATTAACTCCTATTGAGGGCTTCCCCAAGAATTGCCATTAAGGTGGCCGGCCACTTCAAAGGGGCTCCTTTCTCTCTCCTCCACTTGGCTGCCACCTCACCAATACTACTGGGATTCTCTTGGGAAAGCTGAGAGGAGGCTTTGGGGAGAGGGGAGGCATGCCGTGTGGCATCAACTTCATTAACCCCTCCTTTGTCTCATTCAAAATTGGAGGAAATCCCAATTCTACCCCCTTGCATGTCAATCCCTCCACAAAACTGAGTGCATGCATGGTCATGTGTTATTGGGCCGCAGGATGGGCTTCCTATTGAGGCCTTAGCCCATTGGAATTGGTTTAGGCTTTTAATTTCTTCTGTAGGGCTTAACTTTGACCATTATTGACTTTTAGGGTTGACTTGGTCAAAGTGATGAGTTGACTGGTCCGATGAGTTTGTCTTGAGTCATTTGACACCACCCAAGGTTGATTGGGTCATGGTGATGCCCTAATTGGGCCAATTTAGCCTATGAATGTGATTTTGACCAAGATCGGGGAAAAGTTGACTTTGGTCAAAATGAACCGATTGATGACATTTTGATGGGGTTTTGGGTCACCTGAGTCTCTCTTAGGGTTAGGAACCCATTGGTAAGTTCAATTTGGTCACATGAAGTCCTATTGACCTCAATTAAGAAGGTTTGACCTATTTGGGGACAAGGTTGACTTGTCCATTCTGATCACTTGGGTTGACGCCAATGTGTCCTAATTGACCCAAGGGACTCCCTAAGGTATTTAGGAAGAGTTGGTGAGGTCGATTTGTCATTTTGAAGTTTTAATATCAAGCCCTAAGCCTTGGGCTCAATTTGGCTATTTGCACACCAAGGTGATTTTCACCTTGGTTCTCGGGCAATTCTTGGTCTCTTAGAGCAATGTCATGACCTTGTCATGACAAGGTACACCTTAGGGGTCTAGTAGTTCTAGGGATGTTACAAATTCCAATAAACAAAAGAGTAATTTCATCCCCGAAATTCAAGTTCGGGTCTATGGGTTTTCACGCTCAATGGAAATGGAAAAATCTCGATGAGGTTTCAAAAAAAAAGACCCAAGTCTATACACTACCTTTTATAACATTCCTGGACCATCAACATTCAATATGTGAAGGATAGAATATTCTCATAAGATTCCCGAAACATATTGTTGATCCCAACAGCCTGATTACCCAATTTCACGTAATAATAAATTTATTCGCCCATCTAAGTATGGGACAAGCCAATCGGGGTTGATTTGGGTATATGTACTATAGCGAAGTGTAATATCACCAAAAATTCCAAGTAATTTCCCTGGGTGTAATCTCACTACTACCAGTGAATTCCGAGGCTTTATGACATTCCAGCTCCTTCTAACCCTAGATTTCTTCCTTACGATGTCGCGCATCATAATATTTAGCATGTCCGCTCTGTGCTTTTGACGCAAAAACATGTCCATAGTCTCGAATCTTTCTAGTGGCAATGATGCTGCCTTTTAAGCGTGCGTGTTCCAGTTGAAAGGTCATATACGAAGTATACATCTTAGCTATACTGTCCATCAATCTCAAATTCTCTAGGTTATCATACCTTGAATGTCACATTTTAGTAATGAATCTCAGTTGCTCACAACGTGAACGTCATTATTTGCCGTCTAAAATGAAGTTTACAATTACTCTACTTATCTCAATCTGCAAGTTTCCAATATAATGAAATTCTCACATTAAAGAAGTTTGGCTTTGATGAGTGAGCCAAATATGTATCGCCTTCGAATGCCCTAAAATGCAGAAGTCCCTGCTATAACTCTAACTTGCAGGGACCCGGTTCCAATCCACATAGCTCATAAGGTGATTGTTTGTCCCCAGAAACTAGCTTGGTCATCCTATGTTTCAATCCATTCGACTGAATTCAGATATTTGATCATCCAACGATATTTGCACCATTTGCCCCGAATATAACTGAATCATCATCTCCGAGTTGGGGAGGAAGATCTAAGGTACCACACTTTGCATGAGGTTGTTTATATTTGTTCACCTCTTAAGATCACGAGGGCCTAATGTTCGTTCCATTCTTATCCAGTCCATATCCGACTTAAACCTGCGCTGAGTCCATAATTCATGTCGGTTCTTTCTTGCGCTTTTCAAGAGTTTATTCGTCAAACCTTTAGTCGACATTAAAGTCATTAATTGTGTGTTACGACAATTGTGTTGAGATGGTAGAGGGTCTATGAATACACTGTCGGGGCAATAATTATCACACCACCTTAACTAAGTGTAAAACTTTTTCTACAATCAGTGCTGCCTCGAGCTTAGGTCTTTTAAAGTAATTTCACAATTTTCTTGTGAATTTGCAAGTGATTCACACCATGACTTGTATTAGGGAAGGCACAATCGGTCCTTAGGTTGCGTACTAAGTAGTTTTCTATGGCATTATGTTCGGACTTTGGAGATTCTCTCGAAGTCTTATACTATTTTCCTTGTTCTCAAGAGTCGCATGCAAAGATATATCTAGGCGACCTGATCTTTACTTCAAAGACTTCATTTACTATTTTCTTTGTTTACTTATCTATATAACCTTAGAGCATTAAGGGAGGTGAATAATCATTCTTGAAAGACTCTATGCTCTTATTGTACAACCCTCATATTTCCCGAGTCGGTGCGACCCGACCCAGATGAAGCCAAGATAGCAAGGGTGGCCAGGACGGACAAAACGGCCACATGGGGCGGTCGAAACCGACCAAGGCAAAGAGAGGCCGCGGGGAAGGCGGGGGGAGCACCCGCTCCCCCGACTCTCTTCGGGTGAGTGGGAGGGGCCTCCCACTCGCCAATCACCCTTAGGCGAGTGAGAGAGACCCTCCCACTCACCCGGGCGAGTGGGAGGAACCCTCCCACTCGCCGGGCGAGTGGGAGGAGCCCTCCCACTCGCCGGCCACCTTGGGGGCGAGTGGGAGGGGCCCTCCCACTCGGCACCCCCCTTTGGGCGAGTGGGAGGGATTCCCCCACTCGCCCGGTACATTGGGGGGAGACCGGCATGGCCTCCCGTGAGGGGGGAAGTGGGCATCTCGAGTCCCACTCGCTCCCCCTCATGCGTTGATCGTTCGTGGTCATGGTTGGACTGCGGATAGCAGGATCTTGGCTATCCGCAGTCCATTTTTGGGAGAGTCTATAAATAGACCCCCATGGGCACCTTGGGAAGGGTTGGTTCCTACCCCCTCCCTCGCGTGTGAGCAAGCACTACCCCTCCCCTCCCCTTGATGTTGAAGGTGGTCGGTGAGTTGTTCCTTAGTGCCCTCCAAGGTGCCCAGGCTCGGCATTGGCTTGCGAGGGGAAGCGCTCTAAGATCTTCCTGGTATGTGGTGGGACCTCCTCGCTGAAGCTTAAGAGGTTCGTTTCTAGATTCAAGTGCTCTTCAAGGGCAAGTTCTCCTAGTTCTTAGTGACTGGTCAAGGGTCTCGCTCAGGTCAAGTAAGGGTTAGCTGCATCCCCCTTGCGAACGTCGAAACCGGGTTATTGGTTTCAACATTATGGTGCGGTGAGCGTGAAAGAAGCTAGTTCGGAAAGCTCTGGGCAAGTCTCATGGCTGGAAGCGATGAGCTGGGGGACTCACCCCTGCCGGGGAGTGCATGAAGAAAGGTGACTTCGAGGAGTTCAGGAAGTCAATCCGGGAAGTCTTGCGGTTTGCACTCCCCCCTCAGGGCGAGTACACGGCATCGCCAACACCTGTGCTCGCCTCGCCGTCTTTGATGGAGATAGAGCAAGCGTGTTGGCAAGTGAAGGGGCCAGCCTCGGAGGAAGGCTTGAGCCTTCAAGCACAAGCGCCCTTCAACAGCTCTCCTGGGGCCAGCTGCCCCGAGTGAGGGGGCAGGGAGGATGCCTCCGTCTCAACAGGAAGGGGGCGTAGTCCCTGTTCTTGATTCAACAAAAGCACGGGGAGACGCCACGAAGCTACGCAGATCGGTTCCAGAGGCAAGTCTCTCACCTGCAGGTTGACCAAGGAAGCAGGAAGTACCAGGAGAAAGGAAAGGAATAAGAAGACAGAGAAAGTGGAGGAGATGATGAAAGGGATGGTCAAGGTGCATGTGAGCAAGTAGGCCCAGAGGGGCGCGTTGTAATAAGCAGGTAGCTCATCGACGATGAATGAAGAGGTTTCAGGTAACGCTTTGACTAAGTGGCTTGGGGTAATTGTTGAGTTCCTCTGCCTCCAGGTGAAGGTAAGCACCTAGGACGTGGATGGGTACTCCGCTCCCATTTGGTAGTATCCCCGACTAGAGACCATTCTCCGGGCTCAGTCATGCCGGCAGATGGGAGGCTCATCGGGTCGACTCGCTACTTGGTAGCTGGACTTGATAAGGCGTTGAGTTCCTCTACCTCCTGGTAGGCTAGGCCCCTAGTACGTGGATGGGTACTTCCGCCTCCAATTGGATTGGGAAGGCGTTGAGTTCCTCTGCATCCAGGTGAGCTAAGCCCCTAGGACGTGGATGGGTACTTCCACCTCCAGTCGGACTGGGAAGGCGTTGAGTTCCTCTACCTCCAGGTAGGCTAGGCCCCTAGAACGTGGATGGGTACTTTCGCCTCCAATTGGATTGGGAAGGCGTTGAGTTCCTCTGCATCCAGGTGAGCTAAGCCCCTAGGACATGGATGGGTACTTCCACCTCCAGTCAGGTTGGGAAGGCGTTGAGTTCCTCTGCCTCCAGGTGAAGGTAAGCACCTAGGACGCGGATGGGTACTTCCGCCTCCAATCGGTAAGATCCCTGACTATAGACCATTCTCCAGGCTCAGTCATGCCGACAGATGGGAGGTTCATCAGGTTGACTCGCGGCAGGTAAGATTTCAAGAAGGACGATCGGTTCGGTAAGATGGTTGAATCCCTCCGCCCCTCAGTGAAGGTAAGCACCTGGGATGTGAACTGGTCCTCCGCCCCCGGTAGTTCGAGAAAGTGTTGATTTCCCTCCCCCTCTAGGTGAGCTCGGCTCCCTGGTAGGTGTGGGGTTCCCTCCCCCTCCAGGTGAGCTCGGCTCCCTGGTAGGTGTGGAGTTTCCTCCCCCTCCAGGTGAGCTCGGCTCCCTGGTAGGTGTGGAGTTCCCTCCCCCTCCAGGTGAGCTCGGCTCCCTGGTAGGTGTGGAGTTTCCTCCCCCTCCAGGTGAGCTCGGCTCCCTGGTAGGTGTGGAGTTTCCTCCCCCTCCAGGTGAGCTCGGCTCCCTGGTAGGTGTGGAGTTTCCTCCCCCTCCAGGTGAGCTCGGCTCCCTGGTAGGTGTGGAGTTTCCTCCCCCTCCAGGTGAGCTCGGCTCCCTGGTAGGTGTGGAGTTCCCTCCCCCTCCAGGTGAGCTCGACTCCCTGGTAGGTGTGGAGTTTCCTCCCCCTCCAGGTGAGCTCGGCTCCCTGGTAGGTGTGGAGTTTCCTCCCCCTCCAGGTGAGCTCGGCTCCCTGGTAGGTGTGGAGTTTCCTCCACCTCCAGGTGAGCTCGGCTCCCTGGTAGGTGTGGAGTTTCCTCCCCCTCCAGGTGAGCTCGGCTCCCTGGTAGGTGTGGAGTTCCCTCCCCCTCCAGGTGAGCTCGGCTCCCTGGTGGGTGTGGAGTTTCCTCCCCCTCCAGGTGAGCTCGGCTCCCTGGTAGGTGTGGAGTTCCCTCCCCCTCCAGTTGAGCTCGGCTCCCTGGTAGGTGTGGAGTTCCCTCCCCCCCCCCAGGTGAGCTCGGCTCCCTGGTAGGTGTGGAGTTTCCTCCCCCTCCAGGTGAGCTCGGCTCCCTGGTAGGTGTGGAGTTCCCTCCCCCTCCAGGTGAGCTCGGCTCCCTGGTAGGTGTGGAGTTTCCTCCCCCTCCAGGTGAGCTCGGCTCCCTGGTAGGTGTGGAGTTTCCTCCCCCTCCAGGTGAGCTTGGCTCCCTGGTAGGTGTGGAGTTCCCTCCCCCTCCAAGTGAGCTCGGCTCCCTGGTAGGTGTGGAGTTTCCTCCCCCTCCAGGTGAGCTCGGCTCCCTGGTAGGTGTGGAGTTTCCTCCCCCTCCAGGTGAGCTCGGCTCCCTGGTAGGTGTGGAGTCCCCTCCCCTTCCAGGTGAGCTCGGCTCCCTGGTAGGTGTGGACTTCCCACCTTCCACCTCGGGCCGAGTTCAGCTCGACTAGAGGTGTCGAGTTTCCCTCCACCTTCGGTCGAGCTTAGTCCGACCTCAGGTGTTGAGCTTTCTCCACCTCTTGTTGAGCTCGACTCGCCGGAGGGGTGTTTAGTGGAGAAAGGTTTGTTCCCCACCTCGGGTCGAGTTCAGCTCGACTAGAGGTGTCGAGTCTCCCTCCACCTTCGGTCGAGCTTAGTCCGACCTCAGGTGTTGAGCTTTCTCCACCTCCTGTTGAGCTCGGCTCGCCGGAGGGGTGTTTAGTGGAGAAAGGTTCGTTCCCCACCTCGGGTCGATTTCAGCTCGACTAGAGGTGTCGAGTCTCCCTCCACCTTCGGTCGAGCTTAGTCCGACCTCAGGTGTTGATCTTTCTCCACCTCCTGTTGAGCTCGACTCGCCGGAGGGGTGTTTAGTGGAGAAAGGTTCGTTCCCCACCTCGGGTCAAGTTCAGCTCGACTAGAGGTGTCAAGTCTCCCTCCACCTTCGGTCGAGCTTAGTCCGACCTCAGGTGTTGAGCTTTCTCCACCTCCTGTTGAGCTCGACTCGCCGGAGGGGTGTTTAGTGGAGAAAGGTTCGTTCCCCACCTCGGGTCGAGTTCAGCTCGACTAGAGGTGTCGAGTTTCCCTCCACCTTCGGTCGGGTTTAGCTCGACCTAAAGTGTCGAGTGTTCTCCACCTCCAGTTAAGCTCGGCTCAAAGGAAGGGTGTGTATAGGAGAAGGGTTTTCCCTTCGTCTCAAAGTAATTTCAGCTGAAAAGCTTGGCAGAGGTTCCCCGATGACGGATCCTTTCGTGGATTCCCCTAAGGTCCCACCTACTCGTCAAATAGGTGGGTTGGACATTCTTTCCGAGCTTGGAACAAGCTCGCAAAGAGCGGGGATTGTGTACAACCCTCATATTTCCCGAGTCGGTGCGACCCGACCTGGATGAAGCCAAGATAGCAAGGGTGGCCAGGACGGACAAAACGGCCACATGGGGCGGTCGAAACCGACCAAGGCAAAGAGAGGCCGCGGGGAAGGCGGGGGGAGCACCCACTCCCCCGACTCTCTTCGGGCGAGTGGGAGGGGCCTCCCACTCGCCAATCACCCTTAGGCGAGTGGGAGAGACCCTCCCACTCACCCGGGCGAGTGGGAGGGGCCCTCCCACTCGCCGGGCGAGTGGGAGGGGCACTCCCACTCGCCGGGCGAGTGGGAGGATCCCTCCCACTCGCCGGCCACCTTTGGTGCGAGTGGGAGGGGCCCTCCCACTCGCCACCCCCATTTGGGCGAGTGGGAGGGATTCCCCCACTCGCCCGGTACATTGGGGGGAGACCGGCATGGCCTCCCGTGAGGGGGGAAGTGGGCATCTCGAGTCCCACTCGCTCCCCCTCATGCGTTGATCGTTCGTGGTCATGGTTGGACTGCGGATAGCAGGATCTTGGCTATCCGCAGTCCATTTTTGGGAAAGTCTATAAATAGACCCCCATGGGCACCTTGGGAAGGGTTGGTTCCTACCCCCTCCCTCGCGTGTGAGCAAGCACTACCCCTCCCCTCCCCTTGACGTTGAAGGTGGTCGGTGAGGTGTTCCTTAGTGCCCTCCAAGGTGCCCAGGCTCGGCATTGGCTTGGGAGGGGAAGCGCTCTAAGATCTTCCAGGTATGTGGTGGGACCTCCTCGCTGAAGCTTAAGGGGTTCGTTTCTAGATTCAAGTGCTCTTCAAGGGCAAGTTCTCCTAGTTCTTAGTGACTGGTCAAGGGTCTCGCTCAGGTCAAGTAAGGGTTAGCTGCATCCCCCTTGCGAACGTCGAAACCGGGTTACTGGTTTCAACACTTATTCTGATTGTGTATTCATAATAGCCTCGTCATAGTATTAATAATTCTCATTTCTTAAGACGAAGGAATTCTTTAAGGGTCTCAACTTCTAGGAAGGGTTGGTCATCAGACCGATTATGCATACTTCAAAATCTCTTCTTAAGTCAAGTAAAGTTAAATACTTCAGGATTCCTTACATTTTTGACGAACATTTCCAAAATAAGATCTAGGGAACTCGAGTTGGTATCTAACTGGCCCCAATAAACAAAAGGGATTAGCCCCTGCACTCTTCGGGCTAAGTTCCTGATATCATTATGATCTATTGTCCTAGGTATTCACTCACTCCTTAGGGCATACAACTCTAGAGTTCCATCCTGAGGCCTATTGATATTCCACATACTTTTAGGCCATCAAGGTTACTAATTATCGCAGCCTTCTCAAGATTAATCTATGGGTAATACACAAATGGGTCTTTTCTGAACTTGAATCCTTATCCAAACTCCGGTGTTTGTCACGATGATCATTTCGGTGTAACCCAGTTGTTGGTTTGGAGATTAAGTTTATGATTCTCCTATTGTCCACTAATGTGTTCGTGCATAGAATCTCTTGAGGCGGTCCTTCTCATTGGGTAGGGAGTGATGATATCACTTGATATTAGAATTAAGGACGTCAGAGTTTTAAGCTTTAGGTAACTACTTTCTCGATAGACTCTTCCTTTAATCACTTTGAGGGTCATAACGCCTTAATCCGTCTATGCCTGAGGTTGGTTTGGATTAGTGTACGCTATAAAGTTGTCTTGGTGCGTCAACCTAGAAAGATGTCCTAGTTGGGTTGGCCTAACTCATTGATTAATTTGCTATTTTGTGTGATTTTTACACATGGGCACACCATTGCTTCCGCTGCTAGTTTGTCCTCAAACTAACTCGAGCGGGGGTGTCCCAGGGTTTGTGGACTTCTTTCTCGTTGGATCGTTGTTCCTCAGATACCAGTTGTAAGATCCCTCTCCCGCACCAGGAGAGTTCTCGGATCTTATGCCCAGAACCGCCGCCTTACGGTGACGCAAACACACAAGTTAGCCGCCTCCGCAATACGTCGATCCTGCCGGCAAGAATAATCATCTAGGCCAACAAGAGATAAGAAGAAAGCTAAGAAAGACAAACTAAGTCCACAATCACGCATCTACATACATATCAAAAATGTATACAAGTCCAACAAAGAGTACAAAAGGAAAGAGAGTAAGGGCTTATGCCCGGTACATGTTCAAAATAAATAAAGTAAGCAACTCTCTCTCACACTATACAATTACGCGGAAGCTATCGATCTTGTCTTCCTGTTGTTGGGTAGTAGTGCTGCTGCAGCAACGGGTAGAGGCTACATTACTTCATCATGTTCCCCTGACCTGACTCCTGAGCGTAGTCCTGCTGCTCCGGCTCATCATCCCTAAAATGATGTGGTCCACCGACCGTTAGTCAAAAGACTAAGCCAAATTCCCCATCCTCTCCCCCCGTGACTCCTAGGCACCGGGCGGGAGGAAGAAGCGGAGGACAACAAAGGGGTAAATCAAAAGCAGGTGACAGTGGCGAGGCTAGCAAGCATATAAATGCTAAACAAGTAATGAAAACAGCTCTACACTAGCAAGAGTAAGTATATCAGCAGTAAATAGAAGTTAATGCAAGTAAAGTAATAACTAGAGCAGCTATGAAAAATAACCTTAACTTATATGCGTACACATAAAGCGCATAAGTTAAGGGATCTGGCAAGAAGTAAACTCATCGTATAAAAGAGTCCATACTAATTTATACGATGAGGTCTCTGTTTGTGCAGAAATGCTATGTTATGATGTGCAATGCAATGATGCAATGTTAGTATTATTAGTTCATACACATGCAACTCACCCTCACGACTCTGTACGTACAGACCTTTACTTCCCACTTTTCGGAGGTAGCTAACCTCTCGGGCACCTCCCGTCGTGGTCAAACGATGGCAGAGGAGCGAGCGTCTCCTCACCTAGGTGGGTAAGTCACAGTACCAGACCTAGGCCCTAACGTGATCGGCGATACCGGTACCCGGTACTCATGAGCTCCTGCGTACTCTACAGAATTTGGCCAGGCAGGGTTTAGGGAATCCGTCCCGTCGGACGTGTAGTAAAAAACCTGGCCCTTAATCAAACCACTAGCACTGTCGAGTCAACGAACTGCTGTCGGTGTGACGACTAAGCCAGAACCGAAGACCCACCACAATATATGCACATGCATTTATATATATATATCATTTCTTACCACCGAGCCTCCAGCTCGTAGGACTATCCCAGTCCTTTCTATATAACCCGAGCCTATCGCTCGCAGGACTATCCTTGTCCTTCCTATATAACCCCAGCCTACCGCTCGTAGGACTATCTTAGTCCTTCCTATATTACCCGAGCCTACCGCTCGCAGGTCTATCCTAGTCCATCCTATATAACCCGAGCCTACCGCTCGCAGGACTATCCTAGTCCTTCCTATATAACCCGAGCCTATCGCTCGCAGGACTATCCTAGTCCTTCCTATATAACCTGAGCCTACCGCTCGCAGGACTATCCGAGTCCTTCCTATAACCCGAGTCTACCACTCGCAGGACTATCGCAATCCTTCCTATATAACCCGAGCCTACCGCTCGCAGGACTATTCCAGTCCTTCCTATATAACCCGAGCCTACCACTCGCAGGACTATCCTAGTCCTTCCTATATAACCCGAGCCTACCGCTCGCAGGACTATCCTAGTCCTTCCTATATAACCCGAGCCTACCGCTCGCAGGACTATCCCAGTCCTTTCTATATTTTTTCCCGTTAGGGATGGAAGTTAACGTGTCGAGTTTTCCTATTTAACTAGTCTTGTCTATAATTTAGTTGGTCTTAGAAGCTTTAGGGTTAGCCTTGGACTTCCGGAGGGTTACCCGGTGAGGGGCTCGCAGCGGTACTAGGAAGTGTGGTGGGCTGACACCCCGAACTTCCTCTTCCCAAGGCGCTTAATCTTGTTGGTATCTACCCCGTTTTACTTGATCCCCATTTTCCTCTCCAATTACTTTAAATCTCTAAGATGAGTTAAACTTGGCACTTAGGAGTGGGGAAGTTCTTTTGAACTCCAACACCACCAACTGTGACCGGGTGCTGACTCTCTCGTCGTCACATTCTAAGCTCGAGTTCCCTTATTCACCTAGGAACTACACACATACACCTAAAATTCTTAGCCTCACTTGGACCCACACTCCTATTCTTCATCATCCTTAATCCATGGTTTGCCTTAGATATTTCTCGACTTCGCCCTTGAGTATTTACCTTAAGATGGCTCACCCGGCTAAGTGTAGTTTTACTTCCATATAATCATTTAACATTGATGAGTTGTTTGTGGGGCCCTTGATGAGGTCTAACCTCCTTTTCATATCATTGTAAATTCTTACACTTATAGCTTTACTAAACGCACCCCAACCCTTATTTCCCATTATTTCTATTTAAAATGAGTGGGGTGCAAATGGTAATTTACATAACAAGTATCAACTAAGAATCTCTATAAATTCTGATAAATTAACAGTAGCATAGTATTGGTCTAAAAACCTCAAACCCCAAGTTTCACATTTTTTTCCAGGGATTTACAATCATAATTTCTATTTACAATGAAAGGTGTGCAAATAGGGTTTTACACATTAGGTACCATCTAATGATCTCTAAAAATTCTGAGAAAATTAACCTAGCACAATAATCATCTAAAAACACCAAATCCAAGGTTTCATAATTTTTCAAGCATTTTACAATCATACTTTCTATTTACAATGAAAGGTGTGCAAATAGGGTTTTACACATTAGGTACCATCTAATGATCTCTAAAAATTCTGAGAAAATTAACCTAGCACAATAATCATCTAAAAACACCAATTCCAAGGTTTCATAATTTTCCAGGGATTTTACAATCCTAATTTCTATTTACAATGAAAGGTGTGCAAATAGGGTTTTACACATTAGGTACCATCTAATGATCTATAAAAATTCTGAGAAATTTAACCCAGCATAATAATCATCTAAAACACCAAATCCAAGGTTTCATAATTTTCCAGGGATTTTACAATCATAATTTCTATTTACAATGAAAGGTGTGCAAACAGGGTTTTACACATTAGGTACCATCTAATGATCTCTAAAAAATTCTGAGAAAATTAACCCAGCACAATAATCATCTAAAAACACCAAATCCAAGGTTTCATAATTTTCTAGGGATTTTACAATCATAACTTCTATTTACAATGAAAGGTGTGCAAATAGGGTTTTACACATTAGGTACCATCTAATGATCTCTAAAAATTCTGAGAAAATTAACCTAGCACAATAATCATCTATAAACACCAATTCCAAGGTTTCATAATTTTCCAGGGATTTTACAATCATAATTTCTATTTATAATGAAAGGTGTGCAAATAGGGTTTTACACATTAGGTACCATCTAATGATCTCTAAAAAATTCTGAGAAAATTAACCTAGCACAATAATCATCTAAAAACACCAATTCCAAGGTTTCATAATTTTCTAGGGATTTTACAATCATAATTTCTATTTACAATGAAAGGTGTACAAATAGGGTTTTACACATTAGGTACCATCTAATGATCTCTAAAAATTCTGAGAAAATTAACCTAGCACAATAATCATCTAAAAACACCAAATCAAAGGTTTCATAATTTTCCAGGGATTTTACAATCATAATTTCTATTTACACTGAAAGGTGTGCAAATAGGGTTTTACACATTAGGTACCATCTAATGATCTCTAAAAATTCTGATAAAATTTACAGAGCTATAAGATCACCAAGGGAACTTACTAAAATAATTTCATAATTTTCCAAAGGCATATGAGACATAAATATCATTCTTGAATAAATTTGACATAACCAAATAAATCAGTTTCAGGGAAATATATGTGATCAAAAATTCTAACAAAATTCCTAAACATGTATTTCAAGTCAAAGACTCATTTCCCAGAGTTTTGGATTTATCCCTAAGGTTATTATTCAAATCATTTCATTAATTTAAATGTGTGACAATTTGAATTTAATTAGAAACTTTAGGAAATTAATTTCCAAAAATCATAAGACTTACGTCAATGAAGTATATCCTCATGACATACATAAACCCCAAGGTTTTAGGGACATGCAAGTTGATTTCCACCTTCAATTCCATCAAAACTTCAAAAGCCAAAAATGGATATTAGCACCCTAATTTCACTCTTAAGTCCCGAGACTTCAATTTGAAGCTCAGTGAAATCCACTCATGCACAGGTGATGAAATTTTAACCAGTGTCCATACATGACCTAAATAAGCCCTCACCAAAATTTGGGATCAACTTGAGGTGTCTAGCTCCCTAAATCACATTAATTTGATAAATCAAATAATGGATAAAACTATAGAAAAATCTTCTCCTAAAAATCTGATTTTCCTACTGGGCATGCCTCTATATAGATCTCAACCATGCCCAAAATTTCAGGCCTTGGTGAAGTCCCAATCAATGGGTATCAACAAAAGTATGGTTGGTCCACTGTTTGGACCAGTATCACTAAAACGACTACCTAGGGCGTTAGGGTTGTCCAAAATAAATGTGCCACATATCAAAATAAAGTTAAGACTAGCAGCTACAATATTCATTCAGACCACTTTTTTTGTAGAGGCCTCTAAGGTCCTCAAATAAATGTTACAAAAAATTTGTATTAAGTGTAACAGAAAATCATATGTTTAAGTATAACATATATTGGTCTGCGCCAAACCATCCCTCCAGATCCAACGGTTACTGGTTGTCTTCCTCCTCCAGCAGAAGAACGCGATTAACTCCAGCTGGGCCGACTTCCCTTCGACATTCTGGCCAAACAAGGCCGCCTCCGGCCATTTGCTCGACGTCACGACCTCCGGCCGAGGGTTGGCCGTCGGTTGCCGGAGTTTTGGTGGCCGAAGGTGGTCTATGCGCGATATGGGAGGTGGAACAAAACTGAGCTAAAAAACTCAAATACGAAAATGGTGGACTCACCATTTCTCCATGAAAATTGAAAAAGAAGAGAGGGAGATCTAGCATTAGGGGAGAGGAATAGGGAAACGTGCCTCTATCGAGCTTGAGGTTTAAGGAGGCTCGGGTTTGCCATGGCCGACCTCCATGGTGAGTTCCTTGCCAATCTCTGCTATCAGTCCACGGTTTCTCCTGCGACCATGGTGTAAGACCCCACCCTCCCAAATCGGCGGTCCGACCGGGGGATCTTATCGCACACCACCCTTGTAGCACGACGCCGAAGCGATCCCGAAGGGTGGAGGTACTAGCTTCTCCAACCCCCTTCCTTGAACACTCCATTGTCACTACATACCAACAGAGTAGGGAAGCAGTATTCTAGCGGAAGATATCATCAAAGAGTGCATATTATAATACTTAGCGGAAGACGTCATCAAAGAGTGCACTTTATAACACTTAGCGGAAGATGTAGTTTTATCACAGAAACCACAATTTCAAGATCTGTAAATAATCTACATATTTTTGCCGCATAAAATCCTAACCATCAAGGATTTATTGCCATTATTTATATACCCTGGGATAGGGCACAACAAAAGGAGATGCGGCTTAATAAAACATATACCTGACGTAGCCTGCTCCGTGGCTTCATCCACACATAGGTGTTGTCACTCATCCGCACCTGTCTCCTGTGCCAAAGATAAGTTATTAGAACCACGAACATAATCCAACAGACATAATATAACATTTATAAGGGAGGGGATATCTGGACTCTTATTGGGCCAAGGCAGTCTTCCCACGACTACCGCCTACGTACTTCGTATCATCCTGCATACGGTCTCAGACCCACGTAGTTTTATTAGTTTCGCACGGGTTGCCCTCCCAGACCGTCCGCCGTGCGGGTTGCCTTAGAGTAAAACTCATCGGCCATCCGACATTCTCCCAAGGCATATTTTCCGAAGGCACAATATATTCCCGTAAGAATATTTCTAGAAGACACAATATATTCCCGTAGGAATATTTCTCGGAGGCACAATATACTCCCGTAGGAATATTTTTCGATGGCAACATTTCATTCCCGTAGGAATTATTTCTCGAAGGCAACATTTCATCCCCGTAGGAATTATTTCTCGAAGACAACATTTCATTCCCGTAAGAATTACTTTCTCGAAGGCAACTTTTATTTTCATAAGAGGAGAGAAGAGAAACTCCTTTAAGCTTAACAATAATTCCATCTGAGAGGGGCAATTACTCCAATCAGACTTTCGTCGATCTTTTTGGATTGCGTGGAAGTCAAACCCAAACCATCCATACAAGGCTCATGTATATCAATAAGCACATACTTTCGATAAGGCACAATGTCTATATTAAGGCACCTGACTCCCAATGAGGCGTAATTATCAAATAATGGCACATGTCCCACCTTTTTTTATACATTAGGATTACTTGGGTCATCACGTCCAAGTCATCCTCAAAGGGAAACAATAGATTTTAACCCGACTAAAAATTATTATAAGGGCATGACCTGCTACCAGAAACAGGCAAAGCATCAATTAACCCCATAAATCTAATACATGTGCAGTCCTAATGTGCTAAGTGCTGCCAAAAATCATGGGCAGGATTAGCCCCATAAAAGTATACACTTGGGGTACATCCTACTATATAAATCTTTCATAACATACTGGACTAAATTCAAACTTTAAGGTTTAAGTATACCACCACTCTAGTACGATGAACCAAGAGGAGTTTATGACATCATACTCAAATTTGGTAGAAATCAGAGCACGAGAAAACAAATGCTGAAGTTCCTGGCTCCAATCTTTTCGTATGTGATGATAGACATCGTCAAATAAGAAGAAACTCTGTCGCATGGTTTACCGGAGGAAGAGCTCAGGTCATCCTCTATATGCCCAGGTTTAATGTGAGCAAAGTATGTTCATTCCTATAACCAAGAGGAGGCAGCAGGGGTTGAGAAAAGAAGTTGGAAAGCCACTAGAACAACAAAAGAAAGTACAGCAGCTTCAGATTCCTCATCCAGGAAAGCCTCAAGTGGCCATACAAAAACTTACCCCATTAATCAAGCGGAAATGATATCATACCAGAAATGAGAGTGGAAGACGCAAATGATTTATGTCTTGAATCCACTGGAAACCTGAATGGCCGCAAGCTCTTCTAAAATGAGATAATAATATCACACCCACCATTTTCCGGAAGACGAATTGCTCGACATTGAGCTTAAGCCTATACTAGCTCCTATTATAAGTCAGAGGTTGAAATCTGCATATAGGCGACCCTCTCTATTTCCAGAATAATTGAAGCTGCATTTTATTCTTCCCCAAAATCATATAGTTGATGGCGACATCGTTTCCCTGCCGAGCTCGACATCTGAGAAGTATTGAAGGAGATCCTTCGAAACTTCCGCAAAATATGATGTGCAATATATCAGAATGTAATTTAGCTGAACGAAACTAGGCACGACCAAATAGCATGGTGAATGAAAAGCTCATCTGTGTTTCATCAGGTTAAGAACCTTAAAGATATAAGTATAAACACAAGTGTAGTGAGCATGGAAAATAGTGATTTCGTGAACTTGAGGGGTTTTTAATGTTCCCACCCCACTTGTGTATGTCTCTTCAAGTACCATAAGATTGACGAGGCTTTGTCTGAGCGTTTATATGCAAATATCTAGAGGGTTAAAGTAAACCACTTGCGCCTCCATATGGACTTATCGCTGAGCAGAAGAATGGGAAAATGAAGATATAAGTAGGAGCACGACATGTTTCATTTTCTTTCTATGTGAATCAAGGAGAGTGATAAGTCCTCGAATTCAATTTCCCTTATCATTTTCATCTTACTGTGAACCAAAGAGAGAGAGTGAGAGGGAGATAGATAGATATTTAATTTCTGCATTGTTCTCCAATTCCATTCTTATTGCGCGGTGAACCAGAGGAAGAGAGAGGGACAGATGCATAGAGCATGAGTGGACTGAATCCAGTCCACTGCTATCAAACTCAAACCCAATATATATATATATATATATATATATATATCTTCAGCCCAATCTTTGAAATCAGAGAAGGAAGGGGAGTTAACGGGTTACCTGGGGTCGCAAGCCTTTCTTGATCAATCAAGACCAGCTTGACTCATCCTCAAGCCCTCAAAATTCCTAAGTGAAGCCCCCAACATGTCTGATTTTAAACCCAGACTGTTTATATATATATATGTATATATATATAATGTAAAAATTTACACAAACAAAGCAGAGAGAAAGAGAGAGAGAGTGGAGAAGTCGAGCATCCATCTGGCCATTAATGTTACCCCAAGGGCCAAGCTTTAGCATGTCATAATACTCCCGAACAAGGATGGGCAGAGCAAGACCCTCATAGCAACCCCACTATTATTTTAAGAAGCGTAGCTCGAATCAAATCACTGTAAACTGATAAAACCAACTGGCAACAAGGTTTAAAATTTCTTCCACCATCCAAAAAATAGAGTAAAATAATTAACAGGGTAGAGTAATCAAAGAAGAAGGCGAGCCGATGAGAGTGCTCATCAGATTCTCGAGGGGAGAACTAATTAACTCCACTCTCAAATACCTACAACTCCAGTTGACCGGAAAGCTAAATTCCACCCGAAGAAGTTATTATTAGGGGTGGATCGTATATGAATCAAAGAACCAGGACCTAATGTTGTGAAACTGCCTTACTATCTCTTCCTGAATTTGAGATCCATTAGGTGTTTTAGCAAACCAATTATTTGTTTAGGCTACCATAAATAGAGTAGTTCTAGCGACTCCAAAACCCCAAAAAAACCAGAATGGCCAATACCTTTGGCCACAACATTAATTAACCATGGAAAGATTAGATTAGGATTACCTACAATTCAGAGATGATAAGAAAGTTTTTTGCAGCTGCTCAAGTTGCTTGGAGCCAAGCCCTCCATTGTTTATCGCAACCCTCAATCTATAATCAAGGTTTAATTTTCGTAGGTGAAGTAGATTAGGAAGAGGTTAACATAAATCACTTGGGAGATGAAGATGAACAAGTATCCCCCATATGATTTGGTTATGGTGGCAGCATCTCCTCCCCCAATTATATTCATTCATGTTAGCATAAAAAGTCAAGAGATCGAGGATCATCGGAAACCCTGAGAGATTAATCAAGCCCTTTTTCCGGTTTGCCGAGATTTGATCCAAGTTATACCTATGCCTATCATTACTTCCTCCATTATTCAGTTTTTCCATCTTTTAAATGCTAATTTACAGAAAATAAAATCTATGGGGCATGGGGAGAGAGAGAGGAGAGAGATATTCAATCTCCATTCCTTTTGGAATGGTTTGGCTCCATCAGTCCACGCCTAGTCAAGTAGCAAGGGGAAAAAAACAAGAAGACAATTTTTCTGTCATGAGAGGAAGGGCAGAAGGAGGAAGAGGGAAGATGGGGAGGGGAGACCTTGCTGTCGAGTTGTGTCCCAACCGGATGCAGGACCAGCCTTATTTGTAGCCATGGCTGGCCAATATGAAGCTTCCACGATGGTGGAGACGTGGCTCTCCTCCCTTGGAGAGTCTCTTTAACGATGGATTTTCCCCAAGCTTCGTCCAGGAGCAAAATCCGCTGCCCCCCCCCCCCCGGTGATCTTCTTCTCCCGCCCAAGGTTTTGCGCCCCAGGTTTTGCGCCCCTGGTTTTGGGGTTTCATTGCTGATTTCGATTTAGGAGCAGAGCATCCAACTGTTTTATTCTATATATAAGCTTATATATATGTATATATATACACATTACACACACACACACACATTCATATATATACATGTATATTTATCAAAGCATGCAAAGTGCTCGCGAAATTAATGCGCAGAGGGTACCGTTGTGTTCGTATCATTCATACGAAGTTAAAGAAATCAACTGAAGTTGGTTCCGGGTTCGCTTGCTCATAATTATTTGCTTGAGTTGGCACGTAGATCAAACTAACTCCTTTTCAAATCTCATCGAATTTGAACGAAATGAAATGCGTTGCGCTCGTATTGATCATGCGAGTCCGATGCGAGTAGCTGGGATATTTGGAGCTCGTTTGTTTAATATTTAAAGTGGCGTTATTGTGACGCACGCTACTACTCAAAATAGTCGTTTCCTCGAAACGACCTCGGATTACAACGAAATGAGCTCTGTTGCACTTGTATTGACCATACGAGTCTAATGCAACTGACGAAAGTCAATTCGGAGCATGTATGCTCATTATTCTAACATCGCGTCGTCGTGACGCGCTACGGTACTCAAAACGGTCACTTTCACCAAATGACCTCGGATTGGAACGAAACGAATTCCGTTGCACTCTTATCGACCATACGAGTCTAACGCCACTGACGGAAGTTTATTCGGAGCACATATGCTCATTATTCTAACACCGCGTCGTCGTGATGCCTACGGTACTCAAACCGGTCACTTTCACCAAATGACCTCGGATTGGAACGAAACGAATTCCGTTGCACTCGTATCGACCATACGAGTCTAACGCCACTGACGGAAGTTGATTCGGAGCACATATGCTCATTATTCTAACACCGCGTCGTCGTGACGCGCTACGATACTCAAAACGGTCACTTTCACTAAATTACCTCGGATTGGAACGAAACGAATTTCGTTGCACTCGTATTGACCATACGAGTCTAACGCAACTGACAAAAGTCAATTCAGAGCATGTATGCTCATTATTCTAACACCGCGTCGTCGTGACGCGCTACGGTACTCAAAACGGTCACTTTCACCAAATGACCTCGGATTGGAACGAAACGAATTCTGTTGCACCCGTATCGACCATACGAGTCTAACGCCACTGATGGAAGTTGATTCGGAGCACGTATGCTCATTATTCTAACATCGCGTCGTCGTGACGCGCTACGGTACTCAAAACGGTCACTTTTACCAAATGACCTCGGATTGGAACGAAACGAGTTCCGTTGCACTCGTATCGACCATACGAGTCTAACGCCACTGACGGAAGTTGATTCGGAGCACGTATGCTCATTATTCTAACACCGCGTCGTCGTGACGCGTTACGGTACTCAAAACAGCCACTTTCACCAAATGACCTCGGATTGGAACGAAACGAATTCTGTTGCACTCGTATCGACCATACGAGTTTAACGCCACTGACGAAAGTTGATTCGGAACACGTATTCTCATTAAACTAACTTTGACGTTGTGGCGAAGCACGATGCTACCCAAAACAGTCATTTCTCTAAATGATCATCTCTATGTGGTGAAGGTCGGGTCGTGATTGCCTGATGACCCGGCCTAGGTTCCTCCAAGGGTTCAACTGAACCGACTAGACCCATTTTCAAAGTCGGGATGTTACAATCCAATAAAACAAAGAAAATTTTCGTCCCTGAAAATACGAGTGGGTCATGGAGATTCAAAACGGGGCCTACTATAGACCACTATAGGTGTCGAACGATCTCAAAATTTAAGTGTCTATAGGTTTGGTTTTTTATAATGAGCTGCAACGATTGCTTTTATCGTGCAATATAATAAGCAGCTTAAGTGGAACAAAGGTAGCTTTACCGTAGCTATGTCCTTTCTGCCGTAATTTTGATATATATTGTTCGAGGGAACATTTCGTGCGCCAAATTGTTCGCTAATTGAATTACTAGCTTAGATAATTATATCGAATAAGTAATTCTAGCGTAGTCAAATACCTCCAAGGTTTGCATATCTGAAACGCAAAATTTATGAGTTGTGTCCTAGAGGTACATAGTAAAAACCCATTAACATATAACCGACTCTCATACGAATGTTATATGTTAGTGGAACAGATAACAAGAAATGTAAGTAAGCAGGATAAATCCATGAACATATAACCAACTCCCATACAAAGGTTGTATGTTGATGGTATATGTAAAAATAGCAAATAAGCAGTGAAAAATTCATGAACATATAACCAACTCCCATACGAAGGTTATATGTTAATGGTATATGCAGATATGTATTTTTGATGCAAATGATGCATATGCAAGTCATGCATAGCGAGTACTCATGACTCAATCACATATCCATACATCGATAGAGTCTGACCGCTTTTTTTCCAGCAGGGTAGCGACCCCCGCGGGCCTCACCGATGTGGCCGTCGGTGACAGTGGCCGGTCCTGTCACTTCTGGGTGTGGACGCACCGCACTACCCAGGCCCCAACGTACAACTTCGTGTACTCTCAGACATAGGAGATGTCCGGCAATAACTGAACCTGGCCAACCAGCGGAGGGACCCAGCGGGGCATATAAGATACAACCGAGCTCCCGGGGTGCACATCTCTCTGTCGCCTAGAGTCGTCAACCCTCCCGCACTGATACGTACGGTCTACGGGCATGACCGACCCGCCACTGTAATCACATACAATTATTTTACCAGTTTGCACCTGATGTTGCCATATTTTGACCGCTTTTCTTCCAGCAGGGTAGCGAACCCCACGGGCCTCACCGATGTGGCCGTCGGTGACAGTGGCCGGACCCGCCACTTCTGGGTGTGGATGTACCGCACTACCCAGGCCCCAACGTACAACCCCGTGTACTCTCGGACGTAGGAGACATCCGGCAATAACTGAATTTGGCCAACCAGCGGAGGGACCCAGCGGGGCATATAAGATACAACCGAGCTCCCGGGATGCACATCTCCCTGTCGCCTAGAGTCGTCAACCCTCCCACACCGATACGTACGGTCTACGGGCATGATCGACCCGCCACTTTTCCACCGCAAGCAATTTACAGTAAAAGCAATGAATAAAATAGGCAACCAACATATTCGGGTCCGCAGTGACTTACCCTTTTTAACGAGGCTTTCCGGCTGGCCGAGTATGCAATATCGCAAGTCCCATGAATGCTAACAATGTACTTCTGGGATGGGGTGCATACAAGCTTTTCTAAATTTGCCACTATTTTATTTCAATCTAGCACATTGCCTTAGTAATTATTTCCTGAAATATTGACGCTATTGAAAAGACTAACATTTCATCATAGCTCTTCTACGATTACACAGCTTTATTTTAAATAGATCGTCAAATTGATAAATGTTATATCAAGTCAAAGCATATTTCATATTTGCAATCGTTAGAGCAATTCTCCATATACACACAAAATTTCATTTGATTAGCTTACCTCAAATGAAATTTGAAAAATGAGAATTTTAATCCCAATAAAACAAAGAGGCTTAAACCCGGGATTGAAATTAGTAATAGAATCCTTACATTGCACAAAAAATTTCATTTGATTAGTTTACCTCGAATGGAATTTTGAAAACGGAAATTTAACCCCAATAAAATAAAGAGGCTTAAACCCGGGGTTCAAAATTTGAAGTGGACGTTTGTAGGGTTTAACGGAAGTGTTTTATGGGGACAATGTAACTCATCGTTTTGAGATCAGATGTGGTAAATGACATTTAAGTGTCGATCCACAAATATATGCCAAGTTTGTTGTCAACTTTTAACTTTAAGGACCACCACCGCTTCCGCTGTAGTGGTTCGTCCTGAACCACGCAATAATGACCGGTGGAGAAAGAGTTGTTTCTGTGATCACTTTTGGTCGACAAGATCGGTTGGGCTCTGATACATTTGTAAGACCCCACCCTACCAAATCGGCGGTCCGACCGGGGGATCTTATTACACACCACCCTTTTAGCACGACGCCGAAGCGATCCCGAAGGGTGGAGGTACTAGCTTCTCCAACCCCCTTCCTTGAACACTCCGTTGTCACTACACACCAACAGAGTAGGGAAGCAGTATTCTAGCGGAAGATATCATCAAAGAGTGCATATTATAATACTTAGCGGAAGACGTAGTTTTATCACAGAAACCACAATTTCAAGACCTGTAAATAATCTACATATCTCTGCCGCATAAAATCCTAACCATCAAGGATTTATTGACATTATATATATACCCCGGGATAGGGCACAACAAAAGGAGATGCGGCTTAACAAAACTTATACCTGACGTAGCCTGCTCCGTGGCTTCATCCACACATAGGTGTTGTCACTCATCCGCACCTGACTCCTGTGCCAAAGATAAGTTATTAGAACCACGAACAGAATCCAACAGACATAATATAACATTTATAAGGGAGGGGATATCTGGACTCTTATTGGGCCGAGGCAGTCTTCCCACGACCACCGCCTACGTACTCTGTATCATCCTGCATACGGTCTCAGACTCACGTAGTTCTATTAGTTTCACATGGGTTGCCCTCCCAGACCGTCCGTCGTGCGGGTTGCCTTAGAGTGAAACTCATCGGCCATCCGACATTCTCCCAAGGCACATTTTCCGAAGGCACAATATATCCCGTAAGAATATTTCTCGAAGGCACAATATATTCCTGTAGGAATATTTCTCGGAGGCACAATATACTCCCGTAGGAATATTTCTCGAAGGCAACATTTCATTCCCGTAGGAATTATTTCTCGAAGGCAACATTTCATTCCCGTAGGAATTATTTCTCGAAGACAACATCTCATTCCCGTAGGAATTACTTTCTCGAAGGCAACTTTTATTTTCATAAGAGGAGAGAAGAGAAACTCCTTTAAGCTTAGCAATAATTCCATCTGAGAGGGGCAATTACTCCAATCAGACTTTCGTCGATCTTTTTGGATTGCGTGGAAGTCAAACCCAAACCATCCATACAAGGCTCATGTATATCAATAAGCACATACTTTCGATAAGGCACAATGTCTATATTAAGGCACCTGACTCCCAATGAGGCGTAATTATCAAATAACGGCACATGTCCCACCTTTTTTTATACATTAGGATTACTTGGGTCATCACCTCCAAGTCATCCTCAAAGGGAAACAATAGATTTTAACCCGACTACAAATTATTATAAGGGCATGACCTGCTACCAGAAACAGGCAAAGCATCAATTAACCCCTTAAATCTAATACATGTGCAGTCCTAATGTGCTAAGTGCTGCCGAAAATCATGGGCAGGATTAGCCCCATAAAGTATACACTTGGGGTACATCCCACTATATAAATCTTTCATAACATACTGGACTAAATTCAAACTTTAAGGTTTAAGTATACCACCACTCTAGTACGATGAACCAAGAGGAGTTTATGACATCATACTCAAATTTGGTAGAAATCAGAGCACGAGAAAACAAATGTTGAAGTTCCCGGCTCCAATCTTTTCGTATGTGACGATTGACATCGTCAAATAAGAAGAAACTCTGTCGCATGGTTTACCGGAGGAAGAGCTCAGGCATTCTCTATGTGCCCAGGTTCAATATGAGCAAAGTATGTTCATTCCTATAACCAAGAGGAGGCAGCAGGGGTTGAGAAAAGAAGTTGGAAAGCCACTAGAACAACAAAAGAAAGTACAACAACTTCAGATTCCTCATCCAGGAAAGCCTCAAGTGGCCATACAAAAACTTACCCTAATAATCAAGCGGAAATGATATCATACCAGAAATGAGAGCGGAAGACGGTAAAGATTTATGCCTTGAATCCACTGGAAACCTGAATGGCCGCAAGCTCTTCTAAAATGAGATAATAATATCACACCCACCATTTTCCGGAAGACGAACTGGTCGACATTGAGCTTAAGCCTATACTCCTATTACAAGTCAGATGTTGAAATCTACATATAGGCGACCCTCTCTCTTTCCAGAATAATTTAAGCTGCATTTTATTCTTCCCCAAAATCATATAGTTGATGGCGACATCGTTTCCCTGCCGAGCTCGACATCTGAGAAGTATTGAAGGAGATCCTTCGAAACTTCCACAAAATATGATATGCAATATATCAGAATGTAATATAGCTGAACGAAACTAGGCACGACCAAATAGCATGGTGAATGAAAAGCTCATCTGTGTTTCATCAGGTTAAGAACCTTAAAGATATAAGTATAAACACAAGTGTAGTGAGCATGGAAAATAGTGATTTGGTGAACTTGAGGGGTTTTTAATGTTCCCACCCCACTTGTGTATGTCTCTTCAAGTACCATAAGATTGACGAGGCTTTGTCTGAGCGTTTATATGCAAATATCTAGAGGGTTAAAGTAAACCACTTGCGCCTCCATATGGACTTACCGCTGAGCAGAAGAATGGGAAAATGAAGATATAAGTAGGAGCACGACATGTTTCATTTTCTTTCTATGTGAATCAAGGAGAGTGATAAGTCCTCGAATTCAATTTCCCTTATCATTTTCATCTTACTGTGAACCAAAGAGTGAAAGTGAGAGGGAGATAGATAGATATTTAATTTCTGCATTGTTCTCCAATTCCATTCTTATTGCGCGGTGAACCAGAGGAAGAGAGAGGGACGGATGCATAGAGCATGAGTGGACTGAATCCAGTCCACTGTTATCAAACTCAAACCCAATATATATATATATATATATATTTCTTCAGCCCAATCTTTGAAATCAGAGAAGGACGAGGAGTTCACGGGTTACCTGGGGTCGCAAGCCTTTCTTGATCAGTCAAGACCAGCTTGACTCATCCTCAAGCCCTCAAAATTCTTAAGTGAAGTCCCCAACATGTCTGATTTTAAACCAAGATTGTATATATATGTATATATATATAATGTAAAAATTTACACAAGCAAAGCAGAGAGAAAGAGAGAGAGTGAGAGAGTGGAGAAGTCGAGCATCCATCTGGCCATTAATGTTACCCCAAGGGCCAAGCTTTAGCATGTCATAATACTCCCGAACAAGGATGGGCAGAGCAAGACCCTCATAGCAACCCCGATATTATTTTAAGAAGCGTAGCTCGAATGAAATCACTGTAAACGGATAAAACCAACTGGCAACAAGGTTTAAAATTTCTTCCACCATCCAAAAAATAGAGTAAAATAATTAACAGAGTAGAGTAATCAAAGAAGAAGGCGAGCCGATGAGAGTGCTCATCAGATTCTCGAGGGGAGAAATAATTAACTCCACTCTCAAATACCTACAACTCCAGTTGACCCGAAAGCTAAATTCCACCCGAAGAAGTTATTATTAGGGGTGTATCGTATATGAATCAAAGAACCAGGACCTAATGTTGTGAAACTGCCTTACTATCACTTCCTGAATTTGAGACCCATTAGGTGATTTAGCGAACCAATAATTTGTTTAGGCTACCATAAATAGAGTAGTTCGAGTGACTCCAAAACCCCAAAAAACCCAGAATGGCCAATACCTTTGGCCACAACATTAATTAACCAAGGAAAGATTAGATTAGGATTACCTACAATTCAGAGATGAGAAGAAAGTTTTTTGCAGCTGCTCAAGTTGCTTGGAGCCAAGCCCTCCATTGTTTATCGCAACCCTCAATCTATAATCAAGGTTTAATTTTCGTAGGAGAAGTAGATTAGGAAGAGGTTAACATAAATCACTTGGGAGATGAAGATGAACAAGTATCCCGCATATGATTTGGTTATGGTGGCAGCATCTCCTCCTCCCAATTATATTCATTCATGTTAGCATAAAAAGTCAAGAGATCGAGGATCATCGGAAACCCTTGGAGATTAATCAAGCCCTTTTTCCGGTTTGCCGAGATTTGATCCAAGTTATACTTATGCCTATCATTACTTCCTCCATTATTCAGTTTTTCCATCTCTTAAATGCCAATTTGCAGAAAATAAAATCTATGGGGCATGGGGAGAGAGAGAGATGAGAGAGATATTCAATCTCCATTCCTTTTGGAATGGTTTGGCTCCATCAGTCCACGCCTAGTCAAGTAGCAAGGGGGAAAAACAAGAAGATAGTTTTTCTGTCATGAGAGGAAGGGCAGAATGAGGAAGAGGGAAGATGGGAAGGGGGAGACCTTGTCGTCGAGCTGTGTCCCAAAAGGATGCAGGCCCAGCTTGTAGCCATGGCTGGCCAATACGAAGCTTCCACGATGGTGGAGACGTGGCTCTCCTCCGTTGGAGAGTCTCTTTAACGATGGATTTTCCCCAAGCTTCGTCCAGGAGCAAAATCCGCTGCCCCCCGGTGATCTTCTTCTCCCTCCCAAGGTTTTGCGCCCCGGGTTTTCCGCCCCTGGTTTTGGGGTTTCATCGCTGATTTCGGTTTAGGAGCAGAGCATCCAACTGTTTTATTCTATATATAATCTTATATATATGTATATATTTATACACATTACACACACACACACATTCATATATATACACGTATATTTATCAAAGCATGCAAAGTGCTCGCAAAATTAATGCGCAGAGGGTACCGTTGTGTTCGTATCATTCATACGAAGTTAAAGAAATCAACTGAAGTTGGTTCCGGGATCGCTTGCTCATAATTATTTGCTTGAGTTGGCACGTAGCTCAAACTAACTCCTTTTCAAATCTCATCGAATTTGAACGAAATGAAATGCGTGCGCTCGTATTGATCATGCGAGTCCGATGCGAGTAGCTGGGATTAATTTGGAGCTCGTTTGCTTAATATGTTAAAGTGGCGTTGTTGCGACGTCGTTTCCTCGAAATGACCTCGGATTGCAACGAAATGAGCTCTGTTGCACTCGTATTGACCGTACGAGTCTAACGCAACTGACGAAAGTCAATTCGGAGCATGTATGCTCATTATTCTAACACCGTGTCGTCGTGACGCGCTACGGTACTCAAAACAGTCGCTTTCACCAAATGATCTCGGATTGGAATGAAATGAATTCCGTTGCACCCGTATCAACCATACGAGTCTAATGCCACTGACGGAAGTTGATTCGGAGCACGTATGCTCATTATTCTAACACCGCGTCGTCGTGACGCGCTACGGTACTCAGAACGGTCACTTTCACTAAATGACCTCGGATTGGAACGAAACGAATTCTGTTGCACTCGTATTGACCATACGAGTCAAACGCCACTGACAGAAGTTGATTCGGAGCACGTATGCTCATTATTCTAACACCGTGTCGTCGTGACGCGCTACGGTACTCAAAACGGTCACTTTCACCAAATGACCTCAGATTGGAGCGAAACGAATTCCGTTGCACCCGTGTTGACCATACGAGTCTAACGCAACTGACGAAAGTCAATTCGGAGCATGTATGCTCATTATTCTAACACCGCGTCGTCGTGACGCGCTACGGTACTCAAAACGGTCACTTTCACCAAATGACCTCGGATTGGAACGAAACGAATTCCGTTGCACCCTTTTCGACCATACGAGTCTAACTCCACTGACGGAAGTTGATTCGGAGCACGTATGCTCATTATTCTAACACCGCATCGTCGTGACGCGCTACGGTACTCAAAACGGTCACTTTCACCAATGACCTCGGATTGGAACGAAATGAATTCCGTTGCACTCGTATCGACCATACGAGTTTAACGCCACTGACGGAAGTTGATTCGGAGCACGTATGCTCATTATTCTAACACCGCGTCGTCGTGACGCGCTACGGTACTCAAAACGATCACTTTCACCAAATGACCTCGGATTGGAACGAAATGAATTCCGTTGCACTCGTATCGACCATACGAGTCTAACGCCACTGACGGAAGTTGATTCGGAGCACGTATGCTCATTAAACTAACTTTGACGTTGTGGCGAAGCACGATGCTACCCAAAACAGTCATTTCTCTAAATGATCACCTCTATGTGGTGAAGGTCGGGTCGTGATTGCCTGATGACCCGGCCTAGGTTCCTCCAAGGGTTCAACTGAACTGGCTAGACCCTTTTTCAAAGTCGGGTGGTTACACATGGGGCTTCTTCTCCTCAGCTCATTCTGAAGCTAACCCGGTGTTTGAACAACGCCGGGGGAGGCTATAATCAGAGCAGCCATTATGGGCGATTTCACCAAGTTTGAGCCTCCCAATCCAGCCACCCACAGGGCTCCAGGTGGGCATGAAAACTGTAGGATTCTGATCTCTGAGCTTGGCTAATGGTATGGAGAGGTGAATTAACTCCTATTGAGGGCTTCCCCAAGAATTGCCATTAAGGTGGCCGGCCACTTCAAAGGGCCTCCTTTCTCTCTCCTCCACTTGGCTGCCACCTCACCAAAACTGCTGGGATTCTCTTGGGAAAGCTGAGAGGAGGCTTTGGGGAGAGGGGAGGCATGCCATGTGGCATCAACTTCATTAACCGCTCCTTTGTCTCATTCAAAATTGGGGGAAATCCTAATTCTACCCCCTTGCATGTCAATCCCTCCACAAAACTGAGGGCATGCATGGTCATGTGCTATTGGGCCGCAGGATGGGCTTCCTATTGAGTCCTTAGCCCATTGGAATTGGTTTAGGCTTTTAATTTCTTCTGTAGGGCTCAACTTTGGCCATTGTTGACTTTTCGGGTTGACTTGGTCAAAGTGATGAGTCTACTGGTCCGATGAGTTGGTCTTGAGTCCTTTGACACCACCCAAGGTTGATTGGGTCATGGTGATGCCCTAATTGGGCCAATTTAGCCTATGAATGTGATTTTGACCAAGATCGGGGAAAAGTTGACTTTGGTCAAAATGAACCGATTGATGGCATCTTGATGGGGTTTTTGGGTCACTTGAGTCTCTCTTAGGGTTAGGAACCCATTGGTAAGTTTAATTTGGTCACATGAAGTCCTATCGACCTCAATTAAGAAGGTTTGACCTATTGGGGGACAAGGTTGACTTGTCCATTCTGATCACTTGGGTTGACGCCAATGTGTCCTAATTGATCCAAGGGACTCCCTAAGGTATTTAGGAAGAGTTGGTGAGGTCAATTTGTCATTTTGAATTTTTAATATCAAGCCCTAAGCCTTGGGCTCAATTTGGCTATTTGCACACCAAGGTGATTTTCACCTTTTCTCCTTGGTTCTAGGGCAATTCTTGGTCTCTTAGAGCAATTTCATGACCTTGTCATGACAAGGTACACCTTAGGGGTCTAGTAGTTCTGGGTATGTTACACAGTCTCCAGTGGAGGAGTTTTATTTGATGGATATAACTGTGAAGCCTACGGTTGGGCCGTCTAGTGTGAAAATTGAAGATCCTTCTTGGATTGCTCTTACGAGGTTACATCAGAATGATGATCCAGACCTGCAGCATTTTCGAGGTAGGACTGAAAGGGGAGAGTTGTCGGATTTCTCGATTAACGAGGACGGTACCTTGAGATATCGTGGTAGATTCTGCATTCCCGCTGTTGAAGAGATTCAAGCAAAGATTTGTGATGAAGTTCATGATTCTAGCCTTGCCTACCACCCTGGTTCTACGAAGATGTACCGCGATCTGAAGCAAATCGTTTGGTGGTCAGGTATGAAGAATGATATCGTGAGGTTCGTGTCTAAATGTTATACCCGTGAGCGCGTCAAGGCAGATCATAAAAGACCTGAAGGTAAGTTGACGCCTCTGGATATTCTGACTTGGAAGTGAGAGATCATTTCTATGGATTCATTACCGATCTACCGAAGTCTCCCCGAGGGTATGATGTTGTGTGGGTGATCGTTGATAGGTTGACCAAGTGTGCTCATTTTGTTCTTATAAGATTGGCTATTTTATGAAAAAGATTGTCTCTCTTTATTTGCAAGAAGTTATTAGATTGCATGGTGTGTCGGTGAGCATTGTGTCAGATCGGGATTCCAGATATATGTCTCGCTTTTGGCAGAGTTTGCAAGGAGGCTTAGGAACCAATCTTAGATATTCTACAGCTTATCATCCACAAACTAATGAGCAAACGGAAAGGTTAAATCAAATCGTGGAGGATATGATTAGATGTTATGTTCTTGATTATGGAGGGGCTTGGGATGAGCGTCTTGGGCTCATGGAGTTTGCTTACAATAATAGCTATCAAGAGAGCCTGCAGATGACCCCTTTTGAAGCTCTATATGGGAGGCGTTGTCGGACTCCCCTGTTTTGGGCTGAAGTGGGTGAAAGGTCGTTGTTAGGCCCAGAGGCCCTGGAGGAGACGAGCATTGTTGTCTCAGGTTCGTGAGAAGCTTCGTGTGACTCAGGAGCGCTATGAAAAGTACTCTAATCGGCAAAGGGTTGATCTGGAGTTTACAATCGGGGACATGGTTTTCTTGAAGGTTTCTCCGATCTCTGGTGTTAAGAGATTTGGGAAGAACCATAAGTTGGATCCCAGATATGTGGGACCTTTCAAGATTGTTGAGTGCATCGGAGTGTCTGCGTATATACTGGAATTGCTTGCTTCCTTTCCTGGTGTTCACGATGTGTTTCATGTGAGCCAGTTGCGAAGGTGTGTGCTTAGTGACCGGCATGTCCTAGACTCTGTGCACCAGTTACAACCCAATTTGTCATATGTTGAGGAGCATGTTCGTATTTTGGATACGCAAGATCGGATTTTGCGCAGGAGTCGATTCCAATGGTCAAGGTTCTCTAGAGAAATAAGGATGTCAGGAGAGCAACCCGGGAGCTGGAATCTGCGATGAGGGAATCTTACCCTAATCTGTTCTTTTGGTTCCTTTCGGTGAGCGTTTCTCCTGGTAAAGTCTACCTTTTCCTTGTTCCTCGTTTGGCGTTTGTATTGTAAAGTTTTGGGGCGAAACTTTCTTGTAGGAGGGGTGACCGTAACGCCTTGGAATTTTTTATTTATATTTAAATCATTAATTCAGTCATAGCGAGGGCATTATCGTCTTAGGTGTGTCGCCATAGTCCATCTCGAGTGCTCGCGAGGTCGCGTTTGATAAAATCTTTATTTATCCAGGTATACACATTTAATTAGCATATAAAATATCTTATAAGAATTCCTTATCAAATTCTCTACCGAATTTATATATATATTCTTATAAAAATTTATATATATAATTCTTATAAAATCTATAAATGATTTATACATGAGAAGTTCAGTGGAATCCAGGAAAAATCCACTTCCCATGCCCTTAAATAGGAATTTTCGTTTCTTCTGAGAAAAAGCTTTGTCCCATGCATTTTCTTCTTGTTTCGTGAAATCCATTCAAGAGTGAGGAGGTCGAAAGTTAGGGCTTTCGTTGGAGGTAGATTTTGGCAATTGAGGTGATCAGATCTCTCGCCGGAGCGTGGAATCGGAGAGCTCTCGTCGAGTTCTTTCCCGTGCGACCTAAAGCTTGGTGAAGGAGGCTTTGAAGTCGTGGTGTCGGCTTCCGGTTAAGGCAACAAGATCTTCTTCTTCTTCTTTTTCTTCTTCTTATTCTTCTTATTCATAAAGATATAAAGGCAAAACCAGAAATATGGTGTAAGCTTTTGATCCAAATTATGTTTAGGTGTTGTGTAAAATTTGTTGAGTGACCCCGTCGAGACGAATTCGTCGAGTCGTAGAGAAGAATTTGTCGAGTGACCCCCCCGTCGAGACGAATTCGTCCAGTCGTCGAGACGAAAACGTCGAGTCGTCGAGACGAATTCGTCGAATCGAATTCGTCGAGACGAAATCGTCGAGTCGTCGAGAAGGATTCGTCGAGTCGTTGAGAAGGATTCGTCGAGTCGACGTGAATAATTCGTCGAGTGACTTGAGGGAATTCTTGGGTTGTTTTGGGAGCCTGATCTAGGAGGTTTGAGTATTGTTCCAGAGGTATGTGGTGATTGGTGGGCTGTTTGTGTATCTTCTCCATATGTTTTTATGTGAATTAACCTTTCAGAGCTTTCCTGACTGCTCATTGCTGAGTTCATGTTGCGATATGGTAAGTCGGTAATGTTAAGTATTTTTTGGCTGTTGATCGGTTTGACCATCACCTCTGAGCCGCAGTGACGGACACGTGGTTGGTTTTGATCGGTTTGACCATCACCTCTGAGCCGCAGTGACAGACACGTGGTTGGCTTTGATCGGTTTGACCATCACCTCTGAGCCGCAGTGACAGACACGTGGTTGGCTTTGATCGGTTTGACCATCACCTCTGAGCCGCGGTGACGAACATGTGGCTGACTTTGATCAGTTTGGTCATCACCTCTGAGCCGCAGTGGCGGACACGTGGTTGGTTTTGATACGTTCATTTAGTGTTAGTTCCCCTTTGTTCTCACTTATTAAGCTGACTTCACTAATTTACATTACTCCTATTTTGTAATCCTTCCTAGTTATTTGCGGCTTTCTTGCTCTCCTTTTGTGCCGAGACATTCTTTTCTTTGAAAGGCCTCAGGTTCAGGTTTGTAGCTGAGCTGGTGGACAGGAGGCTTCTCCCAAGCTCTTGAAGGTGGTACCTTCTTCCCTCCTCGTTGAGGAGTCCTTTTGTTGCCTATAGACTATTTCATGTTTCTCTATGGGTTCGTGTCAGCTTGTTGACGCCCATAGTAGTTCTAGTTGTTTACTGTTATTTTTTTTGTTGATCTGCTGGTACATCTTGTTAATGAATCATTACTCTTTGGGAAGGCTTTATGTTAGGTTGCATGATAGATATTTTAGGCAATTGTTATTAGCACACCAGTTTTGGCTATTCGCACACCAATTCCTATGAGTTATTACGTGCCTTTTGAAAATACGCATTGTACATGCATTTTTAGGAAAAGTGTTCAACACAAAAATTGTATATCTCGTCGAGATATTCAACTTTCGTGTTCAACACTTTTCCTAAAAATGCACGCACAAGGCATATTGCCGCCTTGATCGTAACTATATCGAATATTTGACGAATTTTTAAAAATACACATTGTACATGCATTTTTAGGAAAAGTGTTCAACACGAAAGTTGTAGATCTCACGGGATCTACAATTTTTGTGTTGAACACTTTTCCAAAAAATGCATGTACAAGCCGTATTTTCAAAAAGCGCGTAATAACTCATAGAAATTGGTGTGCGAATAGCCAAAACTGGTGTGCTAATAACAATGGCCATATTTTAAGTATCAAAAAAATTGCATTTCAATTTCATAGCATGGTTTTATGTAAATATCACCTACCTTAAAACTATGTATATGAAAACTTTCTATGTGTACGGAACTTAGAGAATTGCACACCCTCAGAGTATATTTGGTTGTCATGCTCGCTTAGGATAAAATGAAAGTATTTTTTGCTGCGTATTTATATACTTTTACTTATGGACTAGTTGATCCATTGAGCCGAGGGACACAGTCTCAAAGTTAAACTATAAACTTCATCTTTAAAACTTTAAATATGCCTTTTGAAAGTTTATCGTGTGTAATAGAGAAGCATGAGCGTCAGTAGTTGTCCCCTAACGGACGTGGCATCACATCGCGCATTTTCCCCTGACTCTGATCATATATTTATATAATTATATGTGAGGGAAAATGCGGGTTGTGACATCCTCTACCAGAACATCGATAACATTGGACGCCCCCAGGTTTGGGGCCTCTAGGAACAATAGATTTTCCTACCGCATCTGCAGATGCGCGGGGGGGGGGGGGGGGGGGGGGGGGGGGGGGGCAGTGGTCGTGGAAGGAGTGAGTCTCCTAGTCGGGGTGGCATCAGGTGGATAAGTGACCAGTAGTGCGTAAATATTGCTCATACTCAAGCGCGAGCTGAATACCTGCTCAACCATCTCTATCTTGTGGGCCAGGGAATCAGTTCCCTTCAGATGTCAGCCCTAAGTCCTGTCTGAAAGAGGGAGGCAGTGTCAATGGGTCTTTGTTTCCCCCTTCTTATACTTCCAGGAGAATGTCCCACCACCCCCAATAAGCTGGCCAACTGTCTAGGACAGCTGGAGGAGGAGAAGAACCTACCCCTTCTTTTTTCCTTTAGTCCCACATCAGAGAGGAGGAAGGGAAGCCCTCCTTCCAGCCCTATAAAAAGACCATCCCCCCCCCCCCCCCCCCCCCCCCCCCCCCCCCCTCTACATGGAATTACACCACCCAGTCGACTACCCCGACCTCTGCCTCGCCGGAACTCGCCACCACCTTCCTTTCCCCTCCGCCACCTCCCATGGCAAACCATCCCAACTCTTCTCGAGCACTCCCGCGATAGGTGGAACCTCTCCCTCCCCCTTACTCATCCTCCCAACGAGCCGCAAGCGCCTCTCAACCACCAGAGCGCCGCCAGCACCACCCGAGTCAAGATCCAAACCCAGGTGATGACCGTGCGTGGTGAGCCCCGCCCAGTGTCGGGGGTGGCGCTGGGAGAGCGCTACACCTCTGGAGGGACCCTTCCCTAGCGGTGGAAGGCAGTGGTGTCACCGAAATTCGCGCCTCCGACGGCACATTTTTTTTTATATTTCTCTCTTTCCGGCGGTGGTCGGCAACGCCAGGTCGTCAGACCACCGCCAGAGGAAAGATAGACCCCCGACGCGACGGTCGGCGGTGGCAGTGCTGTGAGGTGAGCGACACCAGTGGAGCAGGGTGGCGTGGCATCGCCGAGAGCAGGACCGATCGCGCTACCCTGCTGTCGGGTCCTCAATTTCTGGCGGTGGCCAGTGACACCTGGACACCGGACCACCGCCAAATGAGTCGCCGACCCGCAACGAGTCGACCGGGGGCAGCGCCGGCGGCTGCTGGCCGGCGGTGGCAGAGGCCGCCACCTTTTGTAGTACGGGGAGCAACAACAGTTGTCGTCCGATCTCCACGATGAGATCAGACAACTTGGGATTTATTAAATCTCGCTCCCGCCTCAGCATTCGCGCCACCAACAGTGGATAACCTCTAGATCCGTTGTGGGGATGGAAGATCAAAAGTCGCGGTCTGGCTCATTCTCAGCCTCAGGAAAAGCCTATCCGTAGATCAATTCTAAACAGAAACTTGAGGATTTTTTTAGAAGAACCTATGCTTCTAGGTAAAAATGTTAGAACATGGAAGTTGTTCCCCGGTATGAGGGCTAGCACCACAATTTTTTGGGGATTTTTATAAATTAGTTTGGTATTTTTAAAAGCCTAAATGAGATTTATTTGGATAAATTAAACACATAAAGTGGTTGGAAATTTTCTGGAAAAATTTCTAGGCTCATAATAGGCCCTCTTTGGGGTACCCTCAAATTTGGGGGAATTTGGGTAGAAATTAATGATTTTTCGGAGTAAAGCGTCGCGCTTATAAATTTTGATCTTTCAAATTGTTGGGAGAAGAAATCGTAGCGCCCGATCGCGATATAATTTATGAGTTATTTTACAATTAAATAATGACCCAATTTATAGAGGTGAAATCTCAAGCTCGAAGCGATACGGTTTTTTTTTGCGAATCATCGAGCTCTTCATTAGGAATAATTATCGGACGTTTCGAGCACATCGGAAAAACGAATGATACGAGTGATAAGTGTGTCGACTCCCAACCTCGATTCAGATATTTGAAGTTTACCTCTAATTTGATAAATTAAGGAACTCATAACAAGCTCCTCAAACCTGTTTAAGCATGTTTAAGAGGCGCAATCGAACATATTATCGGACCTTAATAATAGGTGAAATTCAAAAAAGAAGTCTCATATGAACGGAGATGGAACTGAAGCCTCCTAAATATGGAGTGAAAGATTACTAACCATTTTTATTGCACTCTTTTGTACTTCAGTCTCACATTTGTCCAGTTCCTTTCAGTACTGTATTTATAATGCTTTACGTTCTTGTTAGTACTACTCCAGTCTCGTACTGGTCCAATTCATTTCAGTACTTTATTTCAGGTCATTGAGCTCAGTACTTTTATAATTCAGCATTCATTCCTGCAACTTATTTTCGCAGCACTTTTCCTTACCGCACTCAATTAATGCAATTTACTGTTTCTGCATTTCTAGCTCGGGTCCTGCTCTGACGAGCGGTTGACTTTCTAGTAGAGCGTTAGTTGGGGATAACCGAGAGTTGCGTATTTCCTCCAGAGTTAGCCTAATGTGCTCTCACGCTCGTTGCGTCTCTCGACTAAAAGTTGAGCAACCAGTTGATTTAAGAAGGTCGCATGCCCGAACCATTAAATGTCAAGTAGGGCACGTTGTCGCAGACCCGAACTGTGCTAATTATTATTTAAATAAAATGCTTGTAAATTGCTTGTGGTAAAAAGTGGTGGGTCGGTAATGCACGTAGACCGTTCGTACCGATGCGGGAGGGATGATGACTCACGGGGACAGGGAGATGTGTACCACAGGTGAGCACCATTTTATACCCCGTTGGATTGCCTCCACTGGTCGGCCTAAAATTTGGAAATCTCCGGATGTCTCTCACATCCAATGAGTACACCTGGTTGTACGATGGAGCCTGGGTAGTGCAGTATGACCACCCTCAAAAGTGGCTGGACTGGCCACTGCCAACGACGACCACATCGGTGAGGCCCGCGGGGTTCCCTACCCTGCTAGAAGAGAAGCAGTCCAAACTGTATCGATACAGAGTGTGTTGGCAAGTTATGAACACCTGCGGCCTGATAACATGATGTGAGTACCAGTTAATATTACGGCTACTAGTTGAGCTATTCTTTTAAATAACAGTTGATATTATCGTCGCATTCAATTATTTATATACTGCTAACTCTTTTGTTTCGGTTATTTATTTATTTTTGGGTGCTTAAGCTCATCCTCAAGATATGGATCCGGGGAGGAGATGTATTTCCACTTAGTTACGTGACTAACGGTTATTTATATAACCATTCATAGGAGATGGGACAGCGCAAAGCCCCCATACTGCGTGACATCCTACCGGCTTTAGAGACCGCCCGAGCAGATACACCGGCCTCACCTCCCGTCTTCCGAAATGTGAGTCCTAGGGTGTAGATTGTGTGAGGACCGGCTGGCGACGACGGGTTTCGCCCGCAACATATACATATGAGTACTCAAAATGACTGTAAAAAATATACATCAATATTTTATAATTATTTTTTTCAAAAACATTTATATTTTAACAAAAAAATCATTTTAAAGTAAGCTATTATATTTCGAAATTAGTTTTTGTAGGCCTAATGATAACCTACCATAGTAGGTCTAGGAGGTCTACTAAAAACTTTTGGATTTTATGAATTTCCATCATTATTTTTATTATAAGTATATGATATAATTACACAAATAGTTATTAGATTTTATGAACTTTCATTTTTTTATGATATATGTTAAGTCATTGGAGTAAATGAATAAGGATATATTTGACAATTTTGAATGTTGCACCAAATACAACTTCTTCTATATAGTAGTTAAAGATATATATATATGTGTGTGTGTCTAGTGGGATTTTCTTATGATTGCTTCCACTCTGTGATCTGATGTGATGTGTTGATTTTCCTGTCTGACAAGACGATCATCCAGAGCTTAAGTGATTAGGTCGTTGCCACTCGGGAAGCGCTGGGTGGCCGTCTTGGGCAGTAACACCCTACCCCTCCGACTCTGGTTCTGTGTGTGTGTGTGTGTGGGGGGGGGGGGGGGGGGGGGGCTTACACAACTGGTCTATGAGCTGATCATGATATAAGCAGGGAGGTATTTATCTTTCAATCGTTGCTTCATCTCGTCCCATTGGGTGACTGGGTAGTACCCGTCCCGCTCAAGCGATCTCTCCACGCTCGACCAATAAATTTTCGCATGCCCTATTAATTTCATCTTGGCGAACCGCACACACCTCTCGTCACTCATCTCGAACAGATCGAAATAATGATCCATGTCCATAAGCCAATCGTTAAATGTCATCGGGTCCAAGTGACCGTCGAAGGAAGACGCATCAATGCGGATGCGCCGAGTGATATCGTCTTCCTCGGGAGTCATCCCGCGACGTGGCTCACGGTATTCGTCGTACTGATCATCGTAGTTGTAATCATATTGTCCAGGTGAGGCTCGACCTCTACGGCCAGGTGGGGTGGAGGACGAGGATTTCTCCTGGGGTCCTGCCGATGCTGGTAATCACGATGGAAATTCCCTCTCGCGGGAGGAGGGGTTTCTCGGCGAGGAATGTCTCTACCCCGTCTCTAACGAGGGAGTTAAGCGTCTTGTGGATCCTCGGGTGGCTCATCATCAGCCAGTGGAGCCACTCAACCTCTAGGAGTCTCTAACTGATCAACCCTTTTGCTAACCATAGCGATGTCACCTTTAAGGGCATCAAATTGGGCCTCAATCCGATCAAATCAATCAAGAACAAGTTTTTTTGAATTCAGCAGATGTCTGTATGATTTTGAATTGGCGGCCCTATCATCGGTGAGATTATGGTTTGACATAAGTTAACGATAATCCATACCACTACGTAACATGCAAATGGCCCTGCTTTGATACCAATTTGATGCAATGGTAGGCTGACTCGGAGTGGACTCGCTTAAATGCAATACTAAATGCAATGGATTATGATTTAATAGCAAGAGACGGTCCGCACAAAATCGAGCAACAATAATTAATTATTATTCCACGAGCAGAGACACAAACATTCATGAACTTTGATTAAAGATAACAGGCATTTTTCACAGAACGGCTGAGGCGCAAATATTTAAGCACAAGCGAAATTGGCCCTGCAAATCATGTGAAGTCCAGCACTAAAATATATAATAATAAATATCCACTGCAGATATAGTGCCAAATATATATACAACAATAGAAAATAATAACCTAAACAACAACTTACGTGCGCAGATGGTGAAAAACAGCAGTCAGTTACGGGCATCCAAGGTCGCTGCGGGGTGGGACGACACAGGGAGGGGTTCTGGATGGTTGGGGCTCGGGTAGTGAGTATGGGGCTGAATTAAGGTAGTTGGGTGGTGTTTGGGTTCATGGTGAGGGAGTGCTAATGGGTTGGCGAAAGGGAAATGCAGGAGGGGGTGGTTGTAGGGTGGAGGAAAGTGTGAGGGGGCTCGACAATTAGGAAGAAGCTAGGTGGAGGATCGGAGATGCGGCGAAAATGGGATGGGAGAGGAATCTGACGGAAGGTGGGCTGCAGCGAGTGGGGAAGAACCTGGCGGTTTGAACTGGGCTAGTTGTGGGCGGGATTCATGGCATGGGGGAGAAGCGGACTGAAGGGTTTGGGGCTTGCGACTAGGGGAGGCGATAGATAGGCTAACAGACGGAGAGGAAGAAGGCAGGTTTTGCCCTAGGCGTCGCACTCGGGGAATGCTCTTCCGATACTGCACTAGAGAAGACCGACGGTTGCCAGAATAGCAATCCAACCTTCGATGCCCCCAACCGGTTCCTGCAAACACACACACACACACACACACTTATATATATATATACACACACACTTATATATATATATATATATATATATATATACACACACACACACACACACCATATATAAAGAAATATCAAACTCATGAATTTTAAATTCATTGAAATGATTATGGCCGTCGAATTTGACAAGATATTTCATCTGCCGTCGGATCAAACCGCTACCTCTCTCTCTACTTTTCCGTAGGTCTCCTAAACCTACTACGGGCCGACCTACGTAGGTCTCCTAAACCTACTAGGGCGCGACCTACGTGCATAGGTATCCTAAACCTACTAAGGGCGACCTAAAACTATGTTAAAATAATTGAACTTAAATCAGGTACCTCCCCTCTGCATAATACACGACGCGGCATTAGCGTATAGCCTGCCCGATGAAGCCTCGCAAGCTGTGTAGCCTGCCCAGAATACATCATTTTTCAAATATTTAATGTCGTTTTTTTTAATTTATACATGAACAGATAACTTAATTGTTGGAGTTACCATTATGAGTCTGCAGGGTCGCACATAAGAGCATGTGGAGAAGTTGGAAGATTGACTGTGTTGGTAAAGGTTACCAATCACCATATAGAATCGGGGAGGTAAAGCAAATGTTGTTGTTGGAATTCGTCGGAATTCGTCGGATATGATTCGTCGGAATTCGTCGGATATGATTCGTCGGAATTCGTCAGATATGATTCGTCGGAATTCGTCGGATAAGATTCGTCAGAATTCGTCGAATTGTTCCGTGGAAACTCGACGAATGGTGATTCGTGAAATCCCGACGAATTGTTACAGAAACCCCAATTTTCTGTATGGACTGCGGATAGCGATTCTTCTAGGTCTGTTTATGCTTCGGGTATAAATAGAACGTGTTTTAAGGGTTCTACATTCTTACGCGAACAAAAGGTTCGGCCGACGGAAGAGTTCCTGCCGAACCCTAGACGGAAGAGTTCCGCCGCCCCGTTCGCCTCCGCAGACCTCCCTTGCGGCGATCGTCGCCGCGATTGCTCTTCCTGGAACGAATCTAGCAGTTCGTGGAAGCGCAAGGTGCAGTCTTCTTCTCCCGGCTCGTGTGGACTGCTGTAGAGATGTAGACAATATTCTACGTGAGGACTCTCTTGCCGACAGAACTCAACTCGTGGAGCATCTAGGTTGGATTTGATCCAATCCCGCAAAGGTAATTTTCATACCTAGTAATTTTGATTACTTCTTGATTCATTTTCATGGCCCGATCCGAAACTCTTTTGGGTTGTTCTCGTTATTTCCGTTGCGCCTACATATGATGTATGGTTGTAGAAAACCCAACAGTGGTATCAGAGCTAGGTTGCGGCCATGAATGTTGTTTCAGAAGTTAGGTTATTCCAGTACGTGCAAATCTAGGTATTTGGAAGCGTTCTAAATGTCAAGATTTCTTCCTGGAACATCAAAAGTTGATGATTTTTTCCAATGGAATTCAGTGGTGATTTTGAAAAATCGGGACCACCGCCAGGGGCGCTGCCCCTTGGACCCCGTTAGGGGCTCTGCCCCTAAGACCCCGCCAGGGGCGCGGCCCCTTTGAACCCCGCTAGGAACGTCTGGGATTTCGTGGTAATTTCTAATTGTTAGAAATTGTTGTCTCCTTAGCAGTAACCGTCCCTCAAGTGGTTAATGAACCCTTGTATTGTTTTGGATTTTGAATCCAACAATGAGAGACGAGCTTGTCTAGTACTTTAAGTCGAGTTGTCTTTGCCTTTGTCCAATGCATGTAAATCTGAAGATTTGGAAGAGTTCTAAATGTCCAGATTTAGCCATTTCGTCTATCAAAGGTTGATAGTCTTATGTTGTGCACATAAGGGTTCAGGTTCATGTTCGACATGAGGGAGCTCGGCTCGAACAATACAATCGTAATCATCTAGGGTGTTCATTTTGTCACGTGCGTCAAAAATAATAAGCATATGAATATGTGGCAAGCCTCTTTTTTGAAACTCAATTACGTGCACGTGACTAACTATTCTACCTATACCATATTTGTGGAAAATATCCTGTTTTAACTTTTCATATTTAGCATGAAATATTCGAGCAACAATATCTGGACGGTCCTGTGCTGTTTTTCCAGGATAGAGTGCTTCTGTGATCTCGGGCCAGGAGGAGTTGCATGTCATTGTTAAGAAAATATCTGGTCGACCATAGTGCTGGACAACAGACATTGCATCTTGGTAACGCTGATACATGTCGCGAGGACTTCCAACAAAAGATGACGGTAGGATAAAACGTCGACCAATATTTGCTGTAGTATAATAAGATAATGTAGTAAGGTGGAGTATCGAGTATACAGAGATGATGACGCAAACTATAGAGAAACATAGTAAATGTACCTCCACTATTTTCGCCTGCATTCAGGCAGTCCTGCAAGCCACTATACAGTTCAGCACGAATATTATGTTGGTTTGTTTTTATCCAACGTAGTTTCTGAATTTCTATCTTAATATAGTTGTCAACAACGTATTGCTGCAGCAGACGACAGCCGTGCAGTGGTAATGATGAAGGTGGCAGACGGTCCTGTAGCAGAATGTATATGAGGTTGACTATGATGTGAGCAGATGTTTAAAAATCAGAATGGTAGTAAATATAACTATGAAACCTGAAGTATGTAGGAGTAGTAGTCGCAGCAGCTAACACGTTGACTATTCAGGCCTTTATATTCAGCTAACCAGCCATACGTGCCGTATGGCAGAAGCAGTGGGTACTGAAGCGGATCATAGAAACCAGTGTACTCTTGGACAGTAACTACGCTGCCTTCAATTGGCTCGACAATTATATTCCTTTCGTTTGAATCAAAATACTCTTCAGCACCAACAATTATAGCAGCAACCTGTGATGCAGTTGGTAATATATATTGTTTTTCAAATGCAGACCAGTCCCTAATTACCAATCTGCACTTCTCAATATCTTGTCGTTGAGCTAAGCGTCGAAACATTAGAACAAATGGGTTGCATGTATTAAGAATTAATGTTATCTTCTGAAGCAGGTGACGATCTAATTCGGAGCTTTCTTGCAAGCGATGATCCAGCTCATGTTATGTATCGTATATATATAACTGTAAGTATCAGGGTCTTGTATTTGCAGCTGGCAGAAGAGAGCCAATTTTGTGGTATATTGCTCCATAAGCGCGAAAAGTATAAATGGCATGTTGATCGGCGGCCAATGACGAATCTAATTTAACACCCATGGAAGTGAAAGAGAACACATGATTATAAGAGCGGATGTATCTTCGGAAATGACGGCTTTCAGTTGAATCAGCAGTGAACAAATTGTAAAGTTCAAGTGGGCAGGGTATAGCTGGAATCTGCACTCGGCCATTGTTGCAACACAGCGCTGATGTTTCACCACCAAACAGTTTAGCACGGCAGTTCATACAGAAATGTGGAGACTGCAGGCGTAAGTGCACAGTTTGTGTAGGTACAGTGGATGTGCGAGCAATGTTAAGGCTCCTCGGACGACGATTTGCAGCGGTAACAGAACCATCGGAGCTGTCGGCATCATTGAGGTAAGGATGTTGAGCGGGATCTGCTGAGTTTTCTACGAAGGCAAATTTTGAGGAGTGCGTTATGAGCATAAGGTGTGCATCGACAGAAACTCTTATAGTAGTAGATTATGTTATGAGTACGTACGATATGGCAAGTTTTCATGGCGTTGTTGCGGGACTGGGATAACAGACAGTACTGGAGGTGCACATTCAGGTAGCAGTGGAGCAGATGCGTGCATTGTGGACGATTGTCCAAGTTGAGGAAGGCGGGGTAGCGTGAGAGAATGATGAGGGCTCTACAGCTGACAGTGAGTATCGATGCACAACACTGTTATCTGCATTTGTGACTTCGACATGCAAGAGTGTGTGAGTGATGTGTTATATAATGGTATTTGTAAGGAGGAGTAGGCGTACAATTATACATACTTACCCCACGTCATGTTGATGTGCTCACGGGGAACATATGGTACTGCCTCACGTGGAGGTGGTTCGTGCGTAGGCACAACACTGTGCGGGGTCACGCAGCCGTGAAGTTCAAATTGGCCACGCTGGCGGGGCACTTGATGGCGTCGTCTTTGAGCAGCAACACGCCTAATTTCCCGTTGTTGTGCACGCTGCGCCTCTGTCATTTGCGCAGCCCGGACTCTTTGGTAGCATCGATTGTAAGCTCGTCGTGCGGCACATTCTTCAGTGGACATTTCTGTCATTCTTCTTCGTGAATGGGCTCGAGTACGACTTGTTGGAGTAGCACGTGATGCTGTTGGTATGTCTGCTGCAAGTGGAGTTATCTGGGGTAGGGGTGCCACATGGTGTTCATGCTCAGAGGATTGGTTTCCAAATTGTGTGCGTTGGGGGGCTAGTTGGTCGCGTCGTGCCTGAGTAGCAGCACGTCGAACCTGTCGCTCGTGTGCCTGTTGGTCGTCAGCCATATGAGCACGCCGCTCACGTTGGTAAGATCGATTATATGCTCTTTGCGCCTCACGTTGTTCGTCGGACATATGCAATCTTCGTCTCTGTGAGCGCTCTCGATTAGATGTCTGCTGAGTAACACGCGATGTTGATGGCACATTTGCAGCATTTGGTGAAGTAGTACGCTGATGGTGCACTCTTTTTCGAGCATGAACACGCAGGTCAACTCTGTCCGATATGCCCTCTAACGTACGATCACGATCCATTACTTGTTAAGCACCTTGAATATAGCTACAAATTTAATACGTCTAGGTAAGCATTTTGCTGTAGTAATGTGTGGAATGTTTAATGTGTGGAATGTTGACATAAATAACAGCATATGCAAAAGCAGTGCACTGTAAATTTTGAGCATCATGCGTCATTACGTTAACATAAGAGACAGCAGGGTCCAAGAACATCTATAAGCGGTACACGTGCATCGAGCCGCACTGATTTTCATCATGTAAATTTACAGATGTGTAGACACTCTGCTTGCTTCATAACTCAAGTGCAGTCATACACATGTATGGGAACATCATTGAGCAACAGTCATAGCAGGAAGAGGAGCTCAGAGGAGAACAAAGTACAGGCAGAAACAACGTAAAGAAATGCCCGGCATAAGTGATTAAGGGTAGTTCCCTATGCTTAACTTCGTGTACAAAGGACTGCTCAGAACATTCCAATGATTATTTTGTAATATACAGAAGTGAAGATATGGCAGTGCAATATTTGAAAGAGATGATAAGAAGTTGTTGAAGTCCTTGAAAAGAGAAGGAAAATGTTGTTGTGATATTTGAGAAAATATAGTAGTATAAATGATATTCTCATGAAAGTAAAAAGCGAGAGAAGCCTCATCCTTTTACGACGAAATGATCGTTTTAGTACTACAGAAGGAAGAGCAGTGTATGATAATGCATGTGGTGTATCGTGCAAGGAGAGGATGAGTAATAATGAGTTGAAGCACATAGTGATATATGGTACAGAATTTTAGTGGAGTAAGGAGGTTCGAAATCATCTTCCCCATCATGGAGGGATTTATTCAGAAGCAGACATTTTGAGTAAAAACATATGTGCTTTTATATGGAGGGAGTTATTCATAAGTTGAATGTGAGTAAAACATATGGGTTTTTGTAAACAACGCAAAATACAGTTATAATATATAACAATGAGATTGACATGAGGAAGTTAGCCAAACTATAGCAGAGATCTGTAAGTGCTAAGTAGTTTTTTTTTCAGGGATGGTTCAAATAGTGAACCATACATGAAGTTTAAATGAGCAACATACAAAAATTTAGCAAAGGCAGCTAAAAAATGTCATACAGGATAGTTTGCAGCCAACGAATGTGAAAGTGAAATGAAAAATTTTATGTTCGAACTCAATTAATGAAAGAGGGTTTTTTTTTGTAATGAGCAGAAATATATTTAAGGAGCAGTATAGTAGCGGTTTAGGATGATGGATGTGATTTCCCGTGCAAGGGAAAGATGAGTACTACTGAGTTGAGTAACATAACGGTGTAAATTCTCTATCATGGAGTTTAAATGAAAATATTCAGAGGATAACTGTTGCCACAACCACAGTCAATTTCTTCCATATGTGAATGTACAGCTGTATATTCTGAGGAGGAAAAAAAATCACGAATTTCTATATGTACTCGAACAGGTTCTAGTTGGCACTGCAGTTGCGTCCGGTAAACATACAGTGCAAAACAATGTCCACAGGGGAACCCACAGAAGAAGCCGTAGTCGTAAGGTGTGGTCCGTGAAGGCGCGAGAAATTGAGGAGGAAATGAAGTGGAGTTGAAGTTCGGTTTGATACAGCAGAAATAAAATGTATTTGCAAACCAGAAATATAAGCTTATGAGGAGCTCAATCACATAATGTGTATCATGCCTTTATATTGAGCATGGATTAAAAATCATGCATGAATATAACTCTCAGAAAATCTAAATAAAGTTGTGAGGGTAGGAAAAAGTTGCGTAATGATTTGGGCGTGAAGAAATGGAGCAAAACATTGACAACCTCAACACCCAAATAACTGTAGCGCCATCGATGTAGCGGTTGTAGCTGCTCGCTTATAGCTGTAGAACTTGTAGGTTGTGGAGTGGTTCTCGCCACGTTTAACGTAACGGTGTAAATTATTTATCATGGAGTTTAACTGAAAATATTCAGAGGATAACTGTTGCCACAACCACAGTCAATTTCTGTCATATATGAATGTACGGTTATATATTCTGAAGAGAACAAAGAATCACAAATTTCTATATGTACTCGAACAGGTTCTGGTTGGCACTGCAACTGCGTATTTTGATTGTTAGATGGTCCCTTATTCAGAGTTGTAGTTACTGATATAGTTGTTTAACTTTAATAGCAGTTGTTGTTCAAGGGGGTTCTGCTTCCGTGTGGGACTGATTTCCATTGTTGTTTGGACGGTGTCCTGATACTAATTTGGTGGCATTTATTTGAGGAGTCTTTTAGTTTCCCTTGAATCTTTCAATCATTGTTTCTTAATTTGAACGTGCTGGGATTTAACCCTCTTTTGAGAAGTCTAACTTGCACTACAGATCTGTATGATACGTGGGTATTTTTTGATGTTATCCTTGAAAGTTTGAGGGCTACTTGATTACCATTGTGAGGGAGTGTATGCTGATTATTTATCTTTTACGTATGAGCAACCATTTTAAGTTTAGTTTAACTATGACAGTTTTATATATTTTAGGGTAAGCCTCAATGTTGATATATCAATTTATATGATTAATTGTTGTCTCAAGTGATTTAATGAACCAAAGACCGAAAACAGATATAAAAAACGAAATCAAAAACCTGCGATAAAAATTAATATGAGAAGAGAAAATGATATATATCGCAATTTTTATGATTAACTGTTGGATCAGGTGATTTAATGAACCTAGGGCCGAAAACGGATATGAAAAACAAAATCCAAAAAATGAAATAAAAATTAATATGAAAAGAGAAAATGATATCGTTGGCTGATGGCAGTGAGTGCTATTAGTGCTTCTATTGGGCCCTCGAAGCCAATAATAAAAGAAGCAAAGCCCAACCAAGATTTGATTTCATCATTCATATTGGTCTCATTTTAATGAAGCAAAAAGCTTCTCTGTAAAAGGAAATGGTAATGCAATATTGTATGACACAGAAAGAATAAAACCATGGTTAAAAAGATGGATGCAGAATTCAGTAAGCACAGTTCAGCTGTTCAGGCATGCATGAAACAATTTTCTTCATAATTCAGTGATGTAAACCTACTAACAAAAACTGAAGGACAGAAGCCAAACATAACTCAAACAGTTTTTGTGAGGTGAACAAAACAGTGGAAATATTTACGTAAGCCTGATGAGATTGAGTGATAATTGCTTACAGTAACACCCTTAAAATTTCAAATCATGCAGTTGATGCTTGCTTGGTAATTTGAACCCGTATATATTGTAAATAATATTGTCTTTGTTCTACATTTTCACTGAACTCTTTCTTTTTCTTCGTTGCTATTTCAAAAGAGAGAAGGAGTCAATGGTAATCAGTGATGTAACCCTACTAACAATAACTGAAACACTTTTTCTTCATAATTCAGTGATGTAAACCTACTAACAAAAACTGAAGGACAGAAGCCAAACATAACTCAAACAGTTTTTGTGAGGTGAACAAAACAGTGGAAATATTTACGTAAGCCTGATGAGATTGAGTGATAATTGCTTACAGTAACACCCTTAAAATTTCAAATCATGCCGTTGATGCTTGCTTGGTAATTTGAACTCGTATATATTGTAAATAATATTGTCTTTGTTCTACATTTTCACTGAACTCTTTCTTTTTCTTCGTTGCTATTTCAAAAGAGAGAAGGAGTCAATGGTAATCAGTGATGTAACCCTACTAACAATAACTGAAACACAAAATTCAAACATAACTCAAACAATTTTTGTGAGGTGAACAAAACAGTGAAGCAACAATTCAGCAATCTATAGGAACTTAAACAAATTTTCTGTAAGTATTCTATTGTGGTACACATGAGGTAAGAAGTAACCAAAATTTGCAAATTTATGTCAGTCAAAGGTAAATCGCAAAAGGAGGAAGCTCATCGATGGAGTTGGAGTGATTGCGAAGAAGGCGTTGCCGCTGATGCTCTGAGAGAGTGCAGAGTCGACGATGGCTTGCAGGCGAGCGGAGTGGACGGCGGCAAGGCAAGCAAATTTGTGACCTAGAAATCAAGAAGGAAATCAAATAGTAAATCAAAAAGGGAATCGAGAACCCATACGATATTAAAAACTGAAACAAAAAAAAACGAAATCGAAAAGGTTTGGACGGACAAACAGTGGTTGAACTGCGATAGAGAGGGCTTCAGCGAGGAGAACGAAGGAGAAGGGAGGAGAACGAAGGAGAAGCATACCTGTATCGAACGCACACAGAGCTTGCCGGCGATCCTGAGCTTGGCGGAACATCAGCGAGCAGCAGAGGGAAATGTTGCGGAAATGAGGAAGAGAAGCGAGGCAGAGGCTCCATTAGTAAGCGTTCAGCGGCGAGAACGGCGGTGGAAAGAGACGTGGCGAGAGGAGACGCCGACGCAGACGCTGCCGCCCTCTCTCGCTGCCAGCGCGCCGCGGCGTGACGGAGGGGGATCACGAGGAAGAAGCGGCGGAAGGGCGATTTTGGGAGAGCAGGGCGTGACCGACGACGGGCGACTGAAGAGCAAAATATCCTTATTAGTAATAGATATACACACACATATATATATATATATATATATATATATATATATATATATATAAACACACACACATATATATATATATATATATCGAATGAAAGAAAGCGTGAAGAAGTTGCCTTTGGTGTGGTGCAACATTCAAAATTGCCAAATATAGCCTCATTCTTTTACTCCAATGACTTAACATATATTATGAAAAAAATGAAAATTCATAAACTATAATGGCTATTTGTGTAATTACACTATATTCCTATAATTAAATTAATGATGAAAATTCATAAATTCAAAAAATTTTTAGTAGTCCTCTTACATCTACTATGGTAGGTAATCATTATGTCTCCAAAAAATAATTTTGAAATATAATGACTTACTTTAAAATAATTTTTTGTTAAAATATAAATGTTTTTGAAAAAAATAATTATACAATATTGATGTATATTTTTTTACGGTCATTTTGAGTACTCATATGCATAAGTTGCGGGGGAAGCCCGTCGTCGCTAGTCGGGTACTGTCGTATGCAGACACAACCCGCTCGAATGCAGGCGCAACCCGCTCGAATGCGGACGCAGCCCGCTAAGAGTAAGCGAGCACGGGCGAAGCCAGTGCGGAGCTGCTCGTGTGTGTGTGTATATATATATACTTATATATAAAGTTATTTAGCCTTCTACAGTGCCTTACCGCCCGTCGCAGCGTGATGAAAGAGAGAGGAGAGAGGGAGGGGAGAGAGAGGAGAGAGAGAGAGAGGGAGAAATATAAAAAAAAATTATATATAAGGGAGAGAAAGAGGGCGGGCGGGAGAGAGAAAGAGGGCGGGCGGGAGAGAGAAAGAGGGAGAAAGAGAGAGAAAGAGAGAGAAAGAGTGGGGATGAGAGAGAGAGAGAAAGCGTGGCAGATGAAAGAGAGAGGGAGGGGAGAGAGTGGGGAGTGGCAGAGAGAGGGAGAGAGCTTGGCGGAGAGAGCTTTAATTCTCATATCTATATACGAGTGCCCAACACGGGGCTCCGCCCCTACGACCAGGCGCGACATTACTCGGTCGGCGACGGCGGGCTTCGCCCGCCCCCGGCGATGCTTTCGGGCGGCCTTCGGTCACATCTAGGAGGGTTTCGCCCGCCTCCGCATGGGCGAATCTCGTGCTCGATGCGTCTGCGGGCTGTGCCCGCAACATATACATATGAGTACAACAAATGATCGTAAAAAAATATACATCAATATTACAATATTTATTTTATAAAAAAATATTCGTATACTTATTAAGATTAAGTTTTTTTCTCTTTGTTTTTCTCTCTCCCTCTCCCTCCTCTCGGCTACACTCTCCCTCCCCTCTCTCCTCTCTTTCATTCTCTCTCTCCTCTCTTTTGCTATGGTATAAAGGTAAAATATCATTTGGTGCAAGGGCAAAATCGTCCAACGAATGGTACACCAAATGGAACTTTCCCCTATATTATAGTATAGACTATAGAATCTACAGATATACTAAAAAACTTATATATATATTAAATGTTAATATATATATATACTAAAAAAATTATATATATATATATATATGAGCATCTTCGCACGGTCTACACCCGTGCTCGATGCTCTCGGGCGGCCTTCGTCCGCATCAATGCGGGCTTCAATGCGATGAGGTGCGAGCGGCGAGACATTTGTAATGTTCACGGGCGAAGCCCGTGCAATCAAGAGCAGCGAAGATGGGCGCAACGCAGGCTTTATGCAGGCAAAACCCACAATGATGCGGCCGAAGACTACCCGAGAGCATCAAGCAGGGGCGTAGCCCGTGCGAAGATGCTCGTGTGTGTGTGTATTCCCTTCAATTCTTAAATCCAATTTTGTGATGAGGTGTTTGATGGATTTAATGGAGGGAATCATTGGACTATTTCAAATGCAGGTGTCGTGCTACATGCGGTTAGGCGACACAGTCACTATCTACATTTATATCTACATTATTTTATAATAACTAATTCCTACCATAAAAAATTGCAACCCTCTAGCAAATGGAAACAACAAAATATGAGTTAAGCCTTTAAAAATGGTAACATATGCCCAAAATTATTCTACATAACTCAAAAATGTTTTTCCATAGAATTTTAGGTCTAGAAATAGACTGCCCCATGGTCAATTAGTTCGTGTCAAATGTTACACATCATTGGCCATTGTTATTAGCACTATAAAATAGGGTATTAACCGTCACCAAAATTCATTTTTTATGCGTTTTAGAAAGACTATCTGCACTCGCCCACTCCTCCCTCGACGCCGGACTCATCTCTCCCGATCGGTGGAAACTGAGCGGCGAGCTCCTCTCACCCGATCGCCCGCTCCTCCCACCGATTCCTGCTTGCCCCCCTCTTCATCTCTTTTTCTCTGACAACTACGTCTCCTTCCGTCCACCTTCGACCGGTTTAAACACCACTCCACTCGCCCATTCACTGGGATTGGAGCCCTAAAAGAAGTCATCGAGGTGGAATTTGAAACCGATAGGTTGATGCATGTATTCCAAGATTTGGAGCAGAATCATGCCGGGAATGAGGAGGAAGAGAAGAAATTTGTGAGGACTATGAAGAAAGCCGATGATTCGAACGTCAACAACTCATAGAAATTTGTGAGGACTACAAAGAAAACCGATAGGTTGATGCATGTATTAAAGATTCCGTCCATAATTCTGATGCATGTATTAAAGATTACGTCAACAACTCTTTGGCCATTGATAGGTTGATGTTTTCATTTCTCTAAAATTTTGTTTGAGGATAATAATTTTATTTGTCATATATAATTTTCTGAAAATAGTGGTTTGCAATTATCAAATAGTTGCGAATAACTAGAATGAGGTGTTAGTAACAACGGCCACATCTTTTATGTGTGTGAGCTGAAAAAAAGGTGGAAAATCCAAAAATGAAATAAATAGAGCAAAATAGTGAGTATGATTTCATCAATATAGATAATCTTGTCGCCCTTCAAAGAAATTAAGAGTCTGTTTGGAAGGGCGGCGGCGCTCCCGTGAGTTTGCTCCAGCACCGGCGTCGTGGACCAGAGGTTAGGTGCGGCGGCGGAGAACAGCTATAACTTGCCGTTCGCAGAGGGTGGAGGTGGGAATGGCGGGGAAGGCGGAAAAATAAATTTTTCAGAAACTTCTTAAACTTTTAGGAGGAATTTTTAATAGAAACATTGACCACCGAGAAGAAAATACAAAGAAGGGGAAGAAACAGAGGAATTGCAGCACTATAAATCAGCCGCCGCGTTGGCCTCCGATATACTCTCGAGGAGCGGCCGCCACACTCCGACCCTCCCCCGCCTCCTTTCCCTCTCCGGCGCCATCACACAACCCTTCAATATCTCTCCCACAAAACCATCACCCCCACTCTGCTCCCTCTTCTTCCGGCTCGCCGACCTCCTCCTCGGCGGCGGCGGCGCCTTCTCCTCGGATGCCGGCACGAGGAAGTAGATCTTTCCTCTCTGAAGCTCGGCGGTCGGCGGGATGACGGCCACTCTGCACGAGGTGGCGACGGCGGATTCAGAAGCAGGGGAAGTGGATATGCGGAGCACGTGGTTGGGGTGCGCTTTCATGATGTCGCCGGCGCAAACGGCGTGGCTGATCTCTTCCACGTAGCCGCTGGTATGAACGATGCGGATCACGTCGAGCGAGCCGAAGGGGAGGATGCAGGAGATGCAGCACCTTATCATCTCCTTCATCGCCGCGCTCTGTTTCCGGTCTCTGTTTTGGCGCCTGCCGGAAATGTATTATGAACAAGCTACTGCGATCCGGTGCTGGGTGATGACTCACGAGCCCTAATTATATATGAAGTTATGGTGAGCATTAATTGTGCTTTTTTGTAAAAATCATAAAAATAAAACTAAAAATTATGGGTGGTGTTAAAGGCAAACCAGAATTGGCTATTGGCAAACCAATTTTTATGAGTTATTACGCGCCTTTTGAAAATACGCTTTGTACATGCATTTTTAGGAAAAGTGTTCAACACGAAAATTGTAGATCTCGTCGAGATCTACAACTTTCGTGTTGAACACTTTTCCTAAAAATGCACGCACAAGGAGTATTGTCGCCCTGATCGTAACTATAGCGAATTTTTTGAAAATACGCCTTGTACATGCATTTTCAGGAAAAGTGTTCAACACGAAAGTTGTAGATCTCGATGAGATCTACAATTATCTTGTCGAACACTTTTCCTCAAAAAGCATGTAAAAATAGTATTTTCAAAAGGCGAGTAATAATTCATAGAAATTGGTTTGCCAATAGCCAATTCTGGTTTGCCTTTAACACCACCCAAAATTATTTAGGGCGCATTTCGCGTGGCGCCTAATTTCATATGACGGCTTATTTCATGGAACGCCATTTTAGTGGTTCGTTTGTCGCTTGTTTTGCCAAAGTTGGTAACGCAAAATCAAACAATTTCACCGCATCACATTAAAAAAGGCAAAATTGCGTTTTGGAGCTGCGCGAATTAGAGGGTTACCAAACAAAATTTGTTTATCTTCTTCTTCCCTAATAGCTCTCGGATGAAATGGATGGCGGATCGGTTCGGTTCGATTTTATGTAAAATCGAAACCGAACCGAATTGCCTCGATTTTTACTTACTCAAAACCGAAACCAAACCGAAACTAATCGGTTCGGTTTTTTACATATCGGTTCAGTTTATTCATCATAAGCGGTTATACATCAAACATATGTTGATGCTAAGGTCCAAAACAAAAATAGCATAACTAATGACCACTATAAATCGTGCTACTTTTTGAAACTTCTAAAGATAACGATTTCACTACATCCTAGTTTTACAAGTACCACTTGGAGAAGATTTTATTACACAGTTCTATAAAATGAAAATACAAATCAAAACTATGCGTCATTCTATTCATGTCAAAATTCTATCAGATAAACAACTTTATTTAACAATTATTGAAAATACCACTTAAAGGCCCACTCTATTTCTGCCAGGACTCACAAACTTACCGACAAGCTTTAACAATTGAAACTTTCTAGATACAATAAACTCAATGACAATTAAACTCGGAATCAACTATAATTCATAGCTAAAATATTACAAGAATTAAATCTATAATATTTTAGCAATCTAAAGCAATTTATCTTTTAATAATATAGAATTTCCTCATTCATAAACTCGGAATCAGCTATAGTTATTAGTTGCACAACTTTAGATGATAATCTCAACCAAATGATGCTTCATAAAGCATCAACATGGTAGATAAAAACTATTTCAATTATAGAAATTCATAATCACAACAAAAGTCAATGCTCAAAATTTAAAACAATAACAAAAGTCAATGCTCAAATTTTAAAATAATAACAAAAGTCAAATAAATAACGTAATGCATAAAACCGAATGTAATGTTGTTCGCTAAAAGCCACGTGAATTTCACGCGAACAACCCTCATAAATTAATGTTGCTCCCTCGGTTCGATTCAGTTCAATCGGGGTTCCCATGGGGAAAATCGAACCGAAACGAATGGGGGTTGGTTTTCGACCCCTGAAAACCGAAACCGAACCGAACCGATCGGTTCGGTTTGAAATTTGGTTTGGTTTGGTCGGTTCAGCCAGGTTCGGTCGGTTTCGGTTTTTGACGCGCGCCCTTATCTGATATCAATGTGTTTGTTGCGGCTGTGGTGAACTAGATTTTTAGTCAGTGCGATGACGGAGGTGTTGCCGCAGAAAATCTTCACTCCCTTTTCTTCCTTCGTGTCTTCATCACAAATCTCCTTCTTAACACGCTGAAGCCAAAGGGCTTCACAGAGAACAACATTGAGAGCAATATATTCAGTCTCGGTGGTTAAGAGTGTTATACTTTGTTGCTTTCTTGAGCTACATGAGACTGGTTTCGATCCTAGGAAGAAGATGAAGCCACTTGTACTCTTCATGTCATTGATGTTGCCGGTCCAGTCAGAATCGGTGAAACCCATTTGCTCGTCTTCTTCTTCTTTCTGAAACATTATTCCAGTGGACTTGATCCCTTGCAGGTAGCGAAGGATTCGTTTTCCCACAACGAGATGTGTCTTGCTAGGGTTACTCACAAATCGAGCAATGATGTTGACTGCGTTCTCAATGTCCGGCCGAGTATTTGTGAGATAAATGAGGGAGCCAACCAGGCTTTTATATTCTTCTTTGTTTATTTCCCCCCTCTTCAACCTTCGAACACAATTTCTCAGTGGTTGACATGGGAGCGAGAGCAGGATTATAGTCTTCCGTCTTAAATTTCTTTAAGAGGCTTTTAATGTAGCGTTCCTGTGAGAGAAAAATTCCGTCCGGGGTGTTTGATTAGCATTCCAAAAAAGAACTTAATGGGACCGAGGTCGATCATCTCATAAGAGATCTTCATCTTTTCTTTGAACGCATTGATGATGGTGATGTTGTTTCCGGTTACTAAGAGATCATCGACATATAAACATACTATGGTGAGACCATGGGCATCCATCTTTATGTAAAGAGACGGTTCATTCATGCTCTGGGTGAAGCCTTCATGAATGAAGAAGTTGCTTATGTTAGTATGTCATGCCCGTGGAACTTGCTTAAGGTCGTCGAGAGCTTTGTGTAATTTGTATACCTTCTTCTCCTCTCCCCTCTTCTCATAACCAGGGGGTTGACTAACATATACGTCCTCACTTAATTGCCCGTTTAGAGAAGCTGATTTCACACTAGTTGAAACACTGGATACTGGGACTGAGCTGCAATGGAAAGTAGTAGGTGTATGGTGGTCATCCTGGAAACAGGGATGAACGTTTCATCATATATAATTTTCCCCTGCTCTCTCAGAATATCCCTTAGCCACTATTCTCACTTAATACTTGATTGCTTTTCCTTATTCATTCTCTTTTATTTTATACACCCACTTTAGTCCTATGATCTCTCTATTGGAAGGTCTTGCGACTAAGGTCCAGGTTGCATTCTTCTTTATGGCTAACAGCTCTTCCTCCATAGATATGCACCATTCTTTCACTTTGACAGCCTCTTCAAAGCTAACATGAAAAGATATAGAGAAGGCAATTTCTCCGTTGGTGTAGATATCTTCAATCGATCGAGTCCGTCTGGGCGATGTTGAATCAGAATCCTCTGAGACATAGTCTTATGACTCCTATGATTCATTGCCTTGGATGGAGAAGGGTGGAAGCCCTATCTCAACCGACAGAGAGGGGGTTAGATGTAGAGTTTTTGAGCCCAAGTCCTAGTCCCATTCTCTTCTTCGTTGACGCTAACATCTCGTGAGAGGATCAACTTGTTGCTAAACGGCTCTAACAGACAGTAGGATTTGCTTTGATAGCAATATTCGAGTAAAATGCACTTCAAGCTTGTTTCTTCTAGCTTGTCTCTCTTGGGTTTGGTCTTGTGAGCATAAGCTATAGACCCAAAGATTTTAAGATGAGGAATATTTGGTACCTGATTGTAAAGTGTCTGATATGGTGTTGAGTTTGGAAGAGCCTTTGTAGGTACTCTGTTGAGGATGTATGTTGTTGTCATGGTAGCCTCTGCCCAGAAGAATTTGGGGCAGGATTTGGTGAGGAGCAATGTTCTTACCATTTCCATGATTGTTCGATTTTCTTATTCTACGACTCCATTTTGTTGAGGGGTGTGAGGTGTTGTCAACTCTCTCTGAATGCCCTGTTCTTGACAGAACTGGGTGAATTCATTAAATGTCTTTATTCTTCTCTCTTGCTGATTTTCTATTTGTGGTTTGTAAACTTTGAATTGCCCAAATGCATCTGATTTATACTCCAGGAAATGGATCCACATGAATCTGCTAAAATCACCAACTAGGAGCATAAAGTAGCATTTTCCTCCTACCGAGGGCGCGCTTGCAGGTCCTAAAGGTCCACATGAATGAGTTCGAGTGGAGAGGTTGCCCGTCTTTGAGCCTCCAGAGGGAAAGGGAGACAACGTGCTTTCCCCCTTGCACAACAATCACAGTGAGTGTGTTGGAATTTAAGAAGTGACAAACCTTCAACTAGCTGCAGTTGTTGAATGGTCTTGAGAGATGAGTAATTTATGTGTCCTAGCCGATGATGCCAGGGGATTTCTTGAGATTGAGTGCCTTCTTCACAGCAGGTGAGAGCACTTGATCTTGATGGGTTTAAGTATAAAGTGAAAATGTTGTTGTGGTTCATCTCAGCTGAGGCTAGAGTGATCACTGTTGTTCTCCCTCTCAATTATATAACATAAGTTGTCATCAAAAACAACTTTGTATCCCTTCCTTAGAAGCTGCCCGATGCTTCGTAAGTTTTGTGTTATGCTTGGCACAAACCGAACATTGGTTATCAGTTTGTGCTCACCTTCATCAGTTTGGATAGAGATAATTCTTCTCCCTTCAATCTTCTCATTCTTTCCTTCCCCAAGTATTACTTTAGATTTGAAATTCTCATCAAGCTGGGTGAAGGAAACCTGGTTGTTCACCGTATGGCTTGAGCAACCCGAGTCAATAAATCATAGGAAATTATTGCACTCATGTGGATCCATCTTGTGGGTGTACAAATAATGGGGTTGTTCGATTTCTGTGACATTGACCTCCTCTTTTGGTCTATACAAACATTTTTTTCTCAGAATGGTTTTGCACCTTACACTTCTTACATCTGAAGAAACACTCCTTTGTGTCATGGTTCTGTTTCTTACAAATGAGAAAGAGCATGGGCTCACCAGGCTGTTTAGAAAGTTTGGGTTTGTTTTGATGTTTTTTGAAAGTTTGTGAAAGGGTTTTTACCGTCTTTTCTCCATCTAATTTCTTACCTTCGCCAGGTCTGTTCGTCATAAGATTTATTTTAGTTTGAAAGGCTTTTTTAAGAGAGGGGGCATCTCGATAGAGTAAATCCTCATGAGATTGTAACGACCCCATTACTTTAGTGGTTTTCAAGGTTTCAATGCCATGTGCTTCACGTACGGCAATGACAATGTGATTGTATGTGTTTGGAAGAGAACGGAATACCTTGTCTAAAACTTGTTGCTCATCAAGTGCGCTGCTGAGGTTTCTTCTCTAGTTAACAAGTCCTGAGATTTTGGCAAAGTATTCTTTGACTCGTTCTCCTTCCTTCTTTTTCAAATCATCAAAATTTCTTTGAAGGAAATGTAGTTTTATTTTCACTATCTTTTTTGATCCCTTATATTAATTTTCAAGTCGACTCTCAGCCTCCTTAGCTAATTTGGAGCCCATGATGCGTGGGTATATGTTGTTACTGACAGCTTGTTGAATCAGATGCAGGGAGTGTGAGTCCCTCATTTGATCCTCTTTTGAGACTTTTGGTGGTTCTCCTCCTGGAGATTTCTGAGTTGGGATCATGTCAGTGCCGAAATGTCTCAAAGATCTTGGGATTGGAGTAATGTCTCCATTTTGTCACACCAAAAATCGTATAACTCACTGGATGAAAGTGGGGATGATGGAATGGAAGTAGCCGGGAGCAGAGCACGTAGATGATGATGCCATGACTATGAGATTTGCGCTGATTTTGCCTCCCCAGAGCTCTGATACCACTGATAGGAATCAAAGAGGGAAATAATAAGAAACTAGGAAACAGAGTTGTTGAAACCGAGACTTGCGAACAAGACTTAGTTTCTGTGGAGTTCGGGGCCCTCAGCTAGCCGAGGGGCAACCAATCCTTACTCCTCCCAAGGGAGAGCTCTAGGTTGAAGGTGTTGGAACTAGGGACTGGACCAAGGGCTTAGTGGGGAGGTCCCGCCACATACCCGGAAGCCCCTCAGGAACTTCCCCTCCCAAGCCACTACTAAGCTTGGGCACCACTGGAGGCTCTCCTCACCCCCCTAGAGAGACTTGGGGAGGGAGAGAGAGGGAGAGAGCTAGCCTAGAATGAGATCCCTCCAAATGGTGCCCCCTTGGTCCTATTTATAGGATTTCTGAAGTTGGGCTGCAAATAGCCGAAAACTGGTCTGCCAGATTACCAAAATACCCTTGAACTGGGCTGCAGATAGCCAAATCCCGCTGCTCTTGGACTGCGAATAACCAAAACTGGACTGCGAATAGCCAAATCCCGCTACTCTTGGGCGCTAAACGCAGACCGCCTACCCGGCAAGGTTCTGGGCGAGCCGGAGGCCTCCCGCCCCTCCCGGCTTGCCCCCACAAGGGTGTGGGTGAGCCGGAGGCCCCCCGGCCCTCCCGGCTCGCCCCCACAAGGGTCTGGGCGAGCCGGAGGCCTCCCGGCTCGCCCCCACAAGGGTGTGGGCGAGCCGGAGGCCTCCCGACCCTCCCGGCTCGCCCCCACAAGGGTGTGGGCGAGCCGGAGGCCTCCCGGCTCGCCCCCACAAGGGTGTGGGCGAGCCGGAGGCCTCCCGGCCCTCCCGGCTCGCCCCCACAAGGGTGTGGGCGAGCCGGAGGCCCCCCGGCCCTCCCGGCTCGCCCCCACAAGGGTGTGGGCGAGCCGGAGGCCTCCCGGCTCTCCCGGCTCGCCCCCACAAGGGTGTGGGCTAGCCGGAGGCCTCCCGGCCCTCCCGGCTCGCCCCCACAAGGGTGTGGGGGAGCCGGAGGCCTCCCGGCCCTCCCAGCTCGCCCCCACAAGGGTGTGGGCGAGCCAGAGGCCCCCCGGCCCTCCCAGCTCGCCCCCATAAGGGTGTGGGCGAGCCGGAGGACTCCCGGCCCTCCCAGCTCGCCCCCACAAGGGTGTGGGCGAGCCGGAGGCCCCCCGGCCCTCCCAGCTCGCCCCCACAAGGGTGTGGGCGAGCCGGAGGCCCCCCGGCCCTCCCAGCTCGCCCCCACAAGGGTGTGGGCGAGCCGGAGGCCTCCCGGCCCTCCCGGCTCGCCCCCACAAGGGTCTGGGCGAGCCGGAGGCCTCCCGGCCCTCCCGGCTCGCCCCCACAAGGGTGTGGGCGAGCCGGAGGCCTCCCGGCCCTCCCGGCTCGCCCCCACAAGGGTGTGGGCGAGCCGGAGGCCTCCCGGCCCTCCCAGCTCGCCCCCACAAGGGTCTGGGCGAGCCGGAGGCCTCCCGGCCCTCCCAGCTCGCCCCCACAAGGGTCTGGGCGAGCCGGAGGCCTCCCGGCCCTCCCGGCTCGCCCCCACAAGGCTCTGGGCGAGCCGGAGGCCTCCCGGCCCTCCCCGGCTCGCCCTCACAAGGCTTTGGGCGAGTCGGAGGCCTCTCGGCCCTCCCCGGCTCGCCCTCACAAGGGAACAGTCCTGGGATGCGCCCCTCAGACTCGACTCCCTCCAAATGCTCACCCCTCCTCCTCCCGGGGTCGCGTCATTTGAAAATATTGGGCCTAAAAATATCTTGGGCCTCGGGGGCCCACTCGGCGAATACAGGGTTGTACACAATCCCCGCTCTTTTCGAGCGTGGCTCACGCTCGGAAAGAAATGTCCAACCCTGCATATTCGACGAGTGTCGCTGGGAATCCGGTTATTGGTGATATCTTGGAAAAGCCACAGCGCCTCCCCGAGAGGTTCCCCAACCTTGCCGGCTAGCGAGAGCCCGGCTAGCTGAGCCACCTCGGGGAAAAACACAGCCTCCCCGAGAGGCCTTCCTACCCTGCCGGCTAGTGAGAGTCGGGCTAGTGGAGCCACCTCGGGGGAAAAACACTTAGCCTCCCTGAGAGGCCTTCCTACCCTGCCGGCTACTGAGAGCCCGGCTAACGGAGCCACCTCGGGGGGAAAAATACTTAAGAGAATTTTCGGCCACTGAGCGGTTCCTGACCCTGCCAGCTAGGTGAGAGCCTGGTCAGCGGGCCAGCATCGATGCTAAGTACTTTCCTTCTTGCCCCCGAGCGGTTCCCGGCCCTGTCAGCTAGATGGGAGCCTGGTCAGCGGACCAGCATCGGGACTAAATACTTGAAACTTTCCTGTCACCGAGCGATCCTCGGACCTGCCAGCTTGATGGGAGCCCGGCCAGCGGGCCAGCATCGGGACTAAGTACTTGAAACTTTCCTGTCACCGAGCGATCCTCGGACCTGCCAGCTTGATGGGAGCCCGGCCAGCGGGCCAGCATCGGGACTAAGTACTTGAAACTTTCCTGTCACCGAGCGATCCTCGGACCTGCCAGCTTGATGGGAGCCTGGTCAGCGGGCCAGCATCGGGACTAAATACTTGAAACTTTCCTGCCACCGAGCGATCCTCGGACCTGCCAGCTTGATGAGAGCCTGGTCAGCGGGCCAGCGTCGGGACTAAATACTTCTAGGAGCGAGCTCTAATAGTGGTGGACATAGGGTCGACACACTTCTAGGAGCGAGCTCTACTAGTGGTGGACATAGGGCCGACACACTTCTAGGAGAGAGCTCTACTAGTGGTGGACATAGGGTCGACACACTTCTAGGAGCGAGCTCTACTAGTGGTGGACATAGGGTCGACACACTTCTAGGAGCGAGCTCTACTAGTGGTGGACATAGGGTCGACACACTTCTAGGAGCGAGCTCTACTAGTGGTGGACATAGGGTCGACACACTTCTAGGAGCGAGCTCTACTAGTGGTGGACATAGGGTCGACACACTTCTAGGAGCGAGCTCTACTAGTGGTGGACATAGGGTCGACACACTTCTAGGAGCGAGCTCTACTAGTGGTGGACATAGGGCCGACACACTTCTAGGAGCGAGCTCTACTAGTGGTGGACATAGGGTCGACACACTTCTAGGAGTGAGCTCTACTAGTGGTGGACATAGGGTCGACACACTTCTAGGAGCGAGCTCTACTAGTGGTGGACATAGGGTCGACACACTTCTAGGAGCGAGCTCTACTAGTGGTGGACATTGGGTCGACACACTTCTAGGAGCGAGCTCTACTAGTGGTGGACATAGGGTCGACACACTTCTAGGAGCGAGCTCTACTAGTGGTGGACATAGGGTCGACACTCTTCTAGGAGCGAGCTCTACTAGTGGTGGACATAGGGTCGACACACTTCTAGGAGCGAGCTCTACTAGTGGTGGACATAGGGTCGACACACTTCTAGGAGCGAGCTCTACTAGTGGTGGACATAGGGTCGACACACTTCTAGGAGCGAGCTCTACTAGTGGTGGACATAGGGTCGACACACTTCTAGGAGCGAGCTCTACTAGTGGTGGACATAGGGTCGACACACTTCTAGGAGCGAGCTCTACTAGTGGTGGACATAGGGTCGACACACTTCTAGGAGCGAGCTCTACTAGTGGTGGACATAGGGTCGACACACTTCTAGGAGCGAGCTCTACTAGTGGTGGACATAGGGTCGACACACTTCTAGGAGCGAGCTCTACTAGTGGTGGACATAGGGTCGACACACTTCTAGGAGCGAGCTTTACTAGTGGTGGACATAGGGTCGACACACTTCTAGGAGCGAGCTCTACTAATGGTGGACATAGGGTCGACACACTTCTAGGAGCGAGCTCTACTAGTGGTGGACATAGGGTCGACACACTTCTAGGAGCGAGCTCTACTAGTGGTGGACATAGGGTCGACACACTTCTAGGAGCGAGCTCTACTAGTGGTGGACATAGGGTCGACACACTTCTAGGAGCGAGCTCTACTAGTGGTGGACATAGGGTCGACACACTTCTAGGAGCGAGCTCTACTAGTGGTGGACATAGGGTCGACACACTTCTAGGAGCGAGCTCTACTAGTGGTGGACATAGGGTCGACGCACTTCTAGGAGCGAGCTCTACTAGTGGTGGACATAGGGTCGACACACTTCTAGGAGCGAGCTCTACTAGTGGTGGACATAGGGTCGACACACTTCTAGGAGCGAGCTCTACTAGTGGTGGACATAGGGTCGACACACTTCTAGGAGCGAGCTCTACTAGTGGTGGACATAGGGTCGACACACTTCTAGGAGCGAGCTCTACTAGTGGTGGACATAGGGTCGACACACTTCTAGGAGCGAGCTCTACTAGTGGTGGACATAGGGTCGACACACTTCTAGGAGCGAGCTCTACTAGTGGTGGACATAAGGTCGACACACTTCTAGGAGCGAGCTCTACTAGTGGTGGACCTTTTCCTCCCTGTCCCGAGCGGTTCCCGGCCCTGCCAGCTAGGTGGGAGCCTGGTCCGCGGGCCAGCATCAGGACTAAATACTTGTGACTTCCTTGTCCCCGAGCGATCCTCGGACCTGCCAGCTTGATGGGAGCCTGGTCAGCGGGCCAGCATCGGGACTAAATACTTTCTTCCCTGCCCTCGAGCGGTTCCCGGCCCTGCCAGCTAGGTGGGAGCCTGGTCAGCGGGCCAGCATCGAGGCTAAGCATTCTCTTCCCCGCCCTCGAGCGGTTCCTGACCCTGCCAGCTAGGTGGGAGCCTGGTCAGCGGGCCAGCATCGGGGCTACATATTTTTGAAAAACTTTCATTATATTTAACCATCCTAGTACATGTTGGAAAAACTAGACATGGAAACGGAACATAGCATTACACGAACTTAAGGCTAGAAAATGAAACTTAAGTATGGAAGCCGAACTGAGCCTCCCACTCCCAGTCTTGGTCTTCCTTGACTTCTTCCGGCAGTTGTTGATGTTGCCCTGGACCCCTCGCATCCTTCATCTCTGAGAACTCAGGGTAAGTGAACGTCGCGTGACCCTCCTCCTGGTGGAAGTCGCAGTAGGGTGACTCCACCCTACCCCTTCCTTTCCTTCTTCTTCCTGATTTTCTGATTCTCCTCCGTCTACCCCCACCAATCTCCATGGTTTGCTGAGGTGGTGGAGGGGGTGTGTTTGGTCCCGGCCTCCACCTCGGGCGGTTGGATCTTTTTCTTTTGAAGTCCTTACTTCCTTGCTCTCGCGGAGTCGAATTGTTGACCTCTGCGTTCGCCGGGCTATTGGATAGCCTCCACCCGAGGTGGTCTCGACCATCAACATTCACTTGGTTTCTTTTGGGGTGGGGCGAGTGGGGGTCGGATGCCTCCCTGCTCGCCCCCTTTTGGGACTGTGCTGGAAGAGACGGGGCGAGCTGGGACAGTGCCTTCCCCCTGAGCTCGCCCCCTTGAGGGGCTGGGGCGAGCTGGGAGGGCGCCCCCCTCCTGAGCTCGCCCCCTTGAGGGGCTGGGGCGAGCTGGGAGGGCGCCCCCTCCTGAGCTCGCCCCCTTGAGGGTGGGCGAGTGGGGGTATGGCACCTCCCCACTCCCCCCTCACCGGTATCTCCTTTCTGAACTGCTGGCCGAGAGTTCCCTCCTCCACCTGCTGGGGCGGGACCTCCGAACCATCTCCTCTTCTGCCTACGGCCGTCGTGGCGAAGGCGATCTGCAAGGTCTGCATGACCTCTCGCTTGAAGCTTTCAAACATCTCCAACGTCACTCCAGCCACCGGGGGCTGCGAATGACCTGGGTCGGAACTTCCTCCACCTCCGTCCATGGAGCTCATCTCGAGAGTTTCGTGAATCGGTCACACTCCACGCTCACCGCACCATGTGTTGAAACCGAGACTTGCGAACAAGACTTAGTTTCTGTGGAGTTCGGGGCCCTCAGCTAGCCGAGGGGCGACCAATCCTTACTCCTCCTGTCACAACCCGCATTTTCTCAGGAATTAAGAATATCAGAGGAAGAGAAAATACGCGTCATGATGCCACGTCATGCAGGAGACAACTGCAGACGCTCAGGAGGGATCCTATTACTTGATAATTGGAAACATGATTGCATGATAATCATTATTTGAAATCATTTATTAGGGTTTAGAGTAAGAACTGTGTCTCTCAGCTCGTGGATCAACTAGTCCACAGAGAAAATTATATATGTAACTGCAGCGGAAAACACTTGATTTAGTTCATTTAAGGTCCTATATGCACGTGAAGGCAGGACATAAAGTGGATGATATGCACTTATCTAGGCGTAGTATAAGTATAGAAAATATCTTTAGGTGACTTTAAATTTAAGGGTTTCAGTTAAAAGAATGTGATATGAAGATGAAGAAAATCATTTTATAACTATAATGCACCTAACATAAATCATTCCCAGAGAGGAAGGTACATCAGATCTAAAAGCAGTGGCATAAACTGGCAAATAATCTATAAAGTATCAGAGAGGCACAATGGGCGTCAACAACCTGACACCAACCCATTGGCTCCAAAAGAAAATAGCATGTCTGAACACTAGAAGGAAACTAACAACAGCTACAACTACCTCGCAGTAGCGGGGTAAACAGCAGCTAGAAACTCTGAACTTCAGGCTACACCACTAGCCGCTACGGCTCTGAACCTGAGGCATTCAATAAACAAAGAACGCCTCAGCAAGGGAATTGCAAGTGGCAAGAAACAAGGAAAAACAAATAATTAAGGCATACGGGGTACCAACCCAAGCCTGATTCACTGAAAGAGAAGCTCTGAAACAAGGAGCTAAGCAAAGCACCAAGTGCAATCAAATATCATAAGTAGGAACAAGCATCATTTAATTATCTTGCAATTTTTAATACATGAGACTGATCAGCTCAAAATAAACGGGAGCGGTTACTTACCTCCGCAACCCAAGCCCAAAACGAGTGGGGGTGTCTCTAGGCCCAACCACCCAAACACGGCCCTCGGGACCACAAGCCAAGCCTGCGGTTCACCTTTAAAATGGCCACCGTGCAAGGCTACAATAGAAACCCCACTGTCCCCCAAACACCACTACCGTGTAAGGCTAAAGACAGTGGTCTATATTAATTAAATTTTAATTTAAAACACGGGACGAAGCCCGAGAAACAATCACCAAGAAAGTACCCTAAGAGATAGGGTCCAAGCAAGGTACACACCGATCAGGACGAATCATAGGTGAAACCAAGGATTTGCAAGATCACAGCAGGTTTAGAACTTAGATAGGAGTTAAACATGAGCAAGGACGCAATGCAGATATTAGCAACTTCACTGCATACTGTTAACAACACAAGGCTCCAATAGCGAGGAGAAGTCAGAGACATAGCTCAAGACGAATCGTAAGAGTAAACTCAACGTTATCAGACCATCAGGAGTAAAGGATTCAAGTAAGAGGAATTCAAGATCAGGAGCACCGAAGGGACACTGGCAATTACTCTGGTGCACTAGAGAGGACACAAGATTAAAACATGGAAATCGCAACGAAATCACATCAAACGCGATCTTCCAAGACGAAAACATGGAGGGCAACACCAAGGTTCCTCGAGAAATGAAAAGGGCAAGGAATCGAGGACATAACTCGAACACTAGGGAACAAAGGGCTGAGGACAAAGTTTTCGAGGACTCCATAGACAGAACAGAACCTCACGAGATATCAAAGAGTGCAGGTATGACATTTCACGAGAAATCCAGAAGAAATTCAAAGGGCAGAGACTGTCATGTCTTGAGACATCAAAGGCAGAGACAGCCATGTCTTGAGACATCAAAGAGGCAAAGACAGCCATGTCTTGAGACATGCAAAGGCAAAGACAGCCATGTCTTGAGACATGCAAAGGCAAAGACAGCCATGTCTTGAGACATGCAAAGGCAAAGACAGCCATGTCTCGAGACATGCAAAGGCAAAGACAGCCATGTCTTGAGACATGCAAAGGCAAAGACAGCCATGTCTTGAGACATGCAAAGGCAAAGACAGCCATGTCTGGAGACATGCAAAGGCAAAGACAGCCATGTCTCGAGACATGCAAAGACAAAGACAGCCATGTCTCGAGACATGCAAAGGCAAAGACAGCCATGTCTTGAGACATGCAAAGGCAAAGACAGCCATGTCTTGAGACATGCAAAGGCAAAGACAGCCATGTCTCGAGACATGCAAAGGCAAAGACAGCCATGTCTTGAGACATGCAAAGGCAAAGACAGCCATGTCTCGAGACATCCAAAGGCAAAGACTGAGGAGGAGAAAATCAAGGGGAGGTTCTAAATCATAAGTTACTACACCAAACACCCAAAACTCTTGCTAATTAGCATGACAAGAGCTCAAAACGAGCAAACCAACCGTCAAAAGAATCAAGAGAGAAAGAGGAAGAAACCACTTGCCTTAACCTTGCAAAACTCGCCTAGCTCCGCTCCGAAAGCCAAGGTAACTCCCGAGCACGAAGACCTGGAGCGCTAAGGACCGAAAGGAAGAGTTAGGTCATTTCCATAACTCCAAAACTTCCACAAAGAAGAACAAGCTTACCACTAAGACGAAGATCTCGCCGAGAGCTTTCCAAATCTTCAAACCAAACTCGATTCCGACCACCATAGCCCTAGAAATCGCCGGTTGAAAGCTCTCCGAAGCTCCGCTCTCGCCCTAACCCTCGGCGGCTTCTTTTGATCGAGGAAAATGAAGATGAATAGGGAAGGGAAGGATTTTAGGCTTATATATAAACCTAATTTATTATTTAAATAATTAATTAATCCTTCAAAATACTTAAAACTGCGAGGGCGACCAAAACACCTCAGATTTCTACGAAATTCGCACCCTAACTAAAACACGGCGCTACGAATCCAACGGCGAAGTCAGAATTCAATTCCGACAAGCCAAACTCCGGATAAAGCCTCCTGAAGCTAAAATCTTGATAATTACTCCAAACCTTCACTTTAACTCGAAACGACGCGAAATCTCGCACGCTCGATCTGAATCACGAGCTCCAACTAAGCTAAGGCTCGAAACACTACCAAAAGAGCTGACGTAACGCCCTTACGCCAAAATTACGTCACAACGAGTACGTAAAATAATTGACGAAAATCAGGGGCGTTACAGTCACTCCCCCTAAAAGGAAGTTTCGTCCCGAAACTTGAAATCCAAAGATCTAGAAAGATACAGAATCAAATCCAAAGATTAAATGGCAGCAGGATTTCCCGAAAACTGCTACTATACGCAAAATCCATTTATCCAAGATGCTTAACACAAGCTCCATCATAAATCACAAAGTAACAATCTATTCGCATCTTCCAAAATTTGATTCATTAATTCCGCCTGACCGAGGCATAAACCTAGAATTCTAACCCGACACACGGCTTAAAGGGCACACCAAGCAATCTGACGACTTCTTCCAAATAAAGCTCTGCTATTTCTCCATAGAATATCCGATCTTAAATCGCACAAAGAGAGCATTCTTTGCCAAACCGACAACTGGGACCCATACAGAATCATGTTCTCTGGGGAATCTAGGTAACAAAATCCATTGAAATACTTTCCCACCTCCCACTGGAACATCCCACGGGGTCAAACTACCTCCAGGCCTAATCGATCTACCTTAACGCGCTAGCAGGTATAACATTCCAAAAACACAATTGGCTAAATCATTCTCATATCTGACTGCCAACAATCGGTTATCAACCAAAATCACGCGCCTCACTACAGATCTTTGTTCGAATAACCTCAAACGCGGAAATACAACATCTACTCCGGTACTCAAGGTATTTCATCATTAAATAAGAAAAATATAGAAAGTCTCCTTTTTCTCAATCCTTCTCCGGAGATGCTGCGAGTCAGGATCTTCCTTCTGATGCAATTCTACAAGGGCAAACCAAGAAGGCTCTTCAACCTCTAAGCTCGAAGGCGCGATACAACTACCGATTGAGATAAACATCAACATAAACTCCTCTACTAGGGACTGCACTGAGAGGATGAAGATATGTGCGGTCTTTCTACCCAGGGCATCGGCCACCACATTGACCTTACCCGGATGGTACATAATATCCACTTCATAATCCGCCATATACTCCAACCACCTCCGCTGGCGCAGATTCAGCTCCTTCTGGGTGAAGACATATTTCAGACTCTTAAGATCCGTATAAATCTTGCATGACGCTCCATAAAGAAGATGTCTCCAAAGCTTCAAAGCATAGATCACTGCGGCGAACTCTAAGTCATGCATAGAGTAATTCTTTTCATGAACTTTCAACCGTCTAGACCAATCAACGATCACCTTTCCTTCTCGCACCAAAACACGACCTAAACCAAAAGAGATGCGTACACAAAACAGCATTCTCAACTCCTTCGATCGGCAAGGCCAACACCGGAGCACTACACAAACACCTCTTTGATTCTCGAAAAGCTCCTTCGCACTAACCTCTCCAAACAAAAATGGCATTCTTCTGGATAAACTTGGTTAAAGGTGCCGACAGCACTGAAAATCCTTGAACAAGCGGTTCATCAAGATTAAAAACGCAAAGGGTGCATTGCAAGAAGACAAGCACCAGGCTCCAAAACAGAACGAACTCCACGCCTCTAACCGGCGGGAGACCAGGAAGATCATCAGGAAAAACAACAGGAAACTCTCGCACCACCAGGACATCCTCGATACGCGGTGAACGCCTAACAGTTTCTACCACAGAAACAAGGTAAGCCAACAACCGGAATCTAACAGCTTCCGAGCACACACCGCAGAAAATATCGGGGAACACTGGCACAGAGATCCTAGGAAATACTCAAGGGATGTCCGCATTAAACTGGACAACAAGTCCTAACCCAAAATCACGACAGAGTCTTCTAGATTCAATACCTTAAGATCAGCAAAAGTCAACAAATCTCCTAAGAGAACGGGCAACTCCGGACGCACAGGTTCGAGGATACCAAAATACCAAAAGGAAACTAAATGAGGAACGAATCGATGCCCAACTCAGGGGTCAAACGGTGACGCTCAACGAATTCCTTGCTACAAACGAAAAGGGCAGCACCCGAATCGAAAAGAACACACGCTCAACAACGCTTTACCTTAAATCTCCCCATAAGCGCGAAAAGAGAAACTAGTTTAATTCAGCGAAATTAAGATCAAGTCAAAACTTAACAGCTAACTCGAAGGTCTAACCTGCGATTACTTGGGTCGAAGACTGCTCTTGCTCCTGGGTCAACACATTCATCTTTCCTCTTCCTTCATCCTGATTGCGACGGCAACACAGCTCGAAGCGGGACTTGGCTGCAACTGGGGTTGAATCAGTGGGCATTGGAACTTCATGTGCCCCTTCTGCTTGCACTGGAAGCAGACTTTATCTTTGGTCCAACACTGGGCCACATCATGCCCCTTCTGCTTGCACAACAGGCAACACACCTCTCCCAAAGGAGTACTCTTGATCTCCAACACTCGCTGCTTCTTCTGAACACCTTTCCCCTTAAAACACTTTTCAAACGGATGGCCAGAGCGGCCACCGAAACTGCAGACATCGCCGCTTCTCTTCTTTGAAGCGGGGCTAGATACCTTGGGGCCTTCCCCCTCTTCGACTTTTCTCTTGCCCTTTCTCGTCAAAGCGCCTTCATTCTTGGCGTTAACGATGGCCTCGGCTTTCAAAGCTGCTTCCACTGCCTCAGCATAGCTCTCCCATCCATGAGCACCGGCTACATGCTGACTCTCATTACGAAGTCCTTCCAGGGATTGCTTCACTCTTCCTTCCTCTGAAGTTACTAGACCTAGAGCAAACCTGCTCGGCTTTCTAGGTTCAATCACAAATTCACTAACAGTGAATTGCCTCTGCTCCGGGCGCAGCAAATCATTCACCAAACAGTCTTGCTCAACCGACGACCGAAACTCCTTTAACAACATCGCCTTGAACGACTCCCACGAACATCCATCTACGAGGTTCTCCAATTCCCTAATCCACCAGCTCTTAACAAGACCCTTCAGCTGGTAAGCGGCGACTGCTACCTTTTGGCCCGCAGAGATTCCTGAGTACTTAAAAATATCCTCGATGGAAACCAACCAGTCATCCAAAGCTACGAAATCAGCTCTTCCGCCAAACGTAGGGGGTATTAATCGCTGAAAATGCGATATAACGTCCATTTCCGGAAGCATCTCTACAGGGGGAAACAAGGGAGCAGGAGGAGTAGGTACGGTCTGTCCTACTACTGGGGCCTGCGCTACGAATTGCTGCCTAGCACCGGCAGACAACAACAACTCAACCTGCGATTGCAGCGCAACCACCTGCTTGGACAGAGTCTCAAAACTTTGTTGCAGACTCTCAATCACGGCTTCACTCAAAGCACCGGAAGACTCGCCTTCAAATTGGGGAGTCGACCTAAACGCAACACGCTTCGGCGCCATCACTACTAAAATGCATAAACCTCTAATCAAAACTCAGCCCTACACTAGAACTACACTGCTTGGTTCAGAACATACATATACAGATACTTTCCATTGCCACCACCTTTCTCTGGGATTTTCATGATGCTATGCTAAATTTGGGGATGATACCATATCATCCCTCTTGACTCATATGCAAGGGTCATGAATGCATGAATGTTCTATTCATTTGAAAATCATGTGTGCACATATGTCATCATGTAAATCTTTAGCTTGGCACGTGTGCTTATGCAATGCTACATAAGGTATGTTGTGCTATGCAGTCTAATAAAGGCCTTAATGCATGTTATGAGCGGCGTACACATGAAATATTATGCATCCCATACTACATAATATCGCATGTAACGAAAAAGAAAACGTGCTAATGGGCATCCATGTGATGGTGGTTATGCATCCCATACTACATAACCGTCACATGTTGCCACCTATGGTGGATCCATATACAAACACATATTATGCATCCCATACTACATAATATGCCCCGTATACTTCTTATCATGCTATGAGTGTAGTGTTCGTGCTTCGGCCAAGACGTACTGATGACACATCGGTGTGTGTATGCAATGAAACCAAACAACTAAACTATATCAGAATTTGTTGCCCGACCAACTGGTCGAACAACCTAGCTCTGATACCAACTGTCACAACCCGCATTTTCTCAGGAATTAAGAATATCAGAGGAAGAGAAAATACGCGTCATGATGCCACGTCATGCAGGAGACAACTGCAGACGCTCAGGCGGGATCCTATTACTTGATAATTGGAAACATGATTGCATGATAATCATTATTTGAAATCATTTATTAGGGTTTAGAGTAAGAACTGTGTCTCTCAGCTCGTGGATCAACTAGTCCACAGAGAAAATTATATATGTAACTGCAGCGGAAAACACTTGATTTAGTTCATTTAAGGTCCTATATGCACGTGAAGGCAGGACATAAAGTGGATGATATGCACTTATCTAGGCGTAGTATAAGTATAGAAAATATCTTTAGGTGACTTTAAATTTAAGGGTTTCAGTTAAAAGAATGTGATATGAAGATGAAGAAAATAATTTTATAACTATAATGCACCTAACATAAATCATTCCCAGAGAGGAAGGTACATCAGATCTAAAAGCAGTGGCATAAACTGGCAAATAATCTATAAAGTATCAGAGAGGCACAATGGGCGTCAACAACCTGACACCAACCCATTGGCTCCAAAAGAAAATAGCATGTCTGAACACTAGAAGGAAACTAACAACAGCTACAACTACCTCGCAGTAGCGGGGTAAACAGCAGCTAGAAACTCTGAACTTCAGGCTACACCACTAGCCGCTACGGCTCTGAACCTGAGGCATTCAATAAATAAAGAACGCCTCAGCAAGGGAATTGCAAGTGGCAAGAAACAAGGAAAAATAAATAATTAAGGCATACGGGGTACCAACCCAAGCCTGATTCACTGAAAGAGAAGCTCTGAAACAAGGAGCTAAGCAAAGCACCAAGTGCAATCAAATATCATAAGTAGGAACAAGCATCATTTAATTATCTTGCAATTTTTAATACATGAGACTGATCAGCTCAAAATAAACGGGAGCGGTTACTTACCTCCGCAACCCAAGCCCAAAACGAGTGGGGTGTCTCTAGGCCCAACCACCCAAACACGGCCCTCGGGACCACAAGCCAAGCCTGCGGTTCACCTTTAAAATGGCCACCGTGCAAGGCTACAATAGAAACCCCACTGTCCCCCAAACACCACTACCGTGTAAGGCTAAAGACAGTGGCCTATATTAATTAAATTTTAATTTAAAACACGGGACGAAGCCCGAGAAACAATCACCAAGAAAGTACCCTAAGAGATAGGGTCCAAGCAAGGTACACACCGATCAGGACGAATCATAGGTGAAACCAAGGATTTGCAAGATCACAGCAGGTTTAGAACTTAGATAGGAGTTAAACATGAGCAAGGACGCAATGCATATATTAGCAACTTCACTGCATACTGTTAACAACACAAGGCTCCAATAGCGAGGAGAAGTCAGAGACATAGCTCAAGACGAATCGTAAGAGTAAACTCAACGTTATCAGACCATCAGGAGTAAAGGATTCAAGTAAGAGGAATTCAAGATCAGGAGCACCGAAGGGACACTGGCAATTACTCTGGTGCACTAGAGAGGACACAAGATTAAAACATGGAAATCGCAACGAAATCACATCAAACGCGATCTTCCAAGACGAAAACATGGAGGGCAACACCAAGGTTCCTCGAGAAATGAAAAGGGCAAGGAATCGAGGACATAACTCGAACACTAGGGAACAAAGGGCTGAGGATAAAGTTTTCGAGGACTCCATAGACAGAACAGAACCTCACGAGATATCAAAGAGTGCAGGTATGACATTTCACGAGAAATCCAGAAGAAATCCAAAGGGCAGAGACTGTCATGTCTTGAGACATCAAAGGCAGAGACAGCCATGTCTTGAGACATCAAAGAGGCAAAGACAGCCATGTCTTGAGACATGCAAAGGCAAAGACAGCCATGTCTTGAGACATGCAAAGGCAAAGACAGCCATGTCTTGAGACATGCAAAGGCAAAGACAGCCATGTCTTGAGACATGCAAAGGCAAAGACAGCCATGTCTTGAGACATCAAAGAGGCAAAGACAGCCATGTCTTGAGACATGCAAAGGCAAAGACAGCCATGTCTCGAGACATGCAAAGGCAAAGACAGCCATGTCTTGAGACATGCAAAGGCAAAGACAGCCATGTCTTGAGACATGCAAAGGCAAAGACAGCCATGTCTCGAGACATGCAAAGGCAAAGACAACCATGTCTCGAGACATGCAAAGACAAAGACAGCCATGTCTCGAGACATGCAAAGGCAAAGACAGCCATGTCTCGAGACATGCAAAGGCAAAGACAGCCATGTCTTGAGACATGCAAAGGCAAAGACAGCCATGTCTCGAGACATGCAAAGGCAAAGACAGCCATGTCTTGAGACATGCAAAGGCAAAGACAGCCATGTCTCGAGACATCCAAAGGCAAAGACTGGGGAGGAGAAAATCAAGGGGAGGTTCTAAATCATAAGTTACTACACCAAACACCCCAAACTCTTGCTAATTAGCATGACAAGAGCTCAAAACGAGCAAACCAACCGTCAAAAGAATCAAGAGAGAAAGAGGAAGAAACCACTTGCCTTAACCTTGCAAAACTCGCCTAGCTCCGCTCCGAAAGCCAAGGTAACTCCCGAGCACGAAGACCTGGAGCGCTAAGGACCGAAAGGAAGAGTTAGGTCATTTCCATAACTCCAAAACTTCCACGAAGAAGAACAAGCTAACCACTAAGACGAAGATCTCGCCGAGAGCTTTCCAAATCTTCAAACCAAACTCGATTCCGACCACCATAGCCCTAGAAATCGCCGGTTGAAAGCTCTCCGAAGCTCCGCTCTCGCCCTAACCCTCGGCGGCTTCTTTTGATCGAGGAAAATGAAGATGAATAGGGAAGGGAAGGATTTTAGGCTTATATATAAACCTAATTTATTATTTAAATAATTAATTAATCCTTCAAAATACTTAAAACTGCGAGGGCGACCAAAACACCTCGGATTTCTACGAAATTCGCACCCTAACTAAAACACGGCGCTACGAATCCAACGGCGAAGTCAGAATTCAATTCCGACAAGCCAAACTCCGGATAAAGCCTCCTGAAGCTAAAATCTTGATAATTACTCCAAACCTTCACTTTAACTCGAAACGACGCGAAATCTCGCACGCTCGATCTGAATCACGAGCTCCAACTAAGCTAAGGCTCGAAACACTACCAAAAGAGCTGACGTAACGCCCTTACGCCAAAATTACGTCACAACGGGTACGTAAAATAATTGACGAAAATCAGGGGCGTTACACCTCCCAAGGGAGAGCTCTAGGTTGAAGGTGTTGGAACTAGGGACTGGACCAAGGGCTTAGTGGGGAGGTCCCGCCACATACCCGGAAGCCCCTCAGGAACTTCCCCTCCCAAGCCACTACTAAGCTTGGGCACCACTGGAGGCTCTCCTCACCCCCCTAGAGAGACTTGGGGAGGGAGAGAGAGGGAGAGAGCTAGCCTAGAATGAGATCCCTCCAAATGGTGCCCCCTTGGTCCTATTTATAGGATTTCTGAAGTTGGGCTGCAAATAGCCGAAAACTGGTCTGCCAGATTACCAAAATACCCTTGAACTGGGCTGCAGATAGCCAAATCTCGCTGCTCTTGGACTGCGAATAACCAAAACTGGACTGCGAATAGCCAAATCCCGCTACTCTTGGGCGCTAAACGCAGACCGCCTACCCAGCAAGGTTCTGGGCGAGCCGGAGGCCTCCCGCCCCTCCCGGCTCGCCCCCACAAGGGTGTGGGCGAGCCGGAGGCCCCCCGGCCCTCCCGGCTCGCCCCCACAAGGGTGTGGGCGAGCCGGAGGCCCCCCGGCCCTCCCGGCTCGCCCCCACAAGGGTGTGGGCGAGCCGGAGGCCCCCCGGCCCTCCCGGCTCGCCCCCACAAGGGTGTGGGCGAGCCGGAGGCCCCCCGGCCCTCCCGGCTCGCCCCCACAAGGGTGTGGGCGAGTCGGAGGCCCCCCGGCCCTCCCGGCTCGCCCCCACAAGGGTGTGGGCGAGCCGGAGGCCTCCCGGCTCGCCCCCCAGCCCTCCCAGCTCGCCCCCACAAGGGTGTGGGCGAGCCGGAGGCCTCCCGACCCTCCCGGCTCGCCCCCACAAGGGTCTGGGCGAGCCGGAGGCCTCCCGGCCCTGCCGGCTCGCCCCCACAAGGGTGTGGGCGAGCCGGAGGCCTCCCGGCCCTCCCAGCTCGCCCCCACAAGGGTCTGGGCGAGCCGGAGGCCTCCCGGCCCTCCCGGCTCGCCCCCACAAGGCTCTGGGCGAGCCGGAGGCCTCCCGGCCCTCCCCGGCTCGCCCTCACAAGGCTCTGGGCGAGTCGGAGGCCTCCCGGCCCTCCCCGGCTCGCCCTCACAAGGGAACAGTCCTGGGATGCGCCCCTCAGACTCGACTCCCTCCAAATGCTCACCCCTCCTCCTTCCGGGGTCGCGTCATTTGAAAATATTGGGCCTAAAAATATCTTGGGCCTCGGGGGCCCACTCGGCGAATACAGAGTTGTACAAGAGTTTTACTAGAAATAGATTTTATTTCTTAGTCTTACTTCATGCTTCAAGCTGATACAACATGTGTCTTTTATAGGCACAGAATACTAACGGATGTTAATTAATGTGTTACATCAAATATAAGATGAAATGATAACATCAGAATTAATTAGCTTAATTAATGGAGCATTAACCGCATGACTGATTTACTTTAATATGGTCTGCTATTTCGTGGCCCAGATGATGGGTGGCGGGGGATCGATGGTGGTACCCGTCACGCCAAATAGAGCCTTAGAGTTTATCTATATTATTTACTAATAATGGAAGCCAAATCTTATTTTTCTTGTAACAATTTTATCATTTATATTATGGAAAGTTTGGTAACATTTATTTATATTTTTGTTGGAGGATATACACACGCACGCACGCACGAGTGACAGTGCCGGTGGACCCCCGTACCCCGCGCGACAGTACCATGCCCGCCCCCAGTTATATTTTTTCCCTTTTTTTAGAAATTTTAAAATTAAAATTTTTTGTATTTTATTTATAAATTTTTTAAAGTATTTGTATTTTATTGAATTATATTATATATTTATATATTTACATGCATGTATACTAGAAAATAAAAAAACTGTCGGGGGCATTTTTAGTACCATTTTTGTATACATACATATATTTTTTAAATGGAGAGAGACATCCAAACGGTCTTCGCCCGCATTATTCTAAAAGTTATAATTCCCTTCATATAGATAGTAATGTAAGAGCTTACAACAACTTGCCAGTTGGTATGGTGGTTGTGTCTTGATTCAATATATATATATATGAGCAGCTCCGCACGGGCTTCGCTCGTGCTCGCTAACTCTTAGTGGGATGCGCCCTCATTCGAGCGGGTTGCGCCCGCATTCGAGCGGGTTGTGTCTGCATACGACAGTACCCAACCGGCGACGACGGGCCTCCCCCGCAACTTTTACATATGAGTACTCAAAATGACCGTACAAAAAATATAAATATTTTATAATTATTTTTTTCAAAAACATTTATATTTTAACAAAAAATCATTTTAAAGTAAATATTATATTTCGAAATTAGTTTTTAGAGGCATAATGATTACCTACCATAGTAGGTGTAGAAGGTCTACTATTTTTTTTTTGGATTTTATGAATATCCATCATTATTTTTATTATAGGGATATTGTGTAATTATACAAATAGCTATTATATTTTATGAATTTTCATTTTTTTTCATAATATATGTTAAGTCATTAGAGTAAAAGAATGAGGCTATATTTGACACTTTTAAATGTTGCACCAAAGACAACTTCTTGTATATAGTAGTTAAAGAGATATATATATATATATATATATATTTTTATTATATATTAACAATATACATATTTGAAAGCACACCAAAAAATAGATCTAGACCGTCCGATCAAGAAGCCTCTTAAATTAGCAGTTGGATTCAAAGAATCGGGCTTGCAAATAGCCAAAGCCCCAAAATAATCCTTCCCTCAACTCCACGGAATCCCGCGTCCCCCTTCCGCACATTTTTTCTTCCGCCTGGGCTTCACCTCTTCTCTCGGCCGCCGCCGGCGGCCTGCCCGGCGCCCACTGGGTGGTTCGCCGGCTCCGGCGAACCCGCCGGGGGTTGTCCGACGGCGAGAGGGCAGGGCCACTGGGGCTCACGGGCAGGGCCACCGCCGTCAGTGGCCCTGCCCTCTCGCCGTCGGACAACCCCCGGCGGGTTCGCCGGAGGCCGGCGAACCACCCGGTGGGCGCCGGGCAGGACGCCGACGGCGGAGCTGCCGGCGGCAATGGCAGGCAGTCAAGGCGGATGGCAGAGGAACATGATTTTGTTCAAGGATTTGTTATTTTTTTATTTTTGTTTTTTATTTTATAACTTAATAACTAATTCTTTAATAATTAATGAAATTACTAAAATTTAATAAGTAATTCTTTAAATATTTAATGAAATTATTAAAATTTCTAATAAATAAATTTTTAAATACTTTTAAATTTTAAAAAACTGCCGGGGGGTGGCGGGGAGGGCTAGCCCGTTGGGGGCGGGTGAAGCCCGCTTGAATGTCAAGCGGGCGAAGCCCGCTTGGTTGCCCGCTTGGTTGCCCGCATCGACGCATTCAGATCGGCGGGCGGGCCGGCCAGTGGCGGATCTAGAAAATTATAAATGGGGTGCACAAAAAATTTCTAAACACAACTGCTAGCGGGGTGAGTAGTATGGTGGTGAGTCACATGTTCGAAATTAATTTTGGGGGTGCACATAGCTGAACTTGGTCTGTGAATAGTCAAATTTGGACTGCAAATAGCCAACTTTTGTCCGTGAATAGCCAATATTTGTCCCAAAACAAACTAGTTACGTGACGTGAGAACGCTTCCATCTTATCGGAGCTGTTTCTCCCTTATCTGGCCACCGTTTTTGACATATAAGCAGTCAAAATTCATTGCCTCGACGAGAGGAATCCAAATCCACTAACGAATTCGAAAAATAATGGGGGTGCCAGTGTCCCTCGGGCCCCCCTCTAGATCCGCCCCTGGGGCCGGCGAAGCCCGCTTGAATGCCAAGCGGGCGAAGGCCGCTTGGTTGCGGGCAAAACCCGCAGCGACGCATCGAGAACGGGCAAAACCCGTTCGAAGATGCTAGTATATATATATATATATTGTGTGTGTGTATATATATATATGTATTGTGTGTGTGATAGTGCACTGCCCCCTACGTTGTGAACATTCGGCGGACGACAACATTCGGCGGAACGCATCATTCGACGGGTGATATCATTTGGCGGGCGACATAACATGGCAGACGACATCATTCGGCTGGTTTCACTGACATCTAAGCTTATATTATATTTACTTATATTAGTTATAATTTTTTTTTAATATAAACATATATTTATATATAAATATAAGTTATAATATATTTACTTACATAGTTGTATTAGTTATTAAAGTTATAGTTTACTTCATTTAGATAATAATTAAGTTGTTTACAATAACTTGTCAGCCCATTTAGTGATTGAGTCTTTATTTAATATATGAATGGTTGTAGGTTCGATCACATGACAACGTAATTTTGCAAGAAATTTTATTTATTATAAATAATTTTAAAATTTTAAAGTAAAATAGAGGCAAAATCGTAATTTCACATTTTGGGCGATCGTGACCTGAAAATATAGGCCTAAGATACCATACCATAATAGATATAAAAGCTATGGTAAAATTAACATCGGGCCCCACCATTACATCACGTAGGTAATCAGACGGCTAAATTTGATTTCAGCGAGATAAGACGGTTGAGAGGGGAGTTTCATGACCCCCACCATTACACTAAAATTATTCCTTTATTTATATAATATACACGTGACGGTGCACTAGATGTTGAGCTAGAGAGCACGCATACCCGATCAGAACACCTACAAATTAGTCTTAGCAAGTACATGCATGACCGCTTAGCGGTATGAAGATACACAATAAAAAACCCAGCACAAAAATAATAACAATAAAAAAGTGACACGCAGATTTAACGTGGAAACTCAATAAGATGAAACTACAGGACGATCGGAACCCAGAAAGCCGTCACAAAAGATGCATAAAATAAATAGGCAATTACAATGTTTTCCCCCCTCAATCCACACAGGATCTTCACCAACTTCGCACCACACAATATTACATAATAAACAATAGCCAAAAATTACAAGTTACCGATAGTGGCGGACGAGACAGATTACACAAATCCTCTCTAAGATGCTTCTTTGAATCCTTGCCCAAATCTGTTGCAGATCCAATCAATGTAGGCGAAGTATTACTCGTCAACATTGCAGAATGATGTCTGAATGCTCTTCCAAACCAAGACGATTGTCACAAAGACCTCCTAAGAGAAATCTTCTAATACTTGTGTTTGGAGATAAGAGGATGTCTTACCCCTCCTCCTTCATGCCTATTTATAAGGCCAAAGTCAATGAGGTAGAAGTGGTAGATGACATATGGATGAAGCTTCCCTCGATCAAAATCACATGTCAAATAGCATGCGGTTTCCTTTGGGAACTTTCCTATAAGCTTCCTTCAAGAGCACATGCTGATTTCATAGTCAAAAGCGGCTACCCCTTTTCACACTTGACATGAAACACATGCTTGAAAAGCATGGTCAAAGTTGGTTAACTGCTTTCACACTTAGGAGAAAATTATCTCATCAAATCTCCCTCTTTTTGAATAAGTGAAAAACTTTTCATTCTGACACTCTTCCTTCAAATATCCAGTTTTCCTCCCGATAGAGCCTTCATCACTATGTATCCCACTTTGGTCAGTAGATTCAGCGCCACCAAATTCAAATTAGTAAAACTTGAAAGTTTTCTCCACAAAGGACGGGAAATGTACCCAACAATTTATCCACTTTGCTATTATATATAAGAGATCTCCATGGCCGCGATCCTCACACAATGTTCGAACTTTCCCCTCGACATAGTCTTCGTAAACATATTTGCTTCATTGTCATCTGTGTGCACCTTCTACAAATCTAGCTTTCTTTGCTCTATAGTTTCACATATTCATAGGAGTGTGTAACGCTCCTGAGTGAAACTCAACTCTTTGATGAACCTCTTCATCCAAAGAAGCTCATTCCCAGCCTCAGTAACAATAATAAACTATGCATCTGTAGTTTACAGTGCAACGCACTTTTGTAGTCTATATTGCCACGACACAGCTCCCCTCATAAATAGGATCGGGTACCTAGAAGTCAATCTTCTGGAGTCCAAATCTCCATCCATATCGACATCAGTATAGATCAGTAGCTCAGGCTCAATGTCTCCAAACCTTAACGTCAAGTTTGACATCTCATGTAGGTACCTTAGAATCCGGTTCACAACGCTTCAATATTCTCATCCGGGATTGGAGATAAACCTACTAACAATGCCAACAACATGCACTATATCAGGGTGTGTGCACACCATAACGTATATGAGAATACCAACTGTAGAAGCACATGGGATTTCCTGCATCTCTTCTTTCTCCTCAGGTGTGCTAGTAAGATGATGAAATCCTTTGGAGCATATTGCTTCACAAACACGCAGTGATCAAGGGTGGTTCTCCTGAAGTAGATCTCCCCTATTAAAGCATCGAACTTCTTGTACCACTGTCGCGGGGCCTGCTTCAGGACATATAAGGTCTTCTTTAGGCGACATACTAGACTCTACTTCCCTTTCATCCTGAAACCTTCAGGATGCTCCATATATAACTCCTTCTTAAGATCACCATGCAAAAATGTGGTCTTGACATCCATCTGCTCAATCTCCAGGTCTAGTCTCGCAGCAAGGCCAGGAACAACCTGGATACATGACATCTTCACAAGGAGAGAAGATCTCATCGAAATCAACACCATGTTTCTGATTGGAACCCTTTGCCATTAATCTTATCTTGTATCTGAGTGGTGTCGAGGGGTCTCCATGCTTTACTCTAAAGATCCACTGATTCATCAGATCCTTCTTGCCCTTTGGCAATTTCACCAAATCATAAGTCTGGCTTTCATGCAGAGACTACATCTCCTCCTGCATGCCACCATCCACTCTTTCTCTCTAAGCTCTGCACCGCCTCATCAAAGCACTCGGGCTCCCCCACATTAGTCAATAAAATATACTCAGTAACAGAGTATCTCGAAGTTGGGTTCCTAACTCTATCAGATCTCCGTGGAATGAGCTCAGTAGCTGGTGTAGGCACATCATTAGTGATAACCTCAATAATTTTAGGTTCACCATCAATAGTGTCCTCATGATCTGGAAGTGTTTCAATACCTTGTACTAGCTAGCTCAGGCTTGACAGACTCTTCAACATCTTCACCTCCAACCATTGGAGACTCTGAATCAGTGTGAGAGTCAGCCTTCTCAATCTTCTTAGGATCAACCATAGTTTGATCCTCACAAAATATAGCGTTGCAACTGTGTACAAGTTTCTTCTCAACCAGATAAAAGAACCTGTATTCAAACACGCTGCTGCGTCCATATCCCAAAAATATGCACTAACGGGTCTTGAAATCCAATTTTGATCTTTCATCCTGAGGGACATGCACAAAGGATTTGCACCCAAAGACCCTCAAGTGACTATACGAAGGGCCCTTCCCATACTAGACCTTATCAGGAATAGACTCCTGTAATGAACAACTGGGAGAGAGGTTGATGACGTGTGCAACTATGTATAAAGCCTCACCCCAAAACATGTCAGGTAGCTTTGACTCAAACATCATGCACCTTACCCTTTCCATCAAGGTCATATTCATTATTTCAGCTACGCCATTCAACTACGGCATCTTGGGTCGAGTATTTTCATGTATGATCCCCTGCTCTCTGCAGTACTCATCAAAGAGATCAATATACTCTCCCCCATTGCCGAACTTAGTGCACTTTAGCTTCTTCCCGAATTGACTCTCCACCTTAGTGTGAACTTTCTGAAAAGTATTGAGAACCTCATATTTGGTCATAATAACATTGACCCAACATTTTCTTAAATAATCATCAATGAATGACACGAAGTACACTCCTCCTCTTGTCTGGACCTTCAGAGGCACACAGACACCTGTGTGTATGAGCTCCAGCTGCTTGGATCTTCTGGTGAAAGTGTGGCTCTAGAATGATATTATATTCTGCTTCTCAGTCGTACAATGGTTGCATCTTTCTAACTGATCTACAGCTAGATCATAGATCATCTTCTTTCAGGAGAGACGTCTCAAACCCTTCTGGCTAATGTGACTCAATCTCGTGTGTCATAGGGATGGGGATGCCTCATCTCTAACGGTGTTGGCCTGAGCAGCTTCAGGTCTCCCATCTATGTTATATAGACCATACTCTCTATAACCTCTAGCCATTACCAGCGACCTCTTGATTGGCTTCCAAAAATCTCCACCAAAGACACTCAAGTGTCCCTCATCACTAAGCTTCCCAAATGAAATTAGGTTGAAGCGAATGTCAGGTATATGTCGCAGATCTCTTACGATCATCAATCCTCCAGTGCTCATCTTCAGGTGCATGTCTCCTCTCCTGATAAATTTTGACATGTCATCATTGCCCATCCTAAGCACTCCACAATCGTGAGAGGTGCATGTGACACTCTCTATTATCTGAGACATGTGCAGAAGCACATGAGTCCACAATCCAGCTCTTATCATCGCACGAGAGTGCAACAGTTACGTCATCTCCTACAATGTTGACATCCCCCTCCTCTGTCGAAGCGGTGGCCGCCATGCGAGTGCACATCTTCTCATTTGAGGACTCGCCCTTCTTCTTCTGATCATTCTTCAAAGTGTAATAAAATTTCTGAATATGACCATTTTTGTGACAGTAGTGACACTCCACATTCTGGTAGCGAGAATTAGACTTCCCTCTACTTTGGCTCCTGATCACTCTTCCTTCCTCTATTCTTGCTCCTGCCACTCCCTAAGCTTAGTGTAGAGGATGTCAACTCGTGAAGATGAGCCTGGTATCCCTTGAGACTTCCTTCTCACCTCCTCGTTCAGGATGCCACTCTTGTCAATCTCCATAGTAATAATGCCCCCGGGAAAGGAGTTGATTAAAGAAACTCTAACCATCTCCCAAGAGTCTGGAAGAGACATTAACAGCCACAGTGCGTTGACCTCATTCTTGAAGGTCATCTTCATAGCAGTAAGTTGATCAATAATACCTTGAAACTTGTTCACATGATCCAAGATAGGTGAATCATCTCTATACTTGAACTCTCCAAGCTTCTTCAGTAAATATAGCTTTTTGATGTCAGTACTTTCGACATACAACGTCTCCAAGGTCTTCCAAAGAATCTTTGCATCAATGATACTTGCAACATGGTTATAGACGTTCGGGTCTACGAACCGTCTGACGAATCTCTCCCAAACCAAGACGATTGTAACAAAGGTCTCCCAAGAGAAATCTTTTAATACTTGTGTTTGAAGAGAAGTGAATGTCTTACCCCTCCTTTATGCCTATTTATAAGGCCAAAACCAAGGAGGTAGAGGTGGTAGATGACATGTGGATGAAGCTTCAATGAAGCTTCCCTCGGTCAAAATAACATGTCAAATAACATGAAGCTTCTTTTGGGCACTTTCCTAGAAGCTTCCTTCAAGAGCACATGTTGGTTTCATAGTCAAAGATGACTATCTCTTTTCACACTTGGCATGAAACACATGCTTGAAAAGCATGATCAAAGTTGGCTAACCGTTTTCACACTTAGGAAAAAAATTATCTCATCACGGAGGCCCCCTGTGCGACAAATATAACATTCCGTGTATATAAGCTTTAGTATATTTACTTATATTAGTTAAAAAAATATAGTTTTCTTTGTTTAGATAATTTTTATGTGCCTACAATAATTTTGCTAGCCGATGCAGTGGTTGAGTCTTATTCAATATATGGTTGGGTGTCGGTTCGATCACATGACAACGCAATTTTTCAAGAAAATTATCTTTATTATAAATAGCATTAATATTTTCAATGTAGATAAGGATAAGATCATAATTTTATGTTGTAGAGTAGTTGTAGCCTAAAAATATAGACTTAGGACTACACCATACTATAGTATGTATATGTGCTCTAGTAAAATTAACATGAGGCTCTACCATTACACCACATAAGTAATTGGATGACTAGATTTGATTTCGGTGAAAACATACGGCTTAGTTTTAGACTGTGGTGCACAACATTACATCACAAAAAGCGCTAATGGGATATCCTTATATATATATGTAAGATATATACATTAGATAATTTAATACATAATAAGTTTGTGTTTATTTGGACTATTGGCAGCCCAACCCTAAAACTCTCTCTCTCTCTCTCTCCCTTGCGCTCCTCACGATCGCATCCACGACCACCTGATTCGCCCCCATCTTCTAGCATCTTGCCGCGCTTCGAGGACGCCGGTTCCAATGAAGGCCATCGACAATTCATTCTCTGTCCCAGCATCGAAGGTCGTCAAATCTTATGGCGGTAACGGTCATTCCCGCAGTTAAAGGTCACGCATCTCCGCGGCAAACTACAAGAGACCTTGGATGCTTGACTATAAGGTATACCAATGTATCTATACCTTATAATTCCATACTCAAACTAACGCAAATCTTCTTTTTATTTTTTTCCCAGGGCTCCGCTATGGTTTCATTTTGCAAAGTATGCAAAGTGCGTGCATAAGATGCAATTAGTTGTGGCTAATTCTAATGTTAATGTCATGATTTATGTACTATTTATAGCATATATGCACATAATTTTGCAAGCTTGAATGCTTTTTTTAAGTTCTGTGTTGATGTGTGATTAACAATGATGTGGGCACCCTTAATTTATAGGGATTCTGGGCTGCGAATAGGTGGAATCCCCGCACACTCCACTAACTTAGTGGAGGTCATGTGGCCTAGTCAACCCCACTAACCCCAAGAAGAGAACTGCCCCAACCGCCGCGCGTGGCCAAACCGTCGCACCGGCCGGCCTCCGCACGGCCACTGCCACCACGTGGTCGCGCCGCCGCACGCACTATGTGCAAGGACAAGCGACCGGCCGGCCACCCAGCCGTCGCGCGGCACATTGGCAGTGCGACCACATGGCCGCGCTCCCCGCGCGCACGACCGAGGCAGAGCAGGCGGCCGGTCACCGGACCGTCGCCGCACGGCCCCTTAACCACGCGGCCGCGCCGCCGTGCCCCCCTCGTGCCAGGCCAAGCGAATGGTCAGCCTCCCCAGCGCGGGCCTTCGGCCGTACGCGCGCCTGCACGCGTAGCCGCACGGTCGGCCACCGACACAAGACTAGCCACCGACCGCAAGGCCGCAAGGCCGGCGCGGCCAGCCGCCCGACCGGCCCCTCCACCAGCCAGGTTCCGTCACCGGTCGGCCCCTCCGCTGCCGGCAACCGGTTCTCCTATGATCAGCCCCCTTTGTCGCTGCCGAATCTCCACCATCCGATCGCCTCTCTTGAATCTCCATCGTCTGATTGCCGCGTAACCAACTCGCGTAACCACCCATTAATTGGGTGCGTATAGCCGGATGTCATAATGGTGTGCACATAGCAGATATCATAAATATACGCGTATTAAAATATATGAAAGATAGTATGTGTGTATAACACATAAAGCGGTTATGGTGTGCGGATAACCGCGTAACTACCATAACTACCCTCAAAACTATAAATAGGACCTCATGACCCTCCTTCATTTCCATCTCCTCCTCCCACTTCTCCTCTTAGACATGAGAGAGCTCCTTCGAAGTTCTCCTTGCGTCTTCGAAGAATCCTTCGAAGATCTTCGAGCGTCTTCGAAGATCATTCGAAGATCTTTGATCTCCTTAGAGCGCCCCTTCACACATTTCACCTCACGCTTGTTCCGTCTTGCTCACATTCCACCCTGCGAACGTATCGCTGTGCGCAAGTTCCACCCAGCGAGCACTTTGCCACGAATGCAGTGCCTTCCGCGTACAGTGCGCCCTCCACTTAACATGTCCTCTGCTCCATACTTCTCTGCATACAACAGGAGAAGACGCAAACGAGAAGATTCGTAGAGCACGCCCCTCCAGCCTCTCCGAACATCAAGTGAAGACTCCAGGAACGCGCAGAGCACTCCCCTTTAGCCTCCGAACAACCACCAAAGATTCCAGAGTGCGCCGAGTGCAACACTCCCCTCCACACAAAGGAAAATACTTAGCTCCGCAAGTGGTGACCTGTCACTCTCGGAACCCTTCTCTCGCTTCCCCAACAATTGTAACTAGACCTGGGCAAAAGGACCGGGCCCTTCAGGCCGGCCTGGGCCCGGCCCGGTAAAAGACCGAAAGACCCGGGCCTGGAAAAGCCCTATCCAGGCCCGGGCCGGGCTTTGGGGGCCTAACAAGGCCCTCATTTCTCTTAGTTGCCCGGCCTAGTGCCCAGCCCGGGCAATGCCCGGGCCCTAGGCCCGGCCTGGGACCAGGCCGGGCAAAGACCGGGCCAGGCCTGGAAAAGCCTGGCCCGGAAATGAATGGCTCTTTTAAAGAGCCGTTGAACGGCTCTTTTAAAGAGCCGTTCAACTCCTGGCAGCGGCAGCTGCCAGGAATTAATTCCTGGCAGCTGCCTGCCGCTGCCAGGAATGGCAGCCTAGGTGTAGGCTGCCATTTTTTGGCAGCCTACACCTAGGCTTTGTTTTTTTATTTATTAAAAATTTTTATTTTTTATTTTTTAAAGTTTAAAAAATAAAAAATAAATAAACTATATAACCCCCCCCCCTATTCCGATCCCCCCTCTCTCTCTAATCCTCTCTCTCAACCTCTCTCTCCTCACTCTCTCTCTCTCTCACTAACTCACTCTCCTCTCTTTCTCTCTCATTCTCTCTCATTTGAGAAGATGTCATCTTCATCCTCTATGCATTCGTCCTCCGCATCGACTACGCAGGAAATTGTGGAGCATAAGCACATATCTCCAGTCTGGGAGCACTTTGAGAAAGTGCGGATCGACACCGAATTTAAAGCGATGTGCAAACATTGTTCGAAGCTGCTAACCGTTAGCAGAAATTCAACGCTCGCCCGACTTATCAAATCATGTCTGGCTAAGCAAGCCCCGGAGGCCACTCAAGCGCAAATTTCTGCAGGCGGGCAAATCTGGACGTATGATCAGATGCGTCAACGAGAGCTTCAAATGAGGAACGTCATTATACGTGGATTGCCGCTCGGGCACTATGACCATGAGGAGGAAACTGAATACATACACGAAGGGCTTCAGCCAAAATATCAACAGGTAAGTAGATCAACACTTAAGCGTGATGCATTTAAATCTTATATGCAATCAAAACAGAACTTAAATTATTTAGAAACTTACGACGGTAGAGTTAGTCTGACGAGTGACGTATGGAGTAGCAATATAAAAGCAGGAGTATCGTATATATGTATTACTTGTCATTGGATCGATTATATGCTAGCAATAATACGGTAGCAATCGAATATTTAAAACGTGATTTGAGACCAATATTAAGTGAGATATTTTTTCATACACGATGCGTATGCCACGTTTTAAATTTAATTGTGCAGGATAGTTTATCGTATATGGAACCATATATTAATAAAATTTGTATTTTGTTAAAATATATTTATACTTCTAAAAAACGTAAACAAGATTTTACAAAATTTGTAAATGCACAAGGGCTTAAATTTTAAAACCTCAATTTAATATGCCTATAAGATGGAATTCAACATATAAAATGATAAAAAGAGCAGTGCGACAAAAAACACAACTAATGGAATTTTATAGTAAGTCCGAAGTTCATGATTTTCATGATTCTGATTGGAATGTAATTGAAAATTATATGGAATTATTAGAAGTTTTTTATAGATCGACAACTATTTTATCTGGCGTTTATTATCCTACTAGTTCACTCGTTATCGAAAATTTTGTATTAATTACAAAAAAATTTAAAGCTTATAAAAAATATGAAGGTTGGCGTCCGTTAATTCAAATAATGGAAGAATTTTTTTTAAAATATTATAAAGAAATGTCAGCTATATTTTCATGCGCCGCAGCTTTAAATCCTTTAATTGGTGTAGATGGCGTAGAAAATCTTATAGAAGAAATAAACAATAATTTAAACTTATCTGTAACATATCAATTTTTTGATAATAGAAGTGTTTCAAAATTTAATACTGATTTTACAGAATTTAATAATTATTACGACCAGTTATATGGATCGCGGCCTAGAGAAGAAAGCACCCAACCAAAAATCAAAGATATTCTAAAAAATAAGATCTTAGAGTTAGCCGTCCGGAAAAAACAACGAACTTCTAGTACTTTAAATGAATTAGGATTATATACGAAAACACAATTAAAAGATTTTATGAGTTCAAATGAGAGAAAATTTTGATATTTTACAATGGTGGCAAAATAAAATTAATATATCTTGTTATGGCCTTTATGGCCAGAGATTTACTAACAATCCAAGCTAGTATTGTAGCTTCGGAGTCTACATTTTCTTTGAGTGACAGGATTCTGAATGATCGAAGGAGCCGCCTGAGCGACGAGACTTTGGAAATGTGCATATACTACAAAGACCACTTGGATGCTATGAAGAGGAGGCATCATGTCGCATCGATCGAAGATAGCACATTCGAAGTTGAAGATGAGCTAGGCGGCCTAAATTTGGGCACAGAAGATCAAGCCTGAACATTATTTCTGAAGGCTCAACTTGCAACTCAAGTGCCTAGACTAATATTGTATTATTGTAGATTTTTTAAAAATCAAATATTTGTATTCGTATATTTTGTATTTTCATAATCATAAAAATATCTGGACGTATTTAATTTTTATTGTCGCATATTTTTGTAGTTAATAATTTTATCAATAATAAATTTTTTTTCATTATCGTTTTGTGTGTATTATAAAATAGTGATAATAATAATATTATTATTATACTAATATATTTATATGTATTTAAATATATTTTAATTTTTTTTTTTAAAATTTTAAAATTTTGCTCGCCGAGCTCGTCGAGCTCAGTGGAGCTTGTCGAGCTTAGGCGAGCTCAGGCGAGCTCAATTGAGCTCGTCGAGCTCAGTGGAGCTCGTCGAGCTCAGCCGAGCTCGTCGAACTCGCATGAGCTCGACGAGCTTAATTCGTCGAGCTCAATTGAGCTCGTCAATTGAGCTCGACGAGCTCAATTGCTATTTGTCGCGCCAGACCCAGGCCCGGCCTGGGCCTGGCCCGGCCTGCAAGGCCTTGGTAGGCCTCCTCCTAAAGAGGAGGACTGGGCCCGGCCTGGGCCTGACAAAAACCAGGCCCAAGCCCGGGCTTTTTCCAAAAGGCCTGGGCCTGGCATGCCCGGGCCCAGCCTGGGCCTGGCGGTCTTTTTGCCCAGGGCTAATTGTAACGAGAGGGGTCTGTTGCCCTCGAGTTCTCAAAAGAACCCTATAACATCACAAGAATATAGTGGACGTTTGGTCGGCACAGTCCCGACCATGTAGTTTTTTACCTCTTTCTTTCTAAAAGATTTAGCAAAATCAGGTTCTCTCCTTTCTAAAAGATTTAGCAGCCTCGTAATCAGCCTCATCGTTGGGCAGCCACTCCACGCCAGATATAGGTTGCAGCGGACACCAAATAAGCGAAAGAGACAAAAGACCAAAGCCAAATTCCCAAACATCTTAGAAGCTGAAGGAAGGATCGATCATAGACAGTCGTGCCGATGACAAAGTTAGAAAAGAAAACAAGGTCCATAACCGATACCTGAAAGGGGCTGCAAGCATCACGACGACGTCCTTCAACCTGGGGGGCATCCCCATCATCGGAGCTTCAACCCGCTTAATACCACCCGGGGAGAAGTTTTGCTTGCCTTCGGTAGTCACCCCGCTCTTCGAAGGCCTAGGTGACTCGCCCCAAATCAGGTGATCAGACTCAGTATTGTAGTTACCATCGGAGCTACGGGCATGACATAGAAAAGTGTAGGCCTAGGAGATTGAACGATTAATTCACCTGGGATTCATCGGCAAATTTTGGCAAACTCAAATATAGGGATGACATGCCCGGTATATACCCATACGAATGCAGAAACGAGACAAAGGCGCACATATCACCATAAATGAACCAGGCCCCTTCGGAAAACATGCTCCACACCATAGCCCACTGAGCATCAGTGCAGCTATCGGGGAATTAAATCAGATCCTGGTCGACGGCATAGTAACACTCAACGTGCTATTTATGTCAACATTGTTGCAGCTCAAATTGACGAGCGGAAGCATCAAACTAATGAAGGCCAGCTCATATGTCCCAGGTGGAACCCATATAACAGTCATGAGTGTTGGATCTTGAAGCGCCCTTAGAGGGGGGGGGGGTGAATAAGGGTTTTAGAAAACTTTAGGATTGTAAGAAAAACTTTTGAGATTTTCTAAGTAAATTGAAACAAAAGTAAAGAGCTAGAAATAAGAAATGAAATCAATTTTACTTAACATGAAAAGACATGATTATCATTTATAAAATTTGATTACAAAATCTGATTTCTATGATGCTAGAAATCAAAGCGAATAAGAAATACTCTTTTGGTTTTCTATACCGACTCTTCTCACTAAGAACTGGTTGGCTTTAGCTGATCTTTCCCAGATACGGCCTCAAGCCGCTCTAGCATTTCTATCCCCAGAAAGGCCTCGAACACCCCCTAGATCTACTCCCTAGACCTAGTCACCACAATCGTGGTGAATTACCCCTAAGCCGCGCACAGACCTAGTCGCCAACAACCGCAGTGAATTCACTAAACAATCACAATGAAAGAGGTACAACAAAATATAAAAGACAGGTAAAAACTCCCTATGAAGAATTCTGGAGACGTCGAAGACCCACTGAATATCGTTGAATTCTAAGCGTGCGTTCTTCGCGTTGAGTGAGCATTGATCCCATCCTCCTTCGAATTCTTTTCTTGAATTTGTGTGGGAGATGGCGGTCTGGAAGATACATCCCTCACCGAGTTTCTGAAGTGCTGGAATATGGCTCAATGGAATCAATTAGTTGAAAAGAATGAATGCCACCTATTTATAGGACTGAAAGCTAACATCGGCGTTAAGTCTAACGCCGGACATTGACTCAGTATAGAAATAATTTAATGGCTCAGATCTTTAAAACAGGAAGGAGATTCTGCATCTTAGGAAATATTCATTTTAAGCAACCTTAACGCTGGCGTTGAGGCTAACGTCTGGCATTAAGTCAAATCATTCCTAAAATGCTCCTGCAAGCACAGCAGCTTCCCTCCATGCCATTTTCATCGTAGTGGGAACGAAAGTCAACGCCATTGTTAAGTCCTAACGCCTGGTGTTAGACCACATTCATCATTTCAGCTTATGAGCAAATCCAGACCAATAATGCAGCATCCTAGTGTCAATTTTGTTCAAACCTGCATGCTAAAAACACAATGACAAACAAGATCAAATACAAGTAGGATTTGTTATTCTCAAATCAAAGGGATGCAGAAAACTGTGTTAAAACAATCTCCCCTTTTTGATAATAACAAATCCAATAGAGATAAATCAGATTCATATATAAGAGATGTGTTTTTAGAAAGATATATGACACTAAGCAACATAGAGATAAAAGTTATAATTATAGTTTGTTAAATTGTGCTCCCGCTACTTAAGTGCTCCCCCTTAGTGTATGCTCTCATAAACTAGATTCATGCTCCCCCTTAAACTAATGAATCCTTACTCCTTTAATCATTAAGATTTATCATTTTATTCTCCCCCTTTTGTTATTAGCAAAAGTGGGTGGAGTGAAAACAAGACTAGAATAAAGAGGACAAAAGTTGGGACAAACTAAGAGAGGATAAGAACTTTGTTTTAAGCATAAAGTAGGTCATGATCGAGCTAAGAGAGAGTAGCACATTGGAAAAAAAATATGATAAGCGTGAGTAATAATCATCTCATGTACTTTACTAAGCCATTCTTCCACTTGTTAGAAAATAATGAACAAAAGAGTTTGAAGAATACAAGTGAAGAAGAGACCTTAAAAATAAGCATGATAAATCATGATAAAAATACATGATCAACAATGTGGAAACGCAAAACAAAGTTACTAAGATTAATATTTTTGTTTTGGTTTGACTCTTCCAACAATATGTCTAGACTCTTCACTTTTGACCATTAACTTTGCAAATTTTCCATAACTAATAGGCAAGCATGATTTGACACATTCAACAAGATAAGAGCTAAAATCTAACTAATTCGTATTTCAAGTAAAAAACCATTGTAGAAATCATGCATTGCAATATAGTGCTTTTACTTAAGTTCTTAGAGAATCATGTAAATATGCATTATGATCCAATTCTCATGAGTAGAAACTTTATAAAAAACGATGATGTGTGCATAAAAGTGTTTTAATAAGAGTATACAAGTGAAATAATCAAAATACATGTCATATGCAATGAAATAGTAAAACAATATTAAGATTGTAATCTTATAATTACTTTTACACATCAATTCTAGAATAAAATTTTAAGACACATAAAGAGATTACAATTACCAAGGTGTTTCGCCCACACAATGCTCATTAAGACTTATCAGGGAGCGAAGTATTGCTTGGGGGATCACAAAAACATTTTTTATAAATTTCTATCCTAAGTGATCAGGTGTAAAAATAGAAGTGATGAAGAAAATGTGTTTGCACAAGACACTTTACAATTCTTTCCAAGGTGCTCAACCTCACAATGCTCATTAAGAGTTATCAGGAGGGTGAGTAGTGCTTGATGGAGTTATCTTTGTCATTTTATTTCATATTTTTGAATTTTGGGACAAAAATCTTCGAATTCACTTGTTTTTTGCAAACACTAACAATATTGAAATAACACTTTTATATGTGCAAGAAATATTTTGTTTGAAAGATGGTGTAGGTAATATAGACACATTACTTAATAAGTTAAAGCTATTACACTACACAATCATGCAAGACTAAGATTATGAGCACATGTAGATTACCAAAATAGTGAGTGAATGAATCATTGATTAACATAAAATATTACTCATACTTAGAGGCATGCTAAGCAATCTTACACAATTTTTCTATAGATCATTTCATTGCACATAATGAAATTAAAGTCAAGGCATGATAAAATAATGGTTAGCAATTTTGAAATGAAAATTAGACATTGAAGATAATCTTTAAGTGTATGTCTTATAAATTTTGACAAAATACTAAGATGTTTTTCTTATGTGAAGTTTTTATAGTCAAAACAAATTTTTGTAAACATTGAAAACAAACAAATGACAACAACATATTTTTTCAACATTTTTGGATTATTTAATTATTTTTTTGTATTTTTGAAATAAGACAAATAAGAAACATTTCAAATCTGAGAAAACAAATAGAGAAACTGCATGAGAAAAATACCAGAAATATTTTTGAAAAAATAGAATGAAAATTTGACCAAATAAGTTAACGCCCAAATAGAACATTATTTTCTTAGGTTTTTGAAAAAAAAGTTCTGAAATAGATTTTATGTATATAGACCTTCTTAGTGTAGAAATTTCAGAGAATTTGGAGATGATTAGAAGACTATTTAAGCATCTTTTAGAAGTTTTAAGATGATTTTTAATTTTGTTATTGTGATTTGATTTTTCTAGTGACAAAAGTGTGAATAATATGCAAGCATATATATAAAGAGGTATACAATTGAATAGGCAAAAAACCAATATTCAAAATAGGGAAGAGGAGATAATGCCTGACGTTAAACTCAACGCTGACATTGATTCTACTTTATAAAAATACCCCAAATCCCGAATTCTTCCCTTATTCCCTTCATTTCAAGCCATTTCTCTTCTAGTTTTGCCGATAGCCTCTTCTCAGATCTAGGTATACTCCTTGTTTTTCTTATTATATTTTTTGGTTAAATCCTTTCTCTACCCCTAATTAGTAATCCTTTGAAGTATTAAAGTATTTTATAATGGTAGATGGTGGATCTAGAATTTTGAGATCTAGGGTTTTTGGTTTTTGAGTTTTTGAGTTGGGTTTTTGAGATTTTTCACAAAGATGATATTTTGCTTTGAATTTTTAGGTGTTTTGAGTTCTATTGATGATTTCCCTTTATTCTTCACTTTTTATGATAAATTTTTGAGTTCTAGGAGTGATTGAAGATCAACATTGTATAATGAAGATGATAGAAAATCTGATAGCATGCGTCTGGCGTTAACAATAACGTTGGGCATTGAAATAATCTTTTTTGTGTTGAGTTTCTGTCGTGTCTAAATGTGCAGGTTATGGCTGCTTCCAGTTCACATGGGGTTCGTGCCCGAAAAACTTCTTCGCTTACACCACAAGAGTCTTATCAGTCTTATGCGAGGATAGAGAAGGAATTTATTGGTGTAGGGATGGTGTTGTAGATAGACCTCCCTCGTCATGTACATATACAGAATCTCCTGGCTGCATTAGGGGTATTATCAGTGATTCCTGATGATTATTTTTCGACAGACTTTGTTCGTTAGTTCTATAACAATCTGTTTGATCCGTCGGAGACAGAACTCAACGGAGGTGTGATGTCGATGATGCAATATTAAGTAGTCTAGATAACTCATGAAGATTAGAGGAATGAGTTTGGGTTAGTGGAAAGTGAGAATCGTCTTGATGTGGTGGAAAAATATCGGGCAGAGCGAGACTGGTCACATGTAAATTTGGTTTTGCATGGAAAAGATAGTAGGGAGCAGATTACAGATGTTTCTTCACTCAGGGAAGATGCGTTCATAATTCAGGATATGTTGTGTCATACCATTATGTTGAAGTCCGGAGATACTAAGAAGATTACGGCTCAGCTTAGTACCGTTACCTATCATATTTTACAGGAAGAGGGATTTGACGTGGCAGATCTTCTACTTTCACATATTCGATATACGATTAAGTAGAAGGATCGAGAAGAACTCGTCTTAACACTCTTCCCTTGGGTGGACTCATTCAACATGTGGTGATGGAGAAGTATCAATACATAACACGAGGGAATTATGTTAACGATCTTGTATCGGATCTTTATTCTACTTCTACCATTAGAGTTCCTCGGCCACGAGATGTACCATCATCTTCTCGACCACCCCTTCGACGAGGAGTCTCGCTCTGTAAGACGAGTCGGAAGAATCAGGAGTCGTTCGAAGATTTCAGGGAGAACGTGACACGCCGTATGTCATGGATGGAGAGGATGACGCGGTATATGATTAAGGCCCTGAAGTTGAAGCCGACACCGACAGAGGAGAGGGAGTGGGACGTTCCCGTGGAGGATCCGCCTCGCCACTCGACTCACCGTACTCGAAGGTCAAGGGATCGAGGAAGTTCCAGTACTGAAGGAACATATTATGTCAGTGAGAGTAGAGAATTTGAGGGAGTTTCCTTTTATATAATAATAATAGTTTAATTTTGAACAACTAAAGTCTAACGCTGGCGTTAATGCTTGCGCCAGACATTAGCAATTATCTTGATTTTTATAATTTAGCTTTTTTTGAGTTTTATTTGCTTTGTGAAATGTTTCTTTGCTGTGTTTTTATTTTATTCAGGTTTTCTTAGTTATGACTTTTTTGCGTTAATAGGTCTCCACGTAACTTTTTGGTGGATTTAGTCATATTATATTGCTAATTGTTTTTACAATGATATGAGCTTATAAGAAGAAAACTTTAAATGACTTATTTTAAAAAAAAGTTGTATTAGCTTTCATAGCAATTTTAGTATTCAAGTTATTTAATGAATTACAGATTTTAAAGATAAGAAAAAAAGGTATTGATAGGTTGCTTGAGGGAAGATATGACTTTTTATTTAATTTCATTTTTGATTTATTGATCATTAGGTTTATGTGATAGATTCATATTTCAAGATATATATGAAGGTAACCATTGTATTTTGGGTAAAGACGATAAAATAAAAATGAGTTTTAAGTATATTGTGAAGAAGATTATTAGTTGTTCATTTTTATTTGGGTCTTCTTCATGCAATTGTATGATACCTAATGACAAAGAGATTTAGGTATTTAAAGAGGCCCAAGAGGGATGGTTCCTTTGGGTACCCAAATACATCGAGTTTGCTTTTAGGAAGACAAGGATGAGTGGACCCTTCCATTTGACATTAGTGCGTCATTCTTACATATGAGTCTCCATTCATACCTTGGAAAGGCATTAATTTTATCTTTCAAATTTCCATAGTTATTTACTTGAATATTTGGATAAGAATAATGACTTTTGAGTTTGTTTAAGGTAAATTTATTTGCATTTAAATTTATGTTGGGAAAACCATTATGTTGTAAATGATAATGATGATGTTTTGGAAATTTTTTTACAAGTTTTTGTTTTTTTAATTACCTATTGTACAACCCCGTATTCGCTGAGTGGGTCCCACAAACCCAGGAAGGTCAAGAGCTCAAGAGTCGAGCGCACCCACATCCACATTGGCCCTGAGGAGTATTCGCCCAACATGTCAGAATAGCTTTCACCCATGAGGGGATCCGGGTGTGCAGGTAGGCAGGCGAATGAAGGTCGGAGCCTCATCCGCTCGGGATATCAAGTGGCGGCGAGTGGGCCCCCAGGGCCCCAAGAGCCAAGCGGCAGGATATGGGTCAGAGAATTTTTGGGCAAGTGAGGCCCCACTCGCGAGGCACTCGCGTGGTAACAAAGCGGACGGGCGAGTGAGGGCAGACAAGACCTCACCCGCCGAGCGAGCCGAGTACCTGACGAGTGGTGCCCTCACGGACCACTCGCCCAGTGGAACACGGCGGGCAAGGAGCCTGACGAGTGGTGCCTTCACAGATCACTCGCCCAGAAGGCTTTAAGGGGGAAATTACCTAGATACCCCTTTGTGGGCTGTCAATAGCCCTTTAGAACATCGGAGTTAGGCTGTTAGCAGACCAATTTGGGGTGCCGTTAGTAAAATAAAAAGGCGGATTCATGCTATTTGCAGACCAACCTAGAGAATCTATAAATAGACCCTTAAGGGCACCTTGGAGGGGAAGGATCTTTTGAGCTCTCTCCTCCTAGGCAAGTTTTGGTTGGCTGCTAGTGCCCTCCAAGGTGCCCTACTGAGCATTGGTTTGGGAGGAGAAGCTCTCTGAGATCTTCCGGGTGTGTGGCGGTACCTCCTCGCTATAACCTTGGGTCTATTCCTAATTCTTCGTCGTCAGTCAAGAGTGTAAGTGAGGGATAAGTAGGCATGGGCTACACCCCCCTGTGGGTCCGAATGTAAGAGACCGGTTGCCGGTTTCAACATTTGGTGCGGTGAGCGTGGACCGTAGCCTATGCAAGAAAGTCTCAAGCTGAGCTCCATGTCTGGAGATGGAGAAGATGGGTCTGACCCAGGCCACTCGCAACCTCCTGCGAGTGGGGTGACGGTGGGGATGTTCGAAGACTTCAAGCGAGAGGTCATGCAGACCTTGTAGATCGCTTTCGCCATGAGGGGTGAGTGCGAGACACCTGCAGTTTTGGTGGTCCCGCCCCAGCAGATAAGCAAGAATGCTCTCGGTCAGCAGCCCGGGAAGGAAGTGGCGGCGGCGGAGGCGAGTGTGCGAGACCTCCCAGGGCGGCAGCTGTTCAGTAGCCCGACGAGTGCGAAAGTCTACGAGTTGACTCCGTGCGAGAGGACCACTCGCCGAGCAAGGGAAGGTAGCCCCTTTTGCGAGCTGATCCTCTCGGCCCCGGTTCCAGAGGGGTTCAGAGGGCCGGAGATATCTCACTGTACCGGCAAGGATGACCTAGTCCTTCACCTGCAGTGGTTTGAGGACTTGGTCTCGATCCTCCCAATGTCAGATGTCTTCTAGTGCCGGCTCTTTGCTACCACTCTGAAGGAGAAGGCGAGGGACTAGTTCCACCAGCTCCCTGTGGGTTCTATCTACGCTTTCGAGGCTCTGCGTCGGAGCTTCCAGCTGCGCTTCTCAATGTCAAAGAAAAGGAAGAAGGACGTGGAGGCGCTCTTTAAAATCAAGCAAGGGCCAGGGGAGTCGCTGACCCATTACATGGACAGGTTCCAGGAGGAGGTCCTTCAAGTCCAGGAGGTGCCAGGGTTCACCCTCCATCTAGCCTTCATAGTGGGGCTGCGGGAGGGATTCTTCAAAATGGACCTGAAGCGGAAGGCCCCTCTATCCTTCAAAGAATTAATGGAGCGGGCGGCGGAAGAGATTGAGGGAGAGGCCGCCAACCCAGAGTTTGCAAAGAGGTTGGCAAGGCTGAGCGAGCCAGAGGTGAGCTAGCAGTAGGGAAGATGAAGAGAGGAACCCAGAGGTCAGGGGTTTCGGGAGCAACAACGGGATTGGGGGTATCAGGAGCCCAATAACCAGCTGGCTTGGAAACCCCAGGAGGGACTGGCGCGAGTTTAGGAAAGAGGTCACCAGGGAAGGGGGAAGGGAGGGTCAATCACCCGGGGTGGAGGCAAGGTCCAGACCTTCTCACCCCCCTCAGGAGCAAACTATGGCGGTAGGCCGAGGGAGAAGAGGAAGAGGAGGAAGAGGGGGAAGGGTGGCATTGTCCTATTGCGACTTCCACCAGGAGGAAGGCCATGCAACGTCCACCTGCCAGGAGTTTCTGGAAATGAGGGGAAGAGGTCAGCAGCAGCAGCGACCCGTAAGGATTAAAGAAGTGTTACCAGGAGAGGGGGAAGATAGATATGAAGACAGGACAGACGTGGGAGCCAGGGGAGGGATCAGGGTGATCCATGGTGGGGTTGGGTAGAGGCAACTCGCAAGAGGAGCTTCCCCGCGATGTTCAGGAGGAGCGTCGCGTCGACCTCCCAAACCCCACCCCCTTAGAGAAGCTCACCTTCTCGTCGGAGGATATGCCAGACTTTGAAGACCCATTCTGTGATGCCTTGGTGATCCAAACGGCGATTGAAAACTTCACGGTCTCCCGAATCTTGGTCGACCACGGGAGTTCCGTGATTGTGATCTTCAAGAAGACCTTTGACGCATTGGAGGTAGAAGCGAAGAGGGTGCATGCCTCAGACGGGCACCTGTTTGGATTTTCAGGGGAAAGGAAGGAGGTCGAGGGAGGATTCGGCCTCCATGTGAAATTGGGAGGGGTCCCCAGGAACTGCCAGATCATCATTGTCGACGCTCCGAGCAGATACAATGTCATATTCGGACGCCCCCTCATCAGCACCTTCCGGTGCGTTCCCTCGTCCTTCCATCAGTTCTTGAAGTTCCACAGCGGAGGAGTCCAGGTCCGGATCCGGGGGGATGCAAAGGTGGCGAGGCAGTGTTATGTGCCTATCGTCAACACCATCTCCTAGATGGCGGAGGCTGAGAAGATGGATAAAGAGATGAAGGGGCCAGAGGGGCCAGGAGGAGTGAGGAAGGTAGGAGAAGGAGAAGGAGAGAACAACATCCAGGAAGAGGAGATGGAGGTGGCTCAGGAGGAGCATGTTGAGTCAATGGAGGAAGAGGCTGCGGTGGAAGGGGAGACCCTGTCCGAAGAAAGGGAGGCAAGGGGGAGATGGGAAGAGCCGACCCAGCTTTAGGCGGCGGAAGAAGTGGTCGAGATGGAGGTCACCACCCAGGAGGGGAAAGTGGAGAAGGTGTGGGTCAGCGGGGGCCTTGGCCCGGAGGTCAGGAAAAGGATGCAGGAATGCATCCAGAGGAGCGTGGACATCTTCGCATGGAGCGCGATAGACATGACATGCATCGATGCAGATGTGGCCTGCCACTGCTTCAACATCGAGCCAGTGGCCCGCCCCATCCGACAGAAGAGGAGGGCCATTGCTGACAAGCTAGAGGAGCTGATCCGTGAGGAGGTGAAGAAGCTCCTCAAAGCAGGTTTTGTATCAGAGATCCAGTATCCATGCTGGGTCTCCAATATTATCATGGTAGAGAAGGGCGATGGCCGCTGGAGGATTGTATATTGATTTTTCTCTTTTAAACAAAGCCTGCCCTAAGGATTGTTATCCTTTGCCTCGAATCGACGTGCTGGTTGACTCAACCGTCGGTTTTTCTGTGATGAGTTTTTTAGATGCTTTTTCAGGTTATCATCAGATCAGGATGCACCCCCAGACGGCAATGATATCTCTTTCATCACAAGGTAAGGGTGCTACTGCTATAAGATGATGTCGTTTGGACTAAAAAATGCAGGGGCAACGTACCAGAGGATGATGGACCGAGTCTTCCGGGAGCAAAGGGGGAGGAACTTGGAGGTGTACGTAGATGACCTCATGGTGAAGAGCAAGGGAGTGAGCTCCCACCTCCAGGACCTCGAAGAGACCTTTGCCACCCTGCGAAGGTCCAATATGAGGTTGAACCCTTCAAAATGCATCTTCAGGGCCGACAAAGGGAAATTTCTGGGTCACCTCCTTACCCCAGCCGGGGTAGAGCCTAAACCAGACAAAGTTAGAGCTATAATGGAGTTGGGATCGAAAAGAAATGTTAAGGAGGTCAAGAGCTTGACGGGAAAGCTCACAGGGTTGAGTAGGTTCCTCTCCCAAGTGGGAGAGAAATGCTCCCCTTTCTTCAAAGCATTGCGGGGAAATCAGAGGTTTGAGTGGACGAAGGAGTGTGAGGAGGCCATTCAGGCCCTAAAAAATCAATTCACCAAGGCTCCGCTGCTCCAGGGTCCTAAGGAGGGAGAGGATATAGCCTTGTATCTCGGAGTCGGGCATGAAGCCGTGAGCTCAGTCTTGGTCCGGGAAGAGGGCAAGAAGCAGCTAACCATTTACTATGTGAGCAGGGTTTTGAAGAAGGCAGAGCTCCAATACCCGATTTTGGAGAAGCTAGCCTTCGCCCTGGTCATCTCGGCCTGAAAGCTCAGACCATACTTCCAGGGTCATTCAATCCAAGTAGTGACTGACCATCCCCTTCGCAAAATCTTCGAGGGGGTAGAGCACTCAGGGAGAATCGCGAAGTGGTCAGTGGAGTTAAGTGAATTTGACATCACATTCGTCCCTCAGTTATCGATGAAGGCTCAAGTTGTTGCAGATTTCATGGCAGACTACGTGGTCGAAATGGCAGAAGGGCAAGCCCTTCGTCACGTCCCATGGAAGTTGTTGGTAGACAGGGCCTCAGGCAAGAATTCTTTAGGAGGAGGGGTGGTATTGGAAAGCCCTCATGGAGTGAAAATTGAACAGGCGCTAGTGATACACTTTCCCGTCACCAACAACCAGGCAGAGTACGAAGCAGTGATCACCGACCTACATCTGGCCAAGAAGTTGGGGGTTCACAATGTGGAGGTCCTCACCGATTCAATGGTAATAGCCTCACAGATCAAGGGTGAGTTCGAGGCAAGAGAGCCCACACTCATGAGGTACCTAGCTAAAGTGAGGGGTCTCATCGGAACATTCAAAACCTTCTCCATCAGGCACATACCAAGGGAAGAAAGTGTCCCGGCGGATCGGATGGCCAAGTCCGGCCCTCGGGCTGGAGGGACCTTGACGGATCTGTTCCGCCCTTCGATTGAGGAAGGAGAGCTCATGGATATAGAGCAGCGGCTCTCGTGGAAGGACCCTTTCGTGACCTTCCTAGCGACGGGCAAATTTTCGGAATAGGTTCCGGATCAAAGGCAAGTGGGCAAAGAAGGTTCCTCCTAGTCATGATCGACTGCTTCTCTAAGTGGTTGGAGATAAAGGCTTTAGCCAAGGTCACCTCCCAGGTAATCCGCAACTTCGTATGGGGGGATATCATCTGCCGACATGGGCTTCCACAAGCCATAGTCGAATAAGATCATAGTGAACCTACTCAAAAAGAAGGTGGAGAACTTGAAGGAGAATTGGGTGGAGCAACTCCCCTCGGTTCTATGGACTCTAAGGAATACCCCCAACACTACCACTGGTGAGACCACCTTCAAGCTCTCTCACGGTTGCGAGGCCATCATTCCCGTGGAATTTGAAGTCAAGACACCGCGGGTAAGGGCCGCCTCAGATGGTGATGATGAATGGAGAACAGAAAATGAGGTGGAGCTGCGACTCTCCCTGGATCTGATCGAGGAGGTCCGAGATCTTGCCGCCATTCGTCAAAAGGAAGTCAAGCGGCGGATGGCCAAATACTTTGACAAGCACGTCCGGATCAAGCAATTCGAGAAGTGGGACCTCGTGTTGAAAAAGGTCGACGCGGCCGGAAGGTCAGCCGCGGTAGGAAATCTCAAACCCAATTGGGAGGGCCCCTATGTTGTGGAAGAAACCTTAAAATCAGGAGGATATCACCTCCAGAATGTGGAGGGTGAGTCTGTTAGTCATACGTGGAGTGGTGATGATTTGAAACGTTTTTATCCTTGAAATTCATGTAATGAAAGGACTTATTCTTTGAAATTCTTATTTCTTAAATATGTGATACAATGGCTTGCAAAGTAAGGATGGAAAAGGTTCAGAGGTTGGCCCTGAGCAGACCCGCTGACCAGGCTCTCACCTAGCTGGCAGGGCCGTAGGCTCACTCGGTGGAAGGATGGAAAAAGTTCAGAAGTTGGCCCCGAGCAGACCCGCTGACCAGGCTCTCACCTAGCTGGCAGGGCCGTAGGCTCACTCGGTGGCAGGATGGAAATAGTTCAAAGGTTGGCCCCGAGTAGACCCGCTGACCAGGCTCTCACCTAGCTGGAGGGTCGTAGGTTCACTCGGTGGCAGGATGGAAAAAGTTTAGAAGTTGGCCCCGAGCAGACCCGCTGACTAGGCTCTCACCTAGCTGGCAGGGCCGTAGGCTCACTCGGTGGTGGGATGGAAAGAGTTCAAAGGTTAGCCCCGAGCAGACCCACTGACCAGTCTCTGACCTAGCTGGCAGGGTCGTAGGCTCACTTGGTAGCAGGATGGAAAAAGTTCAAAAGTTGGCCTCGAGCAGAACCGCTGACCAGGCTCTCACCTAGCTTGCAGGGTCGTAGGCTCACTCGGTGGAAGGATGGAAAAAGTTCAAGGGTTGGCCCCGAGCAGACCTGTTGACCAGGCTCTCACCTAGCTGGCAGGGCCATAGGCTCACTCGGTGGCGAGATGGAAAGAGTTCAAAGGTTGGCCCCGAGCAGACCCGCTGACCAGGCTCTCACCTAGCTGGCAGGGCCGTAGGCTCACTCGGTGGAAGGATGGAAAAAGTTTAGAAGTTGGCCCCGAGCAGACCCACTGACCAGGATCTCACCTAGCTGGTAGGGTCATAGGCTCACTCGATGGCAGGATGGAAAAGTTCAAGAGTTGTCCCCGAGCAGACCCGCTAACCAGGCTCTCACCTAGCTGGCATGGCCGTAGGATCACTCAGTGGCAGGATTGGAAAATTTCAAAGGTTTGCCCCGAGCAGACCCGCTGACCAGGCTCTCACCTAGCTGGCAGGGCCGTAGGCTCACTCGGTGGCAGGATGGAAAGAGTTCAAAGGTTGGCCCCGAGCAGACCCGCTGACCAGGCTCTCACCTAGATGGCAGGTCCGTAGGCTCACTCGGTGGAAGGATGGAAAAAGTTCAAAGGTTGGACCAGAGCAGACCCACTGACCAGGCTCTCACCTAGCTGGCAGGGTCGTAGGCTCACTCGGTGGCAGGATGGAAAAAGTTCAGAAGTTGGCCCCGAGCAGACCCGCTGACCAGACTCTCACCTAACTGGCAGGGTCGTAGGCTCACTCAGTGGCAGGATGGAAAAATTTCAAAGGTTGGCCCCGAGCAGACCCGTTGACCAGGCTCTCACCTAGCTGGCAGGGCCGTAGGCTCACTCAGTGGTAGGATGGAAAAAGTTTAGAAGTTGGCCCCGAGCAGACCCACTGACCAGACTCTCACCTAGCTGGCAGGGCCGTAGGCTCACTCGGTGGCGGGATGGAAAGAGTTCAAAGGTTGGCCCCGAGCAGACCCACTGTCTAGGCTCTCACCTAGCTGGCAGGGCCGTAGGCTCACTCGGTGGCAGAATGGAAAGAGTTCAGAGGTTGGCCCCGAGCAGACCCGTTGACCAGGCTCTCACCTAGCTGGCAGGGCCGTAGGCTCACTCGGTGGCAGCATGGAAAGAGTTTAGATGTTTGCCCCGAGCAGACCCGCTGACCAGACTCTCACCTAGATGGCAGGGTCATAGGATCACTCGGTGGCAGGATGGAAAAAGTTTAAAGGTTTGCCCCGAACAGACCCGCTGACTAGGCTCTCACCTTGGTGGCAGGGCCGTGGGCTCACTCGGCGGCGACCCATGAGGAAGGCAAGGTAAGATAGAAAATCCAACGCGAAAATTAATAGACTAGGTCTCATCATGGGGTCGGTGAATGGTGCCCATCATGAGGGGCACTCGTCGGTGAATGCTATAGTTCAAGAAAGACACTCCCCCGACGAGTGCACAATGGAAACGATTGGCCAGCCCCAAGGGTTGCGAGGATTTAGTGGATTGAAGCGAATTATCGGCGCAGTTACGCTCCCGACAGAAATCAACCGTATCCTCTGAGTCCCAAAGAGGCTGGGGCGAGTGCAAAAGGGTTGTAACCACTGACACTCCCGTGCGGCGGGAGTATCTCGGTGAGAGCACCTGGGGCTAAAGCTACCTAGTATAGGGGTGAGAGCTATGCACAAATTGAATGATCCACCTTTCGCCTAACATTAACTCATACGATGCTACCGCCCCTGGCGAGTGGCCCATGGTGGCGGGTGAAACGATCTGCAACTGGCCAGTATTAGCGAGACAGGTTAGGTTTCCTTTATGATTCATCGAGCGGTCAAGGCAAGCGCACAACAACGTAGCGTCCTAAGAGCCTAGCGAGATGCGGAAGCAGAATAAAGAAGCAACAACTGACAAAAGCTATCATTAACAAAAAAGGGGGTCTCACCCCAAATATGTCTTAGAAAATTCTTAAGAGTCCTTAGGGCTACCATAGGAGGAGCCACCACTTTCGTCCGAGCCCAGGAGGATGACCCCTTCTTTCTGCAGATGGTCTTCGTCATCTGGGACGGGAATCGGGACGAATAGATCGGGCACGACATGACGTGCTGAGAGTCTTTCGACACCCTCCTTCAAGTACCCGGCGTCACGGAGCACTCGCAGCATGTACTTCGCAGCACCTTGGGTGCTCTCCTACATCAACTCCTCGAATTCATAATTAGAGTAAGAGTGCCTCTTACTCGATTCTCCAAGGACCGGAGCTGCGACTTCTCGCAAGCACCGAACCTCGACCTTGGACTCCCAGACTTCATCCTCGAGATCGGCCACCCGCACGCGAAGCATCTCGGCGCTGGTGGTGTCCTGCAAAAAAAAAAGAGAGAGGGTGGTCGAACGGGCGCAAGGGGAAACGACAACATAAGCATCCGCGGAAAACCGCTTACCTCCCGAACAGGGCAACTGGCGAGGAGGGTCTCGGTGGCCTCCAGCATACGCTTCAGCTCTAGGACCTCGGTAGAAGCAATGGACCGTGTCGCCTCCACGTCGCTAAGGCTCCGCGCAAGATTGATGCTGTGGCGTGAAGACATGTGCGCACGCTCAAAGGCCCGGAGGAAGGCCCGTGCAGTCTCATGAGCGAGCACATGGGTCTTCTCGGCATCGAAGACTTCAGTGTCATCCCGGCCGTAAATAGCATATCCGATAGCATAAGCCTCGCCGCTGGCAGTGTCCTGTTCAATCCAGGATGGAACGAAGGTGGAAAGGGAAACCTTGTTGGCGTTCCTGTCCCACTGAACAATTGGAGAACCCGAGGCATCCACATACTTCTCACCGTTGGCGAAATTCCTGTGATCTCTTGGCAGCGGCCTTGACGAGGTCCCTTCCAGCGGAGTTGAGGTTCCGGCAGGAGCATTCGCCTCCGGAACCTCACTCAAGGTCCCTTTCCCCTTCGCGGATGAGGGGGTTTTCGACTTCTTAGATGAAGAGGCGGGAGTGGTGCGTCTGGCTTCCGCTTCTAGCCGCTAAGCTTAGGGGGAGATAATCCATCCTGACAGGCTTCAACGGCGGCCCGTGCGAGGGACAGGGAAGGTCCCAGCGCCGCTCCAGCCGGATGCAGGGGGGAGGGGGGAGGGGGGGGGGGGGGTGAAGTGGGAGATCGCGCACGCCTGCCCTAAGAAAGCTCACTTAATGAAGAAGCAAGAAGAAGGGATGAGGCCAAGCAAATAGAAATCGCACGAACTTACCCTCGCCCTGAGGAACGGGCGGAAGCGAATTGATGTTTCGCCAGAGATAGATGATGTCCATCCCGCGCTCCAGGATGAATTGATGGAGTTTTGCCTCATGACCTCCCAGCGTCGGGGGGTGGAAGGTCGACTCCTCCTCCTGCACAGGCGCGAGAAGGAGATTGCCAAAGTTCCCTCCGATGAAGACGAAGCGGCGAATCCAATCGTGATTCTAATTCGCGAGACCAGTCACCTTGAGCGGGTTCAGGCCCGAGAAGAAAGCCACACCATTCTTCGCCCAGAAGGTGAAGAGCTTGCGAAAGACGGGTAGACTGAATTCTATCCCTTCTTCGAGCGAGTAACAGGCGAACCCTACCAACATAGCGATAGAATTTGGGTTGAGCTAAGCGGGAACAACCCCGAAGTAAAGTAATGTTTGACGAAGCTCCGGCCAGATGGGGAGGTGGAACCCCACCTCGAAGTGTTCCAGCGGGATCGCAAGGCTATTCGGGGAGAATGTGTTGATACGGTCTCCCGGTCCGGGGCGGCTCGCGGAAAACCTTGGCGGAATGTAGTCCGCGATGGTGGTCATGTATGCCTCCTCGGTAAGGTCGCAGGAGTCGAAGGCCTGGTTGCGAATGAGTGGACACATTTCACCCTACCATCCGGTTCACCTCCCATCTCACGGAAGCTGAAAGGAGTTAAAATCGCACAGAGGAAAGAAGCGCGAGTGCTAGCGCAAAGAGAAAGAGAGACAGTTGGATTGAAGAGTATTTAATGTGGTTGGTAGGGCCGCCTATTTATAGGAAAGTAAAAAAATTGAGGGATTTTCTATGCATCGGGTGTGCGGATAGTAGCCACGCCTCTCCGACGCCTCGGAACTCGAGCCAGTCCAATTCGCCCTGTAATGGCGAGTTCCTGGTGAATGGTTGTCCGGCAGAGTGCAAATGGGGTGAGGAAATTCATTAGTCAAAATAAACAGCGAGAGATAAAAGTCATTCGCAGAGCACAATCATGAGAGATTAAAAACAAAGTAGCGAGAGATAAAAGTCATTCGCAGAGCACAGTCATGAGAGATTAAAAGCAAAGTACCGAGGGATTAAAACCATTCGCAGAACACAGTTAAGAGATTATTACAAAACCAAAGAGTTTAGCGATGTCTCACAAAGCGGCAGTGGGGGTGATAAGGGTGCGAGTGTCGGTAGGTTAGTGTTCTATCAAGTGCCATCGACCCCGACCTTGCGTCCCTGCCATCAGGGGCATTCACGGGTAATAATATGCATTCATGGCGGTGATCTCTTGGTTGGCCAAGTGCAGTTGGTCCCTGGCCCACGCGGTATGCCTCCCGGGAGAAAGCTCCCCACCCTCGGCTCCCAAGCGCTCTACCTCGACGAGAAGGCGCGAATAGTCTCGTTGAAGAGTTTTTAGCTCGCGCACAATATCCATCCGCTGCCCATCCATCTGACCCGCAAGATCTCGCTACATATAGATGAGTTTCCCAAGGACCTCCTTCATTCGCTCCTTTAGGGTCTGAGTATCGGAAGGATCACCAAGAAAGTCCGAGAGCTCCCCAGGAGAGTGGGGTGGCGAGACAATCCCTTCTCCCTCCTCATAGTACGATCCCATCGGGGAAGCTTCTCGGCGACCTGTAGGAATAGGAATTATCGGACTGGGCGGTTCAGGAGACCATGCCAAAACTAGAAAGATCACTAACCCGGTACAGGCTCCCTATGCTTGTGGGTGGGTGGGGGTGGGGGGGGGGGGGGGGGGGGGGGGGGCGAGACGAGGAAGGTTGCCCATCGAACAGGCTGGCAGAAGGATGTAGGGATTTTCCCCTCCCGGGGCGGAAGGGTTCTGGGTTGATAGCAGGATTGGCGGCTTGATCAGTGGCGAGACAGGTACGACCGAGGTCCCTGCCAGGCGATCCCCCTTGCTCATTCGCGGAAGTGGGAGTTCCATGGCTAAGGGGAGAACGATGAGGAGTAGAAGGCTGTCCCGTGGTATCGGGATCAAGGGATGCGATAAGTAATGATTAGAACTATGCGGTACGGACAGTGATTACGCTACCCGCCGCTTACCAAGTTGATGCAGTGTCTCTCCTAGAGTGACCAGAGGAACGAGATCCTAAACCAGCAGAAGTCTTGCATCTGCAGGCGGGAGCACCGCAGTGTTCGTCAAGGCGATCCTGCGGCCATCCTCAGGTACCGACGCCGCCTGTGAGTGGTTAGGACCCTCAGGAAGGTCGTGTCTTAAGGGTTAATAATAAGTAGGGAAAAAGTTTGGGTAGCTGCATCTGGATATCGGGGGGATTGTTCGTCGGATGGGTAGATCCCGACGCAAACTCTCCCTCCCCCAGGTCCCGCCGAACCATCTTGGCTCTCCTTGAACGGTAGGGAGAGTTGGGGTCCCTTTTCAAAGAAGAAAGCCATGGGACGAAGATGGTGACTTAGAGGCGTTCTTCACCTGGGCCGCAGCCAGGCAATCCTGTATCTCTTGCGGGATCGGCCTCGGGGGTGGTCTCGCAGAAGTCATTTTAGGGTGGCGGAAGCTTAGAGCGGAGGAGAAATTTCTGCCGGAGGAAAGGAAGCATTCTGAAGGAAAGGTTCAGATCAGGGGTATATATAGCACTGTGGTGTGGCCCGCGGAAAGATTCTGTCTAGGTCAGCAAGCACTCACCGAATACCTGGTTGGACTCATCTTTCCAAGCGTAAAACTCGCTCGCAAAGAGCGGGGATTGTGTACAACCCTATATTCGCCGAGTGGGTCCCACAGACCCAGGAAGGTCAAGAGCTCAAGAGTAGAGCGCACCCACATCCACATGGGCCCTGCGGAGTATTCGCCCAATAGGTCAGAATAGCATTCGCCCTTGAGGGGCTCCGGGTGTGCAGGTAGGCAGGCGAATGAAGTTCGGAGCCTCATCCGCTTGGGATAACAAGAGGTGGCGAGTGGGCCCCCAGGGCCCCAAGAGCCAAGCGGCAGGATATGGGTCAGAGAATTTTTTGGGCAAGTGAGGCCCCACTCACAAGGCACTCGCGTGGTAACAAAGCGGGCGGGCGAGTGAGGGCAGGCAAGACCTCACCCGCCGAGCGAGCCGAGTACCTGACGAGTGGTGCCCTCGCGGACCACTCGCCCGGTGGAACACTTCGGGCAAGGAGCCTGGCGAGTGGTGCCTTCACGGACCACTCGCCCAGAAGGCTTTAAGGGGGAAATTACCTAGATACCTCTTTGTGGGCTATCAATAGCCCTTTAGAACATCGGAGTTAGGCTGTTAGCAGACCAATTTGTGGTGCCGTTAGTAAAATCAAAAGGCGGATTCAGGCTATTTGCAGAACAGCCTAGAGAATCTATAAATAGACCCTTATGGGCACCCTGAAGGGGAAGGATCTCTTGGGCTCTCTCCTCCTAGGCAAGTTTTGGTTGGCTGCTAGTGCCCTCCAAGGTGCCCGACTGAGAATTGGTTTGGGAGGGGAAGCTCTCTGAGATCTTCCGGGTGTGTGGCGAGACCTCCTCGCTATAGCCTTGGGTCTGTTCCTAGTTCTTTGTCGTCAGTCAAGAGTGTAAGTAAGGGATAAGTAGGCGTGGGCTACACCCCCCTGTGGGTCCGAACGCAAGAGACCGGTTGTCAGTTTCAACACCTATGTTTTGCTTAGATAAATTTTGGATGAGGTGAGATTTGAGCATAGAGTTCCTTTGTTATTTTAATCTTCCTCTTCCATAGATGTGTTGTCATTATTCCTTCCACTTGGTGTGCATTCCATGGATCCATCAAGAGAGGAGCATTCTTGAATATTTATGCAATCTTGCATATTCTCTGGGTTTTGTGTTTGTTCCATACCTACATGAGGAAGACTATAAATCTCTTCAAGAAAGTTCCAAATTTTGTATGCATTATAAAAACAATATATTAATTTGAAAATATCTTATGACATTGCGCAAAATAAACTATTCATAGCATTTGCATTTAAAACAATTTCATTTTTATTTAGTTCATTTGGTGGTTTGATTATTGTGATATTCCAGATTTCGATATCTAAGGCCTTAAGAAATTTTTCCATTAGAATTTTCCACCCATTATAATTTTTTCCTTCAAATAACGGTGGTGCTAGTGATTCTTCATTCATATAAAATTTCTCCCCACTCGTATAAGCGAGATCATGATCAAGGAGCGCCATTATTTCCGGTGGTGAAACCGTTTTGGAGTAACCTCACTTTGATACCATTTGTTGGATCTTGAGGCACCTTTAGAGGGGAGGGGGGTGGATAAGGATTTTAGAAAACTTTAGGATTTTAAGAATTTTTTTTTAGATTTTCTAAGAAATAAATTGAAACAAAATTAAAGAGCTAGAAATAAGAAATAAAATCAATTTTATTTAGCATGAAAAGACATGATTATCATTTATAAAATTTGATTACAAAATCTGATTTCTATGACGCTAGAAATCAAAGCGAATATGAAATACTCTTTTGGTTTTCTATACCGACTCTTCTCACTAAGAACTGGTTGGCTTTAGCCGATCTTTCCCCAGATACGACCTCAAGCCGCTCCAACCTTTCTATCCCCAGAAAGGCCTCGAGCACCCCCTAGATCTACTCCCTAGACCTAGTCGCCACAACCGCAGCGAATTCCCCTTAAGCCGCACACAGGCCTAGTCGCCAACAACCGCGGCGAATTCACTAAATAATCACAATGAAAGAGGTACAACAAAATATGAAAGACAAGTAAAAACTCTCTATAAAGAATTCTGGAGATGGCAAAGACCCGCTGAATATCGTTGAAGTCGAAGTGCGCGTTCTTCGCTTTGAGTGAGTGTTGATCCGATCCTCCTTCAAATTCTTATCTTGAATTTATATGGGAGATGGTTGTAAGACCCCCCCTCCCCAAACTGAACCGGGTTCAGGGAGGGGGGATCTTACTGCCCAAGGATGACCACTTAGCGCTTCCCGGGTGGCAACGTCCCACCCTCATAAGCACCGAGCGGCCTCCTTGTCAGGCACAAGAATCACAACATCACATCAGAACGCATAGCGGAAGCAATCGAAAGTCAAAAAGTCAAGCACACAGCTTATATTTACATAGTTAAACAGGGCTGAAGCCCAATGTTTACAACTACTGCCACGGGGGCTACATCGACGAAACAAAAGGTTCTAGTCTTAGTCCTATACTCTAGGACTCACGTCGCGGAAGACAGGGGGCGAGGCTGGGGTAATCGAACGGGCCATCTCCAAGGCTGGTATCTCATCCTGTGGTGCGAGGGCTTCGCGCTGTCCCATCTCCTGTGATTGGTTATAAGAAATAACCGTTAGTCACAGAGCTAAGTAGAAAATACATCCCCTCCCCGGATCCATATCCAGGGGGCGGCTAAAGGACAGAAATAAATAGCCGAAGCAAGGAGAGGGTTAGCAGCAGGTAAGCATCTTATATATATATATATATATATATATATATATATATATATATATATATATAACGGGGCTCCTGCCCTAACACCCATAATCGCGCCGTATTGTAAATATACAACCCTATCACGCGCATACGCACACCCCCAGGTATTCAAACCTGTACACACACAAAAAGACCCTGTGTCGACACAGTTTAGACCGCTTTATTTCAAGCAGGGGAGCTAACCCCGCAGGCCTCACCGATGTGGCCGTCGGTGACAGTGGCCAGTCTTGCCACTTCTGAATGTAGTCGTACCGTATCACTCAGGCCCTCCTGTACAACTTGGTGTACCAACTGGATGTGAGCGACATCCGGCGAACCGATTTGTAGGCTGACCAGCGGAGGCAAAACTGCAGGTTCGGAGTGGTGATAACCCGCTGTGCATATCTCCCTGTCGCCATGAATCGTCAACCCACCCGCACCGGTACGAACGGTCTGCGAGCGTGACCAACCCGCCACTTCCAAACAATCTTCACCCGCTTAATAATAAAACAAGCTCTTAAAGTACGTGGCATATTACTCGATCGGTCCCACGACCTCTGACCGGGAGGCTTAGCGGTATGAGGGCTCCTTGCTTGGGGCTAACCTGGGAGGAGGGACTCGACTCTGGGTTCTCCCCAACTAAGGCCTCACAGAAGGGATGATAAGCACCGCATTATAGCCACGACAGCGCTGCATTTAGTAAGTAAATTAGGCCGAAAGCAGGGGGCATACACTAAGCAGAGAAGTAGGCCGAAAGCAGAGGCCATAATAGTAAGCAGAAAAGTAGGCCGAAAGCAGAGGCCATAATAGTAAGCAGAAAAGTAGGCCGAAAGCGGAGGCCCTAATGACTGGACCAGTGCGAGACTGGATTTAAATGAAAGTACAGGATGTAAGTGCGGGGGACCAGTGCGAGACTGGATTTAGAGGAAAGTACTGAATGTAAATGCGGGGGACCAGTGCGAGACTGGATTTAAAGGAAAGTACTGAATGTAAATGCGGGGGATCAGTGCGAGACTGGATTTAAAGGAAAGTACTGAATGTAAATGCGGGGGACCAGTGCGAGACTGGATTTAAACGAAAGTACAGAAAGCAGTAAGCATATAAAAATGGTTAGTAGTCCAATCACTCCATAAGAGGAGGCTTCATTCGTCGACTCCGTTGGTAGGAGGAGATCCTGCTCTTCTCCCCGTTCATAGGGGTTCTACTCCATTTCTGGAGTTTATTTACGTTTCATAAGGTTTCTGCACTTATTCTTTTGTCGCGAGTTCGTTCCTTTATTATTGCCGCGACGGTATCGAGTTCCAGCGCCGCGCCGCGATTTCATTCCGATTTTGCGTTGATATTCCGAACTTAGTCGATTCTTTATATCGATACGCGTAATCTTTATTAAGCGTTTAAAAATATGCGTCGAGGGGACGCCGATTCATTTTGATGAATTTCGCTCTTTTTCGGGCGTTTATTTTGCTTGTAAAAGCTTTTTGGAGGACCAAAATAAGAGGTCACACCTCCCAACTTTAGTAGTAGTTGAAAAATGCCTTTTATTAGAACCCATAATTTTTGGGGATTTTTACGAACTCATTCGGGCATTTTATTCCTTAAAATGAACTTTATACAGGGGTTTAAAAATAGTAAATCATCTCCTAAAAATCCCAAAATATTACAGGAGGTGCCCCTTAGGGTGAGGCACATTTTTCATTTAGGAATGTTTTTCTGAAACAGCCCCATTTTCCTCAGAAAAATGGGGAAGAAAAAGGGAGTTTTGGGGTGTGGTTAGAGGCAGGGAGGAGGCGCAGGGGTTTTGCACCCTGCGCCCTCCCGCGGCTCCCACAGCGGATCTGCGGCGGATCTGATGTGGGAGCACTCAATTTGAGGCGGAGGGCGGGAAACCATGAAGCAGGGGCCGCTCGATCTCCTGGGGGGAGATCGTGCGGCCCCCGATGGTCTGACGGGAGGCAGCCGCTGCCGCCGCCGGGCAGCGGCCGGCCGGGGCCTGCGCCTCCCCCGGTCGGTGCGCCGGGGGCCGGCAATTCCTCTGGTGGTGGTCCGGCGGCCTGGTGCCGCCGGCCACCGCCGGGGGAGAGCGAGGAAGCAGGCGGGAGGCAGGGGCGCGACCTGCATGGGCCATGCAGGCCCGCTGCGTCGCCGCCTCCGCTGAGAGGGCGCTGGTACCACCCCCGGTCGTTGCGCCGGGGGGTCGGTGCCCACTCCGGTGGCGGTCCGGTGGCCGGGCGCCGCGGACCCCGCCGGAAGGAGGAGCAGAAGGGGACGGGGAGGCGCGGCGCAGCCGGCATGGGCCATGCCGGCTTGCTGTGCCGCCACCTCCTCGTGCAGGGCCCTCCCTGCCGCCCCTGGTCGGGGCGCCGGGGAGGGGGCAACCCTCCGGCGGTGGTCCGGCGGCCTGGAGCCGCCGGCCTCCGCCGGGGAAGGGGATTATTCCCCTACAGGAAAACCGAGGAGGAGGGGGAGGCCACGGGTACCGCCGGCTGCGTCCTCCGGCGGCCCGACCGCCTCCCCTGTGCCGGCGCCGAAGTCCCCGAGGGGGGACCTACCTCCCCCAGCGCCACCACCGGCGCTGGGGGAGAGGGCTTCCACGGCCAGCTTCCTCCCCGAGCCTTGCAAGGCTCGGGGCGGCGGCCGGCGGCGCTCCGGCGACAGGGAGAGGGGTGGACACCTACGGGAGGTAGGAAGGAGGAGGGGGAGGTTCTACCTGGGGATGGGGGGCTCGGGTGTTGGAGGTGCGGCCGACCATGAGGGAGGAGGGAGGTGGCGGCGGCTTGTGCTGGCTGGGCTTGCTCCGGCAGGGTGGAGGAGGAGGAGGGGGTGGCTGAGCTTGCTGGCAGGGGGAGAGCTTGAGAGGGAGGGGGGGGGGGGGGGTGGTGTTCTGAAAGGAGGGGCTTGGCCCTCCTTTTATAGGAAGGGGGAGGTCTCCCCCCCCCCCCCTCTCCTCCTTTCCCCACATGGGGTTAAGGGAGGGTGAGTGGGAGGGAGATATTTTCTCCCCCTCCCCTCCCTTCCCTCTCTCCTGCCCCCTTGCCCAAATAGGGGTTGCCTATTCATGGGCAGCCCCCTTCCTTGGGGGGGGGGATTTCTCTCTCCTTCCCCCTTTTCTTTTTCATTTCCCAATAAATTTCAAGCCGAGGGGGGGGAGGGGGGGGGGGGGGTTGACCGAGGTCAACCTAGGACGGGGTCTTCCATAGTCCCGGGGTCCATTATGATTTGTCGGGGCTGATGCCGGGTTCGTGCGCTTTATATTTCGTGTGTTGCACTGAGGTGGTCTGCATAGCCCTAAAATGGTATACTCTCCATACGACCTTAAATCGAGGCGCAACGAATTCCGTTGCGCTCGTATCGTACATACGAGTCTAACGGAACTGACAGAAGTCAATTAGGGGTTCGTACGGTCACTATTCATAATAATGAGGTAGTGGCGCGCTACGACACCCGAAATGGTCGTTTTCTCCAAACGACCTCGGATCGAAGTGCAACGAATTCCGTTGCGCTCGTATTGTTCATACGAGTTTAACGGAACTGACAGAAGTCAATTCGGGGTTCGTACGGTCACTATTCATAATAATGAGGTAGTGGCGCGCTACGACACCCGAAATGGTCGTTTTCTCCAAACGACCTCGGATCGAAGTGCAACGAATTCCGTTGCGCTCGTATTGTTCATATGAGTTTAACGGAACTGACAGAAGTCAATTTGGGGTTCGTACGGTCACTATTCATAATAATGAGGTAGTGGCGCGCTACGACACCCGAAATGGTCGTTTTCTCCAAACGACCTCGGATCGAAGTGCAACGAATTTCGTTGCGCTCGTATTGTTCATACGAGTTTAACGGAACTGACAGAAGTCAATTCGGGGTTCATTTGGTCACTGTACCCCAATGACTTAGTTGCGGCGCGCAACACCACTTAAAATGGTAGTTTTCTATTGCTCGGGCCCACTTTTATTGGGCTCACTAGGGCCTAGTGGCCCAATAAAAGTCGGGATGTTACAATGGTGGTCTGGAAAGTACGGCCCTCACAGAGTTTCTGAAGTACAGGAATATGGCTCAATGGAATCAATTAGTTGAAGAGAACGAATGCCACCTATTTATAGGAATGGAAGCTAACGTTGGAGTTAAGTCTAACGTCATGCATTGACTCAGTATAGAAATAATTTGATGGCTCGGATCTTCAAAACAGGAAGGAGATTCTGCATCTCAGGAAACATTCATTTTAGGCAACCTTAACGCTGACATTGAGGCTAACGCCTAGTGTTAAGTCAAATCATTCCTAAAATGCTCCTGGAATCACGACAACTTCCCTCCATGCCATTTTCATCTTTGTGGGAACAAAAGTCAAAGTCGGCGTTAAATCCTAACACCCGACGTTAGACCACATTCATCATTTTAGCTTGTGAGCAAATCCAGACCAACAATGCAGCATCCTAGTGTCAATTATGTTCAAACTTGCATGCTAAAAACACAATGGCAAACAAGATCAAATATAAGTAGGATTTGTTATTCTCAAATCAAAGGGATGTAGAAAACTGTGTTCCAACAATGGGAATCGTCACCCTACCGATCACTCTAGGAGAGACTCCCATGCAAGTAACCTACGACATACATTTCACCAGCTTACAAGCCGACTCCGATTACAACGACATACTCCAATGATCATTCCTTAACACTTTCCTGTCCAGTGCTCATTGGTACCATTCCCTCCGAAGACAGCCCTGAATCCAGGATTCGGGCAAGGGATCCTTACTATATCCCTGCTTCATTTGCTTTGCCTTACCTTTATTTTTCATATGTATTTATGAACAATCGCTACACTAAGTCGCAAATCCTCACTTGCGCATGTACTCTTACTTATGGTAATTAACTGTGCTTTAAAAATTATTTCTAACGGAATGCTCACAACGGTGACCTCCCACCACCGCGGCTTGAAGGTCAGCCCTTCTCCCTTGTAGTAGGTCACGACGCCGTTAGGGTCTGTCCCTCAGTGACCTCCCACTGCCATGGATCGAAGGTCCGCCCTTCTCCCTTGTAGTAGGTAATGACACCGCCAGGGCCTTCCCCCCTCATGTTGCCCACGGTTCAAAGGCTCGCCCTTTCACCAGAACTTTGGGGCCTATACCCCAGTGTCCTCCCACTACCACGACTTGAAGGTTCGCCCTTCGCCCTTGTAGTTGGTCACGACACTGCCAGGGCCTATCCCCTCACGGTTGCCCAAGGTTCGAAGGTCCGCCCCTCACCGAAACTTTGGAGCCAGTCCCATTGACCTCTCATTACCATGACTCGAAGGTCCACCCTTCCTCCTTGTAGTAGGTCACACCACTGCCAAGGAATTCCCGCAGCATGGTTGCCTCGACCTCTCACTACCACGGCTCAAAGGTCCACCCTTCGCTCTTGTAGTAGGTTGCCGCCCCATCAAGGCCTTGTCCCCAAGCAGCTGACGCTAAATAACTTAACAAAACAAACCAAGGCCATGCATAAAACAACAATGTTGGCACCACAAATACAAAGTCATTACACAAGTAATGCCACAAGCTGGAACAATCCACAAACAACTATGAAATCACCATAAAGAGCGGCCAAGCCGCAACAATGTACTATGCAGTTACAAATACAAAGAAACAAAATACACACAAAAGTACAAAGGTACAAAATATTGGAGCTACTCCTCGACGTCAATATCAGAGCGCTCATCCTCGGAGAGATCTTCGAAACCAAGACCAGAAACATCGTAACCTCACGTCCGTGCAACCATGTGAAGGGTCTTCGCCGTCCCCCGCTTGAAGGCCATATCACGCTCGTCCTCCAGCAAGGGCTCCACCTCCTTGGTCATGACCTCTTCACGCATCTCCTCCAAAAGCAGGGAATACTCCTGCATGTAGACTAGGGAGTCATTGTACTCTGCAACTCCCACCGCCTTCAGCTCCTCTGCAACTTGCTCTAGCGAGGAAAGCCTCCCACCTCGATCCTCAAGGATCTACGCTCAGCGTCCTGACGGTTCACCTCACCCTGTGCATCCTACAACAGACGAACCATCTTCTGAACAAGAGCCTTCTCGGAACTAAGCTCCTCCTATGACTTCCCCAGCTCAGCTCGCAACTCGGCCTCTAGCTGTAGAAAGCGAGATACATTGCAGTCTCGCCTCACCCTCAAGTCAGACAGGGAACACTTCACCCCACGGAGCTCATCCTAAAGCATGAAGTACCCATCCTTCAGGCCCACATAGTTGTCATTCCACGTAAGGGCAATGCTGGTTTGAACTCCGATCTGCAAAAAAAGGAAGAAGTTAGATTCCTTTCAAAACAGCAAGCACATCCAAAAAAAGGTGCTACACTCACCGCAACAATCATAGTCTCGAGAGAAGAGGAAATTCGTCTCGCTTTAGCTGGCAGCGGAACGGAAGCACCCTCAGGAGGCGTCTGGGGGAAGCAGAACCCAGGAACTCAACATCAGGATCAACATGCATGACGCCCACTCTGGAACTGCAGGGCGCCGCCTCGCCAATATGCTCCCTCGACCGAGAAAAAGAATGAGGCACAGACTCCGAGTTGCCGCTTCAGAAGACTAACTTCCGCTTCCTCTCACGATAGAGGAATCACAGCAGAACGCTCTGCATCCGTAAAAATCTCGCACAACAACAACCGCTTCTCCTCCACAAAAGAAGAAATATGGAAAAGGGGCTTCCCCAGCACTACTGGATTAGTGAATCCCAACATCGGCATAAACTCCCGCTCCTGTCCCGTCACGCACGGCAGTGCCCAGGCAGAAACCTCCACAGCACCGGCAAACCACAGGTATTCTTGACGTACCCATACAAGGTATTCCCATGACGGTAGTCTACTCGATTCTCGAACTGAATCCACCTGTTGTTGGTGTGCACCTTGATTCGCCCGCCTCCATTAGCACACACCTCGCACAATTCCTTGAACAGGTCCATGGTGAAACACGAACCATGCTCCCGGAAGAAGACGATCAACCTCATAATCCTCATCATCTCAGCAAGAGTAACCTGGGAGGATCGGCGCATCGCAGAACTTGAAGATTTCAATTGCCTCCCCACAAGGTGGAAGGCAGAACCTAGACTTCAAGAACGAATCGTAGATCATCATGCTACTCGTCGGAGGGTTCTGTGCACGTTCTTCAATACGAGGGATCTTCACCTCCAGCGATGCAAGTATCCCATAATGTTTTGTAACATCCACTAGAGTTCCGCGGGCTTGGTAGGAACCCAAATAATAGGTTAATTCCCTATTGGGTATTGTTGACCCAATAAGTCACTCGATCCACCCACTGGGTCTTTTGAGCACTTTTCGACTTAAGCGAATACTAGACCCTCAAGTGTGTGTAAGTCGACTCATTAGGCATTAGTAAGCCCAATTAACATACGAATAGAGCACTAAAACTCTAAACAAGTCAAATTGACCTACTATGACACATACTTATAACACTGATTAACTTAAATTGTGTAAACATGAAATTGCTCTAATTTGGCTAAATGCACACCAAGCTGCCAATGCGATCAACTCATCTACGTGAGAAGAACTTGAGCCGCCAATACATGTGAGTGGTTGAACAATGCCACATGAATAGTGGAATGATCTCTTAAAATTATTTAAATAATTTATTTATTTAAATAATACTAAAATAGATAGATAAAAGAAAAAATAATAAAAATAGCAATACTCCTAAACCAACCCCCACCCATATATAAACCCCAAGGGAGGTTATATTTCATTTTGCTACCTCCTTGCTTTCCTAACCAGACAAAAATCGGGCCCCGGCGACCACAGACGAGTCTTCTTTCTCAACTCCGGCGATCTTCATCACCCATGGCCACACGTCGATCCCCTCACCTAAACGGCGTGCATATAAGTTCCTTCGACTCCTCTCTACCCTTAGATCCATTTCTCGTCGGCCTCCACTGACTCCGACCATCGGAGACAGCGATCCCGGCCACCGCCGACAGCGGCAGGCCGCCGACAAGTGCCCCACTAGAGCATCCACTCTAGGCGCACCCACCGGGGGTGGTGGTCGAATGAGTCTCTCCACCGGCGGCGGTGGGGATGCCCCGTAAGGCTAAAACGGGCATGGCGTTTTTGCATGTAGGAGAAGCTGGGATCCCCCACAAGGCGGGATGGACTCAAACTGGTCTGACTGTTCTGGCACCATCGGATCTGTGCCAAGATCCGTGCCCAAGATGTTTATTTCCTTAGGCAGAAAATCGGCCAGTTTTTGGAAATTTTTCTCATTCTTAAAATGGATTTTTAATTATCTTAGATGTTGATCTGGAAAAAAAATTTGAGACAGAACATTGTTGATTTTTATTCATACTACAACTTTCAAGTTATGAAATTTCTGATTTGGATCACCTAGCTAATTTATTTTTACACCTGAAATATATATATTTAATCATTTTGAAAATCCAGAATTCAGTTTAGACCTGGAATAGATATTTTTAGGCAATTTTAAGTCCCTGTTTTGGGGGCCTTAGTGGCCAAATTAGAAAATACCTATCAGATACACTATTGTATAATAAAGTTTTCTCTGCAATCTTCATATTTTGAGTTTTATGATCTGGAGGCTCTAGATTAATTTAATGTAGCCCCAAACATTGTAAAATAATTTTAGGTTGTCTTGATTGCAAACAGTTATTTTTAGCAAACTTCAATCCATATTTTGAAGTCCTTAGAGGTCAAATCAGAACATGCATGTTAGATACAATGTTTTAGACTATTAGTTTCCCTACAACTTCTATGTTTTGAGTTTCATGATCTAAAACTTCTAAATAATTTAATTTAGCCCTCACCATGACAATTTAAATTCAGATTCATGTTTTGTACACAATAATTTTTATGAGTACTGACACAATCATTTCATTCATTACCCAATGCATGAAATATGGGAGGGTGCATGGATACCGATGTGGCGGGTTCGTCGACTTTCTCCATTATACACTACGGGAGAAGTTGTGACGACGAACTCTCTTATTTATGGTGTTGAAGAGGATCAGGGGCTAGCTACTCCTTCCATACAGGTCCGTATCACGCCTATTTGATTATGTGCTAAGAGGGTCGATCTCCGCACGAGGTGAGGATGTGTTCCCACCAAGAAAACTTATTCTTCATAGAGGTACGAAGTCCTAGGAAGTTGGGGTGTATCCATAACCTAGAAGTGGGAACGACCGCCTCACTGTCACCGTCTGGCCACGACGGTGAGGCACGGGAAGTGAGCTCATTCTCTTAACAGGTCACCATGTCGACATAGGAGAAAGCGGTTGTGACACATCATTTGTGTGACAGGGAGGCCAAGCATGCATACACATCATACCATATATATACATATACTCATGTGTGTTACCTGTGCTCTCACCTTGGTCCGACATCGTATAACTGCCGTTAGGAGGAGTTATACGATGACAGGAAATTTTATAAATTTAGGAACCCTGCTTATTTAATTATTGATGTTACTCCTCCTCATTCTTGTTCTGGTGCGCATATATATATATTTATTGCTTCAGCTATTGTACTAACTCTACTTGTAGGTTTCCTTTCCTGGTACCCGCTAGGGGGCTGGGGAGGAGCGTGGGATTTACTTGGTCAGTTGTGGCTAACGTACTTTTGTACGTATCATTTTAGGACCCGATGCGCCCACTGATGGAGTTGGAGCGGATGGAGGAGCTTAGACATGCGCCCGTAGGAGAGGAGTTCCCTGAGCCAGCTCTAGAGATTTATGAGGACGTGAGGGTACTAGAGGAGAGGAGAGGATGAGAGATTTTACCTTCTTGTTTTGGACTATTTGTTGTGGTCATTATGTGACTGGGATATTTATTACTTTTGGACTTTTATACCCCTACATGGGGTGTAAAATCCCAGTTCGCGCTAGGCCCCTCATGAGTGTTTTGTGTCACCGGGAGTTGACTCGGGCTCGGTAGAATCCCTAGGATCCTGAGGTGGTCAGCTTTGAGTTACGGTAAACAAGGGTGGGTGTAGCGCTCCCACTCCCTAAAGATAAGAAATAAGGGAAAAACTTGTACAAGAGAGCTAACGTCGAATGGTAGTGATACCATTTCAAAATAATATGTGGCCTCACAAAACGATATGGGTATCTTGTAGTCGAGAAGGGTACCTTGTAGTTGAGAAGAGTACCTTGTAGTCGAGAAGGGTACCTTGTACTCGAGAAGGGTACCTTGTAGTTGAGAAGGGTACCTTGTAGTCGAGAAGGGTACCTTGTAGTCGAGAAGGGGTACCTTGTAGTCGAGAAGGGGTACCTTGTAGTCGAGAAGGGGTACCTTGTAGTCGAGAAGGTGTACCTTGTAGTCCAGAAGGGGTACCTTGTAGTCGAGAAGGGGTACCTTGTAGTCGAGAAGGGGTACCTTGTAGTCAAGAAGGGGTACCTTGTAGTCGAGAAGGGGTACCTTGTAGTCGAGAAGAGGTACCTTGTAGTCGAGAATGGTACCTTGTAGTCGAGAAGGGGTACCTTGTAGTCGAGAAACGGTACCTTGTAGTCGAGAAGGGGTACCTTCTAGTCGAGAAGGATACCTTGTAGTCGAGAAGGGGTACCTTGTAGTCGAGAAGGGGTACCTTATAGTTGGGAATGGTACCTTGTAGTCGAGAAGGGGTACCTTGTAGTCGAGAAGGGGTACCTTGTAGTCGAGAAGGGTACCTTATATTTGGCCTAAACTCGAGCATTTAACTGATGTGACGCGACGCGATTCTTTTTATTATACCCATACCTTATCCTTGCCCATTTCAAGGTTGGGAGGTGGCTTAGGTCAATAAGACAGTGACACATGGATGGATTGTCAAATCCAAAGCATGGGAAGTATTTTTCCCATTAATTTTAGTCAAATCAGCCTCCATTTTCTCTCTCCTCCCTTAACCTTGAACTTCATTCCCTCATCCAAGAGCTGGTCACTTTTCTTCCTCTTCCCCACACCTCAAGCACTGAGACTTGCCATTTTCCTGAAGGAGATCAAGCTTGGAAGGAGGATTGAAGCTTGGCCGACCGCCACCATGACGCCAAGAAGACAAACTCGATCCATGGCCGCAAATCAGGTGACTTCCGCCCCCTCTCCCTTGGTGCTAAATCTTTATATCTGAAATAGGAGAGTTATTGGGATCAAGAGAGCTTAATTTCAGCGTGATTAATGGAGTTTTCTAGGAAGAGGTCACGCTAGAACTTCCGTTCTAGGGCGTCGTTCGCTAAGAAAATATCTCGCAGTGGATTCCATATAGATAATGCCTCTAGATCTTCAAGGCGAAGACCACTGCTCCCAACTCTAGGTCATGCACGGGATAGTTCACTTCGTGCTTCTTTAGTTGCCTAGAAGCATAAGAAATTACATGCATGTGCTGCATCAGTACAACACCCATCCCCTAGTATGACGCATCTGTATAAATCTGTAATCCTTCCTTCCCAGATGGAAGGGAAAGGATCGGGGATGAGGTGAGGCGATCCTTCAGCTCCTGGAACGTGGCCTCACACTTGGGTGACCATACAAAAGGAACATCCTTCTTGGTCAGAGTGGTGAGGGGAAGAGCGATCTTCAAGAATCCCTCGACAAACTTGTGGTAGTAACCGCAAGTCCTAAGAAACTGTGCACATCCACTGCCGACTTCAAAGGCGGCCATTCCCTTACTGCTCGTACCTTGGCAAGGTCCACTGCTAAACCTGCTCCACCGACGACATGACCCAGGAAAGCGATCTCCCAGAGCCAGAACTCGCACTTACTAAACTTGGCGAACAGCTGGTATTCCCTCAGCTTCGTTAATACCAAAGCCAAATGCTTCGTATGCTCCTCCTCCGACTTCGAATAAACCAAGATGTCATCGATGAACATAATCACAAAGACATCAAGGTAAGGCCCGAACACCCTGTTCATCAGGCTCATGAACGCAGAGGGGGCTTTTGTAAGACCCACCTCCCAGAACACAAGACACAGCCGAGGGGAGTCTTATGCCCAGAACAGCCGCCTTGCGGAAGCGCCAACACATGAGCTAGCCTCTTCCACGAGACGCCTATCCTGACGGCTAATCTCAATATCACCAAGCCAACCCATCAATAATAATGAAACTACATAAGCCACAATTCCACAAAAAGCATAAAGTCCACAATATATATAAAATGAAAACAGGAAACCACGTGGGCTCCTCTAAAATATCAGAGTACAAAACATGATGTAAAACTACATCAAGGTCCCTCAAAATCTCACATTTGTGACATAAGGAAGCGACGGTAATGGCTGCATCATCATATCAGGCTCTGTCCCCCTGGCCTGGCTGCCCTCCTGCACGGTGTGCTGCTGCTGCTGGGTGTGCTCCTAAAAAAGTGGTACAACAACCGTTAGTCTAAAAAGACTAAGTGGTTTCACATCCTCTCCCCCGACGACTCTTAGGCTCCGGGCGGAAAGAGGGAAAATGGTTATAAAATAAACAGTAGTACAAGCAGGTGGTATATGATAGTGTAATAGGAAAGCAGCATATGTTTAGGTAAGCAACATGAAATACTAACATGTATAAAGAGCACAACAACTAGCAGGGTAATAAGCAACAAACTACGAGAATTGAATTGAACATAACTTATAAATATTTCCATCAAGTTTATAAATTAAAGATCTTTCACAATATTAAGTAACTCATCATATAAAGGTGCTCATACATGTTTATATGATGAGGATCTTTATGTGGTGCAATGCAATGCAATGCATTGAATGTATGTATGATGACTCACCCATGATTTACTCACGCACTCTGATTTGCTATGTCGACATAGACCTTTACTTCCATTTGGAAGACCCCCCCTCCCAGAACGCAAGACACGGCCGAGGAGAGTCCTATGCCCAGAACTGCCGCCTTGCGGAAGCGCCATCACACGAGCTAGCCTACCTCTTCCACGAGACGCCTATCCTGCCGGCTAATCTCAATATCACCATGTCAACCCATCAATAATAATGAAACTACAGAAGCCACAATTCCACAAAAAGTATAAAGTCCACAATATATATAAAATGAAAACAGGAAATCACGTGGGCTCCTGAAAATGTCAGAGTACAAAACATGATGTAAAACTACATCAAGGTCCCTCAAAATCTCACATCTGTGACAGAAGGAAGCGACGGTAACGGCTGCATCATCATGATAGCGTATACTAGAGAGGAGCGCATGGGCGTATACTAGAGAGGAGCGCGTGAGCGTGCACTGGAGAGGCATGTCACGGTAGCGAATTGTTCAGGTAATTGTATGTTCACTATAGCGTATCGCGAAGGCACGAACTAGAGTAGTCTTGAGAGCAGTGCACTAGAATGCGCACTGGAGTGGACTTGAGAGCAGTGCGCTGGAGCGTGCTCTAGAGCGGAGCGTGAGGGAGCGCACTGGAGTGAAGTGCAGGGGCGTGAATTGGAGCGTACTTGAGAGTGGAGAGTATGGGAGCGCATCGGAGAGCGGAGCTCTAGGGCTCATACTAGAGCAAAGCTTTCACCACATCATTCTGTAGAGCAGAGCGCTTGGGGGGGGGGGGGGGGGGGGGGTCACCGGAGCAGACTTGACAGCGGGGCATAGGAGCACGCACTAGAGCGAATCACGGGGGCACGCACTGGAGTGGACTGGAGAGTTGTGCGCTGGAGCGGACTTGAGAGTTGAGCGATGGGGAGCGCACCAGAGAGCAGAGCGCTACGACGCATACTGCATCAAAGCTTTCACTCGAGCAAACTGTCGAGCAGAGCGTGGGGGAGCGCAATGGAGTGTGGCGCAGGGCGCGCTCCTGAGCCGAGCGCACTCCTAAGCTGAGCACGCTCTTGATCCGAGCGTGCTCTGTAGAGTGGGGGCGCGTTCGAAGTGTGTTCAGTTGTGCAATGGGTGTGTTTAGTTGAGTGGAGCAGGTTCTGGAGAACCACGCACGTAGGGGCGTGTTTTGAAGAGTTGTGTGTATGTGAACGTGATGCATAGTTGCGCACATGTGAACTTGTTGAAGAGCTGTGCACACGTGAAGGTGCTGGAGAGCTACATGCACATGAACGTGCGGGAGAGTGAAGCTCACATGGGCGTATTGCAGGGTGGCACGCACATGAACGTGCGGGGGAGTGGCACTCACATTGACGTATTGTAGAGTTGCGCGCACGTGAACCTGTTGAAGAGTTGCGTGCACGTGAGCATTTTGAGGGTCTGCGTTCACGTGGGCACACTGAAGAGTTGCGCGCACGTGAATAATTTGATAATGAGAGTTGTTTTCGCTGAAGGCATTTTGGTTTCACAACGCAAGAGCGCATGATATGTACTCCTCTCCCTTTTCAACCCTTCAAAAGAAGGATTAACCTCTTTTTATAGATTTTGAGAAGTGCTTTCCGCGTGTGTACGTGCGACCCTCGAGCGCGCTTGGCCCGAGCTCGTTGCTTGTCTGGCTCGTGGGTGTTCTCACTTGGCCGTTGCGGCTCATTTCGGGGGTCCTAACCATGATTTTGACAAGGTCGGCCTGACACAAAATAATTTTAGAGGAACCCATCAAAACATATTTTAGAAATGTTGTCCCCGGGAAAAATAGTTGCGGTATGAGAAATAAAATGTCCAGTCGTCCAAATCTCACGGTCCTAAAATTTCTTCAAATATCGGGTAGATTTTTTTTTGAAAAAATAAAAGTAAAAAGAGAGTAACTTGGGATTGCCAGGCACTTTACGCTAGGGCCCAGCAGGTTCTGTGGCGCGTGGGCTCTGAAAATTAAGCTGGTTTGGGCTACGTTGCGGGATTATAGTGGTCGCTGTCTAGTGGGAGGGCTTTAGGTCAGGGCCGCTTTCGGGCAGCAACACATGATAGTTGTGCTGCCAGCGTGTTCGCGACGTGGAAGCTGCTCAGCCAATCTTTATTTTCATAATTTCATTAAAATGCAGTTTAGAAAAACCAAATTATTAATAAATTATATTTAAAATAAATTAATAAATTAAGAATAAATTAATTAAATATATTTAAAATTCAAAATTTAATTAAATATTACAGAGAAAAACTTTGAGATACGTTGGTGTATTGGAGAGGACCATCAGTTTAATCTCAAGCATTAGATTTTTTATGAAAATACTAAATTAATAATTTAACAAAGATAGTGAGGTATGAATGTGAGACCAAAAATGTTCCAGAAAACTATTTATCAAATGCGCTAAATAAATTATATGAAAAAATAATTGTAAGTACACGAACTGTATATAACATTAGTTGTATTATCGTCATCTCATATTATCTACAAATAAAACGGGTGATCAAGTGCATTGACGTGATCGCAATGGGTCCACACTGCAACATCACTTCATGTCGGTTGCCTTAGATTAGAACTCGCGAGTCATCTAATATTTGCCAAAAGAGAAATTATCCAATGCACATTTTCTATAAATCACATTTTCTTGAAGACACATATTCTTGGAGGCACATATTCTTGGAGACACATTTAACCTCGAAGGCACAATTATTATCTTAATAATATTTTCTCGAAGAACCAAGCGTTCCCTTAAGAATATTTTCTTGAAGGCACAATATTTTTCTTAGGAATATTTTCTTGAAGGCAAAATATTTCCCTTAGGAATATTTTCTCGAAAGCGCAATATTTCCCTTAGGAATATTTTCTGGAAAGCGCAATATTTCCCTTAGGAATATTTTCTCGAAAGCGCAATATTTCCCTTAGAAATATTTTCTCGAAAGCGCAATATTTTCCTTAGGAATATTTACTCGAAGGCACGAGATTTCCCTTAGGAACATTTTCTCGAAGACAACATTACTAGCAACATCATAAATGTCAAAAGTCACCTCAATATGAAAATGATTATGCAATTTTAAATCATTTATCAAAACAAAGAACTCATGTTAGAATTATGGTAACTCAATATTGGGTCAAAGATCGAAGTCTTATCTAATATCCCTCGCATTCTTCCAGACTCTTATATGTTAATTGGGCCCCACAATGCATGGAGTAAGTCTCAATTAGCACACTGGGCATCAAATCGATCAGGATAACCTAATCGATGCACTATGAGCCACAGTAAACCTACGTTGGCCCAATTGAATACGTTGAACTTAATGTGAATCAAATCATTCTCTAGTGGGTCGTAACAAGCCAAATTTATTCAAACATGTCGTTTCAACATCCATGGGTATTTTTGACCAACCAGTGAACCCAATGAATCTTTTGGTGGGATCCACAAAAATTCCTTTAGTGGAATCTATAAAGATTCCTTTGATGCTAATTATACGGCCAATGAAAGTCACCTCCTTTAGCCAGAATTGACATTTTGAGAACTTGAAAAAAAAATTGATGTTCTCAAATGTTTGAAGGACTTGTGGTAAATGTTTTTCATGTTCTATATCATTTTTTTGAATACATCAAGACATAGTCAATAAGGACGATGACAAACCGATCAAGAAATTCATAAGGGAAATATTGCGCTTTCGAGATTACTACTCGATGTAGAGCTCCGATCTCATTCTGAAAAGGCGTAGTTGGCAAAAATCGGACAACCTGATCAAAAGTTATAGATGTTTGAAGTTTATGTGTCATTTGAAGCTAAATCCCTCATTTTCACGGCAACCCACTGTCCATCGACCACTAAATAAACTCGAACGGGTAAATCATATTCTCCATTGGATGTAGGGCTCTGATCTCATTCTGAAAAGAAGTTGTGGGCAAAAATCGGACAACCTAATCAAAAGTTATCGTTGTTTGAAGTTTAGGTGTCATTTAGATCTAAATCTCGCATTATCACTGCAACCAGCTGTATATAGACCACTAAACAAACTGAATGGATAAAACTTGTTCTCGATTGGACGTATGACTCCGATCTCATTCTAAAAAATTGTTGTGGGAAAAACCTGACAACCAGTTTGTAGTATGTTCATAAATACTAATGGGGTGTTGTTTGCTCCAAACAACATTACTAGAAATTCATAATGACCATATCTAGTGCGGAATGCTATTTTTTGGACATCTTCATCATCCACCCTTAATTGATGGTAGTCAGGTCGTGGGTCAATTTTTGAAAAAATTGATGCACCTTGCAATTGGTCAAATAAGTCATCAATCTTTGGTAATAAATACTTTATCATTATTATTACTTTATATTGAACCCTTTATATATAATTGATACATATCTGCTGTAACGCCCCGGCCCAATGGGCTTTCACCAGGTGTGCCTAGCACAGTACGTTACCGGGCTGCAGCTCAAGCACCCCAAAGCCTCTCCGCGCCACTATTTCTCAGCAACGGCGCATTGTTGAGGTCGGGTCTTGAACCCGCAACCTCTTTGATAAAGAGTTTTCAAACCACTCCTCATCACCAATTGAGCTGCAGCTCAATTGGTGATGAGAAGTGAAAGAACTTCATAGTTAAGCGTGCTCGGGCTGGAGTAGTACTGTGATGGGTGACCTCCTGGGAAGTCCCCGTGGTGCATGCTTGACTATCGAGTTTACCTCATCAAAGGGAGGTTGTGGTCACCAACAACCCGCCATCAAGGCTGGAGAGGGGTTGGAGTGCTTGGGCTGCAGCCCGATAATGAGGCCAGTTGAGGCTAGATTGGTGGACAATGTCCCGATCGGACGTCGGCTTCTGGGTCGTTACAATAAAAAGTGCAGTTGAGGCCAGTTGAGGCTGCGGCGGCCGGTGGCGGTTGGCGGCCGGCCGGCGGTTGGCGGCCGGCCGGCGGTTGGCGGCCGAAGGCCGGCCGGCGGCGGCCGGCCGGTGGTTGGCGGCGGCCGGCCGGTGGCGGTTGCCGGCCGACGGTGGCCGGCCGGTGGTGGCCGGCCGGCGGCGGTGGCCGGCCGGCGGTTGGTGGTGGTTGGCGGCCGGTTGCGATCCCGCGCGGGGCGGTTGGGATCCCGCGCGAGGTGGTTTGGATCGGCGCGCGGTGGTGGGATCCGGTGTGCGAAGGTGGGATCCGGAGCGCGGTGGTTTCGGGATCCGCCGCGCCGTAATGGGATCCGATGTGCGGGAACGGGGTCAGGTGTGCGGTGGTTACGGATTTCTCCATATATAGAGGGGGAACCCATCATTTGCCCCCCAAATCCATTTGTTTGGAGCGCACGGAGAGCAATTGGATTTCCCCCTAAGACTTGCATTTGTGAGCGATGGCCGGGGTGAATTCTAGCGTGGAGGTTGGCGGTGGCGATGGTGACGGTGCCAAGGTGAGCGTGCGGGTGAAAGATCTAACATCCAAAAAGGCGGGCGAACGGCGCGCTAGAGATGTGGCGGGTCGCGCGGAGGTGAGGGGCGGTGCGTGAGCGCGGGCTGCCGCGCGGCGACAGCGCGCGCGCGCGTGCGCGCGGGCTGCCCCGCGCACGGGCTGTCGCGCGCACTGTCACGCGGTGACAGCGCGCGCGCGCGCGCGCGGGGGCGAGCTGTCGCGCGCGCTGCCGCGCGGCGACAGCGCGCGCGCGTGCGCGCGGGCTGTCCCGCGCGCGGGCTGTCGCGCGCACTGTCGCGCGGCGACAGCGCGCGCGCGTGCGCGCGGGCGAGCTGTCGCGCGCGTGCGCGCGGGCGAGCTGTCGCGCACGCTGCTGCGCGGAGACAGCGCGCGCGCGCGTGCGCGCGGGCTGCCGCGCGTGTTGTCGCGCGGCGACAGTGCGGGTGTTTGCGTGGGGTGTTTTCGCGGGGTCTGCCGCGTGCTTTCGGGCGTGTTTACGGGGTCTGCCTGTGTGCGAGGCTTGTGCGATGGTTAGCCTCTTGGATGGACTCCCTTAACACTTGCCTGAGGTTTGTACTGACGCTTTTTTTTCTTGTCTTTCAGGCTTCTCGGCGTGGCGGGCAAAGTCGCCCAATGCGACTGGGCTCGAGTCTTACTCTCGATCATGTCGCCATATGGAGGAGGCGCTTCAACCTGCCCCCCGAATTGGAGATTCGAATCCCAGTTCCTGAGGAGCGAATACAGAATCCGCCTCGGGGTTGGATGACTCTTTGCGAGTCGTCACTTCGGAGTGGCTTTCGTCTCCCGGTGTGCGAGGAGTTGATCCAGATCCTGAAATTTTGCGGCGTCCCGGTGTCACAGTTTACGCCTCAGGGGATGGTGCGGATCATGGGGCTGATCGCCTTCTTCCGCGAGCATGGTGCGAAGTTCTCCCTGGGCCTTTTCAAGGAATGGTGCGAAGTGCAAGTTGATGTCGGAGGTCGTATTGAAGTTTTTAGCAACAAGAGATGGCTGGAGTTCGAGACCCGGGTGGACCGCCGTCATGGTAATACTTTATTTGGCTATGTTAGGAACACGGAGGGACTACCGGAGGTGTGGAACTCTTTACCGGATCGCTGTCGGCGCCTCAAAGGGTGTGAGCGGGAGTTTTCTCCTGTTCTCGGATTTTCAGATGCTCGAGAGCTGGGGAATATTCTGCACAGTATTTCTCTGTTCGTAGACGAGAAGCGCCTGCTTTTATGCGGGCTGTCCGTTGATGCTGGTCGTGCCGCTGCTGTTCCTCTTGTTCGAGACAGAAAGAGGAAGTTGGTTTTTAAAGGTCTGGAGGAGCCAGGTCCTGCTCCTTCACTGGTACAGGATGCTCCTCAGGAGGAGGCGGCTCCTTGTGCATCTGGTGCTGACGGCGAGCCGGTTGATGAGGAGGTCGAGGTCCTGGGATCTTCTGCTCCCCAGGCCTCTCCGGAGCGAGGTACAGCTCGAAAGGTGTCGGAAGGGAAGAGGGTCTCTTCCTCTCTGGAGGCCATGAGCCAGGCGGTAAGCCGGATTTTTTTCTTCCCCTTGCATGACGTCATTCTGAGGTTGTGGTTCTGACTTATACATTTTCTCTTGCAGATGGAGACCCAGGCATCGATTGCGCATATATGGAATAACCATTACGTGAGCTTGAAGGACGGGTTTATGTCCATCCAGGATGAGCTTCGGGAGGCGAGGAGCGCCCTTGCGGAGGCGGAGAGACGGCGGGATCGCGACATCTCGCGCTTCAGGCGGATTGGCTCGGAGATGCAGGAAGAGCTGGAGAGGACCAGGTCCGGTCTCGGTGCGGAGAAGGCGGCGTTGGAGGAGGCCTTGCGATCCTTAGAGGCAGCCCGTGGCGACGTAGTGTGTCGGGATGCAGAGCTGGAGCAGTGTCGGGCTGAGATAGCGCGTCTTTCTTCCGTGGAGCGGGAGACCGAGCTGAAGGCGGCTGGCTTGGCCGAGTATCTGGAGTCGATTGACTACTTGAGGGACCGCTCCTTGATTTCCGAGGAAGTCCGGGATATGATCTGGACTCAGGAGGTGGAGCCTCATCTGGAGGATTCACGAGAGCTTGCCCTTCGACAGGGAGCGTCAAAGGCTCTCCGGATGGTATCCCGAAAGCGGGGCTATGATGTTAGTGGCCTTGGCTTTGATGACCTGTCAGAGGAGGAGGATCATAGCCCTGACGAGGAGTGATTTCTTTAGCTGCTCGTAGCTGTGTTTGTCGGATGTGATTGTATCCCCTTTTATTGTATTCGTCATACTTGTTTATCTGTTCGATCTTATTGATCTGGCTGTTTGGCATCTGCGTTGTTTGATTATTTTCAAAGTCACAGATGAATTTGTGCGAACTCGAGCTCGCGGTTTTTATGAAGTAGGTGCACGGGTCTGGCCCGCGGCTTGGCCGGTGAATGTTTATATTCGAACCAGGGGTAAACGTAAGGGGGGCAGGCCCCTACGGTGCACGAGTCTGGCTCGCGGCTTGGCCGGTGAATGTTCATATTCGAACCGGGGGTAAACGTAAGGGGGGCAGGCCCCTACGGTGCACGAGTCTGGCTCGCGGCTTTTTGCACGAGTCTGGCTCGCGGCTTTGCCGTAAGGGGGGCAGGCCCCTACGGTGCCCAAGCAACGTTGAGGCAATGTGCCCAAGCAACGCTGAGGCGAGGTGCCCAAGCAACGTTGAGGCCATGTGCCCAAGCAACGCTGAGGCGAGGTGCCCAAGCAACGTTGAGGCCATGTACCCAAGCAACGCTGAGGCGAGGTGCCCAAGCAACGTTGAGGCAATGTGCCCAAGCAACGCTGAGGCGAGGTGCCCAAGCAACGTTGAGGCCATGTACCCAAGCAACGCTGAGGCGAGGTGCCCAAGCAACGTTGAGGCAATGTGCCCAAGCAACGCTGAGGCGAGGTGCCCAAGCAACGTTGAGGCCATGTGCCCAAGCAACGCTGAGGCGAGGTGCCCAAGCAACGTTGAGGCCATGTGCCCAAGCAACGCTGAGGCGAGGTGCCCAAGCAACGTTGAGGCCATGTGCCCAAGCAACGCTGAGGCGAGGTGCCCAAGCAACGTTGATGCCATGTGCCCAAGCAACGCTGAGGCGAGGTGGTCTTTTGAGCTGTACTGGTCGATGAGAAGCGATTTTCGTGAATCGAGATTCGCTGCCTGCACATGAAATTGTAGTAAAATAGCTTGCGCCCATCTTGTACATAAGAGGGTAGTAGGATAGTTTGCGCGAGTCTAGGCTCGTGACTTTTACATGATAAAATGAACTAAAATCACTGATAAAAGCGGCGCAGATTCTGCGCGTTCCAGGTGCGTGGGAGCGTCTTTCCTTCCGCCGTTCTGAGCTTGAAGGTTCCTGGTTTCACGGTTGCGGTGACCACATAAGGTCCTTCCCATGCTGGTGAGAGTTTGTCTTTCTGTGGACCTTTCCCGGCTGCTTCAATGCTGCGTAAGACAAGATCTCCGACGTTGATTGGTCGGGGTTTCACCCTTCTGTCGTAGAGCCTGGCCACACGCCTTTGGTAGATGGCGATGCGCTGGGCGGCGTGGTCTCGAGTTTCGGAGATTAAGTCAAGATTTTGGCGGAGTAGCTCATCATTTCTGCTGGGATCGAAAGTCAGCACCCGGATGCTTGGTACTCCGATGTCGACGGGAATGACGGCTTCGGTCCCGTAGCAGAGGTTGTATGGGGTCTCTCCTGTTGGAGTCCTCTCCGTTGTGCGGTATGCCCACAGTACGTTTGGGAGCGCATCTACCCACTGCCCCCCCCCCCCCCCCCCCGGCTTCTTCAAGACGCGTCTTTAGCCCTTTGAGGATGGTGCGGTTGGTGACTTCTACCTGCCCATTTGTTTGCGGATGCGCCACGGCGGTGTGGCGAAGATTGATCTTTAGGTCATCGCACATTTTGGTGAATGATTTCCCGGTAAACTGGGTGCCATTGTCGGCGATGATAGCTGCTGGGATTCCAAAGCGGCAGATAATGTTCTTCCAAACGAACTGCTTAGCATTCTCCTCCGTGATCTTTGCCAGGGGCTCAGCTTCCACCCACTTGGTGAAGTAATCGATTGCTAGGATGATGAATTTTCTCTGCCCCGATGCCAGTGGCAGAGGGCCAAGGAGATCAATCCCCCACTGTGCGAATGGCCATGCACTCTGGAGTGCGGTGAGCGCGACTGGGGGCTGGTGAGGTACATTTGCATGGAGCTGACAGCTCCTGCACTTTTGAACGAGCTCCGCCGCGTCCTTCTTCATTGTTGGCCAATAGAAACCTTGGCGCAAGATTTTTTGGGCCAGGGCCTTTCCTCCAAAGTGCTCTCCGCAGACCCCTCCGTGTACTTCTCTTAAGGCGTAGTCCGCTTCGCTGGCCGGTAAGCACTTTAGGTAGGGCCCTGAGAATGCCCGCTTGTAGAGTTCCCCGTCTATGATGGTGAACGATGCTGCTCGCATCCGTAATCTGCGTGCCTCCAGGCGATCCTCGGGGAGGTGTCCCTGCTTGAGGTAAGCTCGTAGAGGGGTCATCCAAGAAGGTTCTTCCTCATTGATGGCTGCAATCTCCCACGGCCCTGGGATACTTGGGGCCATGATCTCTTCCACGCGACGTCTTCGCGACTGATAGCTGGATGGTGATGTTGCTAACTTGGAGAGCGCGTCCGCTCTAGAATTCTGCTCCCGGGGCACGTGAAGGATTTGGTATGACGGGATCCTCTGAAGGAGTGACTTTACGCATGTGAGGTAATGCGCCATCTGGTCATTCTTGGCCTCATAATCTCCCTCAACCTGCGAGACTACAAGCTGGGAGTCGGCGTGAATTGTCAGGCTTTCTACCTTACAATCGATGGCGAGCCGGAGGCCGGCGATCAAAGCCTCGTACTCCGCGACGTTGTTAGTTGCTGGAAACTTCAGTCTGAGGCCATATTCCAGAGTAATTTCATCGGGGCTTATAAGGAGGAGCCCTGCTCCAGCTCCTTCAGCTCCTGAGGCGCCGTCGACGTAGAGAGTCCAACGGGATGTGCCGACATCTTTGGCAGGAGTTGCTTCCGGTGGGATGGTGTATTCTACAACAAAGTCAGCGAGCACTTGTGATTTGATATCCGGCCGGGGCAAGAATTGGATGTCGAATTCGCCGAGCTCTACTGCCCACTTCACAAGTCTCCCCGAGACTTCTGGCTTTTGGAGGATCGCTCGCAGCGGGAGCTGAGTTAGTACTTTCACTGTGTGTGCCTGGAAATAGGGTCGAAGCTTTCGCGCCGAGAAGACGAGCGCTAGGGCTGTTTTTTCTGCCGCCGGGTACCTGGTTTCGGTATCGGTGAGGACCTTGCTGAGGTAGTAGATTGGCCGTTGCACTCCTCCTTCATCCTTCACAAGAACTGAACTGAGGGCCGTAGGGGAAACTGCGAGGTACAGGAATAGGGCTTCCCCGGGGATTGGCTTTGAGAGAAGCGGCGGCGAGGCCAAGTACTGTTTGAGGAGTTCGAAAGCCGTTTGGCACTCGTCCGTCCATTGGAACCCAGTGTGGCGCGCTCCCCGGAGAATTTTGAAGAAAGGGAGGTATTTGTCCCCAGTCCTTGACAGGAAGCGGGACAGTGCGGCGATCCTCCCATTCAGGCGTTGCACCTCTTTGACAGAGCGAGGTGGCGACATGTCCTCCAGCGCCTTGATCTTCTCAGGGTTGGCCTCGATTCCTCGATGGGTTACCATGAAACCCAAGAACTTCCCCGCCGTCACACCAAATGCGCATTTGCTGGGGTTGAGCCGCATCTGGAAGCGACGAAGAAGCTGAAAGCACTTTCCCAAGTCTTTCAAATGGTCGCGACGGTGGACGCTCTTCACTAGCATATCATCCACATATACCTCCATCGTCTCCCCGATGAGGTCTTTGAAGACTTTATTCATCATTCTTTGGTATGTCGCTCCGGCGTTTTTAAGGCCGAACGGCATCACTTTGTAGCAGTAGACTCCTTTATCGGTGCGGAAGGCGGTGTGCTCCTCGTCTGCGGGATTCATTCTTATTTGGTTGTAGCCTGAGTATGCATCCATGAAGCTGAGCAGCTCGTGGCCGGCTGTCGCGTCGACGAGCTGGTCGATCCTCGGAAGAGGAAAACTGTCTTTCGGGCACGCCTGGTTCAGGTTGCTGTAGTCGACGCACATCCGCCATTTTCCGGACGCCTTTTTTACCATCACCACGTTTGCGAGCCACGTGGGATAATCTGCCTCGCGGATGAACCGCGCCTCCAGGAGCTTTGCTACTTCCTCTTCGATTGCCTTTATTCGCTCAAGGGCGAAGTTCCTCTTCTTTTGAATTACGGGCCTGCAGGCGGGGTTAATGTTTAATGAGTGAAAAATGATTTCAGGATCTACCCCAGGCATGTCCTCCGGGCTCCAAGCGAAAATGTCCTCGTTCTCTTGCAGGAAGGTTGTAATCCTTTCTCGTTCTTCTGGCGTCAAAAGGGACCCGATCTGGACAGTCCGGGTTTGATCCTGCTGGGAGAGCGGCACTTTCACTACCCCTTCAACGGGTGCTCCTCGCTGAAGAGTGGCTTCATCTCGCAGGTCGAAGTTGTCGATGTTGAGAGCCGTCGCCCTCGCCGGTTGAGCTTGTCTCAGGTAACAGGTCCTAGCCGCCTCCTGGTTTCCACGAACGACCCCGATCCCGGCGGTGGTCGGAAACTTCATGGCTAAATGCGGGATTGATGGGATGGCTCTGAAGATGGATTGGAGCGGTCTCCCAAAGATCGCGTTGTAGGCGGAACTTGACTCCACGACAACGAACTGGATGCTATGGGTTACCTGTCTCGGGAACTCGCCAAGCGTTACCGGAAGGGTGATCATGCCTTGGACTGGGACGGGGCGATTGTCGAAACCGTAGACGGGCCCTGCTGCTGGGCTGAGGTGCTCCTTGGTGAGGTTCATGCTTTGCAGAGTGGAGAGGAACAGGACGTCAACTGAGCTTCCATTGTCGGCCAGTACCCTTCTGACGTTGAAACAGGGATCCCCGATCCCGGCGCTGATCACAAGCGGGTCTTGGTGCGGCAGCCGTAACCCCTCGAGGTCTTCATCTCCGAAGACGATGGCAGCGTCCTGCTTGAACTTCTTATCTTCGTGGCCTCTCTCTGGCCTAGCGATGGAGAGAATTTGCGCGGCGAGATTAGGGGACCCAGCTATAGTCTCAACTTGCCCTACCACCGGCATTCCGACCGCTGCGCCGCGAGGTGCAGGAGGCTGATCTCTGGGCTCCCTGGGTTGTTGCGGCTGATTCGGCAGCTGACCTTGCAGGAACCTTCCAAGGAGTCCTTGCCTGACGAGGCGCTCAATTTCCTCCTTTAGCCTTGCGCATTCTTCGGTCGTGTGCCCAGCTCCCCTATGGAACTCACAATACTTTGAGTGGTCGGTTCTTTCATTCTGGTTTAGCGGCCTCGGCCTACGGAATGCCGGATTTTCTTGAATGGCGTAAAGCACATTGGTTCGCGACGTGTTGAGGGGAGTGTAATTCAGCGGTGGTCGGGGACCCTGGTCCCTTCGGAGATCCCGACCACGATTAGGGTTCCGGCGTTCTTCCGTACGCCGCTCTTCCTGCCTCCTGGGCGCTGGCTCCGATCCTTTCTTCCTCTTCAGACTTCCCTCGAACTGCTGGCGATGCGCCTCGATGGCTTCGTCTGCCGCTATCTGTGCCTCCACTCGATGCACGAGGTCCGGGTAAATTGGAACTGTCTCCCTCATTAGAGCGGAATAGAAGCCGCCTGGGCGGAGCCCTCCCAGGAAGACACCGCGTAGAAGCTCGGGGTCGACCCCTGGTATTTGCCGCGCCTCCGTGGTGAAGCGGCGGAAGAATTCTTTAAGGGTCTCTCCCTCGTTCTGGCGGATCCCCGAGAGATGAGAGGGATCTCGGACGATTCTTCGGTTGGCGACGAACTGATCTGTGAACCGCCGGGTCAGCTCGGTGAAGTTGTTGATGGATCCTTCTTGCAGGGAGTGGAACCAGGTGCGAGCCTGCCCCTTGAGTGTTGCTGGGAACACCTGACACAGGAGTTGATCGGCAGCGTTGTAGATCCTCATGATGGTGGTGAAATGATTGATATGCTCCAGTGGATCCTCCGTCCCGTCAAACGACTCGATGCTAGGAAGCTTGAAGCCGTGCGGAACCGGATGGGCCAGGAGTTGTTGCGACAAGGGGGAGCCGTGACGCAGAGGGCGGCGGGCGAAGATGCCCCGGCGCCCGACTTGTCCATACTCTTCAGCGATCACATCGCGAATCTCCTCGTGGGTGGGCCCTCTTATGGCTTGGTTGGCCGCGGCTCCTTGCTGATGGTGCTCGGGTTCCTCCCTAGTTCCCCTGCCGGGACGGGCTGGGTGCGCGGAACTGGCTGCATCCGAGTAGTCTTCTTCGTACACTTCTTCTTCGCGAGCGGCTTCCCTGAGGGGGGCGCGATTAGGGACCATGAGGGGTGTGAAGACCGGAGCGGCTGGTGGAGCAGGTGCTTCACGGTTTCTGAGAAGAGCCAGCATTTCGGCTTGCTGCTCCTCTATCTGACGCATGCGTCCTTCCAGTGTGATGACAGGTGCCAAAGGGACCTCTTCGACGGGAGGTGCGTTGATAAGTGAGTGGGATGGAGCGGGCTCAACGCGTCCTTCAGGAATGGAGCCATTAGTGGTGCGGGCACTTCTTCTTGCCATTGCTGCCGAGCACGAGTATTGCCGCGAGGCGAATACTGTCTTCAGAGAACTTTTGGGGAACACTTTCCCACAGACGGCGCCAAACTGTTGCGGCTTCTCAACGCCCTCGGTAGACCGGTTTCAACTCGGGTCCGTCTTAGCCCGGGCGGTCGAGCGCGCACACAGTCAGAATGTTGCAGGGAGTAAATGCTGAAAATGGTACACACAGAACTTTAGCGTGGAAAACCCTCCAAAGGGTGAAAAACCACGTGGCCAGGGCGGTGCTGGCCGAAATCCACTATCTCAGACTGTTACAATGCTTTCTTGGAGAATGCGAGGGCGACAGGCCGCGCCTCGTTACAATTGTGAGAGAGAGAGAAAGAACTCCGTGGGTGACAGGCCACCACTTAGGAGTTGATTGCCTTGCTGCATGTCTGATGCGGCTGCGCGCTTGCTGGGAGAGAATGAGCACTTCGCGGAGCACTTTGACTTTTGCTGTTCGGGTTTGGGGTGCTCGCCTTGAATGGCGCAGCACTTCTAAGTGAGCGGCGTTCGCAGGAGGAACCTGTCAGTTAGTAAAAGGGGATGGCGGAGCGTAGAGAGAGAAACTCTGAGGAGAGGGGAAAAGAAGAGAGAGAGAGTCTGGGCGAGAATGAGAGAATCCCTCCAAATGAAGACCCTTAGGGGTCTATTTATAGGCTTGGAAGGTGGAAGTTACGGTGGTTATGCGGATAACCACCAAATGGAGGGCCGAGATCGTTGGGAACGATTGAAGGGTCGTGATCGCGCGAGATGATCGGAGGGTCGCGAGGGACTCGGTGGGATCCGACGGAGGAGGGTGAAGGGCGGCGACGGCGATGGCCGGCCATGGGTGGCCGGCCATGGCCGCCGGCCACGAAGGGGGCGACGGTCGGCGGCGGCGGTCGGCGGTCGGCCGGCCGGCGGTCGGCCGGCCGGCGGTCGTCCGGCCGGCGGTCGGCCGGCCGGCGGTCGGCCGGCCGGCGGTCGGCCGGCCGGCGGTCGTCCGGCCGGCGGTCGGCCGGCCGGCGGTCGGCCGGCCGGCGGCGGGCGGCGGGCGGCGGCCAGCGGCGGCCGTCCGGCGGCTGCCGGCGGCGGTTGGCGGCCGGCGGTGGCCGGCCGGTGGCGGCCGGCCAGCGGCGGCCGGTGGCGGCCGGCCAGCGGCGGCCGGTGGCGGCCGGCCAGCGGCGGCCGGTGGCGGTTGGCGGCCGGCCGGCGGTTGGCGGCCGAAGGCCGGCCGGTGGCGGTTGCCGGACGACGGTGGCCGGCCGGTGGTGGCCGGCCGGCGGCGGTGGCCGGCCGGCGGTTGGTGGTGGTTGGCGGCCGGTTGAGATCCCGCGCGGGGCGGTTGGGATCCCGCGCGAGGTGGTTTGGATCGGCGCGCGGTGGTTTGGATCCACCGCGCGGGAGTGGGATCCGGTGTGCGAAGGTGGGATCCGGAGCGCGGTGGTTTCGGGATCCGCCGCGCCGTATTGGGATCCGATGTGCGGGAACGGGATCCGGTGTGCGGTGGTTACGGATTTCTCCATATATAGAGGGGGAACCCATCAAGTATACAAATTATATACAAATACTTATTATAATATATAGGTATACTAATACTTATAAATATACAATTATATACAATTATATGCTTATAATTGTTGGGAATATTGCCCTCAATTTTAGGAGAACATTTTTCTATGGTTTTTGTAATAATTTCATAAATCAAATATTAATTAATTAATGGGTCTAATGACCTCTAATCCCCTCCAAATTTTGGTGGGTGCTCTTTAGGGATATTATATGACGTTGGTAAAAATTTCAGCCAAATTGGGACTGATTTAGTTGGGAAATTGGTTTACCCAAGTTGGGTCAAATTAGGTCAAAATTTGGGCATGATGTTTGTATTTGGGTATGATGGTCAAAACTCATCAACATGAGTTGAAACCTTGGCCACTGGTTTAGGATCACCTAAAACACCCCCATGAGTGAATTGGGGTGGTGTGGAGGTGGATATGCCCTAGGACCCTAGCTTTATCCCTAGGGGTGCATATAGAACCTTGTGAAGGTCATGTGGTCAAAAGTCCTAGAAAGGTCATGGGACTTAGTAGATATGTTCATGGGGTGTAATAATGCTCTAGAGAATTTTGAGAGAATTTTAGGAGTACTTATTCCCCCTAAATTAGATTATAACCCCTTTAGAGCTTTTTTTTTTGTAAAGGAAATTGACATGCTCAAATGGCCTTGGATGATGGTGAAACCTTGACAGTGCCTTTAATATCACATGAAAGGCCTCTAGTAATTTTTTTGTAATTAATAAAATGATTTAACTAGCACTTCATTCACAAGGCACTTATTTTACCTTAACCTTAAGAAATATAATTGAGGGTCTAATACTCTCTGTAAAAATATGCAACTTGGTGATAGGACATTTCAGGGCACTATGAATCTCTGTAAATTTTTATATGATTTTTGAAGATTGTTATCAGTAGGCTACTTCACAACATGTTCATATTAGGATTTATTTGGAATATTTATTTAGGTGAGAAAATGATTTCCATAAATTGTGAAACTCAATCAGCAAGCCTTTATAAACATATTGGAGATCTATTATTTCTTTAATAATTTTTGGAATTATTTAACAGTAGGTTCCTTCACAATTTTCTCTAGACAGAGTTTCTTTGGAATATTCATTTATTTGATTAATTTGCCTTTATAAATTCTGAAATTTGGCCAGTAAACTTTTCTGACTAATAAGAAGGTCTAGTAATTTTCCCATAATTTTTGGATAAGTAATTTTGATGGTTCCTTCATTAACCTTCAATTTTGGATAGATGCTAAATATTATAATTAGAGAGCAAATCCAGATTGTAAAATTGTGACATTCTGTACTTAGTGTTATTTTAGCATGATAAATTTACCTTAATTTTTTGTGAGCCCTATCATAAGAATACATTACACTTGATGTTCATATTCAGGCTTGACAAATATTGGAGGAATTAAAATAAATGCTAAAATGTTAAGGAAAAATATGAATCTTTGGTTTTAGGCTCCGTTTGGGGGGACTTATTTTCACCGGTCAAGCGGTTGCGACCGCATGAACTGGACCTTATATAAGGTCCGGATATAAGGTCCGGTTCATGCGGTCGCAACCGCTTGACCGGTGAAAATAAGTCCCCCCAAACGGAGCCTTAGTCTTATAATGTCATGATAGACCTCCAGTTAAAATCTTATGTCATTTGGATGAATATTTGGAGTACTTCTATAGCTTCATATAGTTAGTTTGGTCTGCGTATAGTAAAAATGGGAAACTTGGGTATTTAGGGGCCTACTAAGTGGAAGTGGCATGTAGTTGGTGTACATGGTCATGATGAAGAGGATGAGGTCATCAAAAAGGAGTTTAGGAGATAAGAGTGTTGGGTGAGCTGAGGGTAAGGTCGTGCTTGGGATTGACGAAAGATCGTCTTTCCCCTAGCGTGTCATAAACCACCTAGGGTTAATACAAGTGAAATGGTAAGGGGCTTAGGCATATGGGTGGATACCCATAATATTAAATACCTTGAGAAAGGGAGCCTTGGGGGTGTCATCCCAGTATAGTTCCTAGTACCGTAACGATCCCCTTACAGGGTAATCCTTGGGAAGTCCAATGTCAACCATAAAACTGTAGGGTTAAGTTGTTATACAAGATTAACTAAGTAATATACTCACTCACACTCTATTGTCACGGGTGCTTTAGTCGGTTTGGTCTTACGAGCTGTAGGCTCGGTGGTTGTAGCAATATACTTATTAGTCTGGTGAGTTGTGACTCAACCATGTTTGTTGTGTCGGACGGGTTAGCCCGGGGAGCTTATGGCTCGGAGATAGATGTAAACATTTTTGCATGTGCATAAGGTGGTGGGTCCTTAGTGTTGATGGTCGTTGCACCGACACTAATACTTGGGCTCAGTAAGTGTGGATAACCCTTTACCAAGACAAGTCTGGTGGACTAACCAGCAAGAGTACGCAGGAGCTCCACTATTGTGTTCTTAGCGTTGAGGCGTACGTTAGGTCTAGGTTAGGTAGTGCAAATACCAACCTAGAGGTGGGCGAGGCCCAACCCACCGCTTCTGATTTCCACTACGGAAGTATCCTGGGAGTTTTGCTAGCTCCAAAAAGGGGGAACAGAAGGTCTGTGCGCATAGAGTCGTGGTGTGTAGGTTGCACTTGTGTGAACATAACATTTAAATGCATACCTTGCATGTCATAGCATCAACATTGCATTTCAACCCCTACCCCTATCGTATAAGTTGGTTATGGGACTTCTTATACGATAGGCTTTGCTAAACGACCCATTGGTCTATAGGTTTGTGTGGGCATTCCTATAAATCAACGGTTACTTTTCTTTACTTACCTTTATATATTTGCTTTACTTTTCTACTTTACTTGTTCTTACTCTACTTTACTTACTGCTTTAGTTATGATATATATTGCGTAGTGGTAGACATTCCCTGTAGATTTTATTCCCGTCATCTGCTATCGTTTACACCCCTTGTTGTCCTCCGCTTCATTCCTCCTGCTCGGTGCCTAGGAGTCACCGGAGGAGGGGTGGGGGATTGGCTTAGTCTTTTGACTAACGGTCGGTGGACATTATCATTGTAGGGGACCAAAGAGATACTGCAGCACCAGAGGCCGGTGCAGATGGAGACGGGGCAGTCTAGCACGGGAGCACCATTGGCAGGATCCGTGAGCATCGTTTAGCTTTAGTATTTTATGCTTCCACGAGAGAAAATATAGTGAGGAATTGATGTACAGGGCATGAGCCCTTTATTTTTATCGTACCCTTTATTTCAGACATTTGATGTGGACACCTCCTTATGATGATTTTACTTTTATGTGATATGGACTTGGCTTATATAAGTCTGCTTAAGCTTTACTTCTTTGTGATCGATGAGACCGGCAGGATTGACGTTTTGTAGTGGCGACCTTCCTGAGTGAGGGTGTTACCGCAAAGTGGCGGTTCTGGGCATAAGACACGGGTTTTGTAAAAGAAAAAAAAGGGTCTTACATACAGTCTCAAGGAGACTTGTGAGTCTCCCCTTAACATGTGCATGATCTGCATTTAAGGTGTGCCCACAGTTTGTGAGGTAACTTAGGCAGTATGATTGTCCAAAATCCAATTGTTCTATTCTCACCTGATTTGTCATAGACATGTGTTTTACTTGGATAGCGACATAGCATGTAGAATAAATTGGGCAACGTACAGTAGGAATCACAATAATAACCAGTACATCATTCTTTGGTAATATTATAGGTTTATATTAGACTTGACTTTTCTTTTCCCTTTCCTATTAACATGATTCTAGTCATTTTGCTCCTGTTTGTTTCCTCTTGAGCCTGCTCCCTTTTTCGCTTCTTGGTACCATGATCCATGACTTGTCAGATCATTAGTGCTCCTCTGTCGGATGCAGATGCACCTCCGGTATGGAATTCAGTTCAGATGACAACATTCTTCTTCTTCTCCTCCTTCCTGTCTCCTTCGATCAATCTTCTAATTCGATCCACCATGCATTCCTCTAAATAACGCTCAAGAGTGAGCACCATGTAGTCTCGTTTGTGTTCGAGCTCAGAGAGTTGAGTAGAGAACTTGTCCACAATAGCTAGAATGGCATTTTTGAAATGAGACTTGAGGTGACTCATCTGTGAGCATGGGATTGTTGTAGTTTCAATCTTCTTTGACTATGCTCCCTCATACAACTTCATTCTTGATTTGTTGGGAGCTTGTTTGGAGAAGGATGAAGTGAAACTTGAGGCGGATGGATTTATATAGGAAAAGAAAATGATAGATTTTTACTTGGAGGGCAAACTGTCGCGCATTTCAATTTGATGGATAAATTTCGTATCTTGATTAAGAGCTGTGATCTGCTCATTCTGGTGGAATTGACATCTTGAAGTGACAATAAAAAATAAAAGGATTTATTTTGCAAGAGTTGAAGAGCCGCGTACCTGTAGTGGAGGTCTATTCAAAATCGAACGGCTGAGAACTAATTTGAGATGTAGTAGATTGTAATTATCTTGTCGATCCACACAGCTCTGAGCCTCCTTTGAATCACGATGACCCCCATCGCCATAATGTGTGAAAGTCAAGTATTTTGTATGTAGTTGACTGATATTAATGGTGATTAAACCACGATTGTCCCTTTTCCTCTTCCTCTTCCTTGTATGTTAAGTTCTAGACCTCTAATTTAAGGCTTCTTAATCCAGTAAGATGACTGGATTTGCTACTGTCCAAAAGCCATATTTGTTCTTGACTGGCCCATTGGACATATCTGCAAAACAAGATTACTTTGTCTTAGGAGCCCAAGATAGCTTGGGTCCTAGGTACCAGTTAGATTTAGTAGCAAAGCATTGTATGTGGAAATTTTTATTTTTATCATTGTTGATCTTAGGTACTGTTGGGTTGTACCAACAATATATTGCAAAATGACCTATTTTGCCACAACATCAGCACTGAAATCTATTGTACTTTCCTTTCCGAGACATCATATGTATATGGTGATTGTCAATATGTTCAAAAAGGCGTCTAGGCATACCAACCTTAGGCAACTTATCATATTGAGGACTTTGAGGAGTGGTTTTTCCCTTTCTGATGAGTGAGGGAGTTGAGGGAACAAACTTGCATGATCCATGATGTCATGCATGGACCTCATTATGGGGTTCCTTAGAGGTACATAGCTCATAGGTTGCTCTTTGATAAGTATCTTGTGGCTTTGTTCCACTTGTAGAGCATTCATTGATCTGATGACCACATAAGGAGGTTGGATCATGGAGTTTTGACAATTTTACTCCTTTTTGGAATATAGTTATATTATCTAGGGATTTCCCACAGTCATAAACTTTAGTATTATAACCTGATTTTTCTGTATAGGGAGCAAAAGAGGAGTCTGTCATTGGGAAGATATTTTGTGGCTTTGAGGATTTTGCCACAATCTTTCTCTCTTCTATGAGCTTTTCTCCCAGATCTTTAATAACCCTTTCCTTATGAACTATGGCTTTAGATTGTGCATCAAGTTTTTGCTTGAGCTCAAAGATCTCCTAGTTCATGGAGGTTATTTCTCTTGATTTGTTATTTGCTTCTGATTTAAAGGGCTTCAGGAGGTTGATCTCATTTTTCTTGAGATTTGACCTGATCCCTGCTCTTCTTAAGTGCTCGAAGTAAAGCACCATACTTTATTGTCAGATTATCAAAAGTAGTTTCCAAATCAAGGTCATCCTCATCATCAGATAATGGGTATGCTTCTGACTCATCATCAATGTTAATTGGAGAATAGTATAAGGAAGAATGAGTTGTAGATTTTACCTCATCAGGATGGATATCATCATGATTCTCCTCATTTGTCAGAGATGTCATCTCATAGCTGATTTCTTCACCAGACTCTCGGTGGACAAAGTCAGAGGTGCTCTTATGCCTATCTCGGCAGCAGGATGAGATCTGTCCTCTTGTATTGTCAGCACTAGCAGTCTAATGTCCTTTTTCTTCACTTTGTGTTGGCAACTGGTATTTGATCTTCACATGAACGATCTTATCCAGAAACCATTCATTCTAGATTTTCTTAATTGATTTACTGAGACCTTTTTCTTCCGTGATTAGACTCTCTATGCTATTGGAAGATAATTGTTCAGCTGTTAAGCCTTTTTGAACAACCTTCCTCTGATACCACTTGATAGTTTATAGATAGAGGTAGTCTAACTCACCTAGAGAGGGGGTGAATATGTGTCTTGGTATTTATTAGGTGTTTTTCATATTTCAGCTATTTAAGAATGTAAAGCAAGCACCCAGCAAACTCAATGAGATGTATAGTGGTTCCTCAAGGTCTGGGTACATTCACTTTCCTTCTACAGCTATCTAGCTATGTGCTAGACTAGGCAACCTCCTTCATAACTCAGCTCAAGAGAGATTACAACACAAATCCCTCAGGATTTATCAGGTCTTCACCAAGACCCTACCTCACGCACACAGGCCCTACACTCAGAGTACTCCAACTCCTACAGATCAGAAACACTTCAGGTTTTCTACCTCCGACTTATCACTAAGTTCTACACTCAGACTTATACAAAAGTCTTACAGCTCAGGTTGGGAGTTCAGCCCTACAACTCAGGCATAAATGCCCTACAACTCAGATTAACAATTTGATCCTACAGTTGAAGTAATGAACTTGATTACAACGGAAATCTAGTTGTAGATAGACCTTGAATAAGTAAGATCTGTTGTTGCTCTTGCTTGATAGCAAGATCTGGAGTAGATCCCTGTGCTGAGTGATCTTCAGGTAGATCAGGTTAGGGCTTGCTCCCCCTTTATCTTCTTCTTCTTGCAGACGGAAGAAGATCAATCTTGAGTCAAAATTACCGACTCAGCTTGTTATTTTGTTAACCTTTAGTAGGAACAATCTTTCTTCTCTTTTAGCGTTGTTGAGCTCTTTTGGAGTTTAGGTTGTGTAACGGCAATGTTGCATTGCCCTCGCAGTTCTTCTTTATAGCTCTTTGACGACCTTCAACGACCTCTTGAAATGTCTTGTCATCGACATGGATAGGAATAGAATAACTTATCTTCGTTTTTGGCGCCACCGCCAATTTTGACTTTCGTTGTGCTGAGCGGGCTTCAACGGTAAAATTTCGAATATACTCCACGGTACAGCTGAGTGTTGTATTCATTCTTAGCGGTATGAGTCTTGCTACAGAGACTTGTATCTTACTATGGTTGAAATTGACTCTTTTCAACGGTACCGCTGAGTAGATCTTTCAGTCTCAGCGGTATGAGCTTTGATGTTGAGATCTGCTGCTTTTAGTGTCGTCTCCACGATATCGTCGAGCGGAGTATTCATTCTCGACAATATGTCAAAGATATCGTTGACACTGATCTTCCTTCTCAGCGATGCATTCATTCTTTGCTTTAAATAGGTTTTAGAGTCAACTGTTGTGTCCTGTATTAACACGAAGTAGATATACTGTTGTGTGTCTTCTTCTTACACAACTACTTAGCTGAGTTTTTCTCAGCTTTACACAATGCTTTTGGATTTGGCTGCTGATTCAGCTTTAACACTGCTAATCATAACGATGTCGTTTTGTGTGTTTAGTTCATAGACCGATATCGACGAGTTCAACTTGTTTGTTCAAAACTATATTTGTTTAGACATGTTGTGATCGTTCCATCGATATCTTTGAGTTTATTTATGGTCTTTTCTGATCATCCCTGATCAACTGTACAACTGAGGTAGTTTGTCAAGAATTCTTATTGAACCTACATGTACTTAGCAGATTATCATTAAAAACATTATGTTTTTATCATTGATTCAAGGACTTCTTCAAATCTTGGAACATTGAGGGCAATATTCCCAACAAATGTCATGAAAGGGGTTCTCATTCTCCGACATGTCCTTCACCAATAATGTAATCTACCTAGTCGGGGGAGGGGGCTCTGAGACATCGACTTGATGCTCCTCTTGTAGATATTGTGAAGGCTCCCCTTACGGGAAGCCTCCACGCCCGCTCCTTTGTGAATGGAGTTAATTCCTCCCCGAGTCCCGACATTGACTTGCTCCTCACACCTTCCCCGAGCGGGCGTCGTGGCAAACTTTCCCCCAACCTCCATATCTTACTATTGATCCTCCTGCACCGCTCCTAGGGCTCTCCCTTCTCATGTCGTCCTCCTCGCCTCCAAGAACTTTATGCATGTTGAAGTGGCATGTCCCTCCACTAGATGGAAATCACAATAAAGAACTGCCTTTCTCTTTTCTGCTCCTAATTCATATCCCTCCTTTGATGTTGATGACCTTGGTGATTTATTGTCGTTGCCTCCCTAGGTGGAGATATGTTGGGTCTCCTAACCTCCTAATGTCTTTCAAGCGTGTTGAAACGAGCCTGACACTCAAAATAATGATGTGGACCTGGTCCAAATGGACTGGGTCTTACTTCTGCTGGCCTCCAAGGAGGTATATTCATTGGGGCCTAGAGCCTCCCCTCGTGTTCCCTGGACTCCAGAATAGCTCCCGAACTCCTGAACTCTCCTCTCTATCGACGGGTATCTTCCTGCCTCCTGTCTCCTATAAAGATCCACTACTCATCTGCCTTCGTTATCCTCGTCTGAGAAGTTAAAAATTTCTTGTTGCTGGCCTCCGCCTCGATAAATCTCACCATGTTGTCAATTATATCTTCAAAACAGACGAGGAGATCTCATCCCACTTCCACTTTGAACAACCCTTCTTGCAAGCCACGTGTAAATACGAGCTGCAAGGTGAAGTTATCCACCTCCTGGATATTCTGAACTTTCTCTTAGAAGAGAACTATGTAGCTTCCCAACTTCTCATTCGGTACTTGCTAGAAAAGAAGGAGATTTGTCAGCTCTTTCTTCCTCTTCTTCGACATTGCGAAATGCAAAATCAATCCATGATACAGATCCTCAAAGTAGTAGATAGAATTTGATGTCAACTGGTGAAACCAGTCCCGAACCTTCCCCTTGAAGGTGAACGTGAAGAAGCGGCACTTAAACACATCCACATGTTACAGATGGAGACATCCTAAAACCATTACATTTTCCTTCCCTGTATAGTAGCTAAGGACAGGCTCGCAAAACCACTCAGGAATATGAGCAGTCAAAACTTCCTCGCAAAAGAGAAGGTGATGAGCAGTCAAAACTTCACGCACTGGCTTCGCTCATAATGAGGTCTCTCCTCCTGGTGGACCGCGACCCCTTTCCCATGTCTTCTAGAGGGCTCGACATCCTTTTGCCAAGGTGATGACTGGTGAAGAGGCTCCCGCGACCTCAACACTGGGCGTGAAAAGAGCTCGCAGCATCTCTATCATGCCCTGCCTGAACTCTGTGAGATCAGCTCGTGTGACGAACTCGCTCAGAGCTCGCAAGTTGATTATCTCTGACTATCTTCCATCGTTTCTCACCATTAGTCTTGCACATGAGATTTTCTCCTTTGATCACGATCCACGCTCACAACACCAAAGTGTTGAAACTAAGAAAATTTGGTTCACAAAATTTTGACTAAGGGGCCCAATGGTTATTGATCAAGCGGTCAACCATAGGAAAAACACAACAAGAAAGAGGCAAAGTATTAACAAATATCTTTAGACTGCCTATAAACAAGACTTGTATGTTGTAGTAAAGAGGCGCCGCCACACACCCAGAAATTTATAGGAATTTTCCCTCCTAAAGCCAAAGCTGGGCTAGGCACAAGATAGGCAAGCACAGAATATTAGGGGAACCTTGAGAGGGTTCAACGTGCCTTCAACTTGTGTCTTATGGTCCTATTTATAGGCAATCCAAGGGGGTACATTGTTTGCATATAGCTATTCCCTCTTTTGTTGGATACGAGATACCTGCTGCCCGAGTGACCTTACTCTTGGGAGCCTCTAAAGGCGGTGAGCTGATTGAGCTTACTTTGGGCGATGTCACCCATACCGAGCTCCTTCTGGAGCTTGCTAGACCAGGGTTTCCTGAGAAGAGAGCTCGCTTGCGAGCTCCATAGCACTGAGTGGGCTTGCTAGGAAGCTCGGAAGGAGCTCACCAGCGTGTTGAATGGTTGAGATGAGCGTGACCATGGTGAGCTCGCGTGCGAACTCGAAGGCATCAAGCGAGCTTGCTGGGGAGCCCGAAAGGAGCTAGCCTGTGAGTTGAGATACTAAAATGGCAGGCTCTGTGTGAGCTCCACCTGTCTTTGATGACGTCCTCCCTTCTAGTTAAAAGTCAACCTTCTGGCGCGTGGGGCCTTTATTTAGGTTTAGGTTCTCTCGTCGAATACGGGTTGTACACATGCAATGTTTAATCTTTGCTCGAATGTAAAATGTAAATTTGAATTTTTAATGTTTGAGGTGGGTTAATGGAGTTTGAACTCAATAGAGATTGAATTGGGAAATAGCTTACATCATGTTGCAATGTGTCATAGCTTATTCTAAGTTGTTTGTTGGTTTGTAAGTAAAGGTTTGAGTTTCTTGGCTCTAAATAGAATTTTTGATAAAATGCTTGTATTTTTATATGCTTTTGTTTTTCGTTTATGTAGATTGATGGTTAAGACAATAGAAAATGGAATTTCTACAATTCATGAGTCAAATTATGTTTGGTTGTTTTGGGCATAGTGTAAAACATAGATTGAATTAGGAAATAAACTCACGGCACATTTATCAAATGAGAGTTGGAACAATGTAGCCGTTAAATTTCAGGAACACCCCAAAAAATGTACGTGTCCACAAATGAAAAACAAATGAGATTAATTAAAAAAAGATTGAAAGTTATGGAAAGAACTCAAGCTCAAAGAGACAGGTTTAGACAGACATCGAACTAGGAGAATAATTAATGCATCAGATGATTGGTGAAAAGTGAGACTTGAGGTTAATAACTCCCCTTAGCTAATTTCATTTGTAATATTTAGCAATCATTATTTTTAGGTTATTCCTACATCAAAAAAGTTCTGTTTGCAGGCATTACAGGAGAGTTGGAAGAGTATTTGCATGTAAATTAACTGGACACTAAGCTCTTTTGGCAATACATCTTTATATAAAGAGAAATTTGCAGGTGAGTTACTCTCACCTAAGATCATGATGAGAGGAGCTCATCTAAGCCGTTGATCACAGATCATACGGTTGTATTTTTCCTAAATACTTCTGTATTTATAAGTAATAATAATGTCAGTATTTTATATATCGTCCGATCTGAGATCATACGGTTGTATTTCTCTCCCACCTAGTTCTAGGTGAGAGTTGCGCACCTAGGTTTCTCTCTTATATAAAATCTTGCTAATTTTACGCGCAACTTACAACTTTTTTGTAGGACTCTTTTCAATAGTCGGTCAACTTTCATCATTGTGTCCACTTATTTTATGTTCCTAAAATTCATCTTTTCATTGCAAAAATGATCCTCATCAAGTATTTAACAATAATGCTAGGAAGATATATATGCACCTATAATTTTAACTGTCACTTAATATTTTTAAAATAATTAAATAACAAGAACAACATTCAAACCTTTTATCCCACTATAATGAATGAAGGCGATTGTTATCTGCACTACAGTTTTGGCTATTCGCACTTTTTTGTATGAGTTATTACGCGTCTTTTGGAAATACGTCTTGTGCGTGCATTTTTAGGAAAAGTGATCAACTTGAAAGTTGTAGATCTCATCGAGATCTACAACTTTCGTGTTGAACACTTTTCCTAAAAGTGCACGCACAAGACGTACTGCCGCACTGATTGAAATATGTGCGTAATTATAGTGAATTTTTGGAAATACGCCTTGTACATGCATTTTTAGGAAAAGTGTTCAACACGAAAGTTGTAGATCTCGACGAGATCTACAACTTTAGTGTTGAACACTTTTCCTAAAAATGCATGGACAAGGTGTATTTCCAAAAAGCTCGTAATAACTCATACAAAAAATGTGCGGATAGCCAAAACTGTAGTGCGGATAACCATCGCCATGATATATTTGTTTAAATTATTATTGTAGCATTAATTAGTCCCAATCAATTATTCAGACATGAGCAATCAACTGACCATACGTGGGCAATCAAATAACCATTAGAATTTTTATTTTTATTTTCTGGGATATACATTTTTGGGACAAGACTGTAATTTGTTTCTTGGGAAGACGCCAATGGAGAAAAAAATAAGATACATGTGGCTCTTTTTAGGGAATTAAGACCCCGGTTATAATCGGAGCGTGGACATAAAAATCGCACTTTCGTGTTTTTGCAACATATTTAGGCTTCGTTTGGCGCGAAGATCGCATCGTGAACGTGGTGGTTATGAACTGTCGTTCGTGAACGCCCGATCACACCTAAAAGAAATCATGCATTTTATGCTCAAAACTAGTTTATTTTCTTGGTAGCGGCCGTAACTTTTATCTTGCCAAACATTAGTCTCGGCTTGAGACAGTTCTTTCTATTTATAAAGTTGTATTCGAATCGTAAAAAGTGTTTTTAAGTTATTTGAATGAGACGCTTTTTCAAAAGAATATTTTATGCTGCGTTCGTTTTGCGGGTTTTGAGAGGAAGGAATTGATTTTGGGTATATCAAAATCAATATTTGTGTTCGTTTCGTGTGTTTAGAGGAAGGAATTGATCCGATCGATTTTGGGAGGAAGGTTTTGGACCAAAACCAATTATGCTGTTCGTTTGAACCTTTTTATGGACGGGATTAGCTTTTGCCCAAAACCCATAGGTTTGGAACTTTAGAAATTTACCTATCCCCAAAACCTACCAAATTTGGTAGGTTTTCCTTCATGTCCGATCATCTTACCCGCAAAATCATGGGTGCAAATAAAGAAAAAATGATTGACCAAAACCTTCCTGCAAAATCATGGGTGTAAATGAACAAAAAAACTATTTTTCATTTGGTAAAATTTATTTTTCAAAATCTTTCTGCAAAACCATGGGTGCAAACGAACAAAAAATTTGGTTTTGGACCAAAACCAAAACCTACAAAATTTTAATTTTTGACTAAAACCAAAACCCTACGTGTAAAACCCGCGAAACGAACGCAGCCTTAAGGAAAAGTGTTTTGGAGGTTTATTGATCCGCCCTTCAAACATTGCTTAAAATAGCTTTTTCTATTTTTAATTTTTTCTCTGTTATTGATTTCGCTTCGCTTATATCAATTCACAATTTAGATTAACATTTTCACCATTTTTTTAATTTTTTTACAATTCATTTTTAAATTAAGTATTTTTGCTTGAGCGCGGGTTTTGAGCGTGAGCGCGGATTTTTTAGCGTGCACGCGGTTTAGCCCGGGAATGCGTTTTCGGCTAGGCGTGCATTTTCAGCCAGGCGTGTATTTTCCCCCGTGCGCACATTTTCGCTTGGGTGCAATTTTTTTCGGCCGGGCACGCGTTATCGGCAGGCCGCACGATTTTGAGCGGGAACGCGATTTTGGCGTGAAGCGCGTTTTCGGTAGGGCACATGTTTTCGGCAGGGTGCGCGATTTCGCCTGAACGTGTGTTTTACCCGGGCGCGCATTTTCGACCTAGCGTGCGTTTTCGACCTGACGCTCGTTTTTCGCCCGGGAGCGCGTTTTTCGCCAAGCGCGCTTTTTCAGTTGGGCGCATGTTTTTGCCCGAACGGACGGTTTCGGACGAGCGCACATTTTCAATTGGGCACGTGTTTTCGGTGGGCAACCATTTTCCAAAATCATTGTTTCTGTTATAAAATACGCAGGAATTTTTCTGTTATAAAATAAAACACCATTCAAACAGTTACTCTACCAAACAGTCTAAATTAGAAAGCTTTATTCGATCAACATCCACACAGTTTACAACTTTCTCATCAGCGCTTTTCTGATGACTAATATTCTCACAACAGCTTTCTCATTAGCATCAGTCGTCAAACATACCCTTAGTAGGAGAAAACGCCACCACTCAAAAAAGTTTTATAAACATCTAAGGGCTTTTCAGAAAGGAGAATGAGTGGTGGCAAAAGGATGGTAGGAAAATGTGCTTTTCGAAAATGTCTATTGCAAAAGAAGATCTGTTTGGGTAAACTCCTTTTGTAGAAATTTTCAAAAATGAGAAACATTTTATAAACTGTTTGACAAATCTCCGTTGCGGTGACTTTTTTTATTAAAAATGCAAGCCCAGGCAGAAAAATGCGCGTCCGGGGGAAAATGAGCGCCCGAGCGCGATTTTTTTACTCGGACGTGCAATTTTCGCCCGGGCGAGCAATTTTCGCCCGGGCGAGCATTTTTCGCCCGGGCGCGCATTTTTCTCTGGGGTACGCATTTTTTGCCCAGGGCGCGCATTTTTCGCCTCGGGCGCACAGTTTTTGCCCGTGCCCTCATTTTTCGCTGATGCGTGCATTTTTCGTGCGGGCGTGCATTTTTCGCCCGAACGCCCATTTTTTGCCCGGGCGGGCATTTTTCGCCCAGACGCGCATTTTTCTCCGGGGAGAAAAATGCGCGCCAGGGAGAAAAATGAGCGCCCGGGCGAAAAAATGCGCGCCCGGGCAAAAACTTCTCGTCCGGACGAAAAATGCGCGCCCGTGCGAAAAATACGCGTCCGGACAAAAAATGCGCGCCTTAGACGAAAAATGCGCGCCCGAGCGAAAAATACTCATCCGGGCGAAAAATGAGTGCCCGGGCGAAAAAATGGGCCGTCAGGCTAAAATGTGCGCCCAGGCGAAAAATGTGCGCTCGGACGAAAAATGTGCCCCCAGACGAAAAATGCGCGCCCGAAAGAAAAATGCGCGCACCGGCAAAAAATGAGAGCACGGCCGAAAAAATTCGCGCCCGGGACATAAAATGCGCACCCGGGGCCAAAAATGCGCGTCAGACAAAAAATGCGCGCCCGCGCGAAAAAATGTGCACCTGCGCGAAAAATTCACACCAAGGTGTAAAATGCGCGCCCTGGCGAAAAAATGCGAATCCGGGCGAAATATGCGCGCCGGGGCGAAAAAGTGCGCCCGTGCGAAAAATGCGTGCCCGCGCGAAGAATGTGCGCTCACGCGAAAAATGTGCGCTCGCGCGAAAAATGCGCGCCCGAGCGAAAAATTCTCCTTGGCAAAAAATGCGCGCTCGTGCGAAACAATGCGTGCCCGGGCTTAGAATGTGCGACCGGGAAAAAAATATGCGACGGAGCGAAAAATTTTCGTCCGGGCCTAAAATGCGCCCATGGGCGAAGAAATACTCGCCCAGGCGGAAAAATGTTCGCACGGGAGAAAAATTTGCGCTCGGACGGAAAATGCACTAACCTATCTTGATGAGGATGTGCTTTTCGAAAATGTTGAAAAGTAGGGGACAAGTGACTTTTCAAAAAGAGGAGAAAAAAAAGTTTTCCGCGGTAGCTTTTCCCACCGGTAGACAATCCAAACGGTTTAGTAGGTGCGGCGACGTTTTTCAGAAAACGAAAAGAAGCTAAAATGTCCTCCCAAACAGGCCCTAATTATTGTCATATCCGCTTAGAAACATTGTTTTTGATCTTATTTGAGACTGCATCCTCTTCCTCCATCACCCACCGCCCCAAAACAAATAGACCTTGCAAAATATGCTCTAGTGGTCCCGATGGCATGCAAAAAAGTTCTCATGCCCAATGGTGCGATGATTCTTCATCGCAGTTGTATATCATAGGGAATTGTTATACGCGGAGCGAAATCATCTTTTCGCAGTTTTTTACAATCCTTACCTAAAAAGTGAACAAAATTTGTTATCCATAGATATTCTTGTTATCTGCAGATAAATGCATAAACTTAAAAATATAAATATAAATATAAGACTTTCATTCCTGCAATTACAGATTTTCTTAATTCAATTTGTTAGTGAATACATTTACTGGGAAGTCTCCAACATAAAATTAATAATTATTATACAGTAAGTTCGCTATGAACTACAGTAAGACCAAGGCTCTGTTTGGGAGGACTTACTTTTACCGGTCAAGCGGTCACGACCGCATGAACCGGACCTTAAATTAGCGGTCACGACCGCATGAACCGGACCTTAATTTAAAGTCCGGTTCATGCGGTCGTGACCGCTTGACCGGTGAAAATAAGTCCCCCCTAACAGAGCCCAAATTACAACAAAAAAGAAATTGAAAGCTCGGATAACTTTGTAATCCTTTAATTATTGGTTAGAAGTTTGATTTGCGAATAAATAATTTTTAATTCAAATAAATGATTAGATATTTGATTTGACGATAGAAAAATTTACTCTGCGTGTAATTATTCTCATAATATAGTGATCTCTATTGTCTGTGTTCATGATCTTAGTATTAATATTATTTGACCTATTTATTTTTTATTTATTGGGTGACAGTTTTGTAATGCTTTGTATTATTTGACGCCATGATTCTTTATTTTGTTCCCAGACATTTTGCTAATAAAACCACAGATTAACATGCAATCGCAATAGTTACAGAATTTGCATAGAATTTCTTTTAACCCCTTAAAATGCCTCAAAACTTACAAAGCCTGCCGGAAACATTTCCATGTTGAAGGGAGTGACAAATCATGGTCTTTAACATTTATGTTACTTGGGCTAGGTGTTGTAACGTGGGCCCGGCCTGCGCCCTAACCAGACTGCAACACACAGCTTGGGTATGAGGACTGTGGTGAATACCCGCATAAATAGTGGCGGATCCAGAAAATTATAAATGGGGGTGCACAAAAAATTTCAAAACACAAATGCTAGCGGGGTGAGTAGGAGGGTCGTGAGTCACATGTTGAAAATTAATTATAGGGGTGCACATAGCTGAACTTGGTCTGCGAATAGTCAAATTTGGTCTGTGAATAGTCAACTTTGGTCTGCAAATAGCCAACTTTGGTCCGCGAATAGCCAATATTTGTCCCAAAACAAACTAGTTACGTGACGTGAGAACGCTTCCATCTTATCGGAGCCATTTCTTCCTCATCTGGCCACCGTTTTTGACATATAAGTAGTCAAAATTCATTGTCTCGACGAGAGGAATCCAAATCCACTAACAATTTTGAAAAATAATAGGGGTGCACGTGTCCCTCGGGCCCCCCTCTGGATCCGCCCCTGCGCATAAAGGAGATCGGCGGGTCGAGGCCCGACCTCAACAACCTACCTCTCTTTTGACGTGATTGGAGAGAGGAGAGATGGTTGGGGTGTACGGATTGCAGTCCGGATGTTGGCCAGTCAGGGGACTCCGAGTGAGCAGATCGGGCCCACGTTACAACATTAGGTTTGGTAAGGAGGCGGCGGTCGTGAACACGGTGGTTATAAATCGTTGTCCGTGATGCTCGACCTCACCTAAAGAACTCCATCCATTTCTATGTTTAAAGTTTATTTGTTTTATTCTTGGCGCATAATCGTAATGGTTGCGAAGCAAAAATATCACCCTTAACGAACGACGGTTTGTAACCACCACATTCAAGGTGGCCGCCACCCTGAAAAAAAAGGTGTACTTATTTATTTATTTTCGACAAACCCTTAAAAAGATATTTTGACGCAGACAATGACTTTTACCGGCCGGTTGCATATATACTTGCAAACATATACACAAATTTATACTATGTACAATCTTGTCGGTGAACGTGGAAAGACAATATGTTCGTCGTTAGTGATCAGTTAGCGAGATATTTACCACGGAGAACACGACTATCTAGAAATATGATATGTTGGGCGAAATTTCATATTACTCGCCGGTGGATAAGAGGACGAGGATAACTTAAAAAACATAGACAAATAAGAAAATATATTATAGGCTAGTTAAGAAACTAATGGGGAATTAAATATAGTATTTATCTAACAATTATTATTTGAATTTTGTATATTTGACAAATACAATATGTATTCAAAGGCAAATGATTAATTTAGGGCGTTGTTATAGGTAGACCATGTTGGGCAATACACAAACTGAATTTTGAGTTTTTAGGATTTTTTACTACTATATATAAACCAGTTAATACCAAAAAAAAAAGCTCACTTATTTTCTAAACCCCAAGCTAGATATGCCCTAGCCGCTTACCCTTTCATTGTTATGTCTCGATCCCGCTTCTCGTGCGCACGCCAAGCTCGCCGGCGGCTAATATCGACGGAAACTTCTACGCTGCCCACTCCAGGGACCTTCTTCAAGCCCGACGACCATCCCTAGCTATTCCAGCGTTCATGTGCTTGGTGACAGAAATAGTCTCCCGGACGGAGACCTATCATATTCCATCTAGTTTTTTGTGGATTTCTCCTCCCTAAATGAGGTACTTAAACTTGCATTACTCCTGCATGCATTTCTCCTCCCTAAATGATGATTTGGTTTGGTTATTAGGGTTTGATTAGTGTTTGATTTTGAGTTTTTGGTTGTGTTTTGATGTTAAAATCCATTGCAATGTAGCGGTATTGTTTAGGATATGGTTATTAGGGTTTGATTTTGAGGTTATGGTTGTGGTTTGATTTAGGGTTTGTATTGTTTAGGGATTGGTTTTAATGGGTTGGTTATGGTTTTCTTTGGAGGGTTTGTTGTTGTTTAGTGATTATGACACCAAACATATTTTAATTTTTTTTTGCTTTATTGCATATTTTGTTATGATCAATCATTATCATTTGGAGCAATGAAGTCGGACAATGTGAAGGTTCCTTCATCTATATCGTAATATGATAATGTGGAGGTTCCTTCGTCTTTTGGAATATGAAATGTGGAGAACAAAGACAAGAAATAAATAGAAAGTTGAGAGAAATTATGAATCCAACTTCAAAACAAATAATAGAGTCAAGAGTTCCATTGAGTTTAAAAGAAAGGTCGAGGGGGAGCTACAAAAAATTAAGAGATAACAATAAATCTACAATGCGCAGCCCATCTATTTTTGAGCATGTTTTGATGTCAGAAAATACAACGGCGCACCAAAAAATTTCAAAGAAAACAGTGGCAAGAAAAAGAACGGGCTACCAACTAAGGACACACACTAACTACAACTCAGTGATTCTTTATTGAAGTTTGCAAGCAAATACCGTCGTATTTAGCGGAGCACATCAAAGAGGTATTTAATATAATTGGTGATGATCATTGTGGGTTTCGTGTTGTTGGGAGAGCATTAGAGATGGTGAAAATTGGGCAAAGTGAGGTTGGATCTTACCAATGAACTCAAGGTTAAAGTGAGCATGTATGTTGATATTTTTGAGAATGAAATATTACAAGAGTTGATGTCCTCTCTTCAATATACTGAGATATTGGCACCCTCAAATAAATAGATGGCAATGCCTGGCATGGGTCTTGTGGTTGCTTCGTGATATAATATAGCTTTTGTCAAAATTTCACAATTTTAAAGTCTCACTTTTCTACCGTTGAATTCACCACCACCGCCAATACAAATGCTAGTTGCAATGGGTTACATAAATGACAATTATTTCGTACATTTGGTGATGCATGAAGGGTGTTCACTACCTCGTATTGTCTCCTGTTGGAGAAAGTTTTGTGATTCAATAGCAAGCACATGGACAACAAATACATTGCATAAGTACAAATTCCAAATCAACAAATATCCACAACAAGTGAGCTAGTAGATTTTGATGGCTTCTAAAGTAAAAATTATTTTTTAGATTTAGAAATTTAACATTTTATAACAAGTATTTATCTAAATTTTATTTATTTATTGCAGACTCGTTTCACTTGGTGAATATCGATTGATAACCATTTTATAAAGGGGTTTCTTTCAAAATTTTGAATTCAAGACATCTACATGTCTTGTATTACATCTTTTTTGTAATGTTTAACTAATAGTTGTCTACTAATATAATATTAGTTGATTGCATATAAAAACAATCAATTTTTTAATTTTATATTGGTCTGCATATAACAATTTTGTCTACGTATAAAAATTTAGATTTCCTATTGTTTGTATATATATTGTAATGATTTGCATATATATAGCCAAACTTGGGCATTGTTAAAGGCACACCAGAAATGGCTATTGGCAAACCAATTTCTATGAGTTATTACGCGGCTTTTGAAAATACGCTTTGTACATGCATTTTTAGGAAAAGTGTTCAACACGAAAGTTGTAGATCTCGTCGAGATCTACAACTTTCGTGTTGAACACGTTTCCTAAAAATGCACGCACAAGACCCTAAAATCGCTTTGATCGTTACTATAGTGAATTTTTGAAAATAACGAGAAAATACGTCTTGTATGTGCATTTTTAGGAAAAGTGTTCAACACGAAAGTTGTAGATCTCGACGAGATCAACAATTTTCGTGTTGAACACTTTTCCTAAAAATGCATGTACAAAGCTTATTTTCAAAAGCCGCGTAATAATTCATAGAAATTGGTTTGCCAATAGCCATTTCTGGTGTGCCTTTAACAACTCCCTAATTTAATTGTGAAATATAATAGTCACCGTGTTTTTTGTTATCATTGAAATGACGTCACAAATGACTTCCATGCATGACAAATCCGGTACAATATCACTAGCTAAACATTTTGGGAGGAAATTTGGGTGCGTCGGACACACCGTGCTCAAATGCGCAAATAAATAGCGGAAATCTCTTGTCGGGCCCGGCCACCTCCCATTTCAAAAAGCTCCCTTATTTCGAAAACCTCCCCCTCTTGCTCCTGAAAGGTAGGGTTTTAGAAAATCTCACTTCGCCGGCGCAAGTTCTTCGCAGAAAGCCACGAACTGAGTGTCGATGTGATCCTCTGTCCTCGTCATGAGTATCCGACCAATGATGATGGTACTTGAGCCATCACAGATGTTGAGCTTGTTCAACACTTGATTATATTTTATTGCTTTGTTATATTGTTACTTTATATTCTTTATTGCTTTGTTGTTTTATTTCATTTTGATTTTTTGGAACTTTTGTAACTAATTTATGTTTTTGTAAAGTTGTATTTATTTCTTCCCTCCCTTAATTATTTTTAGTTTTATGATGTTTAAGTTAACTTAATCTACTAATTTTTTTGTTTTATTCTAGCTCATTTATTTATACTACCACTAGTTTAAAGTAAAGTAGAACAAAAAAAATAAAAAAACTAGAAGACTATTTGATAGTTTAAATAGTCACTGCCTCTGAATTATGCCATAACTTGAGTTGTGAAATCCTAAGTTAAATTATTTTCGCTATCACATATTGTACACAAATTTTTTATCATCATTGGATTGCCTATTGGCAAATTGTGCCTCGATGTTAATGAGAGGAATTTGCTCGAAGCATCCGGAGGTCCATCAAAGTGAAATGAACTCCTCGTTGCCCCTAGCGGGGTATATATAGGAAAACCTTATGAGTGTCTATGGGTATCGGGTATCCGTGTACTCGACCGACCCGTTTAGCCTCCGAAAAATGTTATTTATCCAAATATATATTAACAATCTCCTCCTATATTTGTGACAAATATATAACATGTACGTTTCGAAGTGCAGAAAGTAGTAAATAGCATAAAAGGAGTTTTCGACTTAACATAAAACATAAGAGTTAGCACATTAAATAACAACAGGATTTTACACAAAATATAAATCATCCAGAATAAAGTGCTACTCAATAATATAAAGTCTGAAAAACAAAATGACAAGGATAAGCATATGACAATTCTACTCGTGATCATCAACATCCATGTCAAATACTACTCTCTCTCCTCCATCTCCACCAGTGTTGATGAATAACAAATTATGCATATTTTTAGTATCATTTCTAGCCTAATTTTGGGTAATTTTGTACATATTGCTTTTAAATCATTGAAATAATCACTTCTTTTTTTCTTTTGTAAAAATAAGTAATTATATATATAAAAGAATAAAATTTTGAAATATTATTGTATATTAAATTTATTATAAATATAAAAAATATATATATAATATATAATATAAATAATATAATAATATGTATGTAAATAATAAGTATAATAAATATTCATATATTTATATGTAAATATAAATGAAAAATAGTAATAATAAAAATAATATAAAAATAATATGCATGAGAGATAAATAGGATGAGAAAAAAAAAATATATAATAATATAGTAGTATTGTATATTAATAACATAATAATAATGAATAATAAATATATTATAAATATAATAAAATACATATATGTATAATATATGTATATGTATAAATATATATGTATAGTATATAAAATGTAAATAATAATAGTTATATATATATATATATAAATTAAATATAAACATATAAATGACTATGTAAATTAAATGAAAATAAAATTAAAAAATAAAAATATCTGTGTAATTATAATAAGTATAATTATTGCTCTTTGTATGTTGAAGGAGCCGCTTGGCTCATTGGTTTAGCTCCTTGCTTGTTGTGCTGCCGGCCCGGGTTCGAATCCAGGCGCCGCCGGATTTATTTGAATTAAAATCCCACCTTTTTTCCTTTGAAATTCTGACGCTAATATTATATATATAATATATCCCCTTATATTGTAGAAGAGCGCGCTTGCTCCAGTGGGCCTGACTCTGGCTAGCCTGTTTGAGGTTGTGGGTTCGAAACCACGCCAACCCCATTTTGCTGGAATTAAGCCCCGCTGCCCGCGCCCTGCCGCCCTGCTGCCCGCGCCCCTGCCCGTGCCCGCGCCCGTGCCAGCTGCCGCCCTGCTGCCCGCGCCCCTGCCCGCGCCCGTTCCAGCTGCCTCCCTGCTGCCCCTGCCCATGCCCCGCTGCCCGCGCCAACCTCCAGCTCAGCCCGCCAGCTAGCCCCTTCCTACCCTGCTAACCGCACACCCTAAGCACTCAAATCAATTTTTGCTTCTCTCAATTCCTGCTTGTCCAGCTGCCTTTTTTTTACTAAGTGCACACCAAAAATCCTCTATAAATAGAGGGGGTGGCTGATGTTTAAATGGTTCAAATTTTTGAGAGCTATTCTTAAGGTTTTGATCCAAACTTTGTTTTCATGTTTTAGCTCTTTTTTTGCTCTTTCTCTCTCTTGTTTTGTAACCTCTTTATGATGAAAATGAAATAATTTGGCTTGTTTGTAACTCCCTCTCTCTTTGTTTTGGTGAAAGTGTGTGTGTGTTCTCTTTTTGTTTTTCCTTTTTATTTAGATTTTGATCTGTTAATTAAGTTTTCCATTTTAAATTTGGGTGTGTGTGTGTATGAGGCTAATTTTCATGTTCTTAGCTTTTTTGTAATTTTTAGATGGTTTCATAATTTGTGTGTGTGAGTGTATGAGTTTAGGTTAATTTTTCTCTTTTTTGTATTTTAATTTTTCTTTTTTTAGTTTTTTTAGTGTTTTTGTAGTTTTTATTTAAGTATGTGTGTGTGTGTGTGTGCTAGTATAGATTTTGTTTTCTTTTAACTTAGATTTCATTTCAAGTAAGGGTGTGTGTGTATGAGTATAAATTTTGCGCCTTTTTTGTAATTCAATAGCTTCCATTTCCGTCACGCATTTATTTCCCGCCTATCCGCTTGGATAGGACTCGCTGACGCATTTATTTCCCGCCTATCCGCTTGGATAGGACTCGCTCACGCATTTATTTCCCGCCTATCCGTTTGGATAGGACTCGCTCACGCATTTATTTCTCGCCTATCCGTTTGGATAGGACTCGCTCACGCATTTATTTCCCCTCTACCTATTTGGGTAGTGATTGCATTTCTTTAATTTCTGCAATTTACAGCTTTCATTTTAATTTCGTAGAGTGTGTGCGTTTTAAATTAGTGCGTTCTTTGTTTTTAATATAAATGCTTTTTGCTAATTCCGCTAACCGCTCAATCGCTTAAAATCGCCGTAGTTATCATTATCGTTTTATAAAACTCTAAAAAAATCTAAGCAAAACTACTTTCTAAATTAACGTTTTCGTGCTTTCTCGCTTTTTATCGCAATTATCGTTAAACGCACGGCAACCTTAATTTTTGTCATTAGTTTTTCTACAAAGCTATAAAAATCAATTCAAATCTCTTTTCGATAAAATAATAGCGCGCTCCTAAGAAGTAGAAATAATCGATACGACCTTGGAAAAATACGACCTTGATATTTCAAAAGAAATATCTTATACTACTATCGATAAGGTCCACTTGTCTTTATTGATTTTAGTCCGGATAATTATATAAACCCAAAAGCTTTCTCTTAAAAGCAAATTAAAACTCTTTTAAAAACACTTAGAAAATTGTTGCAACAAATCTTTGGTTGTTGCAACTAGCTCAAGGTAAAAGAGGTTTTAAAAAGGAAACTATCATTTACAAAATTGTTGCAACAACTCACAAATTGTTGCAACAACATAACATATTCAAAAAGCTTTCAACTTTCATTTCAACATAAGCCTTTCAAAACCTCTACTTAGCTTTTGGCGACGCGGCCAAAGAGTAATCGTCGATATTTCGAAAGAGGAAAAGACTGTTACTTCTATCTTTCGATAGGATAACGGGTAATTCCTCGAAGTATAATTACTCGCGGGACTCTTCGAAAACGTCCGCCCTAGGCTAAAGTCTAAAGAAAGAAAGAGCTTTTCTAAAAAGTTAAATTCTCAACGTATCAAGTTTTTGGCGCCGTTGCCGGGGACTTGTATCGTTATTTTGAAATAGGAAACGCTATTAATTTTATTTTATATTTCACCTCTCTATTAATTATATATTTTACTTTCATCTTAAAAACAACAAAAAAATTAATTAAGAAAAAAAAACTATCTAAGAAAAAGGAAAATCCAAAATCTTCAAAAAAAAAAAAAATTAAAGATATATCTCCTTTATTTTTACCACCTCTTATAAACTCATATTTGCAAAATTTAAAAACTTTTGCAATTATAAAACTTTTGCTTATATATTTACAAACATACATCTATATGTCCATATAAAACCAAACAAAACAAAACCTTAAAAATTACCAAAAAAAAAAAAATATATAGCGATATTTTCTACTTACGAAAAGAAAAAAAAAATTCCCCCTCTTTCTTTCTTTCTTTCTTTTTCTTCCTTGTAAAAATATTCCCAAAACAAAAACATCAAAAAAAATCTATAAAAAGAAAAAAAAAACTCTTTCTTCCAAAAAACATTTAATAGTGTATGACCCGAGGAGAATCTTCAGATAATCCGACTTTACCTTTTGATTCCGAAATCGAGCGCACGTTTCACGAGCGCCGCCGATCTCGTAATCAAAATCTACAAATAGATCCCGAAGAATCCGTCGGCGATATACATATAGGCGTGATGGGCGATCCTAATCTAAATGCGGCCCCACAGCGGACCATGGCCTATTATGCTAGGCCAAATTTAGAGGATACAGGATCGAGCGTCACCCGCCCCGCGGTAGCTAATAATAATTTCGAAATCAAATCCAGTATAATCCAAATGGTACAACAGTCGATTCAGTTCGACGGTTTGCCAGATGAGGACCCAAACCAACACCTTTCAATTTTTTTAGAAATTTGCGACACCTTCAAGATTAATGGCGTCAGCGATGACGCCATTCGCTTGCGCTTATTCCCCTTTTCCCTGCGGACAAAGGCTAAATCGTGGTTGACTTCTCTTCCGAGAGGGTCCATAACCACGTGGGCCGAATTGACGGAGAATTTTTTAACTAAATATTTTCCTCCGTCAAAAACCGCTAAACTACGCACGGATATAGCCTCCTTCATTCAATTCGATTCCGAGTCTCTCTACGAGACTTGGGAGCGATTTAAGGAATGCCTGCGTAGGTGTCCTCATCACGCGCTACCAACTTGGCTACAGGTACAAACGTTCTATAATGGCTTGAATTTCTCAACGAGACAGATGATCGACGCAGCCGCCGGGGGAACGTTAAACAACAAAACCCCGGAGGCCGCTCAAACTCTGATCGAAGAAATGGCCATGAACGCGTACCAATGGAATGTGCCAAGGTCGCGTCCTAATAAATCGGCTGGTCTTTTTGAAGTGGATGCCACTACTTACTTAACCTCGCAGGTAGAGCGGCTAAGCAAGCAAGTGGCGGAGATGTCTGCTTCCTCCTCCACTCCCGCTTGGGCTAATAATCCTAATAATAATAATAATAATTTTAATAATCCTAATAATAATTTTAATACTCATAATAATAATAATAATAATCTAAATAATAATAATATCGAGGAATCGGTGGAGTACGTTGGCAATCAAGTGCGGGCGCCCTTCAATCCTAATAACAACCCTTATAGTAATAACTATAATCTGGGTTGGAGGAGCCACCCGAACTTCTCCTGGAGTAATCCTAACAACGCGCAACGCCCTCCACCTGCGATCCCGCAAGGATTTCCGCAAGGATATCCCCAAGGATTTTAGCAGGGCTTTCCGCCTCCGCCTCCAAAACCTACTCCGCTCGAGGAGATTTTTACAAAATACATAGCGTCCAACGAGGCAAATATCCGGAATATGTTGGAGTTACCATTGTGATCTAGAAGTGGTCAAACATGTAATGTCACTGCCAACGCGATATGAGCCTGCAGGGTCGCACATAAGAGCATGTGGAGAAGATGGAAGATTGACTGTGTTGGTAAAGGTTACCAATCACCATATAGAATGGGGGAGGTCCAACAAATGTTGTTGTCTGAATTCATCGGGTTTACACGGATAGAATTCGTCGGAATTCGTCGGATATGATTCGTCGAATTCGTCGGATTGTTCCGTGGAATCCCGACGAATTGTTACAGAGATCCTTAACTCGGCAAATGTTGTCGTCTGATATGATTCGTCGGAATTCGTCGGATTCGTTGGATTGTTCCGTGGAATCCCGACGAATTGTTACAGAGATCCTTAACTCGGCAAATGTTGCTGTCTGATGTGATTCGTCGGAATTCGTCGGATTATCCCGTGTCAACTCGACGAATGCTGATTCGTGAAATCCCGACGAATTTATACAGAAAGAGTTCTTTTTCTGTATGGACTGCGGATAGCGATTCTTTTAGGTCTGTTTATACTTCGGCTATAAATAGAACTTAATCTTAAGGTTTCAGTACGCTCTTCTTACGCCTCCTGGAAGAAGACCCGACGGAAGGTGTTCCGCCCGAACCCTAGACGGAAGTGTTCCGCCGCCCTGTTCGCCTCCGCCGACCCCCCTTCCGGCGATCGTCGCCGTGGATGTTCTTCCTGGAGCGAACCTAGCAGTTCGTGGAAGTGCAAGGTGCAGTCGTTCTTCTCCTGGCTTGTGTGGATCACTGTAGAGACGTAGACATAATTCTACGTGAGAACTCTCTTTGCCGCCAACAGGAATCTTCTTCGTGGAGCATCTAGGTTGGATTTGATCCAATCCCGCAAAGGTAATTTCATACCTAGCAATTTTATTAACTTCTTGAATCAATGTTCATGGCCCGATCCGAGTCTTTTGGGTTGTTTCTCTTTATTTCTGCTGCGCCTACATGTGATGTATGGTTCTAGAAAAACCCAACAGAATATAACCGGATCGCTAAAAAATTTAGAAATGCAGGTTGGACAGCTCACTAAAATGATCTCCGAGCGGCCACTTGGAGCATTGCCAGGAAACTCGGAGCAGAACCCGCGTGAAAATGCCCACGCCATTACCCTTCGCAGCGGCAGGGAGGTCGACTCCCCATTGCGGGTTGAGCGTCAGGTAACTGTTTCGCCTCCGACCCCTCCACCCTCGTCTTCAATTTTAGTAGATAAAGAAAAAACATTAGCGTTGGGCGTTTCGAGCCCGCAAATTCCTTACCCCGCAAAAATTAATAAAGAGAAGGAGGACGAACATTATCAAAAAATTTTACGAATATTAAAACAAATTCAAATTAACGTCCCCTTCTGCGAGGCACTCTCTCAGATGCCGAAATACGCAAAATACCTTAAGGAGCTCCTTTCTAATAAAAAGAAGCTCGGGGGTATTTCTCGTGTTTCATTAAATGCGGAATGCTCGGCGGTCTTACTTAATAAATTGCCGCCAAAACTAAATGACCCGGGAAGGTTTTCCATCCCGTGCCTTTTTGGCAATTTATTAATAAAATACGCCCTAGCGGACCTGGGAGCGAGCATTAATTTAATGCCCTTCTCCCTCTTTAAAAAACTAGATTTGGGTGTTCCCACCCCAACGAAAATGAGCATCCAACTCGCGGATCGCTCGATAAAATATCCTATCGGGGTAGTGGAGGACGTTCTGGTCAAGGTTGAAAAGTTTATCTTCCCGGTAGACTTCGTCATCCTCGACATCGAGGAGGACGCCGAGGTACCAATTATCCTCGGTCGCCCTTTCCTCGCGACCTCCCGAGCATTAATTGATGTGAGTAACGGTTGCCTCCTCCTCCGGGTAGGGGACGACGAAGTTACCCTTCATATTAATCCTTCGATGCGAAACTCTTTATCGAACGATGATTCCTGCTTTCACTTAGAATCCGCGTTCAAGGATGAGTGTTCTTCGCTTGCAGAATTACTCGCTTTGACATTAGACGATCCGGATCTGGCAAACCTCGCCCCTTTGGACAAATTGCCGCCAGATTCACCTTTCGAGTCTTTTAATTCTAAAAATTTAAAAATCACAACTTCTTACGAAGAACCCCCGGTCTTAGAGCTTAAGCCACTCCCCGACCATTTAAAATACGTTTTTCTCGCCGCGGACTTAAAACTCCCGGTTATTATTTCGTCTTCTTTAACCGATTCGGAAACCTCCGAATTAGTTAAAGTTTTGTCCACGCATCGCCATGCAATAGCATGGCAAATTTCAGATATTAGGGGGATAAATCCCTCTTTTTGCACGCACAAAATTTTCTTAGAAGATAATTCCCGCAAAACCATCCAGCCTCAGCGACGACTTAACCCGAATATGCGGGATGTCGTTAAGGCTGAAGTAATAAAACTCCTGGATGCGGGGATTATCTACCCTATATCCGACAGCACGTGGGTTAGTCCCATTCATGTCGTGCCAAAAAAGGGCGGTCTAACGGTAGTGGCGAATCAAAACAACGAATTAATCCCAACACGTACTGTTACGGGTTGGCGGGTGTGCATCGATTACCGAAAATTAAATGATGCCACCCGAAAAGACCACTTTCCGTTACCATTTATCGATCAAATTCTGGAGCGACTTTCGGGTCATCCATATTACTGTTTTTTCGATGGTCATTTGGGGTTTTTACAAATTCCTATCTCCCCCGAAGACCAGGAGAAAACTACCTTTACATGCCCCTTTGGTACCTTCGCATACCGAAGGATGCCGTTCGGCCTCTGCAATGCGCCCGCTACATTCCAACGATGTATGATTGCGATCTTTGGAGAGCTCGTAGAGGATATTATGGAAGTCTTTATGGATGACGTCTCGGTCTTTGGAAGCTCCTTCCAAAATTGTTTAAAAAATTTAGATCGAGTCCTCCAACGATGCGAAGAAACGAACCTGGTTTTAAACTGGGAGAAGTATAATTTTATGGTTCGAGAAGGCTTAATTCTCGGACACAAAATTTCCGCAAGAGGGATGGAGGTCGACAAGGCCAAGGTCGAAATAATCGAAAAACTTCCCGCGCCCTCAAATATAAAATCTATTCGTAGTTTTCTTGGCCACGCGGGTTTTTATAGGCGGTTCATTCAAAATTTTTCTAAAATAACAAAACCGCTAACCCACCTCCTGGAGAAGGAATCTCCATTTATTTTTGATGGCTTTTGAACTTATAAAAGAAAAACTTATCCATTCTCCCATTCTGGTGGCGCCCGATTGGACCCTTCCGTTTGAGATTATGTGCGACGCGAGCGATATAGCGGTAGGGGCCGTATTAGGCCAACGCGTAAATAAATATTTTCATCCTATCTATTACCCATCCCGCACGCTCACGGACGCACAGGCTAATTACACGACCACGGAAAAGGAACTCATTGCCGTCGTCTTCGCCATCGATAAGTTTAGGCTCTACGTCACGCTTTCAAAAATTATAGTATTTACCGACCACTCCGCCCTAAGATATTTATTAGATAAAATAGATGCTAAGCCCCGCCTTCTTCGATGGATCCTCCTATTACAAGAATTCGATTTAGAGATCCGGGATAAGAAGGGGGCCGAAAATTTAGCGGCCGACCACCTCTCTCGTTTAGAGCGCCCGATCGCGGAAGCGCTCTTCGAACCAGAAATTGATGATCGATTTCCCGAGGAGCGTCTTTTAACTTTAAATAATTTAAAAACTTCTTCCACACCTTGGTTCGCGGACTACGCCAACTATTTAGTTGCGCGGGTGCTTTCGAAAAACTTTTCAAAACAGCAAAAGAAGAAATTCTTTTCTGATTTGAAAAACTATTTTTGGGAGGACCCTTTCTTATTTCGCGTCTGCGCGGACCAAGTCGTGCGAAGATGCGTATCGAGCGAGGAGGGTGCCCAAATATTACGCCACTGCCACGAGGGGCCGGCCGGGGGGCATTATCTAGCCAACCGGACCGCGCAGAAGGTGCTGGAGGCGGGCTATTATTGGCCTGCTCTCTTCAAAGACGCTGACACTTTTGTGAGCGCATGCGATAGCTGTCAACGGTCGGGTAACATCTCTCGTCGCGACGAGATGCCCCAAAATTTTTATTTAGAATGCGAGATTTTCGATTTATGGGGCATAGATTTCATAGGCCCCCTACCTCCTTCATATACAAATCGCTACATTTTAGTGGCGGTCGACTACGTATCTCGGTGGGCGGAAGCGCAAGCTCTCCCCACCAACGATGCGAGAGTCGTCGTCAAATTCCTAAAAAAATTATTTTCTCGCTTCGGTACGCTCCGTGCGATAGTTAGTGATAGGAGTACGCACTTTTGCAACGCCCAGTTTGCAAAAACATTAACCAAATATGGCGTTACGCATAAGCTCGCCACCGCCTATCACCCCCAAACGAGCGGCCAAGTGGAGGTAGTAAATTGAGAAATTAAGCGAATATTAGAAAAAACCATTTCCACTAATAGGAAGGATTGGGCAATTAAATTAGACGACGCGTTGTGGGCATATCGTACGGCGTACAAGACCGCAATCAGTTGTACGCCTTATCGATTAGTCTATGGCAAGGCGTGCCATTTGCCCATAGAATTAGAGCACCGCGCTTTTTGGGCGTTAAAACTTTTAAATCTCGATCATAATTTAACCGCCGAAAATAGGAAATTCCAATTAAACGAACTCGATGAATGGCGTGCGAACGCCTACGAGAGTAATAAATTTTATAAGGAACGCTCTAAATTTTACCACGACCGAAAAATTAAATTTCCAAAATCATTTGCGCCGGGCGATCTCGTCCTCCTATATAATTCACGTCTTTGTCTTTTTCCGGGGAAACTAAAATCCCGTTGGTCCGGCCCCTTTCAAGTGAAAGAGGTTTGGCCATACGGGACCGTCCTTATAACCCACCCGGAAAAAGGCGACTTAAAAGTTAACGGTCACCGACTAAAACTATACCATGCGGGGGATTAACTGGGAGGGAAGCTAAATTCTATACCCCTCCCCCACCTCTAAAAAGATCGTACCCCGCCAACGCGTTCCTTTTTATTTGTAACTATTCTTGTATATATTTTTTTTTCTATTTTGTAATTAAATCTTCACATTTTTTGTAAATATTTTCGTTCCTCACACTTAACTTCAACATTGGGGATAATGTTGGCTTTAAGTATGTGGGCGTGTTTTCCCTCTTTTTGTAATTATTTTTGCCCCTTCCATATTAGAAAAAACAAAAAATTTTATATGAAAAATTTGTTACAACATAAAACTTATTTGTTATAACATAACAAAATTTGTTATGACATAAGAAAATTATGTTGCAACATCTTTGTCCCTCTTTTCATTTTTTTTCTTTTTGTAAAAATAAGTAATTATGTAAATAGGAAATCAAATGAAAAATCCAAAAAATCATTAATTAACTTAGAAAAAAAAATTTATAAAAATGTTTTATGTTTATGTCTTTTATTTGTATATAAAAATCCTTATTTATAATTATAAATCAAAATAAAAAAAAATGATGATGAAAAATGCACTTAAAAATTTGTTATAACAAAATTCATTTTGTCATAACACCAAAAATGTTTTTCCTTCTCTCTTTTCTTTTCTTTTCCTTTTTTTTTTCTCTATTAATGTACATATTTTTAACAAAATTAAAAAATCAAAAAATATATGATGAAAAAATTTCTTAGAAAAAATCAAAAATATTTTGTATGTATTTTTACTTTTCTTAATTTTCTTCTTCCTTTTTTTAGTATTTATATATGCATTTTGTTATAAAGAAAATCAAAAATCCCAAAAATATCATATCTTAAAAACTCCAAAAAAAAAAAAAATTTTGAAAAACTTATCAAAAAAAATCCAAAAATAAAATAAAACCCCTACTTAGCTTTTTGTTATTTCCAAGGCTAGGTTAGTTTTATCTTTAAGCGTTTTTCATTATTTATGATTTGCTAAATCAATTTTATTTATTTCATAGTTTGAAAAATTTAAATCGAGGAATTTTCAGTTGTAAAGAAAATCTTGCGATCTTAATTTAATTTGAGAACAGAATTTTTAGCACTACCTCGGGTTTAACCTAAATAGATTCCTTTTTTGTATTATATTGGCAAACCATCTTTAGATTCAATTATTCTAACTCTAAACTTGTGAAACTTTAGGAATGTTTTTAATCTACTAAACTTGCTCTCAAAAATCTTTTTTTATTAATCTAGAATTTCTCTTGAAACCCCCTTATAAACACCCCTTAGCTTGGCATAAAAATAATAAAAGTAGGAGTTTTAAAAGAAATCCTGTGTCAATGGGAATAAAAAGATTCTGTAAACACAGGCACCCAATATTATTAAAAGAAATCCCGTGTCAATGGGAATAAAAAAATAAAATTCCGTAAACACGGGCATTGGGTTAAGTTTAGAAAAGATTTCAATTCTCCCGCGTAAACCAACGCTGGGAATCAAAGCAAAACCACCAAAAAGGTGGGGTGAGAGGATAAAGTCCATCACCCCTAAATCCAAGCACTCTTCTTTTTGCCAAGGCTACCTTTTTTTCCCTACCCCTTAGCCAATAAAATTGTACCTAGATTTCAATTTAAAAAAGTTTGGGAGAGCATAATTAGTAGGCTTTATTTATTCTTATAAACTTTCTTAAAAAAAGTTAAGGTTTTATATAATTCTATTCTAATTAAAAGGTACCAAAGACTGCAATAATCGACGCTATTTAGCTAACTTTAGAAGTCTCGCTAAAAAGTTTTCGCTCTTTTTAAATTACTTTCATAGTTTTGGACTTACCTCTTTAAATACCCTAAATTTATTTCGATCTTACTTTTGATTTAATAAAAACTTTAGTAAATTAGAAATTTTATTAAACGTCTTATAGGTATCCCTTACTTTTGCTCTGGAATAGCAAAAGCTTAAGTATGGGGGTGTTTGATGAATAACAAATTATGCATATTTTTAGTATCATTTCTAGCCTAATTTTGGGTAATTTTGTACATATTGCTTTTAAATCATTGAAATAATCACTTTTTTTTGTAAAAATAAGTAATTATATATATAAAAGAATAAAATTTTGAAATATTATTGTATAATAAATTTATTATAAATATAAAATATATATATATATATATTATAATATAAATAATATAGTTATATGTATGTAAATAATAAGTATAATAAATATTCATATATTTATATGTAAATATAAATGAAAAATAGTAATAATAAAAATAATATGCATGATAGATAAATAGGATGAGAAAAAATATATATATAATAATATAGTAGTATTGTATATTAATAACATAATAATAATGAATAATAAATATATTATAAATATAATAAAATACATATATGTATAATATATGTATATGTATAAATATATATGTATAGTATATAAAATGTAAATAATAATAGTTATATATATATAAATTAAATATAAACATATAAATGACTATGTAAATTAAATGAAAATAAAATTAAAAAATAAAAATATCTGTGTAATTATAATAAGTATAATTATTGCTCTTTGTATGTTAAAGGAGCCGCTTGGCTCATTGGTTTAGCTCCTTGCTTGTTGCGCTGCCGGCCCGGGTTCGAATCCAGGCACCGCCGGATTTATTTGAATTAAAATCCCACCTTTTTTCCTTTTAAATTCTGACGCTAATATTATATATATAATATATCCCCTTATATTGTAGAAGAGCGCGCTTGCTCCAGTGGGCCTGACTCTGGCTAGCCTGTTTGAGGTTGTGGGTTCGAAACCACGCCAACCCCATTTTGCTAGAATTAAGCCCCGCTGCCCGCGCCCTGCCGCCCTGCTGCCCGCGCCCCTGCCCGCGCCCCTGCCCGCGCCCGTGCCAGCTGCCGCCCTGCTGCCCGCGCCCCTGCCCGCGCCCGTTCCAGCTGCCGCCCTGCTGCCCCTGCCCGTCCCCCGCTGCCCGCGCCAACCTCCAGCTCAGCCCGCCAGCTAGCCCCTTCCTACCCTGCTAACCGCACCCCCTAAGCACTCAAATCAATTTTTGCTTCTCTCAATTCCTGCTCGTCCAGCTGCCTTTTTTTACTAAATGCACACCAAAAATCCTCTATAAATAGAGGGGGTGGCTGATGTTTAAATGGTTCAAAATTTTGAGAGCTATTCTTAAGGTTTTGATCCAAACTTTGTTTTCATGTTTTAGCTCTTTTTTGCTCTTTCTCTCCCTTATTTTGTAACCTCTTTATGATGGAAATGAAATAATTTGGCTTGTTTGTAACTCTCTCTCTCTTTGTTTTGGTGAAAGTGTGTGTGTGTTCTCTTTTTGTTTTTCCTTTTTATTTAGATTTTGATCTGTTAATTAAGTTTTCCATTTTAAATTTGGGTGTGTGTGTATGAGGCTAATTTTCATGTTTTTAGCTTTTTTGTAATTTTTAGATGGTTTCATAATTTGTGTGTGTGAGTGTATGAGTTTAGGTTAATTTTTCTCTTTTTTGTATTTTAATTTTTCTTTTTTTAGTTTTTTTAGTGTTTTTGTAGTTTTTATTTAAGTATGTGTGTGTGTGTGTGCTAGTATAGATTTGGTTTTCTTTTAACTTAGATTTCATTTCAAGTAAGGGTGTGTGTGTGTATGAGTATAAATTTTGCGCCTTTTTGTAATTCAATAGCTTCCATTTCCGTCACGCATTTATTTCCCGCCTATCCGCTTGGATAGGACTCGCTGACGCATTTATTTCCCGCCTATCCGCTTGGATAGGACTCGCTCACACATTTATTTCCCGCCTATCCGTTTGGATAGGACTCGCTCACGCATTTATTTCCCGCCTATCCGTTTGGATAGGACTCGCTCACGCATTTATTTCCCGCCTATCCGTTTGGATAGGACTCGCTCACGCATTTATTTCCCCTCTACCTATTTGGGTAGGGATTGCATTTCTTTAATTTCTGCAATTTACAGCTTTCATTTTAATTTCGTAGAGTGTGTGCGTTTTAAATTAGTGCGTTCTTTGTTTTTAATATAAATGCTTTTTGCTAATTCCGCTAACCGCTCAATCGCTTAAAATCGCCGTAGTTATCATTATCGCTTTATAAAACTCTAAAAAAAACTAAGCAAAACTACTTTCTAAATTAACGTTTTCGTGCTTTCTCGCTTTTTATCGCAATTATCGTTAAACGCACGCCAACCTTAATTTTTGTCATTAGTTTTTCTACAAAGCTATAAAAATCAATTCAAATCTCTTTTCGATAAAATAATAGCGCGCTCCTAAGAAGTAGAAATAATCGATACGACCTTGGAAAAATACGACCTTGATATTTCAAAAGAAATATCCTATACTACTATCGATAAGGTCCACTTGCCTTTATTGATTTTAGTCCGGATAATTATATAAACCCAAAAGCTTTCTCTTAAAAGCAAATTAAAACTCTTTTAAAAACACTTAGAAAATTGTTGCAACAAATCTTTGGTTGTTGCAACTAGCTCAAGGTAAAAGAGGTTTTAAAAAGGAAACTATCATTTACAAAATTGTTGCAACAACTCACAAATTGTTGCAACAACATAACATATTCAAAAAGCTTTCAACTTTCATTTCAACATAAGCCTTTCAAAACCTCTACTTAGCTTTTGGCGACGCGGCCAAAGAGTAATCGTCGATATTTTGAAAGAGGAAAAGACCGTTACTTCTATCTTTCGATAGGATAACGGGTAATTCCTCGAAGTAGAATTACTCGCGGGACTCTTCGAAAACGTCCGCCCTAGGCTAAAGTCTAAAGAAAGAAAGAGCTTTTCTAAAAAGTTAAATTCTCAACGTATCAAGTGCCTGCAAGGAATTTCATGAGTTAGACTCTATGAATTCATGAACATATGCAGTAACGTAGAAAGTGAACTAGCTCTTACAAAGTGAGCTTAGAACATATAGCATTGGTGAAGTAACACTGTCAACATCTCTATCTGGTCTAGCACGAACCAGTCTAGTGTTGTTTTTGTAAATCAACCGTTATCTTATCCATTAGTGATCATTATGTGCCTCATCAACAAAAGTTGAATGATATTGCACAATAACATTTGCAACATTATCAGGTGTGGAATAATGTGCTATGATCATCAATGTTAGATAACCGACTACAACGACTTTCTATTCCCAGTTGAATAATTTTTGAATCAACTTACAATGAGAAAGATGCTTAGTTATCAAATGTGGAATAACAGACATCTAACCATCTTGGGTTTTCATCAAGAAATTATTTGGGGTTTTCAGTCTGTTATTAGATGCTTGAATGTTGCGACTATATAGGTTCTCACTATGAAAACATAAACAATGGAGGACAGTTTCATACATCTATGAACTTAGTCCCATCTCCCCCGATGTTTTTATTGTGAGAGCTCTATTCAAGCATTTGGTCAAGGCGTCTGCAACATTGGCTCTCGATCTCACATCAATTAGGGTCATAATCCCTTGACTTGCGAGTGAGGTCAACCAGGATTGTTTCAGCCTTAGTTGCCTTCTTTTGCCATTGAACAAAGTATTCATAGCAATCGTTTTAGTAGCCTGATTGTCGCAATAAACTGCAACAGAGCTCATTTTCAGGCTCGTCAGAGGAATGTCCATCACCAAATCTCTTAACCACTCTGCTCCTTCTCCTGCTGATGCTAGAGCGTAGAGTTCGGATTCCATAGAAGAGAGTGCAATACAAGATCGCCTCTTGGACTTCCAGACTACAGCTGGTCCTCCTAGTGTGAATACGAACCCACTAGTGGACTTGCTGTCATTTAATTCCGAGCACCATGATGCATCAGAATATCCATCAAGAACTGAAGGATGACCAGAGTAAACTAAAGCATACTTTTGGGTGTGCTTTAAGTACCTCATGAGCCTATCTAAGGCGGTCCAGTGGTCTTGGCCAGGATTACTAGTGAATCGGCATAACATGCCGACCGTAAAGGATATGTCAGGTCTAGTGCAGACCATAGCATACATGAGACTACCAAGCAGTTTAGAGTAATCTAACTGTCTAACCATAGCTCCTTCATTGGGCTTTATGTGGTTAGTGTAGTCGTATGGAGTCTCAAATGCTCTACTGTCACTGTATCCCCACGTGTCCAACATGGACTTTATATAGTGGCTTTGACATAGGGAGATGCCATTCTTCCCAAAGCTCACTTGCATGCCTAGTATAGTGTTAGCAACACCGAGGTCTTTAATGCTAAATTCTTTTATTAGGTCTGACTTAACGTCATCTACTTCAGATTGATCAGACCCTAGAATGAGCATATCATCTACGTACAAGCATATTATGGCGACTTTATCCGATCTATTACGTATGTAAATACATTTATCCGAGAGACTCGACATGAATCTCATGTTCTTTACACTATAGTCAAACTTGTCATGCCATAATTTTGGTGCTTGTTTTAGTTCGTATAAAGATTTTAGTAATTTACAGACCTTTGTTTTGTGACCGTCTACAATGAAACCTTCAGGTTGACTCATGTAGATCTCTTCGGTCAGATCTCCGTTCAAGAACGCAATCTTAACATCCAATTGATGAACAATAAAGTTCTCAATAGACGCAATAGTAAGGAGGACCCTAATGGTTGCTAAGTGACACACGGGTGAGTAGACATCAAAGTAATTTACTCTGTTTACTTGTGTGAAACCTTTAGCCACCAGGCGTGCTTTATACTTAGCTACCTACCATCAGTATTTAATTTCTTTTTCAGAATCCACTTACATCCTACAGTTTTAGCCCCTTTTGGCTTATCAACCAACGTCCAGGTGTTATTATGAAGTAGAGAATACATCTCTTCATCAATAGCTTCTTTCCAGAGTAGTGAATCCCTGGATCTCATCACTTTCTTATAGGTGGATGGATCAGCCTCAACGTGGCAAGTGACAAAGTCACTACCGAAGGTTCTGGGAATTCGCTCTCTTATAGAAGTTCTCCTAGACTCTAGGCCAGAGTTGTTTACAGGAATTGAATAGGAAGTGCTCGGTACTGAAGTAGGATCTTCTTCAGTAATAGTTAGTTGCATACCTGGGAGAGACAGGTTCTTATCTTTGAGGAACTTATCTTCAAAGAACATTGCATCCCTAGATTCTATGACGACGTTGTTAGAAATATCTAAGAATCTATCTGCAGCACTATCTTCAGCACAACCTAGGTAGACACATGTATTAGTCCTAGGTCCAATCTTAGACCGTCTAGGGTCAGGGACCCTGACATAGGCTATACAGCCCCAGGTCTTAAGTCTAGTAAAAGATGGAGGTCTCTTAAACCAAAGCTCGTATGGTGTAACCTCTAACTTGGCATGAAGAACTTTATTCAAAATGTGATTTGCAGTTAAGACTGCTTCTCCCCAATAAGCGGAAGGCATGTCTGGAGTCAAGAGCATAGAGTTTAACATTTCTATTAACGTTCGAATTTTACGCTCAGCTATGTCATTAGACTGGGGCTAGTAAGGAGCAGTGGTTTCTGCAATGATTCAATGTTGGGCAAGGAAACATTTAAACTCACTGGACATATATTCTCCTCCTCTATCACTTTTAAACCTCTTGATTTTCATGCCTAATTGGTTTTCTACCCTGGTTTTGAAAATGCAAAATTTTTCAAACGCTTCATCTTTAGTTTTAAGGAGATAAATGTGACAAAACCTAGAACAATCATCTATGAAGGTGATCAAATACTTCCTGCCTCCTCTAGTGACAAAACTTTTGAAGTCACATATGTCAGAATGTATTAGTTCTAAGGGTGTTGTGCTCCTAGTAACCGCACTAAAAGGTTTCCTAGTGATCTTAGTCCGAGCACACACTTCACATTTATCAGTTTTGATTGTAGTGTCTAAAGCTATCTGGTGAGTTCTAGCAATTTGGAATATTTTCCTATAGTTTACGTGTCCTAGTCTCTCATGTAGAGTCTTAGGGCTAACTAAGTTTATTTGAACTTGTTGAACTATTTCATTTGCTAGACTTAGTCTGTACATCCTATTTTGGACGTAGACACATCCAAAATAGTGTGAATTAACTGACAGTGTTACTCTACCGCTACAGAAAGTAAAAGACATACCAGCATCACATAGTAAGCTAATAGACACTAAGTTAGTAGCTAATGAAGGAATAAACTTAACATTTTTTAAAGTTAAAGTCTTACTTGAGGATAACAGCAAAGTTGTGTTCCCCACCTTCAGCATGTCAGTTGTCTCACCGTTGGCAACGGTCACAGATTCTCTTGCATCAGTAAGACCTGTCATCAGAGTAGAGTTGTTTCAAACATGGCACGTTGCCCCCGAGTCAAGGTACCACTCTGTACTGGCCTTCTCGTTTCCAACCATGGCGACAAAGTTAGATGGCTTAGTGAGGCTAACCATATTAGCATGGTTGCCTTCTTGTGGTGCTTTGCCCTTTTTCTTGCGAGGAAGCTTGCAGTCAGATGCACTGTGTCCCCACTAGTTGCAGTTAAAGCACTTGCTCTTAAACTTTTTAATTTGTTTACTGGGGCCTGCAACTTGGGAGCTACTGGTGGGTTGGGTTTTGACCTCCTAGGGTTCGGCATGCGCTTAGAGTTTGTAATCATGTTAGCAGCAGCCTCCTGCTTGCTAACAACTTTTAGTGCGTGTCAAATCCTGTTCTCGTCCTCAATGCGTATAAAATGCTTGAGTTCGTTTAAACTCACCTGCATCTTCTTGCGATACATTTCAGTTTTGAAATGGTACCACATGGAAGGCAACTTATACACAATTGTGCCAGCAACAAAGCTATCTGGCAATGAAATATTTTTGCTGTGCAAGGAATCAACTAAAACTTCAAAGTCAGATACCTGAGGGAGAATGGCTTTCTCCTCGTTGAAGGTGAAGGAGTGGAACTTGTCCACTAGGTGCACCTTGGACAGATCCTCCTCCTGTCTGAAGTGCTCTTACAGTGCATCCCAGATCTCTTTTGCTGTCTTCATCTTCATGTACGTCTTCGCCAGATTTGAAGACAGGCAGTTTAGCAGGTAGTCACGACAGATGTAAGACCCCTTTTTTTTGCTACAAAAACCCGGGTCTTATGCCTAGAACTGCCGCTTTGCGGTGACACCCTCGCACGGGAAGGTCGCCACTACAAAGCGGCGATTCTGCCGGCTAGATTGATCACAAAGAAGAAAAGAATACTTGAACAAATATAAATCCAAGTCCACAATCACATGCTATATATAAATATAAATGTCCACATTATATTACTGAATACAAAGATAACAATAATAAGAAGAAGGGCTCATGCCAGTACATCATAACATCACTACAAGATCACTCGCAGAAGCTAACTACTAATCACTCTCTGATCCTGTGACTGGTGCTCCTGTGCTAGACTTGTCTGCCTTCGTTTGCACTGGCCTCTGGTGTTGCTGCGTCTCCTCGATCCCCTACAATGATATGGTCCACCGACCGTTAGTAAAAAAGACTAAGCCAATCCCCCACCCCTCCCCCGGTGACTCCTAGGCACCGAGCGGGAAGGATGAAGCGGAGGACAACAAGGGGTATAATCAAAAAGCAGATGACGGGGCATGATCTACAGGAAGAGTTCTACCACTAATCACGTATATATATACATAATCGAAGCAATTAATAAAGCATAGTAAGAGCAGGTAAAGAGTAAGTAAAGTGTAGTAAGTAAAGACAATAATAGTAGAAAAGTAATCATTGATTTATAGGAATGCCCATACAAACCTATAGACTAAGGGGTCGTTTAGCATGGCCTATCGTATAAGAAGTCCCATAACCGACTTATACGATAGGGGTAGGGGTTAAAATGCAATGTTTATGCTATGACATGCAAGGTATGCAGTTTATGCTATGTTCATACAAGTGCAACTCACACACTTCGACTCTATGCGCACAGACCTTTAGTTCCCCCTTTTTGGAGCTAGCAAGACTCCCAGGATACTCCCGTAGTGGCAAACGGAAGCGGTGGGTTGGGCCTCGCCCACCTCTAGGTTGGTATTCACACTACCTAACCTAGACCTATCGTACGCCTCAACGCAAAACCGTGGAGCATCTGTGTACTCTTACTGGATGAACCACCAGACTTTTATGGCTAATTGCAAATTCCACACTTGCCGAGTCAACGTATTGACGTTGGTGTGAACGACCGTCCAATACCGAAGACCCACCACCTTCGTGCACATGCAAACATGTTCTACTATCTATCTCCGAGCCATAAGCTCCCCGGGCTATCCCTCCCGTGACCATAACCTTCCGAGCCACCGGCTCACCGGACCAACCCGTCCGTACCAACAAACCTTACTGAGTCACAAGCTCACTAGACTAATTAGTCCACTGCTACAACCACCGAGCCTACTGCTCGTAAGACCAAACTGACTAATATTCCCGTGATAACGGGGTGTGGGTGAGAGTATTATTAAGTTAATCTTGTATAACAACTTCTCACTCCTACGATTTATGGTTAATCTTGGACCTCCCAAGGATTACCCTGTAAGGGGCTCGCTACGGTACTAGGAACTGTAATGGGATGACACCCCAAAGTTCCCTTTCTCAAGACACTTAGTGTTGTTGGTATCTATCCATAAGAACACCCCTCTTATCATTTCACTTGAGTTAAACCTAAGTGCTTTATGACACGCTAGGGAAAAGACGATCCTTCGTCAATCCCAAGCACTACCTTACCCTTAACTCGCCAAGCACTCTTAATACATAACTCCTTTTTGGTGACTTAAATCTCTTCATCCTGACCATGTACACCAACTACATGTCATTCCCACTTAGTAGGCCACTAGTTACCCAAGTTCCACAGTTTTACTAAACGCAGATCAAACTAACTATATGAAGCTTGCAATTAGAGGTACTCCAAATATTCATCCAACTGACTCAAGATAATTACTGGGGGTCTATCATGATGTTATAAGACTAAATACAGAGAATCATATTTTTCCTAATTTATTTAACAATTATTTTAATTTCTCCAAACATTTGCCAAGTATGAAATTAAACATGAAGTATAATAAATTCTCATGATATGGCTCTTCAAAAATTATGATAATTCTAGGATGACAAAATAATAGCAAATACAGCATATCATATTTTTACAGTAAGAATTTGTCCTCTAATTTAATTATTTACCATCTGTCCAAAATTGTAGTTTTATGAAGGAACCACCAAAAAGTTCAACACTAAAATTCTGGGAAATTTACCAAACTCTTGTATTCATCAGAAAAGGCTACTGACTAAGCTTGAGGATTTAAGGGAATCATTTTCTCACTAAAATAAATATTTTGAGAAAACCTCAAATAGTAAAAGTTATGAAGTAGCCTACTGATTTAAGTCTCCAAAAATTCTATAAAAATTCACAGAGATTCCTAATGCTCTGAAATGTCCTATCACCAATTTGCACAATTTATAAACTAGTATTGGACCCTCAAATATTTTCTTAAGTCTAAATCAAGAAAGGTGCCTTGTGAATGGAGTACTAGTTAAATCATTTATTAAAATACACAAAAATTACCAGAGGTCCAAAACATGATTTTAAAGGCACTGCAATGGTTTCATCATCATCCAAGACCATTTGAGCATGTAATTATCTCTTATAAGAAATTTCTCTAAAGGGGTTATGACCTAATTCAAAGGGAATACTTGTTCCTAAAGTTCTTATAAAATTACCCAAGGCCTATTTACATCCTATGAACTTATCCACCAAGTTTCATAACCATCAAGGGACTTTTGACCACATGGCCTTCACAAGGTCCTAAATGCACACCTAGGAATAAAACTAGTGTTCTAGGGCTTAACCACCTCCACACCACCCCCAAACCACTCATGGGGGTACTTTAGGTGATCCTAAATCAGTGGACAAGGTTCCACTTCATGGTGAGGAGATTTGACCACAAAATCTCAATATAAACACCATGCCCTAACTATGACCCAATTAGACCTAACTTGGGTAAACCAATTACTCAATTAAAACAGTCCCAATTGGGCTGAGATTTTTAGCTATGTCATAACATAACCCTAAGGAGCACCCACCAAAATTTGGAGGGCATTGGAGGTCATTTGACCCACTAATTAATTAATATATAATTTATTAAATTATCTCAAAAACCTTAGAAAAAGGTTCTCCTAAAAATTCCATCTTTTAGTATGTTGTGTGGATACATAACTAGCCTAGGTTTTAAATATCAAGACCATAGCATCTACCTATAAAAAGATATAAAGGAAAGAGTGACTGCCCTACCCTAGGGACCAGTCCCACCATCTTGACTCTACAGGGAGCTACAGTACTCCTTCTGGGGTGAAATCAATTTTAAACACAGTAGACTCCAAGGGCTACAACTTTGATGTTGACCACTTTTTCATCAGAGGGCCCTAAGTATTTTTAATAATTAAATCTAGGTACAGCCAAATATGTGACATAAATTACTAAACATTTATTTATATAAGGGATTCTGCGTTCTACGAAATGTTTACTACGCTCGACGAATTGAAAACTGTGTTCGACGAAATCTTATATAAGCTGCGTTCGACGAAATAAAGTCTGCGTTCAACGAAATAGAACCTGCGCTCGACGAAAATAGAACAAATCTGCGGTCGACGAAATAAAGTCTGCGTTCGACGAAATATAATCTGCGCTCGACGAAAACAGAATAATTCTGCGTTCGACTAAATAAAGTCTGCGTTAGACGAAAAGAATTCCGTTCGACGAACTCTATAATCAGTTCGTCAAACTCAACTATCAGATCGACGAAGACTAAAATGCGATCGACGAACCAGTTCCGTTCGACGAATCCAGGATTCCGTTCGACGAACTCATAATCGCGTTCGACGAATGAAATGATATAAACGAAAACAAAAAAAAAACTAATCTGACGGCTCTCTGTCATCGTCCCCAAGGAATGAACAGCGCGCGACAGCCCGACCTGAGCTTCTTTGCGGGATGATTTCCCGGCCACCTGAACCTCTTTCTGGCCAGCCAATGCCACCACCACCTCCGTTGAGGTGGTGGCCAGCGATAGGGGTGGTTGGCCGGCCGGAGGTGGTCGGATCGGGATTTTAGAGGAGGGAAAAAGAGTACGTTTCGCACCCTTTCGGAAGCACAATCCGGGCCCTTTTGAACACGGATCAAGCCCCAAATTTAGAAAAGATCTAGCACAAAGGGAGGAGAAGATGATCAGACCTGAGTAGGGGCTTGGTTGCGCGAATTCCGGCGAGTGGCCATGGACGGTGCTGGAGCTTTCGGTGTCATGACGATCTAGGCTTCCACTGCACGACCCTCACTGAAAGGTTGGGGATTCTCTTCCTCTCTCAGCACTGAAGGAAAATGGGGGGTTTCAAATCGGCTGTGATAGCTTTATTCCTAAAAGCCATTAATGGCCATTAATACCCGTTTTAGTTACCACTAAATTTTATCTTAATCAGCCCCCTTGGCCATGGAAAACTCCAGAAAATCGTTGGTAACTAAAGGGGGAGATGAATGCACATCAATTGGGGAGGGATTGAAGGGTCACAACATTTATTCTCCATGAATACACTTTTCTCTCTCTCTCCGATTTGGGGGAAACTTCCCTTTTCTCTTTCCTAATCAGCAAATACAGAATTTTAAGAGGTAATTTCAGTAATTACCGGCCCACCAGATGGTGGACCACTTTAGTTGGGCCTAGCCCAAATGGATTGGGTCCAATTTGGGGAAACTAGGTTAATTTTACCTAAATTAAGGCAAATTTGACTTTGGTCAAATTAACCAATTGGGTTGACCCCAAATGGTGGCTTGGGCTCCATTGACTTCCTTTAAGGGTTAGGAAGGTATAGGTATGGTCAAGGTTCAAGGTGGGGACCTAATGTCCAACCCTAAGCTTGATAACTGAAAATTGTTATTTGTAGGCCACTTGGATTTTCTCCTTCTCACCTAAATTCACATGGTCTTGGGCTCTTCCTATGGTTTTGTCATGACCTAGTCATGACAAAACCAACTTAGGGGTCTAGCTGTTTGGGGGATGTTACAAATCCTAATAAACAACAATAATAATTTCGCCCTCGAAATTCAGGTTAGGCTTGCGGGGTTTTCACCGAGAGTGACTGAACGTAACATCCCCTAAGAATTGAAGTTATTCCTGGCTCGAAAAGCACCGACTATCTCTGCCACACCAGTTCTAGTGGCTCCCAGGTGTGCTCCTCATGTCCATAATTTTACCACATGACTTTTACCTATGGAACCTTATTGCGCCGCAAGACTCGCACCGTCGTATCATCTATCCTGACCGGGGTGACCTAGCTACCTTGGTCAATCTATCCTCAATGTTCCAAATAAACATGTGCCCGGAGTGGGGGTGTGGTAACCTGTGTATGAAATCCATAATTATATCCTCGAACTTCCACTCTAACCTGGGTAGATTCTTATGCCTCTAAAGTTTCCTTCACACGTTCAAATTCTTACTCCTTCAGGTACATCCGAGTAATCAATCATCTCTACTCTACAACTTTTCCAGTTCTTAATCTTGATGGAACTGATCAGATCATCATGCATCTTAATTATCCTCCAATTTTAAGTGGGGGGGGGGGGGGAGTGTACTCGTGAACTTTCATGAGTATAAGTTAACCAACCATAATGGTAAGATGACTCCCAATCATTTTCTACGTGGAGTTTGATTCATAATGTATACGAGTAAAATCTTTTGAAACCCTAAGATTTTTCACAAGTCCATTTCATTAAGGAAATATCATCTCGTTTATTTCACCAAATTTCTTTCACTTCAACTTATGCTAGTCTTGATCACTTTCAAATGGTCCTAAGTAAGATAAACTTAGATCGTTCTTACCATAGTGAACTCAAACACTATATTCGAAAACCAATAATTCATTGTCTAAGATCTCTGGTTATTCATCATCATAGATTCCAAGGTATAAGGGCTATTAGTATAGTTAAAATTTTCTACCATGATAGGGTGTGATTTATAACAAATCATAAGTTAATCACTCCCGAAAGCCCCAACTACCAGAACTTTCAAATATAACTAAAGCTTGCACGACCTAATTTCAGTTCCTAACTTCCAGAAAGGCATCTGCATCCCTAAGTGACTAAACCTAGCAAGTTTACATTTCTAATGCTTCAACTAAGGTCAAGTTGTTGTTCGATCAATGATGCCTATCCATTGCCCTAGTAATGTCGAATATGATCGACCTCAAAATCATTATTGTTCACGACACAAAAATTTTCTAACTTAGGTCTAAGGGAAATCCAAGTCCGTCATTAATTTGCCCAATAAACAAAAGGTAAGCCCCAATAAACAAAAGATAAGCCCCAATAAACAAAAGATAAGCCACTATCTATTTTGGGCTGAGTATCTTCAATATCACTAAGTTATATTCATCCCAAGTATGCAAACACTTCTTAGGGCACACAACCTTAGACTTGGGGTTCTATCTTGAGGCTCATTGGTATACTCCACACCTTAGACTCTTCTAGGTACCTTCTACGACAACCTTATCAGGGTCAATATGTCACCCAATCCCAAACGGGTCCCTTCTGAACTTCAATTCTTATCCGACCCTCAGTGTTTGTCGTGGTGGTTGTCTTAATGTAATCATATCACATATACGAGGATTGAGTCAATGAGTCTCATACCATTCTTCTTATGTGTCAATCTTTTTTTCTCTAACCTCTTTGGGGTATCCTCGTACCTTCACCAAAGTTATACCTACGGTCTGTTTCAGACTAGGGCATGCATGGTATAATTTATCATGGTAAGTCACGTATCCTAGTGGAGTTTAAATCTAACTCGTTGACTAAAGGACTATCTAAAGAGATCTTTGCAACCGGAGGTATTCCCTACTAGGGGCAGGGTTTGCCGCTGGCTACAAAAGAAAACTTAACACTCGTAAAGAGATTTGGCAAAAAAGATTCAGTTAAAAGTGGACTTTTCATGTGATTTCCCCATATGGGCACACCACTGCTTCCGCTGTTAGTTTATCCTCAAACTAAGCTCGCGCGGGGTGGCCCAGGGTTTGTGGACTTCTTTTCTTCGGATCGAGGTTTCCTCTGATACCACTTTGTAAGCCCCATTTTTTTCGCTACAAAAACCCGGGTCTTATGCCCAGAACCGCCGCTTTGCGGTGACACCCTCGCACGGGAAGGTCGCCACTACAAAGCGCCGATTCTGCCGGCCAGATCGATCACAAAGAAGAAAAGAATACTTGAACAAATATAAATCCAAGTCCACAATCACATGCTATATATAAATATAAATGTCCACATTATATTACTGAATACAAAGATAACAATAATAAGAAGAAGGGCTCATGCCCAATACATCATAACCTCACTACAAGATCACTCGTGGAAGCTAACTGTTGGAATCTTGCCCACATGATTCCTGATTTAAAGAAGTCATTATTTCAAGAGTACTTCATTTTGTATTTGATCGTACATCTAGTTCATAATCTCAGGAAAATATAAGTATATATCGTCGAGAAGAATAGGCGATATCGTCGACAAAGAATGTTTGTCGTCGTAATGACGGGCAGAGCAGCAGCCGCTAAGAAGCAAAGTGTTCGTCGATCTCTGAGACATGGCGAGATCGTCGAACGAAGAATGCCGTTCGTCGATCGCTGAGACATGGCGAGATCGTCGAACGAAGAATGCCGATCGTCGAACGCTGAGACGTGGCGATATCGTCGAACGAAGAATAGCGACCGTCGAACGAAGGATGGCAAGTTCGTCGATCGCAGAATGTTGTTCGTCGAACGCAGAGAAGACACATGACATCGTCGTGTGGAACTCATAACATTGAGAGAACATATGATTACGATGACATGATGCAAGAAGGATGCTCACGACGACACTGTCAGAGAAAGAAGATCGTCGTATATGAAGAATCGCCAGGATGTCTCGTATTGTCGTGATAACAGCATCAGAGGCAGAAGAAAGAAGACATGAAGGTCTACCAGAGTTCATGGCATCGACAAAGGCCTGTCGTCGAGATATTATCCATGTCGTCACAACAATGGAAATATCGTCGAGACAGATTCAAATCGTGTGGACGCACTGTCAGCAGTTAATGCCGCCGCCTGATTGTCCAATCAGTGCATACACTTAATGAATCGAGGTATTAACGCGTACTCCAAAAGAAATAAAGATACCAGCGTGTGCAAAAAAGGAATGGAGGTCTGACACATAAAGAAACCTTTTAGAAGACCGTTGGGAGACATCGCAGTCTTATAAAAAGGATACATGAGGTTGCCCTAAGATGTTAATCATCAAGAAAGAACATGCGCAGATAGCGAATCAAAGAACACAAGCGTCGCAAGAAAGAAAGAGAAAAAGAAGGAGTAGTCATCTTCATCGACTGCTAAGAAGTCAATCCTCATCTGGCTAAGAAAATATTTGAAGAAGGACCGTGCGGTCAATATCTGATTCAGAACAATCTTCTTCAATCTTAAGGAACCGATCTTCAACAGGATAAAGGTGTCGATCTTCATCCGACAGAAGAAACATTTTATTATTGTATTTTCTTGTAAGTCTTGCGGGCCAGATTGTCCAGCTTGAGGGCTGGAGAGCTGTGAGGCTTGAGGGCCAGGGCAGTGCACTTGCGGGTGCGACTTGTCGAGCTTGAGGGCTCGGGTGCAGTAGGGGCTTGCGGGCCTAGGCTGTAGGCATAGGACTTACAGGTCTTTGTTGTGTTGGGCTTGAGGGTCTGAGTGTCGAGCTTGCGGGCTCGGGGGCAGTAAGCGCTTGAGGGATTAGGCTGTTGGGACTTGCGGGTCCGTGTTGTAAGGCTTGAGGGCCTGAAGCTTTTGGCGGAGTTTGCCGAGCCTAGCACACTGCTGGGTAGGCGTAGAGAGAAAGATGACTACTCAAGACACCCTGGTGTGACTTATTTGTGTGTTAACTTTGTGCATTGCTTGAATATTGATAACGCACACTAATAGATCAAAAAGTACCAAGATCACCTAACACCCCCCTCTAGGTGAACGTTCCATCCCCAACAAGTGGTATCAGAGGGAGGTTGATCAAAAGGAAACTTAACAGTCTGATCTAGATCAGGAACGACTCACCATGGCCGGTGGAGATCCGAATCACGAAATGAGAGCCATGAAGCTTCCCATCTGCACAAAAGAGAATTTCTCCATTTGGAAGGAAAGAGTAAGACTCTTTATGGAGGCAGCTGACCCAAGAATCTACCTGGCAATCAAGCAGGGTCCCTTCATCCCTACCACTGCCTCCACTATTGATCCAACCAGGCAGGTGATAAAGAAATATGAAGACATGACCAAGGACGAGCTGGCCTTGGCAGGTCTAAACAAGAGGGCACAAAATGTCATCGTAAGTGCCATAGATGACTCAACCCTCCAAAATCTAATTCACTACAAAACGACCAAGGTGATGTGGGACTCCTTGATCGTATACATGGAGGGTACTGAAGAGGTAAGGGATGACATGAAATCTCTCCTCAACCAGGAATATGAAGCCTTCAAACAAGGCAAGAATGAAACAATCTCCAACTGCTATGAGAGATTTTTCAAGATCATGAATGGACTGAGAAACTACGACAGAGAGTTCACAAACTCTGATCTAAATGACAAATTTCTCAGATCCCTCACAAAGGAATGGGATATCAAGATATGTGCCATCAGAGAGATGGGCCAACTGGGCAACATGGAGCCCAAGAACCTATACGGGAAGCTGATGTCTCATGAACTTCAGCTTAATACAAGGAAGGCTAATTCTTGTTGGTGTGTGGGAAGTTTAAATCTGTGATTATTACACACACATATATATATATATATAATTGCACAAAGTATTTTTAATCTCTATTCACCCCCCTCTAGAGAATTCTAGTGTGGTTAACTGTGCACTTTCAATTGGTATCAGAGGGAGGTTAATCTAAAAAGGGTAACTCCTTGATCAAAAAGATCCTATCTCATATATATATATTTGAAAACTATATCTTTTCACATGGCACAAATCAAAGATTATGCTTCCACCAGACCACCAATGTGCAACCTTGAAAAGTTTGCAGTTTGGAAAACAAGAATTAGGATTTATATGAATTCTATTGATGAAGAATTATTTAATGTTATTTTGACAGGTCCTCCCAAACCTTATAGAAGAAACTCAAGTGGTGAAGTGACTCAAACACTTGTCCCAAAGGCTGAGTGGACAGCTGAAGAAAAGAAGGCAGGAACATGTGATGCAAAAGCTGTAAACATTCTTGTCTCAACCCTCTCAGATGAAATCTTTCAAAGGGTTGTTGACTGTGAATCAGCCAAAGATATATGGGAGGCTCTTACAAAGATGGTAGAAGGAAGTGCTGATGAAAGGAAAGATAGAAAGGCTCTATTGATCTCCCAATATGAGAACTTTCAAAAGAAGCATGAAGAAAGCATATCTGAGATGTATTATAGATTCAGTCTGATCATAAATCAATTAAGAAGCCTGGATAGAGAGATCTCTCTCACAGAGATCAATGACAAACTGTATCGACGCTTACGTCGAATTCCACTCGACGTAACGTCGACTTCATGAAAAAGAGTGGCAATACTAAAATATTTTCGGTCACATCCACTGTAGTACCGAATATGCCTCGAAATGTGTCTCATTTCGACGCTTCACCTGACTCAAATAGACTCTTCAGTTAGAAATCCTCTCGCACTCTGCATCTTTCATCCTTCTTACCTCTCAGTCCATCCATATCTTCCTCTTTCTCACTGACCTACAATGGCTCCTAAGATAAACTCTGGGTTCGACATTGACCTCGAATCCTTCCAAGCCGCCGCAGAAAATTATAAGAGCATCATAGCTCTCTTCACTGAAGCTGGTCTGGATAAGCTCATCTCCACAAGATGCAAGCTCCTGGAGACAGAACTCATAGAGCTGATGACTCATGTTCAGATATCTGAACAAGGAGAAATCACAGGAACAATCCATGAGACACCTGTCTCAATTTCTGCAGAACACATTAGGACCACCTTTGATCTACCATCAGGTACAATCAAATATTATCCTTGTTCAAATAGGGAAAGGAAATCATTTTCTAAAGAATAACTAAAATAATTCCCCTATCAGGTGATGAACCTATGGAACTTACCTCTGATGAAATAAAGAATTTGTTAATCACCATGAAGTTCTCCAAAGATAGACCAATCCACCTGAAGAAAATAGACTTCTCAGAGGAGTATAGACTGTTGGCAGACATAGTAGGGAAGATATTACTATGTAAGATCTCTGCCCATGATGCAGTGCCCAAGCAGCAACTAAACATCATGGGGGCCCTTGTGCTGAAGAAGAAGGTAGACTGGGCAAGCTGTCTGCTCAAAATGATAGGCTATAAATATTCTCACAAAGAGAATGCCTACATGAGAATTATGAGCCAAGTTCTCTTACACTCCTTCCCTGACCTATGCAAGTCAAAAGGAATTCCCATCCCTCCAGGCAAAAGGATGTCCATTGCTCTCTTCTCAAAATAGACCAGGCAAATTCCCAAGCATGGTGCCATTCCTGAAAGGACTCCTTCTCCTCCTATCTCTCCTGCTCATCCATCTTCTCCTCCTCCTTCTCCTCCTCATACAGACATCTCTTCTGTACCACTATCATCCACACCTTCACAAATACCAACCCAATCACCTGCTCAACCCTCCTTTATTCCTCCACCATCTCCATCCAATACACCTCATCAAAATGATACAGTCCCCTCTTCACCTTCATCATATACAACACCTCCTCCTCCATAGAATCCTCCTCCTCCAACACACTTTGAACCATCTCCATCCACTGACAACCTCATCACTCAGTGTATCCAATCCACAACCCAAAGATTCCAAGCAATGCTGGATGGGCACTGCTCCAAGATTCATTCCTCCATCTTACACATGCAGACCCAAATAGATGGGGTCAGTGCCTCTGTGCAAAGCCTGAAGACCTCTATCTCTTCCTCTAAGGTCACCAGATCTTTCTTAACCTCCTTGGCTAAGAAGGTCAAGAAGGGGGAGAGGTTAGATGAAGAGCAGCTCTCCAGTCATAAATCTCTCTCTCACAAGTCTCTTCCTACTTCAAAAAATGATAGTCTTGCACTGCTCAAGACCATTGGGAATGAAGTTGTACCTGAGCTACATAGTGAAGAGCACCTAATAGAGGTACTCAATATAGCAAGAGAAGCTACTCAACAAGTGATTCTATTACAAGGGGAGGCATGTAGGACAGAAAAGGAAACTGAGGCTGAAGGAGAGAAAGAAAATGAAGCTGATACTGTGATGGCTGAAGTAGGAGCTCAGGAGCCAGATGCAGTTAAAATTGGAGCTGGAGATGAAAGAGAAATTGAAGAAGAAGAAAAAGGCTCAAAGAAGCTCCATCCCAGGGGGAGCAAACTACATTGACTCAGGGGGAGCAAATTGCTGAGACTCAGGTGGAGCTGAGGAAATCACCTGCTACAGAGAAGGAGCAACCCACAAAAGTATTCACTAGGAAAAGAAAAACTCCTCCTACCCCTGAACAATGATGATATACTCTATTTGAACAATTGTCTATGCTTAAACGTTGATCAGTCAACTGAACATGAAATTTGTCTTCTGATTATTTAGCATACTTCTTCTCTATATGAATGTCTTGATTGATTAAATACTGATACAATTTCTCTCTATATAGGGTTAAGACAATTAGGGGGAGATTGTTGGGGAAATGATTTATCTTAACCCCTAGAATTAAGAAGAATATAAATTCTAAGTATGAAAATTAGGCTAAGTAAATATGCGTCGAATAGTGTTCGACGCAACGTCGAAATATAGTTGACGTCTCTCTCAGAATGAGTCGAAGTAACTCTTAGAAGAATTCGACGTAATCATAGTCGACGTACCTTTGACTTCAAGTCGACGCATTTGATAAAGTCGACGCACCTTTGTCGACGCACCTTCCTTATTCTCCTCTCGACGTCCAGCCAGGATGAAATCGACGTTTACGTCGAATAGTAATCGACGCACGTCGATATCTATAAGTAATTCACAAACACGCCAGATCTCTTTCCTTCTTTCTGTAGATCTGATTTTTATGGAATGATATTATTCTTTTATAGCCATTCTGAATCAGCCTTTCCTTCTATTTTATTCTTGGCTAATTTGATTAAGATTATTATGGATATTATTTGAAATCAGAATGAATTCCTTTCCTTCTACAGAAATATTGATTATGGAAACTCTTATCTCTTTCTAATTCTCTGTCTGCTAATTGATTATTCTCCTTTAAGCAATATATTTTAAACAGAGCTATAAATAAGAAGGAGGTCGACAGAGAATAACAAGAAGTGATCCACCATATACATTTGAAAAAGAGGAAGAGCTCCCAAGTGAAGAGTGAAAAAATTGAGAAAAGAGATAGTGTGCTGCAGCAAAGAAAAAGCCTTCTTCTTCTCCTTCTTCTGAAGCCCTTCTGCTGCAAATTCTGAAAGCTCTCACAAAAGAGAGAAAAGCTTACAATCTCCTTCTCACTATAGAAGAGAGATCATATTCACTATACTTGTGCTTCTAATCTTCTTGCTAGGAAGAAGATTCCTTCTTACATATATTGATCTTTGTTCTTCTACTTGTTCTACTTCTTCTTCTTATCCTTATTTCATTTTCAAACTGTGTAAAAGAGTTTTTAGAATCTCTCTTCAAAAAATTCAGTTGTAGTGGTTCTAAGTGTCTCCTTACCAAAAGACTCATTTTGGTTCTAAGAGTCTCCTTATCAAAAGACTCAGTCTGGTTCTAAGAATCTCCTTATTAAAAGACTCAGTGCAAGTTAGTGAATTCCTACCAAAGGGGGTAGAAGAGTGGACTACCCAAAGTTTGGGGAACCACTATATTTTCTTGTGTTGTGCTGTGATTTTCTTCTTGTTATTTTTCTTCTTTACTTGCTTAATTCTTGTTGGTGTGTGGGAAGTTTAAATCTGTGATTATTACACACATACATATATATATATATATATAATTGCACAAAGTATTTTTAATCTCTATTCACACCCCTCTAGAGAATTCTAGTGTGGTTAACTGTGCACTTTCAGATGTATATCCTAGGGTCAGAGGCTTCCATGAATAATCTAACCCTTTCCTTCCAAATCCCAAAATTCTCTTTTCTACAGATTGGTAACTTCATGGATGTGAATTCCTTGTTCCCTTCACTGTTTGCCATTAAGACTTAACAGATCTACCCTTAGGAGTGTTGGATTGGTCGGCGCCCTTAGGGGGGGTGAATAAGGGTTTTCAAAAACTTTATATTTTATTTAGAAAACTTTGGAATATTGCAATAATAAAACAAGAAGTCAAGTAAAACAAAAAGAGAGACAAGCTTTATTGATATTAAATAAGTTTTACAAAACTTGATCTCAATGGCGCTAGAGATCGGAGGCGAATAATAAAAACTCTTTTTCATTTTCTATACCGACTCGTATCCCCACGAACCGGTTGGCTTTAGCCGATCTCTCCCCAGATACAGCCTCAAGCCGCTCTAGCCGATCTATCCCCAGAAAGGCCTCGAGCACCCTCTAGACCTAACCTAGATCTAGTCGCCAACACGAGGCGAATTTCAGCCCTAAGTCCTACCCCAGACCTAGTTGCTAACACGAGGCGATTTCACTACCGTTTACAGAAAAGATATGAAATGAAAAGACAATAATATAAAAACTCCCTCTATGTGGATCTCTTGGAGAAGTGGACGAACGCCCGCAGAGTATGATCGTAGTCGATGCGGCCTTTCGTCACGATGATGATGCGTGTTGAAATCTTCTCCACGGATCTCCTTAAGGCTTTATGGAATTATGGGAGTATCGCTCTGAATCTTCCTCTCTCTGCTGTGGCACGAAGCTCTAGAGTTTGGGATTGGAGGAGGATTAAGAATTCGGAGCCAAAGCATCCAATTTATAGCCTTCACGCTACCGCCGGCGCTAGCGCTACCGCCAGCGCTAGCCCAGATTAGGAGTGATCTTGGGCGGCCGAATCTCCCATCCGTGGCAACAATTTGCTCTATGCCTCTTGTGCGCCATGCTACCGCCAGCGCTAGTAGCTACTGCCGGGCGCTAGTTCCTTCTAAAAATGCCGCCAGAATAGAGCTAATCAATGCTAGCGCCGGGCGCTATCGCTACCGCCGGCGCTAGTGAGCTTGTTCGAATTTTGGCCTCAATTTTGGGGGCAGACATCATGAGTACTCCTTGAGTCATGTGGACTATGTTAACCTGCACACTTGAACACACAAGATCAAATACACATAGGATTTGTTATTCTCAAACCTAGGAGATGTGGAAGACCGTGTTCCAACAAATTCCCCCTTTTGATAATAACAAATCCATTAATGATAAATCAAAGCATTAATAAATAAGCATGATGAGACTATACTTGTGTGTGTGTGTGAGAGTGATGACTTTAGGATGATTATTGATTTTAGCATTTAGAATTGCTCCCCCTAAATATATGCTCCCCCTATGTGAATGCTCCCTTAATATGTATGCTATCAACTGAATTTGTCCTGTTGGGTTTATGATAGCGGGTTACATTTATCATTGTTAGTTCTCCCCCTTTTGCATTTTATCATGTTAGTTCTCCCCCTTTGTTATTATCAAAAGTGGGTAGGGAAACAAAGCACTAAAAATGTGTAAATAAAAGAGAAGGCATGATCGAGCTTTTTAAGTAAATGATAAGGAGTTTTAGACTTGTCTTTTATTGAAAATGATCAGAGTTATGACTTATTTTATCCCTTTTGTTTGTAGTTCTCCCCCTTTTATATATCAGAGTTTAAGCAAAAAATAATGATTTCCCCTTTAAATAAGAGTTTTAAGCCTAAAAACAACCATGATTTCCAAGTAACCAATCTACCCAGACAATATGTCAACACCCTAGCCCCGTACTAAGTGACGGATGGGCATGAGGAGCTGCAAACATGCTGTAGGTTGGGGTGTTAATCCCATATGCAAACACTAGACAAAAACTTAACCTAGCACTCTTTTCCCCCAGTGCCTCGCAAGGCCCCACTGGAACCCTCCCCGGTTAAGGACAAGACATGACTAGAGATAAGGTTATCTAATGTCTACAACCCTACGCCCCCGCTATGGTGAGAAATGAAGTCATGGATAACAATTATTGGAAACATTAAGCATTTAAATCTAATGGGAAATATCATAGCATATGGGTTTATATTTTTATTTGAATTTTTGAAATAAAACTCACATAGCTATATTGAAATTCATGAATGAATCAGAGTTTGAGTATTGCGGAAGATTTCGAAAAAGAAACATCATAATACTAAATAAGAGTTTAAGTTAAAAAAGAGATGTTTTATAAGCAATATTTCACTTGTTCGAGGAGTGTTTAGAATAGAAATAGATCAGAGTTATAAGCAAAAAAATTCAACCAATATAAAGTTTACCAAGCAAGTCTACCACTTGTTACAAGAAAGGAATTTGAAGATTCAAGTGATGATGCACACAAGATGAAAGATTTTAAATAAGTATTAAAGTGCAAGGTAAAACAATTATATGGTTATGATGCGGAAGACATATAGAAGTACAAAAAACATCTTATGGTAATCAATGATGGTTCATAAAAAGATATATGAGTTCAATTTCAAACAGAAGATGTTTTTGTAAATCATTTTGCATTTAAAATTTTTGTTTTAACAATACAGTAACCAATCATGAAATAATCTTATCAAAAAGAGATTACTACAATGTTACTTTAATTCACAATTTCAAAACATACAAAAAATTGTAGAAAGCATGCTAGGTTATCTAGTGCATTTCATAAATAAAGAGTAGTATAGAATTAGCATTAGGATCCAATACTCATGAGAAGAAGTGTTATGGAAGATAATGATGTGCATAAAAGTGTATTTTGAATAGAGTAAACAAATGTTTTAATCAAAAATACAAGTAATATGTAAAGTAAAGAGCACAATAAAACACAAATAATTTTACTTCCACTCACTTCAATGCACAAAGAAAAATGTACAACTACCAAGGTGCTCTGCACACACAATGCTCATCAAGACTTATCAGGGTGCAAAGTAGTGCTTGGGGGATCACATAGTTTTATTCTTCAAGATTGATTTTTATTGTGATCCGGTGTACTTAAGAATAAGTGGTTTTTATTTTGAAAGAAAGTTATGGTTTGCACAAGATACTTTATTATTCTTTCCAAGGTGCTCAACCTCACAACGCTTATTATGACTTATCAGGAGGTTCAAGTAGTGCTTGGTGGAGTTATCTTTGTCACTTTATTTTATGATTTTGTTTTGTACAAAGTTCTCCGAATACACTTGTTTTGCAAACCAATATAATTTATGAAAAAGATAACCACTTTTCTTAACTTTTAAAAGTGCAAATAAAGGTTGTGTAGGTAAGATACTTGTGCAATTTTAATTCATTGTACTATTACAAAACATACACAAACATTCTTAGATTAAACACATAAGTAGACAATGCCAAAATAAGTGAGTGAATTGTGATCATTATCAAACATAAAACATTACTCATACTTAGAGGCATGCTACGCATAGTTCTACATAACTTTTTCAATATAATTTATGCACATATTAATAGATATAACTAAGCATGATGAAAACAATGTTCAAAGTAGTTTGAAAAGATAAATTGCAACATTATAGAAGTTTTGAATAATAGATTAAATCATGCTTGATTTTTACAATAAAGTCCATACAGATATTTTTGAAAAATAATTTTTATTTAAAGTTTGAACTTATAAAATTGATCTTGGACTTCCCGAGGACTACCTTGTGAGAGGTTCGCCAGGTACTAGGTGATATGATGGGATGATAGCCCAATCACCCCTTCGCAAGATACAAGTAAAAAGTTAAGTTCAAAAACTAATTTTTTATAATTTTTTTGTTTTATATTTTTGTATTTGATTTTTGCTTTAGGAAATAGAATTTAAACAAATGACAAAAAAACCAAAAGACAACATATTTTTTTTGTAATTTGGATTTTATATTTTTGTATTTGACTTTTCAAAAATAAAATAAAATCCGAAGTGCAAAACTAAATAGTACATATAGATTAGTATATTTTTAGGGATTTTTCAAAATTTTAAAATTATAGAAAAACGAACTTCGACGATAGCGCTAGCGCGGGAAACAGTAAGTGATTTTTTAGGGTTTTAAAAATTTTGATGCTTGAACTTGATTAGGTGTTCCATTAGTAGTTTCATGCTGAATTTGCAGAATTTTTGGAAATGTTTTTGATGGTTAAAAATGAAGAAAATTGCATTTGTAAGCATGTTTTAATATGAAAGATCTAGGACACCTATCTCAAGTCATAACAAACGAGATCTTGCATGAGCTATAAGATAGATTATCATAATGTATGTGAATTCAAATTTTTCTAGACATTTATCAATTTAATGTAGTTTGAAGAATGATAGGAAATGTAAGCACGAGAAGACATGAAGGAACAAATATGCATAATTTTAGTGATTTAGAAAATAATGTTCATGCAAGAGAATATCATGCACATACATAAGCATTTTAGTCCAATGGAAACAATTTAAAGTCACATAGTTATTTTATCGTTCAATTTTATTTTATTTTACTTCATAATTAATTCATTATGGTAATATGAGATAACTAGCATGAATAATATCTATTAGTTGATAATGCTAGAATAATGAGTTTGATTGCAATTGTTATACCACAAGATTAATTGAGATAATGTTGCATGTATTCAAGAACGTGATTTAATATTTTTACATGGAATGAATTTATGATTTCATTTGATTTATTAATATAAAGTTGATTCTATGGTTTATAATCAAATGAGATACATGCAAGTCATACTTCATTAATTCATTCATGTACTTATTATGATCACCAATCAAATGTTAGAACTAAGTGGATCTTTTGTAATGTTTGAATTTAAAGATCTTTTGATATTATATAATTATGATGGTGAAGCATATAACACAAGTCATATTCAACATTTTTCAGAATATTTTAAAGAAAGATTGTGAGGTGAATAGTGAATATGAAAGAAGTGAGAAGCTATTTTTGGTTAGTTTGAAGAGTTATTGTAAATTTTCTCAAATATAAGGGCTATCATATTCATCACACAAGATAGATAATAATCAACACATTGTGCATTTTAATTTTTTGTTTGCCTAAGCCCTTTATTATTTAAATCCATTTAAAATAATTTCATTAGTCTTGATAATAGTTTCAATATTTAATAATGATAGTTCAAGACATTTAAGGGTAATGGATTTAAAAGGTAAAATGGATAAGTAGATCACTAAACAAGATGATATGACTTTTTAAGATAAATAGAGTGATCATAGCATGATAGTTTAAGAAGAAACAAAAGAGAATAAACAAAAAGAAATTTAAGCAAATCATGAAGTAGAATAATGATATTTCATTTTTATTAGGTTTCTACTTCATGCAAATGATGGGATACTAATGAATAAGAGATTTAGGTATCCAAAGAGGACCAGGTGTGACGGTTCCTTTGGGTACCCAAATGCATCGTGTTTGATTTTTGGGAGATGTGATTGAATGGGCCCTTTTGATTTGAGTTTGTGTTTCATCTTTAACTTTTGGCCGCCATTCAAACATTGGTTTAATATTATTCTTATTTATCAAATTTCCATGATGATTTTGCAAAACATTCTTTATAGGAAATTTGTTTATCTTTAAATTTATGTTGGGAGAGTGGTTATTTTGTAAATGATAATGATTTGGAATTTTCTTTTCAAGCATTTGATATTCTTTATTTCCTTTGTTGGATTTATCAACATTTTGAGAAATTATATTCAACTTGCTTTTAGATATACCTTGAGATTGTGAATGAATGTTTTGAGCGTTTTTCTTAATGATTTCCTTAAGCAAGTTGATTTTTGATTTTAGTTCATCATTCTTGATTTTTAAATTATGTCTAGCTTTATTATAATTTATTGTGCTATTTTTAAGAGTGGTAACAATTGAGTCAATATGTTTTTCATATTTATCCCTATACTCATCAAATGTTTCATCCATCTCTTTTATTTCAATTTCATAGTCCTTACACTTAGCACAATTAATTTTTAAAGATGAATTTTCTAAACATAATTTTTCATTTTGTTCTCTTATAAAAATAATTTCTTTTTCAAGTTCCTTAAATTTTTCTTTAATATCATTACAATCAAGACAAGGTTTTGTATTTTCAATTGAAGTGACATGAGTAAAGCTAGATAAATCATATTTTGATACTACTTTAACTTTTGCTTTTAAATTTTTATTTTCTAAGCGCAATTTGCAATTTGCATTTTTTAATTTCTTAATTTTGTGCTCTGTAATTTGTAGCAATTGTAATGAAGAAATAGAAGTACAAAAGGTGAAATTTGATTTCCTTACATTGCTTTTGGATGAGGGAGGATTAATTTGAACATATTGTTCCTTTGTTTTCTTCTTGGCACTCATTTTCCAAAAATAAGATTTCTTCTTCTCTTCCATTTGATGTGTGCTCCATTGATTCATCATGAGAGGGGCATTCTTGAAGATTTGTGCACGCTTGTATATTCTCCGGTTCTTGTGATTGTTCCATACCTGTAGATGGAGAATCATATATTTCTTCAAGAAATTTCCATACTTTATATGCACTTGAAAAACAATATATTAATTTAAAATTTTCATTTGAACGACCACAAAATAAATAGTGTTTAGCTTTTGCATTTAACTGAAGTTCCTTTTTATTTGATTCATTTGCAGGTCTAGCTATGGCTAAATTCCATACTTCGATATCTAAGGTTTTAATAAATTTTTCAATTAAGATTTTCCATCCTTTATAATTTGTCCCTTCAAATAAAGGTGGTGTAGGTGATTTTTCTTCTTCACAAAAATTTCCCCCACTAATAGAAGCGAGATCATGAGACGCCATTATTCCCGGTTGTTAAGTCGATTGGAATAAAACTGCTCTGATACCACTTGTTGGATCGGTCGGCGCCCTTAGAGGGGGGGTGAATAAGGGTTTTCAAAAACTTTATATTTTATTTAGAAAACTTTGGAATATTGCAATAATAAAACAAGAAGTCAAGTAAAACAAAAAGAGAGACAAGCTTTATTGATATTAAATAAGTTTTACAAAACTTGATCTCAATGGCGCTAGAGATCGGAGGCGAATAATAAAAACTCTTTTTCGTTTTCTATACCGACTCGTATCCCCACGAACAGGTTGGCTTTAGCCGATCTCTCCCCAGATACGGCCTCAAGCCGCTCTAGCCGATCTATCCCCAGAAATGACTCAAGCACCCCCTAGACCTAACCTAGATCTAGTCGCCAACATGAGGCGAATTTCAGCCCTAAGTCCTACCCCAGACCTAGTCGCCAACACGAGGCGATTTCACTACCGTTTACAGAAAAGATATGAAATGAAAAGACAATAATATAAAAACTCCCTCTATGTGGATCTCTTGGAGAAGTGGACGAAGGCCCGCAGAGTATGATCGTAGTTGATGCGGCCTTTCGTCACGATGATGACGCGTGTTGAAATCTTCTCCACGGATCTCCTTAAGGCTTTATGGAATTGTGGGAGTATCGCTCTGAATCTTCCTCTCTCTGATGTGGCACGAAGCTCTGGAGTTTGGGATTGGAGGAGGATTAAGAATTCGGAGCCAAAGCATCCAATTTATAGCCTTCACGCTACCGCCGGCGCTAGCGCTACCGCCGGCGCTAGCCCGGATTAGGAATGATCTTGCGCGGCCGAATCTCCCATCCGTGGCAACAATTTGCTCTATGCCTCTTGTGCGCCATGCTACCGCCAGCGCTAGTAGCTACCGCCGGGCGCTAGCTCCTTCTAAAAATGCCGCCGGAATCGAGCTAATCAATGCTAGCACCGGGCGCTATCGCTACCGCCGGCGCTAGTGAGCTTGTTCGAATTTTGGCCTCAATTTTGGGGGCAGACATCATGAGTACTCCTTGAGTCATGTGGACTATGTTAACCTGCACACTTGAACACACAAGATCAAATACACATAGGATTTGTTATTCTCAAACCTAGGAGATGCGGAAGACCGTGTTCCAACAAGGAGGTCTTGTTCAGACTGTTAAACCTTTTCTTGAACAACCTACCTCTGATACCACTTGAAAGTCTTTATTTAAGGGTAGCTAATCACCTAGAGGGGAGTGAATAGGTTATTTTAAATTCTATTTAAATTCTTGATCAGATCATAGGTATATGTGAGTTATAATCAGAGCTTTCAAGAAACAATCAGAAACACACAGAATTTTATAGTGGTTCCCCTATCTAGGGTAATCCTCTTTCCCCCTTCTCCCCTCTAGCAGTGTGCCAGATAGGGCTTATATCTCCTCCAAATCTCATACCATAAAAAGGTCTTACGGCTCATATCTCAACAGATCTTACAGTCTCAGATCTCAACAGATCCTACAGTCTCAGATCTCAACAGATCCTACCTCAGATCTCAACAGATCCTACAGTCTCAGATCTCAACAGATCCTACCTCAGATCTCAACAGATCCTATCTCAGCCTTTATAACAACGGGCCTACACTCAGATCCACCCTTGGATCCTATAACTCAGATCACAAAAGATCCTACACTCAGATCTGACAATTCAGATCCTACAGGAATAGAAAGTTTGATTGTAATATCACCAGACTCAAGTTCTTCAGTGTATAGAGCCTTTTATTCTATCTGAATAATCAGACAGAGTTCTTCAATAGATCAGCAACAGCAAAAAAACATCTTCTTAAATCGCACCGGCTGTGATGACTGTTGTTCTTGAGGAAGATAAGATCTTCCTCCTTGACCTTCTCTCTTCAGAAAATATCAGCAGCAGATTGCTGAATTGATTTCTACAAAACAAAATGATTCTGAAGGATGAGAAGATTTCTTCTGAGTCTTCTTGTGAGAGCCTTTGGTTTGCAGGGTGAAAAACTATATTTCTCTTCAATGGAAATCTTTCGTTTATATCCTTGATTGCAATGGAAATATTTCTAGAAGAGGAAATGAATGTCATCCGCAGATCTTAATGAGTTTCCTGGATATTCTACCTTGGACACTTCCTCAAATTGCGCCTTTGAAAGATGGAGAAGATAATGGCTAGAACTGTATCTTAATTGCAGATTATGCCTTCTATTTATAACCCGCAATCCATGCCATCTCAGACGCTCCTCCATGTCAGCATGACGTCAGATCATCAACGGTCTTTAGCGGCTTTAGAATTAACAAGGCGTTGAGACATGGTCGTCGTCTCGACGTGGCTTAGCTTGCTGTAGATATACTGTAGCACACTCCCTTACTTGGAGCATTACAGGAAGTTGATCAGTGTGTAACACAGTCGACGCTTCTTATTCCACGGCGTCGAGTGATGTTCCTTGGTTCGACGCTTTCTTATTCCAAGGCGTCGAGTGATGTTCTTTGGTTCGACGCTTTCCTGACTTAATCTCAAAACTTCAGTCAGTGGCCTTGCCGTTGAGACAACAAACATAGGTCGACGCTTTTGGATCACAGGCGTCGAGCGATGTGTAGTGGCTCGATGCTTGTGGACTTGGATGAACTCATTTAGCTTGACCTGATCTCCTGCATAATAATTCTAGATAATATATCAAATACATTGTGAGGTATATCTTTGATTTAGGAATGGACTTCTCCAAATCTAGGACATTGTGAGCAATGATCCCAACATTATTTTCATGAGGTACGACCTTAACTTCTTTCGCATAGTTAGTACTCTAATTTCGTTTGTGCTTTAACTTCCATAGACTTAACTTTAATTTTGGGGATGAAATGTCTTTTTAGTTTATTGTATTAAACTATTGGGTTGTTACAAATGGTATCAGAGCTAATAGGCCTCCTACAGTACGATGTTTGGTTCGGGGATGAACCATGCGGAAGCTAGTGGACCCGTAACATCCGGAATCTGATGAGGGCTGTCTAATGAGAGCGGGAAGTGCTTTGGGGGCAGTGAAGCCCAGGCAAAGTAGCTTCTAGCAGGCTTCTAGGATGGCAGGCTTATAGGTGAAAGGAGGTGTAGGTGAACCGAATCTCACATCGAAATTGGAGGAAAAGTTATTGGACTTAAGTAATAATTCAAATCCTCAAATAACAGAGGCGCATTTTCGAAGCAAGTGGTGAAGTTGTGTTGAAAACTTCATAGTTAAGCGTGCTCTGGTGGGAGTAGTCTTGGGATGGGTGACCTTCTAGGAAGTGCTCGTAGACCACCTGTGGAAAAGGGCAAAATTATGCGGTTCAGCTCAGTATATGCGAGAATGAACCAAAGTGGATAATACTTCTTGTACAACTCATATTCTTTGAGGGGTAAGACCCGTTCATGCCACGTGGGCAGAAGTCAAAGTCAAAGGTCAAGTCAGAGTCAGCAAGCAACCTACAGGGGCATTTAATGTCAGATGTGAGTATCAGGGTTACTCGCCCCAATCTGGCGACTATCAGCAAGCCTTGAAGTTACTCACTTAGGTGGCGACTATCACCAACATCTCGCCAGGCGTGGGCGAGATCCTTCAATAGTCGTCTGATCGCCAGGTCCGGCTAGAAAATCTCGCAGGGGCCAGATATAGTCGCATACATCCTCCTCTTTAGGATTTGTCTATAAATTGACCCTCAGGGGTACCAAGAATGACACTTGAAAAATAGAGATTGAAACCCTCTCCAAGCGAGATACTCATCAAGCCAGTGACTTCCTCGTACCAAGCTCATCCATCTGTGGTTGTGGAGGGAAAGTTTCTCGTAAACTTATTGGTACGTGGTGGGACCTCCCTACTGAAGCGCCCTGGGGTCTATTTGTGGCTTTTTCTTCATCTCCTTAACTCTAGCCTCCTGATTCCGATTGCAGGATCGCAGAATTAGTAACCTTCGGCTACACATAGGTCCGAACATTTGAAGCTAGGATTTACCTGGCTTCAACACTTTGGTGCGATGAGCGTGGACCGTAGTTGGGGGAGAAAAATTCTATGGTGCAGGCGAAATGGTGGAAGGAGGCGAGCAGGATAGGGCAGCCGGTGACTCGGTGGGTGGAGGCGAGTTCGTGAGGAGGACCGACTTCGAAGAGTTCGCACGATGGATCAAGGATATTTTGCGAGCGATGACGGTTCCTCGCGTAGAGATCACAATAACCATTCCTCTTCACGAGACCTAATCAGAGGAAGGTGTGTCATCTATGAGAGCAGGGAAGGAAGCGATGGAGGAGGAGCCAGAGCGATCGGGGCAATCACAATACTATCCGGCGAGTTTCCAAGGGATCGGGTTTTGAGAGGTGGAAACCCCAGCGAGGTTTCTAGATACTCGCGCAAGTGGCGAGGATAGCGTTGTTACTCGCCACATGGAGGATTGTCGCCAGGGTGGGAGGAGCCCATTCTATTGTGAGATACTGGCCTCCCCAGTCCCAGAAGGGTTCAGAGAGCCTACTCTCAGCTACTATACCAAGAGGGATGATCTGATCCATTATCTTCATTGGTTTGAGGATGTGTTCTCCATTCGAAACATGACAGACGCATTCAAGTGCAGGTTCTTTGCGATCACCTTCCAGAGGAAGGCTAGGGACTGGTTTCACCAGCTTTCGGCTAGTTCCATCTACTGTTTTGAAGACTTGTGGAGAGGGTTGATGATGAAGTTAGTCACATCCAAGAAGAGGAAGAAGAAGGCAACTACCCTCTTCTATCTGGTGCAAGGAGTGCACGAGACGTTGGGGAAATACATCGACCACTTTCAGGAGGAAGTCCTAGGAATCCAAGAGGTGGATGGCTTCACCCTACAGTAGTTGTCCCTCACCCTCAGTCTGAGGGAGGGCCTCTTCAAGCTAGAGATCAACATGAATCTGTTGGAATACGATTTTTCGCATTCCTTTGATTTGAGAATAACAAATCCTACTTATATTTGATCTAGCTTGTCATTGTGTTTTTAGTATGCAGGATTGAACAAAGATGACATAAGGATGTTATGTGTTGGTTTGGACTAGCTCAAGTGCTGAAAAGAAAGAATGTGGTCTAATGACAGGTGTTATAGATAATTTCGGCGTTAACCCTCGATCCCACCAATGTGAAAATGTTATGGAGGGAAGTTGTCAAGATTGCAGGTACATTTTGGGAATGATTTGACCAAACGTCAGTGTTAGCTTCAACACAAGCGTTAGGGTTGCCTAAAATGAGATGTTTCCAAAGATGCAATATCTCCTTCCTAGATTGTGGATTCGAGCCATCAAAACAATTCTAAACTCCCGGAAGTAAGTTTGTTGCAATGCCCGATGAGGCAGTAACTAGAACAATGTTCCCCTCGTGTTGAAATGTTGAGAATAACGATCGATATAAAAATGTTTTACCAGTTCCTCCGGGTCTATCCACAAAGAATACCGCACCCTTCTTCTGTCTTATGTAATCACTAATAATGTTGAAAGCAGCAAGTTGACTGTCATTAAGATTGTTGACTGCAGCTAAATCATCGAATGATACAGGTATAGACAGCTCATCTTCAATTAGGCTCGAAATGTTTGGAAAATCATGCATGTCTCTACATGTGCGAGGCAAGTCAAAAGCTAGTGTACTTTTATTATATTTATGAAATATGGTATCCAAATTATGAAGTAATTTGTTTATTAAAAAAGTAACGTTTGTAGTGCTTCTACTTGCATAATCTTCAATCATAGCAGAAAAATTATCATTCCACAATGTTTCGACGCTTGTTGGTTCACAATACAGTAAAATAGTTGCAAATAGTCTCCGCAAAGCGGCTGGCATTTTGAAACCTCGTGCCTCCTCCAAGCAATTAGAAATGATGTTGTCTTCTTCGAGAAGCCCGAGACGTTCAACAACGCCTTGAATGTTGCAAAGTTTTGACCATTAACTCTGCGCAGGTGCTCGAACGACTTGGGTGCAGGAATGCGATTCAGCAAAAGGCGAAGATAGAATCTTTCAGCCTCAGTGGGCGATACGGCATAACCGACCAACAACTTTTCGATCTCTGGACCTTTTTATCCACTTCCGGGCTGCGATTAACCATCTATAGTGTTTTGGAAAATTAATGTACAAATATGCAGTTTCCTCGAGACCGTCATTGTATATTTTAAAAAATTCGGTTAACATAGTTTTGGAATTTCAATCGTACGCTAACACTTCTGTAATAGATTGGTTAATCTGATACTGAACTTGATGTTGATTAGGCAAGTGGATCTGATACATCTGGAACTTGAATAATTTCCATAGTGCTTCTGGTGCACAAATCCAACGGCCGTCCACATACTTGTTGACTTCGTCATAGTTTGGACCTGGTCGCACCTCGAATGAAACACTATCTGGGCCCTTATATACATATTTATATAGGTATTTAATGCTCTTTATGCTACTACATATCTCAACATTGATGTGACAGTCATATCTAAGTAGAAGCCAAGGGTTATATGAAACAACCCATCTATTATCAACCACCAAATCAGCACTTCAGCCTAAGGCAATGCGTCTATTATCATTTCGACGACAATGTAATGGGTATGAATCCATGCCATGAATAGTGTACTACGAAAATTGTTTTGGAAAGCCCTTCTTGCAAACATTATTTTTCATGCATTGTGCATTTGGCACGTAATGACCACATGTACCATGTATCATGTACAACCCCGTATTCGCCGAGTGGGCCTCCGGACCCGAAAGGAGATACCAAGGGGCAAGAGCCGAGCCCAACGGACCATTCGCCCAGGCCAAGGGAAAGGGCGGACCACAGGGCGAGTGTGGTCCCACTCTCAGAGCACCCGCGCGACGGTGAGGGGTGTAAGCGAATGAGGGCAAGCAATAGGCGAGAAGACCTGCGAGTGGCGCCTTCGCGGGCCGCTCGCCCAGAGCCCAGGAGCGTTTGACGTGTGCGGGGGAGCGCTCGACGAGCGTAAGCAGGCTGAGCGTCTCGCGCGCGGGCACTCGCCCAGTCGAACGGGGCGAGAAAGGAGTCTGGCGAGTGGTGCCCTCCCAGACCACTCGCCCCCAAAGGATTCCAGGAGGAAATGACCTAGATACCCCTTGTGGGATGCCAATAGTCCTTCAGAACATCGGAGTTAGGCTGTTAGCAGACCAATTTGGGGTGCGGTTAGTAAAACCAAAAGGCGGATTCATGCTATTTGCAGACCAGTCTAGAGAATCTATAAATAGACCCTTAAGGGCGCCTTGGAGGAGACCGATTTTGAGGGAATCCTCTCCTCCAGGCAGATTTTAGTTGGCTGCTAGTGCCCTCCAAGGTGCCCGGCTGAGCTTTGGTTCGGGAGGGGAAGCTCTCTAAGATCTTCCGGGTGTGTGGCGGGACCTCCTCGCTGCGGCCTTGAGACTGTTCTAGTTTTCTCATCCACCGTCAGGAGAGTTTGGTGAGAGTGAAGTAAGCGTCGGCTACACCCCCCAGTGGGTCCGAACTCAAGGAGACCGGTTGCCGGTTTCAACATTTTTGGTGCGGTGAGCGTGGACCGTAGTCGGTGAAGGAAAATCTCAAAGTAGACTTGATGACAGGAGATGGGGGAAATGGTTCCGACTCAGGCCACTCGCAGCCACTAGAGACAATGGAGTGGCTGGAGATGTTCGAGAAGTTCAAATGAGAAGTCCTGCAGACGGTTCTTGTCGGGAGGAGCGAGTGCGAGACCCCGGTAGTTCCCGTTGTCCCGCCCCCGCAGATTGGCGAGAACGCCCCGGGGCAGCGACACGGGAAGGAGGTGCCAGCGGAGGCGAGTGCGCGAGATATCCCCGGGCGGCAGTTGTTCAACTGCCCAGCGAGTGCGGAGGTGTGCGAGTTGGCCCCGCGCGAGGGGGCCACTCGCCGAGCAAGAGAAGGGAGCCCCTTCTGCGAGTTGATCCTATCGGCCCCAGTGCCAGAAGGGTTCCGAGGGCCGGAGATGTCATATTATACCGACAAGGATGACCCGGTCGTGCATCTACAATGGTTTGAGGACATGGTCACAATTCTTCCCATGTAGGACGCCTTTTAGTGTTGACTCTTTGCAACCACTCTAAAGGAGAAAGCTAGGGACTGGTTCCACCAGCTCCCCGTGGGTTCCATCTATGCCTTCGATGATCTGCGTCGGAGCTTCCGACTGCGCTTCTCGACGTCAAAGAAGATAAAGAAAGACGGTGAGGCCCTCTTCAAGATCAAGCAAGGGCAAGGAGAATCACTGGCCCATTATACGGACAAGTTCCAGGAGGAGGTCCACCTCGTGCAGGAGGTGTCGGGGTTCTCCCTCCAGATGGCATTCATCGTAGGGTTGCGGGATGGGTTCTTCAAAATGGACCTGAAGAGAAGGCCTCCTCTCTCCTTTGAGGAATTGATGGAGCGTGCGGCAGAGGAGATAGAAGGGGAGGCAGCCAATCCGGAGTTTTACAGTAGGTTGGCGAAGATGAGCGAGCCCGAGATGAGGCAACATGAAGGAAGAAGAAGGGAGAAACCTAGGGGCCAGGGGTTCAAAAGGCAGCAGCGGGATTGGAGACGTCAGGAACCCAATAACCGGCTGACCTGGAGGCGTCAGGAGGGACCGGCGAGAGGTCAAGAAGGGGATACCGAGGAAGGGAGCAGGAGGGGGTCAACCAAGAGTGGAGGCAAGGCCCCAGGTCCCCTCACCCTCCCAGAGAGCAAGCTATGGCGGTAGGCCGAGGAAGAGGAGGAAGAAGAGGAAGAGGTGGAAGAGGGGGCAGGGTGGCATTGCCTTACTGTGACTTCCATCAGGAGGAAGGTCATGCAACGGCCACCTGCCTGAAATTCTTGGAGATGAGAGGGAGAGGTCAGCCACGGCGGCAGCAGGCTAGGATTGAGGAAGTGCTCCCAGAGGCAGAGGAGGACAGGTGCGAAGACAGGGCAGACGTAGGAGCAAGGGGAGGGATCAGGGTGATCCACGGAGGGGTCGGAATCGAGGCAACTCGCAAGAGGAGCTTTCAGGCGATGTACAGGAGAGGCGTCGCATCGACTTCCCAGACCCCACCCCCTCGGAGAAGCTCACCTTCTCATCAGAAGACTTGCCCGACTACGAGGACCCGTTCTGTGACGCCTTGGTGATCCAGACGGCAATAGAAAACTTCACGGTCTCCCGGATCTTGGTGGACAACGGGAGCTCCGTGAACGTCATCTTCAAGAAGTCTTTCGACGCATTGGAGGTGGAAAAGAAAAGGGTGCAGGCCTCCGATGGGCCGTTGTTTGGCTTTTCGGGGGAGAGGAAAGAGGTTGAGGGAGGAGTTGGCCTCCAAGTGTCGTTGGGAGGGGTCCCGAGGAATTGTCGATTCGTCATTGTGGACGCCCCGAGCAGCTACAATGCAATATTCGGACGTCCACTCATCAGCGCCTTCCGATGCGTGCCCTCATCTTATCACCAGTTCTTGAAATTCTGCGACGGAGGGGTCCAGGTCCGAATCCGGGGGGATGCAAAGGTGGCAAGGCAGTGTTATGTTACTGCCGTCAACACCATCTCCTGGATGGAGGAAGATGAGAAGATGGATGAGGAGATGATGGGGCAGGAGGGGCCGGAAGAAGAGATGATGGAGGGGAGAGTTGAGGAAGAAAGCAGGATCCGAGGAGAAGGGATGGAGATGGCTCAGGAGGAGCGAGTCGAGCCCAGGGAGGAGGAAGCTAGAGCGGGAGAGGAGATCCCGGTTGAAGGGAGAAGTGCAGGGGGCAAGTGGGAAGAGCCGGCCCGGCTTGAGGCGGCGGAAGAAGTGGTCGAGATGGAGGTCACCACCCAAGGAGGAAGGGTGGAGAAGGTGCGGATGAGCGGGGGTCTCGGCCCAGAAGACCAAAGAAGGATGCTGGAGTGCATCCAAGGAAGCGTGGACATCTTTGCATGGAGCGCAGCGGACATGCTAGGCATCGATGCAGACGTGGCTTGCCACCGGCTCAACCTCGAGCCGGGAACCCATCCCATACGGCAGAGGAGAAGGACCATAGCCGACAAGCTCGAAGGACCGATCCATGAGGAGGTGGCAAAACTCCTCGAAGCAGGTTTTGTATCAGATATCCCATACCCAGGCTGGGTCTCCAATGTCGTCATGGTAAAGAAGGGCGACGACCGCTGGCGTATGTGTATTGACTTTTCTTTGTTAAACAAAGGCTGCCCTAAGGATTGTTATCCCCTGCCTCGGATCGACGCGCTGGTTGACTCAGCCGTCAGTTTTTCTGTGATGAGTTTTTTGGATGCTTTTTCAAGTTATCACCAAATCAGGATGCACCCCCCAGACGTTAAAGATGTCTCGTTCATCACCCGGGAGGGGTGCTACTGTTACAAAATGATGCCCTTCGGGCTGAAGAATGCCGGAGCAACCTACCAAAGGATGATGGATCGGGTCTTTCGGGAGCAAAGAGGAAGAAACTTGGAAGTGTACGTAGATGACCTCATGGTAAAATGCAAAAGCGTAAGTTCCCACCTCCAGGACCTGGAGGAGACGTTCACCACTTTGCGCAAGTACAAGATGCGGCTAAACCCCCTAAAGTGCGTATTCGGGGCTAGCAAGGGAAAGTTCCTGGGTCACCTTCTCACCCCCTCGGGGGTAGAATCTAACCCGGACAAGGTAAAGGCCATAATGGAGCTAGGATCGCCGCAAAATGCTAAGGAGGTCCAACGGTTGACCGGGAAGCTTGCCGGGCTGAGTAGGTTTCTTTCTCGGGTGGGGGAGAAGTGCTCCCCATTCTTCAAAGTGTTGCGAGGCAATCAGAAATTCGAATGGACGGAGGAATACGAGGGGGCCTTCCAGGACTTGAAGAGCCAGCTCACCAAGGCTCCGCTGCTCCAAGGCTCTAAGGAGGGGGAGGACCTAGCCTTATACCTCGGAGTTGGGGCTGAAATCGTAAGTTCTGTCCTGGTCAGGGAAGAGGGTAAGAAGCAGTTGCCAATCTACTACGTAAGCAGGGTTCTGAAGAAGGCAGAGCTCTGATACCCGATCCTGGAAAAACTAGCCTTCGCCTTGGTCATCTCGGCAAGAAAGCTCAGGCCCTACTTCCAGGCTCACTCGGTTCAAGTAATAACCGATCACCCCCTACGCAAAATCTTCGAGGGGGTAGAGCATTCGGGGAGGCTCGCAAAGTGGTCGATAGAGTTGAGCGAATTCAACATCACCTTCCTCCCACGATTGTCAACAAAGGCCCAAGCAGTAGCGGATTTCATGGTAGACTTCGTGGTCGAGGCAGAAGAGGATCAAGTCCTACACCATGCCCCCTGGAAGTTGCTGGTCGACGGAGTCTCAGGCAAGAACTCCCTAGGAGGAGGGGTAGTGTTGGAAAGCCCTCATGGGGTGAAAATCGAGCAAGCGCTGGTGATACATTTTCCCGTGACCAACAACCAGGCGGAGTATGAAGCAGTAATCGCCGGCCTGCGACTGGCCCAGGAACTAGGAGTTCATGATGTGGAAGTTCTCACGGATTCGATGGTGATAGCTTTGCAGGTCAAGGGTGAATTTGAGGCAAGAGAGCCCACGCTTGTCCGGTATCTCGCCAAAGTAAGGGTCTCATCGGAGCGTTCACAACTTTCTCCATCCGGCACGTCCCGAGGGAGGAGAGTGCCTCGGCCGATCGACTGGCCAAGTCTGGTCCTAGGGTTGGGGGAACTTTGACAGATTTGTTCCGCCCTTCGATAGAGGAGGGAGAGTTCATGGATATCGAGCAGCGGCTCTCATGGAAAGACCCTTTCGTGACCTTCCTGTCGACAGGAAAATTTCCAGAAGAGATTCCGGATCAAAGGCGATTTCGATACAAGTCCGCCTACTACGCACTCCATGAAGGGGACTTGTATCGGAAGACCCTCTCGGGATTCCTGGCACGATGCGTCTCAGAAGTAGAAGTCCCAAGGATCCTGGAGGAGATCCATTCCCGCGAATGCGGCAGCCATTCGGGGAGCAGGACGTTGGAAGCGAGAATAATGAGGCAAGGATGTTTCTGGCCGACCCTGAGCAAAGATGCAGCAGAGTTCGCCAGGAAATGCCGGAAGTGCCAACTGTTTGCCCCACTTCAACTCTTGCCCGCTCAGAGGCTAAGGAGCATCACGGCACCCTGGCCCTTTGCCATATGGGGGATGGACCTGGTAGGACCCTTCCCTCAGGCCAGCGGATAGAGAAGGTTTTTCCTGGTTATGATTGACTATTTCACGAAATGGTTGGAGGTCAAGGCGCTTGCCAAGGTCACCTCACAGGTAATCCGCAACTTCGTATGGGGGGAGATCATCTGACGACACGGACTTCCACAAGCCATAGTGACCGATAATGGACCACAATTCGCCAGCGAAGAGTTCATCCGCTTCTGCAGCCAGTTGGGGATAGACCTCAGGTTCGCACCCGTCCATCACCCCAGGAGCAACGGGCAGGTGGAGGCTGCTAACAAAATTATTGTGAATCTACTAAAAAAGAAGGTAGAAAATTTGAAGGGGAATTGGGTGGAGCAACTCCCCTCGGTTCTCTGGGCGTTAAGGACTACCCCCAACACCGCCACAGGGGAGACCCCATTCAAACTCTCTCACGGTTCTGAGGCCGTCATCCCAGTAGAGCTTGAAGTCGAGACGCCAAGGGTAAGGGCCGCCTCAAACAGTGGTGAAGGGTGGAGAGCTGGGAACGAGGAGGAGCTAAGGATCTCCTTGGACCTGGTCGAAGAGGTCCGAGACCTCGCCACCATTCGACAAGAAGAAATTAAGCGGCGGATGGCCAAATATTTCGACAAGCACGTCCGGATCAAGCAGTTCGAAAAGGGTGACCTCGTGTTAAAAAAGGTCGACGCGGCCGGGAGGTCAGCCGCGGTAGGAAAACTTAATCCCAACTGGGAAGGTCCTTATATTGTAGAAGAAGCTTTAAAATCAGGGGGGTATCGCCTCCGGAATGTGGAGGGTGAGCCCATTGGTCATACGTGGAGCAGCGATGATTTAAAGCGTTTCTATCCCTAAGTTCATGTAATAGTAATGATGCCTTGCTTTAAGCTTGATTCTTCTTATACATGTGCATGGTGTAATGGTTTGCGTGATGATTCCAAAAACTTCAAAGGTTGGCCCCGAGCAGACCCGCTGACCAGGCTCTCATCTAACTGGCAAGGCCGAAGGCTCACTCGGTGGCAGGTTCCAAAAGCAGTTGGCCCCGAGCAGACCCGCTGACCCGACTCTCATCTAGCTGGCAGGGCCGAAGGCTCACTCAGTTGCAGGTTCCAAAAGCAGTTGGCCCCGAGCAGACCCGCTGACCAGGCTCTCATCAAGCTGGCAGGGCCGAAGGCTCACTCGGTGGCAGATTCCAAAAATCTGTTGGCCCCGAGCAGACCCGCTGACCAGTCTCTCATCTAGCTGGCAGGGCCAAAGGCTCACTCGGTGGCAGGTTCCAAAAGCAGTTGGCCCCGAGCAGACCCACTGACCAGGCTCTCATCTGGCTGGCAGGGTCGAAGGCTCACTCGGTGGCAGGTTCCAAAAGCAGTTGGCCCCGAGCAGACCCGATGACCAGGCTCTCATCAAGCTGGCAGGGCCGAAGGCTCACTCGGTGGCAGGTTCCAAAAGCAGTTGGCCCCGAGCAGACCCGCTGACCAGGCTCTCATCTAGCTGGCAGGGCCGAAGGCTCACTCGGTGGCAGGTTCCAAAAGCAGTTGGACCCGAGCAGACCCGCTGACCAGGCTCTCATCTAGTTGGCAGGGCCGAAGGCTCACTCGGTGGCAGGTTCCAAAAGCAGTTGGCCCCGAGCAGACCCGCAGACCAGGCTCACATCTAGCTGGCAGGGCCGAAGGCTCACTCGGTGGCAGGTTCCAAAAGCAGTTGGCCCCGAGCAGACCCGCTGACCAGGCTCTCATCTAGCTGGCAGGGCCGAAGACTCACTCGGTGGCAGGTTCCAAAAGCAGTTGCCCCCGAGCAGACCCGCTAACCAGGCTCTCATCTAGCTGGCAGGGCCGAAGGCTCACTCGGTGGCAGGTTCCAAAAGCTGTTGGCCCCGAGCAGACCCGCTAACCAGGCTCTCATTTAGCTGCCAGGGCCGAAGGCTCACTCGGTGGCAGGTTCCAAAAAGCAGTTGGCCCCGAGCAGACCCGCTGACCAGTCTCTCATCTAGCTGGCAGGGCCAAAGGCTCACTCGGTGGCAGGTTCCAAAAGCAGTTGGCCCCGAGCAGACCCGCTGACCAGGCTCTCATCTAGCTGGCAGGGCCGAAGGCTCACTCGGTGGCAGGTTCCAAAAGCAGTTGGCCCCGAGCAGACCCGCTGACCAGGCTCTCATCAAGCTGGCAGGGTCGAAGCCTCACTCGGTGGCAGGTTCCAAAAGCAGTTGGCACCGAGCAGACCCGCTGACCAGGCTCTCATCTAGCTGGCAGGGTCGAAGGCTCACTTGGTGGCAGGTTCCAAAAGCAGTTGGCCCGAGCAGACGCGCTGACCAGGCTCTCATCTAGCTGGCAAGGCCGAAGGCTCACTCGGTGGCAGGTTCCAAAAGCAGTTGGCCCCGAGCAGACCCGCTGACCAGGCTCTCATCTAGCTGGCAGGGCCGAAGGCTCACTCGGTGGCAGGTTCCAAAAGCAGTTGGCCCCGAGCAGACCCGCTGACCAGGCTCTCATCTAGCTGGCAGGGCCGAAGGCTCACTCGGTGGCAGGTTCCAAAAGCAGTTGGCCCCGAGCAGACCCGCTAACCAGGCTCTCATCTAGCTGGCAGGGCCGAAGGCTCACTCGGTGGCAGGTTCCAAAAGCTGTTGGCCCCGAGCAGACCCGCTGACCAGGCTCTCATTTAGCTGCCAGGGCCGAAGGCTCACTCGGTGGCAGGTTCCAAAAAGCAGTTGGCCACGAGCAGACCCGCTGACCAGGCTCTCATCTAGCTGGCAGGGCCGAAGGCTCACTCGGTGGCAGGTTCCAAAAGCAGTTGGTCCCGAGCAGACCCGCTGACCAGGCTCTCATCTAGCTGGCAGGGCCGAAGGCTCACTCGGTGGCAGGTTCCAAAAGCAGTTGGCCCCGAGCAGACCCGCTGACCAGGCTCTCATCAAGCTGGCAGGGCCGAAGGTTCACTCGGTGGCAGGTTCCAAAAGCAGTTGGCCCCGAGCAGACCCGCTGACCAGGCTCTCATCTAGCTGGCAGGGCCGAAGGCTCACTCGGTGGCAGGTTCCAAAAGCAGTTGGCCCGAGCAGACCCGCTGACCAGGCTCTCATCTAGCTGGCAAGGCCGAAGGCTCACTCGGTGGCAGGTTCCAAAAGCAGTTGGCCCCGAGCAGACCCGCTGACCAGGCTCTCATCTAGCTGGCAGGGCCGAAGGCTCACTCGGTGGCAGGTTCCAAAAGCAGTTGGCCCCGAGCAGACCCGCTGATCAGGCTCTCATCAAGCTGGCAGGGCAGAAGGCTCACTCGGTGGCAGGTTCCAAAAGCAGTTGGCCTGAGCAGACCCGCTGGCCAGGCTCTCATCTAGCTGGCAGGGCCGAAGGCTCACTCGGTGGCAGGTTCCAAAAGCAGTTGGCCCCGAGCAGACCCGCTGACTAGGCTCTCATCTAGCTGGCAAGGCCGAAGGCTCACTCAGTGGCAGGTTCCAAAAGCAGTTGGCCCCGAGCAGACCCGCTGACCAGGCTCTCACCAGGCTGGCAGGGCCGAAGGCTCACTCGGTGGCAGGTTCTATGTTTCAGAGATCAGCCCCGAGCGAAACCACAGACCAGGCTCACACCTAGCTGATGAGGTAGGAAGGGAAAGGCTTAAAAATGAGGAATTGAAGTAAGGCAAAATCGAATCCCGGGAGGGCGAATGATGCAAACCAAGGGCAGCACTAGGCCAGCGGTTGCGCAGCGAACACGCTTCCGTTCAAGGGGTCGCGGGAGGCTATTCGAACTCGGCAAACACACGAGCGCGGTAACGACCCCGACAAGAGTCAGCGGAAGCACCTGAGTCTCTTAGCGAGAGCGCGAAGAGCCCCTTAGCGAGAGCGCCGAGGCCGAAGTCGCGAAGCGCCGATTCATACGAAATCCCCCCGATCTAAGCGAATGGATGGTAGGGGCAGGATAGTCTATGCTTCCTTCGGTACTCGGCGAGTGCCCGATGCGGCCACACAACGTTATACCGTCCTAGCGAGCCTAGCGGGAAACAGAAGTAAAACGATTGCGCAATGATCAAATAAAACTATCACATAGACAAAATGGGTAAAATGGCCCCGAATATATCCACCGGGTGTGCCAACAAAAGCCCTCGCAAAAATTATCACAAGAATAATTGTTATCATCGAGAAGGGCTGCCGCTCTCATCTGAACCCAGGGAGATGACCTCGTCATTCGGACGCAAGTCCTCGCCATCTGGGAAAGGTACTGGGAGGAAAATGTCCGGCACGACCTGGTGCGCAAACAGCGTCTCGGCCCCCTCCTTCAGGTACCCGCCATCGAGGAGGACCCGCAGCGTATGCTCCGCAGCAGCCTGGGCACTCTCCCGCATCAGCTCCTTGAACTCGAAGTTCGAATAGGAGTGTCTTTTGCTTCCTTCGCCAAGGGCCTAAGCGGAATCCGCCTGCAGGCGCCGAATGTCTTCCATCAGCCCCCGATTCTCCTCGTCCAAGCCAGCCACTCGAACGCGCAGCATCTCGGCGCTGGTGGTGTCCTGCGGGGAGAAGAGTAGTCAGAAAGGTGGGAGAGTGCAGTGGTTAGCAAGTCCAAGGAAGAGATCATACCTCCCGGATGGGGAGACTAGCGAGTAGGGCCTTGGCGGCATCCAGCTTCTCCCTCAACACTCCGGCCTCCGCTGAGGCACTCGCCCGGTTCACATCCACCTCGCTGAGGCTTCGTGCGAGGTTGATGCTCCGGCGAGAGGACATGTGTGCGAGTTCAAGCGCTCGAAGGAGAGCTCGCGCCGTCTCGTGGGCTAGCACCTGAGTGTTCTCGGCGTCGAACACCTCAGCGTCGTCACGACCATATAGGGCGTAGGCGAAAGCAAAGGCCTCGCCGCTGGAGATGTCGGTCTCGATCCACGATGGATGGAGGGTCGAGAGGGAGACCCGGTTGTTATTTCGGTCCCACTTCACAAGGGGAGCTCCTGCTGGGTCCACGAGTTTTTCGTCGTTGGCAAAATTACGGTGATCTCTCGGCAGAGGCCCCAAAGAGGTCCCCGCTGGAACATTCGCCCCCGGAACCTCGCTCGGAGCTTCCTTCCCTTTTGAGGCCGGGGTGGCCTTGTCCTTTGACGATGGGGGGCCCTTCCCCTTCTTCGAGGAGGGAAGCGCGGTCGAGTCCGACTTTCGCTTATGACCGCTAGCCTTGGACGAGGCCAGGTCCTCCCGGCAGGCTTCGGCGGCAGCTCGCGCGGTGGATAGCGAATGACCCAGAGCCGCTCCGGCAGGGCGCGGAGGGTTCAGCGGGAAGTCGCGGACGCCTGTAGTCGGAGAAGAACGCTCGGTAAGTAGAGCTAGAAGGAGGGAGAGGAAAGTAGCGCGAAGACGGCCCAAACTTACCTTCGCTCGGCGGAATGGGCGGGAGCGAATCCACATTCCTTCGGAGGTGGATGACATCCATGCCCTGCTCCAAGATAAACTGGTGGAGCTTTGACTCATGTCCGCCCAGCAATGGGGGGCGGAAGGTCGACTCCTCCTCCTGTACCGGCGCGAAGAGGACGTTTCCAAAGTTCCACCTAACAAACACGAACTGGCGAAGCCAGTCGTGGTTCTTATTGGCGAGACCGGCCACCTTCAGAGGGTTTTGACCCGAGAAGAAGGAGGTTCCGTGCTTCGCGCGAAAAGTAAAAAGCTTGCGGAATACGGGGAGGCTGAACTCGATCCCCTCTTCCCGCAGATAGCAGGCGAACCCCACCAGCATGGCGATGGAATTCTGGTTGAGCTGGGCGGGGACGACTCCGAAGTACCGGAGTGTCTGGCGGACCTCCGGCCAGATAGGGAGGCGGAACCCCACCTCGAAGTGATCTAGCGGGATGGCGAGGGTCCCTGGAGAGAAGGAATTGATGTGATCTCCGGGTTCCGGATGGGTCGCGGTGAACTCCCCCGGGATGTGGTTCGCAATAGTTGTCAAGAAGGTCTCCTCGGTGAGTTCACAGGATTCGAATTCGTGGTCCGCGAAAGCGCTGGCGCACTTGCCCCTTCCATTCGGTTCGCCACCCATCTCACAAGGGTTTGGAGTAGATGAGCTCGCGCAAAGGTGAGAGGTGCGAAAGCGGTCGGCGAATGAAGAGGAAGACGATGGGTTAAAGTGTATTAAATAAGGTTGGTGAGAACCTATTTATAGGAAAGTACAAAAAAGTAATCATTTCCTCGGGCGGCGGGTGAGCTGATGGCGACGGCACTCCCCCAACGCCTCGAAATGTGAGCCGGCCTGTTTTCGCCCTGACATTGTCGAGGGCTCGGCGAATGATGTTTTCCCAGAATACTGCATGGATGGAAGTTAACTGATGAGTCCTGATCATATACACATTTATGGACTCATCCGGGCCGTTATTTAGTCATTTCTCCGCACTTTAGCCTTGTTTTAGTTTATATTTGATAATCCATGCTAGGTGCACATCTTGGCCCACTTTGGTGTGATTTTCGTGCTTTTTGTCTTTAGTAGTATTCTTGTGCTGTTAGGTGCCACTTTCAGTGGCTAGATCTGTGGTTGTGCGGGAATAGGAGTCGTGCAAGTGCTCCCGGTGCAATTCTGCACAGGAACACTGCGCACGATCACTGGTTCTATTGCGCACGACCACTGGTCGTGCGCCACTGATCGTGTGCACTTAACCCTTTTTCACGAGTTCTGTTTGGTGCAGTGCGCACGACCACCAACACCAGTGCGCACGACCACCGGTCGTGCGCCACTGCTCGTGTGCACTTACCATTTAATTTCCGAGTTCTGTTTGCTCCAGTGCGCACGACCATCAACTCCAGTGCGCACGACCACCGGTCGTGCGCCACTGGTCGTGCGAACATTCTATTTTATAATTTCGTATCTTGCAGGTTCCACCCAGGCAGTGCGCACGATCGCAGAATTCTAGTGCGCATGACCACTGGTCGTGCGCCAATGATCGTGCGCAGTATTTAATCCAGCGCCTATTTAAACGCCTGTTGCGATTTTAGGGCGGATCGTTCATGCCAGGAGCGGGATTCCTGTTCCGTACGCCGCCGATTTCCACCTTGGGACGCCTCCACTTCATCTCCTACGCAAAGGGAAGCCTCCTCCATCCATTCTAAGACCTCCTCCATTGTCCGTGAGTGTTCTCCATCGTCCGCAAGCCTCCAAGCAAGCATTCTTTCATTCCGCTCGGTGAGAAGAAGAAGAAACCTAAAGTCGAAGACGACGGAGCACGTAGGGAGATCGTGACAGCTCTCTACGCCGGAAGCATTGTCCGTCCGAGTCCGGAGGTAGCCCGACAACCTACCATTCCGGCCGTGAACAGCCGCTAGTCTTCAACATCGGTTATTTCTTTCCTCTTTCCTCGTTGTACTCTTTGAACCTTGTAAAACTCGAATATTGAGATGTTATTTGTTTAAATGAATGTGTCTTTGTTATTCTTCATGGTTTGGTTGTGATTCACTCCGTTCTCATTCACTCACTCGCGCCCGCACGCAAGGTGTTTGACCCGCGTTAGCAAGAGCTAACGGCGGTTGTGAAGAGGTGTTTGCGACCCTCACCCTCTCGCACTTGAGTTCACTTCATCCGCCTCACGAAGCACGGCATCGCGGCCGTTGCATCCACTTCACTTTGCGAAGCGGTGTTTTTCGACCCGCATTTCTTTTGTTATTGCTAAGATTAGGAAAACCAACCAAAAACCCCTCTTTGTGTTTGTTGAACGCTTGTGTAACAATCATCACTGCGCGATTCGTTCACCCATCCTGCATTCCTCAAGAGACCGACATCCGGGGAATTTATTCTCCACAATTATTACTTGCAGCGACCGGTGCACTTGCCGACACGCATCAAGTTTTTGGCGCCGTTGCCGGGGAATGCAGGCGTGTTTCGTCTTGTGTTGTGACTTTCGTTATACGCGCAGTTGTTTTTTTATTTTCTTTGTTTTTCTTTTTGTTTTTGACAGTTCATGCAGAGGCAGGTCGCAGGTGAACTCGCACCTTTTGATCCAGAAATCGAACGAACTGCTCGCGCGCGAAGGCGCGCTGCGGCTGTACAAGCGGCCATGGGTGATCAGGTAGACCCAAATGATGTTGATCCGAGAATGCCCGGCGTGGGGGAACATCAGCCTGGGATTGAGCAGGAGGCAGTCAAGCCTCGACCCCGCACGATGAGGGACTACACCACTCCAACTGCTGGGAGTGTGTATCCGGGGTTCGGGCCAAACATTATGAATAATCAGTTTGAGATCAAGCCAGCGATCTTAAACATCATCCGGAACAACGCTCGGTTCTCGGGGTTGGCCAGCGAAGATCCGCATCTGCATCTGGCGGAGTTTTCTGATATTTGCGGAACCTTCCGCTACGCAGGGATTGCTGACGACACGGTCAAGCTTAGACTGTTTCCCTTTTCACTCCGCGACAAAGCAAAGGTGTGGCTCCACTCCATTCCGCCCGGGACTGCTGCAACTTGGGATGCCCTCGCATCCAAGTTCCTTGCTAAATTCCACCCTGTGGATAAGATTGTAAGCTTGCGGCGGGAGATCGCCACATTTCGCCAACTTGACCAAGAGACCCTTGCTGAAGCATGGGAGCGCCTCAACGATCTCCTTCGCCGTTGCCCTGGCCACGAGCTCCAACCATGGAATGTGGTTGAATTGTTCTACTTCGCGATCGAGCCCAACTACAGGGCAATGATCGATGCTGCGGCGGGTGGCACCTTGATGAACCACACTCCTGAAGAAGCCCTTCGAATTTTGCGCGACACTGCCTCCCACAGTACATTCTGGACTGCAGGGAGAAATGCTCCAAGAAGCGGCCGAGGTCTTTTCATGGTCGACTCTCTCCCCTCACCATCCGCTACTGCTGCTGTCATTACCTGCGAGGGATGTGGAGGCGGAGGCCACCACGTGTATGAGTGTTCGGGGAACAACGTGGCAGGTGACTTCGCACACTTGAACTTGAACGAATCTGTTAATTATGTAGGAAATCAGCCTAGGGGGGGCGCCTTTCAATAATGCTTATAATCCGGGAGCGAGAAGTCACCCGAACTTCTCGTGGAATCCAAACACACCTGGCCAACGATGGGCACCGGGGCAGCATCAAAACGATGCTTACGCCTCCAGGAGCCAACCGAGGCCGCCGCACCCGGATTATAACCAAGCACCCCCTACCCAAAAGAAGAGTAATTTAGAAGAGATGATGGAGAAATTCATGCTAGCAGCTAATTCAAATATGGTAAATCAAACTGCATCTATGCGAAACTTGGAGACGCAGTTGGGCCAATTGGCCCAAGCGCTAACCGAGCGTTCGCAGGGGACCCTTCCCAGCAACACGGAGAAGAACCCCATTGATCAAGGGAAGAGTCTGGGGGATGTGGTAGATGCCAATCTGAGTGAGCTGGTAATCTCTTGTTCCATCAATAAGGTTGAAACAAAAGCTTTATGCGATTCCGGTTCCTCCCGCAACGTTATTGCGTTGCAAGATGTAGCCAAATTACAACTGGATTTGAACACGGAAGAAAGGAAATCCCTTGTGCTTGCCAATGGTACTGTTATTCAATCCGAGGGGGAAGTAAAGAATGTGGAGGTGACGGTTGAGGGGACAACTTTGGGGCCGCGGGAAAACCAGTCCATTCCTATCTTGGGAGTACCGTTCTTGAAAGAGAGCGGTGCTACCCTTGATTTTGCTACGGGGTGCATTTCCCTAACCAATATGTTGCAGCAGCCCACTTGTCCCGAAGCCACAACTGAAACATTCACTCCGCCCCCTCTCGTTATTTCTGATGAATTTCTAAGCTGTGCAGGAAAGATACATGTTCGAGAAACAGGTGATGGAGGAATGGAGGAGCTCCAATCTGATGAGGAAGAAGAGGTCGACCTCCGGAAAGAATTCGACTCCGAGAAGGAGGAAGACGGCAGTTCGGGAAACGTTGACGTGAATGTAGTTAGGGTTGCTGATTATTTATCTTCTTATGGTGAATTATGTAATAAACTATCTAAGCGCTCCATCTCCTGGGCCGATCCGGTAGTCACCACGATGCCGGAAGTGACGCCACCTGATTCTAAGGAGGAAAAATCTGAGAACTCTCAACGGTGGCAGTCTCCGACTGTCACCAAACTTAAAAAGGAAAAACTTCTGCGCGACGCTCGTGTTGTCGCTCTCCGTGGCAAGGTGGCGGAGGTTAGGGGAGCATTGGGTAATACCAGTGCTGGCCCTAAAGCCTTCACCTCCCGCCTACGTGCTACGGGAGAAGCACACCATAAGAGCGCTTTTAGTTGATGTGTGTTTTATTTGCTGTGGTGAACTACTTTTGAGAACTCTTTCTTTTTAATTCTTGCACTTTATAAACACTGTTAATACAGGTATTTGGTCCAGCTTAAGGACGTTAAATGAAAGCGCTACTGGGAGACAACCCAGATTTCCTGTTTTCGTATTTCTTTTTATCTAACTTATTTTAGTTCAGCTTTTGTATCTGCTTTGGTTGCTTTGAGTTTGTGCTTGCAGGTTTTGTGTTCGATGGAGCGGACGCTGCAGACTATTCTTGATTATTTACGCCAATCGTCTGGTATGCTCATTTCTGAGCATTGGGTAACACTTCCTCCCCTCGTGTTGCTTCAAATTTCTAGAGATATTGTTTAGCTTAAGTCTGGGGGAGCGGTTGTTGTTATCCACTGTGCACGAGTGCACCGCATACTAGAAGGTTGATTCTTATTTATCTTATCATTATCGTTGTTTTCCATGTTTCACACACCCTTTCACCCACTTGAGTGCGCGCTTATCTTTTTGTTGTTGTTCCGTTGTAAACTATCTTGGTTGGAGTATGAAATAGGTTGTTAACGTAGGAATTATTATTTGGAGTGCGATGTTGACTCATGTAGTGTTCTAGTCACTTCGCATGCTATGGTAGAATTTGTGTAGAACAAGATTTTCTTTATGCATCTAATTTATGTTTAGTATTTCTGCGTAAATTTAGATTTAATATACTCAAGTGGTGAATTTGTATGGAATTGACGATAACCCGGTGTTGTGTGTGTGCGATTGCTAGTCGTGTGTTGCTCGAGTCGGGAGGAAGGTTTATCTTTCTCGTGGGCTAAGAACTTGCCCCTAGCGACTCTCGAAGCATGGGTGAGAGCTACTCGTTGAGTCAAACATGATGTAGGCCACCCTTTGGCTAGTTTGAGCTTTGTTATTCCATGTCCATTTCATTCACCTTTGCAAGCCAATTTTGTGCCTACCAATCCTTTGTTCAGTTCCTCTTCATCCACCAAAGCCTGAAGCCTATCCTACTCCCGCAACCAAAATGTTTTTAACTGCGCTCATAATTCTAAACTTGTGTGGAGTGTGGAATCCTTGTGTTATGAAGGAAAAATAAATTCTGTCTGCTGATTTTGAACCAACCGGGGGTTACATAAAAGAAGTAAAATATGTAAAAGAAAAAAAGAGTATTTTGAAAAAAATCCTCCCGAGCTAAAAACAGAAAATCTGTTGGTATTTGTGAAGTAGGCCGTGTGCACACCTGGTTTTCATGATAAGTCTGGGGGTGTGTCACACGAGCATTGTTCGTTGGTCTTGTATGGTGCAGCGTTCCGTTAGCTCACTTGGGTTGCGTAGCCACTGTGTTTAACTTTGAATATCATACCGTAACCTAAGCCTCGTTTTAATCCTATAAGTCCTACTGATTTGATTTGCGAGTTTGCTAGCGCCGTGGAGAGAGTGTGACCGGGCGAGCATATGGTTCACGACGTTGATGGATTTTAGCGGAGTTATTCCTAAGCCCCGATCTTTTGCAACACCCGCCTCAGTGTCTCGTCACTTTCATACCGGGCATGATCGTCAAATTCTTCATAATTCACCAATTGAGTACATCTAAATCTTTAATTACGCTTTAATACTCTTGTAAATTATTTAGCATATCTAGAATCTCCTTCTACTAAATTCTCTACTTGCATGCGTATGTTACTTCGCACCGTACTCCTTTGTGTAATTCTCTATGTCAATTATCGTTTTCACGCTCCGTCGGATTCGTTTGCTCGGGACGCGCAAACAGTTAAGTCTGGGGGTGTGATGAGTCCTGATCATATACACATTTATGGACTCATCCGGGCCGTTATTTAGTTATTTCTCCGCACTTTAGCCTTGTTTTAGTTTATATTTGATAATCCATGCTAGGTGCACATCTTGGCCCACTTTGGTGTGATTTTCGTGCTTTTTGTCTTTAGTAGTATTCTTGTGCTGTTAGGTGCCACTTTCAGTGGCTAGATCTGTGGTTGTGCGGGAATAGGAGTCGTGCAAGTGCTCCCGGTGCAATTCTGCACAGGAACACTGCGCACGATCATCGGTTCTATTGCGCACGACCACTGGTCGTGCGCCACTGATCGTGTGCACTTAACCCTTTTTCACGAGTTCTGTTTGGTGCAGTGCGCACGACCACCAACACCAGTGTGCACGACCACCGGTCGTGCGCCACTGCTCGTGCGCACTTACCATTTAATTTCCGAGTTCTGTTTGCTCCAGTGCGCACGACCATCAACTCCAGTGCGCACGACCACCGGTCGTGCGCCACTGGTCGTGCGAACATTCTATTTTATAATTTCGTATCTTGCAGGTTCCACCCAGGCAGTGCGCACGATCGCAGAATTCCAGTGCGCACGACCACTGGTCGTGCGCCAATGATCGTGCGCAGTATTTAATCCAGCGCCTATTTAAACGCCTGTTGCGATTTTAGGGCGGATCGTTCATGCCGGGAGCGGGATTCCTGTTCCGTACGCCGCCGATTTCCACCTTGGGACGCCTCCACTTCATCTCCTACGCAAAGGGAAGCCTCCTCCATCCATTCTAAGACCTCCTCCATTGTCTGTGAGTGTTCTCCATCGTCCGCAAGCCTCCAAGCAAGCATTCTTTCATTCCGCTCGGTGAGAAGAAGAAGAAACCTAAAGTCGAAGACGACGGAGCACGTAGGGAGATCGTGACAGCTCTCTACGCCGGAAGCATTGTCCGTCCGAGTCCGGAGGTAGCCCGACAACCTACCATTCCGGCCGTGAACGGCCGCTAGTCTTCAACATCGGTTATTTCTTTCCTCTTTCCTCGTTGTACTCTTTGAACCTTGTAAAACTCGAATATTGAGATGTTATTTGTTTAAATGAATGTGCCTTTGTTATTCTTCATGGTTTGGTTGTGATTCACTCCGTTCTCATTCACTCACTCGCGCCCGCACGCAAGGTATTTGACCCGCGTTAGCAAGAGCTAACGGCGGTTGTGAAGAGGTGTTTGCGACCCTCACCCTCTCGCACTTGAGTTCACTTCATCCGCCTCACGAAGCACGGCATCGCGGCCGTTGCATCCACTTCACTTTGCGAAGCGGTGTTTTTCGACCCACATTTCTTTTGTTATTGCTAAGATTAGGAAAACCAACCAAAAACCCCTCTTTGTGTTTGTTGAACGCTTGTGTAACAATCATCACTACGCGATTCGTTCACCCATCCTGCATTCCTCAAGAGACCGACATCCGGGGAATTTATTCTCCACAATTATTACTTGACAGCGACCGGTGCACTTGCCGACACGCATCATTAACTCAGTTAGGCGGAAAGCAAGGCAAGGTGGTAACCCACAATGAAAACGAAAGAAATATAGGAAAGTAAAAGGCGAAATCAAGAGTTAAGCTATCATCCGCAGAACATAGAAAATTATTACAGAACCAAAGTCTTGCAGAGTTTCCCGAAAGCGTCAAAAGGAAAAGCAAGAAGGGGAGGGGGCCGGTAGACTATTGCTCTAGCCAATGCCATCGACCCCAACCTCGAGTATCAACGACCGGCGACGCCCTCGGGTGATAGTACGCAGTCATCGCGGTAATTTCCTGGTTGGCTAGGTGCAGTTGGTCCCTGGCTCGCGCGGCATGCCTCCCAGGAGAAAGCTCCCCACCTTCGGCGCCCAAGCATTCCACCTCATCAAGAAGACGAGCGTAATCCCGTCGGAGGACCTTGAGCTCACGGGCGGTCTCCATCTGCTGACCGTCCAGCTGACCAGCAAATTCCCGCTGCATGAAGATAAGCTTCCCCAGCACTTCCTTCATTCGCTCCTTCATGGTCTGAACATCGGTGGGATCGCCCAGAAAATCCTCAAGCTCTCCGGGAGAAGGGGGCGGCGAGACCATTCCTTCTCCGCCGTCGTAGAACCCCATGGGGGAGGCCTTCTGGTGACCTGCGAGAACGAAGATCTTTCGCTCCAAAAATGGGGATAAAATCGAGGCAAGGCCAAGAAGGCTACCTACCTGGTACGGGCTCGTGCTGCCTAGGGGGCGAGACGACGAGGGATTCACCTCAAAGATGCTGGCTGTGGGATGAAGAGACTTACCTTTCCCTGGTCGGAAGGGTTCCGGATTGATGGCAGGAATGGTAGCCTGATCAGAAGCAGGAGGGGCGCGACCGTGGTCCATCGCCGGTGAACCCGCGCGCCCGTTCGCGGAAGTGGAGGTTCCCGGGCGAAAGGTAGAGCGGAGAGGAGTAAGGGTCAATCCCTCAGTGCCCGGGACGAGGGCTGCGGAAAGCAGCAATTAGAACCAAAGAACGGTAAGAGCATTCAAAATACACGAGGCGCTACCTGTTTGAGGGACTGAAGGAGCGAGATCGGGGGCCGGCGAGGTTCTCTCATCAGCGGGCGGAGGTGGCACAATTTTCAGCTTGGCGGCACCACGACTCTCCTCAGTATCCGGCGCCTCCTGCGAATGAACCCAAGCCATCGGGAAATGTCATCTCGAGGAATAGTGGAAAGACAACATGAAGTGAAAGTACCTACATGCGGATGTCGGGAGGAGGGTGGATGGCCGGAAGGGGAGATTTCGAAGTGGAATCTCCCTCCCCCCGACCCCGACGAACGGCCAGGGCCCTCCAGGAGCGAAAGGGAGCGTTGGGGTCCCTCCTCGAGGAAAGCCAGGGGGCGAATCAGACAGCCTTGGGGGAATCCTTCTCCTGGGCTGTCGCGAGTGAGTCCACCTTTGACTGAGCGATCGGCTTAGACGATGATTCCATGAGAATCCTTCAAGATAGCGAAAAGTCGGAGCACGGGAGGAAACGCTGCGGCAGGAAACAAGGATTTTTGAGAAATGGCTCGGGCCTGAGATATATATAAGGTAGGAGTGGGACCCACAGGAAGATTCTATCCAGGTCAGCAGACACTCATCGAATACTGGGTTGGACTGTTCTTTCCGAGCGGATGACTCGCTCGCAAAGAGCGGGGATTGTGTACAACCCCGTATTCTCCGAGTGGGCCTCCGGACCCCGAAAGGAGAGACCAAGGGGCAAGAGCCGAGCCCAACGGACCATTCGCCCAGGCCAAGGGAAAGGGCGGACCACAGGGCGAGTGTGGTCCCACTCTCAGAGCACCCGCGTGACGGTGAGGGGTGTAAGCGAATGAGGGCAAGCAATAGGCGAGAAGACCTGCGAGTGGCGCCTTCGCGGGCCACTCGCCCAGAGCCCAGGAGCGTTCGACGTGTGCGGGGGAGCGCTCGGCGAGCGTAAGCAGGCTGAGCGTCTCGCGCGCGGGCACTCGCCCGGTCGAACGGGGCGAGAAAGGAGTCTGGCGAGTGGTGCCCTCCCAGACCACTCGCCCCCAAAGGCTTCCAGGAGGAAATGACCTAGATACCCCTTGTGGGCTGCCAATAGCCCTTCAGAACAGTGGAGTTAGGCTGTTAGCAGACCAATTTGGGGTGCGGTTAGTAAAACCAAAAGGCGGATTCATGCTATTTGCAGACCAGTCTAGAGAATCTATAAATAGACCCTTAAGGGCACCTTGGAGGAGACCGATTTTGAGGGAATCCTCTCCTCCAGGCAGATTTTGGTTGGCTGCTAGTGCCCTCCAAGGTGCCCGACTGAGCTTTGGTTCGGGAGGGGAAGCTCTCTAAGATCTTTCGGGTGTGTGGCGGGACCTCCTCGCTGCGGCTTTGGGTCTGTTCTAGTTTTCTCATCCACCGTCAGGAGAGTTTCGTGAGAGTGAAATAAGCGTCTGCTACACCCCCCAGTGGGTCCGAACTCAAGGAGACCGGTTGCCAGTTTCAACATATCATATGTTTTAAAACAGCAATATATAGATCTGGCTCCTCAAACTGAATTGGTATTTCTGCCCTAACGATGGAGTCATAAGCATCAGGAGTATTTATCTTAGCGATGTCTTCAAAAATAATAAGCATGTGTGCATGTGGTAGTCCCCGCTTCTAAAATTCGACTACATGCACGTGTACGATAACTCTACCAAGTACGCCTTCATGGAAAATAGCCTCTTTTAAACATTCAAATTTTGCATTGAAAATTCTAGATACTAAATCTGGACGGTCCTGATGTGTTTGACCAGGGCACAACTCTTCTGTTATCTCCCTCCAAGATGGATTGCAAGTCATTGTTAGGAAAATGTCAGGTTTGCCATAATTACGCATTATAGCCATAGCATCTTGGTATCTCTGATACATATCTCGTGGATTGCCAATAAAAAAAGACGACATAATAGTTCTCCATCCAACTGCAGTTGCAATTAGTTTGTATATTGAATTAAAGACATGGTAAAGTCATGTATACGTTTGTTTAGGTGGTTATATGTGTAACGGTGTCTCAAAATATGTACATGCATCATTTTCCCCGATATTTAAACTATCTTGCAAACCCTGGTAGAGCTCGGTGTGAACATCACTTTGATGTGACTTAATCCATCTTAGTTTTTGTGTTTCAATTTTGATGTAGTTATCGACTACATATTGATGCAGCAGACGTCCAGAGTGGAGAAGCATTGATGGTATATTTCCGCAGATCTACAAATAAAATATTGATATAAGGAATGATAGTGCATTATTTATAGTTATTTTTATATAATATTTTAGTAGTAATTAATTAGTTTTTATATAATTTTAGTTTAATATATATCTAATTTGCTTTGTTTTGTGTTTTCAGGAACTTTGGGCTGCTAATAGCAATTTAAAAGCCCACAGTCGTGTTAAGGGAAAATTCTGGGATATTTCTGCAAAACTCCCAAAGTATATGCCCCAGGTCACGGGCGTGACCTGGGGGCGTGACCATGGTCACGGCCGTGCTCCGCTTTCAGCTCCCAGAAATCGCTGCCACGTCGGATTATAGTTACACGCCCCAGGTCACGGGCGTGGCCGGGGGCGTGACACCAAGGTCACGGGCGTGACTCACCCAACAAGCATTCAATACAAGCAGTTTTCGTCGTCGAGCCGTTCCAGCTTACACGTCCTTGGTCACGGACGTGACCAAGGGGCGTGACCTCTCCCGCAACTGCCAGATTAACTCCAGATCGCGTCGTTTCCCGCCGTTTCCTGACTCGGTCAAGACACGCCCTAGGTCACGGGCATGACCTAGGCCGTGACCCGTCCAGATGATCAATTTTGGCGGTTTTTCTCCCCCAACGTTCCCGGGCTTTCATGACGCAGTTACGCAGCTTACACGCCCTTGGTCACGAGCGTGACCAAGGGCGTGACTCACCAATTTTCTGCCTATAAAAGCCAGTTGTTGCTAAAGTGATAGGAATCTGATCCATGCTTAGATTGGGTCAATTTTTAGAGTAGTTTTCTGCATTTTCTTATTGTATTTTATTTATGCAATTTTACTTTATATTTTGCAATTCCAATTCATAATTTAGAATTTCCATTTCCAGCATTTGTAATTCTACTTCCTTAGTTATAAAATGCTCTTTTTCTTCAATTATGAGTAGCTAATTTTATTACATTTGATCAGATAAATTCTTAAGTAGTGGTATTTAGTTATCTCTTTTTCATAGTTTGGTTTTCAAAAACTAGGATTTATCTTTGAATTAAATTGCTTCGAATTCATATATCGCGAATATGTTTCTCGATCTAAGATCTGTATGCTAGTGATCGAGAGATCCATGCAAACGATGAGATCACTCAAAGATAAAAAGATTTACATGCATTCCTCGAGAGAGGGTGACGCAAATCTTCTGGATTGGAGTCAAATCCAATAGTGGGGCTCACCGCATAAAGCACGCTTAGGGGTTTCGACTGGCCGAGGGGTCTTAATCGATCAACCTAAGGTTAGGTGGTAGTTCTCTCGAGAGAGGCTCTATCATATTTTGGGAACCTCCACGGTCAAGTTTGTCTAAGTCCATTTCTTATGAATTCAAGATTTACAAAGTATTTTACTTAAGAAGGATTCTCGATCAAATGTTTCATTTTTTTATTATTTCTTTTATAAAAACCTTTTAAATATTTCACCGTTAAAATAATACTAATTTGCGTGAGTAGAAGTACTCAACAGACCCGTGGAATACGACACTTGATATTTTTAATATCATATGCTATATTTCGATAGGTACACTTGCCTTAATCGAGTATAGATTGGAGAATACGATTTATCTCCTATCAAGTTTTTGGCGCCGTTGCTGGGGATTATTTTTGTTGAAATTTTGAAAGCGTAAATTTTATTACTTTTATCATTCTTCTTCTCCTCTCCATATCTCTTTTTACTTTTTCTTTTAAAATTCCATTTTATTAGGTAACGGTTGTCTATTTTTCTTTCTAAAAAAATGATGTTATCGCAATTGGCCGCAAAAGTTGCTGAGCTTCAAAATAAAGTCATTCTTTTGGAAGCCGCACGAAAGCGCGAAATTATTTATAATTTTTGTGGTGCAAATCATTCTAGTGAGGAATGTTCATTTTATTATCAAAATAGTTTTTGTTATCAAAATGATTTTTCGATGAAAGCTAATTTATATGAAATTTTTTCTTGCTCCGATATTAATTATTCATGGTGGCAAGATCACCCGGATAGTTTTCGGTGCGATGAAGGAAATTCAGTCAATCAAGATTTTCATTCCTCCTCTTTTACCCCACAAAATTCTTTTTCTTCTACTCTTGGGTATTCTCCAGATTTTATTTGTCCAAATTTAAATATTTATTCCCAAGCTCAAGAAGAACTTCTTTACCACGAGTTTAAAAGAGTAATGGAGACACCAGACGAAATTGACGAAGAACATGTTTCTTCTCCTCCTCCGCCCGAATCTCCTCCTATTTTTTATGAATTTTCTCTCTCACCAAATATTCACTTTGAAAGTGAAATTCATGAAAATATTGTGTCCCATGAATTTAGTCCAATTGGTATTTCAAATAAATTTTTGGATAAAAATTTTATTTTAGAAAATGAACAACCGCTGCTTAATTATGAATTTTCGCAAGCGCCTCCTCCTTGCGAAAAATTTTCTGACTCGTTAAATTTTGATTCTTTTGATACTAACAATTTTCATGTAGAGGATGAGTCGTTGCAACCAAACATTTTCTCTGATCCATTTGCCGCTCATCTCCAGCAATCCAAATTACCTAAGGTATGTATAGGTAATTTGGATTCACAATTTCAAGCTAACGGACAACAAAAGAGTCAAGAGTATAGCGGAGGAGTCGCCGGGCAACGGCTTTCGGCATGCTCACCTGAGCGTGAATTAAGGGAGTTGTTTGTGTCTCTTTATATTTATTTTTCTTTTTCCTAACAATAACCGTCTAGCTTAAAGACGGGAAAAAGAAATCGCTCTTGGGAGGCACCCCTTGCTTATCTTTTTTTTACAATTTTTCTTTTCTTTATCTACCTTTTCTTTTTAAGTTTTTCCCTCTTCATCTCTTTTTATAAACATTGGGGAAAATATTTATTTTTAAGTATGGGGGGTGTTCTCTAATGTTTGTTTTTATAAAAAATTCAAAAAAAAAAACACTTTTAATACAAAAAAATTCAAAAATATTTAAAAATCATTAAAAAAAATCTTCTTTTGTCTTCTTTTTCAATTTTGTTTTTAAAATATGGAAATTACAAAAAAAAATTTAAAAACAATTAAAAATTATTTCTTGCGAAAGGGCCGTGTTGGGTTTTCATCCCACAAAACCGCCTAGTACCTTGCGAGACCGTCATTGGGTAGCCCTTGGGAAGTCCAAGAACAAAAAAAAAATTTATTTCTGTTTTATTTTCTTGTTCATGCAAATATAAAAATATAAAATAAAACAAAATTGATTTAAAAAATGTTTTTATAAATTTTGTATTATTAGATGCTTCCTTACTTTTTATTTGAGTCCAACCAATTTTAATTATGAGTTTTTATTTATACGACTTTTAAAAAAACAAAAGTTTTCTTTTTATGTGTTTTCTATTTTATGTGTCTCTTCATAATTTGTTAGATTTAATTTTTAGATAAATTTGATTTAAAGAATTTTTCATTGTTTTGATTTGATTAGAATATTTCTTAGTTTTGTTTTCTATCCTTAAAATATCATGAATTAATTTTGTAGCAATTGTGCTTAAGATCTTTAGATTTTTGTTATATTAACTTTAACTCATAGATTCTTTAAGATTTCTTAATTTATTTTCTATGCTCTCAAAATAGTTATCTTGAAAATTTTATAGCCTTTAAACCCTAGCCCCTCCTTTTACTTTACCCATTTGATTGGCAAATAAAAAAAACAAATATAAAAGATCATATGTCATGGAATGAGAGGATAAAATTCATCATTCCTAAACATATGCACCCAAATTTGTAAAAGATTATATGGCATGGAGCTGAGAGGATAAAATTCATCACTCCTAAACATATACATTTAAGGTATTAAAAAAGAAGAGTATCTAAAAAAATGGAAATGAGAGGATAAAATTCATCATTTCCCAATTAAAAATCTCTTCTATGACAATTTTACCCAAACTTAACCAATATCATTTCATATTCAAGATATTTATGAGAGAGCTTAGTTAATATTTTAGGTTTTCTATAAAGTTTCGAATGATAATAAAAGTTTTTATAATTCTAATCTTAGATTATTTTGCTTAATTGAATACAATTTTGTTTATGAAAATTTAATTAGAGAATTTTTGAAAATAATTTTTATTCTACGCATGTCAACTTATGAATCACGATTTATTTCTTATGAATCTAAATTTTATTTCAAAACTCATTTATGTATGAGCATGTATAATTTTAAATACATAATTAGGAGTAAATTCTTTTATTTATTTTTTTGAAATGTCATATAAATTTTATTCTCATACCTATGAATTGGTTTTGCTCTGGAATAGCAAAAGCTTAAGTATGGGGGTATTTGATAGTGCATTATTTATAGTTATTTTTATATACTATTTTAGTAGTAATTAATTAGTTTTTATATAATTTTAGTTTAATATATATCTAATTTGCTTTGTTTTGTGTTTTCAGGAACTTTGGGCTGCTAATAGCAATTTAAAAGCCCACAGTCGTGTTAAGGGGAAATTCTGGGATATTTCTGCAAAACTCCCAAAGTACACGCCCCAGGTCACGGGCGTGACCTGGGGGCGTGACCATGGTCACGGCGGTGCTCTGCTTTCAGCTCCCAGAAATTGCTGCCACGTCGGATTATAGTTACACGCCCCAGGTCACGGACGTGACCGGGGGCGTGACACCAAGGTCACGGGCGTGACTCGCCCAACAAGCATTCAATGCAAGCATTTTCCGCCGCCGAGCCGTTCCAGCTTACACGCCCTTGGTCACGGGCGTGACCAAGGGGCGTGACCTCTCCCGCAACTGCCAGATTAACTCCAGATCGCGTCGTTTCCCTCAGTTTCCAGACTCGGTCAAGACACTGACCTAGACCGTGACCCGTCCAGATGATCAATTTTGGCGGTTTTTCTCCCCCAACGTTCCCGGGCTTTCATGACGCAGTTACGCAGCTTACACGCCCTTGGTCACGGGTGTGACTAAGGGCGTGACTCACCAATTTTCTGCCTATAAAAGCCAGCTGCTGCCAAAGTGATAGGAATCCGATCCATGCTTAGATTGGGTCAATTTTTAGAGTAGTTTTCTGCATTTTCTTATTGTATTTTATTTATGCAATTTTACTTTATATTTTGCAATTCCAATTCATAATTTAGAATTTCCATTTCCAGCATTTGTAATTCTACTTCCTTAGTTATAAAATGCTCTTTTTCTTCAATTATGAGTATCTAATTTTATTACATTTGATCGGATGAATTCTTAAGTAGTGGTATTTAGTAATCTCTTTTTCATAGTTTGGTTTTCGAAAACTAGGATTTATCTTTGAATTAAACTGCTTCGAATTCATATGTCGTGAATATGTTTCTCGATCTAAGATCTGTATGCTAGTGATCGAGAGATTCATGCAAACGAGGAGATCACTCAAAGATAAAAAGATTTACATGCATTCCTTGAGAGAGGATGACGCAAATCTTCCGGATTGGAGTCAAATCCAATAGTGGGGCTCACCGCATAAAGCAAGTTTAGGGGTTTCGACTGGCCGAGGGGTCTTAATCGATCAACCTAAGGTTAGGTGGTAGTTCTCTCGAGAGAGGCTCTATCATATTTTGGGAACCTCCACGGTCAAGTTTGTATAAGTCCATTTCTTATGAATTCAAGATTTACGAAGTATTTTACTTAAGAAGGATTCTCGATCAAATGTTTCCTTTTTTTTATTATTTTTTTATAAAAACCTTTTAAATATTTCACCGATAAAATAATACTAATTTGCGTGAGTAGAAGTACTCAACAGACCCGTGGAATACGACACTTGATATTTTTAATATATATCCTATGATATATTTCGATAGGTACACTTGCCTTAATCGAGTATAAATTGGAGAATACGATTTATCTCTTATCAAGGAAATATAATCTGATTTTACAGTAAACGCATTAGTCAATTATTGGATGTGCTCACCTACAACAAATACGCATAGTAGTCAAAACAACTTATTCATTCAGTGCGCGGTATTTTTGCTCGTCGTCATGCCACCCATAAGTCACGTAAGGAAGCAACAATGGATACTGCAAAGGGTCATAATATCCAGAGTATTCCTTGATAGGAACCAGATGACCATCAGTTGTCTCGACAAGTATGTCTCTCTCATTTGCTTCCATGAAATTTTCTCCACCAACTAATATTGCAGCGACCTGTGATGCCGTCAGTAGCGAGTATTGTCGTTCAACCGGCGGTCTTTCCTTAATCAGTAACCTGCAGTGTTGTATGTTAGGGTGCATTGCAAATTGCCTGAATCTTTGGATGAATGGGTTAATTGTATTTAGTATGTTGGTGATCCTCTCAATCAGTCCGACATTGAGTCCTGAATTTTCACGCAACCGGTTATCTAACTCGTGTTCAGTATCGTAAATGAACATTTGTAGGTATCGTGGTCGCCCCCCGGGTGCAGGTAGAAGAAAACTAGTTCGGTGATATATTGAACCATGTGCCCTAAAAGTGTACACACTGCGATCAGCTGCTGATATACGTTCGCCAAGCGTGACCCCCAAAGATGTGGAGGAGAAGATGTGGTTGTAAGCACATATATTTTGTCTGAAAATGCGTGCCGCTGCGCTTTGTTCGGTGAAGATATTAAACAATTTGGTGGATTCAGGAATGTGGCTAACATTTACCCTACCTCCACAACAAAACAAAGTAGAAGTCTCCTTGTGGAATAGCTTTGCATGACAGTGTGAGCATGCATTCTGGCGTAAGAGATGAACCCCAGGAACTTGAGTAGCGGGATAACAATTCTTTACACATAAATGATGTGTTGATGGTTGGGCAGCGACATTATCTACGCAGTAGCAAAGTAACGATAGATGAGAAATGATGGTTAATGTTATTTGGACATATGTCTCAGATCCGAGAAACGGTTACCTTGAGCTCCGGGAAGACGAACTCCCATAGACGTTCCTTCATCCAAGTTATTTTGCGAAAACAATAGTGCAGTTGGACGATCATTAATCACTCCGTAGGCGGTGTTTGGATGCACCACGTTAGGTACACCGACTAATCTTCTTGCTTGAATGCACTCACTTCTTCTCTGATTTTGCATTTGTAGTTGTGTCTGTCTGGCATTACGGCGAATGTAATGTCTTTGCAGTGAACCTATTCACAATGGTAATATTTTAGATCAGTCTTATAATTGCATTATCGTAGTAGTTTGAATCATGTTGGGTCAAAGCCAACCTACTGCAATATATACCTGGGGGAATTGTCGCCTGGTATTGCGCATTTGGCGAACATTTATCGTTATGGCAGACTGTCCAACGTCAAGCGTGTCAGTTTGCATTGCGCTTGTTGTCGCGAGTGGATTGTGAGTGGGTGAGCTTTGTTGGACAACATTAGCTTGAAGAACAGTAGCAGTGTGATCCATGTCCTTTACATGTAGTTAGAATATTAGCGGATCAGAATGCAGATTGGTTTGAAAGCAAAACGTATTGACGATGTAATGATGAGAAGTGTAGTTCAAACATGTACTGTTATACCCAATCCTTCTCGGAAATCATGTGCCGATTGGTGTATCGCATTAATCGTTTGTTGATCGACATCTAACGGATGACGAACTCCTATAGATGACATTCTTTCGTCTAAGTTACTTTGTGAAAACAGTAGTGCAACCAGACGATCATTGATCGCTTCGTATGCGGTATTCGGATGCCCCACGTTAGATACACCGACTAATCTTCTTGATTGAATACACTCATCTTTTCTCTGATTTTTCATTTGTAGTTGCGTTTATCTGGCATTACGGCGATTGTAATGTCTTCACAGAGAACCTATTCAAAATTATAATATTTTAGATCAGTCTTATAATTGCATTATCGCAGTAGTTTGAATCATGTTGGGTCAAAGTCAACCTACTGCAATACCTGGGGGAATTGTCACGTGGTTATTGCGCATTTGGCGAACATTTATCGTTATGGCGGACTGTCCCACGTCAAGCGTGTCGGTTTGCATTGCACTTGTTGTCGTGAGTGGATTGTGAGTGGGCGAGCTTTGTTGGATAACAATAGCTTGAACATTATTAGCGGATGAAAAAGCATATTGGTTAGAAAGCATATTGTTGGAAAGTGAGAGTATGGAGTGTGCAAATTTGTTATGAAGTGAGAGTGTTAAATAACTGATGAATGAGCCTTAGAGTTTAGGATTTAATACTTGTTTCATGGAGAGTCTCAATCACTGGTTGTTCTTGTACCTCGATGACTGATTCACATATAATGTACTCGTGAGTTGGAAAATGTAAAAATTATGAAATGTACATGTTATTCTAACGGGGGTGCAAATGTAGAATGGGAAGTAAACCTCGTGTGTCTGTTCTGTTATTGCATTGGATTTGGCGCAGCTCTCGCCGACGGGCGTTACATAAATTCCGACGTTCTTGAGGTGATAGTTGTCTAGCTTGGTCGTCTTCCCCTAGGGAGGAATGTGATAGGTGGGATGCTTGTAGTATATATTCGAAAAGGTATTTGTCCATGAAGCACGTAGGGGTGGTATATGTGAACTTCCTTCAACCATGTTTTCCTGGGATCGAAGCGCATCCTCCCGCAGGTGACGAAGCAACCAGAAACAATCTTGGGCAAACAAACGATCTTTATTGATAGCAAACTTCAATTACAGGGCAAGACATGCTTGACGAGACATGATTTCGTCAGCACAAAACTCCAAAGAGAAGTACAGGAAAAACTGATAACTGAAGATCGCCCAACCCGCGCGACCTCCCCTGCGATCTCTGATAGTTGCTAGACCGCAACTCTCTGTCGACCACAGAACACCACCAGACCACTGCACAGACCGCTCCCTTCTTCCGACCTCCTGATTCTCCCGAACTCCAGCACCACAACTCCAAGCCGCAGACCGCCCGAACACTTTCAGAGGAAGAGGTGATCGTTGCTGCCCACACTATCCGCAGAAGCTGCACGAGAAGAGTTCAATCAGAGACCGCCCGGTCAGAAATAAACAGACCGCAAAAACAAGAGCGAACTCAGCTTACACTTGGTGTGTCTATTTGCTGCTACAGTGGCCTCCTATTTATAGGCGTGAGACCTGATCCAGTCACCACCCTATGAGATAGGATCACCACCCCTCAGACCGCGCGACCAGACCGGTCAACCCGCGCGATCAGCAGCAGTACTCCTGCTTCATTTTGATGAACTCGCCAGCTTCAAGCTCGACCATGAGAGACCGCTACTCTCACAGCAGATCGCGACTTCAAAGAAGATTGCCAGACCGCCCGAAGCTATTCACCACCTGTGTTCGCACGAGACCGTGAACACAGTCAGTTCGCCATCAGATCGCGAACTCCTGTCCGCTTGCCGATCTCCTCCTGAGACTGCGAACAGCAACCAGCTCGCATACCAGTCTCCTCCTGAGACCGCGAACTGAGACCGCGCGACTAAGACTCTTAGTCCGCGAATACCCCCAGAAAGCCCGGTCAGCTACCAGACCGCATTCCGGAGAGAACCTGGATCAAACTGTGCGGTCACACCAGACCGCCACATCCTAGAAGAGGACAGCACGCCACGCGGTCACGCACAGACCGCGCGGCTCCACCTTCAGCAGACTTTGGACAAGACCAGCGGTCAACCCGGGAGACCGCAGCTAGGCTTAGATCAGCCAGACCGCAGATGCAGACCGCCAAGTCGCGCGATCTCGTCAGACCGCCCGACTTCCTCCCAGACCGCCCAGGTCCTCCAAACTTCCACTTCAACAATTTCAACACTCCCCCTTGAAGTGGGAAGTTGAAACCAGCCCCAGTAAGCTCCTTAGCCGTGTGAACGGCCCCTTTGCCAGCGCCTTTGTGAAGATGTCTGCGACATTGTCCGCACTCCGCACATGCCCGACCGAAAGAGATCCCTCCAGCACCTTCTCCCGAATGAAGTGATGCTCGATCTCGATATGTTTGGTCCTCGCGTGACAAACTGGATTGGTTACCAGTTTGAGAGCACTCTCGTTGTCACCGCGTAGCAGAGTCGGCTCTCGAACCTCCTTGTGGACGTCTCCTACCAACCTCCTAAGCCAGATGGCTTCCTGAGCTGCCAAGGCCGAAGCCTTGTATTCCGCTTCCGTGGTAGAGACCGATACGGAATCCTGCTTCTTGCTGCACCATGATATAGCAGTGGGGCGCGCCATGAAGACGAATCCAGATGTCGACTTCCGATCATCCGAATCTCCCCCGTAATCAGCATCCATGTATCCATGCACTTCGAAGCCCGCATCCCTCCTGTATAGGAGACCCATATCCGAGGTCGCCTTGACATACTTCAGAATGTTCTAGGCCGCTAGCAGATGAGGTACCCGTGGCTCCGCCATATACCGACTCACCCTGCCTACTGCATATGCAATATCCGGCCTTGTGATTGTCAGATAGATCAAGCTCCCAACCAGAGCTCGGAACACCAACGGATCTTGCATAATCCTCCCCTCATCTTTCCGAAGCTTCATAGCCTTCTCTAGAGGTGTGGAAGTGCACTTCCCTTCCTTCATACCGAATCGCTCCACGATCCGCTCCGCATATCCAGCCTGAGACACCAGCACTCCACTTTCCTTCCTCTGCACCTCGAGTCCAAGGAAATGGTGAAGCTCACCTAAGTCCTTCATCTCGAACCTGATAGCTAGCTCGGCCCTCAGCTAAGCTACTTCCTTCGTCGAGTTCCCCGTCACGATCATATCGTCGACGTATAGCAGCACGATGACTTGAAGCTCCCCGCTCTTCTTGACGAACAAGCTTGAGTCTGAGTCTGAAGCACAAAACCCACAGAATAGGAGATATTCTGCGATCTTTCCGTACCACGCCCTCGGCGCTTGCTTCAACCCGTACAGGGCCTTCTTCATCTTGCAGACATGCTCCGGAAAATCTTCAGACACAAAGCCTGGTGGCTGGACCATGAAGATGTCCTTGTCAATCTCGCCATACAAGAAAGCGTTCTTGACGTCGAGCTGCCAAATCTCCCATCCACTGAACGCCGCCAAGGCAATGATGAACCAAACTGAAGTCATTTTTGCCACCGGACTGAAAGTCTCCTCGTAGTCTTCACCCTATTGCTGCGAGAACCCCCGAGCTACAAGACGAGCCTTGTACCGCTCGATACTGCCGTCAGCTTTCTTCTTCAATTTGTAGACCCATTTGCATGTTACAGGAGTAGTGCCCTTGGGCTTGGGCACAAGAGACCAGGTCTCATTCTTCTCAAGAGCTGCCATCTCTTCTTGCATTGCAACATCCCCCTCCTTCACGCCTTGGGCCTTCTCGAAGCTCGACGGCTCCCTCTCATCCAAGGGACCAGCGAAGAAACATGAGACAAAGCTCACTGCGTTTCCTCCTGTATAGCGATCAGGGGCAACGATTGCTCGCTTCGACCTCCTCAGCTCCTTCCCCTGAACCACATTATCTCCAGCTGTTTCTTCCCTAGCTCCTCTTCCAGACGTGCTAGGAGCATCGCTCCCCCTGTTCCCTGAACCATAAGCCCCCGTCTCAGAACTAGAAGGAGATGGACCACCTGGTGACCCAGGTAGCTCCACCTAAAGATTCTCCACAGCTTTCTCCGGCACCTCCACCCTGCTCTCTGGTAGCTCCACACCAGAAGACCCCTTGTAAGATGTCACCTCATCGAACACGACGTCGCGAGAAACAACAAATCTCCGCGTCTCTGGGTCCATGCACTTCCAGCCTTTCTTCCTCTCATCGTATCCCACGAAGACTAGCTTTCTTGCTTTCGCATCTAGCTTCGTCCGAAGAGCATCTGGAACATGCACGTAGCAGGTGGAACCAAATACCCGAAGGTGAGCCACGCTTGGCTTCTCCTTGAACATCATCTCATGAGGAGTCAACATATTGATGGGACTCAAAGGCATCCGGTTGATAACGTAGGCAGCACAAGACATTCCCTCCGCCCAGAAGGACTTTGGGATGCTCTTGGCATGCAGCCAACACTTGCAGGTCTCCGTCAGATGACGGATCTTCCGCTCTGCAACTCCGTTCTGTTGTGGAGTATGAGAACAAGTGAGCTCCCTCCGGATGCCTGCCTTCCTGCAAAAACTGGAGAACTCAGCAGAGGTGAACTCCCCTCCGTTGTCCGTCCTCAGCTTCTTGATCCGCAGATTCTGCCGACCCTCCACGAGCTCCTTGAACTCCACAAACTTGGCAAACGCCTCTGCCTTCTCCTTCAGAAAATAAACCCAGACATATCTGGCGTAATCATCGATCAACACCAGCATATACCTGCTGCCTCCGAGGCTTGGGGTAGCAGTTGGTCCCATCAAGTCACCGTGGATGCACTACAACGGCACACTACTCCTCGTCTGCGACTTATCAAACGGCAGTCGATGAGGCTTGCCGAACTGACATCCCTCGCAAATATGACCTTCACCGTAGGAAGATAGATTTGGCAGGCCCTTGACCAAACCTCTCACCGCCATAGCTTTCAGCTTATCCATCCCTACGTGCCCCAACCTCTCATGCCATATCACGGCACCATCATTCGTCTTCATCTTGTCGACATAAGAACTTGTCGATAAAACGAACAAGTCTTTCGCTCTCCTCCCGACATGGACAACCTCGGCCTTCACGGCCTCTACACTACGTAGAAATTTCACTTCTGTTGGGCCGAACAGAACGTGATACCCAGCGTCAACAGCGTTGGTCACGGAGAAGAGGTTTTTCCTCATACTGGGCACATGATAGACACTCTTCAAGGTTAATGGCCCTCTATCACTGCCCAAGGAAACAACCCCGACCTTCTTGACTGCATGCACAGTATTATCTGCAGTAATAATAGCATTGTTACCTGTGTAGGGCTCCGCTGAGGAAAGCTTCGACCCATCCCCGGTGAGGTGATGACCACACCCCGAGTCCACGATCCAGTCCTCCTGATAGTTGATAGGAACCGAGACTCCAATAGAAGCCGAGAAGGCTCCTCCCCATCCTCCATCAATATGACTGGCTGGTGCTTCCTCCTTCTCAGCAGCATGCCCTGGCTGAGTATTCAGCCTGCAGTCCTTCTTGAAGTGTCCAACCTTCCCGCATTTGTAGCATTTGAGACCTTCCTTCTTTTTCTTCTCCTCAGCCTTAGGAGGATAGCCCCTCTCCTGCTGTCCAGAAGTTGAAGGCCCATAGCTTCCAACGGTCTTCTTCTTCTTATCCCACTTCTTCTTCTTTCCTGAGAAGAGAACCTCGCCATCTCCCCCAGACACGGACACCCCCGCCATCTGCCTTGCCAGACTTTCCTGCGACGCTAGCAGATTCTCCAGCTCTATCAAAGATGGCTGATTAGCCCAACCCTGCACCGACGTCACAAAGGCCACATATTCCTTCCGCAGGCCGCGGATGATGTGCCTTTTCAGCTTTGCCTCAGAAATTGGCTCATCAGGATCCAGTGCTGATATCTCTGCGCAGAGGTTCTTCATCTTCAGAAAGAAATTTGAGATAGAAAGATCACCCTGAGCCGACCTTGCCAGCTCATTTTCTAAGAACTGTAGCCTAGCTACATTCTTCTTGTTAAACAGCCCATCCAGGGCTCTCCAGATCTCGGCAGCTGATCCACACCCTAAGATGTGATCAAATAGATCAGGTGAAATGGCACGCTTCAAAGTGAACTCGGCCTTAGCATTGGTCTTTCTCCACGCCCTCACGGCCGGACCATTGTCACCCACTTCTGTTGCCTTCACCTCTTCAGTAGCATCTCCTCCAACAACCTCCCAGAGGTCCTCTCCTAGAAGATAGCTCTGCATACACGACTTCCACTTCTTAAAGTTAGTCGATGTAAGCATCTCAATCCCAAGACCTCTTGCAAATCCACCTTCCATTGTTTTTCCTCTGGTTCCTTCTTCACAAAGGCGATGGCTACCCTAAGATTCACTGCTCTATCCACTCCAACCTTCCTCTTATACCATGTGAAAATTTCTCGGACCTTGTGAGAGCAAGCAGGAATAACAACTAGAGATACAAGCCAAAGCAACCAGAAACAATCTTGGGCAAACAAACAATCTTTATTGATAGCAAACTTCAATTACAGGGCAAGACATGCTTGACTAGACATGATTTCGTCAGCACAAAACTCCAAAGAGAAGTACAGGAAAAACTGATAACTGAAGATCGCCCAACCCACGCGACCTCCCCTGCGATCTCTGATAGTTGCTAGACCGCAACTCTCTGCCGACCACAGAACACCACCAGACCGCTGCACAGACCGCTCCCTTCTTCCGACCTCCTGATTCTCCCGAACTCCAGCACCACAACTCCAAGCCGCAGACCGCCCGAACACTTTCAGAGGAAGAGGTGATCGCTGCTGCCCACACTATCCGCAGAAGCTGCACGAGAAGAGTTCAATCAGAGACCGCCCGGTCAGAAATAAACAGACCGCAAAAATAAGAGCGAACTCAGCTTACACTTGGTGTGTCTATTTGCTGCTACAGTGGCCTCCTATTTATAGGCGTGAGACCTGATCCAGTCACCACCCTATGAGATAGGATCACCACCCCTCAGACCGCGCGACCAGACCGATCAACCCGCGCGATCAGCAGCAGTACTCCTGCTTCATTTTGATGAACTCGTCAGCTTCAACATCGACCATGAGAGACCGCTACTCTCACAGCAGATCGCGACTTCAAAGAAGATCGCCACACCGCCCGAAGCTATTCACCACCTGTGTTCGCACGAGACCGTGAACACAGTCAGTTCGCCATCAGATCGCGAACTCCTGTCCGCATGCCGATCTCCTCCTGAGACCGCGAACAGCAACCAGCTCGCATACCAGTCTCCTCCTGAGACCGCGAACTGAGACCGCGCGACTAAGACCCTTAGTCCGCGAATACCCCTAGAAAGCCCGGTCAGCTACAAGACCGCATTCCGGAGAGAACCTGGATCAAACTGTGCGGTCACACCAGACCGCCACAGCCTAGAAGAGGACAGCACGCCACGCGGTCACGCACAGACCGCGCGGCTCCACCTTCAGCAGACTTTGGACAAGACCAGCGGTCAACCCGGGAGACTGCAGCTAGGCTTAGATCAGCCAGACTGCAGATGCAGACCGCCAAGTCGCGCGAACTCGTCAGACCGCCCGACTTCCTCCCAGACCGCCCAGGTCCAAAATCCTCCAAACTTCCACTTCAACAATTTCAACACTGATAGGCAAAATAGTGTGAGAGAATTGGAGAAGCTTTCCAAATATGAAAATTTCGCTAACAATCTGATAGGCAAAATAGTGACTCGTTCTAAAGAAAATAGGATGTGCTAATTTGAGAAGATAACAAAGGTATTAAGTCATCATCTTTTTTAAACTCCTACACCTTGATGCATCAACACAGAAGAGTACATGCACCGATATTTCTCCCTCTATTAAAATTAATAATAAAATTATAAACAGAAGAATGTACAAAGAACAAAATAAAAAAGTGATTTAAGCCCCTGGATGAGTTCTCCCTACAATCAAATATAATAGAGGTAAGATACAAAAGCAAACAATAATTAAGCTCGCGCGTAATCATTGACGCATGATAGAAGCAAAGTGTGTACAATGTGCAAAGTATACCTGGAAGAAAGTGCTCAAGAGTGAGTCACGTAACTCCCCTTGGGGAGTTATGTGAATAGTAACTCCCCAAGGGGGAGTTACATGAATAGTAACTCCCCAATTGGGGAGTGCTCCCGGCCACCTCGGCCTCGAGGTCCTCGCGGTCGCGCATCAAGCACTTTCGCGTTCACCGCTCTCAGAGTGCTGACCAACGACACGCCAGAATATTATTCTTGCATGACTATTATTCCCCCGTGAGCATTATTCTTGCGGAATATTATTCTTACGGAATATTATTCGCCGCGCTCAGAACAATTCCGCGCTAACTGCACGGCCGCAACACCTCCCGAGTCCACATTCAGGTGCGCGCAGAGTGCCCCCAAGTGCACGTTGCGCGTTCAACGCCTCCTCGTTCCACCGTTCGCCCGGAATGCTCCACGCTCGCAGCGCGCCTAGAACACTTCCGTGTTCGTTGCGCGCTCAGAACACCTCTAAGCGCGTCCGGAGCACTTCCGTGTTCGTTGCACGCTCAGAACACTTCTGAGCGCGCTTGCGCGCCCGGAACACTTTCGCATTTCTGACATGCTCACATTTCATCTTTATGATACGCTCACATTTTGTCTTTCTAGCATGCTCACATTTTGTCTTTCTAGTTTCTCAGATTGCAGGAACGGCTTGTTGCCTTTTTCGCCTTCAACAAAGCTGCCTGAACTGCCCGAACTGCCTGAACTGCCCGAACTGCCTGAACTGCCTGAACTTCCTGAACTGCCCGAACTGCCCGAACTGCCCGAGGGCGAGACGGTCATTTACGAAAAATGGCGATCCGTGTGCTCCGAGCCGGAAAATATGATTCGTCCGTTAGGTGGTTACGGTGGTTACAACGGTGAAATTACCGGGTACCCCCGGCCAAAGCTATAAAAGGAGCCCCAGGGCTTCATTTCAAGGGACCTTGCCTTCTGCACCCGGGAGAGCTCCTTGAAGATTTTCACGGGATTCTCCTTCGGCGCTTGAAGATCTCCCTCGTGGACTTGAAGATTTCCCTCATCCCGAAAGGCGACTCAGCATTCTCACTTTTGTTCTCCGGAGCATCTCACTTTTGTTCTCCCGGAAGGCGACTCATCATTCTCACTTTTGTTCTCCCGGAAGGCGACTCAGCATTCTCACTTTTGTTCTCCAATATTCTCAGAAGGAAAAATACTTAGTTTTTCTGGAGGCGGTCTGTCACCCTCGGAACTCCCTCTCTCTCTCTCTATTATTGTAACGAGCGGCGACCGCGCTCGACTTCTAAGTACCTAATTGTAAGCTCTCAGAAGATAGTGAAGTTTGGTCGGCACAGCTCCGGCCGCGTGGTTTTTTACCCTTTCCGGGTTTCCGCGTTAAAAAGTCTCAGTGTACTCAACGAATCTCTAATTGACTGTTTGCGCGCTCGGTTCGCTTCCGAGCTAGTTCAATTCGACCGGTCTACCAAAGCACCCGAGCGACCCGCAACAGTTTGGCGCCGTCTGTGGGAAACGATCCCCAAAACTCTGCAAAGACTCGCTGAAGAAAGCGCTTCGCCACCAATTGCAATGGCAAGAAAAAGTGCCCGCACTACTGAAGGACCAATCCCGGAGGGACGCGTCGACCCAACTCCCTCCCACTCGCTTATCAATGCGCCTCTCGCAGAAGAGGCAGTGCCTGCGCCCGCAGCAATACTGGAAGGGCACATGCGGCAAATGGAAGAACAACAAGCCGAGATGCTGGCTCTTGTAAGAAATCTCGGGGCTCCTCGAGTTCCCGTTCAACCGCCAGCGTTGAACGTTCCGCCGCCCCCAGCTCCGAGTCATGCCCCGAACGAGGAGGCCTTTCAAGAGGAAGAAGCCTCAGAAGAATTCTCCGACGCAGCAAGCTCCGCCCATCCTTCTCCGCTAGCCAGAGGCCCAGGAGCTGACCACCATCACCATCTCCCAGGAAGAGTTGTCCCCGACCGAGCAGAAGAAAGAACCACACGAGAAGAAATACGTGATATGATAGAGGAAGAATACATCCAGGCGGGGCGATGCACAGCTCTCGCACGCCGTCCCGCGCACCACGGCTCCCCACTGTCGCCTCAAGTCCTGGCCCATCCAATTCTGAATGGTTTCAAGCTTCCCAACATCGAGACATTCGATGGGACGGACGATCCGTTGGAACATGTCAATCACTTCACCACCATCATGAGGATTTACAGTGCCCCTGATCAGCTCCTCTGTCAAGTGTTCCCGGCGACCTTGAAGGGACAAGCGCGCACTTGGTTCTACTCCCTGCGAGATAGGGCCATCAACAATTTCGCAGAAATGGCGCAGCAGTTCGTGGACAAGTTCATCGCCAATCGTAGGATTGTCCGAGATCCCTACCATCTCTCAGGAATCCGCCAAAATGACGGAGAGACTCTCAAGGATTTTTTCTGATGCTTCACCTCGGAGGCTCGGCAGATCCCGGGGGTCGACCCCGAGCTCTTACGAGGAGTCTTCCTTGGAGGTCTCCGCCCAAGTGGCTTTTACTCAGCTCTAATGAGAGAAACCGTACCAAGCTATACTGACCTCGTTCAGCGAGTCGAGGCCCGGATAGCAGCAGATGAGGCAATTGAGGCGCACTGCCAGCATTTCGAGGGGAGCTCGAAGAGGAAGAAAGAGGAGTCGCTGCCGCAGACAGTTCCCAATAAGAACAACGAGCATCACGACAACCCCAGCCGAGACCGAAGATCTCGCCAGCATCAGGACTACACTCCCTTGAACACTACCAGGACTAACATTCTCCTCTCCATCCGCGATAGCTACGCACTCCGCAGACCCGAACCGCTTACGTCGAGCGGAAGAAACCAGTCGCAATATTGCGACTTCCATCGTGGGCATGGACACAATATTGAAAGCTGCAAGCGGTTGAAGGTGGAAATCGAGCGTCTCCAACAAGGCCTCCTCGAAAGGTTTTTACTAAACCAGGTCCCGAACCAGCACGGTCCGCAGGCTGACAATCCAGTAGAGGACAACGTCGTACCCCGACGCGGATAGGCGAGCGGTACTGGGCAGGGGAACTTTCCCCTAGCTAGTAGAGCGCGCACAGCCCGCGTCTCATCTATCATCAATTTCTATTTTTGTTTCTTCCAGTTTTTGCTTTAAAAATAGTAAGACACAAGATTGCACGTGTGCACATCTATCCGTTGTGTATTTAAAATTACCACAGTTATTCTCAGGCTCTATCAGCAACGTGAATTATCTAAAACAAGAATACGAAAGTTAAGCCCACGATCTTCGATACTAACACATAGCAGCAAATTCTCCAACATGGTGAAGAGAAGAGGCCTCTTGCGAGTGCAGGATAAGCATCAAGTACGACAATTTTAATTAGGTCTGCCCAAAAGACCACCTTACCTCGGCGCTGCTTGGGCACCTTGCCTCGGCGCTGCTTGGGCGCATTGCCTCGGCGCTGCTTGGGCACCTTGCCTCGGCGCTGCTTGGGCGCATATCCTCGGCACTGCTTGGGCACCTTGCCTCGGCGCTGCTTGGGCGCATTGCCTCGGCGCTGCTTGGGCGCCTTGCCTCGGCGCTGCTTGGGCGCCTTGCCTCGGCGCTGCTTGGGCGCCTTGCCTCGGCGCTTCTTGGGCGCCTTGCCTCGGCGCTGCTTGGGTGCATTGCCTCGGCGCTGCTTGGGCGCATTGCCTCGGCGCTGCTTGGGCGCATTGCCTCGGCGCTGCTTGGGTGCATTGCCTCGGCGCTGCTTCGGCGCATTGCCTCGGCGCTGCTTCGGCGCATTGCCTCGGCGCTGCTTGGGCACATTGCCTCGGCGCTGCTTCGGCGCATCGCCTCGGCGCTGCTTGGGAGCATCGCCTCGGCGCTGCTTGGGCGCATCGCCTCGACGCTGCTTGGGCGCCTCGCCTCGACGCTGCTTAGGCACCTCGCCTCGGCGCTGCTTGGGAACCTCGCCTCGGCACTGCTTGGGCACCTTGCCTCTGCGCTACTTGGGCACATTGCCTTGGCGCTGCTTTGGAACCTCGCCTCAGCACACCTTGAGCACCTCGCCTCAGCGCTGCTTCATCGCATCGCCCCAAAGCTCCTCAGGCTTCAACGCTAAACGGCAAGCTCGTCACGATCTCTAGCACAATCGTTGGGCGGCAAGCTTGCAACCGAACAAGACGAGATGTAGGCTTCTCCCACAACTGGAGCCAAGTGACGACTTCCGAAAAGTTCGCATGACGACAGACTCATAGTTGCGCAAATCGCAACAGCTTACCATCGGCATGGTACGACGCGTCGCACGGAGATGACGATGGTCTGAATTTCCGCGAAGGAAAATCAAAACCTCAGAACTCCTCCGCGCAGTAATTTGGACTCCGAAGGTTTGGGGGGCTTACGATGTAACATCCTGATTCGAGCTAGACCCCTTGTGTGCATTTTTGAGTCAAGCGAGTTGACTCGAGCTCGGGGTGTACTGAGAGCCAGGCTTGCACCTGAGCCGGGGAAGTGCACTCGGCGAATGCGGCGAGTACCATTTCTATTCTCTGTTCCGATGTTTGCTTTATCGGGATCCGAGCCATCCGGAGAGCATAATTTGAGCAAACGCCTTCGAAGCTGACCTCGATCAGATTCGTTGGACTCATAAAAATAATACGAGTCCAACAGTGTCATCAGTTTAAAATTCCAAAGTCGCTCGACGAGCTTTAATGCGACACAAAATTAGGCCGTAAATGCTCCGACAAGCATAAATTTACCAAACGAACTAGGAATTAATCTCGGATCGTCCCGGTGGATGCGTGCCAGCGAGACGGTCGAAATGAGCCAGTCTGGGGCAAAATCCGAGCCCTTTAGAGCGATATGCGGGCGTTTGAAGGAAATAATAATAATAATAATTTATATTATATGATATATATATACATACATATACGATTAGGTTAAGATTCTTTCTCCTCTCACCCGATGAAATCAGCAGCCGCCTCCCCTCCTTCTAGATCGAGAGCTTCTCTCCCATGGCCGACCACCAGAGCTCCTCCAGTTGCCGCTACTCCAAGCCCCTCTTCTCCAAAACTCTGGTCGAGCCCTCTCTCCTCCCTATCCGAGCAGCTCTCCAAGGTCGACCTCCTCTCCTCCTCCATTTCTGACGAGATCCCCGTCGTGCCCTCCTCCTCCGGTGCCTTCTCTCTCTCACAGATCCATCCTTCACCTCCATCTCTCTATTTCTCTCTCTACAGCACCCATGGCCGAAAACTCTCTCCCAGATCCAACAAAACAGAGCCATCTCCCCTTCCATGTTTCATGGCCGAAATCTCCTCCACCTCCTCTCCCATGGCCCGAAGGCGAGTACGACTGGGACCTCGGCCCAGAACCAACCGGACGTCACACCCGTGCGAGGTAGGAGCTACCTACTCACCACCTTTTAGCTCGCTAATTCATCTATGCTGGCAAGGTTTTGACACATTTCCTGATACTCGCAAATTCGCCGACTACTAATGCTCAGGAGGAGCCTTTTGTCGTGCCGCCTTTGTTATCATCTCCGATGATCTCGCCTGGTGTTGGTAGTCGCTCAGTGCGAATCCTTCACAGCTCCTTGTTAGAGAAGCGGCCTTCAAGCGAGCAGAGGGCTCCTTCGGCGAGCAACGCGCCTCCACCGCCACCGCCCCCACAACAATCAGAGCTGGCGAGCAGCTCACAGCTGCCCGCTGGTGGGCTTCCGCCACCTCCTCCATTTCCTCCTCCTGCCGACATCCAGGGCGATCAGCGCCCTTTGTCTTCTGCCACTCCCTCAACCCATTTGGGAGAATCCCCGCGCCGAGGCGGGGTTGGGGGTTCTTCGGGTTTGTTCGCCCCAAGGGGGGAGGGAGACCAGTGTATGGTCGCGGTCGGGTGGACGCTCCTCGCGGCAGGGAGCAAACTGGCGGGACGCACTCCAGCTGGCGAGGTGCTGGCCCTCATATCATCTCCACTCTTCGAGGAAGGGGCTTTCCTTCTCAGCGATCTCGCAGTCCTCCTCGCGCCTCGAGGAATGATACTCGCCGACCTGGTAACTTTGGTTGTTGCCTTGTAGATTCTGCTGGATCTGCCCTTTGATACTCGGCACTAAAGTCTTCTGCTTCTCTGTCTTCTGTTTAGCTCGCACTCAGACTCCGGTGGGAGCTTTGATAGATGGAGTCGGCCTTCCTTCTCGCGAGTACCAGGAGAGGGCTACTCGCGCCATCTTGGATCTGGAGGCGAAGATAGAGCGTTTGGCGATCAGCGAGCCTCATCGTCGTTTGACTGATATGGAGTCGCGGGTTGAGCGCTTGGCGGCCATCGAATCTCATCGTCGACTGAGTTTGAGGCGCGAGTATCACGGCTGGAAGAGTTTGATACTCGGCTAACTGGCATGGAATCTCGTCTGCAGATTGCCAACGACTTGGAGAGTCGGGTCGCCAGGTTGGAGCATCATCAACAGCTTCACCATGATGAGCTCGTTTGGATGCGCGCGAGCATGGGCTCGGTTGGTCGCTTGGCGAGGATTGAAGATCAGCTTCGGCAGGACGAGGATGCGATGACCCTGGCCTTCGAGCTCTTCAAGCTGGATCGCAGCATGGGCAGGGTTGGGCGACATCCACAACCTCCTAAGGCGCAGGCGAACCTCCAGGGTCCTCCTTAGATGCTGATTCCTTTCTTTGTTGTTGTTGTCGCATGGTCGTCATTTGGCGAATGATTGTAATTCGAACATTTGAATTTTAAGTTATTTTATTTGGGCGAGTATTTGAATCTCGCCCTTTATTTATTACTTGCTTGCTTGCTTGCTGTGATGTCTGAATTCTGTTATCTCCTTTTTTGCGGTCTTCTTGTGAGTAGTAGTAGAATGTCGCGTCTATTTGGCGAGCTCCCTTGTATTCTAATGCAGGTACTCGCTCACTGAGTGTTGATGATTTGGCGTGCACCGCTGATTGCTTCCTTGATGCTCGCCACCCCGTACTCGTACTCGCGGCAGCGTACGCGACAAGTCAAGTCTCTCCGACTACTATAAATAGGGGGTGGGTACGTATTTATTACGCTTTATGGCGATCTTCTTGCATTCCTAGCGAATATCTCCCGATTGCTTTCTTTCTCGCCTCTTTTGATACTTGCTCCTTTTCTTCCCTTACTTTCAGAATGGTTGATGAGGCGACCATTCGGCGTGCGAATCACCTCCTGAGGCCCAGGCGAACCTCCAGGGTCCTCCTTAGATGCAGATTCCTTTCTTTGTTGTTGTTGTTGTCGCATGGTCGTCATTTGGCGAATGATTGTAATTCGAACATTTGAATTTGAAGTAATTTTATTTGGGCGGTATTTGAATCTCTCCCTTTATTTATTACTTGCTTGCTTGCTTGCTGCGACGTCTGAATTCTGTTATCTCCTTTTTGCGGTCTTCTTGCGAGTAGTAGTAGAATGTCGCGCCTATTTGGCGAGCTCCCTTGTATTCTGATGCAGGTACTCGCTCGCTGAGTGTTGATGATTTGGCGTGCACCGCTGATTGCTTCATTGATGCTCGCCACCCCGTACTCGCACTCGCGGCGGCGTACGCGACAAGTCAAGTCTCTCCGACTACTATAAATAGGGGGGTGGGTACGTGTTTATTACACTTTCTGGCGATCTTCTTGCATTCCTAGCGAGTATCTCCCGATTGCTTTCTTTCTCGCCTCTTTTGATACTCGCTCCTTTTCTTCCCTTACTTTCAGAATGGCTGATAAGGCGACCATTCGGTGTGCGAATCACGCCAAGAACTTCGAGGCGACTTCCTTCAAGAAGTCGATTACTCGGTCGCAGGATTTGAAGGAGTTCTCCGCCAAGTACCTGTCGCTGGGCTATGTCGCCAGGCTTCCTCGCACTGATGAACGCCTGAACACCTTCTCTCCCACTGAGATGGTATTCCCTATTCGTCACTTCGAGGTCGGCTTGCGACTACCGTTGTGGACAGAATTCTGCCAGATTCTGCTCTACTTCGGGATAGTCCCTGCTCAGATCAACCCGAACGGAGTGGCGATGATTGTTGGGTTCCTCTGCTTCCTGCGAGAAGAGAAGATTGCCTTTGATCTCTCTGTCTTCCGGCGAGTATTCCACTTCAACGCCACAGGAGAGGGCGTTGTCTTCTTGTGCAGCCACGTCTGCACGCTAGTCGGTACGGCGAATAAGAATCATCGATGGGGCGAGCGACTAGTCATCATCAATGGCGACTTTGGGACCATCCCGACCTCATCCTTCCAGTCGGCAGGGAGCGCCTTTGTTACCCCTTTCCTGGAGGAGAGTAGGGAGAAGCTACTTGACAGCTTTCGGAATCGCCGCTTGGATGTGGTCTTCTGGAGGAGGCGAGTAGATGTACTCACCGAGGTGTTCCCGGGTGAAGGTAGTCTTCTGAGCGAGCTTTGGGCATACTCGCCTCTTTGTATTCAACTGACGACTAATCTTCTTATGTCCTGTCTTGTTGCAGCTACTCACTTTTTACCGAGCGAGCCTCTTCCGATGGCGGCGAAGGTGGGGGCTTCTACCCTGATCGACTTGTCGCCGGGCGGCGATGAGCAGGAGGTCACCGGCGATGATGTTGGGCCTTCCAGAAGCGGAAAGGCAAGGCCAAGTCCGGGAGCCTGCGAGAAAGAAAAAGGATGTCGCGAAGAGGGGCATGCGTGCGAAGGCGAATCCTTCGGAGGCTGGCGAGCCTCACAGTCACCCGCTCTTCAATGAAGGTGGTCATAGCGAGGATGCCTATGGTCGCCCTCTGGTGTCCTGGGCCGAGCGCGCCCATGAGGTGACTTTGAGCACCAATCTTCCCGCCTGGTCGGAGGATTGGGAGGATTGCGGCGATGCGTTTGACGTCATGTTCGCCCTGTATGGTCGCGCAGATGCCAAGGCCCTGTAAGATGTCTCGGCCAAGTATCTGGCGAACCAGAGCTCGCGAGCTTACCTGCGAGCTGCCGAGCTCGGCCATGCAACGTCGAGGCGGCTGTTGGAGTACGAGCAGATGATCAAAGTGCAGAGTAAGAAGCTCATCTCCGTGGGGCTAGAGGCCGCCAAGTGGAAGGAGCATGAGGTACTCGCTCGTCGCCTTTCTGGCTTCTGGAATACTCGCCTTTTACGCCGACCACTCTTGCTAATTGATGTCTTCCTGTCTTTTCAGGCCGCCGAGATTGAGACGGCGAAGAAAGTATCTCAGCTCGAGAAGGAGCTGGAGGATACTCGGCAGACCTTGGAGGCCGCCCAAGTCTGCATCGCTGAGCTGGAAACTCGGCATGTCGAGCAACAGCTTTCAGAGGCGGGTCCCTCCAGGGGAAAGCAGATAAGGATGCACAGCGACGAGATGCCGCATATTCGCCGGGAGATCGCGAGGGCGACCGGGAAGGTTGTACTGAGCAGGTTGAAAGCTGAAGGTCTTTTGAAGCCGGAGGCGATGAACTTGACAGTGGTGGACCTCATCCCAGCGCTGCTCGCCGAGGAGTCCACCTCACCTAGGCTAGATTTGCCCTCGTCTTCCAGTGGTTCTGAAGATGATGATTCCAAGGATGAGGATGACGGGGACGAGGATGTCGACGTAGATGGTGAGGATGATGGCGATGATGCTGCCTAGTCACCTGTCTCTTTTTTTATAACTGTACATCATTTTTTGAAGATGTAATTATGAAAGTAATGGAATACAAATTTTTGTGCTCGCCTGATGCTCTCATTCTCGCTTCTTTGTTTGTATGCTGAGTAGACCTTAGGCTTGCGATGAGGTTGAGTGCTCGCTAGGCTCCTAGGCACGGGCGAGATCGAGTGATGTGGTCGACGATCATACCTTACTCGCACCTTCCTACTCGCACTATATACTCGCACATATATAGTCGCACATGCATACATGTCATCTTCAAAATAGACCTTGCTGGAGTCAATCTGTGAAGGGTCTTCGGAGAGGGTCCTGAGGGACAAGTGCTCCTAAAGCTTTCTTTTGTACCTGATGAAGAACATAATGTTAATGCTGGCGAAGAGATCGGCAAGTAGGGACTGACTGTCGAGGAGGTCCAAAGACACACCATCCCGAGGTCTCCATCCTACTGTGATGTTGATGCTGGTGAAGAGATCGATAAGTAGGGTCTGACAGTAGGGGACGTCCAAAGACACACCATCCCGGGGTCTCCATCCTACTGTGATATTGATGCTGTTTCGACGAACTTTTTCCTGATATACTCAACAATCAGAGGGGATTAAACGCACCAACTCAAATGATTGGATAGGGCCATCAGAAACAAAATGCTAAGCGGCGAGCCTTTCATTCTTGAGGGTTTACGACGCCTTTATTCAAGGGTACCCTCAGAGGTTAAGTCGATCATCCTATCGTCGAGTCGGGGGTCGATGTCCATACTTCTTCCTGATAATCTTTCTAGTCAGATGAGAGATGCGGTCGGAGGGAACCGCGGACAACATGCAAGGGGGAGCTTATCTCGACCGTCAATGCAGAGGCTTGGTCTTAGGGGAACGCACTACCGAGGCACCGTCCCATCATCCGTTCTGGATCTTACGAGAATCCAGTCGGAGGCCTGTTTCCCAACCCAGCGTGGAGGTCGGCTTCACCTGTCTTTCTCTCCTTTTCTTGAAAACACATTTTTGCCGAAGCAGATACGGGCAAGCACCCTTTTGGCCTCTCAAGGGAATACAACACTTTTTATATAAGGGTTCCCTGATAGGTTAAGTCGGTCATTCCTTCGTCGAATTGGGAGGTCGGCGTCCAGACTTCTTCCTGATAATCTCCCCAGTCGGATAAGAGATGCGGTCAGAGGGAACTACGACCAACATGCAAGGGGAGCTGATCTCGACCGTCAGTGCAGAGGCTTGGTCTTAAGAGAACGCACTACCGAGGCATCGTCCCATCATCCATTCTGGATCTTACGAGAATCAAGTTGAAGACCCGTTCCCCAACCTAACGCGGAGGTCTGCTTTACCTTCCTTTCTTCTGTTACTTGAAAACATTTGTGATTTAAGGTAAACGTAAAAAAACCCTTTTCTACCCCATGTCTCAGGGGGTGATGAATTTATTTATGAACAATAAATTTTACAGGAGAGGGATGTTCACGTTCCTGCTCAGGGATAAAACCTTTTCAGGTCATCGCCGCTCCAGGTATTCCCCAATAGATCCCCTTCGTGATTTTGCAGGCGATATCCTCCTGTCGCAGGTGATTCGTGGATGATGAAAGGTCCCTCCCAATTCGGGTTGAGCTTTCCAACGGTTGCTGATCTTCCTGTCACGTACACCTTCTTTAGGACTAGATCACCTGCTTGGAAATGTTTGAGGCGGACGTGCTTGTCGAAGTGCTTCGCCATTCGACGCTTGATCTCCTCCTGCTGAGTTGAGGCTAAGTCTCAGAGTTCTTCAATGTAGTCGAGGGACAACTTCTGAGATTCCTCATTCTCCAGTCGTCATTCTTCGTCTCCGTCTTTAGCTTCGATCACCCTCAGACTTCTGACCTCGAACTCTACTAGAATGAGAGCTTCGGACCCGTGAGAGAGTTTTAACGGGGTTTCCCATGTGGTTGAGCTAGGAGTAATCCTCAAAGCCCACAACACTTAGGGGAGCTGCTCCGTCCAATTACTGTTGGAACATGGTCTTCCGCATCTCCTAGGTTTGAGAATAACAAATCTTATGTGTATTTGATCTTGTGTGTTCAAGTGTGCAGGTTAACATAGTCCACATGACTCAAGGAGTACTCATGATGTCTGCCCCCAAAATTGAGGCCAAAATTCGAACAAGCTCACTAGCGCCGGCGGTAGCGATAGCGCCCGGCGCTAGCATTGATTAGCTCGATTCCGGCGGCATTTTTAGAAGGAGCTAGCGCCCGGCGGTAGCTACTAGCGCTGGCGGTAGCATGGCGCACAAGAGGCATAGAGCAAATTGTTGCCACGAATGGGAGATTCGGCCGCGCAAGATCATTCCTAATCCGGGCTAGCGCCGGCGGTAGCGCTAGCACCGGCGGTAGCGTGAAGGCTATAAATTGGATGCTTTGGCTCCGAATTCTTCATCCTCCTCCAATCCCAAACTCCAGAGCTTCGTGCCACAGCAGAGAGAGGAAGATTCTGAGCGATACTCCCACAATTTCATAAAGCCTTAAGGAGATCCGTGGAGAAGATTTCAACACGCGTCATCATCGTGACGAAAGGCCGCATCGACTACGATCATACTCTGCGGGCCTTCGTCCACTTCTCCAAGAGATCCACATAGAGGGAGTTTTTATATTATTGTCTTTTCATTTCATATCTTTTCTGTAAACGGTAGTGAAATCGCCTCGTGTTGGCGACTAGGTCTGGGATAGGACTTAGGGCTGAAATTCACCTCGTGTTGGTGACTAGATCTAGGCTAGGTCTAGGGGGTGCTCGAGGCCTTTCTGGGGATAGATTGGCTAGAGCGGCTTGAGGTCGTATCTGGGGAGAGATCGGCTAAAGCCAACCGGTTCGTGGGGATACGAGTCGGTATAGAAAATGAAAAAGAGTTTTTATTATTCGCCTCCGATCTCTAGCGCCATTGAGATCAAGTTTTGTAAAACTTATTTAATATCAATAAAGCTTGTCTCTCTTCTTGTTTTACTTGACTTCTTGTTTTATTATTGCAATATTCCAAAGTTTTCTAAATAAAATATAAAGTTTTTGAAAACCCTTATTCACCCCCCCCCCCCCCCCCTCTAAGGGCGCCGACTGATCCAACAAGTGGTATCAGAGGGGTTTTATTCCAATCGGCTTAACAACCGGGAATAATGGCATCTCATGATCTCGCTTCTACTAGTGGGGTAGATTTTTGTGAAGAGGAAAAATCACTTGCACCACCTTTATTTGAAGGAACAAATTATAAAGGATGGAAAATTTTAATAGAAAAATTTATTAAAACTTTAGATATCGAAGTATGGAACTTAGCAATTATAAGACGTGTGGATGAATCAAATAAAAAGGAACTTCACTTAGATGCAAAAGGTAAACATTATCTATTTTGTGGTCTCTCAAATGAAGTTTTCAAATTTGTGTATTGCTTTTCTAGTGCTTATAAAGTATGGAAATTTCTTGAAGATTTGTATGATCTTCCTCTCGCAGGTATGGAACAAACACAGGAGGAAAAGAACGTACATGCATCCATTATCATTCAAGAAGATCTCTCTCAGAGCGAAGCCATGGAGAATATTGAAATAGAAAAGGAGAACAATACACCAAGAGAAAAAGAAGAAGAAATCTTACTTTTGGAAGAAGAGTGCCAAGAAGAAGACAAAGGAACAATATGTTCAAATCCTCCCTCATCCAAAAGCAATGTAAGGAAATCAAATTCTATCTTTTGTACTTCTATCTCTTCATTACAATTGTTACAAAATACTAAGCGCAAAATTAAGAAATTAAAGAATGCTAATAAACTATTGCGCTTAGAAAATAAAAATTTAAAAGCAAAAGTTAAAGTAGTATCAAAATCCGATTTATCTAGCTTTACTCATGTCACTTCAATTGAAAATACAAAATCTTGTCTTGATTGTAATGATATTAAAGAAAAATTTAAGGAACTTGAAAAAGAAATTATTTTTATAAGAGAACAAAATAAAAAATTATGTTTAGAAAATTCATCTTTAAAAATTAATTGTGCTAAGTGTAAGGACTATGAAATTGAAAAAAAAGAGATGGATGAAACATTTGATGAGTTTAGAAATGAGTATCAAAATCATATCGACTCTATTGTCTCCACTCTTAAAAATAGCACAACAACTTATAATAAAGCTAGGCATAATCTAAAGATAAAGAATGATGAATTAAAATCAAAAATCAACTTACTTATGAAAATTATAAATACAAATTCAAAACATACAAATTTAGAAAATCAAGCAATATCTAAAAGCAAGTTGAATACAAATATCTTAACTAAATCTAATAATGGGAATAAGAAACAAAATGATTTTTCATATCAAAAACCAAATCATCATTATTTACAAAATCATGTTTCTCCCAACTTAAAATTGAAATTACACAAATTTCCTGTAAACGATAATTTAAATTATAATCTTCAAAGGAAAGAAAATCATCATGGAAATTTGATAAATAAGAATAATATTAAACCAATGTTTGAATGGCGGCCAAAAGTTAAAGATGAAACACAAACTCAAATCAAAAGGGCCCATTCAATCATATCTCCCCAAAAGAAAACACGATGTATTTGGGTACCCAAAGGAATTACCGTCACTCCCGGTCCTCTTTGGATACCTAAATCTATTATTCATTAGTATGCCATCATTTGCATGAAGTAGAAATCAATTAAAATGAAATACACAAATTTCTACTTCATGATGTGCTTTAATGTCATTTCTATCTTTTTCTTTTTGTGTTCTTTTTAAACTATCATGCCATGGTCATCCTATATAGTATTGGAAATATGATTTTATCTCATAAAGCTTAATGAGTTTATAAATCATTTTTGATCAAAATTCAAAATCATATTTTTATTCTGATGACCTATCTTTTATTATTCTAAATATCTTATATTATCCATATGAATCAAACTCTAAATTTGCTATAAGATATTTCAAATTAAATCTGGTTACTAGATTTTTAGCCTTCACCAACAAGTGGATAAAATTCTGAATTTGCTATGAGATATTTATCTAAATTAAAAAGAAAAACACATAAGACATATTGAAAGATTAATTGTCATAAATATTGATGCCATACGCACCACCATGATCTATTGATATCTTTTGCTAAAACTTTCTAAAATCATAATTCATATCAAGAATCATCTATCACATTTTATATAATGACAATTGGTATTATAATTGTTTACTATGGTTGGTATATTATGTGTGTATTGTGATTTATTTCTAGTTTAGACCTTTGAATCATTTTGATATCAAATCAAATAGAATTGTCACTCCATTCTAGGTCTCTAAGTTGAAACACAATCAAAACTTGGTATAACATTAATCTCAAATTTATCATTCTAACATTGCCACCTAAAGAATATTTGTGTCTATGTTAGGCTTTATTTGTTTACCAAGATATACAGGCTGGGTATTCTCATCTAGGGCTTATCCATAGTATGATTGTGCATGAACATTATTGTTAATCTCTAAAATCATGCATATTTTCAAACATGATATCTTGGGTTTTCATTTCCTATTTTTTTCAAGTTATAAGCACAAGTCTTTAGAAAAGTCAAAATGAAAGCATAAGTAAATATATCTCATGCAATGATTATTTTGTCAAGTATATAAGAAATCGCTAACGTTTCATGCAATTTGGACCATCCAAAACATCTCCTAAAAATCTGCAACTTCAGCATGGAACTACTATTGGGACACCTAATCAAGTTCAAGCATCAAAATTTTCAAAACCCTAAAAAATCACTTACTGTTTCCCGCGCTAGCGCTAGCGCCGGCGCTAGCGTCGAGGTTCGTTTTTCTGTAATTTTAAAATTTTGAAAAATCCCTAAAAATATATTAATCTATGGGTACTATTCATTTCTGCATTTTTGCTTTTATTATATTTTTGAAAAATCAAATACAAAAATAGAAAATCCAAATTACAAAAAATATGTTTTGCTTTTTGTTTTTTGTCATTTGCTTAAAGTCTATTTTTTCTTAAAAAACAAATGCAAAAATATAAAACAAAAAAATTATCAAAAATTGTTATTTTTGAACTTAACTTTTTACTTGTATCTTGCGAAAGGGTGATTTGGGCTATCATCCCATCATATCACCTAGTACCGGGCGAACCTCTCACAAGGTAGTCCTCGGGAAGTCCCAGATCAATTTTATAAGTTCAAACTTTAAATAAAGATTATTTTTCAAAAATATCAAAAAATACTGTATGGACTTTATTGTAAAAATCAAGCATGATTTAATATATTATTTAGTACTTCTATAATGTTGCGATTTATCATCTCAAACTACTTTGAACATTGTTTTCATCACGCTTAGATATATCTATTAATATGTGCATCAATTATATGTTAAAGGTTGTGAAGATCAACCTTAGCATGCATCTAAGTATGAGAAATGTTTTATGTTTGATAATGATAGATATTCACTCACTTTTTGGCATTGTCTACATAAGGTTTAATTTAAGAATGCTTGTGTATGTTTATGTATTAGTACAATGAATTAAAATTGCACAAGTATCTTACCTACACTCATTTATTTGCACTTTTAAAAATTAAGAAAAGTGGTTATCTTTCTTATAAATTATATTGGTTTGCAAAACAAGTGTATTCGGAGAACTTTGCACAAAACAAAAATCATAAAATAATTTAACAAAGTTAACTCCACCAAGCACTACTTGAACCTCCTGATAAGTCTTAATAAGCGTTGTGAGGTTGAGCACCTTGGAAAGAATAATAAAGTATCTTGTGCAAACCATATCCTTCTTTCAAAATAAAAACCACTTATTCTTAAGTACACCGGATCACAATAAAAATCTATCTTGAAGAATAAAACTATGTGATCCCCCAAGCACTACTTTGCACCCTGATAAGTCTTGATGAGCATTGTGTGTGCAGAGCACCTTGATAGTTGTACATTTTTCTTTGTGCATTGAAGTGAGTGGAAGTAAAATTATTTGTGTTTTATTGTGCTCTTTACTTTACATATTACTTGTATTTTTGATTAAAACATTTGTTTACTCTATTCAAAATACATTTTTATGCACATCATTATCTTCCATAACACTTCTTCTCATGAGTATTGGATCCTAATGCTAATTATATACTACTCTTTATTTATGAAATGCGCTAGATAACCTAGCATGCTTTCTACAATGTCTGGTATGTTTTGAAATTGTGAATTAAAGTAACATTGTAGTAATCTCTTTTTGATAAGATTATTTCATGCTTGGTTACTGTATTGTCAAAACAAAAATTTTAAATGCAAAATGATTTACAAAAACATCTTCTTTTTGAAATTGAACTCATATATCTTTTTATGAACCATCATTGATTACCATAAGATGTTTTTTGTACTTCTATATGTCTTCCGCATCATAACCATATAATTGTTTTACCTTGCACTTTAATACTTATTTAAAATCTTTCATCTTGTGTGCATCATCACTTGAATCTTCAAATTCCTTTCTTGCAACAAGTGGTAGACTTGCTTGGTAAACTTTATATTGGTTGATTTTTTTTTTGCTTATAACTCTGATCTATTTCTATTCTAAACACTCCTCCAACAAGTGAAATATTGCTTATAAAACATCTCTTTTTTAACTTAAACACTTATTTAGTATTATGATGTTTCTTTTTCGAAATCTTCTGCAATACTCAAACTCTGATTCATTCATGAATTTCAATATAGCTATGTGAGTTTTATTTCAAAAATTCAAACAAAAATATAAACCCATATGCTATGATATTTCCCATTAGATTTAAATTCTTAATGTTTCCAATAATTGTTATCCATGACTTCATTTCTCACCATAGCGGGGGCGTAGGGTTGTAGACATTAGATAACCTTATCTCTAGTCATGTCTTGTCCTTAACCGGGGAGGGTTCCAGTGGGGCCTTGCGAGGCACTAGGGGAAAAGAGTGCTAGGTTAAGTTTTTGTCTAGTGTTTGCATATGGGATTAACACCCCAACCTACGGCATGTTTGCAGCTCCTCATGCCCATCCGTAACTTAGTATGGGGCTAGGGTGTTGACATATTGTCTGGATAGATTGGTTACTTGGAAATCATGATTGTTTTTAGGCTTAAAAGTCTTATTTAAAGGGGAAATCATTATTTTTTGTTTAAACTCTGATATATAAAAGGGGGAGAACTACAAACAAAAGGGATAAAATAAGTCATAACTCTGATCATTTTCAATGAAAGACAAGTCTAAAACTCCTTATCATTTACTTAAAAAACTCGATCATGCCTTCTCTTTTATTTACACATTTTTAGTGCTTTGTTTCCCTACCCACTTTTGCTAATAACAAAGGGGGAGAACTAACATGATAAAATGCAAAAGGGGGAGAACTAACAATGATAAATGTAACCCGCTATCATAAACCCAACATGACAAATTCAGTTGATAGCATACATATTAAGGGAGCATTCACATAGGGGGAGCATATATTTAGGGGGAGCAATTCTAAATGCTAAAATCAATAATCATCCTAAAGTCATCACTCTCACACACACACAAGTATAGTTTCATCATGCTTATCTATTAATGCTTTGATTTATCATTAATGGATTTGTTATTATCAAAAGGGGGAGTTTGTTGGAACATGGTCTTCCGCATCTCCTAGGTTTGAGAATAACAAATCTTATGTGTATTTGATCTTGTGTGTTCAAGTGTGCAGGTTAACGTAGTCCACATGACTCAAGGAGTACTCATGATGTCTGCCCCCAAAATTGAGGCCAAAATTCGAACAAGCTCACTAGCGCCGGCGGTAGCGATAGCGCCCGGCGCTAGCATTGATTAGCTCGATTCCGGCGGCATTTTTAGAAGGAGCTAGCGCCCGGCGGTAGCTACTAGCGCTGGCGGTAGCATGGCGCACAAGAGGCATAGAGCAAATTGTTGCCACGGATGGGAGATTCGGCCGCGCAAGATCATTCCTAATCCGGGCTAGCGCCGGCGGTAGCGCTAGCACCGGCGGTAGCGTGAAGGCTATAAATTGGATGCTTTGGCTCCGAATTCTTCATCCTCCTCCAATCCAAAACTCCAGAGCTTCGTGCCACAGCAGAGAGAGGAAGATTCAGAGCAATACTCCCACAATTCCATAAAGCCTTAAGGAGATCCGTGGAGAATATTTCAACACGCGTCATCATCGTGACGAAAGGACGCATCGACTACATTCATACTCTGCGGGCCTTCGTCCACTTCTCCAAGAGATTCACATAGAGGGAGTTTTTATATTATTGTCTTTTCATTTCATATCTTTTCTGTAAACGGTAGTGAAATCGCCTCGTGTTGGCGACTAGGTCAGGGGTAGGACTTAGGGATGAAATTCGCCTCGTGTTGGCGACTAGATCTAGGCTAGGTCTAGGGGGTGCTCGAGGCCTTTCTGGGGATAGATTGGCTAGAGCGGCTTGAGGCCGTATCTGGGGAGAGATCGGCTAAAGCCAACCGGTTCGTGGGGATACGAGTCGGTATAGAAAATGAAAAAGAGTTTTTATTATTCGCCTCCGATCTCTAGCGCCATTGAGATCAAGTTTTGTAAAACTTATTTAATATCAATAAAGCTTGTCTCTCTTCTTGTTTTACATGACTTCTTGTTTTATTATTGCAATATTCCAAAGTTTTCTAAATAAAATATAAAGTTTTTGAAAACCCTTATTCACCCCCCCCCCCTCTAAGGGCGCCGACCGATCCAACAATTACCTCTTAGGTTCTCGACTTTCTTCTTCAACAAGTTGATGATCAGCTTGTTGGTGGCCTCCACTTGTCCAATGCTCCTTGGATGATGTACTGACGCAAATTGAAGATCAGTTCCGAGCTGCCTGCAAAAATCTTCCAGCTCCAAGCTGGCGAACTGAGGACCGTTGTCGGTGATGATAGTGAGGGGGTCCCGAATATGCAGACGATCTCTCCCCAGATGAAGTTCTTCACGATTTGAGAGGTGGTCTTGGCTAGAGCTTTGGCCTCGATCCACTTGGAGAAATAGTCGATCATGACGAGAACGAACTTTCTCTGGCCACTAGCTGAGGGGAAGGGACCTATCAAATCCATTCCCCAGATAGCGAACGGTCACGGGGCGGTGATCGAGCGAAGCTGCTGGGATGGCTGTAACTGAAGGGGGCAAAAAGCTGGCACTTCTGACACTTGTTCGAGAAGACCTCCGCATCCTTCCTGATAGTAGTCTAGAAGTAACCAAGCCTTAGGATTCTCTGCTCTAAAGTGCGAGTCCCAGAATGACTTCCGCACTCTCCCGAGTGGATCTCTTCCAACACTCGAGGTACTTCGTCTTCAGAGACACGTCTAGCCAGAGGGCCCGAGATGGACTTACGATATAGCTCCCCGTCTTGCAGTAAGTAATACACTGCCTTGTACCGAAACTTCCTTTGATCCCATCCTTCCGCTGGGAGCTGTTCGGTGGATAGAAATGATGCGAATGGATCCATCCACGAGGGGCGCTGCTCGATCTCCATCATCTCCCCTTCCTCGATGGATGGCCGAAATAACTCGGTGACCATCCCTCCAGTCCTTGGTCCATACTTGGTCAGATGATCCATTGCCGAGTTCTCCTCTCTCTGTACATGCTCGACGTAGAAGGATTGAAAGCCTCCAATCAATCTTTTTACCTTGACAAGATACTTTTGCAGGATGGTGTCGCGCACTTCTGACTCTCCCCGAATCTGTGACGCAGCCACCATTGAATCAGTGAAGGCTCTGATATCTTGAATACCCAGCTCCTGCGCAAGACGCAGGCCTTCCACTATGGCCTCGTACTCCTCCTGATTATTCATGACGGGAAGAGGATCTCGACTGCTTGCTCGATCCTAGTTCCCTGAGGGCTGACAAGCACGATGCCTACTGTTGGACATGTGTGTCACATCCCTTTGTTTGAGAATAACAAATCTCATATTGTATTTGATATTGCTTGTAGTGTGTTTATAGTGTGCAGGAACTATAGGTGCAATACTCCACAGGTAGAAGGCAGCATGGAATCAAATTTTTGAAAGGAGCAGCACTAACGCCAGCGCTATCGCTAACGCCGGGCGCTAGCTCGTTCGACGAACTTCGAGCTGCGTTCGACGAAATTTTCGTTCGACGAAATTTTCGTTCGACAAACATTTCCGTTCGACGAACTTTGACCTCCGCTCGATGAAAATTTCGTTCGACGAATTCCGTTTGACAAAAGTTCATTCTGCCATGCCATCGACAGTTTTCGCTAGCGCTACCGCCTGGCGCTATCTCAAATTCGTGCACAGCGCCACGCCGCCGATCGTTCCGCAACCGCTCCACATGAACCCTACCGCAGGCGCTAGGAGCTAACGCAGGCGCTATCTCCAAGTTGTATAAAATGATGGGCTCTCTCTCGTTTTGAGCTAGTGCTTCCAGGGAGATTACCTATGCCATATTTCCAGAGCTGCTACTCTGCCGAAAGTTCATCTCCCACTCAAATTCAAAGAGGATTTCTGGAGAAGGAAGCCACCACGCTGCATCTGAAGGACGATCGCTTCGACCTCGCTTATACTACAGCGATCCTTCATCTCCGACTTCAGAGATCTTATATAGGAGTTTCATTATTGTTAATTTTATTTTCATTCCATATTCTTTTGTAATCGTTTAGTTAATTCGCCTTGTGTTGGCGACTAGGTCTGGGTAGGACTTATGGGGAAATTCGCCTTGTGTTGGCGACTAGTTCTAGGTGATTAGATCTAGGGGGCTCGAGGCCATATCCGGGGAAGGATTGGCTAGAGCGGTTTGAGGCCTTATCCGGGGAAGGATAGGCTAAAGCCAACCGGTTTGTGGGGATACAAGTCGGTATAGAAAAGGAAAAATTGTATTACTTTATTCGCCTCCGATTTCAAGCGCTATTGAAATCAATTTTTGTAAACATTTTTTTCATATAATATAATCATGTCTTTTTGTGTTTACTTGATTTCTATCATTTGGCATAATTCATAAAATTGCAAATTACAATTGTTTTCCTTCATTAAGATAAATTGTTATTTTTGTTCTAAGTTTCTCTAAACAATTTAGTAAAAAATATACAAAGAATTTTATTCCCTTATTCACCCCCCCCCCTCTAAGGGCGCCGCAAGATCCAACACCTACTCCCACAGAGCTCTTACCCGAAGCTCCGTCCACAAATATCTTCCAAGGAACGGGAGTAAAAGCCTCCTCTCATGGCTCTGCTTCCACCGAGAAGTCGGCTAAGAAATCTGCCACCGCCTGAGCTTTGATCGTCACCCGAGGCGAGAAGGAAATGTCGAACTCATTGAGTTCTACCGACCATTTCGCCAGCCTTCCTGAATGATTCACCCCTTCTAAGATACTTCGGAGAGGATGATCAATCACGACCCGGATGGAGTGAGCTTGAAAATAAGGCTGGAGCTTCCACGCCGACACCACCAAGGCGAAGGCAAGCTTCTCCAAGATTGGATACTTCGACTCCGCCTTCTTGAGCACCTGGCTAACATAATAAATAGGGAGCTGCTTCTTTCCTTCTTCTCGGACCAGCACCAAACTCACCGCTTCCACCCCTACTCCCAGATAAATGAGTAGGTCTTCGCCTTCTTTCGGGCTCTGAAGGAGAGGTGTCTGGGTCAACTGCTCCTTCAGCCCAATGAGCGCCTTCTCGCATTCGTCGAACCATGCGAAGTCCTCGCTCTTCCGGAGCGTCTTGAAAAATGGGGAGCACTTCTCCCCTGCCTTTGACAGAAAATAGCTAAGACCCGCCAACCTCCTGTCAGCCTTTGAACTTCTTTCATTGTCTTCGGCGAGGTCATCTCCAGGATAGCCTTAACCTTATCAGGGTTCGGCTCTATCCCCTCCGGGGTGATGAGATGCCCCAGAAACTTCCCCCTTCCAGCTCCGAACACGCACTTTGTCGGATTGAGGCTCATCTAGAACTTCCTTAGCGTCGCGAAGGTCTCCATCAGATCAGCTATATGCTCCCGGACGCTCTTGCTTTTGACCAAGAGGTCGTCCACATACACCTTCATATTCCTCCCCTTCTGCTCTTTGAAGACATGGTCCATCATCCGCTGGTAAGTCGCACCCGCATTCTTTAGTCCGAAGGGCATCATCTTGTAGCTGTAGCAGCCATCACCAGTGATGAAGGAAACATCGCGATAATCGGGGGAATACATATGGATCTGATGGTATCCTGAAAACGCATCAAGAAAGCTCATCACAGAAAAACCGACTGTTGTATCAACTGGTGCGTCGATTCGAGGCAAGGGATAACAATCCTTCAGGCATCTTTTATTCAATAAAGAAAAATTCACACACATACGCCAGCTGCCCCCAACCTTTTTCACCATTAAAACATTCGAGACTCAGCCTGGGTACTGGATCTCTGACACAAAGTCTGCATCCAGCAGCTTCTTTACTTCCACGCTCACCGCACCAAAGTGTTGAAGCCAGGAAAATCCCGGCTCCAAAATTTGGATCAATGAAGTCAGAGGCTACTCGCCCAGCAGTCTGGCTAGATGGCTTGACTGGCAACGATGAAAAGGGCTCGGACAAAAATCAACAGGACCCCAGGCGCTGCGGCAGGGAAGTCCCACTACGTACCCAGAAGCTCAGAAGAAACTTTCCCTCCAAAACCAAAAATGGCCGAGCAGGGTACGAGGAAGGCACCGACTTGGCTAGTAACGGGAGTAACTACCAAGGATGACGGGTCCGAGAATTTGAATGTGGGAGTTTCAAAAGCTCAAGTTCAGGTGCCAATCCTAGTACCTCTGGGGTCCTATTTATAGGAAAACCAAAGAGATGGGGGTCATGTTTATACCCCACCCAACTCGGCAACTCGGCGACATTGAGGCGACCTCGCCTGAAGAGGGGCGAGTATCACCTATGGTCGCCCACCTTTTGGCGAGTATTTGGGCTACTCGCGCGAGTCCACCCATACTCGCCCAGGCCTTCTTTTGCTCATGCTAACTGAGTTGTCATGTGTCTTGGACTGCTGACCTCTGGTTTGACCTTTTTGAACTCGACTTCTGTCTACTTGGCTTTGAGTGGGCCCATCATCAGAGAATGAGGGTTGTACACAGTGCACATGGGTGTTGGGTTAAAGATAATGAAGAATGATAAAAGAAGAGTTCGAGTCAAATGCAAGCCTGGGTGTGGCTGGGAAATATATGCTGCACCAATGAAGGGTCAAGACACATGAGAAGTGAGGACAATTAAAGACAAACACTCGTGCAGTAGAGAGTTCAACAATAAACTCTTGAGTGCTAAGTGGCTAAGTAAAAGGATAGAATCGAAAGTGAGGGATAATCCCAACATATCGACCAAACAAATTATTGATAAAGCAAAGGAGAAATGGGTTGTAGGGATATCAAAGGATAAAGCCATCAGAGCAAAGGTTAAAGCTAGTTCATCTATTGAAGGAAGTGTTGGAGAACAATATAATTATCTAAATTTTTATTGTACTGAACTTTTGCGATCTAATCAAGGAAGCTCAGTCTTCCTCAAATTTAACTGACCGGCAGAATTTTATAATGAAACTCTACCATCAAGAACCATTATTCCTCACTTTGAAAGGATGTATGTTTGTCTCGCTGGTTGTCGTGCATCTTTCAAATGTTGTAGGCCGATTGTAGGTTTATATGGATGTTTTCTTAAAAGGTTATTATGGTGGTCAACTTCTGACTGCAATTGGTAGAGATCCAAATGACCAAATGTATGCACTACTTAAATATCGCTAAGTCTGTATATGTACCCGAGTGCTTTAAGAAATCCACAAATATGCCATGTTATGCTCATAGTATATTGCCAAGCAATGGGCCGAATCATTGGCCACCTATATCAACCACTCAAATTCTACCGCCCGTTCATCGACGACATGGCACAATTAGAATGAGCAACAAAGCACAATTAGAATGAGTCGAAGAAGAAAAGAAATGTGGATGCAAATGAGCAACAAAGCACAATTAGAATGAGTCGAAGACATGGCACAATTATATGTTCTAAATGTGGAGTAATAGGACATAATAAAACAACTTGCAAGCAAACTTGAACTTTGGTATGCTCTTTTTTATTTATTTATTAATTTATGCTACATATATGCTAAATTAGTGCTAAAATTTTCTCCTTTGTATAGGTGGACTAACCGTTTATGAGAAGCATTTGGAGTTGAAGTTTGTTGTGGGTCGTTCAATGCTCTCCTAGACCGGTCGAGCTGAACCGTCTTAGCTCGGGAGTGAGCCGAACGCGCAAACAGTCAAAAGTGAGAACCAACAGTAGACAACGAGATTTTTATGTGGAAAACCCGGAAAGGGAAAAAACCACGGGGCATGACCCAGTTCTGAACGATCCACTAGTTTTGTGTGTTACAAAGAGTATTGTTTTTTGAGGGTGACAGACCACCACTCGTTACAAAGACTTAGCTAACTCCTCGGGAGTTGAGCGTGGTGAAGCGTGCTCAGAGATAGCCTTGAGCGGCGCGGCCTTGAGCGGAACACTGCGGAGCGTCCTGGCGGGGAGCGTTGCGGAGCGGCCTGGAGCGGAGCGCTGCGAAGCGGCCTGGAGCGGAGCGCTGCGGAGCGGCCTGGAGCATAGCACTACGAGCAGCCTGGAGTAGAGCGACCTGGAGCGGAGCGCTGCGGAGCGGCCTGGAGCGGAGCGTCGATGGGGTCCACACTAGAGAGTTTGGAGCCCAACCGGGATCCTCCCAAAGTCCTTGAAGGAGAGCTGGAATGCTGATGGAAATCCTCAAGGGGGAGCTTGAAGGTTGATGAGGATCTTCAAAGAGTCATCGCCGGAAAACTCAAGAGCTCCTTCTTCTCCCGATGCCAAAAAGTCCCCTCAAATGGAGGCCTGACCCTCCTTTTATAGTTTTTGAGGAGGGCGTTCTGGTAACTGCGTCATGCTAATTTTTGGACGAGCGAATGAGAATGCTTGATTCGGGGCACGCAGATTATCAACTTTGTGATTATGATGAGTTTGCCCCTCGATCACGCTGGGCGGGTCGGGCAGCCTCTCCGGTGGTGGTGGTGGCCGGCGATCGCCACCGACGATGGGTGATAGCGGCGCGCTCTGCGGAACAAGGATAAGCGAGAGCGCTTCTTGCGTACCATAAGAGAGCGAGAGCGCTTCCCGTGGAGCAGGAGCGAGGAGAAGCACGAGAGCGCCTCCTGCGGAGCAGGAGCGAGCGGAAGCACGAGAACGCCTCTCGCAGAGCAGGAGCGAGCGGAATCACAAGAGCGCCTCCCGCGGAGTAGGTGCGAGTGGAAGCACTCTTGCGGAGTAGGCGAGAACGGAAACCCTCTCTGCGGAGCGAGAACACTTCATGCGGAGCAGGAGTGAGCGGGAGCGCAGGAGCGCCTCCCGCGGAGCAGGAGCGAGCAGGAGCGCGGGAGCGCCTACCGCGAAGTAGGAGTTAGCAGAAGCACTCTTACGGAGCAGGCGAGAACGGAAACCCTCTCTACGGAGCGAGAGCACTTCCTGCGGAGTAGGAGTGAGCGGGAGCGCAGGAGCGCCTCCTGCGGAGCAGGAGCGAGCGGGAGCGCCTCCCGCGGAGCAGGAGTGAGCAGAAGCACTCTTACGGAGCAAGCGAGAGCGGAAGTTCTCTCTGCGGAATGGGAGAGAGCAGAGGCACTCTTAAGGAGCAGACGAGAGCGAAAGCGCTTTTTGTAGAGCGGGAGCGCTTTTTGCGAAGCGGGAGCGCTTTTTGGGGAGCGGGAGCGCGAGAGCGCCTCCCATGGAGCAGGATTGAGCAGAAGCACTCTTACGGACCAGGCGAGAGCGGGAGCGCTCTCCGCGGAGCGGGAGCGCCTCCCGCAGAGCAGGAGCGAGCGGGAAGCACTCTTGCGGAGCAGGCGGGAGCGGAAGGGACAACTCGAGGTTGCTTAGCTGCAGGGCTTAGACCAGGCATCAGAGCTAGAGCCGCCTTACGGGTCCGGGCGAGGCTGCGATGAGAAAACACTTGGTCTGAATCCAAAATCCACCATACTATTAACAAATGTTTTGAAATTTAGACACGGCTGCTAACCTACCATGCCCAGGGCTGGGCAGCACTGCCGCGCCGGGCAGCGTGGCACTGTCGGGCACTGGACGCGCGGCACTGCCGCGCGCGGGCTGCTGTGCACTGGGCGCGCAGCACTGCCGCCCGCGGGCTGCAATGCACAACTTTAGCTTATCTCCGGCAAGCTCCTAGGGTGACTTCCCGTGCGCCATCTCGAACGCGGAGGCCGCGTCCGTCAGGCGGAACCAGTGGAAGAGTTGCTGGCATAGGTTGACGAGGTGTCGGTCGAGGAGCACGAGGATGAACGGGGAGGAGTTGGGGCGGTTGGAGACGGCGATGGTGAGGAGGAGGGAGATGGGAGTGAGGTCGAACGCCTCCTCGCCGGAGAGGGTGACACGGGACACGATGATGCCTTCGCGTGAGAGGGGGTGCATGGGGATGCGGAGGCGGCGAACCTTCGCCTCGGTAAGGAGACCCTGGCGTTACTGACGGTGCCGCTGATGCGATTTACATAATGGAGGGAGAGTACTGCATTCTGCAAGTGGGCATGAATTTTTGTACTTGATCATTATATTATTTTACAAAAAACAGACTTCAACTCAATGTTTGGCAGCAATCGAGAACGCCCTTCACGCGGCTTATTTTTAGGCAAAAATATTACTTTGTTGTTCAAGTTTGTGAAAACAGTCAATTCTCATCATTCCGTCTAATGAATAAACGGAGGAAACTGACGTGGCGCTACCTCCTGCTAAATAAAAATCAATAACCGTAAAAATGCAATAACAGCGCTAATGTTTTTCCTACTAATTTAGTCCACAAAACAGTATTTTAATATTGATAAATAATATCTTTCCTGTTTCAATCTTGCTTCGCCACGCCCCCGCGGCCTGTCACGTCAGGGAGGGCGTGCGCCCGCGCTCAGGGGAGCGTGCGCTCGTGCTCCTCCTTAAGCACGGGGATAATCACGGTTCGGAGCCCTGCCCGGTCTTGCTGGTGCGAGCGGGATGCCCCCCCCCCCCGGTCGGGCCTCACTCCGGTCGACTGATTTTGACTGAATTTATGCGATCCCGAAAATGCCCCCAACCTCTCACGACATCAAAAGAGACTCGCTGCTGCTGTTTTCTCCGCTCAGTATTTCTCTCCTCCCATCCGCGAACCAGCGCCCACTCTCCTCCGCCGACCATTTCCTCTCTTATACGTTTCCGCCTCCCGCAAGAGCTGCAACTCGCCAAGCCAAGCGTGCCGATCTCTGTCTCTTCCCCAGGTTTTGCGACGGCGGTAGCGATTTTCCTTCCGCCACAATTTCGCCGCTCCCAACTCTCCTCCTCCAACCTCTCACAACCCGCCGCTTCCAGTCGCGATCCGGCGCCCCACTCCAAGACGCGCCGCCGCCACCCCGACTCCCGATCACGCACCTCTAAATTACTCCACCACATCCCACGACCAGTCGCTCCTCCTTCAGATTCGGCGACTCTCCCAAAACAGAGGAAATTTTAGAAGCTACAGTAAAAACAGAGTAATTTAGCACAAGGGTATAAATCACCTCAGAGAAGATCAAGAAAACCTGATGGAGCAAGGAAACGAGCCAAAAGGCTCTCCCCGGAGAGCCAAAAGGCTCTCCCCGGAGAGCCAAAATGCTCTCCCCGGAGAGCCAAATGGCTCTCCCCGGAGAGCCAAAAGGCTCTCCCCGGAGAGCCAAAAGGCTCTCCCCGGAGAGCCAAAAGGCTCTCCCCGGAGAGCCAAAAGGCTCTCCCCGGAGAGCCAAAAGGCTCTCCCCGGAGAGCCAAAAGGCTCTCCCCCGAGAGCCAAATGGCTCTCCCCGGAGAGCCAAATGGCTCTCCCCGGAGAGCCAAATGGCTCTCCCCGGAGAGCCAAATGGATCTCCCCGGAGAGCCAAATGGCTCTCCCCGGAGAGCCAAATGGATCTCCAGAGACCTTTATAGTGGATTTTCAAATTTTTATATGTGGTGGGCCAATTCTTCAAAGTCATGTAGTACGTATCAATATGACTTAACTCCTTGATCAAGTAGACTTAAAGACTCTACGATAAGCTGAATTTTTTGACTAATTTGATGTATGTCAAAAATTAAATTTTGTTGATTAAATCTTCAATGATTTGCTGAATTTATGTATGCTCTTTGTTTGATCTGAGCCTTTATTATCCAATAATATATGTTTTTCCAATTTATTTTTGAATTCTTAGGCCACTGACTTTGTCTGATCCATCGCAGATTGTCTGCATGTTAGTCATCAGCACCAATGAATGGTATCGACCTTGTGCTGCGGGACATTGCGAAAACACAACGATCGGTGGAGACCCTCGTCCGTTGTTGCCCTTAAATTCCGCCGGAATCGATTCCGACCCAAACGCCGCCATTCTATTCATCAACATTCAATCGCCCCACTAGTAAGCCGTGCATTTGTGGCAAGCAATCTGGCACGTTTGAGCAAGTTGTCATTCCATTTAGCTCCGATTTCATTTGCAGAGCAAGATAGAATTTTTAGATTCATCACCATGTGAAATTGTAAGTATGGTGCTCAGTACTGAGAAGATCAGCACAGTGGCTCTCATTGTATCATTCATGAAAATGTAAACTGAAGTATGGATGTCTTAAAGATTTAATCTCTGTCAATTTTTGGCTCAAAATTTCTAAATTTAATATATAATTTTTGGATTAAAAGGAGAAAAAGTATATCACTCCTAACTTTTTGGTATGATCTCCCTATCTGTGCTTTGTACATTAATAATTCTGATTGCATTGCTAAAAAATGTTACAAATTATGTAGTTGCACTTCCAACGGACCAATAAAGCAGATACTACGCTTATAGCTGGATTCCTCGAGCGCATTACTAAGGAGAATCTCGCCAATGTCAAAATGATTCTAATGTCAGTATGTTTTAGTGAACACTGGTTTTTATTGGTGGGTATTGTTAAAGATAAGAAGTGGCTAATACATGACTCTCTGCGTAACCCCAAACGAAAAGTTCCCGCTAAAATAGCTGTAAGTACAGTTCGTTGACATGCAATGTAGTATTGTACATTACGTAGTTACTAATGTACGAAAATATTTGTGTTAATGCAGATTTCTGCGCTCCAGAAGGCGACCGTTCAAAAAGTCCACGCAGGATTTACCAATTGGAGTCTCGACTTGACTGTTGGTATACCACAGCAGGAGAACTCCGTGGACTGCGGTGTCTTCGTTATGAAGCATATGGAGCACATAGCGAAGGAAGGGGTGGGAAGCTGGGAGAGTTGCGCAGACTGGCAGAAAAAAATGCCTATGTTTAGAGCCCAGATCTGTGCAGAAATCTTTAAATATTTTGTGGTTGATTGATGTAAATTAAGAAACATTCTTCGTGTACATTGGAAATATTTGTCTATAATAGCAATTGTTTACAAATGGGTCGAAAGATGCTAATTATAGCTTTAAATGAAATCAGTGGAGATCCAAATGGCTCTCCGCGGAGATCCAAAAGGCTCTCCGCGGAGATCCAAAGGCTCTCCGCGGAGATCCAAAAGGCTCTCTGCGGAGATCCAAAAGGCTCTCCGCGGAGATCCAAAAGGCTCTCCGCGGAGATCTACATGGTTCTCCGCGGAGTTCTACATGGTTCTCCGCGGAGAGCACAAAGTTCTCCGCGGAGAGCAAAATGTTCTCCGCGGAGACCATTTGGATCTCCGCGGAGAGTCATTTAGATCTCCGCGGAGATCCAAATGCCTATCTTTCGCAAATTGTGGCCGCGTTCTCCCTCCCTCCCTCCATTTTTTCTTCCTTTCCCTCTTTTCTCTTCCTCTCTCCCCCCTTTCCCTCTCCTCCCCCTCTTTTTTCTCCTCCCCCTCTTTTTCTTTTTTCTCCCCCCCCCCCCCCCTCCCCCCTTTTTTCCCCCTCATACCAGAGTGGAACCCGGCGCCCCCCCCCCCCCCCCGGTCGGGCCTCACTCCCGTAACTGAATCCAACTGAAATTCGGAATAAAAAGGCGTAATAAAACGTAAGGGTTTTATTAAGGCTGCTGATATTCGCACTTCGAATCTTGCTTTCTCAGCCAACGCTCCCGACCTCCTCGATCTCAACCACCAATTCGTTCCCTCCCTCGATGAAGATGGCCGGAAGAACCCCGAACTGTCTCATTTTGAATGTCGTTGCCAAAGCCTCCTACGCCTACTTTATAATCCCGCAGTTATCTCGCTACTCTGTAGAAATCTCAACCCCCGACTCCTCTCAATCTCCGTCCAAACCTTTCGACGAGCTTTCTGTCGCCTGAAGTTGCAGCTCCAACTCCCTAACTTCGACGCCCGATCACCTAAAAATGTATATCTCTGATTTCAGGCCTTCAATGAGTACTCTCTTCTTCTAACATACTTCTTTCTTCCGCTTTTGCTTCGACCCCAGAAACAGGTATTGCGTCGCCTGAGGTCGCTACTTCAACTCCCTCACTTCGACGCTGAGCTGCTCCGCATTGTCCCCGGCCACCTAAAAAGGTACGCTCCTTCATTTCTTCTCCTCTATTTCTCTGATTTTCGATGGCATGAAATTATTAGGTATAAAATCTTTCAAAGACATTTTGTATTACACCATTATTTATGAAATAATTCAGAAAACAATGGAAGCTTCAGCATTCTGGAAAATTTCGGCGACAAGAGCACGGGCCGAGCATCTCTCGAAAGAAGGTCAAGCAAGAGCCGGGGTCAATCCGGATGAGAATTTTAAGCCTGCAGCATAATCCCTTGCCCACAGATCATAATGGATGATCTCCTCGAGGGAAGGATGCTCCACCAGCTCGCTCCGATCGGCATCGCAGGTTAGCTCGACGGTTTTAAAATTTTCGAGATAACTGGTCCTGGAAAATTAAAACACAATGCCTCATTAGCTCAGAGTTTGTTTTTCATCCCCGTCGTTTTTGTACTTCGCTTTAATCACGGAGTTGGAAGGGTCTTTTTTCGCTAATCTAGCTTTTTATCAATTGGCCGAATCTACAGAATTTAAAAAGCATAATAGTTTTTTATCAATTGTTCGAGACAGAGCATTTGCATATAAAAATGAAATAGCAGGAAAAATGACAGATTCCTGGCTCTGTTGCTAGAAATTACTTGGAAGAAATTAACTTGCTCTGTTGCTAGAAATTACTTGCTAGAAATTACTTGGCATGAGCATGGACTGTTTGCTCTGTAATGTTCTTTCTTGGTAGAAATTAACTTGCTCTGTTGCTAGAAATTACTCTTACCTACTCTTCAAATGATAAATACAGGATAGAAATATCTTGTTTGGTAAATACGTGTTAGAAATTTCTATGTTGCTATAAATTAACTTCCTCTGCAAATGATAATGTTCTTTTTTAACTGTGAAGCGTTAGATAATTTACAATCTACTCCAAAGTTCTTTTACACGATCTATAAGAAATATTCTTATTGTTAGCTGCAATGGACTACAATAACACACTTTTTTAATCAATATCACCGAACCAGCGACTCAAAATGTTGAGTTTCCATCAGCTTCTTCGAGTTACATGTTTGAAGCATGTTCTAACTATAAATTATAACAATAAGACGGGGGTTGTTGGTCTCGATTGGGAGCAGCTCTAAAATGTATGTCTGCCAACCTCTACCATCTTCAGTTGATTCATTTCTTTCCTCATATAGTATTTCCAATGAGACATCCCCTATTGATTTCCTTACAAGGTTATTTCAGCATAGGTTAGCAGATATTTAAGACAATTTTGTTTCAATGGAACTGATCTCAAATTTTATAAGCCGCTGCAATGTAGAGGAAGAATGATAAAAACTATCCATTCAAACAAATAAAGGCGATCAAGAAGATATAATTTTCAAGTAATATTGTTCTAGTTCCTTGGAAAATATCAGTCGGGGGCTTCGCCCCCGAACCCCGCAGCAGGGCGCGTGCTGCCCCCTGCAACCCCCCAGTGAGCTCAGCGTCGAGCTCGATCGTCGAAATCGTGATGAGTGTCCAGTACACTCAACGCAGTCAAGCTCCACAATCTAACACTTGTGTCATACTGAGCTTTGTTTGCTTAAGTATTTATGATTTTGTAGTTCTTGCCAATCCTGTATTATCTATGTGTCATAGAATGATGGACACAACACCAAACTGCTAAATGTTTAGCCTTGTGATAATTTTCGACAAAAGCTTTTGTAAGCATACCTTCAGGAAAACAAATCTAGTTTCTTTCGCAATTATATTGTTCCCTTAGTGGAATAGTCAATACAATATTTCTTACAAAACAATTTTATTTCTAAAAAAACTCAATTCAATTCCTAGGACCATTAAAATTTAACTACCTTCTGAGTTTAGAAGGTTGCATAAAAAATTCTGAGCCTCCCTGTAGAATCACCATCCTAATTCCGAGCCAATATATCAACTACCATTAACATCTATCAAGTCACCTGAATGCTTAATCACTCACATGTACACTAGTTCAGTTAGACCTCCCTCTACAATTCATACCTCTCTCTACAATTCATGAAAATTGGCATACCCATCCAGTTTCCTCCTGCAAAGTTTGTGTTTATTTGTCAAACAGTAACTATTTCTATAAAGAGTTTGTGTTTAAGAGCTTCATTACACAATCATATCAATTCAAGTACTTACACAATCAGCTTCATTACTATTTCTATAAGAGCTTCATTACACACTCATATCAATCAAAACCGCACCAAACCAACAAACCGCACCGCACCGCATTTCAAACCGCACCGCACGGTTGCGGTGCGGTGCGGTTTTGTGTGTGTCAAAACCGACCCCCAGTCGGTGCGGTGCGATTTATAACTCTATAAAACCGAGAAAACCGCACCACACCGTCACTTGTCATTCTAATTTGGATCCTTTTCATGTGTATTTCTCATTCTAATGATGCATGCTTGAATGTTCCAGTGGCTTTCATGTGTCTTTATCATTCTAATGATGCATGCTGTCTTTTGCTAAAGGTGTGAACCTTTTGTATATGGCAATTGCAAATTTTAATTATTTAAATTGTTGAACAATTATAGACAGAGGAGTGTTGGTTAGTGGACTAGTAATTACATCTAATAAGCTGAACAGACTAACATTTACAAATTGTCTGTTGATGCTTATGTTTGAGGGGAGGAGCAAAAATGAAGCAAAATGATTCCAGTAAATCTTCACAACAAATGATTTATGCTTGCAAGTAGCAGCTACATTAGCAACCACTATTGACACATGAAGTTGCATATTTCTGATAGAAAATGTATGAAGTTACATATTTCTGATAACAATATACAAGTAAAGAATAAAACTGTTTTTTTTAGATTGACAAGACATGCAATCAGGAACTCCGTATCAATATCAATATATATATTTTTTGCACTCATGTTAGTGATATTACCTAGATGTGCATGTTCTAAACAAGCAAAAAATTTAGTAGTCCATATGCTGTGGTCTTAAATTAAAGAGAAAATAGAAGGGAAGTTTAAAGAGCATTAAAATACAACCCTAACTAGATATAAAAGGTGGACGAAATACAAGATATGTAACACAATGAGAAAAGGATTTATAGTTGTCATAAACATTGTATATACATGACAGGAGCGAAGTCAGTAAAACTTCCATACACAACTGCACACACTCATATGCAAGACATGCTTATATACACACATGCATTATGTAAATATTAATCTGCATCCATCACTCTTTGTGCGCATCTGGGTATAACAGCAACATACAAAAGTATACACACATAATTTATAAATATAATTTAGGATGATTTAAATAGAAAAAACTATAATAACCATGCGCAGGAATTATAGAATAAACTATAATAACCATGATTTAGTCTCTGTCGTGATCCACATAAACAGTCATATTTCTTAATTGTTGTTTCTTGTAGCCTCAACGGCTCAACCAAAGCAAGTTCTAAGGATCATTATGATCATGAGTTTAAACTTTAAAATAATGGGAGATTACCCATTTCTCTGAAATATTTTTTATGATTCTGTATGCTCTAGAAAAATCAGATGTTAATCATCTCTTTCGCACTTTTCATGTTATCTCTATTCCACACTTGGAGCGTCGCTTGCTTCATGATCATCGGAGATTTTGAGAATATGATAATCTGATATTTTAGTTGATGATAGCAGATTTTAGAGTATTTCATCTCACGGGAAACTGTCATGAGCACTTCACCGATGATCAACCCCTTGGAGCGTCGCTTGCTCCGAACGCGGTGGTTAATTTATGTTCATATGAGAAAGATGCATTGTTGATTTTAGGTTAGATGCATATGTTCTAACACTAAGGCTTCGTTTGGCGCGGCGGTGGCGGTCATGAACGCGGCGGTTAATTTAAATATGATAGTTAAGATTAGTGCTAAACAACTCTGGCTTAAGTAGGGGATTGGCATCTTTTTTTTTCATCTTACAAATATATAGATTGAGATGGTTTGATTGGGGGCCACAATAACTGGGAAGTGCTAGGATGATGTGATTAAACCAAAATTAACATGGTAGTTAGTTGTTAACTTTGGTAGGATAACTCCTCTAACTTCCACGATGCATTCAATTTATAAGCAGCATTGATAGAATATGTTGACGTAAAATTGAAATTTGTCAGGTGAACATCAACATAAGAGCAGCATCACATATATTTTTATATGAACTTTAACAATGTCCAAAATCCAGTTATAATTAGCGTGCAGTTAGGCATGTATAAAAAAATTGTATACTGATTATTGCATATTTATTAGCGTTAGTGATGCACACCGGGTTCGTTACGAGAATGAATTAAACAACACAAAACCTGCCACATACTTCCAAAGTTCCTCTTTACTGAAATTAATTGAAATATATGTGATGCTGCGCAATAGTTTAATATTAATAATACATTTGCTAAGGTTAAGCTGAACTATTTTCTTCTTTTTATGTATATAATCTTCTTCTTGAATCCAGATTGAAGCAACATTCTTCTGTTTTGAATGGGGAAGAAAGTAGGCAGAAGTGGGGCCGTGGTTGAAGGAAGAGGACCGAGGATTTCTTCAACATAGTAGGATAGTCGACATCAAGGTGATGTTACCGGCGCGGCGGCGAGGCTTGGTGAAGGTGCGATGCTAGAATCTATTCACTAGAGATCGGCTGAGTTGTCCCAACTTCTGTGAATAGTTCATCGAGATCGGTTGCATTGGCTAAAGAGCAGTTGCGGATCGACAGAACGGGAATTAGGGCCGAGCGAGAATTGGGGTTTGAGATGGAAGGAAATATATGAGAATCTCGAAGAAGTGTCTTCATTGTTTTGTTTGGGAGTCACAGATTTCCCCCCGGAAAAATAGAATTTTTGTGTTTGCTCTCTTTTAAGGTCTATCTTGAGGCAAAGGCGCTCTTTTGTCTAAGGGATTGGTTCTATTTTTACGAAGTTTTTTGGGCACATCATCCATCTATTGAAGTATTTTCATAGGGTTTTGAAATATTGCATATTGTATCTCTGTCGCTTATAGTTGACCAAAAAATAGAAGAATTACAGTGGAGTAGGCAATCCAATGGAGTGTTGTGCTTTCGATAGACAATCTATCAATGGCTAGTATGACTATAAGATGGTGCATATGGTATGAAATCCATTGGAACGAGTTTCTACAACATGTTCTTCATTGCTCGGCTTCCTTAGTCAAAAGTCAAAGAGTGATTTTAAGGTAGAATCTTTAAGGGTGTATGGTTTGCTTGTGTACATTAATTGTTGTTCCTTCAAGGAGGCATGTAGATTTTGGGACATTTTGAGTTCCCATGCAATATTTTTATTGTTAGAATGTAATTAACAGAAAAAATCTCTTATTTCATAGCATGCAAGCACAAAATATACCTCAAAATGTAAATAGGTGCTGCACTGCTGCCCCTGATTTTACAAATTTATAAAGAAGATCACAGTAAGCAACCATTTTTAATTAATAGAGCAACAATGAATTCTCTGAGAATGTATGTTTCGGTGAGTTTGGAAGATCACAGTAAACAATTAATTAATACCGTTTTTGCTCCGATGAGTTTGGACAAAAACACCACCATTATAGAATGTATGTTTGACATGACAATGCTTATGATCGCCATCATGAAAAAAAACTAGTTTTGAACATAAAAATTGATGAAGTTCCTTGAGGTGAGGTCGTGCGGTCACGAACGATGGTTCATAACCACCGCGTTCATGACCGCATGACCTCACCTAAGGAGAGGAACTTGGCTCCCTTCATCTCTCCGCGGAAATCCAAATGACTCTCCGCGGAGATCCAAATGACTCTTCGCGGAGATCCAAATTATTGTCGCCGCGGTGATGAGAATTGTCACTGCAAAGAACATTCCTCTCTCCCTCCCTCCATTTTTGTTTCTTCCTTTCCCTCTTTTCTCTTCCTCTCTCCCTCTTTCCTTCTCCTCCCCCTCTTTTTTCTCCTCCCCCTCTTTTTCTTCCTCTTCCCTCCCCCCTCCCCCCCTTTTTCCCCCTCATACTAGAGTGGAACCCGGCGCCCCCCCCCCCCCCCCCCCCCCCCCCCGTTTTCAAAGACAGTGCGTGGAGTGTGAAAATTAATCTTGAAGGTTGCTATTGACTTTTGAGGATGCCCAACAGCTTGCGCGCGACATGGATGGCTAGCCACCATCTTGTAGGAGGCTTTGCCTTTTTACTTGAAGGCTTGTTGGGGGAACCTCGTTCCTGCCTGGTCGTGAGGGGGGCATGCCCTCAGCGGTCGGATGGTGTAGGCTCGCTCTCGATGTGGAGGGTTGGCCACCATCTTATCGGAGGTTGTCGCCTTACCATTTGGAGATTCGTTGGAGAAACGTGGTTCCCGTCGGGTCGTGAGGGGGGGGGGGGCAGGCCCTCAGCGGTCGGATGGCGTAGGCTCCATCTCGATGTGGAGGGTTGGCCACCATCTTATTGTAGGTCGTCTCCTTGCCATTTGGAGATTCGTTGGGGAAATGTTGTTCCCGCCCGGTCATGAGGGAGGCAGGCCCTCAACGGTCGGATAGCGCAGGCTCGCTCTCGATGTGGAGGGTTGGCCACCATCTTATCGGAGGTCGTCACCTTACCATTTGGAGATTCGTTGGAGAAACGTGGTTCGCGCCGGGTCGTGAGGGGGGCAGGCCCTCAGCGGTCGGATGGCGCAGGCTCGCTCTCGATGTGGAGGGCTGACCACCATCTTATCGGAGGTCGACGCCTTACCATTTGGAGATTCGTCGGGGATCGCTCATAGTGGGCAAGGACCTGGAATTATTTTGTTAGAAAGAGAGTTGTACAACCCGTATTTGGCGAGTGGGTCCCTCGAGTCAGTTGATGGGACAGGGGTCAGCCAGACCATTCGCCCATACCGAGACAGGGAAAAGGATCCCCAGATTAGTGGGGGTAGGCTGCAGGCGAGAGGGAGCCCGGCGAGTGGTGCCTCCACGGACCATTCGCTCAGGGGCTTGAGCATTCGCCCAGTCAAGCGGGAACTCGGCGAGTGGTTTCCTCGCGGACCACTCGCCCAGAAGGCTTTGAGGAGGAAATGACCATGATATCCCTGGTGGGCTGCAAATAGCCCTTCGGAACAGCTGAGTTAGGCTATCGGCAGACCAATTTGGGGTGCGGTTAGTAAAATTAAAAGGCGGATTCATGCTATTTGCAGACCAGCCTGGGAAAACTATAAATAGACCCTTAAGGGCACCTTGGAGGAGATCCGATTTTAGAGAATCCTCTCCTCTAGGCTAGTTTTGGTTGGCAGCCAGTGCCCTCCAAGGTGCCCGGTTGAGCTTTGGCTTGGGAGGGGAAGCTCTCTAAGATCTTCCGGGTGTGTGGCGGGACCTCCTCGCTTCATCCTTGGGTCTATTCCATTTCCAGCATCCACCGTCAGGAGAGTCTAGTGAGGGAGAAATAAGCATCGGCTACACCCCCAGTGGGTCCGAACTCAAGAGACCAGTTGCTGGTTTCAACATTTATGGTGCGGTGAGCGTGGACCGTAGCCGGTGAAAGAAAATCCCAAGCTGGTTTCGATGACAGGAGATGGAGGAAATGGTTCTGACTCAGGTCACTCGCAGCCACCAGCGGCAGGCGAGTGGCTGGAGATGTTTGAGAAGTTCAAGCGAGAGGTCCTGCAGACGGTTCTCGCAGCAAGGACCGAGTGCGAGACCCCGGTGGTCCCAGTGGTCCCGCCTTTGCAGATTGGCGAGAACGCACCGGGGCAGCGACCTGGGAAGGAGGTGCCAGCAGAAGGAAGTGCGCGAGACCTCCCCGGACGGCTGTTGTTCAGCAGTCCGGCGAGTGCTGAGGTGTGTGAGTTGGTCCCGCGCGAGAGGACCACTCGCCGAGCAGGGGAAGGGAGCCCCTTTTGCGAGATGATCCTCTCGGCCCCAGTGCCAGAAGGGTTTCGTGGGCCGGAGATGTCCTACTACACCGGCAAGGAGGATCCAGTTGTGCACCTGCAGTGGTTCGAGGACATGACTTCAATCCTTCCCATGTCGGATTCTTTCCAATGCCGACTCTTCGCGACCACCCTGAAGGAGAAAGCAAGGGACTGGTTCCACCAACTTCCCACAGGTTCCATCTATGCGTTCGATGATCTGCGCCGAAGCTTCCGATTGCGTTTATCGACGTCAAAGAAGAGGAAGAAGGATGCGGAGGCTCTTTTCAAGATCAGGCAGAGGGAGGGGGAATCCCTGGCCAAGTACGTGGACAGGTTCCAGGAGGAGATACACCTAGTGCAGGAGGTGACGGGATTCGCCCTCCAGATGGCATTCATCGTAGGGCTGCGAGAGGGGTTCTTCAAGATGGACCTGAAGAGAAGACCTCCTGTATCCTTCGAGGAGTTGATGGAGAGAGCCGCGGAGGAGATTGAAGGGGAGGCAGCCAACCCCGAATTCTATAAAAGGTTGGCAAAGATGAGCGAGCCCGAGGCGAGGCAGCCAGAAGGAAGAAGGCGAGAGGAGCCCAGGGGCCAGGGGTTCGAAAGACCACCCCGGGTTTGGAGGAACCAAGAACCCAACAACAGGTTGGGCTGGAGGAACCAGGAAGGACCAGCGCGAGGTCAGGATGAAAGGTACCAAGGAAGGGAGGCAGGAGGAGTGAATCAGGGGTGGAGGCAGGGTCCCAGACCCCCTCACCCCCCGAGGGAGCAAGCCATGGCGGTGGGCCGAGGGAGAAGAGGTAGAGGAGCGAGAGGAGGAAGAGGAAGAGCTGGAAGAGAGGACAGGGTGGCGTTGCCTTACTGTGACTTTCATCAGGAAGAAGGTCACGCGATCGCCACCTGCCCAGAGTTCTTGGAAATGAGGGAAAGAGGACAGCCACGGTGGCCGCATGCCAGAATTGAGGAAGTGCTTCCAGAGGCAGAAGAGGACCGGTGTGAGGATAGGGCAGATACAGGAACCAGGGGGGAATCGGGGTGATTCACGGTGGGGTTGGGATAGAGGCCTCTCGCAAGAGGAGCTTCCAGGCCATGTTCCGAAGGGACGTCGCGTCGACTTCCCAGACCCCACCCCCCTCTGAGAAGCTCACCTTCTCCTCAGAAGATATGCCAGACTACGAAGACCCATTCTGCGACGCCCTGGTGATCCAGACGGCAATAGAAAACTTCACGGTCTCTCGGATCCTGGTGGACAACGGGAGCTCGGTGAATGTGATCTTCAAAAAAGCTTTCGACGCGATGGAGGTAGAGAAGAAGAGAGTGCAGGCCTCCGACGGACCACTGTTTGGTTTCTCGGGAGAGCGGAAGGAGGTCGAGGGAGGCGTAGGTCTCCAGGTAACGCTAGGAGGAGTCCCAAGAAACTGCCGGTTCGTCATCGTGGATGCTCCGAGCAGCTATAACGCCATCTTCGGCCGACCCCTCATCAGCGCCTTCCGGTGCGTGCCCTCATCGTACCATCAGTGCTTAAAGCTCCATAGTGGAGGAGTCCAGATCCGCGTCCGAGGAGATGCTAAGGTGGCGAGGCAGTGCTACGTGACTGCCGTCAACACCATTTCATGGATGGCGGATGCCGAAAAGATGGATGAAGAGATGGTGAGGCCGGAGGGGCCAGGAGAGGAAGAGGAGAAGGAAGAAGAAGGGGGAGAGGGCGATGCCCGAGAGGAGTTGTTGGAGGTTGCTCGTGAGGAGCAGGAGGTCGAGGTGTTGGAGGTCGCTCGTGAGGAGCAGGAGGTCGAGCCGATGGAGGCGGAAGGAGCTGCAGGAGAAATGGCCCGGGAGGAGGGGCGAGAAGCGAAGGGCCAGTGGGAAGAACCAGCCCGGCTCGAGCCGGCAGAAGAGGTGATAGAGATGGAGGTTACCACCCAGGCAGGAAGGGTGGAGAAGGTGCGGATCAGCGGGGGCCTCGGCCCGGAGGACCAGAGAAGGATGCTGGAGTGCATCCAGAAGAACATGGACATCTTCGCGTGGAGCGCAGCGGACATGCCGGGCATCGAGGCGGACGTGGCTTGCCATCGTCTCAACCTCGATCCAGAAGCCCGCCCCATCCGGCAGAAGAGAAGGACTATAGCTGACAAGCTCGAAGGACCGATCCGCGAGGAGGTGGCGAAACTCCTCGAGGCAGGGTTTGTAACGGAGATCCAGTATCCAGGCTGGGTCTCCAATGTCGTAATGGTAAAAAAGGCCGATGGCCGCTGGCGTATGTGTGTGGACTTTTCATTGTTAAATAAGGCCTGTCCTAAGGATTGTTATCCCTTGCCTCGGATCGACGCGCTGGTTGACTCAGCCGTCGGTTTTTCTGTGATGAGTTTTTTGGATGCTTTTTCAGGTTATCACCAAATAAGAATGCACCCCCCGGACGTCAAAGATGTCTCGTTCATCACCAGGGAGGGATGCTACTGCTATAAGATGATGCCCTTCGGGCTGAAAAATGCAGGAGCAACCTACCAGAAGATGATGGATCGGGTATTTAAGAAACAAAGGGGAAGGAACCTGGAGGTCTACGTGGATGACCTTATGATAAAGAGCAAGTGTGTGAGCTCTCACATCCGGGACCTCGAGGAGACCTTCGCCACCCTACGCAAGTACAAGATGCGCCTGAACCCCCTGAAGTGTGTGTTCGGGGCCAGCAAAGGGAAGTTCCTCGGGCACCTTCTCACCCCCTGGGGGGTAGAACCTAACCCGGACAAGGTTAGGGCTATAACGGAGCTGGGGTCGCCGCGGAACGCCAAGGAAGTTCAGCGCTTGACCGGAAGACTTGCCGGGCTGAACAGGTTTCTATCCCGGGCAGGGGAAAAATGCTCCCCCTTCTTCAAAGCGCTACGAGGCAATCGGAAGTTTGAATGGACGAGAGAATGCGAGGAGGCCTTTCAGGCCTTGAAGAGCCAACTCACCGAGGCTCCGCTACTACAAAGTCCCAAAGAGGGGGAGGATCTACATCTATACCTCGGGGTCGGGGCGGAGGCCGTAAGCTCCGTCCTGGTTCGGGAAGAGGGCAAGAAGCAGCTGCCAGTCTACTACGTAAGCAGGGTCCTGAGGGAAGCGGAGCTCAGATACCCAATTTTAGAGAAGTTGGCCTTTGCACTGGTCATCGCGGCAAGGAAGCTCAGGCCATACTTCCAGGCCCATTCGATCCAAGTAGTGACGGACCATCCACTCCGCCAGATCTTCGAAGGAGTGGAGCACTCGGGAAGACTCGCAAAATGGTCGATCGAGCTAAGTGAATTCAACATTACCTTTGTCCCTCGATTATCTATGAAGGCGCAGGTGGTGGCTGATTTCATGACAGACTTCGTGGCCGAGTTGAGAGAAGACGGAGCCCCTCGTCACGTTCCATGGAAGCTGCTGGTGGACGGGGCTTCGGGCAAGAACTCTCTCGGAGGAGGGGTGGTGCTGGAGAGTCCCCACGGAGTAAAGATAGAGCAGACGCTAGTGATACACTTCCCAATCACCAACAACCAGGCGGAGTATGAGGCTGTAATCGCCGGCCTGCGGTTGGCCCGGGAGCTCGGGGTCCATGACGTGGAGGTACTCACGGATTCCATGATAATAGCTTCTCAGATAAGGGGAGAGTTCGAAACAAGGGAACCTGTGCTCACGAAGTATTTAGCAAAAGTCAAAGGTCTCGTGGGGACGTTCAAAACTTTCTCCATCCGGCATGTCCCTCGAGAGGAGAGCACCCCGGCAGATCGGTTGGCAAAATATGGTCCTCGAGCCGGAGGGACCCTGACGGACCTATTCCATCCTTCGATTGAAGAGGGAGAGCTCATGGAAGTAGAACAACGGCCCTCCTGGAAGGATCCCTTCGTCACCTTCCTGGCAACGGGAAAATTTCCGGAAGAAGTTCCGGACCATAGGCGCTTCCGGTATAAGTCTGCCTACTACGTGCTCCATGAGGGTGACTTGTATCGGAAGACCCTCTCGGGCCTCCTGGCCCGATGCATCTCGGAGGAAGAGGTCCCAAGGATCTTGGAAGAAGTCCACTCCGGCGAGTGCGGCAGCCACTCGGGGAGCAGGATGCTGGAGGCAAGAATAGTGAGGCAGGAATACTTCTGGCCAACCCTAAGCAAAGACGCGGCAGCATTCGCCAAGAGATGCCAGAAGTGCCAAATGTTCGCCCCGCTTCAGCTCATGCCAGCTCAGAGGCTGAAGAGTATCACGGCGCCCTGGCCATTCGCCATATGGGGAATGGATCTGGTAGGACCCTTCCCCCAGGCTAGCGAGCAGAGGAGATTTCTCCTAGTCATGATTGACTACTTCACAAAGTGGCTGGAGGTCAAGGCATTGGCTAAGGTCACCTCCCAGGTAATCCGCAACTTCGTATGGGGGGAGGTCATTTGTCGACATGGGCTTCCGCAGGCCATAGTCACGGATAATGGACCGCAGTTCGCAAGCGAGGAATTCATCAGCTTCTGTGGCCAGCTGGGGATAGACCTTAGGTTTGCGTCCGTCCACCATCCCAGGAGCAACGGGCAGGTAGAGGCAGCGAACAAGGTCATCGTGAACTTGCTCAAGAAGAAGGTGGAAAATCTCAAAGGCAATTGGGTGGAACAGCTCCCCTCGGTCCTATGGGCTTTAAGAACCACCCCCAACACCGCCACGGGAGAGACCCCTTTCAGGCTCTCTCACGGCTGCGAGGCGGTCATCCTCATAGAGTTCGAGATTACAACACCACGGGTCACGGTCGCCGCAAATGGAGAGGAAGATTGGAGAGCCGAGAACGAGGAGGAGTTGCGGCTCTCCCTCGACCTCATCGAAGAAGCTCGGGATCGAGCAGCCATCCATCAAGAAGAGGTCAAGCGGCGGATGGCCAAGTATTTTGACAGGCACGTCAGGATCAAGCAGTTCGAGAAGGGAGATCTGGTACTCAAGAAGGTCGACGCGGCTGGGAGATCCGCCGCGGTGGGAAAGCTTAACCCCAACTGGGAAGGCCCCTATGTCGTGGAAGAAGCACTAAAGTCTGGGGGGTATCGTCTTCAGGACATGGAAGGCCAGCTCCTCAGCCACACATGGAGTGGCGACGACCTTAAACGCTTTTATCCTTAGTACCATGTAATAAATGATGTTTTTTGAATGCAAGCATTTGGTCTAAACTATGTGTAGGAAAATGATGCTACAGCTCGCAGGAGAGACCCTGGATGTTCCAGAGGTTGGCTCCGAGCAGACCCGCTGTCCAGGCTCTCATCTAGCTGGCAGGTCCGAAGGCTCACTCGGTGGCAGGTTCTATGTTCCAGAGGTTGGCCCCGAGCAGACCCGCTGTCCAGGCTCTCATCTAGCTGGCAGGTCCGAAGGCTCACTCGGTGGCAGGTTCTATGTTCCAGAGGTTGGCCCCGAGCAGACCCGCTGTCCAGGCTCTCATCTAGCTGGCAGGTCTGAAGGCTCACTCGGTGGCAGGTTCTATGTTCCAGAGGTTGGCCCCGAGCAGACCCGCTGTCCAGGATCTCATCTAGCTGGCAGGTCCGAAGGCTCACTCGGTGGCAGGTTCTATGTTCCAGAGGTTGGCCCCGAGCAGACCCGCTGTCCAGGCTCTCATCTAGCTGGCAGGTCCGAAGGCTCACTCGGTGGCAGGTTCTATGTTCCAGAGGTTGGCCCCGAGCAGACCCGCTGTCCAGGCTCTCATCTAGCTGGCAGGTCCGAAGGCTCACTCGGTGGCAGGTTCTATGTTCCAGAGGTTGGCCCCATGCAGACCCGCTGTCCAGGCTCTCATCTAGCTGGCAGGTCCGATCGGTGGCAGGTTCTATGTTCCAGAGGTTGGCCCCGAGCAGACCCGCTGTCCAGGCTCTCATCTGGCTGGCAGGTCCGAAGGCTCACTCGGTGGCAGGTTCTATGTTCCAGAGGTTGGCCCCGAGCAGACCCGCTGTCCAGGCTCTCATCTAGCTGGCAGGTCCGAAGGCTCACTCGGTGGCAGGTTCTATGTTCCAGAGGTTGGCCCCGAGCAGACCCGCTGTCCAGGCTCTCATCTAGCTGGCAGGTCCGAAGGCTCACTCGGTGGCAGGTTCTATGTTCCAGAGGTTGGCCCCGAGCAGACCCGCTGTCCAGGCTCTCATCTAGCTGGCAGGTCCGAAGGCTCACTCGGTGGCAGGTTCTATGTTCCAGAGGTTGGCCCCGAGCAGACCCGCTGTCCAGGCTCTCATCTAGCTGGCAGGTCCGAAGGCTCACTCGGTGGCAGGTTCTATGTTCCAGAGGTTGGCCCCGAGCAGACCCGCTGTCCAGGCTCTCATCTAGCTGGCAGGTCCGAAGGCTCACTCGGTGGCAGGTTCTATGTTCCAGAGGTTGGCCCCGAGCAGACCCGCTGTCCAGGCTCTCATCTAGCTGGCAGGTCCGAAGGCTCACTCGGTGGCAGGTTCTATGTTCCAGAGGTTGGCCCCGAGCAGACCCGCTGTCCAGGCTCTCATCTAGCTGGCAGGTCCGAAGGCTCACTCGGTGGCAGGTTCTATGTTCCAGAGGTTGGCCCCGAGCAGACCCGCTGTCCAGGCTCTCATCTAGCTGGCAGGTCCGAAGGCTCACTCGGTGGCAGGTTCTATGTTCCAGAGGTTGGCCCCGAGCAGACCCGCTGTCCAGGCTCTCATCTAGCTGGCAGGTCCGAAGGCTCACTCGGTGGCAGGTTCTATGTTCCAGAGGTTGGCCCCGAGCAGACCCGCTGTCCAGGCTCTCATCTAGCTGGCAGGTCCGAAGGCTCACTCGGTGGCAGGTTCTATGTTCCAGAGGTTGGCCCCGAGCAGACCCGCTGTCCAGGCTCTCATCTAGCTGGCAGGTCCGAAGGCTCACTCGGTGGCAGGTTCTGTGTTCCAGAGGTTGGCCCCGAGCAGACCCGCTGTCCAGGCTCTCATCTAGCTGGCAGGTCCGAAGGCTCACTCGGTGGCAGGTTCTATGTTCCAGAGGTTGGCCCCGAGCAGACCCGTTGTCCAGGCTCTCATCTAGCTGGCAGGTCCGAAGGCTCACTCGGTGGCAGGTTCTATGTTCCAGAGGTTGGCCCCGAGCAGACCCGCTGTCCAGGCTCTCATCTAGCTGGCAGGTCCGAAGGCTCACTCGGTGGCAGGTTCTATGTTCCAGAGGTTGGCCCCGAGCAGACCCGCTGTCCAGGCTCTCATCTATAGCTGGCAGGTCCGAAGGCTCACTCGGTGGCAGGTTCTATGTTCCAGAGGTTGGCCCCGAGTAGACCCGCTGTCCAGGCTCTCATCTAGCTGGCAGGTCCGAAGGCTCACTCGGTGGCAGGTTCTATGTTCCAAAGGTTGGCCCCGAGCAGACCCGCTGTCCAGGCTCTCATCTAGCTGACAGGTCCGAAGGCTCACTCGGTGGCAGGTTCCAAGGTGATGAGAAAATGGCCCCGAGCAGACCCGCTGCCCGGGCTCTCATCCAGCTGGCAGGTTGGAGGGTCCACTTGGTAGCAGGATCCAAATTCTCTAAGGTGGATCCAGGAGCATTCGCAGGGACCACCCAAGCGAATGATAATCTTACCTCTCTTCCTGACTGCCCGGACGAAATCCCAGTCCGAGCGAATGGTAATGGTACGCGAGTGTTTCGGGTAGCGGGAAGTCGAAGAGGGGCAACACACCTAAGTCATCTCCGAACACTCGCTGGGTAGCCGGGACGGTTACTCTACGACCTAACGTCCTGGTGAGCCTATCGAGACGTTGCAGCGAATGATAATAAAGTTTGAAATAGCATAAAAACTGAGATTACGCAGAAATTGAGATAGCACAAAAATTGTAATCCATAAATATATCTTTCAGGGGCATTCGCCCAATTCGTGGTTACACCGGAAAAAGAAAAGGTAAATACAACAAAAAGAGGAAAATACAGAGGGCCCCCCCTCAAGGGTCACCAGACTCCTCCGAAGAACCTTCGCTCTCATCCTGGACGGGGGCATCTTCTCGCGGCGCGACGCTGTCGTCCTCCGGGAAAGGGATCGGAATGTAAAGCTCCGGAACTACTTGGCGAGTGGTGAGGCATTCGGCCTCCGGCTTCAAATACCCAGCCCGCCGCAGCACCTGCAACGCGTGCTTGACGGCGCGTTGCGCATTCTCCTGAAGCAGTTGCTCCAGCTCATGATGGGGGTAAAAGTGCCCCCCATCACCCGGGGCGAGTGATGTCATTCCGGCTTCTCGCAGCAGCTGGGTCTCGGCTTTGGCGAGACAGACTTCCTCCTCGAGGTCGATCACCCGCGCTCGGAGCATCCCAGCACTTGTTGCATCCTGGAAAAATAAAATGATCATGATGAGAGGAAGATGGGACAGTCAGTAATAACCATTCGCAGGAGTAAAAGTAAATGTACCTCTACAACCGGGCGGTTGGCGAGAAGAGCTTCCGCGGTTTTCAGTCTTTCCCTGAGATCACTCACCTCCTGGGAAAGAAGAGCCCTGGTCTCCTCGACCTTGGCCAGGTTCCGCGAGACCTCAAGGCTCCGGCGAGAAGACATATGCGAGAGCTCGAGAGCGCGCAGCATAGCCCGGGCGGCTTCGTGGGCGAGAACTTGAGTCTTCTCCAAATCGAAGACCTCGGCGTCCTCCCGGCCATAAAGGGCATACGCCAGGGCATAGGCCTCGCCGCTAGCAGTATTGGTCTCCACCCAAGATGGATGGAGAGTGGATAGCGAAACCCTGTTCGCGTTCCTATCCCACTTCAGCAAAGGAGCCCCGGAGGGATCCACGTACCTCTCGCCGTTCGCGAAGTTGCGATGGTCCCGGGGCAACGGAGGCGGCGGCAGCGCCGATTTCTCCGGAGGAGCATTCGCACCAGGCGCGTCGGTCCCCAGGGTTGAGGGTGGAGCACTCGCCCTAGAGGATTCGCCCAGAACCCCCTTGCCCTTCGCCGCGGGTGGACGGGGCGACTTCGAGGGAGGAGGGGAAGAAGCCTTCACCGACTTTCGCTTCCGGCCACTAGGCTTGGAGGAGGAAGGTCCCTCCCGGCAGGCATCCGCGGCAGCTTGCGCGAGAGGTAGGCAAAACCCAGGAGGACGCGGCGGATGAACGGGAAGATTACGCACACCTGCATGATATTGCGAGTGGTTTAGGCGAATGGTGTAAGAATCACAACCAAAATGAATTCGAAAGTCTTGGAACCTTACCCTCGCCCTGCGGAATGAACGGGAGCGTGTCGACGTTTCGCCGGAGATAGACAAGGTCCATCCCGTACTGCAGAATGTATTGATGGAGTTTTGCCTCATGCCCCCCTAGGGTCGGGGGGCGGAAGGTTGACTCCTCCTCCTGCACCGGGGCGAGAAGGGTGTTACCTAGGCTCCCGCTGACGAAGATGAAGCGGCGAACCCATTCGTGGTTCTTGTTCGGGAGCCCGTAGTGTTTGAGAGGGCTCAGACCCGAGAAGAAGGAGATGCCGCCGGTGTAGCGGAAGGTGTAGAGTTTGCGGAAGACGGGCAGCGAGAACTCGATCCCTTCTTCTCGCAAATAGCTCGCGTACCCGACCAGCATGGCTATGGAGTTGGGGTTGAGCTGGGCGGGCACGACCCCATAGTACCTGAAAGTCTGGCGCAACTCCGGCCAGATGGGGAGGCGAAAGCCCACCTCGAAGTGCTCTAGCGGGATCGCGAGAGCACAAGGCGAGATGGAGTTCAGGCGCTCTTCAGGCCTGGGCTTTCGCCCCTCGAACCCCCCAGGGACGTAGTCAGCAACTACCGTCAAGTAGGCCTCTTCGGAGAGGTCGCAGGAATCAAATACGTGATTGACGAATGCGCTGGCACACTTGCCCCTTCCTTCGGCATCGACGCCCATCTCGCGAATGAGGGAAAAGAAAGGAGCAGCAAAGAAGGGAGAGGTGCGAGTGCTAGAAGCAAGGAAAGAGAGGGAGCGGATGGTGATGTATTTATTACGGTAGTTGAAGGGCCTATTTATAGAGGCATTAAACGGCGTTTGGGCTTTCGAGGCAACGGGGGGTGCGGATAGCAATCTGCGGCAGCTCGGCGCCTCGAAACCCGGTCCAAATCTCTCTCGCCCATTAATGGCGAGTGACCTATAACTATTCGCTCAACGGCTTTGCGAAAAGGGTTAGGAAAGCATTCGCAAAGCATATCATTCGGCAATACCTAGGCAGGTTATGAAGGAAGCGAAAATGGTCAGGTAAGCATTCGCAAAGCATATCATTCGGCGACAATCAGATAGGCTGAGGAAAGTAAATAGCGATAAATAGAGCATTCTCAGAATCATAATATACAAAGTTATTACAGACAAATATTAATGTTCGACACTCGCGGCGAGGCGGGCAGGAAAAGAAAGAGATTATGGCATCTGGGTCAGTACTCCACCCAAACCCATCGACCTCGCTTTCGCGACCCGACTTCTGGGGGCATTCGCTGACGATAGTATGTCATCATGTTGGTGATCTCGTGGGAAGCCAGTTGGAGCTGGTCCCGGGCTCTCGCCGCGTGCCTTTCAGGCGACAGCTCCCCACCTTCGCCCCCCAGTCGCTCCACTATCGCGAGAAGCCGCGAGTAGTCCCTCCGGAGTTCCTTCAGCTCGCGCTTGATCTCCAGCTTCTCCTCATCCACCTGGCCGGCAGCATTTCGCTGGAGGTGGATAAGCTTCCCAAAGATCTCCGTGATTCGCTCCTTCAGGGTCACGTGGTCAGATGAGTCACCCAAGAAGTCAGCGAGATCACCTGGGGAGGGAAGGGGCGAGAGCACCCCGTCTTCCCCCTCATAGTAGGACTCAGGGGGGGAGACCTCCCGATACCCTATGAGATTACAAAAGGATCAGTACGATGAAGTTAGCGAATGCAGCAAGGGCAAGATAGAGGCCTGACCTGGGGCGGGTACCCTGTGGCCTGAGGGGCGAGAAATATGGGGGTGTACCCCGGGCAACCCGGCGAAAGGGGGGAAAACCTTCCCTTTTCCGGGGCGGAAAGGCGGTGGAGGAGGAGCCTGATCATCCGCCGGGGGATTCGCGTTATCTTCAGCACGGAGGTGCTGACCCGGCTCCCGCTCGGGGTAGACCCTCGGTTCATTCGCTGTAACAGAAGGGTTCCGCTGGGTTGGGGAAGGTGGAAGAATAGTGTCCCGTGGCGGGACGACAGGGTTGAGGGCTGCGAAAAGTTGAGGGTCAGAAACAAGCCGTCTCAAAGGTAAATCGGAAGGGTTCCAAAACTTACTGGACTGAAGTACGGTCTCGCCCGGAGGAGGGGGAGGAGCCAGGTCCGGGTTAGGGGGAGGAGCCAGGTCCAGATCTGGAGGAGGCCCCTCAGACTCGGGGGGTGGCGCCGCGACATTACTCAAGACGACCACGTGGTCGTCCTCTGGCACCAAGGTCCCCTGCGAGTGGTCAAAGCAATTTTGGAATAAGGGTCCGAACTAAAAGGTAAGGCGGGAGGAATTCCCATACCTGGGTCCCGAGGTCAACAGGAGTACGCGCCGGAGATTCAACCACGGTCTCGCCTTTTTGACGATTCAGCCGAATCGTCTTGGCTCGCCGCGAGACGTAGGGGGCGCTCGGGTCTCGCTTAGATGTCAGCCAGGGAGCGAATCTGGCAATTTTCGGGGCGGTTGCAACCTGGGCCGCGGCCAGGCGCTCGATCATCTCTTGCGAGAGGGGTTTCGCGGAAGGCTTATGAGAAGACATTGGAAGTGGCAAAAGGTCAAGAGAGAGAAGAAATCTTGAGCCGAAATGTGGAAGTGGTCCAGAAAAGCCTGGCACGGGATGTATATATATAGGATAACGGTGGGACCCACAGAATCTTGCGGGTCCAATCAACAAGCACTCACCAAATAAAGGGTTGGACTGTTCTTTCCGAGTGGAAGAGCCACTCGCAAAGAGCGGGGATTGTGTACAACCCGTATTTGGCGAGTGGGTCCCTCGAGTCAGTTGATGGGACAGGGGTCAGCCAGACCATTCGCCCATACCGAGACAGGGAAAAGGATCCCCAGATTAGTGGGGGTAGGCTGCAGGCGAGAGGGAGCCCGGCGAGTGGTGCCTCCACGGACCATTCGCTCAGGGGCTTGAGCATTCGCCCAGTCAAGCGGGAACTCGGCGAGTGGTTTCCTCGCGGACCACTCGCCCAGAAGGCTTTGAGGAGGAAATGACCATGATATCCCTGGTGGGCTGCAAATAGCCCTTCGGAACAGCGGAGTTAGGCTATCGGCAGACCAATTTGGGGTGCGGTTAGTAAAATTAAAAGGCGGATTCATGCTATTTGCAGACCAGCCTGGGAAAACTATAAATAGACCCTTAAGGGCACCTTGGAGGAGATCCGATTTTAGAGAATCCTCTCCTCTAGGCTAGTTTTGGTTGGCAGCCAGTGCCCTCCAAGGTGCCCGGTTGAGCTTTGGCTTGGGAGGGAAAGCTCTCTAAGATCTTCCGGGTGTGTGGCGGGACCTCCTCGCTTCAGCCTTGGGTCTATTCCGTTTCCAGCATCCACCGTCAGGAGAGTCTAGTGAGGGAGAAATAAGCATCGGCTACACCCCCAGTGGGTCCGAACTCAAGAGACCAGTTGCTGGTTTCAACAAGAGTCGTGGATGCATTCTGAACGAGATAAAGATGTTACAAGTCCTGGAGGGAGACAGTCTGGCTTAGGCGGCGATTACTCCGACGATTGGACCTCCGTTGCCCCTTCCCAAGCTGCTTGCCCTTGAGCTGTCTTACGAAAGACCACGAGGTGCCCCAACTGGACGAGGCGTTCTATTTCGTCCTTCAAACATAGGCACTGCCTCGTATGGTGCCCCTGACACCTATGAAAATCACAAAACTTGGATTGATCCCCCGTGTTGTGAGGGGGCGGCCTTGGCCACTTAATGATCTTGCTGTTGTAGATCACAAATAGGATATGCTTGCGGGATACATTCAATGGGGTGTAGATTCGAGTTTTCTAGTTCATCACCCCTTGAGGACTGCCCGGTTGGCTCTGGTCAGGGCAGACGGCCTCTCCGAGCGATTGTTGTCTTTTCTATTCCGGCCCACGATTTCAAGTTGTCGTTGATGTGTTGATGTTGGGATATCAGCTTCCGCTATCGGTGCTGGGTCCATGCGGCTCTTATCTGGGTGAGGTTTCCTGCGATCCAGGTTTTGTGACGGCCCATGGCCGATCCAAGGAACCTGGGCTTTTGCTGCGCTGAGGTAGTGAACCGAGTTTTGGATGATTTTCCCTTTGCTTGTCATACGTCTTGCCATGGAGGTGTCATGTTGCAGTGTATCAAGTAGGATGCTTCCAAATATCACGTCATACGGTGAATCAGCTTATGTGATGATGAACTGGGCGTTGTATTCGACTGGTTCCAGAAGTTCCCCTACGTGGACAGGGAGGATGATGTCTCCTATAGTTGGTATCGTTGTTTCGTCCGGAAGCTCCACATGGCTAGCCCTGAGCTTGAGGTTCTCGCCAAGGAGCTTGAGACGTATCACAGTTGTCATGAATAAGATATTGAATGTGATGTGGTGACTTATCAACGCCCTTCTTAATTCAAATGTTGGATTCAAAATGCTCGCTTGCAGGGCGAAATCCAACCCTCCACGGAGATCCTTTTCATGTGATTCTACGTCGACGTCTCCTTGGAGCTCGTCATGCTCCATCTGCGCTGCATGGGGAGGTCTGCCTAACCCGAGCTCCCTCCCTATCTCTGCCACTTCTCTGATTCTCTGCGTACGGGCTTCGTGCCATCCCGTGAATAGTTGGGATAACTCGACGAAGTTGTGAATGATTCCCCCAGGCAGGGACTGTTACCAGTTGAGAGCGTCGCCGCGAAGTGTCATTGGGAAGATCTTGCAACAAATTTGATCTGGAAGCCCGAGTGTTTCCATTGCAGCCAGGAAGTAGTTGACTTGCTCATATGGATCCTCTGCTCCGTGGAACTTCTTACAGTGCGGGAGCTTGAGCCAGGAGGGAACTGGATATGCCAGGACCCATACTGACAAGGGATATTGCCTTAGCTGAGGTATGTCGTCGCTTGGAACTTGCCCCATCGCCGGAGATGCTTGCTTGCCTGCTGCGCCGAGCCACTGGAGTAGGATGGGTGACGTGACGGGCGCTCCCTTTCTTGAGTTTGCGGGGAAGGTGGAACTGCCCTTGTCCGAAATTGTCTGGCGATTTTCCATTACTGTCAGTCTCTAAAGGGATCGCTTTTAGAGCTAATCGGGAACTTCTTGTTCCCACAGACGGCGCCAAACTGTTGCGGGTCGTTCAACGCTCTCCTTGTAAGACCCCATTTTTTTTCTTTCAAAACTGGGTCTTATGCCCAGAATCGCCGCTTTGCGGTGACACCATCACTCGGGAAGGTCGCCACCACAAAGCGCTGATCCTGCCGGCCATATAGATCACAGAAGAAGAAAAGTATAAACGAACAAATGGAGGTTCAAGTCCACAATCACATGCTATATATAATAAATGTCCACATGATATAACTTAAATAATAAAGGTTACAATAATAAAGGGATCATGCCCTGTACATCAATTCCTCACTACATTTTCTATCGCGGAAGCATAAAATACTAAAGCTAAACGATGCTCACGGATCCTGCCAAGGGTGCTCCCGTGCTAGATTGCCCGGTCTCCATCTGCACCGGCCTCTGGTGCTGCAGCATCTCCTCGGTCCCCTAAAATGATAAGGTCCACCGACCGTTAGTCAAAAGACTAAGCCAATCCCCCACCCCTCCCCCGGTGACTCCTAGGCACTGTGCGGGAGGAATGAAGCAGAGGACAACAAGGGGTGTAAACAATAACAGGTGACGGGGGGTATGATCTACAGAGAATGTCTACCACTACGCAATATATATCATAACGAAAGCAGTAAGTAAAGTAAAATACGAACAGGTAAAGTAAACATGTAGAGCAAACATATAAAGGTAAGTAAGGAAAAGTAACCATTGATTTATAGGAATGTCCACACAAACCTATAGACCAAGGGGTCGTTTAGCAGGGCCTATCGTATAAAAAGTCTCATAACCAATTTATACGATATGAGTAGGGGTTGAAATGCAATGTTTATGCCATGACATGCAGAGTTATGCAGTTTATACTATGTTCAAACAAGTGCAACTCACACACTTCGACTCTATGCGCACAGACCTTTAGTTTCCCCTTTTTGGAGCTAGCAAGACTCCCAGGATACTCCTGTAGTGGCAAACGGAAGCGGTGGGTTGGGCCTCGCCCACCTCTAGGTTGGTATTCACACTACCTAACCTAGACCTATCGTACGCCTCAACGCAAAACAGCGGAGCATCTTCGTACTTTTACTGGTTGGACCACCAGACTTTTATGGCTAAGTGCAAATTCCACACTTGCCGAGTCAACGTATTGACGTCGGTGTGAACGACCATCCAATACCGAAGACTCACCACCTTTATGCACATGCAAACATGTTTACCATCTATCTCCGAGCCATAAGCTCCCCGGGCTAACCTGTCCGGCACAACAAACACGTTTGAGTCACAACTCACCAGACTAATAAGTCTATTGCTACAACCACCGAGCCTACTGCTCGTAAAACCAAACCGACTAAAGCACGCATAACAACGGGGTGTGGGTGAGTGTATTATTAAGTTAATCTTTTACAACAACTTATTCCTACAATTTAGGGTTAATCTTGGACTTCCCGAGGTTTATCCTGTAAGGGGCTCGCTACGGTACTAGGAACTATAATGGGATGACACCCCAAAGCTCCCTTTCCAAGGAATTTAATGTTATTAGTGACTACCCATAAGTATACTCTTCTTATCATTTCACTTGAATTATCCCTAAGCATTTTATGACCCGCTAAGGAAAAGACGATCTTTCGTCAATCCCGAGCACAACTTTACCCTTAACTCACCAAGCACACTCTCATCACCTAACCTCATTTTTGGTGACATTCAATCTCTTCAACTAAGCTAGGTACACCAACTACCTTCCATTCCAACCTACTGGTCTTCAAACTAATCAATTTTACAGTTTTACTATACGCAGACCAAATAAGTTCTATGGTGCATAAGAGGAGGTACTCCAAATATTCATCCAACTGACTCAAGATTATTACTAGGAGTCTATCATGATATTCTAAGACTAAATCCAGATGATCATATTTTTTCTTAATTATTTGGCATTTATTATAATTTCTCCAATATTTGCCCAAGTATGAATATGAACATGAAGTGTAAGGTATTCTTATGATATGCCTCTCATAAAATTAAGATAAATCTATCATGCCCAAATAACAGTAAATACAAGTGTCATAATTTTACAATTAGGAATTGTCCTCTAATTATAATATTGAATATTTATCCAAAATTATAAATCAAAGAAGGAACCACCAAAAATATTTGTCCAAAAATTATGAGAAAATTACCAGACATTTATATTGATCAGAAAAGTTCTCAGGCCAAATTTTAGAATTTATAAAGGCAAATTAACCACATAAATAAATATTCCAAAGAAACCCTGTCTAGGGAAAATTGTGAAGGAACCTACTGTTATTTAACTCCAAGAATTATGAAAGAAATACTAGATCTCCAATATATTTATAAAGGCTTGCTAACTGAGTTTCACAATATATGGAAATCATTTTCTCACCTAAATAAATATTCCAAATAAATCCTAATATGAGCATGTTGTGAAGTAGCCTACTGATAACAATCTTCAAAAATTATGTAAAAATTTACAAAGCTTCCTAGTGCTTTGAAATGTCCTATCACCAAGTTGTATATTTTTACAGAGAGTTTTGGACCCTTAATTATATTTCTTAAGATTAAGGTAAAATAAGTGTCTTGTAAATGAAGCGCTAGCTAAATCACCTAATTAATTACACAAAAATTACCATAGGTCCATCATATGAATATAAAGGCACTACCAAGGTTTTATCACCATCCAAGGCCATTTGAATATGTAAGTCTCTCTAATAATGAAAAGCCCTAAAGGGGTTATAACCTAATTTAGGGGAAATAAATACTCATAAAATTCTCTCAAAATTCCCTAGGGCATTATTACACCCCATGAACATATCTTCCAAGTCCCATGACCATTCTAGGACTTTTGACCACATGACCTTCACAAGATTCTATGTGTACCCCTAGGGATAAAGCTAGGGTCATAGGGCATATCCACCTCCACACCACCCAAAATCACTCATGGGGGTGTTTTAGGAGATCCTAAACTAGGGGCCAAGGTTTTAACTCATGGTGATGAGTTTTGACCACCATACCCCAAGATAAACACCATGCCCTAATTTGACCCAACTTGGGTTAACCAATTTCCAAACTAAATCAGTCCCAGTTGGGCTGAAATTTTTACCAAGGTCAGATAATATCCCTAAGGAGCATCCACCAAAATTTGGAGGGAATTGGGGGTCATTAGACCCATTAATTAATTAACATTTGAATTATGAAATTATTACAAAAACCTTAGAAAAATGTTCTCCTAAAATTCCCATCTTTTGATATGATGAGGGAGTTGATATAAGTAGCCTAGGTTTCAATTTTCATGCTCATAGCACTTCTCTATTAAGAGATTCAAGGAAAGGTGACTGCCCTACCCTAGGGATCAGTCCTAGCAAAAAGGCTCTACAGGGAGCTACAGTGCCCCTATTGGGCTGAAACAAATTTTCCCTTGATCTACACACCAAGGGCTACAAAGTTCATGTTGGGCACTTTTTCATCAGAGGTGGTCCAGTATTTTTAGTAATTAAAACAAAACACTGCTAAATATGTGACAGAAAATGATATAAACATTTAATCATATGAATTATTCAGCACGAATCTTAGCGCGGTTTGGACGGCATCTGCTCATCGTCTTCCTTCAGCCAAGGGCTGATATTTAACCGTCCTGGGCCTTCTTCCCCCTCACTTTCCCGGCCACCTGAGCGCCGCCCCGGCCGACCAATGCCACCACCACCTTCGTGGAGGTGGTGGCCGGCGATTAGAGGTGGTTGGTCGACCGGAGGTGGCCGGAGTGAGGGGATTTTGCGGGGGAAAGAGGGCTCGAAACAAGCCCTCTCGGAAGCGTGATCCGAGCCCAATTGAGCTCGGATCAAGCCCCGAAATATCAGAAGATCTAGCACTAGAGGAGAGGAAGCGGATCAGACATGTGGGGGGGCTTGGTGGCGCGTATTCCGGCGAGTCGCCATGGACGGAGGTGGAGCTTTCGGCGCCATGTCAATCCTAGCTTCTAGTGCTCAATTTCTTCGGGGAAGAGGGGGGTTTCACTCCTTTCCGACCACTGAAGATGTTAAAGGGGTCAATTGAGGCTATAGGGGAGGAGTTACTCGAATTGCCATTAATGGCCATGAATGGAGATTTTGATTATACTTGGGGGGGGGGGGGATGAATTGGTCATCAATTAGGTCGGGAAGAAGCTGGAAACTTCTCCTCTCCCCAAGGGGAGATGAAAGGAGCCATCAATTGCTCAGATTGGGGGTTTCTTCTTCCTCCCCAATAACTCCCCTCTCTTTCTCTCTCTTCCATATTGGGCTCTCTCTCTCCTGGCCTACTCTCTTCAAATTGGATGGCCAACTTAGCAGCATTCAATCCCCATGAGGTGGTGGACCACATCAATTGGGTCTAGCTCAAGTGGATTGGGCTCAATTTGGGTAAAGTAGGTCATTTTGACCTAAACTTAGGCTAAGGTTGACTTTGGTCAAATTGACCACTTGGGTTGACCATAATGGGTGGATAGTGACCCTTTGGACTCCCTTAAGGGTTAGAAAGGTCTAGGTAGTGTCAATTTGGCAAGGTGAGGGTGAATTTCCCCTTTATCGGGCACTTTGACCAAAATTAGGGTTAGAGTTGACTTTGGTAAAATTGGTCAAATTGGAGGTCCCAAGATGGGGCTTTTTCCATTAGGTCCCTAGTGTCCCTATAAGGGTAGGGGCAGGGTCAATTTGGCATGGTGGGGGCTAATTGGCCCTAATTGAGTTAGTTTAACCAATTTAGGGTTATGGTTGACTTTGGTCAATTTGGCCTCTTTTGTTGACCCCAATGGGTCCCTGGTGCTCCAAGGAGGCCCCTAGTGGGTTAGGGATACTATGGTGGGGTCAAGGTTCAAGGTGAGGCCCTAAAGTCCAACCCTAGGCTAGGTATCTGAAAACTACTATTTGCATACCACTTGTGTTTTCCTTTTCTCACCCAAACTCACATGGTCTTGAGCTCTTCTTATGGTTTTGTCATGACCTAGTCATGACAAAACCAACTTGGGGGTCTAGTTGTTTGGGGGATGTTACACTCTTAGACCGGTCGAGCTGAACCGTCTTAGCTCGGGAGTGAGCCGAACGCGCAAACAGTCAAAAGTGAGAACCAACAGTAGACAACGAGATTTTTACGTGGAAAACCCGAAAAGGGAAAAAACCACGAGGCCTGGCCCAATTTTGAACGATTCACTAGTTTTGTGTGTTACAAAGAGTATTATTTTTTGAGGGTGAGAGGTCACTGCTCATTACAAATATTTAGCTAAGTCCTCGGGAGTTGAGCGTGGTGAAGCGTGCTCAGAGATAGCCTTGAGCGGAGCGGCCTTGAGTGGGGCACTGCAGAGCGTCCTGGCGGGAAGCGATGTGGAGCGGCCTGGAGCGGAGCGCTGTGGAGCGGCCTGGAGCGGAGCGCTACGGAGCGGCCTGGAGTGGAGCGGCCTGGAGCGGAGCGGCCTGGAGCGGAGCGCTGCGGAGCGGCCTGGAGCGGAGCGCTGCGGAGCGGCCTGGAGCGGAGCGTCGATGGGATCCACACTAGAGAGTTTGGAGCCCAACAGGGATCCTCCCAAAGTCCTTGAAGGAGAGCTGGAATGCTGATGGAAATCCTCAAGTGGGAGCTTGAAGGTTGATGAGGATCTTCAAAGAGTCCTCGCCGGAAAACTCAAGAGCTCCTTCTTCTCTCGATGCCAAAAAGTCCGCTCAAATGGAGGCCTGACCCTCCTTTTATAGTTTTTAGGAGGGCGTTCTGGTAACTGCGTCATGCTAATTTTTTGATTCGGGGCACGCGGATTGTCAACTTTGTGATTATGATGAGTTTGCCCCTCAGTCACGCTGGGCGGCTCGGGCAGCCTCTCCGGTGGTGGTGGTGGTGTCCGGCGATCGCCACCGACGATGGGTGATAGCAGCGCGCTCTGTGGAACAAGCATAAGTGAGAGCGCTTCTTGCGGACCATAAGAGAGCGAGAGCGCTTCTCGTGGAGCAGGAGCGAGGAGAAGCACGAGAGCACCTCCCGCGGAGCAGGAACGAGCGGAAGCACGAGAGCGCCTCCCGCGGAGCAGGAGCGAGCGGAAGCACAAGAGCGCCTCCCGCGGAGCAGGTGCGAGTGGAAGTACTCTTGCGGAGTAGGCGAGAACGGAAGCCCTCTCTGCGGAGCGAGAGCACTTCCTGCGGAGCAGGAGTGAGTGGGAGCGCAGGAGCGCCTCCCGCGGAGCAGGAGCGAGCGGGAGCGCCTACCGCGGAGCAGGAGTGAGCAGAAGCACTCTTACGGAGCAGGCGAGAACGGAAGCCCTCTCTACTGAGTGAGAACACTTCCTGCGGAGTAGGAGTGAGCGGGAGCACAGGAGCGCCTCCCGCGGAGCAGGAGCGAGCGGGAGCGCCTCCCGCAGAGCAGGAGCGAGCGGGAGCGCCTCCCGCGGAGCAGGAGCGAGCGGGAGCGCCTCCCGCGGAGCAGGAGTGAGCAGAAGCACTCTTACGAAGAAGGCGAGAGCGGAAGCGCTCTCTGCGGAGCGGGAGAGAGCAGAGACACTCTTACGGAGCAGACGAGAGCGGAAGCACTTTCTGTGGAGCGGGAGCGCTTTTTGCGGAGCGGGAGCGCGAGAGTGCCTCCCACGGAGCAGGAGAGAGCAGAAGCACTCTTACGGAGCAGGCGAGAGCGGGAGCGCTCTCTGCGGAGCGGGAGCGAGCGGGAGCGCCTCCCGCGGAGCAGGAGCGAGCCGGAAGCACTCTTGCGGAGCAAGCGGGAGCGGAAGCGACAACTCGAGGTTGCTTAGCTGCAGGGCTTACACCGGGCATCAGAGCTAGAGCCGCTTTACGGGTCCGGGCGAGGCTGCGATGAGAAAACATTTGGTCTGAATATACCCGAACCCTTTTAGGGGAACCCCATCAAAGTTTATGAGAAGCATTTGGAAATTTGGTGAAATTTTTGGGCGTAGCAAATGCTAAACTAATATTGTCATATTTGTAATTTTTGGCACTCATTTTTGAAGCATGTGTCTTTGCTCTTATTTGACTCAAGAAATTGTTAAGTGGGCATTTTTGCAGATAAAGACTTTCAAAATTATTATTTGTCATTTTTCTAACCTCTGGTGTTGGTTGCAAACACCAAAAGGACCCACATGGCAGCCATTGGGTTGTGATAGGTTGGGAGCACAAGAGGCTGTTGTTCGACTAAAAAATTATCATAATATCACTGTACAAATTTGAACTAAGATACATGCCATAATAATTTCCGCCGGCTTACTTCGTTCAATTTATGTTTTTTATTTCCAATTTATGACTCCTTCAACATTTTTTTAAGAAATCTTCTGGAGTAAATTTTGACTCGACTCTTTAATGGAATATATTAATTTAACTTGCTTATAAATCAAATTTCAAAAAATTGCTACAATATACATCCGGTAAATTAATTTAATCTAATACAATCGAACTTAAAGGTTAAAGTATAGCGATCATGTCATTAAAAACACCAAATATCTACACTAATCCGGACAAAATGCTATTTTAAAAAAAATGTATGACGTTTTAATATACTATAACATTGATGTTATAAAAGGAGGCCAGTTATAAAAAAAACAGATTTTTAACTTTTTAATGGATAAAGAAAGGAGGGGACTGATTTCTTGTATTTAGTATATTTGAGGGACAGAAATCTTACAAAAAAAATAATTCAAGAATTGAAATAAAAAAAATTACAAAGTATAGGGACGAAAATAGGATTTTTGCTTATATATATACATATATATATATGCATATGTACATATATATACATATATACATATTTATATATATATATATATAGTAGTAGGGTCACTGAAATATATATATATATATATATAATATTATAAAGGAAATATAAACGCATAGCTTCGAAATTAGAATAGTTGTCTGATTACGGGTTCATAATTTTTGCTGTTGTCCGATCGAGCTCAATCAAACTGCACTCTCTCTCCATATTTTACTAGGTCTCCTAAACCTACTACTAGGGTGTCCTAAACCTACAGTAGTAGGGTGCCATAAACCTATATTTTCCGTATGAATCCTACCTACAATGGGAAATTACCATTTCACCCGACTGATTTTAAAAAAATCTGACCAGGTGAAACCCGATCTGTATATAAAATAGGCACGCGGGGTCTGCATATATCGCCAGCCAGACTGCTTACAGGTCAGCCGACTCTACATTGCTCTCCCCATCTCAAATTTCAAATAAGCTCTCATATCATGTTACTTAAACAAGAAAAAAATTCTATTCTCACGATGTGGGACAAAAGGCCAAGCATATCAGTTTTGCGCTTGCAGTTATTCGCAGACCAACATTTCTATTCTTTTTTTTCTTATTTTTTGAGCCATAAATGCATCTTATTTGAAAAAGTAATTAACAAGAAAGTTGGAGCCGTTTAGGCCCCCAATTTGGGCCCCGAAAAAATCACGTCTGACTTTTTTAGGGCCTAAACGGCTTTAAAGTAAAATGTGATCAACATGAAAGTTGTAGATCTCGATGAGATCTAAAACTTTCATGTTGATCACTTTTTCAAATAAGGTATATTTGGGCCTCAAAACCCCAAAAATGGAATTTGCGCTATAAATTTCTAATTTAGCTCGAGTGTATACTTGAAGTCCGTCGGGGGCGGGCGAAGTCCGTCGGGGGCGGGCGAAGTCCGTCGGGGGAGGGCGAAGCCCGCGCCGTCTCCCGCCGGGTACTGTCGCGCTTGGCCGTAGGGGTGAAGTCCGTCGGGGGGGGCAATAGGGGCGGAGCCCCGTGTTGCGTGAGGCATGTCGTCGCCGACAGGGCACTGTCGCTCGTGGCACGGGGGGCCCCGTGCACTGTCACTCTACAAATGTCGCCCACCACGATAAATGTCGCCCCAACGACAAATGTAGCCTTGGATCGGGCCGGAGGCCCATTCCGTTGCACTCAAGTAGGGTCGGAGACTCGTGTCGTTTCACTCGTGTCGTTTCACTCGTGTGCGTGTGCGTGTGCGTGCGTGTGCGTGCGTGTGCGTGCGTGCGTGTGCGTGCGTGCGTGTGCGTGCGTGCGTGTGCGTGCGTGTGCGTGCGTGTGCGTGCGTGTGCGTGCGTGTGCGTGCGTGTGCGTGCGTGTGCGTGCGTGTGCGTGCGTGTGCGTGCGTGTGCGTGCGTGTGCGTGCGTGTGTGTGCGTGTGCGTGCGTGTGCGTGCGTGTGTGTGTGTGTGGAGGTCAAATATATGAAGAGGAGAAAATGACTTATGGAACATAATTTCTAGATTAAAAAATGACGAGGTTAATGAGATAACATAATGACGTAACAAAGTAAATAAAGAAAGAGAAAATGTCAGGACACAATTAACAATTTTGCTATTATATTTTATGTCGAAATAGATAAGAAAGTCATTAACTAATTTAAAACTATTATATACTATTTTCATTTTTGTTACATATTCATAAAGGCCTTGGGGTGCGTATAGGAAAAACTCCGCTAAAGAGAGGTGGGGGCCAGCAGTCAAGTCCATGATCGCGGAAGTGGAGGATCCGTCGCGCAAGCGCATCACACCGTAAACGGCGCCGGGAGGGCACGGAGCCGCGCCCCGCTACCGAGGTGCGTCCACACCCCACCAAGTGGGGTGCGGATAGCCCGCCCCCCACTCACGTGGGGTGCGGCCAGGTCGGCCAAGCCGCACCCCCCCCCCCCCCCCCCCCCCATGGGGGGTGCGGCCCAGCAGCACCCCCCATAGGGGGGTGCGGCCAAACCGCACCCCCCCATGGGGGGTGCGGCCAACCCGCACCCCCCCCCCCCCATGGGGGGATGCGGCCGAGTCTCCTTCCGCGGGGGATGCGGCCGAAACCACATCCCCTCACCGGGTGTGGTCGGAGTTCGCTTTCTCCTTAAGGGGCGCGACTCTCCGTTCCACCGTTCACTTTTCCGCATCGCTCACTTTTCCGCCACGCTCACTTTTCCGCCTCGCTCACTTTTTCGCCTCGCTCACTTTTCTGACTCGGCTCGCTCACTTTTCCGACTCGGCTCGCTCACTTTTCCGACTCGGCTCGCTCACTTTTTGTCTTTTCAGTTTCTCACTTTTCAGGAACAGCTTGTCGCCTTTCCTCGAAGGGCAGCATGGTCATTTACGAAAAATGGTAATCCGTGGGCTCTGAACCGGAAAATATGATTCGTCCTCCCAGGTGGTTATGGTGGTTACAACGGCAAAATTACCGGGCTACCCCCGACCAAAGCTATTAAAGGACCCTCCAGGCTTCATTTGAGAGGATCCGTCCTGAATGCCCAAAGAGAGCTCCTTGAAGATTTCCACTGATTTCTCCTTCGGCGCTTGAAGGTCTCCCTCACGGACTTGAAATTTTTCGTCTTCACGAAAGAGGACAAGGCTTTCTCACTTTCGTCTCCACGAAAGCGCACAAGGTTTTCTCACTTTCGTCTCCACGAAAGCGGACAAGGCTTTCTCACTTTCGTCTCCACGAAAGCGGACAAGGCTTTCTCACTTTCGTCTCCACGAAAGCGGACAAGGCTGTCTCACTTTCGTCTCCACGAAAGCGGACAAGGCTGTCTCACTTTCGTTCTCTACCGTTCTTAGAAGGAAAAGACTTAGTTTTTTTCCGAGAGGTGGCCTGTCACCCTCGGAACGTTCTCTCTCTCTCTCTCTGATATTGTAACGAGCAGCGGCCTGTCGCGCTCGACTTCTAAATCTCTAATTGTAACCCCCCAGAAGATATTGGAAGTTTGGTCGGCACAGCTCCGACCACGTGGCTTTTTACCCTTTCCGGGTTTTCCACGCTAAAAAGTCCTAGTGTACTCAACGAATCTTAAATTAACTGTTTGCGCGCTTGGTTCGCTCCCGAGCTAAGGTGGTTTAATTCGACCGGTCTACCAAGAGCCCTAAGCGACCCGCAACAGTTTGGCGTCGTCTGTGGGAACATTCCCAAAACTCTTTGAAGGCCAACTGCAATGGCAAGGAAGAGTGCTCACACTACTGAAGGATCAACGCCGGAAGGACGCATCGACCCAGCTCCCTCCCACTCGCTTATCAACGCACCTCTCGCAGAAGAGGCAGTGCTTACGCCTGCGACGGTTCTGGAAGGTCGCATTCGGCAAATGGAAGAGCAACAAGCCGAGATGTTGACTCTCGTGAGAAACCTAGGAGCACCTCGAGTTCCTATTCAGCCTCCAGCATCAAACGCTCCGCCGCCCCCAGTTCCGAACCATGCTCCGGTCGAGGGAGCCGTTCGGGAAGATGAAGTCTCTGAATATTTCTCCGACGCTGCAAGCTCTGCACATCCTGCTCCGCCGGTCAGAGGACCGGAGGCTGACCCCAATCACCCCCGCCAAGGAAGAGCTACTCCCGTCCGAGCAGTAGAAAGAACCACGCGAGAGGAAATATGTGACATGATAGAGGAAGAATACATCCAGGCGGGGCGACGCGCAGCTCTCGCTCGCCATCCCGCACACCGCGGCTCCCCCCTATCACCTCAAGTATTGGCTCATCCAATTCCGAACGGCTTCAAGATTCCCCACATCGAAACGTTCGATGGAACAGACGACCCCGTGGAACATGTCAATCACTTCTCCACCATCATGAGGATTTACAGTGCTCCCAATCAACTCCTTTGTCAAGTGTTCCCACCAACCTTGAAGGGACAAGCACGCACTTGGTTTCACTCCCTGTGAGATGGGGCTATCAACAACTTTGCAGAAATGACGCAACAGTTCGTGGACCAGTTCATAGCCAATCGTAGGATTGTCCGAGATCCCTCCCATCTCTCGGGAATCCGCAAGAACGACGAAGAAACTTTGAAGGACTTTTTCCGACGCTTCACCTCTGAGGCTCGACAGATTCCGGGAGTCGACCCCGAACTCATGCGAGGAGTTTTCCTCGGAGGCCTCCGCCCAAGTGGTTTCTACTCAGCCCTAATGAGAGAAATCGTACCGAGTTACCCTGACCTTGTTCATCGGGTTGAAGCTCAGATAGCCGCCGACGAAGCAATCAAAGCACACCGCCGACAGTTCGAGGGGAGCTCGAAGAGGAAGAAAGAGGAGTCGTCGCCGCAGACAATTCCCAACAAGAACAACAAACATCATGACAGCCCCAGCCGAGACCGAAGATCTCGCTAGCATCAGGACTACACTCCCTTGAACACTACCAGGACTAACGTTCTCCTCGCCATCCGGGATAGCAATGCGCTCCGCAGGCCCGAACCTCTTATGTCGAGCGGAAGAAACCAGTCGCAATATTGTGATTTTCATCGCGGGCATGGACACATTACTAAAAGTTGCAAGAAGTTGAAGGAGGAAATTGAGCGTCTTGTCCAACAAGGCATCCTCGGAAGGGTTTTACTAAACCAGGTCCCGAACCAGCACGGACCGCAGACTGACAATCCAGTAGAGGACAACGTCATACCCCGACACGGATAGGCGAGCGGTACTGGGCAGGGGAACTTTCCCCTAGCTAGTAGAGCGCGCACAGCCCGCGTCTCATCTATCATCAATTTCTATTTCTTCCAGTTATTTGTTTTTAAAACAGTAAGCCACAAGATTGCACTTGTGCACATGTATCCATTGTGTCTTTAAAATTACCACAGTTATTCTCTGGCTCTATCAGCAACGCGAATTTTCTAAAACAAAGCTGCGAAAGTTAAGCCTACGATCTTCGATACTAACACATAACAACAAATTCGCCAACATGATGAAGAGAAGAGGCCTCTCGCGAGTGGAGGATAAGCGTCAAGTACAACAATTTCAACTAGGTCTGCCCAAAAGACCACCTTGCCTCGGCGCTGCTTGGGCTCATTGCCTCGGCGCTGCTTGGGCGCATTGCCTCGGCGCTGCTTGGGCGCATTGCCTCGGCGCTGCTTGGGCCCATTGCCTCGGCGCTGCTTGGGCCCATTGCCTCGGCGCTGCTTGGGCCCATTGCCTCGGCGCTGCTTGGGCGCATTGCCTCGGCGCTGCTTGGGCGCATTGCCTCGGCGCTGCTTGGGCGCATTGCCTCGGCGCTGCTTGGGCGCATTGCCTCGGCGCTGCTTGGGCGCATTGCCTCGGCGCTGCTTGGGCGCATTGCCTCGGCGCTGCTTGGGCGCATTGCCTCGGCGCTGCTTGGGCGCATTGCCTCGGCGCTGCTTGGGCGCATTGCCTCGACGCTGCTTGGGCGCATTGTCTCGGCGCTGCTTGGGCGCATTGCCTCGGCGCTGCTTGGGCGCATTGCCTCGACGCTGCTTGGGCGCATTGTCTCGGCGCTGCTTGGGCGCATTGCCTCGGCGCTGCTTGGGCACATTGCCGAAGCGCTGCTTGGGACCCTCGCCTCAGCACACCGCGAGCACAGACTCGCGCAAACTGATTTTCTACTATGTAAAAGCCGCGAGCTCAGACTCGTGCAAAAAAAAACGCGAGCGCAGACGCGTGCAAAAAAGCCGCAAGCACAGACTTGCGCAAGCTAATTTTCTATAAAAGTCGCGGGCTCAGAACCGCGCAAGTTCATCTGTTATTTTGCAGAAAGCACTCAACCTATTCGGATATCAATGCTAGGCAGCAAGCCAGCAACAATCTCAGAGAACCAACGCCCTTCACCGACCAACTTAAAGCGTCTTCCCTCAATCAACACTTTGTCAGCAACCAGGGCAGCAGGACCACCAGGGGGCTATCACAACTCAGCGCAGAGCGAGAAACGCCTAACCAGAACAAAGAAACAAAGTCAATCACACACTCACCCTTCGACATCAATTCCTACCCAAGGCGCCGTGAATAGAGCAGTGGATGAAGCCGCCACGGAAAAATCAAAACCTCCGAACTCCTCGCACAGAGATTCTGACTTCGAAAGTTTGGGAGGCTTATGTTACATATCCATAAAGGCCTTGGGGTGCGTATAGGGAAAACCCCGCTAAAGAGAGGTGGGGGCCAGCTGTCAAGCCCATGATCGCGGAAGTGGAGGATCCGTCGCGCAAGCGCATCACACCGTAAACGGCGCCGGGAGGGCACGGAGCCGCGCCCCGCTATCGAGGTGCGTCCGCACCCCACCAAGTGGGGTGCGGATAGCCCGCCCCCCACTCACGTGGGGTGCGGCCAGGTCGGGGGTGCGGCCAAACCGCACCCCCATGGGGGGATGCGGCCGAGTCTCCTTCCGCGGGGGATGCGGCCGAAACCGCATCCCCTCGACGGGTGTGGTCGGAGTTCGCTTTCTCCTTAGGGGGCGCGACTCTCCGTTCCACCATTCACTTTTCCGCCTCGCTCACTTTTCCGTCTCGCTCACTTTTCCGCCTCGCTCACTTTTCCGACTCGGCTCGCTCACTTTTTGTCTTTTCAGTTTCTCACTTTTCAGGAACAACTTGTCGCCTTTCCTCGAAGGGCAGCATGGTCATTTAAGAAAAATGGTGATCCGTGGGCTCTGAACCGGAAAATATGATTCGTCCTCCCAGGTGGTTATGGTGGTTACAACGGCAAAATTACCGGGTTACCCCCGACCAAAGCTATAAAAGGACCTCACAGGCTTCATTTGAGAGGATCCGGCCTGAATGCCCAGAGAGAGAGCTCCTTGAAGATTTTCACGGATTTCTCCTTCGGCGCTTGAAGGTCTCCCTCACGGACTTGAAGTTTTCTGTCTTCACGAAAACGGACAAGGCTTTCTCACTTTCGTCTCCACGAAAGCGGACAAGGCTTTCTCACTTTCGTCTCCACGAAAGCGGACAAGGCTTTCTCACTTTCGTCTCCACGAAAGCGGAAAAGGCTTTCTCACTTTCGTCTCCACGAAAGCGGACAAGGTTGTCTCACTTTCGTTCTCTACCGTTCTCAGAAGGAAAAGACTTAGTTTTTTCCGAGAGGTGGCCTGTCACCCTCGGAACGTTCTCTCTCTCTCTCTCTCTCTCTCTCTCTCTGATATTGTAACGAGCAGCGGCCTGTCGCGCTCGACTTCAAAATCTCTAATTGTAACCCCCCAGAAGATAGTGGAAGTTTGGTCGGCACAGCTCCGGCCACGTGGTTTTTTACCCTTTCCGGGTTTTCCATGCTAAAAAGTCCTAGTGTGCTCAACGAATCTTAAATTAACTGTTTGCGCGCTTGGTTCACTCCTGAGCTAAGGTGGTTTAATTCGACCGGTCTACCAAGAGCCCTAAGCGACCCGCAACAATTTTTATTCTGAAATTATATTAAAAAATAGTGTCATATTTTCATTCACTTTTAAATTTAATATATTTATCGTAATAATATTTTTGTTGCAAAATATTACTATAGTAAGGAAATTATATTGGTTACAAATACTTTCAAGGTATCATTACAATTACTGCCTATTGTGAGAACACTTTATTATTTGTAAAGTAAAATTAATCTTGTTACAAATGTTTGTATTTATAGTAACGAACGTTTAGTTATTGTCACGAAATATAAAATATTTATTACAAAAAAAGTACTTTTTGGTAACGACAACAAAATGTCGTTAATAAATGTAGCTATTAGTGATAAATTTTATTTTTGCTACAATTTAGTACTTACTAAAAGTGCAGTGTTTGTTGTAGTGTGCACAGGTCAATAGCCGTGAAGTCGAGTGGAGAGAGGCCGGGGAGGAGGAAAACTCGAAGAAACTTCCACCATGAGTAGGTGGACAGGCGAGCAGTCGAAGAGATGGAGTGAGGAGTTTAAATTATCTAACATGCTTTAAATTAAATCAGATCATTTTTACCTCACGTTTCAAACCGTTAATTCGATCGAAAATGCACAAATTTTATAATAGAAGTAGAAATTAAAAGAAGAATGAAATATAGCAGTGCAATAAATTATAAATATTATCACAAATAAAGATGCAAAAGTTCGATGAGATTGTGTAGAAGTACTAACCAAGATGACCGATAAGATAAAATTAAAGAAATAACGCCCTTAAGGAAGAGAGGATAAGTTTGTAGACATCCCAAGCTTTGAATTTGGACACCAGAGATAATAAGAACATCATGATTCTGTGTTAGAATCCAGCATGATTCTGTGTTACTAGAATCCAGCATGATTCTGTGTTAGAATCCAACCGAGAAAATAAATTGTCATGTTCAATTGTAATAGCCATAATTAAATTCATAACAAATTTATTCACATAAACATTTAATGATGAACGAAGATAATGAAAACATTAGGAGGGAGAAGATCATATAAAAGAACTCAACTTAAACTCTATTGACATGACTTTCTTGTGAACAACTTATTAAAGACCTGAGTAATAAAGTCAGTATAATATATCCACTAATGTAGTAGTCGAAATAAAGGTTGAAGAACAAACATTTAATTGAAATACAACAACAACACAACATAATCTAGGACTAAAGAAATAAATAGAACAACTATTTTAGCAAGAAAATGTATTTAGTAACCTTTGGCCAGGATTTTGGTGATAGTCATATTTCATAGCCAAAAGTATTCTCTTAAAGAATATCATAAATACACTAACTAAAGATGACAACTTAATGTAACCAATTTTATGGGAATTCAGATATTTATGCACGCATGAGTTTGATAGAATCGCAAAATAAAATGAAGGAGAAAATAGTAGAAAAATCTATAAACATATTTATTTCTCTGAATAAAAATCACTATTAAAATCGATTACAAGCTGCTAAACAGTTATTTTCTAGTGTCTACAAGATTTCCCATCAACAACATCGACAATATTTTGATTAATTTACACAAGTGGAGGTGATGAATCAATTATCAACCAAGTTAACTTTTCATACTAAGAATTGGAGCAAATGTTACTCATCTCCATGTACATAATTATAGAAAATATGAAGAATAAATTGGATAAAGTCCAAGAATAATTAGTAGGAAAAATCTAAAAATGGAAGTTGTTGTGGGTCGCTCGGTGCTCTTGGTAGACCGGTCGAGTTGAACCACCTTAGCTCTGAAGCGAGCCGAGCACGCAAACAATCAATGAATGAATTGATAAGTGACACTAAGACTTTTAACGTGGGAAACCCGGAAACGGTGAAAAACCACGCGACCGGAGCCGTGTCGGCCAAATTCACTATCTGCTGGGGTGTTACAGTTGGAAGCTAAGAACTTGAGCGCGACAGGCCGCTGCTCGTTACAATGGTTGAGAGAGAAAGAACTCCGAGGGTGACAAACCACCTCTCGGAAAGCTAAGTACTTCTTCTTCTGAGAACAATAGCGAGAACAAAAATGAGAACACTGAGTCGCCTTTCGAGACCCGAAGGTTTCCCAAATTGCTTGGAAGAAGGTCTTCCAGAGCGAAGGAAATCTCCAAGTCCACGAAGGAGATCTTCGAAGCCTCGAAGCAGATCTTCGAAGGCCGAAGGAGATCTTCGAGCACCGAAGGAGAACTCAGAGAAAATCTTCGAAGGAGCTCTCTCGGGTGCATAATGCAAGGTGTTTTGAAATGAAGACTCTGAGCTCCTTTTATAGCCATTGGCAGGGTAGCCCGGTAATTTCGCCGTTGTAACTACCGTAATCACCTAACGAGCGAATCACGTTTGCCGATTCAGAGCACACAGATTGCCATTTTTCGTAAATGAACGTCTCTCCCTTCGAGCAGTTCGGGCAGGTCGTGCAGGTCAGGCAGGTCGGACAGCTTCGTTGATGGCGATGAAGGCGACGAATGAGTCCTGCAATCTGAGAAATTAGGAAAGGTTAACTGCACGCGCGTCGGGAACGTGGATGCGTTCTGAGCGTGCACGGAAGCGTTATGAGCACGCAACGAACACGGAGCGTTCTGAGCTTACAACGAACGCGAGAGCATTCTGAGCTTACAATGTACACGAGAGCATTCCGAGCGCGAGAGCGTTTTGAGTTGTTGAAACCGGCAACCGGTCTCTTGAGTTCGGACCCACTGGGGGTGTAGCCGATGCTTATTTCTCCCTCACTAGACTCTCTTGATGGTGGATGTGAGAATAGGAATAGACCCGAGGCTGAAGCGAGGAGGTCCCGCCACACACCCGGAAGATCTTAGAGAGCTTCTCCTCCCTAACCAGAGCTCAACCGGGCACCTTGGAGGGCCTTAGCAGCCGACCAGAAACTAGCCTGGAGGAGAGGATTTTCTAAAATCGGATCTCCTCCAAGGTGCCCTTAAGGGCCTATTTATAGATTTTTCTAGGCTGGTCTGCAAATAACATGAATCCGCCTTTTAGTTTTACTAACCGCATCCCAAATTGGTCTGCTAATAGCCTAACTTAGGGGTGTAAACGAGTCGAGCTCGAGTCGAGCTTGGCAAAAATTCCAAACTCGAGCTCGAGCTCGAGCTAAATATTTCGAGCTCGAGCTCGAGCTCGTCGAGCTCACCCTGCTTGGCTCGAGCTCGAGCTCGAGACCAGTATATTGAGCTCGAGCTCGAGCTTTCGAGCTCGCGAGCTCGAGTCGAGCTCGAGCTGCTCGCGAGCTTTTTGCTCATGAACCCATTTTTATTTTTATTTATATATTTTTTTTAAAAAAAATACCCAAAAAAAAGCTCACGAGCCGGCTCGCGAGCTCATGAACAAGAGTAATCGAGCTCGAGCTCGGCTCGAAATCGAGCTCGAGCTCGTCGAGCTCGAGCTCGAGCTCAACTGGTTCGAGCTCGAGTCGAGCTTTTTTCGAGCCGGCTCATCGAGCTCACGAGCCGGCTCGACTCAACTTGCAGGGCTAGCCTAACTCCGCTGTTCTGAAGGGCTATTTGCAGCCCACAAGGGGTATTATGGTCATTTCTCCCTTAAATCCTTTTGGGCGAGTGGTCCATGAGGGAACCACTCGCTGGGCACCCGCTTAGCTGGGTGAATGCCCACGCTTCCGGGCGAGTGGTCCGTGAGGGCACCACTCGCCTAGCTCCTTCTCTCCTGCAGCTTACCCCACCAACCCGGGGGTACTTCCACCTCCTAGCCGGGGCGAATGATCTGGCTGGCCCAGGTCTCGCCAATTGGCCCGTGGGACCCACTTGGCGAATACGGGTTGTACACAATCCCCGCTCTTTGCGAGCGGTTCCTACGCTCGGAAAGAACAGTCCAACCCGGTATTCGGCGAGTGCTGGCTGACAGGACCCATAAGATTCTGTGGGTCCCACCGTCTCCCTATATATACTTCCCAGTGTCAGATCTCTGGAACTCTCCCATTCCTTGGCTTGGTGATCCCTCTCTCCCTTGACCTTTCATAGATATCAATGTCTTCCCACAAACCTTCCGCGAGACCCCTATCACAGGAGATGATTGAGCGCCTGGCTGCGGCCCAAAGTGCGACCGCCCCCAAGGTTGCCAGATTTGCTTCCTGGCTTGCATCCAAACGGGACCCGAGCGCCCCCTACATCTCGCGTCGAGCCAAGGCGATTCGACTGAATCGTCAAAGAGGCGAGACCGCCTCGGAGTCTACGGCGAATACTCCTCCGGCGAATACTCCTCCGGCGAATACTCCTTCGGCGAATACTCCTTCGGCGAATACTCCTCCGGACCCCGGGACGCAGGTATGAGGATTCTTCCTGTCTCTGCTTAGTCCCTGCCCCTTATCCTGCAATCGTTCTGACCATTCGCAGGGGATTTCAGTGTCCGAGGACGGCCATGGGGCCGTCTCGAACAGCGCCGCGGTGCCACCTCCCATGAACGAGAGGCCTCCAGATCTAGACCTTGCGCCTCCATCCCCTCCGGGCGAGACCACATTGCAGTCCGACAAGTTGTGAACCCTCTTGATTTGCTTCATGCTACTCATTACTGACCACTGTTTTTTTTTCGCAGCCCCCAATCCTGACCTTCCGCCGCGGGACTCCATTCCTCCGAGTTCCCCTGCTCGATCGAACCCCTCCGTGCTCACGGATGAGCCGAGAGTATCCCCTGAGAAGGGACCCGGCCAACAGGGCCGTCCGGATGATTCTGCGGATGCTCCAGCTTCTTCTTCACAGCCCTACCGCCCGGGGAAAGGAAAAGTTCTACCTCCTAACACCGGCTTGTCTGGTGTGCACCCCCACTCGTCGCGTCCCCTAGGTCAGAAGGAACCTGTACCAGGTTAGTATCTTCAATCGCCTCCAGCGCATTCGCTAGCTTTATCGCGGCTGATCCGCCAGTGATCTCGCAGGCCATCGGGAAGCCTCCCCCTTCGAGTCCTACAACGAGGGGGAAGAGGGGATGCTCTCGCCTCTCCCATCCCCCGGAGATCTCTCTGACTTTCTGGGCGACTTCTCAGATCATGCGACCCTGAAGGAGCGAATCACGGAAGTCTTGGGGAAGCTCATCCATATTCAGCGGAACATCGCCGACCAGGTGGATGATGTGCGGATGGAGGTCACGCGCGAGCTGAAGGACCTCCGGCAGGACTATTCGCACCTCCTCGCAGTGGTGGAGCGTCTGGGGGTGAAGGAGGGGAGCTGTCTCCCTGGAGACATGCCGCGCGCGCCCGGGATCAGCTTCAGCTGGCGTCTCACGAGATCACCTCCATGCTCGCGTATTATCGCCCGCGAATGCCTCCGGAGGCTGGACCGCGAGGGCATGGCCGGTGGTACTGGGAGGAGCGCTAGTCCGGTCCCCATTCGCCTCCTTTTGCATTTTTCTTTTCTTATTCAGTTCATGATGCTGAGGATACTGGACTATTTGTGTCTGTAATGATTTTATACTCTGCGCTTTGCGAATGCTTTATTTCTATTTTTGTTTATATTTCTCGCCACTTGCCGGAATATGTCGAATGATATGATATTGCCGAATGCTTTCTTAACTCTTTCGCGTGGCCGTCGAGCGAATCGCCACAGGGCATTCGCCATTAATGGGCGAGAGGGATCGGCTCGAGTTTCGAGGCGTCGGGGAGGTGCGATTGCCATCCGCACACCCGTTGCCTCGAAAACCCAAGCGTCTTTTATTTCTTCTATAAATAGTCCGTTCAACCACCATATTAATTACCTTGCCATCCGCTCCCTCTCTCTCCTCGCGCAAGCACTCGCGCTTCTCTCTTCTCTGCTGCTCCCGTCTTCTCCAACATTCGCGAAATGGGTTGCGACGCTGAAGGTAGGGCCAGGTGTGCCAGTGCATTCGTCAATCATGTCTTCGACTCCTGCGACCTCTCCGAGGAGGCCTTCTTGACCGCGGTTGCTGACTACGTTCCGCCGGCATTCGAGGCGCGAAAGCCCGGGCCGGAGGAGCGTCAAAACTCCATCTCGCCATGTGCTCTCGCGATCCCGCTAGAGCACTTCGAGGTGGGGTTTCGCCTTCCCATCTGGCCGGAACTCCGCCAGACTTTCCGGTATTACGGGGTCGTGCCCGGCCAGCTCAATCCCAACTCCATCGCCATGCTGGTCGGGTACGCGTGCTACCTGTGAGAAGAAGGGATCGAGTTCTCGATACCCGTCTTCCGCAAATTGTACACCTTCCGCTGCTCACACGCCATCTCCTTCTTCTCGGGTCAAAACCCTCTCAAACACTACGGTCTCCCGAACAAGAACCACGACTGGGTTCGCCGCTTCATCTTCGTCGGCGGGAGCCTTGGGAATACCCTTCTCGCCCCGGTGCAGGAGGAGGAGTCGACCTTTCGCCCCCCGACCTTAGGGGGCACGAGGCCAAGCTGCACCAATACATCCTTCAGCACGGGATGGACCTCGTCCATCTCCGGCGAAATGTCAACTCGCTCCCTTCCATTCCGCAGGGTGAGGGTAAGCTTTCGAGACCTTCTGCATTCGTTTCAGCTTGGTGGATCTTACGTCATTCGCTAAACCATTCGCGTTCTTATGCAGGTGTGCGTAATTTCCCCCTTCACCCGCCGCGACCTCCTGGGGTTTCCGTATCCTTTGCACAGGCGGCCGCGGATGCCTGCCGGGAGGAACCTTCCTCCTCCAAACCTAGCGGCCGGAAACGAAAACCCGGGGCGCTCACTTCCTCTTCCTCCAAGAAGCCGAAAAGTCCTTCCGCCAAGGGGAAGGGGATCTTGGGTGAGACCCCAGGGGAGAGTGCTCCGACCCAAACCCTGGGGACGGGCGCGCCGGCCCTAACCCAGGGGACAGATGCGCCGGCCCAAACCTTGGGGTCGGGTGTGCAGACGGGACTGGGATCCAGGCGAGATCGTCGCTGCCGCCGCCTCCGTTGCCCAGGGACCACCGGAACTTCGCAAATGGCGAGAAGTACGTGGACTCCTCGGGGGCTCCTCTAGTGAAGTGGGACAGAAACACTAACCGGGTCTCGCTCTCCACCCTTCATTCGACTTGGATAGAGAGCGATGTCGCTACCGGCGAGGCCTACGCCATGGCGTATGCCCTCTATGGTCGTGACGATGCCGAGGTCTTTGATGCCGAGAAGACTCAAGTTCTCGCCCACGAGACCGCCCGAGCCCTACTGCGGGCCCTTGAGCTCGCGCACATGTCTTCGCGCCGGAGCATCAGTCTGTCGCGAAGTCTGGCCGAAGTCGAGGAGACCAGGGCCCTTGTTTCAGCCGAGGCGCAGGAACTCAAGACGAAGTTGGCAGCTGCGGAAGCCCTTCTCGTCAGCTGTCCCATTGTAGAGGTATATACTTCCCCCCCTACGAATGACCGCTGCAGATTGCCGCACTCTTTTTCTCACCACCTTTATTTTTTCAGGACACTACGAGCACCGCGATGCTTCGCGCGCGGGTGGTCGACCTCGAGGAGGGAATCCGCCTGGCAAAGGCCGAGGCCCAACGATCGCGAGAAGCCGAGGCCTCGGCACTCGCCTTGGCGAGTGGGGGGGGGGGCACTTTTACCCCCACCACGAACTGGAGCAGTTGATGCAGGAGAACGCCCAGAGCGCCGTGAAGCACGCGCTGCAGGTGCTGCGGCGGGCTGGGTATCTGAAGGAGGAGGCCGAGTGCCTCTCGGCCCGTCAAGTCGTCCCTGAGCTCTATATCCCTATCCCCTTCCCGGAAGACGAGGACGGCGAGCCGCGAGAAGATGCCCTCCTCCAGGATTCGGGCGAGAGCGAAGGACCTTCTGGCAAGAAGCCTGCCGACCCATGAGATGGGCCCTTTGTATTTTTTTTTTGTTCTCTTTTTATTCTTCATTTTTGGATGTAATCATGAACTGGGCGAGTCCCCTTGAAAGATATATATTGACTACAATTTTTGTGCTATCTTAATTTTTTCTCATTCGCCACTATATCTCGCTAGGCTCATTAGGACGCTAGGCCGTAGTGTAACTATCTTGACCACTCGCCGCTGCTCGTTGACGACCTAGGATGCATCGCTCTTTTCGACTTCCCGCTACCGAGTGAGCCTTTGGACCATTCACGCATCACGGGGCTGCGTTTAGGTAGTTATGAAAAGGAGGTGAGATCACCGTTCCGGCGCGTGGTCTATGCGAGTGCTCTTGAGGTCACTCCTTGAGAATTTAGAACCTGCCACCGAGTGAGCCTTCGGACCTGCCAGCTAGATGAGAGCCTGGACAGCGGGTCTGCTCGGGGCCATTTTTCCTTCATCATAGAACCTGCCACCGAGTGAGCCTTCAGACCAGCCAGCTAGATGAGAGCCTGGACAGCGGGTCTGCTCGGGGCCTTTTTTCCTTCATCATAGAACCTGCCACCGAGTGAGCCTTCGGACCTGCCAGCTAGATGAGAGCCTGGACAGCGGGTCTGCTCGGGGCCATTTTTCCTTCATCATAGAACCTGCCACCGAGTGAGCCTTCGGACCTGCCAGCTAGATGAAAGCCTGGACAGCGGGTCTGCTCGGGGCCATTTTTCCTTCATCGTAGAACCTTCCACCGAGTGAGCCTTCGGACCTGCCAGATAGATGAGAGCCTAGACAGCGGGTCTGCTCGGGGCCATTTTTCCTTCATCGTAGAACCTGCCACCGAGTGAGCCTTCGGACCTGCCAGCTAGATGAGAGCCTGGACAGCGGGTTTGCTCGGGGCTATTTTTCCTTCATCATAGAACCTGCCACCGAGTGAGCCTTCGGACCTGCCAGCTAGATGAGAGCCTGGACAGCGGGTCTGCTCGGGGCCATTTTTCCTTCATCATAGAACCTGCCACCGAGTGAGCCTTCGGACCTGCCAGCTAGATGAGAGCCTGGACAGCGGGTCTGCTCGGGGCCATTTTTCCTTCATCGTAGAACCTACCACCGAGTGAGCCTTCGGACCTGCCAGCTAGATGAGAGCCTGGACAGCGGGTCTGCTCGGGGCCATTTTTCCTTCATCGTAGAACCTGCCACCGAGTGAGCCTTCGGACCTGCCAGCTAGATGAGAGCCTGGACAGCGGGTCTGCTCGGGGCCATTTTTCCTTCATCATAGAACCTGCCACCGAGTGAACCTTCGGACCTGCCAGCTAGATGAGAGCCTGGACAGCGGGTCTGCTCGGGGCCATTTTTCCTTCATCATAGAACCTGCCACCGAGTGAGCCTTCGGACCTGCCAGCTAGATGAGAGCCTGGACAGCGGGTCTGCTCGGGGCCATTTCTGGAGCTTTCAGAGTTTTTCCTACAAGCTGCAGTATCGTTCTCAAACACATGTGTTAAGCAAAGTATTCTTATTTCAAAACATTTTCATTACATAGTTTTAGGGATAGAAACGTTTAAGATCGTCACCGCTCCAGGTGTGGCTGAGGGGTTGGCCCTCCACGTTCTGAAGGCGATACCCCCCAGACTTTAGCGCTTCCTCCACGACATAGGGACCTTCCCAGTTGGGATTAAGCTTTCCCACTACGGCAGACCTTCCGGCCGCGTCAACCTTCTTGAGCACTAGGTCCCCTTTTTCAAACTGCTTGACCCTGATGTGCTTGTCGAAGTACTTGGCCATCCGCCACTTGACCTCTTCTTGGCGTATAGCTGCTAGATCCCGGGCTTCTTCGATGAGGTCGAGGAAGAGCCGCAAGTCCTCTTCATTCCCAGCTCTCCAATCTTCCTTCCCATTCGTGGCGGACTTTACCCGTGGCATCATGACTTCAAACTCTATGGGAATGACGGCCTCGCAACCGTGAGAGAGCTTGAAAGGGGTCTCTCCAGTGGCGGTGTTGGGGGTAGTTCTTAAAGCCCATAGGACCGAGGGGAGCTGCTCCACCCAATTGCCCTTAAGATTTTCCACCTTCTTCTTGAGCAAGTTCACGATAATCTTGTTTGCCGCCTCCACCTGCCCGTTGCTTCTGGGATGGTGGACAGATGCGAACCTGAGGTCTATCCCCAACTGGCCGCAGAAACTGATGAACTCCTCGCTTGCGAACTGCGGACCGTTGTCCGTGACTATGGCCTGCGGAAGACCATGCCAACAGATGATCTCCCCCCATATGAAGTTGCGGACCACCTGGGAGGTGACCTTAGCCAGCGCCTTGACCTCCAACCACTTTGAGAAGTAGTCGATCATGACTAAGAGGAATCTCCTCTGCCCACTAGCCTGGGGGAAGGGTCCTACCAGATCCATACCCCATATGGCAAATGGCCAGGGTGCCGTGATACTCCTTAGCCTCTGAGCTGGCATGAGCTGAAGCGGGGCGAACATTTGACACTTCTGGCATTTCTTGGCGAAGGTGGCCGCGTCTTTGCTTAGGGTTGGCCAAAAGTATCCCTGCCTCATTATTCTTACCTCCAACATCCTGCTCCCCGAGTGGCTGCCGCACTCGCCGGAGTGAACTTCTTCCAAGATCCTCGGGACTTCATCTTCCGAGATGCATCGGGCCAAGAGGCCCGAGAGGGTCTTCCGATACAGGTCCCCCTCATGGAGCACGTAGTAGGCGGACTTGTACCGGAAGCTCCTTTGGTCTGGAACATCCTCCGGGAATTTCCCTGTTGCAAGGAAGGTAACGAAGGGATCCTTCCAAGAGGGCCGCTGCTCTATTTCCATGAGTTCCCCTTCCTCAATCGAAGGATGGAACAGATCTGTCAGGGTTCCTCCGGCTCGGGGACCAGCCTTGGCCAAGCGATCCGCCTGGGTGCTCTCCTCCCGAGGGATGTGCCTGATGGAGAAAGTCTTGAACGCTCCGATGAGGCTTCTCACTTTGGCTAAGTATCTTATGAGTGTAGGTTCCCTCGTCTCGAACTCCCCCTTGTTCTAAGAGGCTATTATCATCGAGTCGGTGAGAACCTCCACATCATGGACCCCGAGCTCCTGGGCCAGCCGCAGGCCGGCGATCACCGCCTCATACTCTGCCTGGTTGTTGGTGATTGGAAAATGTATTACCAGCGTCTGCTCGATCTTTATCCCATGGGGGCTCTCCAACACCACCCCTCCTCCGAGAGAATTTTTGCCTGAAGCCCCGTCCACCAGCAGCTTCCACGGAACATGTCGAGGGGCTCCATCCTCCTCCATCTCGGCCACATAATCTGCCATGAAATCTGCCACCACCTGTGCCTTCATGGATAGCCATGCGACGTCTCTCCGGAACATCGCCTGGAAGCTCCTTTTGCGAGAGGCCTCTATCCCAACCCCACCATGAATCACCCTGATTCCCCCTGGCTCCTGTATCCGCCCTGTCCTCGCATCGGCCCTCTTCCGCCTCTGGGAGCACTTCCTCGATCCTGGCCTGCTGCCGCCGTGGCTGACCTCTCCCTCTCATCTCCAAGAATTCTGGGCAGGTGGCGGTCGCGTGACCTTCTTCCTGGTGAAAGTCATAATAGGGCAACACCACCCTGTCCCCTCTTCCTGCTCTTCCTCTCCCTCCTCTCCCTCCTCTTGCTCCTCTACCTCCTCTTCCTCGGCCTACTGTCATAGCTTGCTCCCTTGGGGGGTGAGGGGGTCTGGGGCCTTGCCTCCACCCCGGATTCATTCCTCCCGCCTCTCTTCCTTGGTACCCCCCTTCCTGACCTCTCGCTGGTCCTTCCTGGTGCCTCCATCCCAACCTGTTGTTGGGCTCTTGATTCCTCCAATTCCGAGGTGGTCTTTCGAACCCCTGACCCCTGGGTTCTTCTCGCCTTCTTCCTTCTTGCTGCCTCACCTCAGGCTCGCTCATCTTCGCCAACCTCTTGTAGAACTCCGGATTGGCCGCCTCCCCTTCAATCTCCTCTGCTGCTCGCTCCATCAACTCCTCAAAGGACAAAGGAGGCCTTCTCTTCAGGTCCATCTTGAAGAACCCATCTCGCAACCCTACGATGAACGCCATCTTGAGGGCGAATCCCGGCACCTCCTGCACAAGGTGTATCTCCTCCTGGAACCTATCCACATAATGTGCCAGGGATTCCCAATCCCTTTGCCTGATCTTAAAGAGAGCCTCCGCATCCTTCTTCCTCTTTTTTGACGTCGAGAAGCGCAGCCGAAAGCCTCGGCACAGATCATCGAACGCGTAGATGGAACCTGCGGGAAGCTGGTGGAACCAGTCCCTTGCTTTCTCCTTCAGGGTGGTTGCGAAGAGTCGGCATTGAAAAGCATCCGACATGGGAAGGATTGATGTCATGTCCTCAAACCACTGCAGGTGCACGACTGGGTCCTCCTTGCCGGTGTAGTAGGACATCTCCGGCCCTCGAAACCCCTCTGGCATTGGGGCCGAGAGGATCATCTCGCAAAAGGGGCTCCCTTCCCCTGCTCGGCGAATGGTCCTCTCGGGCGGAGCCAGCTCGCACACCTCATCACTCGCCGGGCAGCTGAACAGCTGCCGCCCGGGGAGATCTCACGCACTGCCTTCTGCTGGCACCTCCTTCCCCAGCCGCTGCCCCGGTGCGTTCTCGCCGATCTGCAGGGGCGGAACCACGGGGACTGCCGGGGTCTCGCACTCGCTCCGCCCAGCGAGAACTGTCTGCAGGACTTCTCGTTTGAATTTCTCAAACATTTCCAGCCACTCCCCTGTTGCTGGCGGCTGCGAGTGTCCTGAGTCAGAACCATCTCCCCCATCTCCTGTCATCGAACCTAGCTTGAGATTTTCCTTCACCGGCTACGGTCCACGCTCACCGCACCAAAAATGTTGAAACCGGCAACCGGTCTCTTGAGTTCGGACCCACTGGGGGTGTAGCCGATGCTTATTTCTCCCTCACTAGACTCTCTTGATGGTGGATGTGAGAATAGGAATAGACCCAAGGCTGAAGCGAGGAGGTCCCGCCACACACCCGGAAGATCTTAGAGAGCTTCCCCTCCCTAACCAGAGCTCAACCGGGCACCTTGGAGGGCCTTAGCAGCCGACCAGAAACTAGCCTGGAGGAGAGGATTCTCTAAAATCGGATCTCCTCCAAGGTGCTCTTAAGGGTCTATTTATAGATTTTTCTAGGCTGGTCTGCAAATAACATGAATCCGCCTTTTAGTTTTACTAACCGCACCCCAAATTGGTCTGCTAATAGCCTAACTCCGCTGTTCTGAAGGGCTATTTGCAGCCCACAAGTGGTATTATGGACATTTCCCGCTCAAATCCTTTTGGGCGAGTGGTCCGTGAGGGCACCACTCGCTGGTCACCCGCTTAGCTGGGCGAATGCCCACGCTTCCGGGCGAGTGGTCCGTGAGGGCACCACTCGCCTAGCTTCTTCTCTCCTGCAGCTTACCCCACCAACCCGGGGGTACTTCCACCTCCTAGCCGGGGCGAATGATCTGGCTGGCCCAGGTCTCGCCAATTGTCCTGTGGGACCCACTTGGCGAATACGGGTTGTACATGAGTGAACGGATGAGCGTTGCTGGAAAGCAGTCGCTATGCAGATGAGGACGCACTCTCTGAAGGGCACGTCACTCGGGAAATGGGGAACTGCGTCCCCCAAGGGGAAATCGGGCTCCGATCGCACCCGCCAAGGGGTGTGCAGTTTTGGTCGCGTCCCCCGTAAGGCAGGGGGCTTGGACGCACCCCACCATGTGGGGAGAACGACTTGGACACACCTCAACATGTGGGGTGCGGTTTGGCCGTCCCACCCCCATGGGGTGCGTTTTGGCCGCACCCCCATGGGGGGGGGGGGGGGCGGTTTGGCCGCACCCCCACTATGGGGGGTGCGGTTATGCTGCACCCCACCAAGGTGGGGTGCGGTTTGGCCGCACACCACCAAGGTGGGGTGCGGTTTGGCCGCACACCACCAAGGTGGGGTGTGGTTTGGCCGCAAGCCGCACCCCATTAGTGGGGTGCGGGCTAACCACATCCCAGTAGTGGGGGTGCGGCCTTGACCATGCCTGGCGTCGATAAAACGCGAATTGCGCGCGGCGGGTTCCTCCACTCCCACGATCATGGGTTGGACTTTGACCACAATAACTTCACCTCTCCTCAGTGGAACCTCCTCTAAACGCACCCCGAAAGTGCCTATAAATCTACGAGTGCATATCAGAAGTATAGGAGGGAGAATGTGCCATTGAGCAGCCAATGTGGAACCAGGAGGCCAAACCAACAACTTTCAAGTGGATATTGAGATTAAACCTAAAAATTCAGCATGGGGCTTGGACAATTAGCTTGAATTTAGTGCATAGGTAATATGGAGAAATGGAAAAGATTATACCCTGAAATTCCTCAAGGTGCTTGCACGGTGAGCCTGAATGGAGTGGTAAATGTGATCTTGCCCTAATATTTGGAGATTCGACAGATTGTGTTCATGGCAGTAACTGTTGAGTTGGCTTGGATCTCCGCTCGGGATCTGAATGGTCGCTCCTCCGAATACCGAAACAGAGAAATCTGTTTGCTCTAGATCTGGGAAGTGGAGGTCGGCTAGATTTATGTCAAGAGGATGCAGGTCTTCCGCTGCTTTCAGGAATCGAAACCTGTGATGCAAGAGAGAAGACCCCGTCAAATCAATGCACTTGGCTTCCTAGAATCGATCGGCCAGAGTAGACTGTAAGATAAAGGACGAATGCAATTTCTCTTAATCATTCACCTGAAGATCTGAGCGGAGTCGCTGCGAGCCACGAAAAAGGCCCGAAGAAGCCGTCTCGTGTGAGGAGGAGAGGGGAGAAGGAATTCGTGTAGGGCTATTAGGATGGTTTTTTTTGCCGCCGACATGAATACTCACATTTTTGAAAGTCTGGCGAGAGTGGATCGGGGGATAAGATGAAGGACTAAGATTTAAGCAATGTCTTAAATACTACGGTCTGTGATTAACGTGAAATAAAAATTCATATAAAAAATCTGCACGTGCAATTATGATTATTATTATTATTATGAATAGTACGATTGAACATGCTCTTTATATACGAGCGTTCAATTCCAGGAATCGCTCTCCCTCTGCCCTAACTCAAAAACAAGCCGCGCGAACGACGCGCCGCTCCCTCTCACGCCTTCTCCCGGTATACGTCTCCTTCTCACGCCTTCAACAGCTACACGTTTCCTTCTCTGTCGCTCCCTCTCATCTCTGTCGCTCCCTCCCATCTCCTCTGCATCGCGATTCAGCCGCAGCATCTCCTACACTCTACCGCATCAAGCCGCATCAAGCTCCCTCTCACGCCTTCGCACCAGGTTTCGACGCAAACTCCCATTTCGCAAGCGCAAACCTGTTCCAGTTTCCCGTCGCCTTCTGCTTCAAGGTTTTGGCCTCCACCGTCGTCGAACTCTTCCACTCCACCGTCGCCTTCGAACTGTCGAAGGAGTCGAACTCTCCAGAGTCGAGTGGGGAGGCCTCCAGGCTCCAGAATCCCGACTCCCGTCGAACTCTTCCAGAGTTCCAGGTAACATACTTTTAATTTTGTAGGCCATGGGGATTTCGGTTCCAGTTTCCAATGTTTGCTAATTTTAGATTACTTTACTGATTTCCTCTATCCTTATTCGATCTAGGGCTTGGTAAGTTGGTAGGCATTTGGATTAAGGCTTGACATACTATGATCTATCCTATTTTTTTAGAATTTTAAACCAAATCTGACATGATGCAAGCTTTTGTTTAGAATTTGAAACTCCATTAGAGCTCCATCTCTACTTATAAATTTGAGAAACCATAATTTACAAGTTACAACTAAATTTCACTTAAATTGGTATAGGCTGTAAGCATTGATAGTGTGGCACTTGGACTTGGTGCTCTTTTTTCATGGGCATAGCCGCATAGGATGGTTAGTGTTTTTTTTCTTTTGCATTTGTTATGGCATGTGAAGAAACTTCTGAGTGAGGTCTTTGGGTGGTTCTATTTCTATCCCTGCTTTTAGATTTATGTTTTGTTCCTTCACTGGCGCGGATTATCGAGGTGAATGCAGTATTTGGATTCATAAATATTTTTGTTTGGGCACTTTATTGTTGATGCTTTATCATCCCAAATGCTATGGAGACGGGGGTAATTTATTGTTTCAATGATTGTTCTTTGACTGTTCACAACAGGGATAATCCATTTATAACTTATTGATATTTCATTTATAACTTATTGATTTTTTACTTCAAAACTTTATTTTCAATCAGGGATAATCCATTGATACATAACTATGTCGGGCAAAATGTCATGCCTCATACTCTAGAATGTATTACCCATATTGTATAGAGAGGGTAAATTGGTCATTAGATGTCCTAGGATATCACACTCACATTAGAGTGTCAAGACCAGTCCAGAATGAGCACAAAAGCTAGTTGAGTTAAACTTACGTCGAATTGAAGTCGACGTAACTTCGACTGAAAGTCGAAGTAACTCAGACTGCTTGTCAAAGTTACAAGTGAAGTCGACGCAACGTCGAAGTGAACTCGTCGCAGATGGAAGAGCCAGTCAAAACCATCTTAGAAGTTGACGCAACTTCGATTTCAATTCGACACAGAAGATGAAGTTCAAAGTCCAAGTCTTCAACCTGACGAATACGTCGATAAGTATTCGACGCAACGTCGATATCTGAGTTCATTCAGAGCTGAGAAGGATTTCGAAACTGCTTCTATAAGAACTCCGAGGTGCGTCGATATGAAGGATAATGAATTCGACGCAGTGTCGAATACAGATAGAAATAGTATATTTTCTGCTGTCCTTTCTGATGCTTTTTCAAAAGTTTTACAAAGATGAAATTTGAATTACAACAAGTCGATTGTTGCCAAGAATGGAATGGAGTATTCCAGAGAAACAACAAAGACATCCTTGAAAATTATTCAAATCAGAATTGACTGGTCGAGAACAGAAATAAAAGGAAACATTTATTATCCAGTGGACATTCCTTCTAAGGACAGAACAGAAAAGGAAACAAATTCAAAATACTATTCGACAGAGAATAATTATACAGAGGAAGGAAGACAACTCTAACATTATTATTCATTCTGTCTTCTTCTTCTTCCTCCTCAAGCTCTATAGACAGAACAAGAAGAGTATCTCTGTACAGGAAAAAACAAGAAAGGCTACTGCTTCTTCTTCATATCTTACAACAGGAAGCCAACTAAAGTACAGAGATTATTAGGATCACAAGCAAAACAACTCTTGCATTCATCTCTATCTTAAGCAAGAGTTCATTTTATACAGATCCTGAAGAACACCAAGTGACAACATCCTGAGTGATAGCTGCAGAAGGGTTCAAATAGAAGAATTTTATTCTTTTTTTTCTTCTCTCTGTCTTATTTTGTAACTAAGAAAAAGAGTCATAAGAATTCCTCTCCAAAGGATTCAGTTAGTTTCAAGAGTCTCCTTATCAAAAGTCTCAGTGGTTCTAAGAGTCTCCTTATCAAAAGATTCAGTGAGTGATTCTAAGAGTCTCCTTATCAACTAAGCTGGTTCTGAGAGTCTCCTTATCAAAAGACTCAGACACTAGATAGTGCAATCCTACCAAGGTGGTAGAAGAGTGGACTACCCACATTTTGGGGAACCATTATAAAATCTCTCTTCTGTGTTGTGCTTTTCTGTGCTGTCCCCTTTGTTTATTTCTGCATATTCTGTGATTATTTTATTCTGGATTGGCTTTGCTGATTGCATAGTTGTTAGTAGTTTTTATTGTGCGTGCATAGTTAGGGTAAAAGTTTTAAATCTCTATTCACCATCTTCTAGAGAATACTCAGAGGGCACACTGTGCACTTTCAATTGGTATCAAAGCCAGGTTGATCATAAAAAGGCTAGTACTTTGATCAAAAGATCTCCTCACTTATATTTCTTTATTTAAAATTATTTTTAGAAAAACGAGTTTTAAGGACTATGCACCAACAAGACCACCAGTGTGTAATCTTAATAAGTTTACACTCTGGAAGGCTAGAATAAAACTTTACATGAACTCTATTGATGAAGAAATATTTGATGTTATTATTTCAGATCCCCCTGTCCCATTCAAAAAAGATGCTAGTGGGATTGTAACTTAAGAACTTGTTCCAAGAGAAGAATGGACAAATATTGAAAAGAATGCAAAAGCCTGTGATGCTAAGGCTATCAATATACTAGTATCCACTATGTCAAATGACATATTTCAAAAAGTGGCTGAATGTCAGTCTGCAAAAGAAATATGGGATACAATGACCAGTTTAGTTGAAAAAAGTTTTGATGAAAGGAAGGAAAAGAAGAATGGAAGAGGTTTCATAGCTGAAACCTGGAGTGACTCAGAATCTGAGTCATGTTCCTCATCTGAAAGTGAGCAAGAAGGTGCTGCTGAAGAAGTCTGCCTGATGGCTTTGGAGGCCTCCTCAGATAATGAAGAAGATCATGTATCATATTTTGATAGCTTTGATTTCTCTTTTGATGAATTTAAAACATGCTTTAAAGAGTTCTGCCAAGATCAATTAGCGGCAGAAAATCAAATAAAAATACTTAGGAAAGAGTTAAAAGAACTAAAAAGTAAAAGGCTAGATGAAAATCTTCACTATGATAATCAACTCAGGGTTGAGGTAGGGGAGTTAAGAAAACAAATAGATAAAATAAATGCTGAAAATTTAATACTAAAAGGAGAGCTAACAAAGACAAAAACCTTTGAGGACTCTCTCAATGGGTGGAGTCAAAAACTCAAGGATATCACACTAAAAGAAGAGCTTACACAAAAACCTGCTTAGTCCCCATCTTTTTCCCCCTCCGCAAACCTGGCAAACTAGGATTCCCTACGCTCCATCGCGCCGCGCAAGATCTGCGTCCAACCCACGCAGATCCTTCCTCCTCCACGCATGGAGAACCACGCCTCCGACATTTCCCCTCCTTCTCAGCTCGCCGATCACCTTTTCTCTCCGACGACGGCGCCGTCCTCTCACAGCTCACGCCATCGGCCAAGCCCGACTCCTCCCGTCTCCTCTCCACGCTCCTGCTGCATCTCCAGAGAAAAGAAAGGACACGGCTTCTTCATCATTCGGGCGCAAGCAGGAGGCAATAACCATCTTCAGAGCAGACGCCCTTTTCTGTTTTTGGGTTCCCCGACACAGGGTAAATTGCAGACAATCTCTTCTCCCCACTATTTTCGTGAATGCAGTGGAGATGCAGGCTTTCTTCTCCTTGGTCAAAGCTAATAGCGTTTTAACCCTTTATTTCTTTCTTCTTTCACAATCAAAGCTAATAGCGTTTATATCAACCTCCATATTCCCCTTCCTCCTTTTATGAATCAGATTTCTATGAAGTTTGGATATCAATGTTCTACTCTATACATATGCAATTATCATTTTAACTCTTCATTTCTTTCTTCTTTCAGAATCAAAGCTAATAGCGTTTATATAAATTCCTACTTAGTTCTCTCGGAGTTCTTCTTCCTTAAACATACGAGCAAAAGAACGACTAACCACAGATAAATAGATCATCATAAAGAATTAGGAGCACTGTTGAGATCAAACAAACCTCCAAAATACTTTTATGTACCCCACCCTCTTTCCTTTTAAAATCAAAGCAAATGAATGTAAATAAAAGTACATGTAACCAGATTTCTTCTTCCTCCTTTTATTAATCAGATTTCTATGAAGTTTGGGTATCTTATTTGCCCTTCATTTTTGTACTACACATGCAGTACCAGGATCAATTCTCATGGCTTCTGATTTTCCAAAACCATGACTATCTTAGATGATATATTTGCGTGCAGTGGAAGAGAATTACCTACATCTTGAAACAAAGAACTACATGTTACTATTCTAACTTTTTTGGTTCATAATTAAGGCAAGCATTTCTGAATATCTGAGAGGAATTAATTCAAAATTGAGTAATGTTTTCTCATGGCTTAGTATGGGAATGAGAATGCGGAGATTCTGTTTAATCACATGAAGTTATTATGTCTATATGATCCCAAAATTTATCTGATTCACCAATAACAAAATCTTGTCAAAAAGACCAAAATTAAGTACCTAAATAGAAGACAAAATATGTAATGACGTAGTGAATACAAGTCTAAAAAGGTAATAATAAAGAGCCTAAATTAGAAGTCTACCCTAATTGTGATAAATTCCAGTGAAATTATGCTAGGAAAAATGTTTGGAGTTAGCAGGCAGCGATGATAAAATGCAATAGAGCCATTTGTATTTATTAAAATTCAAATGGCATTGGCAGGATTGTGATACAATCCACGGAAATTGTAGTTGGAAAAGAACAATAAAAATATGATAGTTCCAAGTTCACATCATAAATTTTGATTCAATGAAAAATCTGAATTAAAAAAAAACCACATCTTCGGATAGAAGTGCTTGAATACATCAGAAATATAAATTCGCAAAAACAATTTTTTTAGATTTGTTGAAAGAAATTTTGAGATGATGTTGCATTGCAAGCTTTGTATAGTAGCGCATGAACACATCAAAAAGCCTTCTAAAATTTTAAATATCGTGAACAAACTGTCAAATTACACTTTAAAATTGGCTGGAAGAATTATTCATTCTAAAGTATTAATGTCATAATCTAGAATATGTGGTATACATTTTTACCGAAGTCGTGCACAACTCCGTACCATTAATACATCTAAAAGCATTAATCCAAAACATCCTAACACAAAACTAAACACATAATAGTTCATGAATCTAAACCTTTTAGAACATAAGAGAAAAATGAAATGCATCCAAGTCATAGTTCTGATGTTGCAACCTAGGTAAGAGTCCAAAAAGAAACATGTTAAAATGGTACAATGAAGACTTAGTTGGAATGTGTAAACAGTAAAGGTTATGCCCAGCTGTGGCGTTGGAAGTTTGATGCAGCGTATCACCTGTGGGGTCACGGTGGTGCAAGATCGAGCGGCGGAGGTTCATTTCGATGAGGATTGTAGGAGGATGGAGACCGTCTTCTGCAGATGGTGAAAAAGTTGTAGTGAAAAACGCAGGCATGGCGGCAAAAACCCGTATGCTTAGTGATGGAGAATAATCTAACCTTTTGGGTTGACGCTGGAGTGGATTGGCCAACGAAAGGTTAGATTATTCTCCAGCGTCAACCCGAAAGGTTAGATTATTCTCCTTCACTAAGCATACGGGTTTTTGCCGCCACGCCTACGTTCTTTACTACAACTTTTTCACCATCTGCAGAAGACGGTCTCCATCCTCCTACAATCTCCATTGAAATCAACCTCCACCGCTCGATCTCGCACCATCGGGACCCCCACAGGTGATACGTTGCATCAAACTTCCAACCCCACAGCTGGGCATAATCTTTACTGTTTACACATTCCAATTAAGTCTTCATTACACCATTTTAACATGTTTCTTTCTGGATTCTTATGGAGGTTGCAACATCAAAACTGTGACTTGGACGCATTTCATTTTTCTCTTTTGCTCTAAAAGGTTTAGATTCATGAACTATTCTGTGTTTAATTTTGTGCCAGGATGTTTTGGATTAATGCTTTTAGATGTATTAACGGTACGTGGTTGTGCACTGCATCGGTAAAAATGTATACCACATGTTCTAGATTATGACATTAGTACTTTAGAATGAATAATTCTTCCAACCAATTTTAAAGTGTAATTTGATAGTTTAGGTTTGTCGTTGACACGATATTTAAAGTTTTAGAGGGCTTTTTGATGTATCCATGCACTTCTAGACGAAGCTTGCAATGCATCATCATCTTGGAATTTCTCTCAACAACAACAGCACTCAAGCCTTTATCCCACCATAGTGGGGTCGACTATATGGATCCTCTGCCGCCATTGCCCCTATCTTTAATCATAGTCTCACTAATGCCTAAGTACATCCTGTCTTTCCTTATAGTTTCATTCCAAGTCTTTTTTGGTCTACCCCTCCCCCGTTTAACATGTCTAGTTACTAAACTCTCACAACGCCTAACAGGTGCCTCTAATGGTCTCCTATGTACATGTCCAAACCATCTTAAACGAGCTTCTCGCATCTTCTCTACAGTTGGCGCCACTCCTAGCTTATCCCTTATACATTCATTCCTAATTTTATCCAGTCTCGTGTGACCACACATCCACCTAAGCATTCTCATCTCCGCAACTCCCATTTTTTGCTCATGTACACCATTCACTGTCCAACACTCAGAACCGTAGAGCATTGCTGGCCAATTTCTTTCAACAAATCTAATAATGTTGTTTCAACGAATTTATATTTCCGATGTATTCAGGAAGTTGTTGTTAAAAGCACGCCTCAGGCGCGCCTAAGGCTCATGGCTCACCAGACTCAGAGGTTTGCGCCTTTGTGCGCATTTTTTGCGCCTTTGGAGCATAAAAGGTGCGCTTGGGTGCGATTTTTGTTACAATTTTTTTTTCAAAATAAATAAAAAAATGATGCAAGAACTCAATATTTTTTGCATGATTTAGTATTTGTGAAACATAATTGAGCGTTGAGACCTACATATGATGTAAGTGACCACATTGATTCTTATTTCCAAGAGATATAAATGATAGTAATGAATTATTAATGAGTAGAATATATGAAGAATCTGATCAAGAAGATGAAATGACGTTTGATGTTGATTATTTAAAATGAATGTGGTTGCGCCTTACCTTCGTCAGGCTCGCGCCTGCGCCTAGGCTCCAAGACCCCTTTGCGCCTTGGTGCGCCTTTAATAACTAAGGGCGCTTCTATCCGAAGCTATGTTTTTTATTTTAATTCAAATTTGCCATTGAATCAAAATTTATGATGTGTAATTGTTCGCTAACTTGGAACCATCTTCTATTTATTGTTCTTTTCCAACTACAGTTTCCGTGGATTGTATCACAATCCTGCCAAATGCCATTTGAATTTTAATAAATACAAATGGCTCCGATTGTGTTTTATCATCGCTGTCCACTAACTCCAAACATTTTTCCTATCATAATTTCACTGGAATTTATCACAATTAGGGTCACTTCTAATTTAGGTTATTTATTCTTACCTTTTTAGACTTTTATTCACTACGTCATTGCATATTCTGTCTTTTATTTAGGTACTTAGTTTTTGTCTTTTTTACAAGATTTGGTTATTGGTGAATCAGATAAATTTTGGATCATATAGACACAATAACTTCGTGTGATTAAACAGAATCTCCGCATTCTCATTCCCATACTGTACTAGTCGTCAACAGAATCTCCGCCTCTCTTTCTTGATTCGGGAACTTCAATCCTACTCACTCTTGTTTCCAAAACTAATGGGTTCTCTTTAGCGTACAAAGGATGCCATTGTGGTTTTGTTCAGCACTCCAGACGCAATATTATTTTCACTATGCTCGTTTATTATTACACGAGCAGCTCCGCACGGGCTTCGCCCGTGCTCGTTGACTCTTAGCGGGCTGCACCCGCATTCGAGCGAGTTGTGCCTGCATACGACAGTACCCGACCGGCGACGGCGGGCTTCCCCCGCAACTTATACATATGAGTACTCAAAATTACCGTAAAAAATATACATCAATATTTTACAATTATTTTTTTCAAACACATTTATATTTTAACAAAAAATCATTTTAAAGTAAGCTATTATATTTCGAAATTAGTTTTTGTAGGCATAATGATTACCTACCATAGTAGGTGTAGGAGGTCTACTAAAAAGTTTTTGGATTTTATGAATTTCCATCATTATTTTTATAATAGGAATATTGTGTAATTACACAAATAGTCATTATATTTTATGAATTTTCATTTTTTTTCATAATATATGTTAAGTCATTGGAGTAAAAGAATGAGGCTATATTTGACACTTTTGAATGTTGCACCAAAGACAACTTCTTATATATAGTAGTTAAAGATGATGTAATATTTTGAATTTGCTAGCGTGGATTTAACTTCACTGTTCTCGGTTTTGATAGGTCACTGACTCACTGGTTGGAAGTTTGTCGCCATGTATCTTCAGTTTTACATAAATGAGAATGGCGATAAGGTCTACACCACCAAGGTAATTAATGTCCATTGCATGATTCAAGTTGCATAATTGTGCATTGTTCTTGTTTTCTCCCCTTAATTTATTGAATTCTATGTGGAAGAACGAGTACATTCATTTTAATTAGGCTCTGTTCGTTTGGAAGGTTTAGGGAAGATTGAATTGGTTTTTGGGAGGGTGGAATTGGTTTTGGCCCAAAATCAATACCCATGTGAATTGGAATTGGGAGCAAATTTCAATTCTTTTGTTTGGTTGACCTTGAAGAAAGGTCTCCTTGAAGAAGGGGAGGAAGAAGCAGACTGATCGTCCCGGGTTGAAACAAGAAAACTAAGCAGAAAATGAAGTTGAAGAAGAAGATCAATCGGTTGGGGAAGAAAACCGCGAAAACTGACCTATTTCTTTCACACCTACATTTCAAAGGAATGGAAGCCCACAGTTTTACACCAATGTCAATTCCGACCAAATATTGAGAAATGAACACATGAATTTGGAAATGGGAGACCAATTCCAATTCCTTCCCCCAAAGCCAACAAATGAATTGACCCTCAATGCATTCCATGAAATGTAATGGTGCCAAATGAAAATGTGCATGGATGCTTGTATTTTTTTTGGTTGAAGAGTTGAATTGTGTTGGGGGGGGAGGTGAACTTTGTTTCTTAAAACCTCCATGCTCTTATCATGAGAGGGTTGATTTGGCTTCATAACTTGTGTATTTGTAGTGTGTGAATTGAATCTTTTGCCTCCCTTTTGTGTTTGTGTCATTATAAATTAACGAAAGCATGCAACATTCTCCTTTACATTTTCGGTGAATACTATTTTATTTCTACATTTCTTCTTTCAAACTCCAGTTGATGTTATGCCATTTTCTTTCTGCAGAAGGAATCACCTCTCGGTAGGGTAACAGAATCTGCTCATCCAGGTAGATTGGGATCATTTATTTTTCCTTTTCGTTTGTTCTATAAAAACCTTGGTTTAATTACGTTGGTGGAGATCTTGTAGATATGGATCTCCTTCTGGATACTTTTCCTTTTCTGCTCTTGAAATTTGCTTACTTTGTTTCTTTGCATTGTGAGAGAATTGAGGAGAGGAGGAAGGTTTTTCACTGTTAGATGGGTTAGCAAGAGGGATACCATCAACCTTGAGAACCGTGCCATCCATGAAAGAAGTACATAAAATCTTCAGATTTTTAATTGGGAATTCTTAGTTGGAGAGAAAATTTTTAAGGATAAGACAATAGATAAGAAGAGAATAGTTATAGCAACTTATTAATTGCAATGCCTAGTGAAAAAACATCCTCCTAGTCCCTATTTATTGAAGCAAGGTTTACTAGTTAATTTCAAAATCAATCCTAATCATCTAATACACATTTTAAATAAAATTTAAATGAGATTTTGCAGAAGGATAAATCATGCTTATTTTAGTATAAAAGTAGTTAAAGTAAAGAACAATTGAAAATTCACCCTCTTAACTGTCATGGGTCACAAAGACCTCGCCGCCTTGGATTCAAAATTGTATTATTCAAGTACACTAGGTATAATTTTCATCAACTCATGCATGCGTGGTCTCTTACAGCCTTCGGTGGGAAATATATTTTTCCAACCAAAAAATCTTTTTTATATTCGGGTAGCATATATGACGATTCATCATAAATAATTTGTTCCACCTCGTAGTTGTTTCGATAATAGTATATGAAAGCATGCATATAACGATATTCTTCATAAAAGTAGAAGATATACCACAAAATAGTATGTGTAGTTATATAAGGCACAATAATGTGTAATATAGTATAAGATCTTCAATGTTAAATACATTAATACAAATTTTGTTAATAACATCCATCCATTTAGGAGTTTATTTGAAGTAATACCTTTTTTGAGGATTTGATATCTTTGGAGGAGTTAATATTTTCTGTCGGAGGATTCTTGCCATCTGTGAGGATTTGATATATTTGGAGGAATTAATATTTTTGTTAATATTCCCCTGCAAGGCTATGAGAGTAATAACTTGGAACAAAGATACTCGAAGCGATTGATGACTAAACCCTTTGTGAAGATGTTTGTAAGTTGATCAGTCGAGGCAATGAATCTAATGTATAGTTGGCCATGAGTAACATGCTCCCAAACGAAATAGTAATCTATCTCAATGTGTTTTGTATGAGCATGGAAGATTGGATTGGCAGTTAAATAAATAGCTGATATTTTATTACAATATACGGTTCGGGGATTAGGTAGGCAAATGTCAAGTTCACAGAGAGAATTCACATGTGGCATTAGCAAGTTATTTATACTAAGATTATGTACTTGAAAGAAAGCTATTATGTTGATTCTTGGAGCTACAAAATATCAAGTTCAACCCTAGAAGTAGACAAATGTCGTCAATTGATCGCCGGTCAGTCAAATCACATGCCCCAATTAGCATCAGTGTAAATAAATAAACATGAGTATTAACAAAATATTAGCAAAACTAGTGAGTTTCAATATGTCTAAAGGCTAACATTAAAAAATCAGTAATTGAAGAGACAATAAATTACCTACTCGCCCGCATCACTCTTGGCCGACATTGTTACTTCCCACTTTGCAGATGTGAACATCTCCCTTAACCGGTTCTTCTCCAAGATGCTTTGTAGAGAGAAACACGGTAGAGAATCTAGTCACACATAATTGAACAAGTTTGTGGGAGTCCAATTCTTTCGTCGACTCTCTAAACACCTCGAGGGAGGTGGTGTGGTCATAGACAAAGGCTTAGAGTTGGCGGCCCATGGAGATATTCTTAATATGCTTCAGCTTTGCTATATCCATGGGTCCCTTGGCCCCTAACCCCGAATGCAAACTCCTGCGGGTGGTGGAGTAGGAACCTTCATCCCAACTCCACATAAGCTAACAATGGTGCTTTGTCGTGGTCCTTGTATACTCATTTAGCAATGTACAATGCCATTTCATCTCCCACCTTCTTGTACTTGCTCTCAATGGTGCTTTGTCGTGGTCCTTGTATATATTTTGCCTCGCGTAACTCTGCAACGACTTGGACAAATTGGTCCATGGGCCCCTTGGCCCCTAACCCCGAATGCAAACTCCTGCGGAAGGAGTTATCTATGTCTACTTCATCTTGAACTCCAACTATCACCTCACCCAAGTTGGCTTGCAACTTGTCACTCTTCACTCTCTTCCTTTCCGATATAGAGTTGAGTGCCAACTCAGCTTTTACCCTCACATCCGCAGGAACCTATGAAGCATGACTTGATATTTCACTTCCTTTCAGGCAAGTGATGTTTGAATCAGGTAATACCCTCGTTCAACGTTTGCTTGCAATAGTTACATTTGATGCGTTTGGTATCATTTGCAATCAATTTCTCACCAAATGTCCAGAATTGATCTCTATCAAACAATACCACAGAAAGAGGCACCTCACTTTATCCAACAAAAGAAGTCATTCTACACGAGTGCGCATAACAAAAAATCCTCATAAATATAAAATAAGTAAATAACAATAACAATTAACAGAACATTCAATTATTATCATTAATAAATAAAAAAATATCGCAACATCAAAAAAGAACCCTAAACTTCATTAGATCACTAATTTTCAGTTATTATTCCAACAACATTTGCAACATCAATATTATCATTTATCATTCAGAAAAAAGCATCCAAAAATAAGAAAGGCACATGATATAGATAAGTAGGTTGTAGCTTGCAGCCTTGTAGTAGATATCATCATTCATCAGTTATCAATACCATACTTTTTCAATTTCATCTTATATTACCCTTTCTTGAGCAAAGAATAATGATAGAGCACTTATCAAGCCACCGTCAATCAATTCAAGATAAAAGTAGGTCGAGAGCAACTTAGTATCATTATTCGTCATTCTTAGGAAGAAAGATTATATGTCATTATGTTGCTACGTGCCCGGGTTCGAACTTTGGAGAAATAACATGCATGTCTACAGCTACAAGCCCTAAAAATTTGAACAAGCATGACTACTATCATACGTTGCAAAATGAGCTTGGATAACTAGATAAAATATGAGGGATCTTAAATTACATATGTTGTCATCTTGGCGAACAGTAAAGCAATATATTGGGGGATGTTGATTACTTGTTGTTTTCCTGTAAAAAATGTCAGACTGTACCAGTGTTGTGGATATCATCCGACATAAAGGTTTTAAAAGTGCACAGTTGCTCCCCTGAGAATTCTCTAGGGGGGGTGAATAGATATTTATTTATTTTTTAATAAAAAGTGCACAAAAAATTAATTCTAATTCCTAGGCATCCAAGATTTCAACCAGAATTAAAGCTATCACAGAATAAAAATAATCAAGAAATAATCACTAAAATTGCTCAAACACAGAAGACACAATAACATATAGTGGTTCCTCAAAATTATGGGTTCTCCACTCTTCTACCCATTTGGTTGGAATCCACTATCCCAGTGCTGAGTTTTTTGATAAGGAGACTCTTAGAACCACTGAGTGTTTTGATAAGGAGACTTTTAGAACCACCGAGTCTTTTGATAAGGAGACTCTTAGAACCACCAAGTCTTTTGATAGGGAGACTCTTAGAACCACCGAGTCTTTTGATAAGAAGACTCTTAGAACCAGTTCTGAATCCTTTGAAGAGGGATTCTTAAAACTCTTTTACAATTTAATTGAAAGATAAAAAATATCAAGAAAAAATCAGAAGAATTATAAGAGGTAGAATATTCTTTTGATCAAGATTCTATTTCAGCAGCACTGAAGATCTTTGAGCACTAAGTGGATGATCTCTTCTTTAGATCTAATGAATCCTTGATAAGCAGAAGGTCAAGGATTATTTTTGCTTCACTATTATTGATCAGATCAGCTTCTTTCAGAGAGCAGAAGGAAAAGAAGAAGAAGCTCTGCTGTTTCAGAGGGACAGAGATGGAGAAGAAGAATGTCTGGAGAAGAAGAATGTCGATTTAGAATCAGATCACTTTCCCTTCTGATCGATTCTCCAATTGGAATGTATAGAATGAGAATTGTGACTTTCCATATATGTATGTTGACAGCCCGTCAATATCCTTCTATAGATCTTCCAATTTCATCACCTCTGGATCTCTAATACCTTTCTTTCTCTTTATATCCTGTTGCGACCCGTTGGCATTCAAATATCTTCCATATATACATTCTGAATAATCCTCAGAATCCATTCCAAGAAGTTTCCAATTCTTTGACTGTATTCGACATTGCGTCGAATTTCTTCTGACTTCATATCGACGCACCTTTGAATTCCATTAGAAGCTGCGTCGAGATCTGCTTTAGAAAACCTCAGCTTTGAATTGAACTCTGCTATCGACGTTGCTTCGATTCTTTATCGACGCATCTGTGGACTTCAACTTCTGACTTCTGCATCGAATACTAATTGATGTTGCGTCGACTCCATCTTGAAAGAATGTATGCATCGACTTCTACCTTCTGCATTGATATCTAGTCGACGTTGCGTCGACTACCCAATCTAATGAAGCGTCGACTGCCAGTCTGAGTTACTTCTACTTCTATTCGAAGTTGCTTCGACTTTTAATCGAAGTTGCGTCGACTACTATTCAACGTAATTTTAACTCAACTGATTTCTGACCTCCTTTTGACTAAGTTTTGACACACCAAGGTGGATATGACAACCTAGAATATCTAAAGACCAAATTACCTTCATTATACAACATGAGTAATAAATCCTAGAGAATGAAATCACATTTACAGAATTTGTAAAATAAATCATGAGGGTATTTTTCCCAACAATCTTCCCCTATTTAGCTTAACAAATTTTACAGACTCTTAAGTGATTTCAAACATATTAAAAAGAAATAGAATACACATAAAATGAGTATCAAATTACCTCATTTGATTTTAGCAGCCAATTCATTTATTTCATCAAAGTATACCTCATTTGATTCTGGGATTCCAGGCCCCGGCACTATGAAGGTTGATTGAGTGGTACCAGGAGTTCAAGCTGTTTTGAAAACAATCCTTTTCTTTTGAAATGCCTGAGCTGCTACATTATGATCAAAGCCAAGACCCCTTTTGTGAAGTTGCCCTGTATCTTCCAAAACTTTTGCTTGAGGATTTTTTGTAGCATATTTTGTAGGATCAAATAATGTGCTTGGAATCTTGATGGCTTCTTTCATCTGCTCTTCTTCAACTACATCTTTTTTTTTCTTGAGTCTTTCAATAAACTTCTTTCTATTTTCCTCAATCTCTTTTTTAGAGGCATCATATTCATACTGATCTCTTTCTCTAATTTCATTGAAGACTTTGTCAAGCTCTAGATCAGTATATACTTTCATCTGGTTTTCAGGCATTTGAATCTTCTCATAGGTTTTATAATATGATTTATCCTTCTTGTGCTACTTTCTATCTTCTTTTGAATACCTTTCCTAGATAGGTATTTGCCTTCCAAATGACCTTCTGAATGTCCCTCTTTCCCTTTGAACTTTTCTAGGAGTTGGTGCTGGAACTGGCAGAATAGGTGCAGGAGGAAGCAGAATCGGAGATAGGGTTGTTGATGCTTTAGAAATCGGTTTAATTTATGTGTCCTCAGCAATGGGTGATTCAGTCCATACTGAAGGTTCTATCAAGCTTTTCAAAAAAAATCTCACTCCCAACGAACCCCTCCACTGCCTGGAGCTTCCTTCTCGGTTGGCGGCATCACGGGTCCTCGCACGATGAAACTCCAAGGCCGCATACAGGACTGGGACATCGTCCTCATGATCGACAACGACGCTACCCACACTTCATCTCAAAGCATCTTGCGCGGGTTCTCACTCTCACCCATCTGCCCTCGCCAGCGTTCACAGTTTGCTTGGGAGACGGGTGGCGACGACCGACATAGGGCCATTGCCAAGCGGTTACGCTGACTATCGACACATGCACCGTCACGACCGACTTCTATATCTTCGGCTTGGGTGGCATTGACATCGTTTTGGGGGTCGCATGGCTCCAAACGTTGGTCGACGTTCGTGTTAATTGGGCAAAGATGACCATGCAATTGCAGCGAGGACCCACCTCGTGCTGCCTCACTGGTGACTCGACCCTCCTTCGGACTCTGGTCTCCTTCCGAGCCCCTTCAGAGCGAACCAGAAGACACAGTGCCCCTACCAGACGACCTCCCAGACCTCATGGATGAGTTTTCCGAGATTTTCGTGGCCCCAGACAGCCTACCTCCGGTCTACCCCACGGACCACGCCATTGTCCTCCAACCGGGCACATCCGCGGTGTCAGTTCGACCATACCGCTATGGACATGTGCAGAAAGACGAGATCAAACGCCTTGTTCGGGAGGTGCTCTTGGGGGGCATCATTCGGCCCAGTGCGAGCCCTTTCTCCAGCCTGGTCCTCTTCGTGCGCAAAAAGGACGGCAGCTGGCGCTTCTGTGTTGACTATCACGAGCTCAACAAGGCGACCGTCTTCGACAAATATCCAATCCCCGTCATTCAGGAGCTTCTTGACGAGCTCCACGGCGCCACCTTCTTCACCAAGCTGGACCTCCAGGCTGGCTATCATCAAATTCGGGTACGGCCGGCGGACGTTCCCAAGACGACGTTTCGAACACATGACGACCATTTCGAGATCTTGGTAATGCCGTTCGGGTTGACCAACGCCTCGACCACCTTCCACTCTTCCAGGCTACCATGAATGACATCTTTCGGCCGGTACTCCCCAAGCTTGTCCTTGTTTTTTTTGATGATATATTGGTGTATAGTTCCAATTGGCAGGAACACCTCCAGCATGTCCGGGCCACCTTCCTCACTCTTCGCAGACACCACCTCTTATTGAACCGGAAGAAGTGCTCTTTCGGATCCACCTCGGTGAGCTACCTGGGCCACACTATCTCGGCCCACGGGGTGTCCATGGATGCCGACAAGATCGCGGCGGTTCTCCACTGGCCGACCCCCACGTCCATACGTGAGGTGCGCGGCTTTCTGGGTCTGACCGGCTACTACTGGCGATTCATCCAAGGCTATGGGACATTAGCCCATCCCCTCACCCAGTTACTCAAGATTTCGGAGGAGGGCACCTTTCTTTGGTCAGCCGCTAACATGGTCGCGTTTACGGCCCTTCAGTCGGCCCTCGTGCACGGGCCGGTGTTGGCCATGCCGAACATCCAACAGCCCTTTGTGGTGGAGTGCGATGCGTCGGGCACCGGTGTCGGCGCGATCCTCATGCAGTCCAGGAAATCGATTGCCTTTTACAGCCGCGCCTTCTCTTCCACCATTCGCAGCCGCTCGGCGTACGAGAATGAGCTAATGGCCCTCGTCTTAGCGGTACAACATTGGCGACCGTATCTCGGTCGACCGTTTGTGGTTCGCGCGGACCACCATAGCCTTCACTACCTTCTGCAACAAAAAATAGCAACACCGACATAACAAGTTTGGGTAACCAAGCTCTTGGGCTACGATTTTTCGATTGCTTTCCGATCCGGCAAGACCAACCGGGCGGCCGATGCCCTCTCTCGCCAACCGCATGCTCCGGAGTTAACAACCCATTACTCGGCTCGTTTGGGAGGATGGCTCCGACATCCAAGAGGGCGTCGAAAAAGATCCCTATATGTCGTCGATTCGCACGGACCTCATCGCCAATCTGGTGGCGCACCCCCCTACACACTCATTGGCGGCAGGTTGTTCTACCGCGATCGTTTGGCGCTTTCAGCCACCTCCACATGCATTCCGTGCTTGTTGGACGAGTTCCACGCGTCGCCGACCGGTGGTCATGCCGGAGCATTTCAGACCTATCACCGCCTATCAGCCTCCCTGTTTTGGCCACAAATGTTTCGTCAGATCAAGGCCTATGTCGCCGCATGCCTTCCTTGTCAGAAGGCCAAATACGAGTCTATGTTCCCAGGTGGTCTCCTACAGCCCCTCCCGATACCGGAACGCATATGGGAGGATATTGCCATGGATTTCATCACCCGGCTACCGCGCTCCGACAGGCTCGACTGTATATTGGTGGTCGTGGACCGCCTCTCGAAGTATGACCACTTTATTCCTCTTCGCCATCCGTACACGGCGAAGTCGGTGGCAGATAGTTTCATCGCCGAGATCGTGCGTCTTCATGGGTTTCCACGCTCTATCGTTAGCGACCGGGACCCTCTCCTTCTGAGCAGTTTTTGGACCTCTTTATTCCGCCTACAAGGTACTAGACTCCGCATGAGCACCGCCTACTATCCTCAGACAGACGGACAGTCCGAAGTTCTCAATCGGTGCCTAGAGACCTACCTTCGATGTTTCATTGGCGAGCGGTCGAGGACTTGGGCCAAATGGCTCCCTTGGGCGGAATACTCATATAATACGGCCTATCACTATGCGGCCAACACCTCCCCATTTGAAGTGGTTTACGACCGTCCACCTCCATCTATTGTGCGGCATCTTCCGGGCGAGTGTTCCGTGGACAGTCTCGCGGCCCACCTTCAGGATCGCGACATCATTCTTGACAGCTTAAAGCATCACCTCCGTCGGGCCCAGGCCAAAATGGCCTCTTTCGCCAACCGCAAACGCAGGGACCTACAATTCAACATTGGGGAGAAGGTGTTCATCAAGCTCCATCCCTACCGTCAGTTGACCGTGGCTCGCCGAGTTTGCCCAAAATTGGCGCCGCGTTTCTTCGGCCCGTTCGAAGTAATTGGCCGGATTGGAGCAGTGGCATACCACCTTCAGTTACCGGAAGGCAGCCGGATTCATCCCGTTTTCCATGTGTCGCAGCTTCGCCGTGTTATCGGCGACCACCCATCCGTGGATCACCTCCCAACCGGCCTTGACTATTCGTGTGCGGCACCATCCGGTCGCTATTATTGACCATCGGCCACCTCACTCAGGCGCGGGGTTTCCCGAGGAAGTTCGGGTGGCTTGGCGCCATCGACCACAGTCCGATAGCACTTGGCTGATTCGAGATGATTTTCGCCGCCAATTTCCAGACTACTGCCTTGAGGACAAGGCCAATTTCCCAGACGGCGGCATTGTTACCGACCCGCAGGATGGAGAATCGCCTTGGAGGGTGTACGCACGAAGACCTCATGGGGTGGGCGACACGGCATCACCGAGCGCCACTGATCCGGGCGACAAGGGCGCAGCGAGCGCTGCCGTATCGCCCGGCGATACCGCCGACGATAGCGCGGCAGGCGGAAATGGAGGCGCTGGACATGCTTAGTCTTTATATTATTCTGTAGAGGTAATTTGGTATTTTGTTGTTTTACCTCATAGTATAAGAGGCTATTGTTAAACCTTATTATGTATCTTTGGATCATCTAAGTTTTAAGAAAGGGGTCTGCTCCCTCTCCTTCCCTCAACCTCTCATCTTCTCCTCTACCGCCGGCCCTTCCCCCTCTCCGGCTCTTCTCTCTCGCAACGGTAACAGTTTGTGAGGGAAGTGAAGGATGATGAAACTGCCATTGTGGAAGAGGAGGAAGATACCATTGATTCGAGGAAGAACAGGCAGTTAGATTGACTCTAATACCATAAAATAAAGTTGATTCAGATATTTTTCCTTAATTGTTTAATCTATCCCGTGGCCACATTTATAGTTACAAATGAAAACAAATATTGGAATCACTTAAACTCATATTTACGTCGACATTAATGCTAAATAAATGCATCAGTCCATTTAGGAATTAGTTTGGACTCTTGACATCTCGAGGATTTGATGTCTTTGGGGGAGTTAATAATTTCTGTTAATAGCATCCATCCATGTAGGAATTTATTTGAACTCTTAGCATCTGTGAGAGGATTTGATATCTTTGGAGGAGTTAATATTTTTTTAGTACCATCTATACTCGCGAAATTTAAACAGGCTTAGACATCCATGAGATTGTTGGAGTTGAGTACCATATAAAAGAAGGGCATTTGCTAGTTCTTAAGGTAAACAAAAAAAGGAGTCTTCTTGTTGTAGTCCCTTATCTTAAAGGGGATTCAGATGTGATAAACACATTGTTTATGATTAAAATGGATTAGTCAACTCCCTTTTGACACTCGAGTGATTTTCTTCTTAGCTTTAACAATCCAGTTAGAACAAATAGGAGTGCTAGTAGTTTACTCAATAATTAAAAGATTGGACTCCCGAGAAGCTGTAAAGTTAGGGATCAGGATCATTCTTCCCCTTTTCATGTCTTGAAAGATTTAGCCTATTCATATTATATAAATAATGTTACTGTTTTCTTCAGCTATGCAAAAGCTTGCATTATGGAGTGGTGGTCTACGAAGTGTATGGGTACTGGGTCGACAAATTTGAAACTGTCCGCAAGTAGATCTTAGGAACTATTTTGGATCCATGTAGGGTTTGGAATCAGGTCAAGCAAGGAAAAAATGATTGAGATATTATCAAATTTGATTCAATTCGAGTTTTAGATTTTTATAGTTAATCACGATTATTAACCTTTTGCGTTGAATCTTCATAAGTTTTTGTGAACTGCATATCTTGTCTGATTGTGCATTTTGATCATCTATATTATATATACATATATATATACATATTTACATATATATACATATTTACATATATATACATATATACATATATATATACATATATATAGGGCCATTTACCGGGACCTCCCCTCTAACTTTGCTAAATTACTGAGAGCACCCCTTTTATTTTCGAAATTACAAACAACTCCCCTATAAGTTACCATAATTACAAAAACTTTCCTTAAAGTTTTAATTTCATTACAAAAAACCCCATCCGTGATACAATTTCATTACAAAAAAATCCAGAATTTTTGTTCATGATGTTATGAAATTAAAAGTTCAGGGGAGGTTTTTGTAATTTCGAAAATAAGAGGGGGTGCTCTCAGTAATTATGCTAACTTACAGGGGAGGTACGGGTAATTATTTCGCTCTCTCTCTCTCTCTATATATATATATAAGAAATCCATCTTTTTGGTCCTCTTTCTTCTTTTCCAGTTTTACTCATACCATTTCTTCTTGATTATACTTTTTTAATCTATAACTATTTAATGTGATATGGTAATACATAAGAAAAGAAATAATATAGATATTCTAATAATATAATTTAAAAATATTATATCAAATGTTTTTTATAATTAATATAATATAATTGATATATTATTTTTTAAATTAATGGTTGTGGGCGAGTTTCCCGCTGGAAGTATGTGGCACTGCATCATATAAGTACGATGGCACTGCATCATAGAGACAGGAGCATTCTAGCTTTACCTGCAGAATGTAACCTTGGAGCACGGTAATGAATCAACGGTCGAGTATTAATTCCTTGTGATTAATTCGTCAGGCTAATAATTCCAATCGAATCAATCGCGTTGTTTATTGATTCTGCGCATTGTTTATTGATTCCAATCGAATCGATCGCGTTGTTTATTGATTCTTGTTGAGAACATGGTCGTCCCACGTTGGGAAACTCGTGTGTAGTATTGTGCTCTTATTATTGATTCTCCGCCTCTCCACTTCTGACCAATTGTTTTTACGTTGGCCACTCTCTAAGGTTATTGTCAGCGTATTAGACGTTGGCCACTCTCTAAGATTATTGTCAGCGTATTAGACGTTGACCACCCTCTAAGGTTATTGTCAGCGTATTTGAAGTAAGGATAAATGCAATGATGCTGTGGAATATAGCTTAGTTTTTAAAACTCTATAATATACTTTTTTTTAATTGTTGATTCCTTTCAAAGTGTTTTTACTAAGAGTTTTGATCTGCGGACGCAGCTCGTTTCTCCCCCGACGATAAATATTCAAGCCAGCGGGTTCATCTCAAGAAAAGATTTGGTCTGCTTCCAACCCAGAAACCACCAGTGAAATACTAGCAGTTTCTGTCTATGGAGACTTTTATCTAATTTCATGCTTCTGAAACTTGTTTTGAGGGCCTGTTGGGATTTCGGTGTCGTAGTTTCTTAATCTGGAGCCAGAATCAGTCTTTTTGTTTCAATGAAAACTAGAACGCGAATTGGTCTTTTTTCACAAAACATTAGATGTGCTCAACAAGTCGAATTGCTCTCTTATTTTAACAGCTATCAGAATTTGTTTTATGGTTGTCTGTTGTTTTGGCTAAATCTTGTTAAGCAGGGAAGACGAGTGGATGTGAAAGCCGAGGTTTATTGGCCCATTTTATATTCATTATGTTCATGTTTTTAAATGTAAATTTACTAACAGCCCAACTCTTGGAACATACTACAGCCCCAGGTGGTGAAGAGTAGACATCGAGGTGCCAAACCTTCCCGTCGATGTGAACTCTTGGGGAAGATCAACCTGTTATCCCTAGAGTAAGTTTTATCCTTTGAGCGACGGCCCTTCCACTCGGCACCATCGGATCACTAAGGCTGACTTTCGTCCCTGCTCGACGGGTGAGTCTTGCAGTCAAGCTCCCTTATGCCCTTGCACTCGAGGGCCAATCTCCGTCCGGCCCGAGAAAACCTCTGCACGCTTCCGTTACCTTTTGGGAGGCCTACGCCCAATCAGAGCCATAATGATTTCTTCAAAGTGCTGTTTTATTTTTCATCTTTATTTTAAAATTTATTATTTTTATTTTAAACCCATCTAATTTGATTGCAGTTATTAAACTTGTAAAATTTTATGCTAGAATATGCAAATCTTATTCAAGTAAAAGTGCAGTGCATATGAAGCTAAATAGTTATCATTTTTAATATTAAAAAATATGAACAATACAAAAATACATTATTTATTGCAATTTACCTACAAAACACTCAACTTATATACAATTACTTTATAGTTTAATGATAATTAAAAAACAAATTAAAGATCATGTTTTTGTATATATAAAAATATTGTTAAATTTGTCATGATATGAAAATGAGTAAAGTGATTGACATATGCTAACTTTTTGGAAGTTTTTTTAATTCATTAGACCTCTTTGACATGCGCTTTCTTCTCAGATCCGGACACGTGGGCCAGCCCGAGTGCCGCACGCAGAATTGTATTGTGTAGCTGGATCTGCGCCGCTCCATTTGCTCTGGAGCCCGAATGGACAAATTTCCTTGGCAGGGCGGGTTGAGGTGGGGCGGGTTGAGGCGGGGCGGGTTATATAGACTTGCAGTGATACCAGAGGGGCTAATATCCGGTTTGAGGTGGAGCCTGAATAGATGAGATTTGTTTGCATCTCTGAATGCCGGGTACTGCAATTACTGCAGGAAAGATGCTCAAGTCTAAAATTTGCTAGAATTAAAAAAAATGATTTGGCATTTGCTAGAATTAAAAAAAAAAAGATTGCCCAACTCAGCATTATTGTCACCTAGACAAATGATTGGACATTAGCTTTGTAAATGATGGTTGAAATGAGAATAGAGACTTAAATCTTAAAGCTGATAAAATTTAGGGACTAAATTCTTAAAGCAAAAAAATTTTGGACTGATTTCTGAAAGACATAAAGTGTAGAAACTTAAATATCAATTTAGCCATAAAAAAGAGGAGGCTCCAGGTTTAGATATGGGGCTAAAACCTAAAACTTGTTTAGACTTTGATAATAAACTAAGGTTGGGCAGACGCCAGGCTTTGCTGGGCCATGCGCTAGCCTGGCAAGCGACAGACTGCCAAAAGCATGCCAGGCCGGGCACCAGGCCGCTTGGTGCCTGGGCCTGTGCTCGTGCCCGACCCAGGCTGCGAGCCTACATCTCAAATGGGGGCCTTGTAAGGCCACCTAGGCCTGGACTGGGCCCGGGCTTTATTTGCGCATCTACTTGGAGGTGACTGACAGCTGGTTTGGGGAGGAGAGGTTGTGGAGGAGTGAGAAGAGGGTCCAGACGGTGCATGTAGCCCAGAAATGGCACGGGACTTGTTGTGATGGAGCCGAGAGGGGAAGAAATTGCTGGCAGAGAATCTTCACTGTAGCTGGCAGAGTAGATGGTGATTTGGGGGACTAAATTGGAGAATTTCGGGCGGTTATTGCGGTTCCCAGGTAGTAGGCAACGGTCCTCTCCATGGACAGGCTGGAACAAAGGGGTTTTAGAGAGCCTGGAAGTTTTGTTGGACTCACATTTGTTGTGGAGGTGTGGTCGACTGAAGTGGGGAAATGGTTGGTTCAGTTCAAAATTGAGGGTTGGTTCCACGTAAGATGGCTTAGGAGATTGTGGAGGAGTGGAGGAAAATGGGGATGGATAGTAAATTTAGGATTGAGGCCTAAATTTAGGATAATGGGGTGTTACGTGGGTAGTGGGAGATAGTTGTGGCGGTTATGTGGTGGTGGTGTCTGATCGAAGGTGACCGAAGGTGATCGTCGGAGGTGGTGGTGGCCGAAGGTGATCGCCAGAGGTGGTGGTGGTCGAAGGTGGTTTCCTGCGATCACCTAAAAACTGAAATTGAAGGGGCTTTGAGGGGTGGGGGTGGTGGACAAAGGTGATTTTCGGTGATCGACGAAAAATTGAAATAGAAGGGCTTTGAGGGGGTGGTGGTGGAGGCTTGCCGGTGGCGGTTTTCCGGTGATCGTTGGAAATTGAAATGAAGGGAATTGGGGAGGGGGATGTGACCTATTTCCGGAGGGATGTGGGGAGGGGTGGGTGGGGCTGCCGCTAGACTTCGCGGGGATGGAAGGGGAGGAGCCGACTGGAGAAAATGTGGGGATCTTGGAGGGGGGGGGGGTCGGTTGGTGTTTGAGGAAGGTGGCTGTGGGAGGAAAAAATTGTTCGTGCGTGTAACACACCAAAGATTATCGCGCGTTATACGCTATCAGACCGTCGCTTTCTGCAAGCACGATTTCTTAAGCGTGTTTGATAGAAAATTCGGCAGTTCTTCAATACGACCGTATTATGCCTGTATTTTTGCAAAAAATCTCCATCGTAGATCGCAGATCGTAAGGTTGTATTTTATCTCGCACTGTGAGTACCGTGCCTAATTATGGGGCCGACTGTATCGAGATGGGGAGGGAGTTGGTCTGCCAAGTAAAGAGAGGAGGGGAGGGATAATTCCAAGCTTCGCACCTAGATTTCTGGCTTCGCCTGAGTGATCAAAAGGAGTAAATTCTTCTTTACTTCAACTTTCAATGTCTTCTAAATGAGTCATCTATACATATTTATAGGATAAAGGTCCACCATGGACGGTCATGATTCTCCAATCACGATGACTCTCAAATATATGGAAATAAAAATAAAAACTAAATTTCATGGATCGTCGATCCACACAAAATGGATGGCTCTGATCGTTGTGTAGGCCCGTGTGACGTGATCATCACCACTCTTTCATGGCCCCATAAGCTATCCAAAACATATACGAAATTAAGAATTCCGCACGTCATGCCTTCGCCTAGTGTGCATAGGCAATCTCCTCTTTTCAGGATACAAATAATAATTCACTGCGAAGACATCATTAGGAAAATTGAACTCCGCATACACACAACGAATTACGAAATGTTCGATCCATAGAGACCGGTCATAAGGACCAATCTCAAGGGTATGTAGGCATTTCGAACCTTCTTGTTTTACAATGGAAGTGCTCTTTATTCCGTGTTGGTCTGCATGTAATAAATCACTCCGTTTGGCACGACGTTTTTGCTGCCGTGAGTTTGGACAAAAATGCTACCGTCATAAAATGTGTTTTGGGCATGGTCGCCACCAAGAAAAAAATTTAGTTTTAAACATAAAAATGGATTAAGTTCCTTAGGTGAGGTCGGGCGTTCACGAACTACGGTTCATAGCGACCACGTTCACGACCCCCGCGCCAAACAGAGCTTTCATGTGGGAAGTCCAACTAAAAAAATATTTTAAAAAAATCTTAAAACTCTAAAACCATAAATACTAAAACAAACATTAGAATGTCATATGAAGAAAGGATGGTCTCCAAATTGTTTCAATATTTGATTCGCAGTGCAGGTTACAAGTCGAAAACAGATACAAGTTAGTTGAACGAAAACGGAACTCGATCGTAAAAGCCTCGAAGTATATCATTAAGATAATATTGATTACATTTCAACAATCATTACAGGGCCAATCCAATCAGAAGCGATTGAGAAATGTCAAATTTTCTAAGTACTACGGTTCTCTTAGACTACATATAAGATCAAATATTTCACTTAACCGATTGAGCTGATCAACACCGACAGCTGCGCAGAATCTCCGTTCAGCAAGAAAACTTCGAGGGGATTGTACGATGATGACGAGCTTGACGCCGCGGATCTGGACGATGGCTGCAGAATTATGCTTCCTTTGGGGCACGGTACCGTGAGAAGCCGAGGTCCTGTTCGCATTCTCCAGATCTGAAAATATTAAACATTTATGGGGCTGGATATCTTAAAGCACAGCAATACACAGAAAATAATAGAAATTATCAACATATATAATTGGCAACCACGATCACATAGAGTTCCTGTGTACAAGTGTATTAATGTGGCTGTGTGATAGAGTCCCTGTGATTCACTGTTATCGAAATGAAATCGTTGTATATTGAGCCTAGTTATGATACACACACAAGTGATCGTGCACGGTGGCCCCCCGTGCGGCTGCGACAGTATCCTGACCTAATAGTGTGCCCCACTGCTCTCCATCACGGTGAACATTGTGTAGCTGTGGAGGTACTTTCGTCCACAAAATATGCCACTAACAAAAAAACTCATTCTTCGCTCGACATCTCACGTTGCTCATTGTGCTCGACAACACTCCAACCGTGCATATCTATTGTTTAAAACCAGTTTTCTTTTCTTGGTGATTGTCATAACTATTGTCATGCCAAACATGCATTCTATGATGGTGGCGTTTTTTTTTTCAAACTCACAGGAGCAAAAAAAACGCGCCAACCGGAGCCTAAATAAAGTAAAATTGAAGAGCTCAGATTCATTTGATGGTTCTATTTCAAGACCATGGCCACCATGAGTATTTCTTTTTAATATAGTATGTATGTTATATAGATATGGTGAGAGAGAGAGAGAGGCAGATGGGTGGGTGGGGAGGGGGGAGCGAGAGAGCTGAGCGAGTGAGAAAAAGATTTATAGGATTTGTTAGTTGTATTAGTCCCATATCGTATAATGTTGTATGTGATTTTCTGCTCTCTATATAAATAAACATGTGTCTCTATTGAGGCATCAAGTCTTCCAAATCCATCTAACATGGTATCAGTGCACGGTTAGGGCTTAATTCCTCCCGTGCCTCTCGTACGCCGCTTCCGCCTCCCGCTCCGCTCGCCTTTGCTGCTCGACTGCCGATCGAAGCCCTTGTGGGAAGGATCGATGAAGCCCTCGACTGGAGTCGATGACGCCACTGCCTCTCTAATCGATGATTGAAGCCGCCTTTCCGATCGACGATCGTCGTTGTTCCTGCCCGCACTTGAAGCCACCGTCCCTGATTCTTCCCGCTCCATGTGGTGACGCGGCCTATCACCGATCCTTCCTCTCTGATCGGTGATGTCGTTTCTCTGCTTGATCCCGTCTGCTGTTGCTGCCATGAAGCTGCCATGAACTGCTGCTGCCATCTGTTGATGCTGCCATCTGCCATGAATTCCTGCTCCCGTCTGCCTGCTGCCATCTGCTGCTCCCGTCTGCCTGAATACAACAACTAGCTCTCTTGTCCTCTCTGTCGTCTTGGTGCCTTACAACTAGGTCATGGGTTCCTCAGTTACGAGCACCACTCCGACGACCGTTCCCTCAGGAGATTCTACCAATACATTTCCTCCTAATAGAGGCTTGCTACTACTATCCTTACCTCCTCCAACTTCCAGTTGTTGAAAAAGAGGGTTACTATGTCCCTATCGGGTGTACGACATACGCACCACCTTACTCGACTCCCAACTCATGAAGTTGGCAGTTCAGAATATGAGGATTGGTACAGTGATGACTGCCGCATTTTTGCTCTCCTACTGAGCTCCATGGACCCCTCCGTTCAACAAATGTGCAAGAATTGTGACAACACTAAGGAACTATGGGTTACTTTACATATGATGTTCTCCCAGGCGAACAACCTCACTCGTCTTGGTGAACTCTTTCCCAAGATGGCGGAACTGAGACAAGGGGAATGTTCAGTTACTGAGTACTTCGCCGAATGGAAGGCCCTTGCAGATGAGATCTTGGATCTATGGGAGATCCCTTTTACCAAGGAGGAGCATCAGGCTCAACGCGAGCACCTCGTATTACTGTGGCTACTGAAACAAAGATTGAAATGCTAGCGAGTCCCCCTAACCTGAAGACTGCTAGTGTGTACCATTGTCTGACCAAAGCCGGAACAGCCAGTACCCCTGCCCCATCTGCTCTACATATTTCCTCTGGAGAGCCTATGACTCTTGCTTCTCGTGGAAGGGGGAGTAATCGTGGAGGCCACTCTGGCCGTGGTCGTGACACCGACACTAGACATTGCACCCATTGCGGGCGTCGGGGCCACGTGAAGGATACTTGTTGGGTTGTTCATGGGAAGCCTGACTAGGCGTCCAAACCTCCCCAATCTTCTCGCTCTACGCACCTTGCTGACTCCACTTCTATATCTGGGACTCCGAGAACAATGGAAATATCTGAGTATCGTCGTCTACAAGCGCTTAAGATTGATTCTACGACTCATAATGTTGTTGTGGCACAAACCATTCAACTAGTGTGCACTTCTCAGCGTCCTGTTTGGTGGCTGGCAGATTCAGGCACTTCTGATCACCTTACAAGTACACCTCAGGTATCTTACACTCATACAAACCTCATAGTGGGTCTTTGATTACGATTGCAGATGAATCGACAGTACCCATTGTTGGGTTTGGTAGTTGTGATGTGACACCAGACATGACTGTCTTCGGTTGCTCACGTTCCCCAATCTGCTTACAACTTATTGTCGATTAGTAAGCTTACTCGTGATTTAAATTGTATTGCTACTTTCACATCTTCTGGTTGTATTTTTCAGGAACAGTCGTCGAGTCGTATTATTGGTAGGGGGATGCTGAGTGGTGGTGTGTATGTTCTGGATGAAGTCTCACCTCTTGCTTGTTCTGCTTCCTCCACCAAGTTTTTGGATTTCCATTGTCGTCATGGTCACCCATCTGTGCATGTCATGTGTCGTTTCTATCCTGAGTTTGGGAAGATTTCCCATCTCAAATATGAGTCTTGTTTTTTTGCTAAACACCACGAAGTTAGCTATGTTCCTCGCCTTGATGTTCGTGCTACTACGCCGTTTCATTTACTTCATTCTGGTGTTTGAGGACCATGTTCTGTCTCTACGTTGTTAGGACACAAATATAATATTACTTTTATTAATGATTTCTCTCGTATGACTTGGGTGTACTTAATGAAAAATCGTTCCGAGCTACCTTCTATTTTTCAAAACTTGTGGAAGAAAATATTTACTCAATTCTTTGTTCGTCTTAAGTGTCTTCGTACAGATAATGATAGAGAATACTTATCGCAGTCTCTGTCTAACTCTCTCTCCGATAAAGGCATTCTGACTCAAACAAGTTGTCCTGATACCCCCCCCCCCCCCAACAAAACGGTATTACCAAAAGAAAAAATCGTCATCTCCTTGAGGTCACACAGGCCATTCTTCATCATAAACACGTACCCAAACACTTCTGGGGTGATGCAGTTCTTACATAAAACAGGAAAATAAAACATAATAAAATCAGGATGCATCAACTGCCCATCTTATCAATCGTCTTCCCACTTACATCCTTCAAGGGGGAAACACCCTACTAAACCCTTTATCCAGACAACTATGGTCTCTTCCTTCCTTTACGTGTCTTTGAGTGTGTTTGCTACGTTCGGGATGCTCGTCCCTCTGTCTCCAAACTTGATCCTCGCTCCTTGAAATGTATATTCCTCGGGTGTTCACGTACTACAAAGGGATATCAATGTTATTCTCTTGACTTGCACCGATACATTATATCGGCGGATGTTGTCTTTCTTGAATCTGACTCTTACCTTCCTCGTGGAACCACACCTCCTGACCCTTCACTTGATTCCATCTTGGTTCCTCGTCCCCAACCTACTGTACTTTCTCCGGATGATCTCTTGAGTCCCCTTTGGGGACAGGCTTACACTCGTCGCCCAGGTTCACCTCCTGAGTCTTCTGATAGTCCATTAGCGCAACCACCTCAGCCTCCCTCTTCCCCGGATCGTCTGACGTCTGTTCTTCGGGAAAACTCTGCTAGTATGCATGTGGAGCCCTTGCATGTCAGCCAGAAACTTCCCATTGCATTACGAAAAGGAAGTAGGGCTTGTTGGAACACACCTCTATTTGTTAAACTCTTACCAAGGATTATCGGCTTCTCACACTGCTCTGCACTCCACTTTGGATCAATACCATCTTCCATCTACCGTCGCTGAGGCGAAAGTTTATCCTGGTCGGGCGGCTGCTATGCAAGATGAGTTGAAGGCCCTTAACTTAATCACACATGGGACTTGGTCCCTTTACCCTTTGGTAAGCGGGCTATTGGATGCAAATGGATTTACTCCATTAAGGTCAATGCAGATGGTTCCCTTGATCGCTTGAAGGGCCACTTGGTTGCCAAAGGGTATGCTCAGTGATGAATAGTAATTATACGTATTTTTAGCATAGTTTTTTATATAGCTTTAAACTAAAATTGTAAATAATCTATGTAAATTAATGAATAAAATGCATGTTTTGTATATTTTCATTTCTAACTTAATTTTATTTCTTTTTTTGCTGTTTTCTATTTTTTTGTTAAGTCACGCCCTCTGTCACGCCCGTGACTGAGGGCGTGTCTCCTTAAATGCTTATTTTTCAGCTCTCGGCCACCTTCCAGTCAGAATTGGTCAAGTCACGCCCTCGGTCACGCCCGTGACCGAGGCCGTGTACCAGTCACGCCAGTGCAGATTGGTCACAGCCAGATTCCAGTTACATGAACCAAATTTCATTCAAATGATCAAGTCACGCCCGTGACCCGCCAAATCTTCCAGAAACACATGGTCACGCCAGCCGTCACGCCCCAGTTGAAGCCGCCGCCCGCCGATCAAGGTCACGTGCCTCACGCCCGTGTTCAGCCACGTTTCAGTCAAAAGCTTCCAGATGCCACCCAGAATGCTAGCTGTTCCGACTTCCCGAGCACACCACAGTTCACGCCCTCGGTCACGCCCGTGACCGAGGGCGTGTAAATCCGAATTTTTTCCTATAAATAGAGGGATTCAGCTGAGAGTGGGGGTTCACAATTTTGTCTTTTTTTGGAGTTGTGAGCCCACTTTTCTGCTTTTTTCCATTTTATGTCTTTTATGCTTTTTTGGCAATTTCTCTTTCCTAGGTTGAAATCTCCTTTTTTGCAATGAAATAGTTTGATTTCTTGGAATTGTCTCTTCTTTTCTCTTTGTTGGAGTGTATGTACACGTGTATGAGATTAAAATTTCTTTTTCTTTTTAATTAGTTTTCTTTAAGTTGTATGTGTGTGTATGAGATTAAATTTTCATTTTAATGTTTGGCTAAAGTAAATTTTCCTTAAGTTTGTGTGGGTGTATATGAGCTTAACTTTGTTTTTTTCTTTTAAATTAGTTTTTCTTTAAATTTGTGTGTGTGTATGAGTGTTATGTTTTAATTTTCTCTTTAATTTAGTTTCATTTTGTTAGTGTGTGTGTATGAGTGTAACTTGCTTTTATCTTTTTTCTTTACTTTGCTTTTCATTATTGTAGTGTGTGTGAGTGTATGAGTTTAGCTCTTGTTTTTATTTGTAATTTAGTTTTCATTTAAGTAGAGTATGTGTGTGTATGAGTATAGTTTTTGCTTTCTTTTAATTTAGTCTTTCATTCAAGTAGAGTGTGTGTGTGTGTGAGAGATAGTTTTTTCTCTTTTTCTTGTAACTTAACTTTTAATTAAAGTAGAGTGTGTGAGTTTTCAAATTAGTGATTTATTGCTTTTTTGCTCTAATTGTCTTTCTTTGTTTCCACTAATCGCACACCAAGCCCTAAATATTATCGCTATCGTTTTTTATAAATTACAAATCGGTGTGGTTTATTGTTTTTCTTTCCAAAATATCTTTTTCTTTGTTCTTCACTAAACAAACGCACACCAAGCCCTAATTGTTATCGCTATCGCTCTTCAAAATTCATAAACCTAATCAAATCCTTCTTTCAAATTAATGTGTTTTGTGTTCTTCTTTCTAAGTGTCTTTTTTCTTCATTTCCTTTAAACGCACACCAAATCCTAATTACTATCATTATCATTTTTTATAAATTACAAAAACCAAATCAAAACACTTTTTCCGATAAAATAATAGCTCATTCCTAAAAAGTAAAAATTAATCAACAAGATCCGGAAAAATACGACTTTGATATTTTCTATAAAATATCATAAACTATACGCGATAAGGTATACTTGCCTTTATCGAATATTGGTCTGGATAAAATTTAATCGAAAGCTTTCCGAAGCAATTAAATCTAAATCCTAATTTTTATCATCACTCAGACATATGGAGTGGATTATGATGAAACTTTTTCCCCGGTCGCCAAAATGTCCTCCATTCGTATCCTCATATCACTTGCAACCTCTCACCACTGGCCACTACACCAATTGGACATCAAGAATGTCTTTCTTCATGGGTCCTTGGATGAAGAGGTGTACATGGAACAACCACTTGGGTTCGTTGCTGAGGGGGAGAGAACCAAGGTGTGCAACCTCAAGAAGTCGTTATATGGATAATGGATTGAACCAATCCCCCCGAGCATGGTTTGCTCATTTTTGATCTGTCGTCACTCAGTTCGGTCTTACCAATTGTACGAAAGACTCGTCTCTCTTTTATCAGAACTCTCCGACAGGTACTGTTCAATTAATGGTAATTCCTAGGCATTGAAGTTGCCGACTATGCTAACACCATCTTTATTTGTCAGCGGAAATATGCTCTCGATCTTTTATCTGACTTTAGGATGTCTAACTGTGGTCCTATGGACTCTCACTTGAACCAGGGGAAAAGAGTCATGTTGAAAGCAAATTATTTGATTCACCAGAAAAGTATCAAAGAGTAGTTGGAAAACTGAACTACCTTACCATAACTCGTCCTGACATTGTCTGTGTAGTAAGTAAGATCAGTAAGTTCATGACCACTCCAACTATCTCTCAGTGGGAATCTGTACTGCGAATTGTCAGATACATAAAGAAAGATCCTAGAATCGGGTTATCGTACAAGAATCAAGATCATTCTAATATAGAAACGTGGTGTGACTCTGATTGGGCAGGCTACTTAGCCACTCAGAAGTCAACCACAGGGTTCATTATCTTTATGGGTGAGAATCTTATCTCCTGGAAGAGCAAGAAACAAACCATGGTTGTCAGATCTAGTGCAGAAGCGGAATATCGAGTCATGTCCCACAGTGTTGCCTAGATCATGTGGATTAGACACTCTTTGTGAAATCGGGTATCGAATTCAAGATCTCACTTCTCTATGGTGCGATAATCAAGTTGCGATACAGATAGCTACTAATCCTGTGTTTCATGAACGAACAAAACACATTGAAGTCAATTGTCACTTTGTGAGGGAAAAGTATGAAGACTGACTTATTTCTCTGAGTCATGTGAAGACCGAGGATCAAGTTGCAAATATTCTTACTAAGGGAGTTACATGTGTTAGAATGAAATTTATATGTAACAAGTTAGGTCTGGGTAGCTCCCACGACCCAACTTGAGGGGGAGTGTTAGTTGTATTAGTCTTATATCGTATAATGTTGTATGTGTGGTTTTCTCCTCTCTATATAAATAAACCTTTGTGCCTCTATTGGGGCATCAAGTCTTCCAAATCCATCTAACAGGGTTAATTATCGGGATCTCCCGTGGGAGTTTGCATAATTAAAGGTTGCACCCCTTTATCTTTCGAAATTACATTTACCTCCCCTCTAAGTTTCCCCAGTTTACAAAAATGACTCTTCCGTTAGAAATATGAATGGAAAATGATAAAATCAGTCAAATTATTTTATGATATTCAATTTTACCATCTGCAATGACTTTACAATGAAAGGTGTGACCTTTTTCCATTAGAAATATAGATGGAAAGTTATCATAAATGCCAAATTATTTTAAGATATTCCAATTTTACTCTTTGTAATAACTCTACATTGAAAATGGTGTGTTACATTTTACCCTTTATAATGAATCTAGAATCATTATAAAAGGATAAAATTGAAATATCATAAAATAATTTGGCTAATTTTATCATTTTTCAACCATATTTCTAACGGAAGGGGCATTTTTATAAACTGGGGAAATTTAGTGGGGAGGTAAATGCAATTTTGAAAGATAGAGGGGTGCAACCTGTAATTATGCAAACTCCAGGGGAGGTCCCGATAATTAACCCTATATATATCTTTACAATATTAAAAGGGAAAAGTTGTCTTTGGTGAAACATTCAAAATTGCCAAATATAGCAAAATGGGGTATAAATTAATAATATATGAATAATGATAAGGGTTTTTTTTAACAAAAATCGAAAAATGGTGTATAAATATTTTCCGCATTAATTAATTAATTAATAATATGTTTATTTTAAACTACATTGATTAATTGATAGGGGCGGAGCCCCGTGCCTGTCGCGGTCAGGGTACTGTCGTGGTTGGCCGTAGGGGCGGAGCCCCGTGCCTGTCACTCATATATATATATAAATATATATATAGAAAGAGTGATAGAAAGAAAGTGAGAGAGAGAGTTGGTGTAGAGAGAGAGAGATTATAAATATAACATATTATAAAGTAATATGATCATATAAAGTATGCAGTTCACAATCAATCATAATCATCTAATAATTGTCCAAGTATACATGAATTCCTATCGCTATCTAACTTTTCCACCGATATAACTGATATTTAAATTTTCAATTTCAATGTCTCAAGTAGCTGATTCCCCCTCATGATCAAATCATTCTTCTAGAAAAGTTTTTAAGGTTTAGAGTACAGAGATTGATCAACCTCCAGGAGGACACTGTCCATATAATATGCTGCAAAAATACTTTAAAATTGTTGTGCAAATTTACCATATCGACAAAGTGTGCGTGCTTTTCCGTGGAGCACGAACACAAGCAATGACACAAGATTGTAAAGTTCACAAATTTTACTCACATTTTATGTTATCAGTAATTTAGTGATTTAAAAAAGTCCAAAGTACAAAAACATTCACCATGACCACTCCGATTTAATGTAGTCTGCAATTCAAATTTTGCATAAAATATAAGCAAAGATAGAGAAATTTTGATCCCAACACGAAATTAAATAGATTTCTTTATATGCATTAATTAATGTATTTTAACCTTTCTTAGTTAAAGTATTTATATAGTTGACGATGATCTAAATATCTTGCATTTTGAAGTTGGCCTTGTGCTGGGCGAGAGGACCAACCCTCAAGTGTATTCTGCTGAGAGCATGCCTCTCGAGTGAATGTATCACTCTTCTTCGTGTTTCTAGTGTGCATCTTTTTTCTCAAACGTATAAAAACTCAAGTAATTTTTTCTCTAATGAAGATAGAGTGGGGGCATATATGAAACATGAGATTACTCCAAACATTTAAATTTGAAGTGCGCTACTTCTAGTTCTTACCTCAATAATTCCTTTACGAGGCGCATGAATCGCTAGGCACAAGGAGTAGTCATTATTTCTATGTTCGCCACAATTGGAACTCGTCGATGCTTTGTCTTTGTTAATCCGGGCCTCCATAAAAAGACACGATGCTTCACGGTAACCCTAAAAGGCAAAAACCCATGGTATATAGCCAATAGTTTAGAAAATCAAAACCGTAGTATACGAAAAAGATCAATTTAAAAGACGAACCTTCCAAAGTCGTACGACAACGAGAGCTTGAGTATCTAACAAAAGAACTCGGCCAAGAGAATCCGTTATTGCGGCTAATGTACCGCTAGGGCTGAGGGATAGTTTCTCTCCTTTCCTTGGTGGATCTTTTAAGCACGTTAATGGTGATGCTGCCACAAATTATGCTGCCAGAGATAAGTAAATGACAAGTAGTAATATGCATATTCCTGATGTTATTTTAATTTACATTTCAAACAAATAAATTGGTTGCATAATTTGAGTTTGAAGATAGTTAAAAATGCGAAATCATTCTCACATTTATTCTCTATTTTATTGGTGTAACAACTGTAGAAATATGGTATAAACCTTGTATATATTCCTTGAATTAATAATTACAAGTATGAATACAAATATATAGGAGGAGGAGGCTAGTCACTCCAATCTCAAGATGTGAGACTAAACAAGAGTAAGAAGGAACAACATAAATGGGCCTCATAAATGGGCTTTTACATTAATTTCTCTAACACTCCCCCGCAAGCTGGAGCGTACAAATCGTAGACACCCAGCTTGGATAAGAACTGGAGATATAGAGGCCGAGGAAGAGTTTTTGTTAGGATGTCAGCAATTTGTCTTGCAGCAGGAACATGCTCCAATTCTACCTTCTTTGCTTGAACCTTTTCTCTGATGAAGTGACAGTCAACCTCGATATGCTTTGTTCGCTCATGGAAAACTGGATTGTTGGCTATATGAATTGCAGCCTGACTGTCGCACCGAAGTGTTGTCGGAGAAGAAAGTCTAACACCCAAGTCACCAAGAAGGCTTTCAAGCCATGTTAATTCTGATACAACAGCAGCCATAGCCCTGTATTCAGACTCAGCCGAGGAGCGGGCGGCCACAGTCTGTTTCTTGCTTCGCCATGTTATGGGTGTCCACCAAAATAAGTGCAAAAACCAGTCATGGAACGCCTATCATCAGGGGACCCGGCATAGTCAGCATCCGAGTAAGCAAGGAGAGATGGTGAGTTGGATGGTTTGTAGACAAGGCCTTGTCCCGGAGCGGTCTTTAGATATCTGAGAATACGCTCAACAGCTTGGAGGTGAGAGGTGCGCGGAGTATGCATGAAGCGACTTACAACACCAACAACAAATGAGATATCTGGTCGAGTAACCGTTAGGTAAATCAGTTTCCCAACCAATCGTCGATAATATTCTGGATTCTCAAGCAGCTGGTCAGGGTCAGACCCAGCGACACACAACTTCTGATTAGCATCCATAGGAGTATCCGCAGGTTTGCACCCGGAGTATCCTGCTTCATGAAGTAAGTCGATGCAGTACTTCCGTTGGGACATAACCAACCCATCGGGTCTTCGGGCAACTTCAATCCCAAGGAAGTATCTAAGATTTCCAAGATCCTTGGTCTGAAAGGCTGAGTTCAGATGTTTCTTGAGCTGTTGTATCCCAGAGAGGTCATCGCCGGTAATCAGGATATCATCAACGTAGACAAAAAGGATCACAGTGCCAGTTGGCCCATGCTTGGTGAATAGAGAGAAGTCGGCGGAGCTCCGAGTAAACCCAAGTGCTAAGAGAACCTTGCAGAACTTATCAAACCAAGCTCGTGGTGACTGTTTGAGACCATAAAGAGCTTTTAGAAGGCGACAAACGCGAACTTCACGAGACTCCCCCGTGGTCTCAAACCCGGGAGGTTGGCTCATAAAGACACTTTCCTTCAGGTCACCGTTAAGGAATGCATTCTTAATGTCGAGCTGAAGAAGGGGCCAACGCCGGTGCACAGCAACGGAGATAAGAACACAAACAGTATTGAGTTTGGCTACTGGAGAAAATGTTTCCTCATAATCCAAGCCTTGTTGCTGAGTGAAGCCCCTGGCCACTAGACGAGCCTTTAAGCGATCAACAGTCACATCCGCATTCTGTTTGACCGCAAAGACCCATTTGCAACTTACACGGTGTTGTCCTGGAGGAAGGAGAACCAGTTCCCAGGTTTGATTAGCCCAGAGGGCATTCATCTCCTCTTCCATAGCTGCCCGCCACCCCGGATGCTGAAGCGCCTCCGGCACAGAGTTAGGAATAGAAATGGAGGAAAGAGAAGTAGCAAACTGGTGGAGAGGTGGAGAAAGCCGGTGTAGAGACACATAGTTAGCCATAGGATGAGCCGTAGAAGATGTTGGATCGACCGCGGGCGGTGTGTCATCCGTAGCAGACGACTCCGGCAGGGAAGTATCCTTGGATTTATGGCGAGAATAGACGTAGCGGATGGGCGGACGGATCAAAGGAAGGGATGGAGGTGACGATGGAGAAGAAGGCGTGACTGGAACGATAGGACGAGTAATAGGAGAAGGTATGGATTGGGAAGAGGAGGATAGGTGGAATGGTTGATCCTCAAAAAAAGTGACATCGGCCGAGACAGTCACTTTGCCTGTTGTAGGAGAGTAGCATAGATAGCCCTTCTGAGTTCGAGAGTAGCCAACAAATATCTGTCGGGTCGCACGAGCAGCAAGTTTGTCTGCTGGCGGACCAAGGTTGTGGACATAACAAACACACCCAAAAACTCTGGGTGTGAGGGGGAAAGGAGTAGTGGATGGAAGAAGAAGGCTTAGAGGAGTGGCAAAGCTGAGAACGGATGAGGGCATGCGATTGATGAGGTGACACGCAGTTGCAATAGCAAAGTGCCAGAACTCTGTTGAGACCTGCATCTGGAACATGAGGGACCTGGCGGTATCGAGAAGATGACGATTTTTCCGTTCGGCCACGCCATTTTGTTGAGGTGTAGGCACAGGAGGTTTGGTGAATAATACCAAACTCGGAGCACAGAGCGGAGAAAGACCGACTTGTGTATTCACGAGCATTATCGGTGCGAAGTATTTTAAGAGGCGTCGAGAACTGCGTATGTGTTTCAGATAAAAAAGCACGAAACACAGAAGTAATCTCAGTGCGATCCTGAAGAAAATAAAGCCAGGTAACACGCGAGTAGTCATCAATAAAGGTGATAAAATAACGATGTCCAAATACACTGGGGGTCTTATACGAGCCCCATAAATCAGAATGAACTAAAGATAACGGAGTATCACTCCGGGTACAAGAAGGAGAGAAAGAAACACGATGTTGTTTGCCGAAGATACATGATTCACAAGTGAACACTCGGAGTAAAACACCAGGAAGAGCTTTCTTGAGAACCGGAAGGGGAGCATGCCCAAGACGACGATGTCAATCCAAGGTGGAGATGGAAGTAAGACTGATAGGTGGGAGATCCAAGAGATATAGCCCATTCGTCTGCCGACCGCTACCAATGGTACTCTGTGTACGGCGATCCTGCAAAACAAAAGATGAAGGAGAAAAAGTTATGCAACAGTCAAGATCTCGTGTTAACTGACTAACAGAAAGCAAGTTAAACGGGGAACCCGGAACATGAAGAACGGAGGAGAGTAGCAAGGTAGGAGTGCGGCGGAGATCAGCAGCACCAGAGACCGGGGTAGTGTCGCCATTAGCAACAATAATAGATGGCGGGTGAGAAGTTGTTGAATACCGAGGCGGTTTCTGAGATGTTATATGATGAGTTGCTCCAGAGTCAACGATCCAGTGAGAGCTGTACGAAAGACAGGATATACCTTGAGTAGAGAAGGAGGCAACCGAGCCCGATGGCCTATCAATGCTGCCCTGGAGCTGCTGGAACTGAGTGCGAAGGTCTTCATATTCCTGGCGAGTAGGTGCACCACGGTTGGAAGTGTCAGGGGCATCAGAAGGAGCTGGAGTAGCGGAGGCGACGAGATGCGGAGGTAGGCCATGCTTACGATAGCATGTAGCTTCTAGATGACCCTCACGAGAGCAGTAAGTACACTTCAAAGAAGAGCGGCCACCACATCCTCGTCCCCGAGACGGGTGACGTCCTCCCCTGGTGGAAGATCCACGACCAGGAGGAGTTTGCAGGAGAGATTGCTGAAGGACTGGAGAAAAACCTGCAGGAGTCTCAGAGGGAGGAGTTACCCTGAGTAACATAGAGCAAACATCATGGAGGGAGGGTGTCGTAGTGGAGGAGAGTATCTGAGCTCGAACATTGTGCAGATGTGGAGGAACACGGGCCATCATCATAGCAACACATACGGCTTCCTTCTGAGCCCGTTGAGTCGCGAGATCAGTGGTAGATGGCTGATGCTGGATCCATGCTTCAGTAAGACCCTTAGCACGAGCAACAAAGGAGGTCATGTCCGCAGCCCCGCCCGTATCCAAGGCCTGAAGATCAGTAATAATGTCATAGAGGTGCTGGAGGCTGTCCTTGCCCGAGTACAAGGAATGAAGCTCATCCACATGCCCATGGCCATCTCGTGATACATGGTCATTTGGTAAGGTTCGTCATCCATAGAGTTGAGAAGTCATGTCTGAACTCTACCGTCATTCCGCATCCAATCATCGGTAGAAGGGGAGGGAGGTGCCTGCGTGAGATGATTCAAAAAACCTTTGGCCTGAAGGACCCGGCGAACAGAGTGCACCCAAGGCACAAAGTTTTTCTTGCCGGACAGGGAAATCGTGGTGATCCGCAACTCATCGCGGAGTTCGGGAGTAGGGGCTACACGAGCAGCCGGCAATTCAGTGGAGTCGACCGATGAACCCATGGGACCGAACCGTGAACAGAGCAGCAAGGGAATGGTAGCAGCGGGCTGGTCGGTACAGAGGCACTCGGTCTGAGGGGCGGTCTTAAGCAGAGGAGAGGCAGCGGTCTGAGCAGAACAGGGGCAGCGGGCAGAGGAGCAGCGGTGAGAAGCCGTAAGAGTGGCAAGCTGCTGGAGGAGACCGCACGAGAAGCCTGACGATCGAAAATAGGTCGCACGCGAGAGCACGGTAGAGACCGCTGGCAGACCGCTGGAGGAAGGCGCACCGATCAGAAAAAAAGACCGTGCAAGAGCCTGGCGATCAGAAATAGGACGCTCGCAGATGGCGCAGATCGCGCGAGCACGGAGAGATCGCTGGCAGAAGTCGCAGACCGCGCGAGGCGAGCAAGAAGAGCTTGCTGGAAGAGGGCGCAGACCGCACGAATGCGTAGAGTTCGATGGCAGAGGGCGCAGACCGCGCGAGCCAAGAGCAGAAGGGCGGGAGAATTCGCAGAAGGCGCACAGGAGCGAAGCGAGAGGAGAGGGAGGGGCCCGATAAGGAGAAGGAGAAGGTTATAAAAGGGGCGCCAAGGGAGAGCGAAGCGGGACGCAAAAAAAGGAGAACCAGAGCTCGGCGAGAAGGGGTGCGGTCTCGGAAAATTGAGGCCGCAGGAAACAGACCGCAGCTCGCAGAAAGGAAGACCGCTGGAGAGGTGCGGTTAAAAAATTAGAGATCGTAGGTTCGAACCTCCCTCTGATACCATGTAGAAATATGATATAAACCTTGTATATATTTCTTGAATTAATAATTACAAGTATGAATACAAATATATAGGAGGAGAAGGAGGCTAGTCACTCCAATCTCAAGATGTGGGACTAAACAAGAGTAAGAAGGAACAACATAAATGGGCCTCATAAATGGGCTTTTACATTAATTTCTCTAACAACAACAAAACATTTTTTGTTCAGATATAAACAAAAGAAAATTCATATTTAGAATAAAATTTTTGATTATATGTCCCAAAGAGAAAAAGAGTAGAATAGCTCTATGAAGTATCCATTAAGAATATAATGTCTCACGACAAATCCACAATATCAGAAGTATTGTCCTTTTGATTCATCTCAAGCCACTAAGTTGAACAACACGGTTCTATCATTTTTCATAGATAGTCTGCGAGTACTTCCAAAGAGTCGCTCATCTCAGGAACACTCCCACCAGAGCACGCTTAACTACGGAGTTTCCAATACAACTCCACGCTCCGAAAAGGTGTTTCTCATATTTAGGGTTATAAATAATTACTTGTCCAATATTTTTTCCTCCAACTCTGATATAGATTCAGTCCATTCTTGCACTTCCTTTCACCTACAAGTCTGTAATCCTAAATGTTTGTGAGGAGCTGTCTTTCTTCGGGCTTTTTTGACCCCAAAACACTCCCGCCATCATCGGATTCAAAATGTTATAGATCCACTAGCCAGACTGTAGCGCTCGACAAGAGGGATGCGTGGCTCCACGTGAAGGAGGGAGAGGAGGAATGGTTAACCGGCTGTTGGAGTCATTGGGGAGGGGAGTGGGCTGGCTGCAGCAAGGAAAGGGATTAGGCTACACGTGTGGGAGAGGAATGGGGTTAGTGGAGTAGTGTTAAGGAGGTAGTGGGCTAGTGGGGGAGGTGGTTATGGGGTAGTGGGGTGGTGGTTATAGGGTAGTGGCGTGGTGGTTATGGGGTAGTCGGGTGGTGGTTATGGCGCCTTTATTTAGGTATATCTTTTCCACCACCGAGAAACCAAACACCTGCAAAACAGTAGTGACAGACACAGCGGTGGGAATATAACTTGATATCTAAAAAGAACAAGAAGCTCCAATATAAGATACAAGCAATCGTGCATGAGCCCACCCGTACCCCGGCAACGTCAGATGTTACATGCTGAATTTACATTGTCATTTTGTGAAGACATTGTGTTTGCCTAAAAGTTATGACAAGAGATTAATGTGTACACATTTATATATTTGACGACTATCTATACTAACTGTGAGTGTATCTCAATCTATGGTTTCTACCAAACTCTCATATTTTTTTATTCTCATTTTGAAACCTCTGAGTCTGCCCTCTCTGATGTCTTTGGATTTGATTTGAGGGCATGATTCCGCAACAAACGTGACGGTATAGGGGGCCACTATTTCAGTGGTAATCTGTGAGCAGCCACTTTGTGCATCTATTGTCAAAGGTTCGGTCTTTCTCCTCTGAGAGAAGCCACTTTGGGCATAGGGCCAAAGGTTAGGTCTGTTTCCAATCTTCCCCCACCCATACCCCCAATGATTGGGGACTATATGGGTTCTGTTGTTGTTGTTGTTGTTGTTTGAAACCTCTGATACCATTTTGTCACATTCCCGGCCCGGAACTCGTAATTAACGAGGCGGGTACGTGAGATGTGGTGAATGATCTTTACGCATTCCAAAATTTGCAAATGGGCACTACTTGGTAGAGCTGAGCATAATAATCGAAACTCGAAGATTGCTCGAAAATCGCTCGAGTTTTTAGTCGAATCGAAGTCAAAATAAATGACTCGAATCATTTTGGCTCGAATTAAAATGACTCGAAATCGATTTCGAGCCTCATACGAGTCGCTCGATTTTTTATTCGGCCCAATTTATTTTCAATTAAATAATTCTACTTTTTTAGGGTTCGGTAATCGGCGCTGCAGTCTGGCTCTGCCAGCAGCAGTGCAGTTTTCGAGCTATTTACCTTTTTCCCTTTCCCGCGGCTTGGGCGGCTCGAGGCCAAAGCTGTTGTAATGGGAACAAAATATTTTAATGGCAATGCTGTCAATAATGGGAGCTACAAGATAGGAACCCATATCTTTTTATACGAAATATTATAAAATATTATAAAATGGGACAATATAAAACTCTATCTCTTTATACAAAATCTTATGAAGTATTATTTGAAGGACCTGCTGCCTGCAAGATGGAAAACACTGATAATTTGCTCCATGAAAATGAATGATATATGCAGTTCTTAATTTTATCTTTCTAATCGTATAAATATATCTACATAAAATAATTATTACCGTGATCATTAATTTAATATTTAAAAAAAATAGTTAATTTCGAGCCGACTCGAAACTGATTCGAGCTGGCTCGAAATCGAATCGATTTCGAGTCGAGCCGGCTCGACTCGAAATCGATTTCGAGCCGATCTCGAGTGGAAAATTTTGATTTCGAGCCAAGTCAAAATCGACTCGATATCACCCCTACTCATCGGAATCTCATCCCCCTCATGAAAAGGTGTAGGTAATAGACACTTCCCCATGCCTAACTCTAATACTCTACTCGTGCCGCTCTTAGAAACAATCTTAACAGTCGTGACACTATCTCCCTCATCATACACTATCGAGTCAGGAGTAGGCTCATGCTCACCACCAAGGAGTGGACTCCTCGTACGGCACTAGGTCACCACACTTCCTATATCCTGGACGATAACAAACTGAACCTAATCAGAATGGGAGAACATGATAGTTGAGGACTGTGATGTTCCATCAGTGTGTTCACAACTAAGTGCACTTGCGGTCTTTGGTAGAAAAAGATCTCTAGTGGTGGACTCTGACTGGGGAGAGCTCTTTAAATGTATTGTCGTTTTCTTTTAATGCCAATGCACTTTCAGCATAAGTGACTCAATTTTGTTCTTCCGCGTGTGGCCGTAAAGGTAAGGACGAACAGATGTGGACCAAACGCCCGCTTGTAATGAGATGCGATGATCTGTCGGACGAGGCGGTGGAATACGGGCCATGTCGACGAAGGGTTGAAGATGCCCAGAAACATGTTCAGAATAGCCTGCAGGGCCGGGGGGCCGGCGATCGTGGGGCCTCCTGTTCAACCACGTGCCACAAATATGCAACCAAATCGACGTCGGCCATTTTCTAAAGAGACCGGAGTGAAATGGACTAGCGCAAGTGAGTAGGGTCGTCTAAAGTAATGGTGTCCCCTCTTGGATGAACCACATTGTCCCATAATCCCAATTGACGCTGACGTCGCACAGGGCCGGAGCCATGCCATCCCCAGGATAATATCCACACCGCCCAGTGTAAACGCGTAGGATTCGGCCCGGAGGGGCATGGGCCCACTGTAAGAGCTATCACTGAGCAAAGGTCGTCAGTCGCTCGACGACGACCATCCCCCAAATATATATATATATATAGAGAGAGAGAGAAAGTAGTTTATTAATTAAAACAATATGCTTTTGTAATCATTAATTATTCAATCAATTAAATGATTATAGTTGTATTAGTGAAAGGCGGGCTTCGGCTCGAAGAAATGGTTGTGCGGCTTGATGCGCAGCTAGAACTGAAATATCTCGGAGATGTTGCATGAGAAGGAAGGTGGCTTGAGGGCGCTTAGGAGAAGCTTGCTCCACGTGCGGGATTTACCTGAAAGATGCACACGTGGAGAGTCGGCGGTGGTTCCAACGAGGGAAAGGAAGACGCGCTCTACTGTTGCTACAATTCGTCGACTAGGAAGAAGATGGAAAGCATCCGACTTAGAGTTGGAAGGCATCGAATGGGAGGATCATCTGCTGCAACGCTCGACCTACTGGGAGAGACTCGTCGACTCTGCATTTGTTGTGCATCTGAGAGAGGCATGGTTTAAAGGAAGGTCAACTATCTCCTGAAGACTGGGATAAGTTGTTGGAACATGGTCTTCCGCATCTCCTAGGTTTGAGAATAATAAATCCTATGTGTATTTGATCTTGTGTGTTTAAGTGTGCAGGAAACCAAGTCATATGACTCAAGGATAACATAAGAAGGTTGCGCCCAAGTTTGAAGCCAGAATTCCAACATGTCCACTAGCGCCGGCAGTAGCACCTAGCGCAGGCGCTAGCTCTGATTAGGCAAGTTCAGGCGGCAAGTATAGAAGGCGATAGCGCCAGGCGGTAGCGGATAGCGCAGGCGCTAGCGCGGAGCACAAGAGGATTTTTGGAAAGGTTTCCTTGGAATGAAGATACGCACGCGGAGAAGGTTTCCTAATCCGGGATAGCCCCGACGGTAGCGCAGGCGCTAGCTCCAAGGCTATAAAAAGGACCCCTTGGCTCCGTCTTTCTCATCCTCTCACACCCCTAAATTCCAGAGCTTCGTGTCACATCATATAGAGGAAGGTTCAGAGAGATACTCCCACAAATCCATGAAGGTTTAAGGAGATCCGTGGAGAAGATTTCAACACGCTTCATCATCGTGACGAAAGACCGCATCGACTACGATCATACTCTGCGGGTCTTTGTCTACTTCTACAAGAGATCCACATAGAGGGAGTTTTTCATATTGTTGTTTATTTCATATCTTTACTCTTGTAATCGTGTAGTGAATTCGCCTCGTGTTGGCTACTAGGTCTGGGTAAGACTTAAGGAGAAATTCGCCTCGTGTTGGCGACTAGGTCTAGGGTGTAGATCTAGGGGTGCTCGAGGCCGTATCCGAGGGAGGATTGGCTAGAGCGGCTTGAGGCCGTATCCGGGGGAGGATAGGCTAAAGCTACCGGTTCATGAGGATACGAGTCGGGATAGAAAACGAAAAAGTCTTTTTATTATTCGCCTTCGATTTCTAGCGTTATAAGAAATCAAATTTTGTAATCCTTTATTTTATATTAATAAAATCATGTCTCTATTTGATTTCAATTGCTTTACTTGATTTCTCTCTATTTTAATCGCTTAGCTTTTCAAGTATTTCAAAATATATTAAAAGTTTTAAAACCCTTATTCACCCCCCCCCCCCCTCTAAAGGCGCCCACAGATCCAACATGAGTATGCAGCGGCTCGAATATGAATTTAGGGGTCTATGATCATTCAGAGAAGTACATCAATGATTATCCATTTGTATGTAAGCTAAGGTGCATGCGGTTGATGAAGATGCTCTGACACCAAATATTGTAAACCTTGATGGATTCACGGTCGAAGTTGAGGAGCCAATGGATTTGTGGATTTCAACTTTAGAGGGGAGCGTCCCTTGACTCTACCAGAGGCGGCTGGAGGAGGAGATGATGACGGTGAAGATCCTACGGATCCTTACCGCAATTTCCTAGTCCGGGAGTTCGAGGGTGAGCCACCAAATCCTTAATCTTAGAGAAAAAGAGAAGGGGGATAATCTTTTGCTTGCTTCTTTCATGGCAAAAGGCCCCTTTAAATAGATTTACAATGGACAATTTTGCAAAAAAAAATCTAACAATTGGGTTATTATTCAAAATAAAAAACTCTCATAATGTGACTCGTCATAACCATGGTTATCAGGACCGCGATCCGGATCGTAGGATCCTACCAGATTTTGTAAATCGATCCAGATCTTACCCATGATCTAAATCAGCACCTCTATGTCTGGGATCACGATCCGGATCTTAGGATCGTTAGGATCGCAATCCTGACCCAATTCTACCTGTCCAGCCAAAGGGAACTAGAAACATGTTCAACCCGATCTCGGCCCCATTCAACCGGTCCAACGCTCATACCTTATCGCTTAACCTTATCCCAATCCTGACCCTCATACCACATCGCAAAATCATATCTTGTCCCCTATCTCAAGTGTCGACTGACAACTGCAAACGGAGGCCAAGGGAGACGTCTTCGATCACTTCCAGGCCAGACAACGTCTTCGATCGCTTCCAGTCCAGACAACGTCTTCCTTTTCCTTCCTTACCTAGTTCCATTTCAGGTGGTGTCGCTGTCCTCTTCCATTCCAGCGTATGAGCAATCCAGTGGTCAACAATCCAGTGGCTTCCTGCTTTCAAGCTAGTGTTTTCTCTTCTTTTCTAACGTACGAGCAATCAAGCGGCTAGAAATCCAGTATACGAGCAATCCAAGCTTCCTGCTTCCTGTGTACGAGCAATCCATCAATCCAAGTTTGTCTTCCTGCTTCCAGACTTCCAGTAATTCATCGGTCCAGATTAGTTTTTTACTATTAGTGGCCATTGAGAGTTCTACCTGAAAGTGAAGTTAGAACGATATAATCCTTTTGATTTAGTTATCAATTATTTTTTGATATAATTATTCACATACTGCTCAATTTAATGATTTTTTTGTTAATTGAGCATGTAATTGGATGATACAAAGTTTAATTTTATATCTTAATTTATGAATATTGCGATCCTCGATCTAATCTTACGATACGATCTGATCCAACCTCGAAACGATCTCACCTAGGATCTCGATCCCGATAACCTTGGTCATAACAAACCGACTCATAATTAAAACACAAAGATATCATGACAAACATGACTCATAATTAAAAGACTTAACACAACAATTACCAAATAGGTTTGCTATGTTACAGGGACCTCAATTGCTATGATACCAATTGAAAGTGAGGTTTGATCTTAAAGTCACTCTAGAGGGGGGGGGGTGAATAGAGTATTAAAAAGTTTTTCACTTATTTTTATAGCGGAATTAAAATAGTGATATATATGTGTACTGAGTGAGTTATAAAAACAAATAAGAACGCACAGCACAATACAGAAAATCACACAAACACAGAGGACACAAGGATTTATAGTAGTTCCCCAATAAACCTGGGTACATCTACTCTTCTACCACCCTTGGTAGGAATCCACTAGGTTTTTGATCAGGTGCCCTATCACCAATGGATTTTTGATCAGGTGTCCAAACACCAATGAGCTTTTGATCAGGTGCTCAAACCAACCACAGGTTTTTGATCAGGTGCCCTGCCACCAAAGGGGTTAACTTTTGAAGGGAGTTAGAACCTTGTACAGAATGGGATAAGAGGGTTATGAAGTTCTTCTCTGTCAATAATCTGAGAGAAGACTAGTGGAATGTGTTGTTGTAAAGCTCCCCCTGTCTGATAAAAAATAGTTGACAGTTGAGGAAGGAGCTTTCTCTTGAATGTAGATCTTCCTTTGATAGCTGATGAATCTGAGAGACAAAGGTTTCTCAGATTGTTTATTGCTCTTGAAGATTTAAAACTTTGCAGCAGAAATCTGAGATAAGATCTGTGTTGTTCTCAGAGATTGAGAGGTGCTGCTTGAGGAAGATGAAGATCTGTAAACTTTTTCTTTCTGTATATCGTTTTCTTTTCCCGACTGTTACTTCCTCTTTACTTCCTATCTTGTTGTACTACTGTTATACTATAATACTTCTCCTTTTTCTTTTTCCTTAGAGAAATATCTGACAGATTTGAAATCAAATCCTTTAATTAAAGAATATAATATTCTGAAGAGATATTCTTGGAACTGCCATCTGATAGACTTTATTTCTTTTCCTTTTCCATGAAGGTGTTCTTTTCCAATATATGTCAACGACTACTTTTTCGAAATAAGAGAATAATAAAAGGAAATATAATATCCTTGACTTATCTGATAGGAATAGATCCGTTGCTGATAGTCGATCTGAGTTCAGAGAATGAAATTAAAATGATCCTTCTGAAATACTGAACTGAAGAGAAATTTCGTCGATCTGAATAAATTCGTCGAACACAATCTGGAGTTCGTCGATCTCAAGCTGGAGGTCGTCGAACTGAGAGATAAAATATGATAAGCTAGCTGGAATATTGAATTCGTCGAGCTGAGAATGAATTTCGTCGATCTGAACATCTTGATACTTATTCTTCGACCACAGAGCTGAGTTCGTCGAACGCAGAGATAACCTCAATTCGTCAAACGCTGAGACAGCCTCAATTCATCGACCGCTGAGACTGGGCAAATTTGTCGACCGCTGAGACTGGCAAATTCGTCGACCGCTGAGACAAGGCAAATTCGTCGACCGCTGAGACTGGACAAATTCGTCGACCGCTGAGACTGAGCAAATTCGTGACCGCTAAGACTGGACAAATTCGTCGACCGCTGAGACTGAGCAAATTCGTCGGCCGCTGAGACTGAGACAATTTGTCGAACTGGAGCAAGACGTTCGTCGAACGCAGTATGCATTTCGTCGAACGCAGATAGCATTTCGTTAAGTTCTAGCTAACTTAACAGCCTAAAACCTTGACCCTTAGACTATACAATGGGGGTCAACTTAGTCCTAGTCAACAGATAGCAGTAATAGGGTTGTTCCAACAATCTCCCACTATTTGGGTTAGGACACTATTTGACAAAATCAAATAATAAAATAAACAAAACAACAGATAGTGATCCTAGCCCAAATCAGTAATAGGGTTGTTCCAACAATCTCCCCATATTTGAGTTATGACACTATTTGACAAAATTTAAATAAAACAACAGAAAAACATAAAGCATATATATCTTCTGCTTTGTCTTTGTTTATCTGATTCTGGAGGTGACTTCACCAAATCAACTTTATCTGCTACTTCAACTGTTAACTGGAAAACTTTGATAATCTTCTTTAGCAAAGCAATCACAGGAATTGGAGCTGTAACTGGAGCTTCTTCTATATCAACAACCATAACTGTATCTGCATTAACTGGAGCAAAAACTGCATCTGATTCTGCATCATAACTGCATCTTAAACTGCATCATAACATGTTGCATAAAGCATCTCCCCCTGCCTATCAAAAGCTTCTTCATGAAACATTTAAAGCATCTTTCCCTATCAAAAAGGAGTTTCTTCATGAAACATCTCCCCCTGCCTAGTTTCAGGAAGACCTGGAGCTAGGCCCCTAGAAGAAGGGACAGATGTATAGGAGGAAGGGAAAGATGCAATCTGATTTCCAGAAAATGATCCTGATAATGTTGCATTCTGTCTTAAGGGTGTGAACTCATTCTTTTATTTCTGCAACTGATAGTATGATCCCAATTGAAAGACCTCTGATATCAAAGAAAAGTGAGTTTGATCCTGGTGGTCAATGACTTCTTAAGTTGTTGTTCTTCAAACAATTGAAGAATATCTTGGAAGAAACGATCTGAATGAGATAGTGATCTTGTACCTGCAAAATGTCTCTGGTAGAGGTGGTGTTCCTCTCCTTATTTAAAATGTTAGTTGTTCTTGACCCAGACTACTTTGGGTCCTTTTGTCTTTCCACAAAAATCAGAAATGAAAGACATCTCAGGCTGATCCTTATAACCTTGTGGATGATATCTCCTAGGAGGAATTATCCACTCAGTGAAAGGATTTTTAGTTTGTTGAGAATAAGAATTCTTTAGATTTTCAATATTTTTTCCATTCGACGAATTTGGGTGAATTCGTCGATCGCCGTTCGACGAATGGACGTGATTTCGTCGAGCGTCGTTCGATGGATAGATATACTGGAACTCTGAGCTCAGCTTTCGTCGATCTCCGTTCGACGAAATTATGTGATTTCGTCGAGCTCCGTTCGACGAATTCTGCTGAATTCCTTTATTCTTAACAGCCTTGCTTGAGATATTTTTATCTACTACTGCTGGCTCTTTGCTCTTGGCAGAAATGAATTTTACTGGAGTAGATAAAATGTTCTTCTTAAGGAGGTGTGGCTCACTTGATGATGCACCCAAGCCCAGTTTGCCACTAAGTCTGGCATTCACTGTGTTTGTGATGTCCATCAGTTTGATACTTCTCCCATTTAGGGATTCTTCAAATTTCTTAACCTCAGATAATTTATTCTCAATGAGAACAATGTGTTCTCTGGAGGCAGCCAAATCTTTCTTAAGATTGACATTTTCTTCACTTAGTTGGTTCATTTCAGCCAATTTATTTCTGAGAGAAATTATCTCTTTCTCAGATTTGATTAAATCTAAACAAAGAGTTTTAAAATCATTTTTGAAATCATTTGAATTAAAATCAAAGTTAGATATTACCTGATCACTGTCGATTTCAGATTCTGATTCTTCAGAGTTGTTTCCTGAGGCATTGATAGCCATCATGCAGAAACTTCTTTCATCTGCATCATCTTCATCGTCACTGGAGCTAGATGATGATGCATGTTCTGACTCACTGCTTGAGTCATAGATAGCCATCAAGCATTGATCTTTGTCATTTGATTCATTCTCATCTTCAGATGAGTTGGATGAAGACTCTGACTCTTCTGCAGAACCTTCAACCATGTTGTTGAGGGACATCCAGATTTCCCTGGCTGAAGTGCATTCCACAACTTTTTGAAAAATGTCATCAGACATTGTTTGTGCCAATATATTCATTGTTTTGGCATCAACACTTCTCTGCTTCTTCTGTGCATCTGTCCACTCAGGAGGTGGAACATCATTATTTGTTGTTGTTTCAGCACTTGTTGTTGCTGTAGGAGTAGGAGGTCCTGTCAAAATCACATTAAAAATATCTTCATCAATAGAGTTCATATATAATCTGATCCTTGCCTTCCATAATGCAAACTTATTTAGATTGCACATAGGAGGTCTTGTGCTTGAGTATTCTTTGTTCTGTGCCATGAATTTTCAGCAAAAGAAAACTCTAGAAAAAATTAAGATCTAATTGATCTTTTGATTCAGGTGTTAGTCTGTAAAGAATCAACCAACCTCTGATACCAATTGAAAGTGAGGTTAGATCTTAAAGTCACTCTAGAGGGGGGGTGAATAACAACAACAACAACAACAGAACCCATATAGTCCCCAATCATTGGGGGTATGGGCGGGGGAAGATTGGAAACAGACCTAACCTTTGGCACTATGCACAAAGTGGCTTCTCTCAGAGGAGAAGGACCTAACCTTTGACAATAAATGCACAAAGTGTCTGCTCACAGAGTACCACTGAAATAGTGGCCCCCTATACCATCGTGTTTGCTGCGGAATCATGCCCTCAAATCAAAGCCAAAGACATCAGAGAGGGCAGACCCAAGAATCCATTTTGATTTATGTGCACATAACCATGCTTCCTTCATTCAGCATCCAGAGCATCTAGAGGGGGGTGAATAGAGTATTAAAAAGTTTCACTTATTTTTATAGCGGAATTAAAATAGTGATATATATATGTGTACTGAGTGAGTTATAAAAACAAATAAGAACACACAACACAATATAGAAAATCACACAAACACAGAGGACACAAGGATCTATAGTAGTTCCCCAATAAACCTGGGTGCATCTACTCTTCTACCACCCTTGGTAGGAATCCACTAGGTTTTTGATCAGGTGCCCTATCACCAATGGATTTTTGATCAGGTGTCCAAACACCAATGAGCTTTTGATCAGGTGCTCAAATCAACCACAGGTTTTTGATCAGGTGCCCTGCCACCAAAGGGGTTAACTTTTGAAGGGAGTTAGAACCCTGTACAGAATGGGATAAAGAGGGTTATGAAGTTCTTCTCTGTCAATAATCTGAGAGAAGACTAGTGGAATGTGTTGTTGTAAAGCTCCCCCTGTCTGATAGAAAATAGTTGACAGTTGAGGATGGAGCTTTCTCTTGAATGTAGATCTTCCTTTGATAGCTGATGAATCTGAGAGACAAAGGTTTCTCAGATTGTTTGTTGCTCTTGAAGATTTAAAACTTTGCAGCAGAAATCTGAGATAAGATCTGTGTTGTTGTTCTCAGAGATTGAGAGGTGCTGTTTGAGGAAGATGAAGATTTGTAAACTTTTTCTTTCTGTATATCTTTTTCTTTTCCCGACTGTTACTTCCTCTCTACTTCCTATCTTGCTGTACTGCTGTTATACTATAATACTTCTCCTTTTTCTTTTTCCTTAGAGAAATTTCTGACAGATTTGAAATCAAATACTTTAATTAAGGAATATAATATTCTGAAGAGATATTCTTGGAACTGCCATCTGATAGACTTTATTTCTTTTCCTTTTTCATGAAGGTGTCCTTTTCCAATATATGTCAACGGCTACTTTTTCGAAATAAGAGAATAATAAAAGGAAATATAATATCCTTGACTTATCTGATAGGAATAGATCCGTTGCTGATAGTCGATCTGAGTTCAGAGAATGAAATTAAAATGATCCTTCTGAAATACTGAACTGAAGAGAAATTTCGTCGATCTGAATAAATTCGTCGAACACAATCTGGAGTTCGTCGATCTCAAGCTGGAGGTCGTCGAACTAAGAGATAAAATCTGATAAGCTAGCTGGAATATTGAATTCGTCGAGCTGAGAATGAATTTCGTCGATCTGAACATCTTGATACTTATTCTTCGACCACAGAGCTGAGTTCGTCGAATGCAGAGATAACCTCAATTCGTCAAACGTTGAGACAGCCTCAATTCGTCGACCGCTGAGACTGGGCAAATTCGTCGACCGCTGAGACTGGGCAAATTCGTCGACCGCTGAGACTGGGCAAATTCGTCGACCGCTGAGACTGGGCAAATTCGTCGACCGCTGAGACTGGACAAATTCGTCGACCGTTGAGACTGAGCAAATTCGTCGACCGCTGAGACTGGACAAATTCTTCGACCGCTGAGACTGAGCAAATTCGTCGACCGCTGAGACTGAGCCAATTCGTCGAACTGGAGCAAGACGTTCGTCGAACGCAGATAGCATTTCGTTAAGTTCTAGCTAACTTAACAGCCTAAAACCTTGACCCTTAGACTACAATGGGGGTCAACTTAGTCCTAGTCAACAGATAGTGATCCTAGCCAAAATTAGTAATAGGGTTGTTCCAACACAAAGATACCATAGCAAACATGACTCATAATTAAAAGACATAACACAACAATTACCAAATAGGTTTGCTATGTTACAGGGACCTCAATATTTTGTTAGGTAAGATTCCACAATGGGCATAGGCCAGTGATTTAAAGATTTCCTTTTCTCAATCTTGATTTACACAAAAATTTAGAAATTATGATACCAATGAAATCAGGGGAGATCCAAATTTCCATAAGTCTAGGCACTCTTAAAAAAAATTGTTACATTTTATATAGAATATGAGTTAGATATTATGAGCAGACCTTCCAAAACCATTTCACTATAAATCCATAGAGAGAGAGGAAGGGAGAAGAGAAATCTCTCCTAGATGCGAAGAAAGAGGGAGAGAGAGAGGATTTCAATCTGAAAATATACTCCCATTGCCTGGTCTCAAAGTGGGTGCATTCCAAAAAAGCTCGTTTCTACTTGGTTTTGATTAGTAGCAGTGAATACACACAAATTGTGCTATGTTGTGGCTGCTATGAGTCTCAAACAGTTATCTCCATAAGAAATCCTGCCCTTCACATATGTATACTTTTAAGTATCCTTTTCTGCATCTATACAATGTCGTAAACGCCACAGCAAATGATAGGTTACACTCTAATATGAATGTGTTCCAACCATATCCAAAAACCATCATGAAGTGTCCAACTATAAAATATTATTTTCCTGTAAAAGGGCCACGAAGAAAGAACTTCAAATATGAAGGATATCTGAAGGGCATGCATCAAGAAATGTATGTAGATTGTAGATTGGGAGCACCGCCAATGTAAATGCATTTGTAAAGATAGTCACTTTGCAGCATATGTTGAAGTGGCAAACAATGGCAATAACGTATCTGTCTGAACAAGTGAACATAGAGAATATTGTAAACTCCATTAAATGTGATCTTGTGGTTTTAGGTTTTTTCGTCCCCACAGATCTTCAGACTCCGCATCCTAATTCGGCTAGGCCAAACTGTGCATCCTTGTTCAGCTATGCAGCATGTGCATCCCCATCGCAGTCAACCATAAACTGTGCATCCTTGTTCAGCTATGCAGCATGTGCATCCCCATTACAGTCAACCATGGCAGAGGCTTCTGACAGCGAGTTGCTTCTCAAAACCATCCATTGCACTCACACTGAATTTTCCCGTGTCTGTGTTGAGATTGACTTATATAGATGACCTTACTATCTCCCTTCAGTTTGATGTTCACAATTAAGATTCAGTGCATTTTTAAAGGAATTCAAGTTCTATCTTTAGAAGAAATTCCATTACTGCAGTGTCTGCTTTAATTAGGACACTTACAAGCAGTGTTCAAGTCAGATAAGACTATCTCTAGTGCTGATTTCTATGCCTCCTAATGTTTTTAATCCTTTTAGTTGGAGGTCCCAGGCTCCCAGTGCTCTTGTTGCTCCCCAAGATCCCCTTATTGTAGTAAATACTACTTCAACATCTCCTTTGACATATGTTGCCCCTTCATATTGCACTTAAAGCCCCTCCAATAACTCCTCTTATTGTCCCCGCTCAAACCACAACTAGCCGAACCAGTAACCCCTTGAAATCGCCAACCACAACTAGCCGGACCAGTAACCCCTTGAAATCGCCAACAATCCAGAAGGCCTTTTGTACAACTATCTCCTATATTTTTATAGAGGATCATTCCTTCCTTGCACTATCTCCTACTTTTCTATTGTCATTCGTTCGATCAACCTGAATGTTGCTCCTCTTTATCCTCTTCTTTGCGCTCCTTTCCTCGGACGTTCTCTAGTGTGAGTTGACAGCTAATGTTTATGACTTCAATAAAATCAATTTCTTTGAAGTTCCTTTCATTGCCACAACCTCTACACAGACTTCATTGAATATAAGTAGGCAACTGACACTAGAAGTTCAAGAAGTGGTTTCATATGCTACTCTTAATGTTGATATCCATTGGAGTTCTCCACTCGTTTTTTGATTTATGTGTGCAAAATGATCACTAGATTTATGCCTTTACAGTTGGATAGTGCCATTTCACCCTTGTCCGGGATGTTTCGATCCATTTCCAATCTTTACATGGTAACTTGACTAATGTTATATTGGTCCATTGGAGAAGCCTCCGTGTTTTGTTAGCGATGAGCACTCCTTTTTGTGTTTATGCAATCTTAGTGCTTTCACTATCTTATATTCTTACATTTTTCTCATTTAATAAAATATTAGTTGTTTATTCTTTAAAAAAAATCTTGTTGTTGGTGTGTTCAGTGGTAAACTAAGTTTGAGTTGTACTATACCTGACAGCATGCTTAAAAAGACCATTGGAGAATGGATTAAGTTAATTTTTTTTGTATGACTCCTGGTGCATGCAACCACAATGATCCATGGAACAAAACTAAAGAGAACAATTGTAACTGGATTCTAACCTTTGGCAAATGGTTGCAAAGTTACACGAGACTTCTTCGCAGCCGTCTGCTCACTTCGCCAAATCATTCTGGAAACTGATGCCAAGGTTGAAAACGTAGCGGGCACGACCTTGGAAAGAATCGCCCCAACTATAGACCGACTTCTATCTTCAGAAAGCCTGATCAACAGATACAATGAAATAAAAATATGTCTAAGTACTATAAATTTTAAAAATCACAACAATTTCTTCAAGAGTTAAAAGTTCAAACAGGTTCATGATGATCTTAATTCACCTATAAGCTGAAATCACAGCATCTTCTCCAACAGAAATCGCACAGTAGTAACGCTTACTTGACTGCTCAGCAATAAAAGGAGCTGAATTCATTACCAGCATAGACTCAGAGAGTATCCATTATGCCATTTTTTTACAACAGAAAGAGAAAATGATCGAAGGGAAGATGAAATCACTTAAAATTTACTATTACCAGTAGAGAAGAAGGGCATTTACCTGGAGTTCCAGCAATGGAGGAGGCATTATTCCTACAATTGATGCATCCACGCAATTCCCATACTTATTTATACTCCACAACTGGAACGGTATCCTCCCATAAGGAACATCATCATCGTCCTCACTTTGAAGCCTACTATCCCACATCCGAGACCCTTTATCTTCTAACCATCTTCCAAACAAGCTCTGCGCTTCAGTAAAACTCCCATGAAAAGAATGCCACTACATATAATTTCCTCTTCAAGGCAAAATCTCATCGTAAAAAACTATATTTATTTTTGGAAAATGACCTGTATATCCGAACCATCGAATCGAGCAACAGCGCCGGTGAAAACTACGCAAAGTTCCACAGAGCAGGCGGCGGCGCCTGTAACATCCTGTAAAATTTCTACACTATTTTCCCGGGATTTCAACCTCAAGATCCGCCCGGGATGTACGATCTAGAAGAAATGAACAAAACGAGAAGATTAGAAGCCAAAAAAATAATGAGATTTTGATGTGTTTGTAGAATTTAAAGCCAGATTTGATTACTAGTCACACATCTAATAAATTCATGATTTAAACATGCGTGACACTTCAAGTAACTTAGTGATTCCTTAGGGAAGAAGAACAGGAACTCACCTGTTTGTGGATGAGATCACCGGAGGTGGAGTAAAGGAGGAGGTATCCGGCAGAGGTGCCAAGAGCGAGGGCGAGGAGATCGGCATGGAGAAGCCACTCGATCGCGGAAATACGGCCCTCTTCAACGGAGAGGGGTGGGCGTACGGTAGTTGGGCGCAAGGAAAAGGATGGATCAATCGGGAGGATGAGGAGGAGAGAAAGGGAGCTGTGTGCCAAGGCGAGGGCGTGGGGATGAAGAGCGGCAAGAAGAGAAGGGTCGGAGAGCCAGCCCTCGCGCTCTCCAGCGCCGAGGACATCCAGTTCGCCGCAAGCGACGGAGCAAATATCGGTAAAGTGGCTCCGCCGCGCCATGGCGGGGAGGAAAGAACAAAACAAAGAACGGGGGAGATGAAGGAGACGATGAGATCAGAAAATTTTTAATTAAATATTTCAAAACCTTTATTTTATTCTAATTTTGCTGCGAGGGGTACAAATTTAGCCCGGGTTTGAGCCCGATTAGGCCTGGGCCCGGTTAGGCCCGGGCCAGGCCTAAGGGGGCTCAACAGGCCCCCTTATTTGGGCAGGGCGTTGCCTGCTGCCCGGCCCGGGCCTGGCCTGCTGCCCGACCCGGGTCAGGACCAGGCCCGCTCGGGCATTAAGGCCCGTTGGCCGCCAGCATTAAATGCTGGCCGCCAGCATTAAAATGCTGGCCGCTCAGCATTTCTGCTGGGCTGCCAATGCTGGCGGCCCAGTAGAAATGTTGAGGTTGCCAGCAATGGGGCCTGATTGGGCCCGCTCTAAAGGGCTCAATCAGGCCCCCTTTTTATGTAAGCCCGGGCCCGGCCTGGGCCTGTCAGCAAAAAAGCCCGGGCCCAGGGGGCCCGAGCCCGGCCTTAGCCCGCCGGGCCTTTTTTGCACGCCTACCGCTGGGTGCGGATGGGATAAAGGCTTGAGTGTTGGTGTTGTGTTTGTTGCCGCTAGGTGCAGCCCGCCCCGATACCTCCTCCCCGCGATTTTAGGGTTTGCTCCTGACGTCTTTGCCGCCAGGATTCCTCTCCCCCCCCCGAACTCCGGAAGACCCCTACACCGTCGGAACCCCTTCCATTCCTTCTCCAGGCCGACTGAATCCCACGTGTTTGCCTCTGTCTTCATGTTTTTAAGGTTTCAAACTTCTCCAGGCAGACCGAATCCCTTCTCTCAGATTTCTACATCTGCCACATGCTGGAAAAAGAGATTGAAATAGTTTTTTCTTAAATCAGAACAGAGCCCAAGAATTGTAGTTAATTGTCGGTCTCCGTGCTTTTTATGTTTCTGAGAAATAAAGTGAAGAAGAATGATGAACAGTGGCTCACAGATAATGAAGACTCATGGGGCTACCCAGGGAATCTGGTATGATCCCAGAGAAGCATTGTTGGAAAGATCCATGGTCTGAAACTTTGGGAGAAGCCCTAGGTTCACTGGAATCTCCCCAGTTATGTTGTTGATGTGCAATAATCTTGGTTAACCAATTGAAAAAAATCAGCTTAATGAAGGAAGGATTGGTTATATGCTATGGAGAAAGAGAAGTTCGAAGATCAGAGACCACCTGAAGGGATCGGCGAAGGTTTCATCTCATTTGCTTAAATCTCCATCATGAGGATCATCGAGGATATCTCTTGTAGCTGTAAGAGCGTGCACTACAGAGAAGACGAAGAGGAATGGATCAATCAGAAAAGAACAAAAACCATCCAAAGCAATGAACTTGGAGTGAAGTGGCACCTTCCATGTTGAGAGGCTCAGCGAAGAGGGAGAGCGTGACGAAAGAGAGAGGAGGAAGAAGACTAGTAGAGTTTTGGATACGAAAAGGGATGAAAAGATCGTGGAAACAGAGGAATCAGATGAAATGACTTGGTTTTCAAATAACAATTTGGTGTGTACATAGTAAGATTAAGTTGTACATAGCGATATATGGTTGTATAAAATCGTTGACTGTCCATAACTATTTATGGTGTGTCCATATCACCACTCTTAAAGAAATTATTTGAAGTTGTTTGCATGAATGGAATTAAGGGCGGAATTGAAATTTGGGAAACCCACAGTATTGATTTAATGCTTGATGTGGTTCCCCTAAATTGGTTTCGAGTCAAGCCGATTCGGTAAAAGTTATAGTTTCGATCGGACTGCCAGAGCCGGCCAAGTCAGCCAAGTGACAAGCGCAATCCAAGGTCCCACACACGGCGACGACAAGCAAGCACGTGTATGCAAGCAATCATGCGTACAACAAGCAAGCATGCATACAACAAGCAAGCACGCACACGACAAGCACACCTGGCGTGCGTGCACGCCTCGCGTGCATGCGCTAAACGCGTGTGCCCGACGCGCGAGCCCCTTGGGCGTGCGCGTGCACATGCCCACTCCCAAGGGAGCACGCGCGTGCCCGTGGGCAAATCTGCCAGGACCACCCTGGGGGCATGCCCGTCATTTTCCAAAAATTGGTGATCCAGGTAACCAGAATCGTGCAACCTCATTCGTCAACTAAAATTTCAGCAGTGCGCAATTACCAACACCCCCCCCCCCCCCCCCCGAAAAAGCTATAAAAAGGTCTGCATGCCCTCATTTGAAGGCAAGCAACCAAGGAGAGAAGAGAGAGTTCTGAAAAAATTTCGACGAAGACTTGGAGCTCTGAAGATTGTCCGGCGAAGACTTGGAATTCTCTTACTCCCCGGCTCGAGTGCTCACTTTGCTCAAGTGTTCACACCGCTCGCTCCCTCGCTTTCTTGCTCAAGTGTGAACTTTGCTCTCCACAGTGATTGCTCCAGTGTCTGCTCTAGAAGCCACTCCTGCGAGCGCCAAGGAAAACATTGCTTATTTTTCACTTTCAAGTACTTGTAAATGGAGTGGTGTCCTGTCACGCTCCTGAAGATTCTAACACTTGTAACCCCAAATAAATTAGTGGATTTTGTCGGCACCGAACCGACCCCGTATCGACCCCGTGATTTTATTCATTTCCAGGTTTTTCCACGTAAAAAGTTTTGTCGTTTCCGTTGTTGGTTCACTTTTAACTGTTTGCGTGCTTGGCTCACTCTCGAGCTAAGGTGGTTCGATCTTTCAGACCGGGAGAGTGCAAAGCGACTCACAACAAAGCTATTACCAATCCTTATCTCTTACGATGTGTTTCCCAAAATCGCGCAAGCAGAGACCATGACACTTCTTCTCGCCACCACCATCCCGCAAGTTATCGCTGGTTATCAAAGGTCGACGTCTTCTCCTCCTTCTTATGATACGATCCTTTTTAGGATCGAGGTGGTGATGGATCGAATCTTCCCTAAGTCTGACGCCTGAACAGAAAGTGGCTGGCGGAGGTTCTGTTGATCTGAGGGAAAGGCAGAAACATGGGAGAGAGGAGTTATGATTTACGTAACCAAACACACACTTAATTGATTAATTATTGTCTGAACACATTACATGATCTTATATAGGGTTCAGGAAACCCGAAACCATGATCCCACGACACCACATCAACATTACATCCACTCCTGTTGGTTAACTCCCAACGGTTACACCTCACTTACGAACACAAATATTAACTGAAATACAAAATGACGATAATAACGATAATTGATAAAAAAAAGTATAAAATGCCCATTTCTTCAAAAGATCTTTGTCCTCAAGGATAAGAGGAGGGTGAGCTCTTACTCACTGCGTAGACCTCCCACTTGGTATCGCGTCTACGCATGACTTTACTTGGCCGGATGGCTGATAATTTCCCCAAAAGAAGTCATCTTGATCCATTATTTTAATCCTTTAGCTAATTTATTTGATGAATATGAATAAACAGCATATATAAAAATGAATAGTTTATTATTTGGATTAAGTTCGGTTATTATTGTTGTTTTATATATTTTATCGCAGGAAATACAAAGAGTCCAACTTAATATCAAAGGTTAATCATATATTAAAGTCAAGAACATGTTGCAACAAGGTCACAACAATTCCAGCGCAGCCTTATGAAGAAAAATCCAGAAAATAATTTGTTGTAACAAATTTTGATTTGTTACAACAAATTCAGCTCCGTTCACTCCAGGCAAATTGTGCAGAAATTATTTGTAGCAATAAATTTTCATTTGTTGCAACAAATCGGCGGAATTCATAAAATTCAATCTCCGAAAATATTTAAAACCTGACAGTTTTATGATGAAAAGATACATCTATTCGGTTATATGGTACTTCCAAAGTTGGTGTATGACTACATAAGATAAGATGGAGAGAGAAACAAGGATCTTCTATCATTTTCAAAAAAGGAGAAAAATAGGAGGAAAGGGAAGAACAGAATTTCAGGCATCATGTACTGTAAGATCTCTCTAGTTTTGCGGCGTTCTTTCTTAATTATGAACTAAACTCTTTAAGTCTTGTATGAAGAGAGTACTGTGAGTGTTTTGAAGGTGTAATTTTTCTTATGTTGATTTTCTTTGATAAATTCTTCTTGGTGGAACTTTTGTATTTGTTAATAAAACTTTTGACTTATGCTTTCATCTTCTATTTCGCTACGAGAATTGAGAGATGAATGGTATAATTTATTAACTAAGAGTTTCTACCCTTGCGGTGTATTTTGAGATTCGAGAGAGGAGAAGTACAATCGTTCACAAGTTCATTGTGGTAAAGAAGAAAGGAAGAGATTCCCTCCTTTTGCCAGCAGATCCGATTTCTACTCTATGCAATATTCTTCGTTCTTCCTAGGTTAGAGATGGCTAGGGGAATATAGAATATTAAGATTTTCGAGATTCGAGAGATAATGATTTCTTTCATAAAAATCATTGCGAGATAATTTAATCAAATATTCTTACCTAGTATTATTTTCATGCATCATTTCAACATACACAGGAAATCTGAAATACAAGACTGCTTCTTTTCTAACTGATAAAAAGTATTTTTAAAATTTTCACAATATTCTAGTTAGTTTAAATCTTTATTAAAATATTTACTACTTTGAAAAATCACCGTATTCGACTTGTTTGAATTTAGAGAACGGAGTAGCTAGTAATTGCAAGCTAGATATTCATTGAAACTACCGCTTGATATTCATTCAGCACCAGCCTCCCAAAGATTGCGTTGTAGCTGCTCAGAGCTTCAACGATTATGAACTTTACCAGCTTTACAATACCTCCTAGTGTCACTGAGAGAGTGACAACTCCTTCCACTTCCTTCTTCTCCACTGAGAAACCATATAGCGACCCTTCGGTAGAGAGAAGAGCCTTTCCAGTCTTCAATGCTTCGAAGGCAGGCTTGAAGAACACATTCACTGAGCTCCCGGTATCTACTAGGATTTTCTCTACGGTATAGTTCTCGATTGCGCTTTGATAACGACTGCGTCGTTAAAAGGATTGACGATCGGAGAAAGGTCTTCTTGTCCAAAGGTGATTGTTCCTCAAATTAGAGTTGAAGAGGAGGTAGCAGCGACTTCGAATTGATAGACTCTTGTGAGGCTAGCTATCCTGGAAGACTCAAGTCATGCACCTCCGTAGATGCAGAAGAGGCGACCCAAAGTACCTTCATCATTTGCCTCCACACATGCATCTGGGTATCCAACGTTGCCAAGATGGCCAACGTCATCTACCTCTTCGCACTCCCAGTGGACTTTTACTACCTCCTTGTTCTTGGAGGTTGAAGCCTTAGAAGAATCTCCCTTCTGTAACAGACCTTGAAATTTTCCCTCTTTTAGGAGCTTCTCCACCAGCAAACGGAGAGCTCAGCAATTTTCAGTTATATGACCCCTCTCCCTATGATGCTCATAGTAGAGGGCTGGATTTCTGGTCTTTGGATTTGAGTTGAGCGGGGCAGGCCTTTTATAAAAGGGCTGCTTCTTGAGGATTTGAACTACCTCGCTCATAGAGATACCGAGATCGGTAAAAGACTATTGTGAATCATTGAAGAGCGGTTGAGATGAGGTTAGAAGAGGTGGCTGGATGAACTGGATCTGGTGAACTGGTGTTGATTGCGGAGCTGGGCAGCCGGGGTTGGTAGCAAAGACCATTTGGGTTGGAATTGATGATTTCCTGGATAGAAACGGTTATGGTGGAAGTTTCTTCCCCTTTGGGTTGGAGGCTGTAACTCTTGACGTGGCGGTTTTGACGATGGTTGAGCTAGATAAAAACCCGCAGAGCCTTTCTGTCCGACTTTGCTTGTCAGGTTAGAGATATATATGGGGTTGTTGATCTCCCCTTCTATGTAACAGTTGACAATGCTAATAAGCTCTTGATATGAGTTGGGCTCCTTGGTGGTGACCTCAAACTTGAGAGGTCCCTCCTGCATGCCATTTATCAGGGCCACCATATAGAGAGAGGAGTCTACATCTCGAATCCCAAGAATTTCCTTCTGGAAATGATCAATAAAATGAGTCAGAGTCTCGTTTCCTTCCGCTTGATTTTGAAGAGGGCTGCAGGACCACTCTTCCTCTTCTTGGAGGTTGCAAACCTCAGAAGAATCTCATGCCTCAGGACGGCAAAGCTTGAGATAGACTGGGATGGTAACTTGTAAAACCATTCCCTGGCTTGTCCATCGAAAGAAGTGATTAGCAGCTTACACTTCACAGCATCCGAAAGAGTTCTCAGAGCGACAGTGGACTCAAAGGCTTGGAGATGGGATATTGGATCACTTTCACCAGTAAACATAGGTAGACATGGCTCTCTAATGTCGTTGGGAATTGACTCCTAATGGACTATTAGTAAAGGGGGAAGGCTCCTCCACTTCAACAATGTTAGAAGGAGCAGGAAAGGCAGCAGTAGGGGATGGAGGATAAGCATGTAACGCCCCGGATTTTCTTATATTTATTTTAAAAGGGAATAATAATAATCATTCTAAAATGAAATATTAATTCGTAGCTCTGATGAAAGGGCGTTACCGTTTCGGGACAGTCGTCGTCGTCGTCCGGCGAGTTAACTTTAGTTGGGGGCGTTAATGCGGTAATACGTATGTAATTGTGTATATGTGTACGTATTTATTATATGTTAAGATGCAAATGTTGTATATATATATAAAGATTTATACAACTATAAATACAAAATATATATACATATATGTATGCATAAAAAAAAACTTGGGGATACGCTAGACTTTATGTTTATAGGTAGGCGGATGTGTATACGTACTTATGGGTATAAGTTTATATAGGTTTATTTTCGTATAAAATCTTTTTATACATATGTATATATATACATATATGAGTTATGTTTATATATATATAATTTATTTATTATATATATATAAATCCTATATTTACTTATAAAACTTCCTCCCCCCTCATTCTCCCCGTAACCCCTTTCCCCTCTCCCGATTTCTTTCTGCCGAGAGGGTTGGTGAGCTGCGCCTAGGGTTTCGGCGTCGGGGGCTGTTCGGAGGCGGTGTTTTAGAGGTCGCCGGAGCTTGGCATCTTCGTCGAGGGTGGATCGGAGGGCGTTCGTCGTGTTCGGCGGTGGTGGCGAGGCCTTCCGGCCGTGGGCCTCTCTTCGCCGGGTGGCGTCGACGTCCGATTCAGGCAAGAAAACCGCCTCTCCATCTTCCCCCTTCGTTCCTTATTTGAGATGGTTTATGATTCATGATTTCCAGTTTGGATTTGTTTTGGGGGCTGCTGTATGCTATAAAAATTTCGTTGGGGCTGCTATGCATTTCCTACTAGTTTAGTGAATTGATTACCCAAAACAACATCTTTTTCTAGGACATTGCAGATATATAAAAGTGGTTTAGAAGTTAGCAGCTGTAATTGATCTAGCTTTTCTTTAGGTTAAATACCTATAAGACTACGTACTGGTTTACCTTATAAGAGTCTCTTGAACTTCCTTTAATAATTCCACTTGTTCCTTTAGAGATTTATCCCCAGTTTTTAGTCGTTTCTCCGCATTCACTGATTGTTTATCTACTAATTCTAAATCTTACTTTTGTCTAATAAAGGGGGGCTGCTGTTACTCTAATTGGGGGATGCTCCTTGCTTTTGTCTAATTGTGGGGGGTTGCTGCTGTGTGAACTTTAATTTGGGGTGTTGCTATGTAATTCTGTTGGGGCTACTCCTCCCTTCAGTTTTGGTAATGAATGTCTCCATAAGATCAAGTAAAGATCTCAGTTTTGGGATCTGGATCGGTTTCGTTTGGGTTTAGGTCGGCTGTATTTTTGGAGTGCTGTTGGGAGAGTTGAGCCATGATTCGATTTTTTGTTGGAGTGCTCTTTCCAGATTTCTCCTAGTGCTATTCCTCTTACCAATGCCATTATTCAATTTCTGACGTTTTGTTATTGTTACTTCAAGACCAGGATTATTATCTGCTTGTGTTGTTGTATTCTATAATCCAAATGATGAGAGATATAAGTACCTGGAAGATCATGTTGCTATTATTCCCTTTTCGGGTCATGAAGCTCCAAATTTATTGTTAGCTATTGGGGCTTTTATTTTGATTTGGCCGGCTGCTGCCCCTCCTTTCACTTGTTGTGGTTGTACTGAGCCTTTGCTGAGGTGGTTCACTTGAGAAATATAGAGAGAAATATATTGCCTTATACACCCCATTGTTGTGGTTTGGTTGCCTTTAAGCAATCCAGGTTGGCTATTTTGTTGTAAATCCTTATTGGGCTGTGGATTACCTTATGCCACTTAGGTCTACTTGTCTCATAATTCATGTTTTCCTATCCTTGGACAACCCTTTATAATGAGTCTACGTCCACCCTAGGGATCATCGTTATAGCTATTATGCGATGCAACCCCGATAAAATATGTTCATTTATAATATGAACATAGTTCCGACTGGCTAGTAGCAGTTGTGTTTCACCTTTTTGGGTCTTGTTTGGTGTTCTGGGTTCTTGATCCCTGTTGTCATCCCCCTTGTAACCTGGGTAGCTTCTATACCTGTTTGGTTACGCTACCAGGTAGTCTGATAAGATTTCCCTAGATTTTAAAAGGTTTGCTCACCCTATGATCTTGGAACTATTTCATCGTCTATGAAGTTCCCCGTCGACTTTGAAGTGAAGTCTTCTAGTCATCTTTGAAATATGTCCTCCTCGTTGACTTGATATGAGTCTTCTCCTGTCGGCTCTTGTTGAGTATCCTGTCAATTTCATCACTCGTTCTGAATTGCTTCCTCACATATCCATATGTTCTTCTGCCGGGTGTTCCCGGGTATCTTAAGCGTTGTTATTAAACCTTTTAAGTCCCTTTGTCTAAGACTTTTGATAAAGCTATGCTCTACTCTTGAGTTGCCCTATTTTTTGGTCAGTGTTCATTTGTGGTGTTTGTCGTGCCTTATTCACCGTACTATTACGAGAGATTTGTTGGGAGTCAAGTTTGGACTAACCAAGTGTTTTCTTTTGTCCTTCGAGTGTTGTGCTGGTGTTTGGCCTTTGTGTTAAGTTACCTTCGTCTTGTTCCGACACCAAGCCTTGCATGGTGTCGTCTTGCTAAAATCATCGACCTTGTTGTAAGTTAAATATTAATCTATTGATTTATTTCTGAATCCGGTGTTTCCTGATTCTCTCGTTTTGAAATATGGCTAAACCATTTGTTATCATGTTCTCCTGGTCTGACACTCCTCCTGGTGTTCTGTTGGATTTATGAGCTAAGTATGCTTGTTGCCTAATTCCCCGGGATAGTTTCGGTGAGTGGTTCTTGATCTCCATGATCTTCGTAGTCTAATGTTCTGAGTGTTCTCAGGTGTCCTGCACTGAGGTTTGTTTATATACTTATATATATACATATACCTATATATATGATTGTGCACCCCTGCTACAGGTGCTAAGTGTGAGTCTGTTGAGCGTGTGAGCTTAAAGTCACCGCCACAGTGCCTCTTTTGGACTGTTGGTTTGGGTGGATTGGAGTCACCGCCGCAGCACTCCTGATGTGGTTTCTGGGTGGCAGTGGATATGGGACCACACCCGGTTTTGGGCTGCGGGCGTTAGTGGAAGATACCACCATCGCAGAGCCTTCTTTTGGGGGATGCTTTTCCCTCGAGCTGATCAGTCTCAAGTTTTATTAAACTTATATGCTTATGTATGGTATTATGATATATTATATGTATAATCATCACCTCTGAGCCACAGGGTCGGACACGTGGTTGGCCATGATTGCTTTGGCTATTACCTTTCAGTGCAGGCTTTTCTTTTCCTCCTACCGAGTGCACTCGTTTGTGCTGGCTCGTGTTGTGGTTAGATTATTGATGTTTACCTACTTAGTTCTTCTTTCTGTACTCCTTTATTACTAATTGCTGCTAATCTTGGTTTTCTTGCACCCTTTTGGGCTGAGGCATTCTTTTCTTATGAATGTCTCAGGTTCAGGTTTTTAGCTGCCGCAGGAGTTATAGCGGCGTCGTTTAGCTGTCCTGTAGAGGCCCTTCCTCTCTAGTAGGTAAGGGGCAGTTCCTTTGGTTATTTTTCCTTCTTTCCTGCGGGTTCGTGTCAGTTGTTGACGCCCGTATGAATCTCTTCTTGAGCTAGTTTACTTGCTAGTTGTTTTGCTGTTACTTTCAAGTTGTTTACCTACTTGCTCTCTGGGAAGCTTTATGCTAGGATGCATTAGTTACTTCTTGGTATAGAAATGTCTTTCTTGCATATCATGGTTTTAAATAAATGTCACGTACTTTGAAGATCGTAGAAAATCTTTTCTTACTATACTAAACCTAGATATATGCATATCATTTCTGGGATGTTCATCTTCATGCTCATGTAGGCTAAAAACAAACCTATTTTTCCGCTGCGTATATATAGTTTTCTACTTGTGGACTAGATGATCCACCGGACCGAGGGACGCGGTCTTAAGTTAATAATGAAAATTTCTCTTTTTAATATAAACACATATATGTCTTTTATAAATTTATCGTAAGGAGTGTTTGCCTGAGCGTCTGTAGTCGTCTCATGCAGGCGTGGCATCACGACGCGTATTTTCCCCTTGCTCTGATAATATGTATTATATTCTTGGGAAAATGCGGGTTGTGACAAAGCATAATCCTCCTGAAAGTTCAGAGTATGGGTTGGAGGTCCTTGAGTTGCTGCTCTGAAGAAATCCTGATGAGCTGCGAACTCCCCTCCCTGAGGTCGCACAGGAGCTGCGGGCAGAGAGGTCGCGCGGTCAAGGGGGTGACTGACAGCCAAGCGAGCAGGGGTAGCGACCTGACCGGGCTGAGGAAGAATCCTCTGAGAGATCGCAGCCAAAACCTGGTTCATATCTTCGAATTATCTAACAGACTCTTGCTGAGCCTGAGCGGTCTCTCTGCGAGCCCGGACGGCCTCTCGAAGAGCTTGCTCGATGCGAAGTTAAAAGTGATGCTCCATGGCTTCTAGGGAGGTCGGATTGCTCGAAGGGCGACCGTTGGGAGACCAACGAGAACTATTCCTGCGGTCTGACATCCTGGATGTCCTCTGACTTCACCTACACACTCCAATCTGAAGTTCGCATGCTCGTTCTGTTGGTACAAAAAATGTACCTCCAAGACTCACACTAGAAAGATACGGGGGAAATTGTAGAGTGCCGGTTACTTGGGACGAAGGATGTTAGAAGAGAGATCTCCAGAGGAAAAACTGCTTGGGATTGATCTCAAAAAGAAAACACAGAAATAAACTAGATCAGGTCAGGTTGAGAGGTAAAAAAATGACAGAATTCGAGATCGCTTGCACAGGTTGCAAGTTGGATGCTCGAAGAAAAAGTCCCTTTTTAGGTACCTTTACCGCTCTATTTATAGACACGGAGGCTGCCCAAACGAGCATATCTAAAAATTACGGGTTGTCCGGGGTACATAAGAACCAGAGCAAAGATATGGGGTGCTAATAACAAAAAGGAGAAAAAAATCACCAGACTGCGCGGTCTGACTGGAGTCTGGCCACCTGTTCCTTAGGAGAATTGCTGAAGATGAGATTGGCGGTCTGGGCGGTCTCCCTAAAACTGAGACCGTTGGAACTGACTCTTCTGACTGACAGCGAGAGGTCGCGGATTTTCGGGCAAACAGGACAAGCAAGCAGAAAGAATCTCAGCAGATGCTCAAGAGCCACTCAAGTATCATCTAAAGCCAAATGAATACTTCACTAGGCAATCTGAAAAGAAACATGAGGCTACTGTCAAGAAAGCAAGGAGTGAAGTAGTTCTAAGGGAACCAGAAATATAGATGGCTAGTTCATTTTGGGCAAATGTAGAACTGCTGAAAATTTCAAAATGTATTTCACTATTTATAAATTCTCGATGAAATGATGATTCTCACTCTGTCTCTTATTCTGTGATCATCTCATATAAACTAAACTGAAATAATCTTACTATATGTTGATTTTTATTAGATGTACTTTATCATTGAATAAGTTATGACTACTTCAAATAGGAGTAGATTGTTAGGAACAATGCCCACAATATTTCTGATTTGAAGAAGTGCTCAGGTCAATAATAAGTACAAATTATATTTAATGTGCATTTGATGTGACATGAGCATGTTAGAATATCATACACACAAAGCAAAATATATAAGGATCAAGCAAAAATAGCTAAGACAAATATCGTCGTGTCAATGACATACACACGTCGATATCGTTGTAACAACGAGCATCATCGTTGAGAAGACTCATGAAGGATCAAGACTTACTGCAGAGAATAGACTGTATGTCCAGTACTTCTCTATCGTCGAGAAGGGTTGGACATATCGTCGAATAAGTATGTATATATCGCCGATACTACTTGCACAGATCAACAGAAGGATTATGTTAATAATTGTCGTGATAATATGAAAAACATGATGATATCGTTGTGTCAACAAAGTACACACGACGATATCGTTGTAAGAACAAGAAGATTCAACTAAGTCACAGTATCGTCGTGTTAACAAGTATCACATGACGATATCATTGAGAAGTCTAGCATGATGAAGCTCTTCAGAAGACTAGAGTTAAGTAATTAAGCTAAGTTGACGGCATCGTCGTAAAGGAGCCTTGTCGTTGAAAAGACTAAGTCAGAGATCATAAAGTCAGTTTGTAGCTGAAATGTTCCTTATCGTTCGGATGATCCCGACGATATCGACGACAAGTCAGGATGATCTCAACGATATTGACGAGAAGACCTCAAGTCAGCAAGATATTCACGACGACATCGTTAAGATGACTTCATGTCGCTGCGAGTGTAAGTGTAGCTGTGATATCTCGTATTGTCGAGATATCCTTCTCAGAAGAAGATTTAGGAAGACTTGAAGAATTGTCCAAGTCCAAGAAGGATCGGCGTGACGACCGGCTCTGTCGTCGAGATGTTGTTAATATCGTCGAGACAGACCAAGACATTTTGAAACGCGCTGTCTACATTTAATGCCGCCTCCTGATGGTCCAATCAGCGCATGCCATTAAGGAATGAGTCTCTGACACTTGAAGGACATCTGAGTAGACCGTTAGACGGGCCCTCAACCATATAAATAGGATACGTGTCTGCCCTAATTTGAACAACTAAGAAATCGAAGGATATAGGGAACGTTCGACTCATTCGAACAGTAATAGTGGTTGTGTGAAGAAGGAACAAAACCCTGAGAACAAATTTCCTGATCTTCATTCTCCAAGAATCAGTCAAGCAACATCGACTGATAAGTTGTGTTCCGGATTGAAGGAGGGATTGAAGAGAAGCCTTTGCTGTGAAGAAAGATCATTCTTGCATCTCTTCAAGTCCAAAAGTTGTCTTCATCAAGCTTCAAAAGAACTTTGCATTATTCTCTTTACTATGTAAAGTTATCAATCATGTATTTCATTCTTTCTCCGTATGACTTTTACAAGTCTGAGTTGTAGGGCTTGATGGTCTGAGTTGCAGGACTTTTACAAGTCCGAGTTGTAGGGCTTGAGTGTCTGAGTTGTAAATCTTGAGGGCCTGAGTTGTAGGGCTTTAGGGCCTGAGTTATAGGGTTCCTGGAACCTGAGGTAGGATCCTGGAAGGATCTGAGTGTAGGGCTTGAGGGCCTGAGCTATAGGGCATGTGTGCCTGAGTTGTAAGATCTGTGAAGTAGATTTGAGTTTTGGGGAGTTTGCTGACTCCATCATACTGTTGGATAGGCACAGAGGGACAATGGAGTACTCTAGATACATTATATAGGGGAACCACTATAAATCACAATGTGTTTTCTGTGGTGTGCTTCAAGTATATTTATATCCCTAAGAAAAATCTGTCATCAAGCAAAATAATATTAAAATCTTGAAACACATATTCACCCCCTAGGTGATTACAACATCCTAAACTAACATACTACACATTGTTTCTTACTTTTATTGTATTGTATACTGGATCCTTATCATATAAATGCGTATGAACATTTTTATATGATAAGTTAAATTATTTATCTACACTTTAGTGTATTGTTTAGCTTATAGTGATATTGCACATTCTTAGTACCTTAATTTGGAGTTAATCAAACTAAGATGTGAGAAAGAGAGATGTCTGAAATGGAGTTTGCATAACAAACTGTTTGTGAGAAATTGTGTTTGCAAATAAAAAATTATTTGGATTAAACTCTGCCTACATAGTTGTTCAGAACATAATATCAATAAACTGTTTAATAATAACATAATTTTGATCACTTTGTTTTTTCAAATTTATTACTATTTGTTAATCTTCGTGTGAGTGATTTAAGGGCGTACAAAATTACTTGGTGAGCACTTAGTCATAAGGACTCATAGAATGGTTTCACACAAGTCTCACAAAATTTGAAAGAAATTTTTTTTTGAACTAACATAAACAAACTTTCACAACAAGCAAATTGTCTCATTACAAAATACTCTTGGAACAAAACAGTTGGTGTCTCATACAAATTTCTCAAAATCCAAAAAAATCCCTAAACTAGACCAAATTATGTCTCACAACAAAAATTTTTGTGAAACATAACAAATCTTACCTCACAACTAGCATTTTTTCGGCTAGCATAAACTTTGATTTGAGAAGTTGGAATAATATCTGAAGTTCAACTTCTAAAAGCAAAACCTCTAATTTGGAGACCATCTTCTCTTTCCAGATTTCATAACAATCTAACAGCTTCTCTAGAAAAGAAGAAACCATGAAAACTCTGAGATCGATCATTCCCAAGCATGGAACCAAGAAAGAAGGGCGTCACATTGAATCAGGGATGAATAAGGCGCATCGACCTGGAACGCAAGGAGGTCAAACTGGCGGCGCAAGGAGGTCAAACCGGCGGCGGCGACGGCAGGATGTATCACGGCTTCCACATGAGCACTAAATTTCGGCCACTGAAATGGAGCTAAAAAAGAGTGGTGTCATATGCACACCAATAATGGATATGCACAACCAAAATATAAATGCAGTCCAAATTTATATTTTTGCACACTGAGTCTATAACGACACACCAAAAGTCGTTAAAAAATATGTAAGCACTATGAAATTCATGCACGACGCCAAGAAATTCCTCCACGGCGCCAAGAAATTCATCCACGGCGCCATAAATTTCATCCACGGTGCCATGAAATTCCTCCAACAATCCCTATCTTTGAAAAACAAAAAAAGAAGCAAATCTTCAAATGAGGAAGGAATCGGCGGTTGTGAAGCTAATACATCACCATGTCCCTCGTCAGCCCCTTGTTCCACCAATACCTCTTCAACACCTCCGACCCCTTATTCCCAATCTCCACCAACGCCTCCATCCTCTCCAATGTTAGGTATTTTAATATATTTATGTCTGCGCGTGTCAGGACCGACTCGGAACGACCCATCGGGTTACGTGTCACTAGGGTTAAGGGCTCTACGCTGGAGATACTATATAAGGTCATTTCACACCTTGATGAGCCTCAGTAGAATATCTTGAGCCGAGTCCAACATTCTCAAGATACCTTTAGGGTTTCCGCTCTCCCGACGTTCTTCCGCCGCTCTGCGTGACTTTTCATATTGGGATTTTCCTTTTTTTCTGTGTGCTTTCGCTATCGATCGAGGCATCTCGCTATCGATCGATCATCAGTCCTGACTCCATCTTCCCCGTCACCGATCGTGAAGAAGATCCTTGCCTTCTTGTCTCTATTCTTTTTCGCATGAAGTCGGGTGCTCGATCGAAGTAGATCGCGATAAAGCGGGGCTGATCCAGATCGAGAAGCCCACCGAGAAGAAGAAGAAGAAGAAGCAAATCGTCGTTCCTGTGCGAGTTTTTTCTCTGTCGGTGTAGATCGTTGTTAGCTGATCCAGATCGTCGCGATCTCTGATTTTTCTGTCGCTCACTGACGCGCGCCTCTGTCAAAGAGGGAAGAACTTCAGTCCCGTGTTTGTTGTTGCCCGCAGGATCTCTTCTCTGTAGAGGGAAGAACACCAGCCCTGACGCACGAGGATATCTTCTCTGTCGCCGGAAGAATCGCGATCTAGATTGATTTTCTGCAAAGAGTCTTTTTTGTTCCAGATCTAGGCTCACAAAGGTGGGGAGCCAATCCAGATCAATATAATTTTTGCTCTTGAAGATCTTGGGCAGTCATAGGATTTTAGATCTCACTATCGCCTCCTGTTCGAGGCGGTCCGCCACAGAAGCAGTAGGATCAAACAAACAATACTGGGTTGGATCTGAAGGTTCTCGCTCGACTTCGCATGGCTCAGGTGACCACGTTCTAGAATTTTATTTCTGATTTTTAATTCTAGCGCGATGTGGAAGAAGATTGCGCTCGACACTGTCAAATTGCAGGCGTTCGATGCCTCTGATTTCCTCAGTTGGAAAATTCAAGTTCAACTGGGAATGAAGGAGAGCGATATCTTCTACACTGTTCAGAGCGACTTTGCTTCTACTAGCGAAGGCGTGGATGAATACTAGTGGAACAAGGATGAGGACTTCTGCAGGGATTACCTGCTGAATTCTTTTAATCCTCGTCTCGCACGGACCTACCATGCCTACAAGACTGTGAAGGAGATCTGAGATCGTCTCAACGCTCATTTCTAGGAGGAAGTACTGTCAAAGTCTCTCATTGGGGAAAATTTCTTCAACTTTTGCCTCAAAGCGAACTTGTCAATCACTTCCCAGATCATAGAGTTAGAGAACATGCGTCACAAGCTAGAGGACTATTAGTCGAAGATGAATGACAATCTGTTTGTATATCTGATTCCGAGCAAGCTGCCTCCAGAGTGGCTCACCTTCAAGATCGAAATGCACAGGCGGAAGGTGAAGATCACTCTAGATGAACTCAAAAGGTTCATCCACATTGAGGACCAGAACATCGCTAGGAAAAGCACGTAGCTGGTTGTTCAGCCCTCACAGGTTGTCAACTTCGTTTCTCAACCTAGTAGGCATTCTCGGAAACCCCTGACACCTAAGGGTGACACTCCTGCACAGTTGGCGGTCAAAAAGTCTTCTCTCAAAAGGAAGAAGGGCAAATGCCACAACTGTGACAAGTGGGGTAACTGGGCCGCTGAATGCAAGGGTTCGAAGAAGCAGAAAGATGAAGCTCCACAATTAGTGGCGAACATGGTGGTCGACAACTCTGATCCCAAGTCTTTTGTGGCTATGATTGGGAGTAGTCACTGCAGTGCGTCTTCTGAGTGGTGGCTGGACCGCGGTGCTACATGTCATGTTACGAATGACAGAGGTCTTCTCTCAGAGGTCAAAGCAGTCTGAGACAGAGTTGAGAACTGCAATGGAGGAGAGACTGATGTTACTCATGCTAGGACGACAAAGCTAGTTATCTCTTCAGGTAAAATTTTGATTTTGCAAAATGTTAAAGTAGTTCCAAATTTAACTAAGAATTTAATTTCTATGAGTTTGCTTGATAAGTCTAGGATGTCTTTCACAACCATAAACGGTAGAATAACACTAACTGTTAATTCACACTACTTTGGTTGCGCTTACCTGATCAATGGAATGTATAGACTTAGCCTAGAAAATGAGTGCATAACTCAAGTGAGTTTGTCTCTGATAGATCCAAAGTTACTACATAATAGACTTGGACGTATTCACTATAAGAAGATGCAAGATCTAGTTAAGAGTCACAACATTCTGTTAGATCTTTCTATTCGATTTGATAGGTGTGAGGTTTGTGCCCAGACAAAAATAACTAGAAACCCTTACAAGATCGTTTCTAGGAGCACACAACTTCTGGAGTTGATTCATTCCGACCTCTGTGACTTTCGTGGTGATGTCACTAGAGGGGGAATGAAGTATTTAATTACCTTCATTGACGATTTTACTAGATTTTGTCATGTCTACCTATTGAAATTGAAAGACGGGACATTCGAGACATTTAAGATCTTCAAATCTCGGGTAGAAAACCAATTAAATTTAAAGATTAAGAGACTTATAAGTGATCGAGGAGGAGAATACACTACAACTGGGTTTAAGGAGTTTTGTGCCACTGAGGGCATAATCCTTGAAACTACAGCTCCTTACTCACCTCAATCGAATGATGTTGCTGAGCGTAAGAATAGAACTTTGACAGAAGTGTTAAATTCTATGCTCCTGACCGCTGGCATGCCTAATACCTTTTGGGGGAAAGTTGTCTTTACTGCGAATCACATTCTGAATAGAGTGTCACTCAAAACTCAGTTCTACTCCGTATGAGTTGTGACATGGTCATCCTTGTAGATATGACACTCTTAAGATTTGGGGTTGTATTGCTTATGTGTGAATACAAGACCATAAAAGACCTAAGGTGGGACTTAGAACGACAACATGTGTTTATCTAGGAAGTGCAGAAGACAGTGCAGCTGACCGGTTTTTGAATCTATCTACTAATTCAGTGATAGAGTCTTGAGATGTTATCTTCTTTGAACATAAATTTATCAAAGATCATGACCTAACCATCCCTGGATCTACTGACATGATCTCAGAATCTACTGTAGAACCTGAAGCTGACCCCTCTGGCACTGCTCCCCAATCTATAGAGGTGGAACTTATTCCTCTAGAGTATCTACAAGAGATAGAATCCCTAAGGATTTTGGTGAGAATTTCTTCACCTACCACTTAGAGGATGATCATTTTTCCTATCAGGAAGCGATGAGATCTAGAGATGCGTTAATGTGGGCAGAAGTCATCGATGATGAGATGAACTCGCTGTTACAAAACAACACTTGGCATCTAGTGGACCTACCGAAAGGAGCTAAAGTCCTGGGATACAAGTGGGTATTAAAGAAGAAATTGCACATTGATGAGTCTATAGCCAGATACAAAGCACGACTAGTCGCTAAGGGTTATAAGCAACATGAGGGAATTGACTATTTTGACGTCTATTCACCTGTGTGTCACCTATCCATTATTAGGATTCTTCTTGCCTTGGTCTCTATCGAGAATTTTAAAGTTCATCAGATGGATATGAAGACAACCTTCTTGAATGGAGAGCTTTATGAAGAGATCTACATGGCACAACCTGAAAGTTATGTACACACAGATCTAAAGGATAAAGTGTGCAAGCTAGATAAATCCATCTATGGGCTTAAACACGCGCCTAAGATGTGACACATGAAGTTTGATCAAATGGTAAAGAGCGTTGGATTATAGTCTAGTCTCTCAGACAAGTGTCTATATTATCACTCGATGTTAAACCAAACAGTCATCATATGCCTATACGTGGATGACATGTTGATTCTGGGGTCAGACCTTGCTGTTGTGAGGGATATTAAGTTCGCTCTCGTAAAAGCATTTAATACGAAGGACCTTGGTCCTGTAGATACCCTTCTAGGTATGAAAGTAAGAGTAGACAAGGGATATGTCACTCTAAGTCAAGCTCATTACATAGAGCATATTCTCTCTACCCGAGATTATAAAGATTGTAGGCATGTTGGAACACAAATTGATCTGAACGTCAAGCTGAGTCCGAATGAAGGGACAAACATTGATCATGTAAAGTACTCAGCGATCATTGGAAGTCTCATGTACGCCACAAGCTGCACTAGACCAGACATTATCTTCTATGTAGGCATGCTGAGCCGTTTTACTAGTAGTTCAGGCAAAGAGCATTTGGATTCCTTAGACCAACTGATAAGGTACCTCAAAAGTACTAAAGATCACGCTCTGTGCTACACTTATCACCCTCCTACTTTGGAAAGGGTACTCTGACGCCTCTTGGTGTTCAGAAGTTGGAAAAAGCAAGTCCACAAGTGAATTTATATTCACCTTGGGTGGCACTGCAGTTACTTGGAAGTCCAAAAGACAGACTTGTATAACCCCGTCGTCTATGGAAACCGAGTTGTTTGTCTTAGCTTCAGCTGGTGAAGAGGCAGATTAGATCAGGAATTTGATTCTAGACATTCCCTTGTCTAGACTTCAAGTCAATTCTTTAATCATGTACTGTGATAATCAGACAGTCGTCCAAGTTGTTAAGAATGTCATCTTTAATACTAAGAGACGATATGTATGACTGAGATGCGCTCTTTTGACTTATCTGAAAGAACAGAGCAGTATCACTTTGATCGATGTGTGATCGAAGGATAATCTAGCTGATCCATTGACGAAAGGAATGCCCAGAGACCGTTCAATCAAAACAATGGGGGAAATGAGACTCAAGGTGGTTTGAGATCAGCCTTAGTCCAAATATTTTGATTTCGTCACTTTCCTTTGTCAAATCAAGCATGTTGTACTCCGTTGATGGTTTGGTTATTGAGTACGAATCTAGTGAGTTTTTCATTCCACATTTGATGTTAACAACCTCATCTGGATTTGTCTTCCTTAACTTGGAGGAGAGTGTTATTCCATATCTGATAGCATAATCCGACTTGTTTTGGACCTTCTCCTATTGTTTGGTTCCATTCCACACTTGATGAATTCCAACCAACTTTAGAAGAACAGTAACCATGACATCACATATAGGATCACAGATAGAACTTTGTTGTCCAGAAGTCTGAAATCGTTTCGTCTAGAAACAGTTAATAGATTCTGCGGTTGAACCTAAAATACTCTACATATGACCTCTTAGCTTAATTTAAGTACTACGTTCTTATATGTAGAACTAGATACATGTACATTTTCCATGGTTGAATTCATTCTGAATGAAGTTCTATGTAGAAAATTACAGGAGCTGCTGTTGTATGAGGATCACATGTAGATTGGGATCCTGACAATGATGATCTGTTGGACGATGACTTCTAGAGTGTTTTGCTTGGTTTTTCTCTCTTTAGCATTAGAGCATTGTTTTAGCTCTCTTATTTCACCAGTAGTTTGGACTATTATTTGCGTTTTTGTTGGTCATGAGACATTATGTGTTCTTGTACCCGTTTCTCTGATTGTACTTTTGACTTTGATGTGATGCTGCTGAGTTTATGTTTTATTCTTATGCGTGCATATATACCTCTGTTTTCTTTTCAGTCCAATATGTTATAACAGGTGTTTGCGGACACGGTTGTATACTGAGTTGAATTGGTTGAACTCTACACACACCAACCCTTTTCCGGCGTCGGGTTACTGCAGACATAATAGGAGATTGTTAGGTATTTTAATATATTTATGTCCGCGCGTGTCAGGACCGACTCAGAACGACCCATCGGGTTACATGTCACTAGGGTTAAGAGCTCTACGTTGGAGATACTATATAAGGTCATTCCACACCTTGATGAGCCTCAGTAGAAAATCTTGAGCGAAGTCCAACATCCAATCCCTTTATCTTCGCCATCGCTGCCTCCGGCTCCAACCTCACCTTCGCTGTCGCCGCCCCCTTCCCCCACCACTCCCGCGCCAGCACGTAACCCAACTCCACGCAGCACCTGCAATTTCCTCCATCGGTAACTTCAGCGAAACTGCACTGACGGGACTGACGTGGGAGTACGGTCTCCTCCTTGAACCGGTGGACGTCGTCCTTGTTCTTGTAAGCCTCCCAGCTGTAGGTAGTTGCCGCCAGCTCGTCTGAGTCCCCGATCCAGAAGTCATCCAGGTCGGAGAGATGGAATCATCGCAGGCTCATCGGCGCCTGGAGCGATTGCGAAAGTGGAGTCGGGCGGGTGTGCGGGTATAGCATGCGATTTTTCTAATTTAGGTTATTTTAAGAGGTCTTGTGATGCTCACATATCCAATATTGGTGTGCATATAACACCCCTCCTAAAAAACTCTCCCACTTGAGCCTAAATTTAAGATCACTCCAGCCAATTAGACTATGATGATGAGTTAGTGGAACCCCAAACATAAGCTTTTGAACCCAAACCCATTTTGCTTAGGTCCAACCCTGTGAAGAGATGTCTCTGAAATAATAAATAAGTACTTCCCACGAAAGAAAAAAAAATAATAATTTATTAAAAAAAAAGGCAATTGTTATTCGCAAATCATAAATGTCTATTCTCAGATCAGTTTTTCTTATTTTATTTGAGTTTACAAATTGTTATCCGCAGACTAATTTTAAATTTGAGCACTAGATATCTTTGTTCTCTTGAGCAGGGCCCGACAATGAAGGAACATCTCTGACGATCTTTTGAGCACTTCAATATGTGCACGGATCGTGATTCATAAAATAAACGCGTGGATAGAGACCGCGTTGAGGAAGAAAGACGATTTCTTCGTTGTTCATGCAATTTCGATTTATTTGGGAAGATTTAGATTAGCTGACGGATCGTGATTCATAAAATAAATGCGCAGAGACCGAGTTGAGGAAGAAAGACGATTTCTGTGTCGTTCATGCGAGATTTCAGTTTGTTTGTGAAGATTTAGATAGCTAAGATTTGTTTGGGAAGACTTAAATAGCTAGGTCTATTCTCTCCATGTGCTATGAAAGGCGAAGATGACGATAAATTTTTTTTTTTTTTGCTTTACTAATTTACAGATAACAAAAATATATGCAAATAGACAAACACAATTTGCGAATATCAACCGCCTTAAAAAATTTGGCCTGCAGCCGACAAATAATAAACGAAATAATTATTATAAAAATAAAAACATTTTATTGATAGAAAAATTCATTTAAAAAAAGGGCACTGTCAATAACATACCAACGTCAAGGGCAAATAAGTAATTTCTACTGAGAAGCTACTAATAACAACATATTATTTACCATTAAATTTCATATAAATAGATAAAAAATTTAAATAATAAATTAGGAGGGGAAGCGCGAACGCTATCCCCACTATCACAAATTATGACGTCCACTCTCCCACTTGGGGAGATGGTAAATCAGCACCCCTTCAAAGTGCAATGAAGGCCACTGATCTAGGCCACAGGCATTTCTGACCACCCGTCAAGACCCCGTCCAGGTAAGTATGTTGTTAAGGCAGCGGGCATTTCATTATATAGCTGAATGCGGAACAATATATTTTAATCTACCGATGTGGGACTAAAAGCGTTTACCGTTGCTATCCAGCTGGCGCTTAGAGGAAGGCACGGAACGGAATTATTATTTTAATAATACATACTTGTGACTTTTTTTTTATATTATTACGTTTTATATATTTATATTATATAGATATAATATTAGCCCAGCACGTTCATAATGATTAATGTATGATAAATTACTAAATTTAATGTAAAGTGAATTAACTGAACCGTAAAAAATTAGGCCGTTGTTATTCACAAATCGTATTTTTCTATTCGCGGATTTTTTGTTATCTGTAGATTAGTGAAAAAAATTATAAATAAAAATTGATCGTCCTCTTCGCCTTCCATACCACAGGGAGAGAATAACTCTAGTTATCTAAATCTTCCCAAACAAACCGAAATCGCATGAACAACGAAGAAACCATCTTTCTTCCTCAATTCAGTCTCTCCGTGCATTTATTTTATGAATCACGATCCGTGCACACATTGAAGTGCTCAAAAAGTCGTCAGAGATGTTCCTTTGTTGTCGAGTCCTGCTCAGGAGAACAAAGATATCAACTGCTCAAATTTAAAATTGGTCTGCGGATAACAATTTGTAAACTCAAATAAATTGAGAAAATATTGGTCTGTGGATATATGGTCTGCGAATAAACTTGAAATGTTTATACAGTATGAAACATATTCTACCCAATTAATATATTTTAGTCATTGTCAGCTAGAAATTCGTATGAATGACATGGGAATGATGAATATATTTTAGGCAAAATATGAAATCAGGCTCTGAACTTTGATAACTTTTTAAAATCAGTCTCTATACTTTAAAAGGTTTGAAATCAGTCCTAAAAGTATTAAAATCAAGTCAATTTAGTCCCAATAGCAAAGTTTTTAACCGGTAATAGCTTTTTTTGCTCCTCCGTATCCGCCGGCTGTGCAAAGGTGAAACCCTCGACGCCTCTTCCTTCGATCGCCGAAACGAGCGACAAGTTACCCATCCTGCATCCTCCGCCGGCGTGCCCCATCCTGCATTCGAGCTCCACCTCCGGTGAGACTTTCCATCTCCTTAAGTCTATCTCTTTTGTCCACCGCCGGTAGGGTTTGGAAGGCTGTAATAGGAGAGGTACTCCCCCCCCCCCCCCCCCCCCCCCCCCCCCCCACCCCCCATTGGGGCCCCATCAGCGACAGTTCCTTCCCGCTTCTCCTCGGGGCGACGTGGTTTCTTTCAAGCAACAACTTTGTCTTCTCGAAACCCCGAAACGAGCGACAGGTTACAAGAAATATATTGCTACAAGAAATGTTGCTTGTAATTTCACTTACATCGTAACACTTGTTATAATGTTGCTACAAGAGGGTGTCAAGCATGTAATATATTAATTTCACTATTAAACTATTAATGAGACGTACAAATTAATGTATGAGTTGGGCACACAATCCTGCATGTTTATTAATGACTAATTTGGCACAAATATATAGCCCTGTCCAAAAAAACCGGGCTCATCGGGCCGGCCTGAGCCCGGCCCGGAAAAGCCCAGCGATGCCCGGCCCGGGAGGAGCCCGACCCGGGCCGAGGCCGGTCCCGGGGCCCTTAAAGGGCCCCAAATGCTGGTCTTTGCCCGGCCCGGTACCCGGCCCGATCCGGGTCGGGCAAAGACCGGCTATCGGGCTTGCCCCAGCCCGGGCCGGACAAAGCCCGACCCGAGCTAGAGCTCGGCCCGAGCTCTTAATAAGAGCCGTTAAAAACGACTCTTATTAAGAGCCGACCAACGGCTCTTATTAGTGTCGTTGGCCACATGGCATGCCATGTGTTGGCTATAATAAGAGCCGTTTGGTTTTTTTTATTATTTTTTTTAATTTTTTTTATATTTTATAAATATTTAAAATATTATTATTTAAAAAAAATTATAAATAACCCCCCCCCCCCCTCACTTCTCTCTCACTTTCTCTCTCTCACTCCTTCTCTCTCACTCTTTCTCTCTCACTCTCTCTCATCTAATGGCATCGTCCTTCTCAACGTCAGCGTCGTCTTCTCAAAGTACGCCTAAGGTGGTGGAGCACCATCATACGGCGGCTATTTGTGAGCATTTCGATATGGTTATAGTCGGCACCGAAAAGAAGGCGCGATGCAAATTATGCTCAAAGTTACTAGCAATCAGCGCCAACTCGACGCTAGCAAGACACCTTAAGTCTTGCATTTCAAAACAAGCTCCCGAGTCAAGTCAAGCCCAAATTTCAGGAGCAGGCTAAATTTGGACGTACGATCAACTTCGACAACGAGAGTTATGTTGCAGACGAAGTTTGTCATCAGACGTGGGTTGTCATTCAGCACCTTCGACAATGAGGATTCGTTCGAATACATACATCAAGGGCTTCAGCCTAAATATCAAAAAGGTTAGTAGATCCTCTCTTAGGCGCGACGCCCTTAAATTTTATTTAGAAGCAAAACAAGAACTTATAAATTATTTTGAAAATTTTGAGGGACGTGTGAGTTTAACGAGCGACGTTTGGACTAGTAACTTAAGATTAGAATTAGCGTATTTGTGTATCACGTGTCATTGGATTGATACCGTTTCATGAGAGCAAAATAAACGCGTAATTTGGTTTGCAGGTTTTGAATTCCCGCACACGGGTAAAGCTATATATCAAGTAATTATGCAATGTGTGCGGGAATTTAAAATTAAAGATAAAATAATGAGTATTTCTTTTGATAACGCCAGTAATAATACCGTCGCAATTGAGTGGTTAAAACGCGATTTAAAACTAATGCTAGACGGCACATTTTTTCACACTAGATGTGTTTGTCACGTCTTAAATTTAGTGGTACAAGATAGCTTAAAGGCTATGGAAGTCTATATTTATAAAATCCGAGAAATGCTCAAAACTATCTATTGCACTAAGCAACGAGCACAAGATTTTAAAAAATTTGCTAACGCACAAGGATTTTTTTTTTAAAACCTCAATTTGATATGCCTATTAGATGGAACTCAACTTATAAAATGTTAAAAAGAGCGTTCCAACAAAAACAACTTCTTATGGAATATTATACTTTACTAAATATTACGCATACTTTGACCGACGATGATTGGTCTATATTAGCAAATTATATGGATTTATTAAAATGTTTTCATAGGGCGACTATTTTTTTATCGGGCGTGTATTATCCGACTAGCGCGCTAGTCATTGAAAATTTTGTACATATCACACAAAAATTTAGCTATTTTAGGCAACACGACGGGTGGCTTCCTCTAATTAATATAATGGAAGAATTTTTTTTAAAATATTATAGAGAAATGCCTCCCATGTTTTCTTGCGCCGCCGCTTTAAACCCACTATTCAGCGTTGAAGGCGTAGACAATTTGATAGACGAAATAAATACTAATTTAAACTTAAATATAAATTATGATGAGGATGATCCCGTTAGTATTTCAAAATTTAATACTTTTTTTACCCAATGTTATAATTATTACGATAACTTATACGGCTCGCGACCCCGAGAAGAAAGCGCGCAACTAAGAACGAAGGATGTTTTTAAAAATAAAATTTTAGATTTAGCTTCTAGGAAAAAAGCGTGCACATCTAGTAGTTTAAATGAATTAGGATTATATACGAAAACACAATTTCACGATTTTATGAGTACGGAGGAGATCGAAAACTTCGATCTCTTAAATTGGTGGAAAGGTAAAGCTAATACCTATCCTATTTTGGCCTATATGGCCCGTGATTTACTAACTATCCAAGCTAGTATAGTAGCTTCGGAGTCTGCTTTTTCTCTTAGTGGCAGGGTTTTGAACGAGCGGAGGAGTCGGCTTAACGAAGAATCACTGGAAATTTGCATATGCTACAATGACCATTTGGATGCTACAAAGAGGAAACAACACATAACGACATTAGAGGATAGCTCGGAGGAGATAGAAGACGAGATGCACGCAATGAATTTAGGAGATAATTGAACGCGTCGCGCACACGCTTACGACTCTGCGATTGTAATTTACTAATTTTTATTTGAACGAGCAAAGTTTGTAATTTTCTTTATTTAAATTTTCTAATAATAATAAATTTTATTCTTTTTTCGATAAATGCAAATTGTACGAATACGAGTGTAATTTTTTTTGTTCAATATTAATAAAAATTCCTTTTTTTTGTCCATAAACTTTGCGTTTTTTTTGTCAAGTTTTTAATATATTTAATTCTTAAATATATGTATATATAAATATAATATATATTATATAATATTTAAAATTAAAATTTAATTTTTTTTATAAAAAAGGGCCGAACCGGTCGGGCCCGAGCCCGGACCGGTCCGGCCTGGCCCGGCCTGAGGGGCCGGCTCAGGCCCCTTCCTTAGGGTGCTGCCCGAGACCGTCCCGAGCCCGATCTAGTCAAAGACCGGGCTCGGCCCGGTTGACTTAAGACCGAGCCCGATCGGGCCGGCGCCAGCCCGGCCCGATCGGGCCTTTTGTGCAGGGCTGCAAATATGTGGCTGCCATAAAAGGTAATGCATTAATATTAATGACCCGTACAAATTAGCCTCAACCATAAAAGGAGGTGCTTGTGGCTTCTACTTGCTTTTAATATAAAAAAGTAACGGAATCTTGTAGTTACGGAAAGTGGAATTGGGGATATGAAAACTACTATTGGGACTAAATTGGCTTGGTTTTAGTACTTTTAGACTGATTTTAACCCTTTTAAAGTACAGAGACTAATATTAACAAGTTATCAAAGTTCAGAGGCTGATTTGACATGTTTGCCTATATTTTATAAGGACGTTGTTAATAGCAAACCTTGAACGGATATTAGCAAACCATCAAAACTTTAAAAAAATACGCGTTATTTGAAAATACGTCTTATAGGTGCATTCTTAGGAAAAATGTTCAACATCAAAGTTGTAGATCTCGTCGAGATCTACAACTTTTGTGTTGAACATTTTGTCTAAAAATGTATGTATGGGTTAGGCGTATTTTCAAAATGCACAAAACATTTCACAATAGTCTCACGCATTTTGAAAATACGCTTAACCCGTGCATTTTTAGGGAAAATGTTCAACACTAAAGTTGTAGATCTCGACGAGATCTACAACTTTGATGTTGGACACTTTTCCTAAAAATACATATATAAGACGTATTTTCAAAAAGCACGTATTTTCTTAAGTTTTGATGATTTGCTAATATCCGTTCAAGGTTTGCTATTAACAACGTCCTTTTATAATTGCAGCGGACTTTGGTGATTGGCTTGCCGCCAACGATTATTTGTAACGGTCAAAATAAATTTCACATTAGCTAGACAGATGGTGCGACGATTGGACAACTCACTTGAATAGATTGGACAAGTAACTCACTTGAATAGACGCATCCATTACACATCCTTCTCTCTACAATAGCCAATAGCATTTCATGCTGGATGTGAACATGCTTTAAATAAGCATACATCATCTTTGTGTAACGCCTCAATTTTTTCTTTAATTGTGGTCTTAGAGGATCCTTGGCCGGTTGTGGGGAGTTTAGGGGTCATGCATTTAGAGGAGTTTAAAACTCTACACAGGTGGTCACACGGTCATGTACACGGTCGTGTACTATACCTAGAGTTGCAGGCTTCCAAAAAGGCAATCCTGAGCCATACACGGCCTGCGTGCGTTAATTCATTCCCGTGATAGGTGGGCCAAATCATCTCGTAATTTCATGTTGCGAACTCGGTCTCACATTTGACACGTTTTTGGCTTAATTATAAATTTAATCAATTTTGTGAGTTTCATATTCATTAGATTTGGAGTTAATGCAATTCATCCTCTCCATTGAGATTTTGGTAACTCCAAATTGAGACCTCACCTATTAAGGCTAAAATATATATAGAAACCTTATTGATTATTCTGTGTTGCGAGTGGACAAGGGCAGATAGGCGGTTCGTTCCTCTTCATTTTGATCGTGCAATTGAGGCTTCTTCTCACGAAAGAGAAAACACTGCCCATGCTCTCCTTCAGAAATGGCGTCTCATTCATGCCCTAAATGTTGAAACCCAGATATCGGTTCAACTTTGATCGAGACTTGGGGAGTAATTTGAGTTACTTCTCTCTTCGCTCGGTCCCTAGGCCTGAATATTTCGAGTTGAGAATTGGCCCTCAGTACGGTGGATAATTGCCTAAGAACAGACCCACTGGCTGTAGTGAGGAGGTCCCGCCACTAACCCGAAAATCTTACTTGACTTTCCCTCCGAAAACCAAAGACTGAGCATGTCTCAGATAACACGTAAGTGAAAGGAGGAAAGCTCATGCTCTCTTGGGGGGGGGGGGGGGGGGGGGGGAGGGGTATCCATTTTCATCTGAGAAATAATGGGTCATATTTATAGGCAAATTCTTCTAAGGGCAAAATAGTCCTACCGGCTTGCAGATAGCTCCCTCCGCCTTAACGGAATTACTATACGCAGACCCAAGTGGTCTGCGAACAACTCCTCGCGCCTTTTCGTAAATTCTAACTGCAACCCCTGTTGGTCTGTGGATAGTGAGGGAGGATTGATGAGCTGGGTTGAATCGACCTCACCTCGCTCCCTCCTTGGGCGAGTGCGGCTGAGGCGACTTGGCTCATACCCTACTCGTCGGGGGAGAGTTCGCCTGAGGTAGGCTCGCCTGATGCCAAGTCAGACTCACCTTGCTCTGGGCGAGAATGAGTTTTATCGTCGGGACGGGATGTTCACATCGTCTAGATGAATCACATTCATAACGTCGAGAAGAGAAATCATGTCGTCGAGACGAGATCATGTCGTCGGGACAAGATTATGCCGTCGAGAAGAGATTATGTCGTCTAGAAGGGAAAGGGGGCGTACTCGCATCACCTTACTCTGGGCGAGCTAGGTCAATGCCAGGTTTACTCGTCGAATACGGGTTGTACACAATCCCCGTTTTTTGCGAGCTCGCCATGTAAGACCCCTCCCCCCCCCTAGTTGAACCCTGGTCGGGAGAGAGGGTTCTTACAGCCCAAGATGACCACTCAGTGCTTCACGGGTGGCAACAACCCACCTTCCCAAGCACTGGGCGGTCGCCTTGTCAGGAACGCGAATCAATACATCACATCAGATCACAGTACGAAAGCAATCATAAGAAAAACTAACAAACATACATATATTTATAAGCAAAAGGCTGAAGCCAACTGGTTACAGGGTTGGCCCTGTGGGTTAAGGGTGTAACATCCCATTTCCTACTAGACCCCCTAACTCCAATTTTGGGTGAGACAGGTGGGGAGTGTGGTGAGTTTGAGCTAGATTGCAGCCTTAGGACACATAGGGTTAGGAGAACTCACCTGTGGTCTACTATAAGGCTCAAGTCAACCTAGGTCAAACTAGCTCAACATGAACTCACACTTGCAAATTGACTCCTCCAATAGATGATAAGCACTCCAAGGAATGCCATAGACCCAAAAGCCCCATCATGGGGTCACCAATTGACCCAATTTGACCAAAGTCAAACTTAGGTCAGCATAGGTCAAATCCTCCCCAGTAAGTTCAATTGAACCCCAAAGCATAAAATTGACTTCACCCCTAGTTTTAGGGCATCATGAGGGACTTAATTGACTCAAAAGCCCCATCATGGAATCTTCAATTTGGCCAAATTGACCAAAATCAACTTTTCCCCAATTTTGATCAAAACCACACTTATTGGTCAAATTAGCCAACCTAGGTCCTCACCATGACTCAACCAACCTTGGATAGTGTCAATAGACTCAAGACCATCACATTGGACCAGTCAACACACCCAATTGACCTTGTCAACCCAAAAGTCAACATAAGGTCAATTTTGCCTAAATTGGGCCTATTTGGAATTAATCCAAATTTCAATGGACTAAGGCCCTCATTTAGGGCCCATTCTGAGGCCCAAGAGTTAATTACCAGGCTTGCCCCTCAGTTTTTGGAAGAAAGAGACATGTAAGGGTGATTTTAGGATTTTTCCCCAATTTTGGAGAGAGACAAACCATGAACCCATGGAAGGATGACCACTTGGCCACCACCCACTGATTTCTGGGTTGCTCTCAGCACCCCCAAGGAGTTGCCAGCATTTTTGAGCTGAGTTGGCTGCTGTTAAGAGGGGAGGAAGAGGAGCTCCACCATGTGGCCGGCCACCATTAATGGTGACCAAGGAATTAAGAGGAATTGAGCCTGGGTTTCACCCTTAATCAACTCCTCACAGCTCGAGCACCAATTTTCTGCTGAGTTGGAGCTATGGCAGTGGCTATGGAGGGTGGTGGCAACATAGGAGAAATCGCCAATAATGGCTGGCAGCTAACAAGACTCCCCCGACCCCATATGAATATCCTATCAGCTTCAGAGGGTCGAGAGGAGTGGAGCTAGCCTTTTACAGTGGAGCAAACCATGGAGAATCGGGGTTTCTGGGAGGATCGCCGGAGCTCGCCGCCACCGTGCCGCACCGCCTCAATACGCGCCCCCAAGCTCGCTTAGGGTACGATTTCTCCCCCTCCCTCTGTGCTAGTTATCTAGGGTCCTAGAAAGGGCATACATGCTCAATTGAGCCGTCAGCCATGCGATTTTTCCCTCCCAAGCTCCGATTGGGCTTCCTCCAGGGATCGCCGGGAACCACCACCTCCGGCCACCATTCCACCGCCAATCGACGGCCAACCCCTCAACGGAGGTGGTGGCGGCGGCAGATGGCCGGGGAGGGTGGTGGTTGTCCGGGATCAAGGCTGTTTCCTCTGGGCCGTCGGCTAGAGGAAGGCGACGAAATCACAGCCGTTGATTTCGTCTCCTTGATCTCTATTGGCAGACCACCTTAAAGCTGCCTAGGATTTTAAGTGATTTGCATGCATTTTTTGAAGGCCTTAGAGGCCGATTTTGCAAAAAGGGGCAGAGACAACTTTTGTAGCCCTATGGGTATACTTTCATTTGCCACCTTAATCATCTGATTTGGTGCACTGTGGACACCAGGGCACCCATTTTTCTAGGACTGCTCTTTATGTCTATTGGCAAACCATAATATTTCTCCCTAAGATTTTTAAGTAGTTTGCATGCCATTTTTGAAGGCCTTAGAGGACGATTTTGTAAAAAGTGGCAGAGATAGCTTTTGTAGACCTATGGGTCTACTTTCATTTTCCACCTTGAGCATCTGATTTGGTGCACTGTGGACACAAGGGCACCCATTTTTCTAGGACTGCTCTTTATGTCTATTGGCAAACCATAATATTTCTGCCTAAGATTTTTAAGTAGTTTGCATGCCATTTTTGAAGGCCTTAGAGGCCGATTTTGTAAAAAGTGGAAGAGATAGCTTTTGTAGACCTATGGGTCTACTTTCATTTTCCACCTTAATCATCTGATTTGGTGCAATGTGGACACCAGGGCACCCATTTTCCTAAGACTGCCCCTTGTGTAGGGCAGAATTTAAAAAGGCTATAACTTTTAATTGGCTCAACCAAATCACTTGAATTTTCTACCATGCATGCATGGTATGATGACACACCTTGGGTTTTAATTTGAGAATTTTTGGAGGTGTATCCATTGTGTTATTTCATATATTAGTAAAAGTAAATTTTTGGTATTTGAGGAGTTGTATAACTCCAAACACCTCCTAATTTGGGGGGGGGGGTGAGCTCTTAATACATATCTAAATCACTGGTTAAAATCTAATCTCATGTGCATGAGTATTTTTCTCTGAACTTCAAAATGAAGTTAGGGTCTTAAGAGGAAAATTTGGGGTGCTAGTAGTCAATTTGGGCTTTGAGCCTTTGATGGAATTGAAGGTGGGAATCACCTTGCATGCCTCTGAAACCTTGGGGTTAGTGTATGACATATGGCTATACATGATTGACATAAGTCTCTTGAATTTTTGGAAGCTATTACCCTAAAGTTTTTAATTTAATGGAAATTGTCACATTTGTAGTTTAATGATACTTATGAGATTAAAATGACTAACAATAATCTCCTTTCTAGGCATAGTCTTTTATGATATTAAATACCCTTAGAAACAATCTCATGGGGTTTGGTTGAAAAATTCATGTGGTTGGGTTGAAAACTTAGGGTAACTCCTTTACAATTTTGAATTGCTCTCCAAGGGAAACTTAATAAATTAGTAAGGAATTTATTTAAGGAGAATGATGATTTTCTGGAATGTGTAGCTTTATGATGAGTCACATCAGTAGAAATAATCTCATGTGACCTAGAAGAAAAACTTAGCTTAGTACTTTCTCAAGATTTGAAATATCTTCCTTGCATAACTTGTTGGATTATTGAGTAGTATGATAAGTACTCCCTGAATTATTATGAAACTTGAAATTGGTTGATTCTTGATAAATATTGTAGCCCTTTAGGTTACCTTTCCAATGCCACTGATTTCATGTCATTTGGATAAGTGTAGCTCTTTCAATATCATTTTTGGTGTGGCATATCTAGATTAGTGTTTTGTTAAGTTAAACATTTTGTACAGCACTTGTAAGTTGAATTCACCTAGGTTAAATACATTTCTGGAGAAAATGATCAACATAGATATTGTATCCCTTTAGGTTACCTTTCCAATGCCACTGATTTCATGTCATTTGGATAAGTATAGCTCCTTCTAGGCCACTTCTAGTGAGACATGTAAAAATGTGTAATTTGTGCATTTAGTGTTATGGGCTCATGCAAATGCTTTGAAGAATTACCCATGCCTCAGGTATGATTCCAACCACCCCTAGTTAAGAACCCAACTCACATGTGGGAGTGGATTTCCCTGAGCTTCAAGTTGGGGCTTGGGACTTAAGGGTTTAGGGAAAATTGGGTTGCACTTAGCAAACTGGGAAAAAGGTGATTTTGGCTCAAATGCCCCATTAGATGCCATTGAAGTTATGGTTATGAGTTGGTGATGATGGAATACCCCAATTTCTGAAGTTGTAGTATTTATTGAAGACTAATCATTGTGCTTGTAGTGTAAATCCTTATACGCACATCAAATGTAACAAATATAACTAAGGGTAAATACTCCTTGGATTAATATGAAACTTAGGTGTTGACGCCAGGAAAATCATGACCTCAAGATTCGGACCAATGCAGCCGGAGGCTACTCGCCCAGCAGCCCAACGAGATGGCTTGGCTGGCAACGACGAAGAAGCTAGAAGAGCAACAAACAGGACCCCAGGTGCTACGGCAGGGAGGTCCCACCACGTACCCAGAAGCTCCGAAGAGACTTCCCCTCCAAGACCAAAGAATGGCCGAGCAAGGTACGAGGAAGGCACCGACTTGGCTAACAAGCAGGGGTGACGGGCTCAAGAATTCGGAAATGGGGTTCCAGAAGCTCAAGCACAGGTGCCAATCCAAGTACCCCTGGGGTCCTATTTATAGGCAACCAAGGGGTAGGGGGGTTTTTATAGCCCAGCCCTGACCTGGCGACATATGGGATACTCGGCGAGCATCTTCGACCATAGTCGCCCATCTGGCGAGTATCTGCTGTTGCTCGCACAAGCCTGGCTGATACTCGCTCAGGTCTTCTGTGGCTGCCGGACACTTTGGGGCGACATACGGGATACTCGGTACGTATCTTCGACCATAGTCGCCCTTCTGGCGAGTATTTAGCCAATACTCGCCAACCTTCCTTTGCTCCTGCTGGCTGATTTGTCTTGCCTCTTTGACTTTGACCTGCCTACGTGGCCTTGAGTGGGTCCTACCCTCGGAGAATAAGGGTTGTACATTAGGCATTGTTGTTTTCAAGCCAATAACATACACCTGTGATTTAATCAGATTCTGTTGAGGCATGTAAGTGGTGGTTGTGGGGTAAACTCTTATTGACACACCACTTGTTTTGAATGAATAATATGGGCTTGTATTAATTGGAAAATCATATGAACATGTTTGGATTTTGATCGCGCCTCATTTTGTCCACTATGAACCTAGGATAATATTTAGAAGTCACTTGGAAGTAATTTGATCAAGGTTCCACCTTAGGAATCTAAGTTAGCTATATGTCGTGGTCTGCGGATAGTAAAACTCATTATGATGAATAAGTCAATATAATCATAAGGAAATCGGGGAGAATTGAATTACAACAAGAGATGAGTTTAGACCACTTGGGGGACTAAGAATTATTAGAGTTGAGTCCAAGAGATCGATTGCATAAGAGCGGGATGAAACATAAGGCGTAAGTTATAAAGAGTGATGAGAGGGTAATCTCATGGGTAGTTACCAATAATACAAAGTGTCTTGAGGAAGGGAACTTTGGGGTGTCATCCCATCGTAGTTTCTAGTACCGTAGCGAGCCCCTTACAGGGTAATCTTCGAGAAGCCCAAGATTAACTGTAAGACGTAGGGATAAGATGTTACAAGAATAAATTAATAACACACTCACCCCCACACCCCGCGGTTACGGGAGCCTAGTCTGTTTGGTGCTGCGAGCAGTAAGCTCAGTGTTTGTAAGAGTGGATTGATACGTCAGGTGAGCTTGTGACTCAGTAAAGGTTATTAATGACGGGCGGGTTAGCCCGGGGAGCCGGTGGCTCGGAAGGTTATTAATGACGGGCAGGTTAGCCCGGGGAGCTTATGGCTCGGAGATAGTTTATAGAACATGTTGCATGTGCACGATGGTGGTGGGTCTTCTGTATTGGACAGACGTTCACACCGACGTCAATACGTTGACTCGGCAAGTGTGGTATATACACTTAGCCTAGAAAGTCTGGCGGTCCAGTCAGCAAGAGTACGCAGACGCTCCACGGTTTTGTGTTGAGGCGTACGATAGGTCTAGGTTAGGTAGTGTGAATACCAACCTAGAGGTGGGCGAGGCCCAACCCACCGCTTCCGTTTGCCACTACGGGAGTATCCTGGGAGTCTAGCTAGCTCCAAAAAGGGGGAACTAAAGGTCTATGCGCATAGAGTCGTAGTGTGTGAGTTGCACTTGTATGAACATATCATAACAACATACTTGCATGTCATAGCATGAACATTGCATTTCAACCCCTACCCCTATCGTATAAATTGGTATGGGACTTTTTATACGATAGGCCCTGCTACACGACCCCTTGGTCTATAGGTTTGTATGGGCATTCCTATAAATCAATGGTTACTTTTACATTACTTTACTTGCGTAGTTTACTTCCTTTACTGCGGCAATATTACCTTACTACACTTATTAATGTATAATTATACTGTTAGTATAGAAATTATATGGATATACTCTTGTTAGCATATAGAATTTGTCACCTGCTTTTGATTACTCCACTTTGATGTCCTCCGCTTCTTCCTCCCCGCACGGTGCCTAGGAGTCGCGGGGGGAGGCGGGGACAAAATCGTCTTAGTCTTTATGACTAACGGTCGGTGGTGACCGTAGGTAACCGAGGAGCTGGAGCCCAGCTGGCAGGGGAGACAGGTCCTGAGGAGCAGACGCCTTGCATTACTACCGCTACTGGACAGGTGTTGACGAGAGATGTTTTGTAGCTTCCGCATAGATATATATATAGTGAGAGAGAGAGTTGTACTTCTTTTATTCATTCGGACTTGTACTGGGCTTAAGCCCATTTACTCCTTCTTTCCTTGTACTCATTGATGGACAGTGTACATTTGTTATATATTTATATACAGATGCGTGTGATTGTGGACTTATATGCTAGATTTTCTTCTTATCTCTGGTTGGCCTGGTTGTTCGTGCTTGCCGGTAGGATCGGCGTCTTGCGGAGATGGCTAACTTGTGTGCTAGCATCACCGTAAGGCGGCGGTTCTGGGCATAAGATCCGGGAACTCTCCTGGTGCGGGAGAGGGGTCTTACAAAGGGTAACTACTACATCCTCCTATATATTCCTTACATAGTCCTGTACTCTAGGACTCACATCACGGAAGACGGGAGGTGAGGTTGGTGTATCCGATCGGGCAATCTCAAAAGCTGTTATGCTGTCATGCAGTGTAGGGGCTTCGCGCTGTCTCATCTCCTGTGAATGTTTATACAAACAACTATTAGTCATAGAGCTAAGTGGAAAACACATCTCCTCCCCGGATCCGTATTCTGGGGACGAGCTCAGTGCCCAAACAGTAAATAGATAGCCGAAGCAAAAGAGGTTAGCAGCATGTAAATATCTAGAAACCCTAATAATATCATCGATTAAATTAAAAGAACAACTCAGCAATAGCAGAAATAACACAAGTAACCATGATTTGCAAACATACCGCGGGTGTTCAAACCCGCTCACAAAACCCTGTGCCGACACAGTTTGGACCGATTTTCTTCCAGCAAGGTAGTGAACCCCGCGGGCCTCACCGATGTGACCGTCGGTGACAGTGACCAGTCCTGCCACTTCTGAGTATGGTCGTACCACATCACCCAGGCCCTCTCGTACAACTCAGTGTACTACTTGGATGTGAGCGACTTCCGACGATTCCAAAATTTAGGTCGACTAGTGGAGGCAAATCCATGGGTACAGAGTGGTGATCACCCGTGGTACACATCTCCCTATCACCATGAGTCATCAACTCTCCCGCACCGGTACGAACGGTCTGCGGGCGTGACTGACCCGCCACTTTTACCGCAAGCATTTCATAAACAGTTAATTAAACAATAAAATCACACTTCGGGCCTGCCACAGTCTTATTATACTGACTGGTTGTTCCATACTTGGCCGATAGGTGCAACCGGCGTGAGGGCACATTATTTGGGGCTAACCCTTAGAGGAGATACTCAACTCGCGATTATCCCCAACTAAGGCTCTACTAAATAAGAACGATCGCTCGTCAGAGCAGAACCCGGGCTAGAACTGTAGAAATGCTAAGTTACAGTATTTGAGTGCGGTAAAAAGTGGTGCAAAGTAAGCTGCAGAAATGAAATGCTGAATTGTAAAAGTACTGAAAGAAAGGACTGAAGTAAAAAAGCTGAATTAACCGGACTAGTACGAGACTGGAGTACCGAAAGGAAATTAAATAAAGAGCAGCAATCATCTGACTAGTACGAGACTGGAGTATCAAAAAAGAACTAAATAAAGAACAGCAATCATCTGACTAGTACGAGACTGGAGTATTGAAAAGAACTAAATAAAGAGCAGCAATCATCTTACCAGTACAAGACTGGAGTATTGAAAAGGAATAAATAAAGAGCAGCAATCATGGGACCAGTACGAGACTAGAGTTAAAGTAATTGCAATAAAAGGAAAGGGTTAATAGTCCTTCACTCCATATATAGGAGGCTTCGGTTCCATTTCCGTTCATAGGAGGAAAGTTCTATTTTGTCTCCGTTCATAGGAGCCTCTTCCAAATTTTGCCCCTTTATTACAGTTCGACCATAAGTTTTAATTGTGTCTTTTAAACATGACTTAAGCGGTTTGGATGAGCGTTATTACGAGTTCCTTACTTCTCCGAATTGAGGCGATTTTCAATATTCGCGGATTCTTCTATGCAGCTCGATGATTTGAAAACATCCAACATCGCTTTGAGCTCGAGTTTCTATTTTTATTCCTCGGGTCGTTATTTATTCGTAATATCATCCAACGATTAGAACGTGATTGCGCGCCACAATTTCTTCTCTCAATTCTTTTGAAAATTCGATAATTTAAAACTCAATCGATTTACCCAAAAATTTGGCAATTACACCATTTCCTCCAAATGTCCCCATATATTGATAGCACACTCAAAATAGTCTATTAAGAGCCAATAAATTATTCCAAAATTTTCCAAACCTTTTTGGGGGTTTCTTTTGTCTGAAGAAATCTCAATTAGACCCTTAAAAATATCAAAATAATTTATAAAATCCCAAAGAAATTACAGTACCCCTTAGAGGCCCTAAAATGAGTCTAGGATTTTTCCTAAAATTTTCCAAGGCAAATAAGGCATTTATTTTGTCCATACAAATCTTGTAATGACCTTTAATAATAGTAAATTATTTTGGAAAATTCTCAAACAAATACTGAAGTTAGCCTTCCTAGTAAGGAACATTTTTCGTGTTCAAACATTTTCCCCTAGGAACCTATATTTCTCTCAGAAAAATCAGTAAACTTTTGTTAAGGGTGGTCTGCGGATAGAGATTTCTGAAAACGGGAGGGCGTCGGACAGCGCGCGACGTTCGGCCCCCACGGCGAATCTGAAGCCGATCCGCTGGGGGGGGGGGGGGGGGGGGTTATTTGATGCAGAGGCGGGAATTAAGAAACCATGGGATGTCCGATCTCGTCGCCATTTGCCGGCGATACAGACGATGACAGCCACTGCCACCGTCGGGCAGTGGCCGCCAGGTGTCGGTGCCTCCCCCGGTCGACTCGCCGAGGGCCGGCGATCCATCTGGCGGTGGTCCGGCGGCCTGCCGCCGCTGGCCACCGCCGGACAATTACAACGGAGAGCGGGTGGCGCGACCTGCACTATTATCGTGGGTGTCGCTCCACCCCTCTCTCGTTGGTGGTTACAACCATTGCACCCGGCCGGCTCGCTGGGGGTCTGGCTTCCCTCCAACGGTGGTCCGGCTTCCCTCCGACGGTGGTCAGGCGGCCTAGCGCCGCCGGCCGCTGCCGGAAATTGTTAACAGACGAAAACAAAAGGAAACATGGGCTTGTGGGTGCCGCCGGAGACGCATTCTCCGGCGGCCCCGCCGCCTCCCAGCACTGGGGAAGAGTCCCCTGGTGGGATACCAACCTCCCAGCGTCACCACCAGCGCTGAGGGTGATGTGCCTCGTGTGCTCACCACCCGAGCCTTGGGTTGGCTCGGGTGGTCCTGGCAGTGCTTCGACAGTCGTGGGGCACATGCAGGTCATCAGAGGGATGGGAAAGGGAGAGGAGAGGGTGTTCCACCTATCGTGGTGGAGCTTGGGAGGTTCCGGGTAGGTCTCTTATTAAAGGTGGCGGTGGTGGCGTGAGAGCTCAGGTGGTTTTTCGGCGAGGTAGCTCCGGCCAGGGGGGAGGCTATGAGGGTGGTGTGAGCTCAGTCAATGGGAAGGGGATGTCTCTTATAGGGACGTAGGAGAGCCTCCCTTCCTTTTCTCCCGATGTGGAACTAAAGGGAGGGGGTGGGGGAGATATTTCTCCCCCTCCATTACCTATGGCCAGCTGGCCTCCTTCATGGGTAGGGGCATCATCTCCTAGTGCATGAGAGGGGAGGGAGAACATCCCTCTATTGGGGTGGTGTCTTTGGAAAAAGAGGAGGGGAGGAGATGGTGGCTTTTGCCAAGGTCCATCTTATGTTGCCCTTGCTGATTTTTGAGGTCCTAAGTATAGAGGGGTGGGGACCAAATGTTGGTGGTGGGAGGGGTGAAGCCCCATTTTGGAAAATAATTCCAAAAGTAGAGATTTTTGAGGGTTTGACCAAAGTCAACCCTAGGGTGCGCAACTCATGTTGGTCAAAGTCCAAGTGTGTCCAAATCGTCTGGTGATTGGTCAATGTTGGGGCATTAAATTAACATGGGTGCGCGCACACTTTTCGGTGTGCCATAACACTTGATTTGACCGTAGTTTGACTTTCTGAGGTCGAAATTGGTTATAACGAACTTTGTTGATCTTGTTTGGACTTTAGGAGTCCAATGAAACTGACCGTGATTGATTCTGAGTTCGTTCATTTAATATTTTGAAGATTGCGCCGTGGCGGGCTACGAAACCTAAAATGGTCATATTTCTCATACGACCTCCGATTGAAATGGAACAAGTTCCATTGTGTAACATCCCCCAGACGGCTAGGCCCCCCCCCCCCCCCCCAAGTGAATTTGTCACGACTAGGTCATGACAAGGCCTTGGTAGCTTAGGAACCCCCCTTGACACTTAGGCAAAATGAGTAAAAAAGCACCTTTGGTCTGCAAATAGTAAATTCCAAATAGTTGACCTAGGGCTTGACTTTAGGGCTTCAACTTGGCTCACCAACCCCACCTTAGCATTCCTAGGCCATCAAGGAGCCCAGAGAGACACTCAGGACCCATTGGGGCCAACCAAAAAGGTCAAGTTGACCAAAGTCAACCCTAACCCTAATTAGGTCAAGATGGTCATTTCCTCATTAATTGACCTAGCTGACCATCACCATGAGGACTTGACTTCACTTCTAGGCCTAGAATATCATAAGAGACCTATTAGGCCTAAAAGCCCCATCCTAGGGTCACCCAATTGGTCAATTTGACCAAAAGTCAAACTTGCCCAAATTAGGTCAAATCACTTAAACCTAGCCCAATCCCTTTGGGCTAGCTCAATTGAGTGGTCAACCAGCCTATAAGGCTGACATTAAACTCAGGAGAGAGTGGAAAATCATCCATGGTGATTAGGAGAGAGAAAATGGGGTTTTCCCCAATTTTGAGGAGAGAGAAAGAGGTCATTCATGGCCATTAAGGTGACACACACCTTGGCATCCCTCCATTGCACTCCCATTCATCTTCTCTGATGAATTTGAGAAGATTCCAGCCGTTTCTAGGGGCAATTAGGGCAGGGGGGATGCATATGGTTGGCCATGGGGAGGGAGGTGAAGAGGCCATTAATGGCCAAGGTAGTTAAAGCCCTCCCCACCTTCAATTGAACCCTGGATCGGCTTCACAATCCTCCAAGGAGTAAAACCCCTCTCCTCCCCGATTATTTCGAGCCCTCTGTGCAGGAGTTAGGCATGGACCTCAAGCTTCTCGGCCACCCATGGTGAACCAAGGATCGGAGCAGCAAATCGACCCCAAGAAGGTCCAATCCTCCTCCTCCTTACTTGCACTAGCATCTTAGATCAAATTAGGTGAGAAATTGGGCTCAAAAGAGCCCGATCGGGGAGTTAAAATTTCTGATTTTCCATGGAAAATCACCCTCGTGAGTTCGCCGAAAAACACCCCTCCGGCGGCCGTGCCGCCGCCCGGCGATAGCCCCCACCTCAACGGAGGTGGTGGTGGTGGTGGCCGGCCAGGGAGGTGGTTGGATGGCCGGCATTAGGCGCTAGAAAAGCTACAGGAAAATGGCTGTTTTTTTGACTGATTTCGGGCATTTGGAGAAGATGAACAGTACCTCTAATTTATATTAATGTTTTATTTAATTGTTTTACTCTTATTATTATGTAGTGAATGATTTTAAATTTTAAAAATATATAGATTCCCCTACTGAAAAAGTGATCAACATAGAAAATGTAGCCCTTGATGTCTAGTTTAATTTAAAATTTCACTCAATTTGGAGTCCTGGTTAGACCGCAGCACTCAGTTTGGTGAGGTCTATCCATAGGGATGTCCAGACCTTAAAATAATTGCCCACTCCAAACCAGTCAACCAAATGACTTGAAATTTGGGGTATGGGCTAATCTCACCTATATATAGGTCCTGTCCAAAAATGGGATTTTTTGGAAAACATTTTCCTAAACTTTTTGTAAAAATTTAATAATCAATGTATAAATTATTTGGAGGGTCAAATGACCTCCAAACTCCACCAAATTTTGGTGGTGTGTTATTAGGGTCATGATAAGTCCCTGGTTAAAATTTCAACCCATTTTGGGTTGATTTGACCAGGCAGTTGATTGGCCCAAGTTTTGGTCTTTAAGGAAGGAATTAGGCCAAAGGGGCTATGTTGGAATTTAGTGGTCAAACCACCTCCAATTGGAGTGGAATTTTGGCCACTGCTCTAACACCACCCAAATCACCTCCATGTGAGTTTTGGGGTCATGGGGAGTTGGATTGCCCTAGGATATGGAGTTGGAGCCCCTTGGTGTGCATTTAGCCAAGTAGAGATCCATTGGCCAAATGGGCCCATAGAGACTTGAGTCTTCTTGGGGAGGTCAGTGGGATCATTTTGAGACCCCATGAGGAATTTGGTGAGCATTGGTGTTGATTTGCCCAAGGCCATAGGGTTGATCCCTATGGAGTGGAATTTGGGGTTGTGAAGGACATGGGGGTGTTTGTCCTTGGAGAGGAGTGTAATAGACTCCTCTGAGTTCTATGAGTGATATAACACCCTTACAAGAAGTTTGGGTGGATTTGGGGAAGTATGGACCTTAACCCTAGGGTTAACCTCAAGGGGGGTACATATAGAGGTCAATGAAGGAAGAGGGGTCAAACCTTTATGTTTGACCTAAAATTTTGGGGAGTTGGTAATGGTGACCAGAGAAGCCTCCCCTGTGAAATTGAAGAGGTTTGGCGTTGTATACCTTAGTGAATAAATCCTTGGGTAGATTTGTAAATATTTAAGTTTTGGGTTTTAGGAGAGATTAACACTTAGGGGATAACTCTTTTTCTGTCCTCAATATGATATATGTGTTATTATTCCCTGAAAATTCTATTAGAGCCATTGGAAGACTTTTGAAGGTCCAAATTATAATTATTCTTAAGGTTAGCAATTTTTGGGATGATTAATTTTAGGATGCTATCTTTCTGTAAATTCATGGAACTTTGCTGGAAGTCATTTTATTCCATTATGAACCCACAGTAATTTTCTTATAATTTTTGGATTGATATTTTTGGATTGATATTTTTGGTACTTCTAGTTCAAATTGGAATTAATTGCAAATATGACCTTTGTGGAAATTACAAATGTAACCTCTCTGGTATGAGGTCAAATTTGTAAGACTGGATATTTTAGTATGATTCACCTCTGTAAAAATTTGCATAAGGTTTGGAGTTCATATGAGGGTACCTCCTTTGGAAATAATTGATGATTAATGAGTTCAGAAATTTTTAATAATTGCAACCCTTGCTGGAAAATCATGAAAATTCATATTTACTGATTACTAGGTACCTTTGATTTATGTAAAAATTTTAGTAGGCATTGGAAGTCAGAAAAGTGCACTTGTAGTTCAAACCTCAAGAAGTTGTATTTTGGAAAATTGTTTTAAATTATTAATAATATTGGGAAAAATGTGATTCTCTGGAATTTGTCTTATAATATCATGATAGACCTCCAATAAATAGCGTGAGTCAGTCGGATGAATATTTGGAGTACCTCTAGTTGTAAGCTTAATGTAGTCAGTTTGGTCTGCGTATAGTAAAACTGTGAAACATATGAATTTAGTGACATACTAGGTGGAAATGGGGTGCAGGTGGTGCACATGGGTTGATTAGACAGTTGTGAGTCCACCCAAGGAGGTGTATGTGAGGAAAGTGTACTTGGTGGGTTAAGAGTAAGGTTGTCCTGAGGATTGACGAAAGATTGTCTTTCCCCTAGTGTGTCTTAAGCACTTAAGTCTAACTCAAGTGGAACGGTAGAAGGCAATTCTTAAAGGTAGATACCAATAACAGTAAGTATCTTGAGAAAGGGAACTTTGGGGTGTCAACCCATTACAGTTCCTAGTACCGTAGTGAGCCCCTTACAGGATAATCCTCGGGAAGTCCAAGACAAACCATAAACTGTAGGAGTAAGTTGTTATACAAGATTAACTTAATAATACACACACCCACACTCTGTGGTTGCGACAAGTTAGTTGGTTTGGTGCTACGAGCTGTAGGCTCGGTGGTTGTAAGAGCGGACTGGTTAGTCCGGTGAGCATGTGACTCAGAGATGGTTGTTGATGACGAGCGGGTTAGCCCGGGGAGCTTATGGCTCAGAGGTAGGTAGTAGAACATGTTGCATGTACACTGAAGGTGGTGGGTCTTCGGTATTGGCGGTCGTTCACACCGACGTCAATACGTTGACTCGGCAAGTGTGGTATTTACACTTAGCCATGAAAGTCTGGTGGTCCAGCCAGTAAGAGTACGCAGATGCTCTGCGGGTTTTGCGTTGAGGCGTACGATAGGTCTAGGTTAGGTAGTGTGAATACCAACCTAGAGGTGGGCGAGGCCCAACCCACCGCTTCCGTTTGCCACTACGGGAGTATCCTGGGAGTCTAGCTCGCTCCAAAAAGGGGAACTAAAGGTCTATGCGCATAGAGTCGTAGTGAGTGAGTTGCACTTGTATGAACATAGCATAACAACATACCTTGCCTGTCATAGCATAAACATTGCATTTCAACCCCTACCCCTATCGTATAAGTCGGTTATGGGACTTCTTATACGATAGGCCTTGCAAAACGACCCCTTGGTCTATAGGGGTAATCCCTATAAATCAATGGTTGCTTTTCTTACTTACTTTCTCTACTGTCATAACTTACTATTCGTTACTGTTTACTTGTTGTTACACTCTAGCTTACTCATATTAGTTTTCATCATTTACTCTACAATACCTTGTTACCGTAATTTCTTTAGGATGGTTGTCACCTGCTTGTTTCCACTCTGCCTTTGGTCCTCCTTTTCACTCCTCCCCGCTCGGTGCCTAGGAGCCATGGGTTTAGGGGCGGAGGATTGTTGACTGAGTCTAGTTTGACTGACGGTCGTTTGACCACCATATTTTAGGCGTACCGAATGGGAGAGAAACAGGTGCAGCAGGATCCGACAGGGTGGGCCCCATGGCCATGCTACCATTGTCACCAGCCGGGACACACTCGAGTCAGATGCCCCATGATGGGTGGAACCCTACCAGCTCAGCGACCAGGAGGCCGAAGGCGAAGACGTAGACGTGGATTGCAAGGCAGCGACCGCAGGCCAAAAGAGAAGAAGCATTCAGCATTGCAGCACCAATGGAGCACAGAGTCTGCAGGGATGGGTCAGACTAGTTTGGGTGCTTCCGTTTCAGTGACGGTGATGATTAGCTGTAGTTTTACTCAATAATAGACCTTGTAGTGAAGCTATGATGTACTGGGCTTAAGGCCCGCTTTACCTTTCCGTACTTTTGATTACTTTTACATTTAGTTTGTTGTGATGTGGACAATGTTGTGCTGCGATTCCTCTTTTTTATTATTTGTGGACTTGGACATTTATGTCCTCCTTTACTTACTTCTTATGTCTCTTGATGATCGAGATGGCCGGCAGAATCGGCGTTTCGTGGTGTTGACCTTCCTGGTGGACGGTGTCACCGCAAAACGGCGGTTCTGGGCCTAAGACCCCGGGTGTTTGAAAAGGAAAAAAAGGGTCTTACACATTGCACTCGTATTGATTATGCTAGTCTAACGGAATTGTCGGAAGTGAATTTGGAGTACGTATGGTCACTGTACCCCAACGACGTTGTTGTGACGCGCTACGATACTCAAAATGTTCATTTTTTCTAAACGACCTCAGATTACAATCGGACGAGTTCTATTGCACTCGTATTGATTGTACGAGGCTAACGAAACTGACAGAAGTCAATTTGGAGTACGTATGGTCACTGTGCCCCAACGACGTTATTGTGACGCACTACGATACTCAAAATGGTCATTTTCTCTAAACGACCTTAGATTAGAATGGGACGAGTTCCATTGCACTCGTATTGAGTATACGAGTCTAACGAAACTGACGGAAGTCAATTTGGAGTAGGTATGGTCATTGTACCCCAACGACGTTGTTGTGACACATTACGATGCTCAAAATGGTCGTTTTCTCTAAACGACCTCGGGTTAGAATAGGACGAGTTCAATTGCACTCGTATTGATTATACGAGTCTAATGGAACCGACGGAACTCAAATTAGGCTTCCCTAGCACAATATCCTACAATCGGGTTATTTTTTTATCCTTTGGGTTACTTTTATTGGGTTCACTAGGGTCTAGTGACCCAATAAAAGTCGGGATGTTACAATCCAATAAAAATAAACAGATTTTTGTCCTCAAAAATTACTTAAGGTATGGGGTGACATACCTGAGAGAAGAGTGTCAGGTATCTTTCTCAAACAAGAGTTTCCGGTTCCCATATAAACTCTTCGCATCCACAGTTTGACCATAAGATTTTGACCATCGTGATGGTTTTGTTTCGTAGGTTCTTGACCTTGGAGTCCACTATCCTTACTGGCTCTAGTTGAATGGATCGGTCGGACTATATTGGTGTCGGTGGTGTGGGAAGATGTTGATCCGGTTGTTGGAGAACACATCTCAATGATGAAACGTGAAAGACGTCGTGAAGATTTCCCAATTCAGCGGGCAAGGCTAATCGGTATGCAACAGGGCCAATTCTTTCTAAGATCTGATACAGGCCCAAATAGCGAGGATCCAGCTTTTTCTGCTTCTTTATCCGGGAGATCCCGTGCATGGGTTTGATCTTTAGGAATACCATATCTCCCACACTAAACTCCACCGGTCGATGACGCGCATCATAATATTTTGCTTGACGGTTCTGAGCTTTCAACATTCTATCTCGGATTAACCTTATTGTAATCGTGGTGTCATCTATGAATGTGACCCCCACGACAATGGGGTCCGACAACGTCTTCCATATAGAGCCTCGTATGATGTCATCTTGATACTTGCCTGGAAGCTGTTGTTATATGAAAATTCCACCAAGGGTAGCACCTATTCCCAAGGTTTGTTGTGTTCTACTATGCACAGTCGGAGGAGATCCTCCATCGTCCAATTTGTTCTTTTCATTTGCCCGTCCGTTTGAGGATGGAAAGCGGCGCTGAAAGCTAATTTGGTCCCCAGATAAGCTTGCACCCTCCTCCATTCCTTCGAAGTGAAATGTTCGTCGCGATCAGATACGATTGACTTGGGTACTCCATGGAATTGGACTACCTGTTCTATGAAAAGCCTGGATAGAACATCGACATTGTCGCTTTGTTGGTTCGGGATAAAACGAGCCACCTTTGTAAGGAGATCCACCATGACCCATATGAAGTTGTTTCCTGCACGAGATCGGGGCAGGCCGTGGACAAAATTCATAGAGATGTCCTCAAACTTCCATTCTGGTATGGGCAGGGGATGCAGTAAACCTTCTGGGCTGCGACATTCTGCCTTGACCATCTGACAGATCTGGCAGCGTGCCACATAATCGATGACGTCCCTTTTCAACCCGGACAATATTGCGTCCTCCGTAAATATTTATACATCTTTACTACACCTGGGTGAATAGAATATCTCGACTGGTGTGCTACACAAAGTATCTCTTCTCGGATCTCCTCAATGGAGGGGATGAACACACGATGCTTGTACTTCAGAATACCATCATACAGGTTGTAGTCATCTTGAGTGTCGTCTTGCAGGGTTTGGATGATTGGAGTCTCTTTTGGATCGACCTTCTGAGCCTCTCGTATTCTGTCCCGGATATCACACTATATCTCCATCCAATATTGCTAGGATTGGTTGTCCATAGGATCCCTGCAGGTGATAAGGGTGATGCCTAAGTCTGCCAAGGATTGGATTAACTCCCCCGGTATCAGCTCTAGCTAGCTCCCGACTACTGGGTTTGGCGACTTAAGGCATCTGCAACTTTGTTGACTTTGTCGGGGTGATATTGGAGGGCGAAGTCATAATCGCACAAAAATTCTAGCCACCGGCGTTGTCGGAGGTTTAGCTCCTTCTGAGTGAAAATATATTTAAGGCTTTTGTGGCCGGAGAAGATCTCACATCTTACTTCGTACAGGAAATGCCTCCAGATTTTTAGTGCAAAAACCACAACACCCAATTCTAAGTCATGGGTTGCGTAGTTAAGCTCATAAGGCTTTAACTGTCGTGATGCGTAGGCGGCTACCCTGCCATGCTGCATTAGCACGACTCCTAACCCCTTCAGAGATGCGTTTGTGTAGATTTGAAAGTCCTCGGTGCCTGAGGGGAGGGTAAGAATTGGGGCGGAGGTTAAGCGGTTCTTTAACTCGACAAACACTGCTTCACATTCGGGGGTCCATCGGAACACAGTATCCTTTTTGGTGAGGGTAGTGAGGGGTAAGGCGATCCTTTAAAATCCTTCCACAAACTTACGGTAGTATCCGGCGAGACCAAGGAAGCTTCTGATATCTGCCGCTGACTTAAGTGGCGGCCAATTCTGTACTGCCTGCACTTTGGCATGATCCACTGCCACCCCGTTCTTATTGATTGTGTGTCCTAAGAACCCGACTTCCTCCATCCAAAACTCACACTGGCTGAATTTTGCGAAGAGTGAATGTTCTCGTAGTTTGAGCAGTACCATTTGAAGATGCCTGGAATGGTCTGCCTTGCTCCTCGAGTAGATGAGTATATCGTCTATGAAGACGATTATGAAGTGGTCCAGAAATAGTTCAAATACTTTATTCATTAATGCCATGAAGGCAGACGGGGCGTTGGTCAGCCCAAACGACATCACCATAAACTCGTAAAGCCCGTAGCGGGAGCTAAAGGCTGTTTTGGGGATGTCCTTCTCTCGTACCCGAAGTTGGTAGTACCCAGACCTTAGATCCATTTTGGAAAAAATGGATGCACCTTGCAATTGATCGAATAATTCATCTATCCTTGGTAGGGGATAGGTATTTCGGATGGTAAGTTTATTTAGTTCCATAAAATTGATGCATAGACGCAGTGATCCGTCCTTCTTCTTGATGAAAAATACGGGGGCTCCCCGGGGTGAGGTACTTGGACGGATGAAACCTGCATCGATTAGTTCTTGCAGTTGTATCTTAAGCTCGGCCAACTCCTTTGGGGCCATTCGATAAAGTGCTCGGGATACTGGTCGAGCTCCATGTGCAAGCTCGATCTGGAAGTCTACTCCTTGCTGCGAGGGTAATCCTGGAAGGGATTCAGGAAAAACATCTGGAAAGTAACTACGGGCACCTTGGTGAATACTTGAGTTTTCTCCTCCATTTTGAAGTAAATCAGGTACATTTCGTCCTTTCGTCGGATCGATTTGACAGTTTGTGCAGACATTAGAATGATGCGAGTGATGGACGGTATACCTACTAAAGTGATAGATTGTTCATTTGGGTTATGGAGGTTGATTTCTCTGGTCGAGCAATTTATTTGGGCCTTGTGTTCGATCAGCCAGTTCAGACATTAAGTTTGCACTTCAGATGAAAGATATCGAAATGACCATGAATACCGACCAGCCTGGAGCTCTTTCAACGACCAACACTAAAGCTAATAAAAATCACTTTCTTGCGTGGAACATGTCTGACAAGGCCTGCTTGTTGACTATGAAGAGTTTTATTCAAGAGCACCAGGATGAGGTGTTGAAGATCAATGATCTTATTACATGTTGTGTCGCTGAAGAAGATGAACTAAAGAATCAAAAGACTTACACTACACTATTATTGTCAAAACCCCACTTTAAGAAGTCTAAAACTCCTTATATAGCTCGGGATACACAAACTTCAGAGATTAAGGATGTTAATAGGAAGAAACCTCATACATACTTCTTCTGTAAGAAGAAGGGATATATGAAGTCGGAGTGCATGAAGTTTAAAACTTGGATAGATAAGTGGGTTTCACTCCTAAAGCTAACTCTTTGGTATTAGTACTTTGTAAATCCAACTTAATTGAAGCCCCATCCAATTCCTGGTGGCTTGGTAGTGGAGTAATGAATCATGTTGCTTTCACATTGCAAGGATTCATTAGAAATAGGAAGCAAACAAGGGTGAGTGTAGACTCACGGTAGGCAACAACATTGAAGTGGAGGTGGAGTTTATAGGAGACATTTGTTTAGTTCTAGCTTCAGGCTATGAACTACTTTTAAGAGACATTTTTTATATTCCTTTATTTAGAAGAAACTTAATTTATGTTTCCACACTAGATAAATTAATTATAACTTTAACATTTATTGTGGTTCTATTTATCTTATATTTATCACAAGTTATATGCCAATTAATGTTCATTATTTGGTGGATTATATAGTCTATGTCTAGCTCATACGAATATTTATGCAACCTCCATTAATGTAGAATGCATTGTCAGTAAAAAGACATTTACTTAAGAAGAAATCGTTCATGTTGTGGCATAAGTATTTAGACAACATTTCTAGGGAGAGAGCATGGAGATTAATTAAGGAAAATATTCTCCCTACTCTTGACTTAAGCGGCCTAGAGACATGTGTCGATTGTTGTAGATGAAAAATGTTTAAGATTAAGAAAAATGGCTTCACACATAGTTATGATTTATTAGAGATTATTCATACAAACATTAATGGTCCTTATCAACTACACCCTATAAGAACACTTATTTCATAATCTTCATAAATGACTATTCCTGTTTCGATTATTTATACTTAATTAAGAAAATTCTGAATTTCTTGACATGTTCAAAATTTTCAAGACTAAAGTTGAAAAGCAAATATGGAAAGTCATGAAGATAGTTAGCTCTGACAAATGTGATGAGTATTTTGGTAGACATGATGCATATGAGCAATATAAAGGTCTATTTGCCAGATACTTGGAGAGTTGTGGCATTATTACCCAATACTCCATGCATGATAGTTTTGAGCAGAATGGTGTGGCTGATAAGCACAATCACACCCTTAAAGAAAAGATGAGTATGATGAGTATGACCAATCTTCTTAAATTTTTTGTGGGGTTAGGTGTTTAATACTGTGATTTATATCCTCAATATAGTACCATCTAAGTCAGTACCCAAAACACCTTTTAAGTTAAGGACTAGAAGACGACCCAACCTTAATCTTTTGCGCATTTAGGGTTGTCCTGCAGAGGTCTGATTATATAACCCATTAAAAAGTAAGATTTCCCCTAGATCTTATCGTTGCTACTTATAAGTTACCTAGATTATTCTAAGGGATTTAAGTTTTATTCCTCTTCAGGAGGACCCAGAATTGTGGAATCGCAAACAACCAAGTTTTTAGAATTAGATGTCGTTGACGAACTGAGATGCTCTCGCATTATTAGCAAGATTGAGGAAGTTGTGTCTATTAATTTAACCGTGCACTTAGTTGAGAACCCAATGGTGTCTGAGTCCATCATAAAACTGATAACTTCGCAAAAAGAAGTTATCTTGCATCTTAATTCAACCCTTTTTGTTTATGTTATATAATAATTATGAATGAAAATTATATATATTCAAATGAATTATTACTTGGAGTTTAAATCATCATTACGTCTAGTTTTGAATGTTTTTATGACAGGAATTGTGAAGAAATCAAGTCAAGGATCGAATGCTAAGCGTTGTTAAAAAGAACTGGAATATGTTGTAACATAATCTGAAAAGGTTATAACATATCTAGCAGTTTAAGAAGCAGAATTCCAGATTTTAACAAGTTGCAACTTTTCTTCCGAAAAGTTGCAACTTGTCGGCAGTTACAGAATTTTTAGATCCGAAATTAATTTGATTTTGGCGGTTACGGATGGAAATGAGGCATCTTTTCAGCAATTAAAACTTACCAAAAGTGGGCCCCGCCTAGAGAGAGAAAGGAGGAGATTTAAAAGGACATTTTTCAGCCATTCTAAAGAGGAACTTGGACGGGAGAAAAAAAGGGGGAGAGAAGAGAAGGAGATTTTCGGCCAAGGAGAAAACCAGTCCAGGAATTCCGTCTGGGCTGCAGGAAATGTTGTTAAATCATCGAAGAAGGGAAGATTTACTTGATATTCATCATGTTTAGTAAGATCTATCCCTTATTTTGTTTTTTTCCTCAAACATGAACTAATTTCTGCAATCTTGTGTTGTGAGAGTACTATTTCTTGTGTAATGATAACTATGTTTTAATTTTCCTTTATGGATGTTTTGTGAATGATCTTTATGGTTCTTATGATCTTTATTTTGGAACTTTTGGCCAAGGTTTCGTTTTTCTACTGCGCTTAATAATTCGAGAGATGAGTTGCGCAATGGTATCATAAGTTTGATATATCGTTTGAAGGGAGAAAGAGACTTCCCCTTGGCGTTAACAACATAGGTTTTTATTTCTTATGCGATTCTTTATTTCACTCGAGTTAGAGATGACAGAGGAGATAAGGGATTAGGGGAATCCGATATCGAGAGATACGGTTTTCTAAATTAAAATCGTTGCAAGAATATTTCACCACGCAATTTTCATAAAGTTTTATTTGAATAATCATTGCACTAGATTTAGGAAATCACAATACAAGATTATTTCTCTTAATCGTTAGAAAAGTATTTTCTCCAAGGATTTATAGTTATTATTATTTTGAATTTGTCACTTATAATTTTCTTTCATAATTGAAATCACGGTATTCGATTGACTTGGATTTAAAGAAAGGACTTAACTGGTATTTGCGAGCACTAAGTTTAACACCTCTCCGTGGGAACGATATTTAACTCACATTATATTACTTGAACCGGCACGTGCACTTGCGTACAAAATACGCAACCAATTTCGGGCGTATCAAGAACCTATAGAGGAAATGAAACCGCTCTTGCCACTGATTCTAATTCAGATTCCTCCATAGATTCAGATGGATCATCCACCTATTAGGAGATCTATTAGGCAGAGGTGGCCCACAATTTCCTTAGACTATGAAGTTTACATAGGCGAGAGTGTTTTTTACATTAGTCATGTAGTTGACCCAGTGATATTTAATGAGGCTGTTGCTGGACCTCAAACTGATCTATGGTGGGAGGCAATGAAAGACGAGATGCAGTCTATAAAGCTGAATAAAGTTTGGGAGTTAGTTGTGTTACCTAAAGGTTGGAAATCCATTGGTTCTAAATGAGTTTTAAGACCAAAAAAGACTCCAAAGGAAAGGTCGAGCGGTTTACATCAAGACTCGTAACTAAGGGATTTACATAAAGAAAATGAATCGATTATAATGAAACATTCTCACATGTTTCTCTAAAGACTCTTTTAGAGTAATTATGACACATGCAACTCATTATGATTTGGAGTTATACCAGATTGATGTTAAGACCACATTTATGAATGACGACCTAGTCGAAGAAGTCTATATTGTACAGCCTGAGAGATTCAAGTCTGATCATACAGATCAACTTATTTATAAGCTTAACAAATCCCTCTATGGTTTAAAGCAAGCTTCTAGATAGTGGTATTTGAAATTCAATGAGGTAGTCACTTCATTTGGTTTTATAGAGAATATAGTAGATCATTGTCATCATTCTATATATCTCGAGATCAGTGGGAGTAGATTTATCTTTTTAATTATTTATGTAGATGATATCTTGCTTGCAAGTAGCGATTTTACATTGTTGCATGAATATAAGCAATTTTTGTCAAAACATTTTAATATGAAAAATCTTGGAGAAAAGTATTTTGTTCTAGGGATTGAGATCACTAGGGATCAATTTCACCATACATTAGCACTCTCTCAGAAAGTCTATATAGAGTGTGTACTTAAGAGATTTAGCATGCTCGATTATAAGCTTGGCAATGCACCTGTGATTAATGGTGATTAACTGAGCTTGTGACAATGCCCTGGGAACGATATATATATAGAGATAGTGTGCATGATGGATATACCTTATGCAGTGTGCTAGGCAGAATAATGTATGCCCAAGTTTGTACTAAACCGAACATTTTCTTCGTAGTAGGGCTTCTAGATAGATATCAGTCAAACCCAGGACCAGCTCATTGAGTGTTTGCCAAGAAGGTTTTAAGGTATTTGAAGAGAACAAAAGATTTTAAGTTGGTCTACTATAAAGTTTAAAACCTTGAATTGGTGGGGTATACAGATTCTGTCTTTGTCGGGTGTGAGGATGATAGAAATTCTACTTCAGGTTACATATTTAAGTTTGTTGGTGGGACCATTTCGTGGAAGAGTGTCAAACAGGCACTCATTACTTCATCCACAATGCATGCAGAGTTTGTCGCTCGTTTGGAGCTTCTACTCACGCAACATGGCTTAAGAATGTTATTACAAAATTAATGGTCATAGATTCTATATATTGACACATTCAGTTGTATTGTGATAATATTTCTGCAATTATATTCTCTATGAACAATAAAAGGTTCACATGGTCCAAATACATAGAAATTAAGTTCTTAACCGTTAATGAGTTGGTTAAAAAAATGTGACATTTTAGTGGAGCATATATGAACAGATGATATTATAGCTAATCCCCTCACTAAAGGACTTCACCCCAATATATTTTAACAACATGACTATATTATGGGGTTTATGGAGTCAATTAATATGCTAGATTAGTAGGAGACTACATAAAGCTCCAATTCATTCATCTATTATTCATTTTGCACTTTGTTTAAATTCACGAATAATTGTTTGAAATCAAACTTTAAGAAAATAATCATAAATTGAATATCATTAAGTTTTGATATTCATAAAGTTTATGTAATATATCACACTTTATGGACTCAGACGAGTGTCAGCTTGAGCATAAGACTTAAGACATTTTATTTCATTTCATAAAGCCTTGGTATGTCTATGTTACGTTAAGTAAAATCATAAAATAATAACATACATGTTTTTTCGAACACTTAATGATTCCTCGTAGCATAATTTAGTGCATTCATTAGAGAAATCGATTGTCCACCAAACTAGAACAATAAATGTGTGCACACTTTTCATTACGTTGTTTTAAATACTAACTACGTTTTATCCATGTCGGTTGAATCTGTAAGCTACTGTGCTTAAGGAGAACTCAGGGAGATCTTCGAAGGAAGAACCTAGAGCTCTCTTAGGCGTAGAAGACAAGGTCCCCTCAAATGAGGACTCTGAGTCCCTTTTATAGCTTATGAGAGGAGCGTTTCAGTAATTATGCTGCTAAGTGGTGTGGCTATCCGCACACCCATGATAGGAGATTTTACTATACGCACTCACATGATGGAGGATTTTATTATGTGCATCCCCATGATGAAGGATTTTACTATACACACCCCCATGATAGAGGATTTTACTATGCACACCACCATGATTGGGGATTTTACAATTCACACCCCACTATGGTGAATTTTACTATGTGCACCCCCATAATGAGGGATTTTACTATTCACACCATATGATGGGGAATTTTACTATGTGCACACCTTGGTGGGGAATTTTACTATGCGTACCCTCGTGATTGAGAATTTTACTATTTGCACCCCATGATGGAGAATTTTGCTCTTCGCCCCACTTGGTGGGGAATTTTACTCTTCGCACCACTTGGTGGGGAATTTTACTATACACAACCCCATGATGAGAGATTTTATTATTCGCACCCCATGGTGGGTGGCGACTTTTAATATTTGCACCCATGTAGGGAACTTTAGTATTCGCACCCCATGGTGGGGAATTTTATTTTACTATTTGCACCAAATAGTGGGGAATTTTACTATCCACACCCCATGGTGATGGATTTTACTAGGCGCACCCCATAATGGAGGATTCTACTATCCACGCCTATGGTGAGGGATTTTACTATTCACACCCCATGTTGGGGAATATTACTATGCGCACCCTCATGATGGGGAATTTTACTATTCACACCCTATGGTGTGGTATTTTATTATGCGCACCCCTTGGAGGGGAATTTTACTATGCACCCCCATGATGAGGGATTTTACTATTTACACCACATGATGGAGAATTTTACTATCAACACCCTATGGTGGGGGATTTTACTAGGCGTACCCTCATGATGGAGGATCCTACTATTCACACATCATAGTGTGTGTGTGTGTGGGGGGGGGGGGGGGGGGGTTACTATTCGCACCCCTATGGTTGGGAGGGGACGAAGCCGAGCGAGGAGTGCGGCGGCGGGCGACGAGCGCGACGACCGGCTACAAGCGAGATGGTCGGCTACGAGCGCGACGGCCGACTACGAGCACGGAAACGGGCGACGAGCACGACTATGGGCGTTGAGTGCGGCGAGACCTGCATCGTCAAGGAGAGAGACGGGCGAGGTCAGCGACGAGGAGGAGACATGCACAACCCATGTAGGCACGCAACACGCATGGCCCTTGTGGCCTTCGACCGTGTGGAGGTCGCGCGCCTGCGCGGCTCCGGCCGTGCGGCAGAGGCATCATGGCCTGCGCGGCCTCCGACCGTGCGACGGAGGTCGTGCGACCAGTGCAGTCTGCGCGACAGATGCCACGCGGCTGGCGGCTCTAGTCGTGCGGGCTCTGCCCGGCATGTGCCGCGCGGGCTCTGCCCGACATGTGTCGCACGGGCTCTGCCCGACATGTGCCGCGCGGCCGACGGCTTCAGCCCACGGTGGAGGCCACACGACTTGTGCGGCTTCGACCGTGCGACAAAGGACGCACGGCCTGCACAGATGTTGGGGCGACTGCTCGTGGGAGGCAGTTTTCCACACCCCCATGATGGGGGGGGGGGGGGGTGCTGTTACTCTCTTCCCCATGATTGGGGGAGAGTGGCTCGCGTGCGCGTGCTTACGTACACTTCGGTGTCCGTTTGGAAGACGAAACAAATTCATAAATGCATGACCACGGGCATGTTGGAATCGTATCGTCGAGCTGGTCGAGGTCGCGACAAAAAACCTTCGATTTGACCAAACACATTTTGGGAAACCCCATCAAAACTTATTTAAGTCAAAATTATAGTTTCATCCAAACTAGTGCTTATTCACTCAAAGTTGTAGTTTCATCCAAACTACCAGAGCATATTTCACCTCATAGAATTTGTCTTTATACCGTTTAAGAGAAATTAACTAATTTCACATCCAAATCATAAGTAAAAAAAACCTAACTTTTTACACATTAAATGAAGGGAATATCATATTATCGATTAAAAAAAATGAATTGACTGTGCATACAGAGTGAGCGAACAAGCCCGCCCAGCATCATTAGTGCGACCAAGCTCTGTTCCCGCAGAGGCTTTTCATCTCTTTCCTCTGTTTTTTATTTCTTTCTCTTCAACCTCCGGCTTCCAAGCTACCAACCTCACTTCCCAAGTTTCCTTCTTATTCCCCCACTCTCCACTTCATCTCCTTCTCCTCTCGAAGTAAGCTCCGATTCCTCTCCTTATAACCGTTATTTATATCAACTCCGAATGACCAAATCACCTCCTTTTCAGTTCTCATATACACTTTCCTCCCCTGTAACCTTTAAAACAGAGAAATAGCCGGCGATAGTTAACCGGAGAAGATAGGCGGCGACCGTAGAGGAAGTTTCGAAGGGGAAATGGGCCTCATAGACGTCAAACGTGTCATCTTCATCACAGGTTTCCTCCTATCTGGTCAGTCTTAAATCCTAACTAGACATACAAAAAAAATTTTATTTTTTGTTTCATGAATAGCATAAACATGGCCGAATGCCTTCTTTCTACAGAAAAAAATGCGTCCAAATCAAATTTATAGGCATCGCTGCGTGCATTTTTGGATCTTTGACGCTCAAATGTCTTGAAAACGAACGGATCATGAGATACTTTGGGTTGCTGAAATTTTTCATCCATTTTTGAACCGAGAAAAATCCATTTTAATTTTAAAAAAAACGACTATGAAATCAAGTTTCTAAATTTTCGCTTAACTTAGTGAGTAAAAATAAGATTGATTAAAAAAGGGAATTGTTACTAGGTGATTGATATTCCCAATATTGAAATGCTAATAACAACAAACAACAAAACCCATATAATTCCCAATCATTGCTGTATGGGCGGGGCAAGATTGGAAACAGACCTAATCTTTGGCACTATGCGCAAAGTGGTTTCTCTCAGAGGAGAAAGACCTAACATTTGACAATAAATGCACAAACTGGCTGCTCACAGAGTACCACTGAAATAGTGGCCCCTATACCGTCGCATTTGCTGTGGAATCATGCCCTCAAATCAAAGTCAAAGACATCAAGAATCTATTTTGATTTATGTGCACATAACCATGCTATTAACAATTCTTCCTTTTTAATCAATCTTATTTTTAATCATTTTCAGAGCATTCCTAAAAAACTAGGTGATTGATATTCATACACCCACAATGACTACTCCTATCCCTCATTTCGAGTCCTAGACTTTCTGGGACTGTTTGCTTCAACCGTCACCTAAAGAAACTTACTCTGCAAAAATGGCAGGAAGCATGTCTAAAGAACAAGACTCCGGCAACAATGCCGCTACTTCTGCAAATCCATTAATCCCGTTAACAAATACAACCGCCGGCCTCATTAAAGTCGATAAACCGCGGCGGCTGGATGTCGTAACTCCGATGGGCGGAGTTCCGGTATTCAATCCATCAAACCCGGCTGCGACGACCACGCCGATATACAATCCGGTTCCCACGCCGTATCCTACCTTGACTCCGTCGACTCCGACCATGACGCCGGAAACCCCCGACGCAGCGCCGGGTATGGGAACTCCGCTGTCGTCGGGTCAGAGCTGGTGCATTGCGAGCCAGACGGCGTCGCAGACCACGCTGCAGGTGGCTCTGGACTACGCCTGCGGCTACGGCGGCGCAGATTGCGCGGAGATTCAGCCGGGTTCGAGCTGCTATAACCCGAACACCATTCGAGATCACGCGTCCTATGCCTTCAACAGCTACTACCAGAAGAATCCTGTGCCAACAAGTTGCGATTTTGGGGGAACTGCTGTCATAACAAATGTGGATCCAAGTAAGTTTAATACATTCATTTATTATGGAATTTGCAGACTTTTTCCATTTTCTCATTCTTCTCACTTCAAATTAAACTATGAATGTGATGCTAATTACTTTTATTTATGAAGTCTTTAACTCATATAACTTAATTATATTATAATTAATTACTCAAATCTTTACTTTGAGTTTACATAATTACATGTCGCACCCCTCTATCTTTTGAAATTACTGTTTACATTTCATAACACAATAAACTCAAATGAAAGATTACTGTAATTTCAAAAGACAGGCGTTGTAACCTATAATTTTGCAAACTTAGAGGGAAGTCCCAATAAACGGCCTTTATCTTATATGCTCAATTCAAATTTTCATCACCCAATTTCATTTCCGGGTCGTCGGCTTTGATCGAATATTTCAACATAGCCTCTTTGCAAACACAGCCAAATCACCTAAATTTATTTCTAAAGTCTTCTCCTTTGTAAAATCCTTGTGCATCTAATGCACATATGACTAACAAAAAAAATATGTATATATTGTTTATAGATACTGACGGTCATGTGCAGGGTCTCCCGGACGACGAAAATAATACTCAATCATCACACACACCCTCCGACACAGCTTTTCTTTCGTATAAAGGGATATTTACTGGGACCTCCCCTCGAAGTTTGAGTCATTGCAGCTTGCACCCCTCTAACATTCGAAATTACAAAAATCTCCATTCAATGTTTACATTTCATAACATGAACTCAAAGGGGGTACTTTTGTGCATGAATGTTATGAAATATAAATATTGAAGATGGGTAATTGTAATTTTGAAAGATAGAGGGGCGCAAGCTGTAATTACGCAAACTTCGAGGAGAGATCCCGGTAAATAACCCTTCGTATAAATTTCTAATCCTAGAAACATATCAGACTGATGATGAATGTTAATTTGATTGGCATGCATTTCAAACTTATGCATCTACTGTATATAATTTATACTCTTCTTTCTTCCATTCATCAATGCAGGTACTTCAACCTGCCAATATCCTTCCACAAGGTAAAATTTTCATCTTCAACATCACATTTTGATCACTAATTATGCAAAAGAGATGTTTTCATTAGTTTCTATACATTTATTTCATGAACAGCGCGAGTTCATCGGTTCCAAACACGGATTCATCATTTCCGAACCCAACAACTCCAGCTGGACCATCAATTTATGGATCAAATCCTCCCAATTCGATGAACAGAGCTCTCAATTTAAGAACTGCGTCTCTCTTCCTCACATTTCTATGCTTACTGCTATCAATGGATCAATGAAAGGGATGCACAAATAGAGCCCAGTTCAAGTATTTGCATTATGAGTAGAGATGTTCCCTAAATTGTCAGAATCAAAGCTTAGAAGTTAGAAGAATAATTTTTTTTTCAATTTCTTCTTCTCTGTGGATGAATGAATCCTTAACTAGAAACATAAGTTAGTAAATAGAAACATAGTCTTATTTTACTGGTTACAATGATGTAGGCATATTTGCTTCTATGTGCAATTTCAATGTTGCAGAAACTAAATAATGCTAATTGATGGCGCCCTTTCATGTTCTATTTCATCCGTCGGAAATAGAGCGGACTCAAAGCAGTAGCATTTGCCATGTAAGTGGACGCGAATGATCACACGAAATCGCACCCAAAATACAATATGGTCGGGAAGTATCACACGAATCATTGTTGCTTATAATCATGTCTATTTAGAATAATCTCATATTGAGAAACTAATGTACTTGATATAGATCTTGGGGCTCCTGTGAGAAAACCGTTTAATTTCCACTGTCTCAGCTAAAATGCAGGGGTATAAGTAACAAGAACACAAAAATTATAAGTAATCAACGTAGCTTATTTAATGTCAATTAAATGCACAACCATGCAATACAATATGATAGGGGAAATAACGGATCTGATAAAAAGTATCACGGTTAGAATTAGACACCTCCAACTGCTGAAGATCAAGACGACGCACATTGGAAGAACCGGGAATTACATCACATTCAAGAGATAAATGAAGAAATGAATTTTATGCTATATAACATCATGTGAATGCATCAACAGATCTGAAGAAATCTATTCAGGCCAAGTCATAAAATATTTAGGCTCTGTTTCTGAGAGTTGTTGCTGATGGAAAAGTTGTTAATCGAATAGAGCCGATGAAAAGTAGTTGTTTAGTTTTGTTATAAAACCGTTTGGATGAAATGAAGTTTGCAGCGCTTTTCAATAAGCAGTTTTCAAATAGGGAATTGTTAAACGCACCGCAGTTTTGGCTAGTCGCACCGCTTTGTTAAAAGCACCGCATTTTCTCATATTTTGTTAAAGACACCTAAAATTGTTAATTGCACTGCAGTAGTCTTAAAGACACCTCGACTTGAATTTCAATAAAAAAAGAAAATCATAGAACTACATCATCAATTTCAGCAAAAAAGATAAATTATTGTGAAAAAAGTCATTAATTTTGTCCTCATTGATCTTCATGATCTTCATAGTCCTACAAAAATAAAAAATAAAATAAAATTAGGCCGCTGTTAATCGCACTTCAGTCAGCGTTAATCGCACTGCAAAAGCTTTTAATTTTAGGTCATATTATTTTCCTAACCGCACGGCTTTTCTCGCACTGCACATCTCCAATCCGCCGCTCGCGACCCCGCCCCAGTCTCGCGCTTCTTCCTGATCTCCGGCGGACACGGACAACCGGCAAAACCAGCGTTCGATCGCGCTCATCCCTGGATTCCATCGCTCATCCTACCAAAAATCTCGAGCGTTTCAGCGTTCGATTGCCGGCGATAAAACCTAGTTTAATTACCAAGAGTTGCAGAAGTAGAGGTTGACCAGCCATCATCGGAGCTCCGGTTACCAGTGATGATTGTCGGATTGTTGTGAAATTGCCGGAACCATCCGCCGCAACTGTGAGCACAAGCTGCGAGCTGATCACGAACGTTGGAAGCGAGAACAAGAAGTTGATCGGAAAAGCTGGGAGGCCACTGTACTTGTGTTATTTTTCAGAGAGCAGCTTCGCAATTGCTTAATTAGCTCCTAATCTATTTTTATACTCTCAACATATTCAATAAAAATTTGTAAAGAATAATATGGAACTCTAATAAAGAAATTTATACTCCCATCACATTCAATACAAATTTGTAAAGAACCAGTTCATGGACAGGATCCTCTCTCCCCAATCCAACACACTTTATTAAAAGGGATTTAATAATAGCATTTCTGCTTCCTTTTCTACCCTCCCGCCAGTTTCCCTCCCCGATGCTTATCTTCCCGCCATTTCCCTCCCCACTGCTCCCGGGACCTCTCCTTGCTTGCTGTGTTTCTTTCTGCTGCATTTTTCATTTTTCCCGGCTTCCTCCCGCCATTGATATTTGCCAGAATATTCTGAAGCTTCGATAGACTATACTCAGCCCCAATCTATTCTCCGCCTGAATCAGAAACTTCTCCCACAGATTTTTATTGCCGAAATATGTTCTCCGCCTGGTCAGAAGCCGGAATACCATTTCATCCTAATCGCAGCAATTGAACTTGTGGTGAGCAAAAAATTCATTTCTTAAATTCTATTTCTCCTACTTCTCCAAAAACAGAACAAGGGCATAATCATCAGTTTGAAATCTCCATTTCTTAAATTCTATTCCATTTCTTAAATTTTATTTCATGTTTGTTGGGCGTATTGCTCCACTGCGATTAATAAAAAAAAAGTAAATATTGGTTTTTTGCCTGTTTGAATATCCTCAGTTTGGAATCTCGTTTCTATTTTTGTTGTTGTAAATTTAGTTTATTTGAATCACTGTGCTGTCTTCTGGTCGCTAAACCATCTCCCATATATATGTTTTAATGCAGGTTTTTTAATGGAAGACACTTTGTCTTTAGTGGTTATTCCTAAAGTATTGGAGGATTTCATACCATATAAAGGAAAAGAATTTTCATCAGATTCTGAAGCTTATACTTTTTACAACGAATATGCCAGAAGAGGTTATTTTGGTATTCGAAAGGAGTATGCAAATAAATGTAAGAAGACTAAAAAATTAACTTCAAGGAGGCTTGTTTGTGATCGAGAAGGATTTCGTGGGAAAGATAACCGTTGTAACGCCCCGGCCCAATGGGCTTTCACCAGGTGTGCCCAGCACAGTACGTTACCGGGCTGCAGCCCAAACACCCCAACCCATCTGCGCACCTGTTTCTCGGTCGCGCCGGGTTGTTGACGCTGGGGTTTGAAGCTCAATTGGTGATGAGGAGTGGTTTGAAGGCTCCTTATCAAGGAGGTTGCGGGTTCAAACCCCAGCGTCAACAACCCGGCGCGACCGAGAAACAGGCGCGCAGATGGGTTGGGATGTTTGGGCTGCAGCCCGGTAACGTACTGTGCTGGGCACACCTGGTGAAAGCTCATTGGGACGGGGCGTTACAACCGTGATCATCAAACAAATAGAGCTCGATCCGAGACAAGATGTGGATGTAATGCACGCGTGACCATTGTACTAAATCGAGAAACTGGAATATATGTAGTTTCTGAATTTGTGGAAGAGCATAATCATCATCTTCATAATGCATCAACTGTATATATGATTCCGTCACAAAGAAAGATGTCAGATGCTCAAGAAATTGAAGCAGATATAGCACACGAATCAGATATAAGAATAAAAGATGCATATTACTTTTTTCAGTAAACAAGTCGGTGGAAGTGAAGGACTTGAGTTTACTCGAAGAGATCAGAAGAACTACCTACGCACCAAAAGACAACGGTCACTAATGTATGGTGAAGCAAGTAGCGTAGAGAGGTATTTTAGCAGACATTTAAAAGAAAACCCATCATATTATTACGCTATTCAATTAGATTCTGAGGAGCAGATTACAAATATTTTCTGGGCTGATGCAAGAATGATACTAGATTATAGCCACTTTGGAGATGTGATTACATTTGATACCACATATGGCACAAATAAAACCGCAAGACCGTTAGGTGTTTTATTGGGGCTAAACCATCACCGAGAGACAATAGTTTTTGGAGGTGCACTTTTATATGATGAAACTATTGAATCATTCATTTGGCTTTTTGAAACATTTTTAGAAGTCATGAATAACAAAAAAACCTATGACTATCTTTACGGATGCTGATGTAGCAATGACAGTAGCAATTAAGGAGGTTTTGCCAGATACATATCATGCTTTATGTTCATAGCATATGTGGCAAAATGCATTAAAACGCTTGGGTTACCTACTTAAAGGTGAGTCAAGGTTTGGTCAAGATTTCTCGGCTTGTATTTATGAGTACGATGATGAGGATGCATTTCTCAATACATGGAAAGAATTATTGGATGTGTATAATCTGCATGAAAATACCTGGCTAAGAGATCTATTTAAGCTAAAAGAGAAATGGTCTCAAGCATACGTGAAGAGAACTTTCACTGCTGGAATGAGAACTACTGAATTGAGTGAAAGGTTTAACAGCGATTTGAAGGAGTGCTTAAAAACCAACATTAATATAGTTGAATTTTCACTCATTTTGAAAGAGTTGTTGGTCAAAAGTGGTATAAGGAGTTAGAAGCAGAATATGACTCGCGACAGAAACTGCCGAGATTGGCTTTGAAGAGCTCACCTATGTTGAACCAATTGGCAAACATATATACACCAAAGATATTTGAAGTATTTCAAAATGAAGTCATTGGAGTCATGTCACTTATTATTACAAGTCGTAATGTAATGCAAGATAGACATGAGTATGTTGTTGGAGTCTTTGGTGCGTATAAGCAATACACAATCTCTTTAAACACATTTGATTGAACAATTTCTTGTATTTGTCAGTTATTTGAGAGTTGTGGTATTTTGTGCAGGCATTGCATTAAGTTATTTGATATACTTGATTTCAAAATAATTCCTGAAAAATATATAACCAAAAGATGGAGGCGGAATGCTAGAGACAATGATATACCAGATATTCATCAAGAGAGTTCAAGGTTAGAGTACAGTGATAGATATAGAGCTTTGTGCCCCATTTATGTTCATTTAGTAAATGAAGCTTGCGAATCTGAAGAAGGATACAAGATTTTAAGCTCAGCAGTACAAGAGCTAAGGGAAAAAATTCGAGAGGCAAAAGGTACAAGTGGTGATTTGCAACAAACAACTATAAAAGCAACAAATGGCCCTGAAGATTACCCCGATCCACCATCCTTAACATTTACAGCACGGGGAAATAAAAAAAATACTCGTTCAAAGAAACGGCGCCCCAAAACATGGATAGAAAGAATGAAAAAAATCAAGAAGTGGTACACAAGAAAAGGAAGTTGGAAAAAATAAAATTGTAAAGGTAATTATTTACTCATTTTTTGTTTTACTAAGAGGAGAACTAATCATTCTATGCTAACAGCTCAATCAAATTAATTCAGAGCAACGACTTTTACCTGAACTTGCACCCCAAGATCATATTAGTTTTATGGACTTGTTGATGATGGTAAGCAAACTTATAATTTTCCTTCTAAGTGCATTATTTGTTTGTATGTAACACATTTTAAATTTATTTATTTGTGCAGGGAATACACGACGAGTGCGACTAGTTGGCTACAACTTTGGTTAAATTTAGAATTGAGAATGTGATGGAGAATTTTGTTGAGATGGTGTGAAAAAAACTTCAATATTCAAATCATAGCCATAAATTCTATTATTTCCAAAAAAACTTAGTTCTATAGTTTTAAATTTTTTTTTTTTACTTCTGTGACTATGGAATTTTTTTTTCCAGTGTCCACCTGATTCTTGTTTTACTTGGACCTAAAATTCCTGAACAAGGAATGAATGAGATAGCAAGAGCATCTGTTGAGTACTTATTCTCATTCTGAAGCTGAAATTTTGTTCTTTGAATCAATGGAAATTGAGAGATAGGTAGAACTAAAATTGAGTAGGCGGAAATCAGCAAAAAAACAAATATAAAACTTCAAGGAGAATTGTCATCAGTTTCAACGGGAGGGTAGAAAAAGAAGTAGAAATGCTATTATTAAATCCCTTTTAATAAAATGCGTTGGATTGGGGAGAGAGGATCCTGTCTGAGGATCCCGGTCCCTGCCGGCATGCTGCCGTATTCTCTCGACGGAAATTGGGAGAATTTTAATTCTATGTATTATTTATTTGCCTTGAATGCGATGGTGTTTTTGTAATCTTGTATTGATTAGAAATGTGACGGATCCAGGAAATTAGAAATGGGGGTGCACAGTTTTTTTAAGATATAATAATACATAAAATATTCCAAATTAATTTTGGGGGTGCACATAGTCGAGTTTGGTCTACGAATAGTCAATTTGGTCTGTGAATAACTAACTTTGATTTGTGAATAGTCAAATTTGATCTGCTTATAATAAATCGCAAAAAAATGGATATGACAGTGTCCCTTTAACCCCCCTCTAGATTCGCACCCTGTCACCACCGTCGTGCCAAATGGAGCCTTAAGCTCCACATAAACATCAATAATATAAGCGAAGGGAATATGAATCGATCACTTGGTTCTATAAAAAAAAATTGTCTGCGTGTGCAAATGTGTATCACGATGTCACTTACAATACATTTTTGGTAATCAGGCTGTAGTGATATTACTCAACACATATATTACAACCGCACAAACTTCAACTGGGATGGTGCAATTGCATGATGTCGAAGGAGAGGAGGTACCCAATTTTACTTTCAAAAAATCATACTCCTAATTAATTGTACTTCTATGTTTATTTAACAAATTCTTTTTCATTCGCCTGGCGTCGTACCGGGCTGCAGCCCAAGCACCCAACCACTCTCCATGGACTGCCTCACTCGGAGCATCGGCCCACTGGCGGGTTGTTGGAGAGCGCAACCTCCCCTTGATGAGGAAACTCAAGTTTAATTGGGTGCGCAGAGACTTCCCAGGAGGTCACCCATCCTGGTACTACTCTCACCCAAACACGCTTAACTATAGAGTGGAAAAACTATAGTTAAGCGTGCTTGGACGAGAGTAGTACCGAGATGGGTGACCACCTGGGAAGTCTCCGTGCACCCGATTAAACTTGAGTTTCCTCATCAAAGGGATGTGGCCTCCAACAACCCGTTGTGCCCTGTGATGGGACTAGAGAGGAGTTGAGTGCTTGGGTTGCAGCCCGGTACAACGACAGGTGTGTTCTCTCGATGGACGTTGTCCCGATTGAAGCAGAGCCTGGGTTGTTACAATAAAAAGTGCTTACGGTATTAATTTAAATTATATTTTCTTGTAGGCGGAGTTCATTTTGGCAGAGAAAGATATAGCTTACAAATGTTGAGTACATTTTGAAGGACTAAATATAAATAATCTAAGTATATGTTATTTATGGTTGACAAAAATTTTCTAATTGGATGTTATTTCTACATGTTGTTAAAGTCCTATATTATTTGAGTATATGACATCAAAAATATTTGTTCTTAAGATTATCATGTATTGGTATGATTATCAAATATGGGTATAAATATCATATTTGAGTACAAATATCCATGAGTTACAAATAATAATAACAATTCCAAAAATTTAAATACTCAGTTTTCATATCAATATTCTTTGAGATTAAATTTTTTCTAACTTAACCTCCACACTAACACCCCAAGATTCGCATGTTTTATTTCACCTATAAATGATTTACGAGCGAGAGGTTTATCTTCGGGCAGGCGGGTGCCACTCAATGATGTTCAGAGTCACTCCTATATTTTGTGGTGTTTCAAAATCAGATCGACGATCATCTGCTATTTCAACAATCGTCAGTCGACGAGTTATTCTTATCAAGTATTATAACTAATCTAAATATTAGTTAAACATATTGTTTACAATCACTTGTGTATACTATATAAAATTTGATTTCTTCTTATAATACGATCTGTCATGCATTAGGACCTTCACATTTGGTCAGCGTTCAACATCCTATTTGTCGAGCCACGAGGTTCACTATATGTATTAAAAAGGAAAATTTATCTTTGGTGTAATATTCATAATTGCCAAATATTGAACTTAACATACATTATAATTTATTTAAATAAAAAAATTTAAAATACAACGTCTATTCACGTAATTATACTTTATATCCAAATTAAAAGTAACGATAGAAATCAATAAAATTGAAAAGATTTTTAGTAGAACTCATATACTCACTATGGTAGGCTGTCATTATACATGCTAACGGTATTTTCAAGGAAAGTTATCATTAGGCATGCTGGTGGTATTTTCGAGGAGCTAACATTTAATTCATAAACTTTATTAAAGTTGATGTCTTGGCTGGCGGCTGCGCGCCATCTCCTCCTTCCGGCTATGCCCGTTAAGGGTTTGGGGGTAGGGCCGTCATTTCCGAGAACTTGGTGATCCGCGTGATAGAATCTGTGCGATCCTATTGGCCGGTCCAATAATGAGATGGTATAATTACCGGACCGCCCCTTCAAAAGCATATAAATAGACTCATTTATTCTCCCATTCACTCACTTTTGGGGAGGAGGAATTCTCTCTCTTACTCTCTCTTTCTATCTCTTCCCCTCTCTCTCTCTCTCTTTCTAGAGATGGGAGACTTGGAACCTGCTATCCGCAGACTGCTTGGAAGTTGAGAACTTGTTATTAGCAGACCGCTGGGAGACTTGGAACCTGCTATCTGCAGACCGTTTGGAAGCTGAGAACTTGCTTTCAGCAGACCGTTGGGAAACTTGGAACCTGCTATCTGCAGACCGCTTGGAGGCTTGGAACTCGCTATCAGCAAACCGCTGGGAAACTTGGAACTTGCTATCAGCAGACCGCTGGGAGACTCGAAACTCGCTATCAGCAGACCAATCAAGGAGCCGAAGTCCCGCAGTGGCACTGACGAAGCTAGGACCCGGGGGCAAACCTGCACTGGAGTAAGGCAACAGACTCTTTCTCTCACCTCCAGCATTGTAACTGTTGGGAACAATGCCCAACAGTATTCCTGATTTGAAGAAGTGCTCAGCTTAATGATAAGTACAAGTTGTATTTGATGTTATGTCTAGTTCATGCTTGCAGAGATCAGACAATATGTCCAGTACTTCAATAACTTGCCCAAGTAAAATATCATCGAAAAGGACTGGACATATCGTCGATAAGAATAGGCATATCGTTGAAATGGTGTGCAGAGTAAAGTAGAGTGAGCATATCGGCTATCGTCGAGACAACATACGTATGATGATATCATTGTGACATCAACACTACAACACCTCACAACGTTATCAGAAAGCCGAGATGAAGAAAGAAGACTCAAGCACAAACACAAGGCAGAATGTCGATGATATCGTCGTAAAGAAGCCTTGACGTCGATAAGGCTAAGTCAGAATAAATATCGTCGTAAAAGAGCCATGTCGTTGAAAAGGCTAAGTAAGACTGATGTCAACGATATCGTCGTAAAGAAGGACTGACGTCGAAAAGACAAGGGAAGATCAAACAAAGACGGGCAATTACTGAAGAATTGTTTGTCGACGTAATATCGATTATGTCGTCGACAAGATAAGGTGGTCACAACGATATCAAGCAATCAAGGAGATTACGTCGACATCAGTTAGATGACTTCATATCATCTTAAGTGCAAGTGCAGAAGGGATGTCCTGTGTCGTCGAGATATCTCTATCTGAAGAAGAGGGAAGGAGATTTGAATATCTGTCCTAGTTCAAGACAACGACAAGTCCTATCATCGAGATATTGTCCATGTCGCCGTAACCATGGAAATATCGTCGAGACAGATTCAAAAAGTGCCAAATGCGTTGTGAGCATTTAATACCGCCGCCTGATTGTCCAATCAACGCATGCTCTTAAGGTATGGGCGTCTGTCAGAGAAGGACATCATAGGAGACCGTTAAGCGGCCCCTCCGTCCTATAAAAGGGAACAGTGATGCCCTAAAGAAGAAGAGAACGAAGAAACGAAAAAGAATCCCGCTGAGCAATACAACAGTAAAAGCTGCGGAGAAGAATCAAGAATAAGAAGAGGAGAACAAAAAAACGCTTATCATGTGTTCTCCAAGTTGCAGTCAAGCCACACCGACTGTTAAGAATCGTTCAAGTCAAGAAGCCAGTCAACATCAGGCTAAAGGGGAAGGCTTGAAGAAGATCTGTGCTTTCAAGATTCAACTTAGAGGCATCTTCTTCAAGACAAGTAGCCGATCTCCATCAGGCGGAAGAAAAAACTTTGTATATCTTTATTTGTAAGGCTTGCGGGCCAAATCTGTAAGATCTGGTTTCAGATCTAAGTGTCGAGCTTGAGGGCTTGAGATCTGTGAGGCTTGAGGGCTAGGGCAGAGGACTTGCGGGTCCAAACGTGTCGAGCTTGTGGGCTCGGGTGCAGTGAAGGTGTTGAAACTAGAGAACTGATCTCGACGTTCACAAGGGGGATGCAGCTAACCCTTACTTGAGCTGAGCGAGACCCTTGACCAGTCACCCCTAAGCCTGGGCGAGTGGACCTTTGGTCCACTCGTCCCCTAGGGCCGGGCGAGTGGACCGAAGGTCCACTCACCCCTAAGCCTGGGCGAGTGGACCTTTGGTCCACTCGTCCCCTAGGGCCAGGCGAGTGGACCGAAGGTCCACTCGCCCCTAAGCCTGGGCGAGTGGACCGAAGGTCCACTCCTCCCCTATGCCTTGGCGGAATGCGGGGGAGTGGACCGAATCGCCTACCTCCCCCTTCTTTTGCCTTGGGTGGCTTCAAACCTCTTCAACATGTTGATTCGTCGTGCCACGACTACCTTCACTATTGCGATCTCGCCTGCATCGGGTCACACCAGCTCGGAAAATATGAGGGTTGTACACAATCCCCACTCTTTTCGAGCTTGCCTTAAGCTCGAAAAGAAAGTCCAACCCACCTATTTGACGAGTAGGTGGGACCCTAGAGGAATCCATGAAGGGCCCTGCCAACAGGATGCTCCTTCCGAGTTTATCAGTTGAACCTGGCTTGAGGCGGAAGGCGAACCTTTCTCCACTTAACAACCCTCCTGTGAGCCGAGCTCACCTGGAGGTGGAGAAAGCTCAACACCTTAGGTCGAATTAAACTTGACCTTAGGTGGAAGAAAACTCAACACCTTTGGTCGAGCTGAACTCGACCTGAGGTGGAAGGCGGGAACTCCATACCTGCTAGGGAGTCGAGCTCACCTGGTGGGGGAGGGAACTCCACACCTACCAGGGAGCCGAGCTCTCCTGGAGGGGGAGGAAACTCAACACCTACCAGGGAGATGAGCTCACCTGGAGGGGGAGGGAACTACACACCTACCAGGGAGCCAAGCTCTCCTGGAGGGGGAGGACACCTACCAGGGAGCCGAGCTCACCTGGAGGAGGAGGGAACTCCACACCTACCAGGGAGCCTGAGAGGACCCAGTGCCACCAACTCGACCAAAAGCCTGGACTGTTTGGTGAAGGCGCAACTGTTCTTTATATCAACGGATCCTCGGGCGGATCCACGGGGCAGCCAGTTAGGCCCACGGGGGACACACCCTTCCGCTTCGAATAGCGCCGCACGCCGGGCGAAATTCTGGCAGCACCAACAATCCCCCCCCCCCCCCCCCCCAGAAACTACCCCGGGGTTTCGAACCCGTGACCCCCTCTGATACCAATTGAGAGGACCCAGCGCCACCAACTCGACCAAAAGCCCAGACTGTTTGGTGAAGGTGCAACTGTTCTTTATATCAACGGATCCTCGGGCGGATCCACGAGGCAGCCAGTTAGGCCCACGGGGGACACGCCCTTCCGCTTCGAATAGCGCCGCACGCCGGGGCAATTCTGGCAGCACCAACAGAGCCGAACTCTCCTGGAGGGTGAGGGAACTCCACACCTACCAGGGAGCCGAGCTCTCCTGGAGGGGGAGGAAACTCCACACCTACCAGGGATCCGAGCTCACCTGGAAGGGGAGGGAACTCCACCCTACCAGGGAGCCGAGCACTCCTGGAGGGGGAGGGAACTCCACACCTACCAGGGAGCCGAGCACTCCTGGAGGGGGAGGGAACTCCACACCTACCAGGGAGCCGAGCTCACCTGGAGGGGGAGGGAACTCCACACCTACCAGGGAGCCGAACTCTCCTGGAGGGGGAGGGAACTCCACACCTACCAGGGAGCTGAGCTCTCCTGGAGGGGGAGGAATCTCCACACCTACCAGGGAGCCGAGCTCGCCTGGAGGGGGAGGGAACTCCACGCCTACCAGGGAGCCGAGCTCTCCTAGTGTAACGACCCAAAACGTGAAGTGACCCAAATTGATATTAAAACGAAATAAAAAGTTCATCCCCTATGATGAAAAATAAATCAGTGTCGACATTGTTCATCGCAATGATTAGTATGTTGTGACGAAACTCTATTTTAAAATTATAATTTCATATTGCATTATTTGATAAATTTGCGAATTCACCGTCGCCGGTGGCAGTGGAGAATTAGTTGATAGCTAAACTAATAAGCTACTTGGTGTGCCAATAGCATGATGGCTAAGCTGACTTAGTTTAATTGAAATGGGGGTACGGATAACAAATATTGGTAGCTGATGTTGGTGTGCTAATAGAGGCTAATAATGGTTGGATGACTTAGGTCTCATATTAGGCGGTGGAGTGGTATTGGGAGGTGGGGGCAGAACCGAGCTTTTCCTTCGGTTCAATAAAAATCCCATACCCACCGCTCTTTCCTTCTCCAGCTCTCGCCTAGGGCACGCGTAAGGCGCACGAGTCATCGATTTCAGTAACTTCCCCCTCTTATAGTTCTTCGATTACAACCTAGAGGAGATACCGCTGTTTTCTTTAGGCGTTTTGGACTGACTTCTCCGCGATGGTACTGGATTTATCAGCGGTTTTGAAGTTGCGACGACAGCTTTTCCACGGTGAGTTTTCACAGCTTCTAGCTCACATCTTTCTGTTCCCTGTTGCATCTCCATGGACATCTGATCAATCTTTAGTTTTCTGGATTAGTCGGATGATTATGCAGCACCGAAACCTGAATTTTTCTTCGTGTTAAGTATTTGTTCGATTAGCCTTTTGATTCTTCCTATGGGAGTTCTGTGTGGTACCTTGTTGGGAGAAAGAGACTACTCTCTTTCTTGTGATAGGTAGCATGTTTGAGGTCATTTCTATGACTGTGTATGCATATGGGGCTTTACCTTAATGCTTACATATGAGATGGGGAGTTGTTGGTGTTATTTAGTATGGCCGACAGTTGCTATTCCTCTTTCCAATTAATGTTACTGTTTAGGGGAGGGCTATTTGAGTTCCGGATACTGTTTTATGACCCTCTTGCAGTCCAATTTTGCTGTTTTATTTCTCTTATACAGTTCCATATCACGATTTATTAAGAGAAGAGAAGGAGCTAGGTTTGGATTTACCTGTTCATGCTTTGTTCTAGCTGTTTACAGTTAACTGTTATGAATTGAGTTTTATACGAACTCGAGGGCTAATTAAATAGCTTCCAAATAAATAGCTTCCAAATGATGTCATCTTAATAGTCAAAAATTGTTACTATAGCAAGGTGCAACCCCGGTATAATTTAAATGACCCGAAAGGATATGATGCTTATACAGATATCGTGATGGATGACACCTCCTTATAGACATGACAATGACATGAAGTACTGATGGTGAGAGCTACTTGTTTCATATAAGCTTTATTGCTTTATGTTCTTTATTACATATGCACACTTATTATCCTGAATGTCAAATGCATAGTTGCTATCACTGATAATTCATATCGCTATATGTATGGCCCTGATAAAGGCAAACAGACGAATTATTTCTGAGGGGATATAAAAATGAAAAACTCACTTTATGTAAACGTATCGACACGAGGTTATATTACGGGCGAATTGAAGTGCATGCACATGAATGAAATGAATATGATGAATTGCCAAACCAGTCGAGCCAAAAGGCATAAACGCGGGTTGACCGTACTGGTTTTGGTACATGATGACCCTTCGGGGTAAAGGACCCTTCAGGGTAAAGGACCCTTCGGGGTAAAGGAAAGAGGAAAAAGGTTCAAATCGCCCTTAATATTACCTAAGGAATGAAACAGTTATAGAAATACTGATGTATAAGATTACACGGGTACATTGATAAATACTGATAAACATGAAAACTGATATGATATGACGTACTGACACTGCTTACATGTTCCATAATTTATATGAATGCTAATGTTTCATAGCTGCTTATACTGTTTATGATTACCGACATGTTTCTACAGTTATTATGTTCCTTCACATATACTAATGTATAGAAATACTGAAATATTGATATACTGATACACTGATATAGAAATATTGATATACTGATACACTGATATAGAAATATTGATATACTGATACACTGATATAGAAATATTGATATACTGATACACTGATATAGAAATATTGATACAAGAATTTATTGCTTACACTGATACATGGATACATTGATTTAATGTTACATTGCTACAGATTTTGTTATGATTCTATACTGCTCATACTGTTTTATTGATACTAACATGTTCATATAGTTGTATGCTTCATGAATTCATTGATGAGACAGAAAATGGTTAGTATGGTAACTATGTGTTGAATTGCGTAAGTTTATTTTAATTGAATATAGCAATGATAGAGGTATATCCTCACTTAGTCATATTTTTATGACTAAGCCCGTCGTCAAATTTTGTAGGTAACAGACATGACTTTGGATACGCAAAACCACAAGAACTGATTGTGGTAGGACAGAAAAGATTCAGCGAGTAATGCAAGGTATGAAAGTTAATTTATTATTATGTGTTTTTATTTTGTATTCACTAGCCGCACTTCAACCTGGGACACATGTTTAGGAACATAGCTTAGATACAGATTTATGTGGGGTCGAAATGAGGGCCTCACAATTTGGTATCAGAGCCAGGTTTCCAAGAAGTTTGGTTGTAGTGAGTACTTAATAAGCACACATGATATGTAGGTGAAAAGATCATTTATAGGAAATTTGTCTAATTCGAGTTATGTTGAAGAGGTTTAGAAGGAGTTCATGAAAGGATATGATAAACATGGAGTACTTGAAAGTTGAATGTGCTTAGAAAGGAAAGAAAGATCAATGTACATCGTTGTAGCTTATATAAGGCGAAAGACGAAGGTATGTAAATTAATTGAACACGTAACAAAAGGTGTACAAATGATGGACTCTAATGTCCTATAAGGGTCAAATGTTTATTTTTCCACGAATACCTTGCTATACATCCATAGAAAAGATAAATAAAAGTGGAGAAAATAAGCAATAGCGAAAGAGATGACTAGACGTAAAAGTTTATATGACATTCATATTTAGTTTTAAGACAACGTGGTATACAAATATACAAACAAGAAATGGAATATGGCATCGAATGACGTCGAAGGGTTTTGTAAGAATTCATGAAAGGATAGAAATCAAATGGATTTTTACACAAACCGAAAGCGAAATGAATTCAAGTAGATCCTAATAAATGATTTGGAACGTGTTACACAAATATGTAAAAAGAAAATGAAATACAGTTACAATTACAATTGTTTATAAAGTGCGTCGTTTCCATCTTATGGAATAACGTCAATGAATGTGAAAATAAGTGATAGGCCTTAAGTGTAAATGAAGCCTTTTAGGAGGAAAAGGAAACATTGAAGTGTGAAGAGAAAAGTGTGTCGTTAAGTTTGACGGTGAATGAAACAATGTCGTTGAAGGAAAAGCTACGAATAGTTCCCGTTCCTGTGGTATCATCTAAGAAGTAAAACCAAGAATGAAGAATAATGTGTTTATGAATAATTAAGCATAAAATCAAGGGGAAATGATAGTTATGCCATTCCGAATAGTCAAAAGACTATATAAAAGTAACTTTACATTTTTGTTGCTTCATAGTAAAGGAAGAAGGATGTATGAAAATGGTTGAACAGTTAATGAAGAATGCACAAATAGAATTCGCTAATATCAATATTTAATGAAGACACTTTTAAATATTCGTACAAAATATGAGTAATTGCATTCGATGTAAAAGCTATGAAGAGTAGATGAGTTAGAAATAGTGATCATGAAAGATGGAATGCGAGCAATAAAAAGGAACTGTTTTGATGAGTACGCAATGTTGAAAGAAATGAATATGCAAAAGACTATAATGAATTGTACTTGTAAATTGGAAAGGGTTGAAATGTTAATTTCGAGATACCTATAATATTTTGTTTGTTTGTTTGTGGTTATCAGTACCAGAAATGTTGAATCGATAAAATTGTACAAGGACATTAATAAACATAATAAAGTGAAACAATGATGCTATGATTTAATGAAAGTGTGTCAAGTAAAAAGACATGGGAAGTAAAGAAAATTATAAGAAAAATATATTAACTGCGGTGAGAGAGGAAAATCAATGTAATATGTCATGAACGGAGACTTGAAAATGCAAAAGTTTGCAAGAAGCGAATAACATTAGTTAATGATATGACTCGGTATATTTACTTTCATTTTATACATGATGGTGAATAAAGTGTAATACAATGTGAAAAGAAATAAAATGGTAGAAACTGAAATGAAACTGAGGTTGAGGTAAGAAATAAACGATAAATTGTAGATGATAACGATATGAGTAGGGGAATATGATGTGAAAGAAAATTAAAGTCCACTGATATTTATCATATTGGAGATCGTTCCGTAAGAAATGAGAAGAAAATGATAGGAAAAGTCATTAAGAAATACACTTTTAAATTAACGACGTAGGAATCCGATGTAGAATATTACTATGAATACTGAACGTCATAATATAGAGGATAAGAAAGAGGAAGTCATGAAACTGTTAAACGAAAATGAAAGATGAAAATGACTAATGAACATTTTAATGGTGCTTCAGAAAGAATTGACATAGCGAGGAAATGGATTACGAATGACAATGAACATGTAATAAACAAAGCATGTAAAGAAGATGAAATAAAAAGTCAATTGATTATACGAATACGCTAGGTAATATTGCAAGAATATTTTAATGGTGAGCGATTGCAATGTGTAGTAATTGCAAATGATAAGGTAAACAATTAATATTTCGTGAATGCGAACAGTAAGCTATCATGTGATACACAGCAAACGAGTATGACAGGATTTCACAACAATGTTCTATTGCATAATGTACATGTTTCATGGATTACTAATTTTCTTTTCTTATTTATTGTGGCGGTTCTCAATCGCTTTAATTCTAGGAGTTTGGATTATGGGAAAGCAAGTGAAGGTGTCCTATTTTCGAGGACGAAAATTCCTCTGAGAGGGGAAGAGTTTGTAACGGCCCAAAACGTGAAGTGACCCAAATTGATATTAAAACGAAATAAAAAGTTCGTCCCCTATGATGAAAAAGAAATCAGTGTCGACATTGTTCATCGCAATGATTAGTATGTTGTGACGAAACTCTATTTTAAAATTATAATTTCATATTGCATTATTTGATGAATTTGCGAATTCACCGTCGCCGGTGGCAGTGGAGAATTAGTTGATAGCTAAACTAATAAGCTACTTGGTGTGCCAATAGCATGATGGCTAAGCTGACTTGGTTTAATTGAAATGGGGGTACGGATAGCAAATATTGGTAGTTGATGTTGGTGTGCTAATAGAGGCTAATAATGGTTGGATGACTTAGGTCTCATATTAGGCGGTGGAGTGGTATTGGGAGGTGGGGGCAGAACCGAGCTTTTCCATCGGTTCAATAAAAATCCCATACCCACCGCTCTTTCCTTCTCCAGCTCTCGCCTAGGGCACGCGTAAGGCGCACGAGTCATCGATTTTAGTAACTTCCCCCTCTTATAGTTCTTCGATTACAACCTAGAGGAGATACCGCTGTTTTCTTTAGGCGTTTTGGACTGACTTCTCCGTGATGGTACTGGATTTATCAGCGGTTTTGAAGTTGCGACGACAGCTTTTCCACGGTGAGTTTTCACAGCTTTTAGCTCACATCTTTCTGTTCCCTGTTGCATCTCCGTGGACATCTGATCAATCTTTAGTTTTCTGGATTAGTCGGATGATTATGCAGCACCGAAACCTGAATTTTTCTTCGTGTTAAGTATTTGTTCGATTAGTCTTTTGATTGTTCCTATGGGAGTTCTGTGTGGTACCTTGTTGGCCGAAAGAGACTACTCTCTTTCTTGTGATAGGTAGCATGTTTGAGGTCATTTCTATTACTGTGTATGCATATGGGGCTTTACCTTAATGCTTACATATGAGATGGGGAGTTGTTGGTGTTATTTAGTATGGCCGATAGTTGCTATTCCTCTTTCCAATTAAGGTTACTGTTTAGGGGAGGGCTATTTGAGTTCCGGATACTGTTTTATGACCCTCTTGCAGTCCAATTTTGCTGTTTTATTTCTCTTATACAGTTCCATATCACGATTTATTAAGAGAAGAGAAGGAGCTAGCTTTGGATTTACCTGTTCATGCTTTGTTCTAGCTGTTTACAGTTAACTGTTATGAATTGAGTTTTATACGAACTCGAGGGCTAATTAAATAGCTTCCAAATAAATAGCTTCCAAATGATGTCATCTTAATAGTCAAAAATTGTTACTATAGCAAGGTGCAACCCCGGTATAATTTAAATGCCCCGAAAGGATATGATGCTTATACAGATATCGTGATGGATGACACCTCCTTATAGACATGACAATGACATGAAGTACTGATGGTGAGAGCTACTTGTTTCATATAAGTTTTATTGCTTTATGTTCTTTATTACATATGCACACTTATTATCCTGAATGTCAAATGCATAGTTGCTATCACTGATAATTCATATCGCTATATGTATGGCCCTGATAAAGGCAAACAGGCGAATTATTTCTGAGGGGATATAAAAATGAATAACTCAATTTATGTAAACGTATCGACACGAGGTTATATTACGGGCGAATTGAAGTGCATGCACATGAATGAAATGAATATGATGAATTGCCAAACCAGTCGAGCCGAAAGGCATAAACGCGAGTTGACCGTACTGGTTTTGGTACATGATGACCCTTCGGGGTAAAGGACCCTTCGGGGTAGAGGACCCTTCGGGGTAAAGGAAAGAGGAAAAAGGTTCAAATCGCCCTTAATATTACCTAAGGAACGAAACAGTTATAGAAATACTGATGTATAAGATTACACGGGTACATTGATAAATACTGATAAACATGAAAACTGATATGATATGACGTACTGACACTGCTTACATGTTCCATAACTTATATGAATGCTAATGTTTCATAGCTGCTTATACTGTTTATGATTACCGACATGTTCCTACAGTTATTATGTTCCTTCACATATACTGATGTATAGAAATACTGAAATAATGATATACTGATACACTGATATAGAAATATTGATATACTGATACACTGATATAGAAATATTGATATACTGATACACTGATATAGAAATATTGATACAAGAATTTATTGCTTACACTGATACATGGATACATTGATTTAATGTTACATTGCTACAGATTTTGTTATGATTCTATACTGCTCATACTGTTTTATTGATACTAACATGTTCATATAGTTGTATGCTTCATGAATTCATTGATGAGACAGAAAAATGGTTAGTATGGTATCTATGTGTTGAATTGCGTAAGTTTATTTTAATTGAATATAGCAATGATAGAGGTATATCCTCACTTAGTCATATTTTTATGACTAAGCCCGTCGTCAAATTTTGTAAGTAACAGACATGACTTTGGATACGCAAAACCACAAGAACTGATTATGGTAGGACAGAAAAGATTCAGCGAATAATGCAAGGTATGAAAGTTAATTTATTATTATGTGTTTTTATTTTGTATTCACTAGCCGCACTTCAACCTTGGACACATGTTTAGGAACATAGCTTAGATACAGATTTATGTGGGGTCGAAATGAGGGCCTCACACCTAGAGGGGGAGGGAACTCCACACCTACCAGGGAGCCGAGCTCTCCTGGAGGGGGAGGGAACTCCACACCTACCAGGGAGCCGAACTCTCCTGGAGGGGGAGGGAACTCCGCACCTACCAGGGAGCCGAACTCTCCTGGAGGGCGAGGAAACTCCACACCTACCAGGGAGCCGAGCTCACCTGGAGGGGAAGGGAACTAACAATTTCCTGAACTATCCGGGGGCGGAGAACCAGCCCACGTCCTAGGTGCTTACCTTCATTTGGAGGCAGAGGAACTCAACCATCTTATTATCAAAGCAACAGGGGCAGAGAACTAGTCCACGTCCTAGGTGCTTAGCTTACCTGGAGGCAGAGGAATTCAACACCTTTCCAAACCAATTGGGGGCAGAGTACCCATATACGTCCTAGGGTCTTAGCTTGTCTGGAGGCAGAGGAACCCAGCACCTTCCCAAACCAATTGGGGCCGGAGTACCCGTCCACGTCCTAGGGGCCTAGCTTACCTGGAGGCAGAGGAACTCAACACTTTTCCAAGTCACTCAATCAAGTAGCGAGTTGACCCGATGAGTCTCCCATCTGTCGGCATGATTGAGCCCGGAAAATGGTCTCTAGTCGGGGATCTTACCAAATGAGAGCGGAGTATCCATCCACGTCCTTGGTGCTTACCTTCACCTGGAGGCAGAGGAATTCAACACCTTCCCCAAGCCACTTAGCATGTGGCGAGTCGACCAGATGAGTCTCCCATCTACCGGCATGACTGAGCCCGGAGAATGGTCTCAAGTCGGGGATTTTACCAATCAATCGACCCGATGAGTCTCCCATCTGCCGGCATGACTGAGCCCAGAGAATGGTCTCTAGTCGGGGATCTTACCAATCAGTCGACTCGATGAGTCTCCCATCTGCCAGCATGACTGATCCCGGAGAATGGTCTCTAGTCGGGGATCTTAACAATCAGTCGACCCGATGAGTCTCCCATCTGCCGGCATGACTAAGCCCGGCGAATGTTCTCTAGTCGGGGATCTTACCAATCAGTCGACCCGATGAGTCTCCCATCTGCCGGCATGACTGAGCCCGGAGAATGGTCTCTAGTCGGAGATCTTACCAAATGGGAGCGGAGTACCCATCCACGTCCTAGGTGCTTACCTTCACCTAGAGGCAGAGGAACCCAACACCTTCCCCAAGCCACTTATCATTGGCGTTACCCGAAACCGCTTCCATTCATCACTGAGGAGCTACCTGCTTATTATAACGTGCCTCTCTGGGCCTACTTGGTCACATGCACCTTGACCATCTCCTTCATTACTTCCTCCATCTTCTTCGTCTTCTTATTCATTTTCTTTCTCCTGGTCCTTCCTGCTTCGCTTGTCAACCTGGAGGCGGTGGACTTGTTCCTGAAACCGATCCGCGTAGCTTCCTAGCGCCTCTCCCTGCCTCTGTCGAAGCAAGAACAGGGCCTCTGTTCCCTTCCACCTCTTCTTCGAGGTGGAGAATCTCAGCAAGAAGCTTCGGCGCAGGTCCTTGAAGCCGTAGATGACACCTGACGGGAGCTGGTGGAACCAGTCTTTTGCCTCTCCCAAGAAAGTGGCGGCGAAGAGCTTGCACTTGGAGGCGTCCGACATCTGCCTGATTGAGGCCATGTCTTCGAACCACTAGATATGCTGGAGAGGGTCGTCCTCTGCATAATAGGACATGGCAGGCTCGCAAAACCCGTCTGGAATGGGAGCTGAGATAATCAGCTCGCAGAAGGGAGTTCCTCATCTTCCCTGGTGAGACGGGGGCACTCTCCCAACCCCCTTCCCGGGGCACCCGGTCCTGGGCGAGCTGTTGAAGAGCACTTGTGCTTGGAGGCTCAAACCTTACTCTGAGACCGGCTCCTTCCCTTCCCGACGTGCTTGCTCTATCTCCATCAAAGACGACGAAGCGAGCACAGGTGTTGGCGATGCCGAACACTCGCCCTGAGGGGGGAGTGCGACCCGCAAGACTTCCTGGACTGACTTCCAGAACTCCTCGAAGTCACCTTTCTCCACGCACTCGCCGGCAGGGGTGAGTCCCCCAGCTCATCGCTTCCAGCCATGAGACTTGCCCAGAGCTTTCCGAACTAGCCGCGTCCACGCTCACCGCACCATAATGTTGAAACCAGAGAACTGGTCTCGACGTTCACAAGGGGGATGCAACTAACCCTTACTTGAGCTGAGCGAGACCCTTGACCAGTCACTAAGAACCGAAGAACCTTACACTTGAAAACTTCTAAGTCCACAAACTGACCCCTTAAGCTGCAGCGTGGAGGTCCCACCACATACCCGGAAGCTCTCAAGGAACTTCCCCTCCCAAGCCAATGCTGAGCCTGGGCACCTTGGAGGGCACTAAGGATCACCTCACCGTCTACCTTCAATGACAGGGGGATGAAGAGGGGTTGTGCCTGCTCACAACACACATGCGAGGGAGGGGGGGTATCAACATCCCTTCCCAAGGTGCTCATGGGGGTCTATTTATAGACTTCCCAAAATTGGGCCACGGATAGCCAAAATTCTGCTATCCGCAGCTCAACTACGAACCTGAACGACCAGTACAGGGGGGAGGCGAGTGGATATGAGACGTCCACTTCCCTCTTGACTGAACAACCCACCTCTCCCTTTGCATAGAGAGCAGTCGAGTGGACCGAAGGTCCACTCGCCCCTGGGCCTGGGCGAGTGGACCCTTGGTCCACTCGCCCCTCTCCCCTAGGCCGAGCGAGTGGACAGAAGGTCCACTCGCCCCTAGGCCTGGGCGAGTGGACCTTTGGTCCACTCGCCCCCTAGGGCTGTGCGAGTGGACCGAAGGTCCACTCGCCCCTAAGCCTGGGCGAGTGGACCGAAGGTCCACTTCTCCCCTAGGCCTTGGCGGAATGCGGGGGAGTGGACCGAATCGCCTACCTCCCCCTACTTTTACCTTGGGTGGCTTCGAACCTCTTCAACATGTTGATTCGTCGTGCCACGACTACCTTCACTATTGCGATCTCGCCTGCGTCGGGTCACACTAGCTCAGAAAATATGAGGGTTGTACAGAAGGGGCTTGCGGTCCTAGGCTACAGGGACTTGGGGGTCTGTGTTGTGTAGGGCTTGGGGGCCTGAGGGTCGAGCTTGCGGGTTCGGGTGCAGTGAAGGGGTTGCGGGCCTAGGCTGCAGGGACTTGCGGGTCCGAGTTGTAAGGCTTGCGGGCCGGAGACATAAATGTATTTCGACGAATTCGTCGTAAGGTTAGGTTTCTCTTGGAATTGTTTTCCGGTTTTTTTTTCTGTGGTGTCTGTTTGGTCAGGATGTTATGGGTTTCTATTCCCAGTTGGTTGTTTTTGGACTGTTAGTGTAGTTGGGCAATGAGCCCACTACCACAGTGCCTATTTTTTCCTTTCGTGGACGTGTAGGCTATTGGTTGTGTGGGTTGTAACCGCCGCCACAATGCTCTGCACGTGTGTCTCTTGCACGCCTTACACGTGCCCTCGATCCGTTCATATACCTTGCCGACCTCCGACGCACCGCCTCGATCTCCTTCAACACCGCCCGCCATCCCGAGGAAAAGAGAAGAAAGCTCTCGAGACTCTCTTATTTTGATACTCGGCTCCGAAATCTTGGGGGGGGGGGGGGGGCAAATGATGGGGTCAGGCCCATTAAATAGGATATCCCCGCTTATGGAAGGATTAACAAACAAGGAAACCCAATATTCATGGAATCCTCCCCTCAAGGAAAGCTCTGCCCAAGCGCGATCGACGCACCAGATCCCGCAAGCAGGCCGTGATCCCAGCGTGGCCCCACACGCCCGTGGCGGCCACACATGGGCCGGCCGCCCTAGGACACACCCACCTAGGGCTCCGCCACCCATGGCGGCACCGGCCTTGTGCGCGGCCGCCCAAGGCCGCCGCACCAGCCTAGGGCCCGATCGTCCTAGGTCGTGGCTGCCTAGGGCACCGCCGCCCGAGGCCATACCAGCCTTGGGCGAGGCCGCCCTAGGCCGCGGCCGTCTAGGGCACCGCCGCCCGAGGCCGCGTCGGACTTGGGCAAGACCACCCTAGGACGCGGCCGCCTTAGGCATCGCCGCCTGAGGCTGCACCGGCCTAGGGGCGAGGCCACCCTAGGTCGCGGCAGCCCAAGGCCTCGCCGGACTTGGGCAAGGCCGCCCGTGGCCGGGTCGACCTCCCTCCGTCCCGGTCGTCGTCTTGGCCGGTGGTCGCACGCTATCTCCTCCTTCTGGCTATGCCTGTTTAGGGTTTGGGGGTAGGGCCATCATTTCTGAGAACTTGGTGATCCGCATGATAGAATATGGGCGATTCTATTGGCCAGTTCAATAATTAGCGGGTATAATTACCGAACCGCCCCTTCAAAAACCTATAAATAGACCCATTTAATCTCCCATTCATTCATTTTTGGGGAGGAGGAATTCTCTCTCTTACTCCTTCTTACTCTCTCTTCCTCTCTCTCTCTCTCGAGATGGGAGACTTGGAACTTGCTATCCGCAGACCACTTGGAAGCTGAGAACTTGCTATCAGCAGACCGCTGGGAGACTTGGAATCTGCTATCCGCAGACCGCTTGGAAGCTGAGAACTTGCTTTCTGCAGACCGCTGGGAAACTTGGAACCTGCTATCTGCAGACTGCTTGGAGGCTTGAAACTCGCTATCAGCAGACCACTGGGAGACTCAGAACTCGCTATCAGCAGACCGCTGGGAGACTCGGAACTCGCTATCAGCAGACCAATCAAGGAGCCGAAGGCCCGCAGTGGTACGGACGAAGCTAGGACCCGGGGGCAAACCTGCACTAGAGCAAGGCAACATACTCTCTCTCTCTCTCTCTCTCTCTCTCTCTCTCTCTCTCTCTCTCTCTCTCTCTCTCTCGCCTCCCTCATTGTAACGAGGCGCGGTCTGTCTCCCTCGCTCTCTCAAAAACACATTTGTAGAAAATCTCAAAGCATAGTGAAGGTTAGGCCGGCACAGCTCCGACCGCGTGGTTTTTCACCTTGATTGCGGGTTTTTCACGTCATCAGCTCTTGGACTCGGTCTTCTCAGGAGACTCATTTATCTGTTTGCACGTTCTGGCGCTTGCGGGCTAAGACGGTCGAATTGCCCGATCTACCGGAGGCCCCGAGTGATCTGCAACAACAATAATAATAACAATCACTGTAAAATATTATGATGTGATGTGTGTTATAGTGTCATCACAGAAATATGAGCATTACATTAATATATAGGTTTATAAAGGAATATACATGTACATATAATTTTTTTCGTACGCAACCTGGACCATACTCATGGTCCGGGTTCATTTCCAGCCGTCCGATCTGCGATCGGACGATCTTCGATCGGACAACCAGTTAGCCGTTCGATCCAGTGCATTTCAGCTGGTTTTTCTATTAAGGAATTTGGCAAGCCGTGAAATGGACCTGAACCATGAGTATGATCCCATGAGTATGGTCCGGGTCCCATACCTAAATATTCTCCTGAACGAGCGCATTCTCCCCATATATAGTAAGTAGCCAAGGACGTCAGCACTCATGTAGTCACAAGTGTTCCTCTTGCACATTATATGAAGACAATGTTACCTCTAGGTGCCTTACATTTTTTTACACGAGAACTTTATCTTTGTCTCTAATATTTTTGGCAAGACAAAGGTTATGACCGCTACCAAGAAAATAAACTAGTTTTGAGCATAACATGCATTAATTTTTTTAGGTGAGTTCGGGCGTTCACGAACCACGGTTCATGACCACCGCGTTTACGACCGCCACCGCGCCAAATGAAGCCTTTATCTTTGTCCCTAATATTCTACGCAAGAGGACACTCGTTGGAGGTTTTACGATTTTCTATGCTCAACTGTGCACAACTAGATAAAATTTGTGTTGGTGTCGCTCGAAGCATCCGGGTGTGGATCGAAGTGGAATCCACTAACCGCTGCCCTCAGCTAGGTATTAGCCCAACATTCTCAGAGGTGTGAGATCGGGATTAAGCCCATTTGAAACGACCAACATTCTCGAAGATTAAGCCCTCTAGTCGTTCGTCTTCTGCGGTGTGAGATCGGGATCGCGAAGCCGCCCTGCCATCGCAGCTCGGGATCACGAAGTCGCCCTGCTGTCACCGCTAGGGATCGCAAAGCCGCCCTGCCGTCGCCGCTCGGGATCATGGTGACCTGCCGTCGTCGCTGCCTCAGTGAGCCTCCTTGCTCTCCTGTCGTCGCACCGCCCCGATTTCTCTCCAAGATCTAGGGTTTCGTCGCCGCTCTTCTGTTGAAGGAGGTCGCCTCCTTTCCAGGTTGCAAAAGAAGGATATCTCCTGGAACCTTCCCATTCTCAGTCTCGCGGAAAGAAGAAGGAAGCTCTCGACGAAGCTGTCCTCTCAGCGATCTCAGTTCCACTCGACGAATCAAGTCACTCGACGAATTCAGTCTCGCTGATTCATCGATTCCTTTAAGCTTCACTCGACGAATCAAGTTGTCTCGGCGAATCAAGTTGTCTCGACGGTTCCGCTCTCGACTATTCGTTGAGTCCTCTCGACGAATCAAGTTGTCTCGACGGTTCCGCTCTCGACGATTCGCTGAGTCTTTTCGACGAATCAGTTCTCTCGCTGAATCCCTGCTCTCGACGATTCGTTGAGTCCTCCTATGCCCTTTCAACGAATTCGTCGTGATCTCTCTATGAATTTGCTGAATTCATTATGATGAAGGGAAACTCCTCCTCCCCTATTCTGATGGTCAAGTTAGAAAAATTCACGGCTTCTGAGTTCAATTCCTGGAAGTTAAACACTCAATTCGGAATGAAGTGTGTGAACGTGTTTTACACAGTTCAGTCAGATCGTGCTGATTTCTTAGGGACAGATGATGAGGAGCAATGAGTTAGTGATGAGGATTTCTGCAGAGACTATCTACTGAATTGTCTTTCTCCGAGTCTAGCAAAGAATTATTTGAAGATGAAGACTGCTAAAGAGATCTGGACTGCTAAAGAGGAGCATTTCTGGCAAGAGGAGGACCTGTCAAAAGCTCATTTGGTAGACAAGTTTCACTCCTTCACGTTTGACGAGGAGAAAGCAATTCTCCCTCAGGTATCAGATTTTGAAAATTTGGTTGACTCTTTGCATAGTGAAAACATTTCCCTTTCAGACAGCTTTGTTGCTGGCACGATTGTTTATAAGTTGTCATCCACGTGGTATAATTTCAAAACTGAAATGTACAGCAAGAAGATGCAGGTTGGTCTGAACGACCTCAAGCGTTTTATACGCATCGAGGATGAAAATAGGACTCGACATGCTCTAGAAGTTGTTAGCAAGTAGAAAGCTACTGCAAACATGATCTCAAACTCTAGACGCATGTCGAATCATAAGAAGACCAAACCTTCCCCGAGTAGCTCTCTGGTTGCAGGCCCAAGTAACAAAATCAAAAATTTCAAGGGCAAATGTTTTAACTGTAACAAGTGGGGGCACATCGCATCTGATTGCATGCTTACTAAGAAGGAAAGAAGCAGAGGGCCACAAGAAGACAACCAGTACAACATGGTTAGTCTTGTTGAGCCCTCCAACTTCGTTGTTATGGTTGGAAATGTAAATGCCAGCACTGAGTGGTACCTGGATTCAGGGGCAACATGTCATGTTTGCAACACCGATAATCTGATGACAGGGCTAACTGCTGCAAAAGAATCTGTGACCGTTGCAAACGGTGAGACAACTAACGTGCTGAAGGTGGGGAATGCAACTCTGCTGCTCTCCTAAGGTAAAACTTTAAATCTAAAGAATGTTAAATTTATTTCTTCACTAGCTGCTAACTTAGTGTCTATTAGCTTATTGTGTGATGCTGGTATGTCTTTTAATTTCTGTAGCGGTAGAGTAACACTGTCAGTTAACTCACACTATTTTGGGTGTGCCTACGTCTAAAATATAATGTACCGACTAAGTCTAGAAAACGAAATAGTTCACCAAGTTCAAACGAACTTAGTTAGCCTCAAGACTCTATATGAGAGACTAGGACACGTGAACTATAGGAAAATGTTCCAAATTGTTATAACTAACCAGATCACTCTAGACACTACAAACGTAACTGAAAAATGTGAAGTGTGTGCTCAGACAAAGATCACTAAGAAACCTTTTAGTATGGTTACTAAGAGCACAACACCTCTAGAGCTTATACATTCTGACATCTGTGACTGTAAAAGTTTTGTCACCAGAGGAGGAAGGAAGTTTATCATCACCTTTATAGATGACTGCTCTGGATTTTGTCATATTTATCTTCTTAAAACTAAAGATGAAGCGTTTGAAACATTCTGTCTTTTCAAAATCATGGTTGAAAACCAACTTGACATGAAAATCAAAAGATTTAGAAGTGATAGAGGAGGAGAATAAATGTCCAGTGAGTTCAAATGTTTCCTTGCCCAACATAAAATCATAGCAAAAACCACTGATCCTTACTCACCCCAATCTAATGGCATAGCTGAGCGCAAAAATAGAATGCTAATAGAAATGTTGAATTTTATGCTCTTGATTGTATGCGCGACTTCTGCTTATTGGGGAGAAGTAGTCTTGACTGCAAATCACATTCTGAATAAAATTTCTTATGCTAAGTTAGAGGTGACGCCCTACGAGTTTTGGTTTAAGAGACACTCAAACCTCACTAGACTTAAGACCTGGGTTGTATAGCCTACGTCAGGGTCCCTGACCCTAGATGGTCTAAGATTAGACCTAAGACCAATACATGTGTCTACCTAGGTTATGTTGAAGATAGTGTTGCAGACAGATTCTTAGATATTCCAATAATGTCGTCATAGAATCTAGGGTTGCTGTGTTCTTTGAAGATAAATTTCTTAAAGATAAGAACATGTCACTCCCATGTATGCAAGTAACTATTACTAACGAAGATCATGAATCAGTACCGAGCACCTCCTATTCAGTGTATGTAGACAACTTTGGCTTAGAGTCTAGGAGAACTTCTATAAGAGAGAGAACTCACAGAACCTTCGGTAGTGATTTGGTCACTTACCATGTTGAGGCAGATCCATCCACCTATAAGGAAGCGATGAGATCAAGGGACTCACTACTCTGGAAAGAAGCTATTGATGAAGAGATGAACTCTCTACTTCAGAACAATACATGGACGTTGGTTGATAAATCAAAAGGAGCTAAAACTGTAGGGTGTAAGTGGGTTTTGAAAAAGAAATTAAATCATGATGGTAGCGTAGCTAAGTATAAAGCATGTCTGGTGGCTAAAGGTTTCACACAAGTAAGCGGAGTAGATTATTTTGATGTCTATTTACCCGTGTGTCACCTAGCAACCATTTGAATCCTCCTTGCTATTGTATCTATTGAGAAATTTATTGTTCATCAAATGGATGTTAAGACTGTGTTCTTGAATGTATATCTGACCGAAGAAATCTACACGAATCAACCTAAAGATTTCATTGTAGAAGGTCACGAAACCATGGTCTGTAAGTTACTTAAATCTCTATACGGACTAAAACAAGCACATAAATTATGACATGAGAAGTTTGATTATAGTGTAAAGAATATGAGATTCATGTCGAGTCTCTCGGATAAATGTCTTTACATACGTTATAGATCAAACAAAGTCGCTATAATATGCTTGTATGTAGATGATATGCTCATTCTAGGGACTGATCAATCTGAAGTGGATGACGTCAAGTCAGGCCTAATAAAAGAATTTAGCATTCAAGACCTAGGTGTAGATGAAACTATACTAGGCATGCAGATGAGCTTTAGGAGAAATGACATCTCCCTAACTCAAAGCCACTACATAAAGTTCATATTGGATATGTGGGGATACAATGAAAGTAAAGCATTAGAGACACCTTATGACTACAATAACCGGTTAAAGCCCAATGAAGGAGCTACGATTAGACAGTTAGATTATTCTAAACTCATTGGGAGTCTCATGTATACTATGGTCTGCACTAGACCTGATATAGCCTTTATAGTCGGCATATTATGCAAATTCACTAGCAATCTTGGTCAAGACCATTGGAATGCCCTCAATAGGCTGATGAGATACTTAAAGCACACTCAAAAGTATGTCTTATGTTACTCTGATCATCCTTCAGTTCTTGAAGGATATTCTGATGCATCATGGTGCTCGGAAATAAATGACAGCAAGTCCACTAGTGATTTTGTTTTCACACTAGGAGGGGTAGTTGTAGCCGGAAGTCCAAGAGGCAATCATGTATTGCTCTCTCTTCTATGGAATCTAGATTCTACGCTCTAGCTTCAGCGTGAGAAGAGGAAGAGTAGATAAGAGATTTGGTGATGGACATTCCACTGACGAGCCTGAAACTAAATTCTGTTGTAGTTTACTGTGACAATCAGGCTACTAAAATGATTGCTACGAATATTTTGTTCAATGATAAAAGAATGCAACTAGGATGAAACAAGTCTGGTTGACCTCACTCACAAGTCAAGGGATTATGACCCTAATTGATGTGAGATCAAAAGATAATGTTGCAGACGCTTAGACAAAAGGCTTGAATAGAGTTCTCACAATAAAACATCGGGGTAGATGAGACTACAGTTCATAGAAATATGAAATTTTCCTCCTATGTTTATGTTTTGATAGTAAGAACTTATAGTCGTAGCATTCAAGCATCTAATAATAAACTGAAAACCCCAAATAATTTCTTGATGAGAACTCAAGATGGTTAGATGTCAGTTATTTCACATTTGATAACTAAACATCTTTCTCACTGTAAGTTAATTTGAGAATTATTCAACTGGGAATAGAAAGTTGTTGCAAAGGTTAATCTAACATTAATGATCATAACACATTATTTCACATTTGATAATGTTGCAAATGACTTTGTGTCAAGTCATATGATCGATAAGGTACATAATGATCCTTAATGAGTAAGATAACAACGTGTGATTTGTTAAAATCATAACTTTACCGGTCCTAGTTAGACTGGATAGAGATGCTGACAGTGCTATCTCACCACTGTTACGAGTATTAAGCTCATTTAGGTAGAGCTAATTTATTTCAAATGCTACTGCATAGGTTTATGAATTCATGGAGCCTAAAACTCATGAAATTCCTTGCAGGCACTTGTGTAGATGGAGGAGAGAAAGTAGACATTGACATGGATGAAGATGATCTACTCTTTGAGTAGAATTATTATTTGTTTTGTTCCTCTGCACTTTCGTTTTCAGACTTATAGTTCCTGAGTAGCACTTTTATATTTTGGATGTTTAATTTTACATGTTAAAACTTCTTTTATGTTTAACTGTGCTAACTCTTCTGGAAAACGTATGAAGTCGGAAACTTTTGCTCTTTATTTTCTGCACTCTGAAACGTAAACGTTATATGTCACAAATATATAAAGAGATTGTTAATGTATATTTGGCCTTATAACGTGCTCGGAGGCTTAACGGGTCGGTTCAGATACTGGGACATCCGATACCCATATGGAACCTAAGGTTTCACTATAAATACCTAGCTGGGGGCAACGATTAGTGGATTCCACTTTGATACACACCCGGATGCTTCGAGCGACACCAACATTTTGCAATAGGTATTATCGAGGCGCATGAACTCGCACTAGTCACTCTAACGAGTGCCCGCTTGCACCTTAACTTCATCTTTGCTAATATAGGGCTTGATTCGAACCGGTTCAAGCTTAATTGTTTAAGTTATGAGCTTGTCTTCGGCTTTCCCAAAGGTTTTAGGGATAATTTAGTGTTTTCCCTTCAATAGCCTAAGGGGAAATTAAGGCTCCGCTTGGTGCGGCCGAGGAGGTTTCGGGAAGCAGTAGATCAGCACTATTGCGGAGATCCAAGAATCTTGATTTTAAGAAACGCGAACATTGGGGAGGGGCTGCGGTCCAAAAATAGGCTAAAATGCCAAAAATTGCGTTCAGCGATGGCATTTTCATATCCCCAAACGGCCAGCGCTATGCGGTGGCGTTTCTAAATGCCACCGCAGCTAAACCGCCGCACCAAAGGGGGCCTAAAAAGTAGACATTTTGAGTCTAAACAACAGACTAATTACAAAAATTACCAATATATAATAAAAAAATACAAAATACAAATTATAACTAGTAGCACTAAATAGATCATTGTGGGCTGTTCATCTTGATTGTGAATAGTCAAATAGGTGTGCACTGTTGCAGAGATCCTGCCAGTGGTTAACAACTCTATTCAGCCTTGTTCTTTCCAATGATGCTCCTCGGTTGACAATTCTTCTATATGCGGCTACTCGACAAATAAGTAAAAAGTTGCTCGATGATAAGTATCTTGTTGATCAACAATCATGAATTGCTCAACGAAAGCTTCTTTTTTGAATATGCACTTGACAATTAACACTCGGAGATCTACTCTTTGTCGGCTGTTCATGTTCAACGACTTTAATGTTGCTCGACGATTCAGTAGCTCCCTCGACTAGTGCCTTTAACAATTTGTTTCAAGTATCTTCTCGCTCGATGGTTGCTGGTCATATGGATTGTACGAATGGAAAGATCGTTGCTTAGGCTTCGCTTGGCTCGACTTATTTGCTCCGGTGAGTTTTGTCAAAAACACCATTATCATAGAATGTATGTTTGGCAAGACAAAGGTTATGACCGCTATAAATAAACTAGTTTTGAGCATAAAATGCATGAAAATTTTTAGGTGAGGTCTAGCGTTCACAAACGACGGTTCATGACCACGGCGTTCACGACCGCGACCACCGTGACAAACGAAGCCTTAGTTTCTCCGAGCAGATACACACTTTGTATCTTGTAATGTCGTGGTTATGCAGTAAAAATCAATCAACTCTTTGAATAATCACTCTTTTATTGTTGTGTTCTCTTTTCAGTTTAACTCATACAGTATTTCGATAAACATAGATTTACAGCAAACTTCAAAACAGGTTTGACCGTCTTGTTCCATTGAGAGATTCTTGGGTCCGGGCCACGGCCGACCGGCGTCTATCAAATCTAGGGGAAAAATCCAAAATCTTTCAAGTTTAAGGCTTCGTTTGGCACCAGCTTATTTGCTCCGGTGAGGTCGGGCGTTCACGAACGACGGTTCATGACCCCCGCGTTCACGAACGACACCACCACGCCAAAAGAAGCCTAAATCATATGCAGTCATGTACACGCATATGCCTGTAAATGAATCCAAATGACTAAAAAGTAAAAACTGTATTTTTTCCTCAGCAAACCAAAATATAACATCATATTCAACAACTTTTAGTTTTGTTTCAACTCAAATGGTCCCAAAATATAAATTTTAGGTGCAGATAGCTGGGCAAAACCTACAAATTTCTCCAAAGCAGCACCTGCCCTGTCAGAATAATTCAGCCTTATTTAGCAGCTATCCCCCATAGCCTCCTCAGATCTATTATAGTATATATAACATGGGGGGGTCTACCCCACTGATCATAACCCTTGATGATGCTAGAACAGGAAAAAGTCCTAAAGTGAATAAAGCACTCTACCAGATGTGAAGAAAGGGATAACTCTAAAACAAACAAAAGAATAATGACAGTGTCAGAGATCAGCCATTAATGCACAAAAAATGACTAATAATCATCATCTTTCTCATGGAAATACAGGCATCAAGTAAAAAAGTTGAAATGCAATTGAATGAAATGAGCATTAAAACCCTGAATCCCCCATGAACACCTGCTCCAAAATCAATTTCAACCGTCAGTGATGACAACAAACCCCAAATCCACAAATTTCATCAAGAAATCAAATAAAAGTAATCTCTGGATTGCCGTCTATCAAGACTCGAAAATTAAATTTTGTTACCAATATCAGTCATGCCGGTGTCTCCGATGCTTCAGCAGAGGTCGGAGAATCTGTCACGGAAATCTCCAGGTTCGTGGGGGTTTGGATTCGGCGAGTTTTCCGGTCCTGCATAAATAAAATGCACATGTCAACACTTTTTTTCCAGAAGCAAGAGATCTCCGGCAGCATGGGAGCGATTAGAATTACCTCTCGGAGCGGATAATCTTCCGCTTCGAGCAGTCTGACAACCTGACTCATCTTGGGTCTCTTGGTGGAGTCAGGATCGACACATTTCAACGCGGCCAGAAGGGCCAGCTTGAGAGACTTTGATGAAGGTTTGATCTCAAGACTGGGATCAACAACTTCCTCAGATCTCCTGCTTCCAACCATGAATTTGATCCATTCTACAAGATTCACCTAAACATTCAGAATCAGCACGAGCTTCTAAGCAAATTACACAAGCTATAGAGAGTTTTCTCAGGTAAAAGATCACAAAATGGGGGGTAATGAAAGATTAAACCGAAGAACATCATTAGAAGTTTAGGGATGATTTGATTCGAATGTTGTTGTTTTCGGTATGATTTTTTGAGAAATTCTGTTAGAAAGCAAGTGGAAGGTATAATTGCATGAGTTATTTGATTGCACATGCAGTGCACATGGTGTGGTAAAGCAAATGATATTTCATGTTTGCTAAAATCTACTATGGAGATGCTTTATCATTACAAAAGATGAAAATATTCTTAATAATAGAATAAATACTTATGTGCGCCTGATCGCCTTAAAAAATGGTTGAAAATACAATTAAACTTCAGGGTTTGTAAAGAAAAAATTTCAAATTGGAGTCATTTACATGCACTATTTTTGTCTACTGTAAATCTTTCGACTCATTCAAAATCTGCGGTCAAGTAAAAGATGTCCATCAATGAATACAAATGACTCCAATTGAAATTCGTTTAACAATGCCAAAATATAATTGTATAATCAACCAATATATACATAAATAAATTGAACTCAAATGTATCAAAAATGACGAAATCGGGCACACATTTGAAGCGCGGGCCTCGGTGCATGCAAATATTAATGCACGCCTTGACACCGTAAATTGAATTTTTTCCTGGTCCGCGAGAAGTTAATCGCGTGTATTTTCACCTATTTCCAAGCTTCTTTCAAAAAACAACCGCTACAAAGTAACTTATTGTGTAATTTTTTTATGGATAAATTATCATCTAGAAGGATCAAAAGCTATAGAAAAGCCAAACCAAACATGATCTCAGGAGCAAATATTTCAGCTAGAAGCTAAGAAAAAAAAACGATATGCCATAGATCGAGGAGACAATACCTCACTCGCAGGCCGACCATAATCCACGGGGTCTCTTCCTGTCACAGCTTCCAAAAGCAACACTCCAAAACTATAAACATCACTCTTCTCATTCAGCATCCCAGTATTTGCATATTCAGGAGCCACATACCTGAAATTACAAAAACATTAAAAAAATTGACTGAAAAACTATCAACTACAAACATAAAATTGAAAAAATAAATAACAAAATATGACTTGCCCAAAAGTCCCCATCACCCTAGTTGTAAGATAGCTTTTTCCAGATCCCAGGAGCTTGGCCAGCCCAAAATCAGAAACTTTGCAATTGAATTCATTATCAAGTAAGATATTGCTTGATTTTATATCTCTATGCACGACTTTTGGCTCGATGCCTTCGTGTAAATAAGCAAGCCTATAGGATAGTTAATTGCTTAATTTGGACAAGTTTAAGTCAAAAGCAAAAGTCAAACCGTGACGAAAAGAGAGAAGTCAAAACTCACGCCTTCGTAGTTCCGAGGATAACCTTCATCCGGGAATCCCAACTGAGAACTCCGTGTTGGCGCATGGCGCCGTGAAGCCATTGCTCTAAGTTACCATTATTCACATACTCATACACAAGCATCCTACAAGACATAATAATCCTTCTAAAAAAACATATATAAACTTGAAGAAAAGAAATTAGTAAAGAGAAGAATAGTAATTGTCATTTGTAGTATGAAGACTCTCTAATATTTGGGCATACACCCAACTAGATGTTGAATATCAATCCAACAGTCACCACCCACATAAGATGAAAATTTTATGAAAATGGAAGGAAAAAAATTCATAATCCGCCCATCAGAAAGGGTTTGTGCAAGTAAAATTAAATGGCAAAGGAAAAAGAACTGAGAGATCGCTAAACATAGTCTTTGTTAGTCTCTGTTTGGGAGAACGGTGAGCGAGTGGTGACGGTTGTGAACATAGTCATGAAAAATGCGTGTAAAGTTTTGGTAGATGTGGTCGTGAACGCTATTTTTCAAAACGACATTTTAGGAAAAACGTTGCCACTGTTGTGCATGTGCGTGCGGTCAAGCATTAGAGGTTACAAACACCCGACCCTAGAAAGTGGATTTTGAACCGGAAAACATTGCCACAAGTAACCGCCACCAGTGTGTTTACACTGGACCCTAGAAAGTGGATTTTGCATCAACCATTTGATGATTTAAACACCAATGAGAAAAAGAATACATTTAGTGAGTGGATTGTGAATCAAAATTTAAAATAACTATGAACTAGGTAATCAGTAATCGCATAATCACAAAATATTGCAATGTTACGAACACGGAAGAGGGTGAGGGACGAGGACACAACACATATGTTGACCCGGGTCCAAGGCGACTTGGGCACGAATCCCAACACAATGGCAGACATTCTCCAGTAGTGCACACGGGCATAGCGCACCCGTCAACTTTATATTTTATTATCGTACATGTATTTTTGGCCGTGGATTATTTACCGTTTGCCCTTGCATGTTTCGGAACTAGGCAGTAGGCACTATATAAGCCTATGTGTGTGATGCCATTTAGATTATCTTGAAGTAAGATCACTTTTGAAGAACCCCTAAGGGCTGAATTCTTCTCTTCTTCTTACTCCACTTCCCCACCCTCTCCTCCTCTTCTTCAACCCTAGCACCTAACATGCAATAACTAATCCATTAACATATAGAAAAAAAATAAACCTCTTCCTAAGATATAAAGTGTATCACATATTTTGAAGATTCGTCCTGATTTATACCAATTTTAAGCTTCATTTTTTCCCCCGATTTCAGAAGATTGTGTAGGGTTGTAGCAGTGATAATCACTTGTATCAAGGAGGGTGACTAGTAGTGCTCAATATGCACACAAAGATGAAGTTTTGCAATGAAAATTTTCAAGAAATTACAAATGCTCCTCTTCCAGTGTATATATATTGAAACATACTTATTGATATTGATCCTCAGTTGCTTGTTGAAGTTAACTCTACCATCCCAAGAGATTTATGATGCGAGGAAACACTTAATTTTTAAATAGGTTCTTCTCTAGACATTAACCGACATTTGGACTCCATGGTTTAGGCTATCTCAATCCAACATAAGAATAGATTCACAGTATAAATCATAACTTTGATACAGTTACTGCATAATCACGAGTGAAATATACTTCAGCCTATTTAGACAAACATGAATTATAAATAGAGTTCATGTTCAAAATATGGTATAAATTTTGTACTAATTTATTTCTCGAGCATAATGCGCTTCCTGATTTGATATTTCTATACTCATCAACTGATTGAATATGTTCTAAATACTTAGATTTAACAGCTTTCCATACAATTTGGACACTGCAGTAAGTGAGTTGTATTGGCAAATAATTTGAAGCAGAAAGAATCATTCTTTCATGGTAACCATCACAAGATAAACAAACATTTAAACCATCATGGAATTATTTAAAATCATCCTAGATTTCCATGATGTCTATATTAGCAAATTGATTACAAAAATCTTTCACCTGTGAATTCCTTCGACACAATATCCCAATAGCCGCACCAGATTTTTATGCCGAACATGGCCAATAGCCTCCACCTCTACTCTAAACTCCTTCTCTGCCTGCCCCCTGCAGGATAATCAAAAGACATGAGAGCTCAAAAAGGACAAATATTTAGTACAGTCTGCACATTTTGAGGGTAGGAAGAGAAGTCCTCACATATTGTTAAGAAGTTTTTTAACAGCAATCTGAGTCCCATTTATCAAACGTCCCCGATAAACCACGCCATACCCACCCTCCCCAATGACATTCTCTCTAGAAAACCGACTTGTGGCATATTCAAGATCCCTTAGCGTAAACCAGTGCCCCCAGCCTAGATGCGAGAACTCCGGCAGTCCGACTAAAGGAGACGCAGACACAAGTCCTGCATAAGGAGAATGAGGCCTTCGTGTTGCTCCCGAACTACCTTCATCGCCGGAATATGAGCTCCCGGCTTTGTCATGGTAAATTGAACTGCATTGGCTTAGGTTATCAGCATCACTTGATTTGCTCACCAAGTTCCCCAATGTAGTTATATAGTCTTTTTCATTAAATTTATCATGGCTTGAAACCGTTAGTCCTTCACGCTCTTGTAAATGATGCGCCAAATTGTTCCCAGCAATTCGGTCGACCGTAATTTCCTTGGAAATGTCGGGGATTTTCGAATGCGGAATGCTTCTATGGGTCATCCCGGTCTTCCTCCGCGACATAAGCCATATTGAGAAGATAATGAGAATCACCATTATAAAAGCAAAGACGCTGATGCCGATGACAACCCATAGCCTCAGCCCGAGGAAGGCCTTCTGGTTTAACTGAGAATTCAGAGCATCTTTGGATGCCATTCTAATTTCTGCATCGACAAAATAAGTTGCATCATTGTGCAAAAACAGCATTAAGAACACATTTAATAGGAAACAATTCGTGAACTTCGCAAGCATCTATTCAAAATTTGAAATTTTCTTGGTAGATTGTTAGAACTAACTCATGATGCAATATGATGATCTTTAACTCATGAACTTTAGAACTTATAAACTTTAGAACTTATATGATGATCTTTGACTCATGAACTTTAGAACTTATATAGGAAGTTGTTAGGAGTACCTATCATAAAGTTGACTATTCAAATTAGGACCATATAAATTCTATTAGGATTGAACTCTAGGGCTCTGCTTGGGTGCGCAGTGGGATCCCTTTCCGACAGCTCCTAGCGGGAAAGGGAGATGCCCAAACAGTTCAAGGAGGGGCAGTGGCAGTGCCGCCAGTGCGCCTCCGGCGGGAAAGGTCAAAAACAACGGCGGGGCTCCTTTTCCCACCCTAGGGAGACCGCCGATGCAAACAACTTTGATCTCAATTCAATTTGCTAAGCACGTGTTTCAAATAACTTCTCTAGATTATAGCACCAATTCAAAGAAAGACATTGAGATTTTCTTGACATCTTCTATGTGCAGATCACATGCAGTCGAGTTTTGATGAAATTATGTTTGAAAGTCAATATAAAAGAAACATGCTTTCCGATCTATTCACATGGTGTGAATGCTTTAAGTCAGCAGATTACTGTTCTAAAGAGTTGACAGTTGAGATTTCCACTTTCTAAACACCAACACATGGAAAATCAAACCAAGAGAGAAACAAAAGGCATTTCAAATCATCAAAGCAGACTAAAAACCAGCAACAACAAGAAAAAAAAATACAAATCTACAGTCAATTTACCTCTTTTGGAGAGATAGCAGCTCGCCTAGAGAATAAATGCACCAGCCTTCTTCCCAAATGGACTTTTAATGCGTGATCCCTAAAATACAGGGCAACATAGAAACCAGGGTGCAGAAACAAAGTCTCCAAGCTCCAATTCACCCGCTGGTTCGCTAAAAACCATGTAGAACTGAAGAAGGAGAAACTGAACAAAAGCAAATGGAAGAAGATGCTAGTTCTTCGCCAAGAGATTGAATAATGAAGAACCCAGAACAACCTCCTATTTATGTCCAAGGAGAGTTTCAGCGCGTAGAAAGTGATGGTTTGTTGTGATGGTTGGTGGGTATTTTAACCCTTGGATGCTGAGAGGAGTGAATCGTGGGGAAGACGACCAAGAGAAGAAGCATTGATTTCAATGGAGGAAATCCAGGGGCATACAGATATACAAAGACACTAGATGGACAGGATGAGAGAGAGAGAGAGAGAGAGAGAGAGAGTATGGGCGAAGCAATAGGAGAGAGGCGCACGGGGGGCAGGAACGAAGGAGTAGGGCTAGATGGGATCTCGAGCTATCTAACGCTGGTTTGGTTCGAAATGGTGTGAAGCTTCGTGGTAAAAAGTCTACTCGCAGAAGTGAGAGACTGCAGCCTGTTAGTAAATTAAAGAAAGTTAATAATGAAAATATGTTGTGTAATTTTCTTCGTCGTAACGTGTGACCGTTAAAAAGAAAATTTTGAACAGAGGGTTTCTTTTAAAATAATAATAACATCGGCATTAAAATTTCAATTTATTTGAAAGAAAGTAATTTCGTCATTAAAATTTTAATTTACTCGAAACAAAATAATTTGAACATTAAAAATTCAAGGCGATTCTTATCCGCACTACAGTTTTGGCTATCCGCACTCATTTTGTATGAGTTATTACGTGCCTTTTGGAAATACATCTTGTACATGCATTTTTAGGAAAAGTGTCGAGATCTACAACTTTCGTGTTGAACAATTTTCCTAAAAATATATGTACAAGGCGTATTTTCAAAAACATTATTATAGTTACGCACATATTTCAATCAGGGCGGCAATACGTCTTGTGCGTGCAGTTTTAGGAAAAGTGATCAACACGAAAGTTATAGATCTCGATGAGATCTACAACTTTCGTGTTGATCACTTTTCCTAAAAAATGCACGCGCAAGAGGTATTTCTAAAAGGCATGTAATAACTCATACAAAAAGAATGCGGAAGTCAAAACTATAGTGCGGGTAACAATAGCCAAATTCAATTATTTGAAGGCTGAGGTCACGAAGATATTAGAATATTAATAGTTAGAATATTATTTAATATGCGGAAAAGGAGAAACAATTTTAATTTATTTTTTCAATCAATACGTCTCATTTTTAGACATGAACCTATTTGAAAATTTTATATTTTGAATTAATTTGATTTTTTTTTAAATAGATGTATCCCATTATGAGAGTTTCAGTGAAATTTTTTTATTTAAAATATAGAAAGTAGAAGTAGAGAAATTTACTAAAAATTTCTAATTTAAAATTAAAATAGAAAGTAATTCTGAGCATCTATATAGAACTAAATTTTGTAAAACGCTTGTAAAACTTGTGCGATTCGAAGTTTCCAGAAGCGTAGCGGGACGTTGTACCTTGAGATTAATTTGTCGCGGTTAACCTGCACAAGAGGAAGACAATATTAATCTTAGGGTAGCGCAAAATTTGGCGTGACTCTTCTCGTTAGGCATTTTAATATTATTTTACAAATTTTATTATACAAATATACTATCTATAAATAAATTATTGTCATTATATTTTGTAAAAATATAAATATATTTTTCATACAACAATCTAAGATTAATATTATCTTTGATATTTTACTTTATTTAATGACAAAAATCATGATCACTTTCTCTGAATCAAGTTCTATTAAACCTACAAAATTTAATGGCTCTAATGATTTTAAAACATGGTAACTTAAAGTTGAATATTGACTTACTATCCTATGTTTAATTACCGCAATTAAGAAATGTCATATTCCTACTTCAGATCTGACACCATCAGATGATACTGCCACTAGAACAACTAGAGAAAGAACAGTAGTAATGTCTTCCACTCCACCCAAATCCAAAACTACACCTACACAAATTCCTTCTTCCGAGAAAATTGATTTTCATTGTAAATTTAGGATTTTTAGTACTTTAGATGATTCTCTATATCGTGCCTTCCTCCCTCGTACCACTACGAGAAGTTTGCGGACTGCTCAACATTACGAAAACAATAATGTTGGAGTTGATCGGTTTACTATTTCTTCATTTCGTAATTTTATATTTAAAGAAGGTCAACCTATAAATAAACAACTTCATGAATTCCAAGATTTAGTGATTAAAGTATTTAGTTTGGGCACTATACTTTCTGAACAATTCTAAGTCACTGCACTAATTGATGTTTTGCCTCCATCTTGGGAAGAGTTTGCAAATCACATTAGGATGAATCAATCTTACTTTTCATTAGTTGAAGTGATGAATTCTATATGTATAGAAGAACAACTTATCAGTGTTATGAATCCTCCTAATTACAATAGCCACAAAGTTCATCTTACTGAGAGTCATTCTACTTCTCATACAGGCCCTAAGAGAAACAAATTTAAGAAAGGGAAATGTCATTTAACAAGAAGTATAACCATAATAAAAATCACAAGACATTGAATAAACATAAATTATGTTATTTGTGTGGATGAACCAATCAAATTTCCACCAAGTGCTTTTTTAGACAGATCGAACCAATTCGGAAACCAACTACAATACCCAGAAATGTATTCGTGAATGTAGTGAAAATTGGTGAAGGTTTCTCACTCAGGTTAAACTCTCCCACAATTAATTTAACTCTTTCATCCAGTGATTGACAGTTAGATAGTAGTGCAAATGTGTATGTATGTTCTGACCAAAAATGGTTTCACCAATTCTAGGATGAATGTGGGGGAAGTGTAACACTTGAGAATGACACTACAACACAAGTTAAAGGAAGGGGATCAATTAGGCTCTTCACGACCTCAGGGAAAATATTACCTTTAGATGATGTGTTGTATGTTCTCAGTGTTCGTAGAAACTTGATTAGTGATTCATTATTGACTATGCGTGGTTTTAAAATTTTGTTTGAATCAAATCAAGTAGTAATTTCTAAATGTGGTTTGTTTGTTGGTAAATGATATGTATGTGATGGTTTATTTAAGTTAAATGTTGTGTGTGGTAACATTAAGTCTCCTATTATATTTAATGTTATTTCTGCTAATGTTTAGCATGGTATATTATGCCATATTAATTTCCAAACATTAATATGATGTGCACGAATATGCATGATTCCTAAAACTAGTATAAATTTTAAATCTAAATGTGAAATTTGCGTTAAAGCTAAACATACTAGAAGTAGTTTTAAACAGATAGAACATACCACACAAACACTATGACTAATTGACTCTGATGTTTGTGATTCCACTATATAACCTTCTTGAGGAGGTAATAGATATTATGTTTCATTTATAGATGATAGTAATAGATATTGTTATATTTATTTAATTTCTACCAAAGAAGAGGTTTTTAACAAATTTAAAATATATAAAGCAGAAGTAGAGAACTTCACTGAAAATAAAATTAAAATCCTTAGATCAGATAAATGAGGAGAACACATCACAAATGAATTAAGTCTATTTTGTCAAGAACATAAAATAAAACATGAATACTCTTCACCTTATACTCATGAATCTAATAGTGTTGCTAAAAGAAAAAAAATAGAACTTTAATGAACATGATCAATTCAATGCTTTTAAGTTCTAGTGCTCCTGATAATTTATGGGGTGAAGCTATTTTATCAGCATGTTATATATTAAACCGTATTCCAAATAAATCAACTAGATTATCTCTATTCGTTATGTGGTTTAAGAGAACTTCTAGAATTGATTACTTTAAAGTTTGGGGTTGTCTTTCACAAGTATTCATTCACTCACATAAGAGAAATAAAATAGGTCCTAAAATGGTAAACACCTTATTCATTGGATAGTAATACATATAGGTTTATATTTTTGAAATCTGATATTTCTGAAGTTAGAGTGAATACTTTAGTTGTAAAGACGCTCCATTTTTTGAAAATATATTTCCTTATAAAATATCTATATCTAGACCTATAAATAATAGTTCTTCAAGTTCTAACATAGCTAGCACTTCTCAATTAAACATTAATGATAATGAATTCATTCCTAATGATGAACCTAATTCTGAACTTAGGAGGAGTTGTAGAGAAAAACTTAGAAAGGTACTAAATGATAGTACTTTGTACTACTTCCTTGTGGAAGGAGACTCTTTTAATTATGAAGAAGCTAAGTCATCCTCCGATGCTAAGCAATGGAAAGAATCCATTCAAAGTGAAATGGATTCGATATTACAAAATAAAACTTGGGTTTTATCTAAATTACCTCTTGGTAGTAAGACTATAGGATGTAAGTGGATCTTTAAAAAGAAACTTAAAGTTGATGGTTCAATTGATAAGCATAAAATTAGGTCAATTGCTAAGGGGTTTACTCAACGTAAATGTATAGATTACACTGATGTATATGCTCTTGTAGCTAGGATTACTACTATGAGAACACTAATTGCCTTAGCTTCGATATATAAATTACTAATTCATCAAATGAATGTAAAAACCAAATTCCTTAATGACGATCTTGATGAAGAAATTTATATGGAGCAACCTTTTGGCTTTATTAAAAAGGGAATGAAAATAAAGTATGTAAATTAATTAAATCTCTTTATGGTTTAAAACAAGCTCCTAAACAATGACATGCAAAGTTTGATAAAGTAATTCTAGAATATAATTTTATAATTAATAGTTTTATAAATATTTATATTAAAAAATAATTGAAAATGATTATGTTTTGTTATGTTTTTTATATTGATGACATATTAATTTTTGGCACGTCTATAAATGTTATAAATCAAGTTAAGTCTATTTATCTAATAAATTTGATATGAAAGACTTAGGTATAGCTGATTATATACTTGACCTGAAAATAGATAGAATAAATAATTGTTATTCAATTCATTAGCTCATGCTATAGAAAACTTTTGAAAAAAAATTAATTATTATAAATTGAAACTCGTTTCTACTCCTTTTGATCCTAACACACATCTTATTAAGAATAATGATGAACCTCTATATCAAAATAAATATGCACAATTAATAGGATCACTTAATTATATTTCTACACATACTAGACCGGATATTTTTTATGTTGTATCTAGATTAAGTAGATTTACTAATAATCCTAATAAGGATCATTGGGATGCTTTGAAATGAGTGTTCAAATACATAAGAGGTACATTGGATTATAGTCTTGTTTACTCTAACTTCCTTAATCATATTGAAGGATACATTGATTCTAATTGAATCAATGATACCGTAGATGTAAAATCAACCACAGGATTTGTATTTCTCCTTGGTGGTGGAGCAATAAGTTGGGGGTCTTATAAACAAACTATAATTGCTAGAAATACCATGAATGCTGAATTGGTAGCTTTGGATGCTACCTGTATTGAGGCGGAATGGTTAAGGAATCTAATTTCTGAAATTCCATTTATACCAAAACTAGTTTCTTCAGTTACAATACATTATGATAATAGATCTTTATTAGGTATTCTAGAACAAGAATACTGCAATAGAAAAATAAATAGATTTCTATAATTAAGATATGAGACTATAAGAAATATAAAAATAATTGTACATTGTCTCTTGCCTTTGCATCTAGACAACTTAATTTGACAGATTACTTTACGAAGGGTCTTAAAAAAATCAAAAGATCCTTAAAGCATTGAGGGGAATGAGTCTTAAGCCCTATTGAACTTCAACAGTGGATACCCAACCTTAAGAGGTTTTGAAATGGGAAGAATGTAATTGTTGATGTGAACATGGGAGCACAAATAAGAAGTTAATACTGAAATCTTATTCATAAGACGCAGTGTGTGCTCTAATTGTATGTTAAGGATAAGTTAATACTCTTAATGATGTCAAATGCATAATTTTGCGAGTTACTTTACAACAGTAAACTTGTAAGATATCACCTAAGTGAGATTGTCATGAGGCTGTGGCTATGTGTGATTGGGCTGAAACCATAGATATCTCATGAAAATCAAGGTACTACACTTGACCTTTAAATGTGCAACCCGCATTAAAGAAGTATAAAGTTTAATTCATACTATATGTGTATTAACAAACGATTGATAAAGTAAGACCTAGTTTTATAAGGTCACTTCATGACTACATAGTTTTGAGATCGAAAGATTCTACACAAGATATAATTTTTAGTCTATACGACACTTATATTGATATATATATATATGTGTGTGTGTGTGTAGTATTTGATTATTTTATTTTATTTTTCTTTTATGGGGGAATTGTTAGAATATTATTTAATATATGAAAAAGGAGAAAAACCTTTTAATTTATTTTCCAAAAGGTGCATCTCATTTTGGGACATGAAATATGTACAACCCATATTCATCGAGGTGGGCCCCGACCCAGTGATGAGTCCCCTTACCTCCAAAGAGTGGTCACCAACCTAAGGATGTAAGAACAAGAAAATCGTGCAAGGAGGTTCGAGAGCTCGTTATATTACCGACGAGCTCACCAAGCTGAGGATCAAGAGCTCACATATATTACCGGCGAGCTCATCGGGCTAGAGATCGAGAATTCACCTATATTATCGGCGAGACTCCCAGCGAGAGCTCGCTTCTTTAGCGAGCATACCATCATGATTCTAGCAATCGGTTCTAGCTTGCTAAAGCGAGTTCAACAAACAAGGACTTGGCATAAGGCGGCCTTGCCAAAGGCGACAACAAACAAACTCGCCAGGTGCTAGGTACCCAGTATTTTAAGAGTTGGGGGTGGTTATCCGCACTCCATATATAACCCCCCCCCCCCCCCCCCCCCCCCCTCTGATTGCATATAAATAGGACCCCCAATGCACAAGTTGAACGCACGTTGACCCCCCCCCCCCCCCCCTCAAGGTTCCCAAAAACCTCATCGTGCATCCCTTGTGGTGAGCACAACTCTGGTTTAGGAGGAGAAGTTCATATATACTTCTGGGTACATGGAGGGACTTCCTCGCTGTAGCTCGTGGGATCCTGTTTACAGGCAATCTCATCTCGCTTCCCCATCTCCCCTTAGTTTAAAGTTTGTGTGTCCCGATCGCTAGACAAGTAACATTTGGTCGCAACTAGTCCTAACTTTTGTGAACCAGGATAGCCCTGGTTCCAACATTTTGGTGCGGTGAGCATGGATCGTGATCAAACGAAGAACCTCTAGTGAAAGATTCAATGGCGAATGAAGATGAAAAGGATTTGGAGCTCCGCAATACGCGTGCCCTGAGCGAGTTCGTCACTAAAGCCGACCTCGCGGTATTCAAGGAGGGGGTCATGGAGGCACTGCAAGCTCTCATAACACTGGCTTCCGAGCTCACAGTGACCTCACTATGGTCGTCACCCCGATTGAGGGTGTCGGACCATCGCGGCGACCTGTCAAAGAAGTCACCGCCTCATCAGAGGAAGAGCGAGCACTGTTTGGGTGAAGTCAATGCATCACCCCGCGAGCTCTCCACTTCCGCGAGGACGAAGGAACACGCCAGAGGACATCTCGCCATGATTGGACGGTGATCCCATTTTGCGAGGAAGTAGTGACTGCACCAGTTCCCGAGAGAATCTGTGAGCCCGTGCTCAACTACTACACGGGAAAGACGATCCCATCCAGTACCTGCAGTGGTTCGAAGACGTCGTCTCAATTCGATTTATGACTGAAGCCTTCAAGTGCAGCCTTTTTGCGATCACGCGCCTTCAAAGGGAAGACAAGAGATTGTTTTCACCGGCCAGTTGCTTGCAAGCTCTGTCTACTACTTCAAGGACTTGTGCATGTGGCTGATGTTACGGTTTGCAACATAAAAGATGAGGAAGAAGGATCCGACCACCCATTTTCTCCTCAAGAAAGGGCCTAATGAGTCATTAGGACACTATATTACCGTTTCCAGGAGGAAGTTCTGCAGATCCAAGAGGTGGATGGCTATACCCTCCAGTTGGCTCTCACATTTGGCCTTCCGGAGGGGCTGCTCAGGATGGAATTAGATCGGGATCCCCCCATCTCTTTCATCACTAACACCTCAAACAGTTGTCAGTTCGTCATCGTAGACCCTCTGAACAGCTATAATGCTATCTTCGGAAGGTCGCTCATCAGCGCATTCCAATCTCTGTCCTCCTCCTTTCATCAGTGCCTGAAGTAAACTCAGGGAGGGTTCATATTTGGATTCAGAGCGATATGAAGGTAGCCCGAGAATGCAACTTTTTGTCGTCAACACCATCAGTTGGAGTGAAGATGCGGAGGAGGTTGATAGGGTGCTGGAAGGGATGACATACCTAGAGGCGGCAGAAGAGGTGCATGAGATGGAGGTGGTCGCTGCGAATGGGAGGATCAGAAGCCTGAAGGTCAGCAAGGAGCTGATAAGGGAGGATCAGCAGAAGATCGCAATATGCCTGTAAGCCAACATAGACATCTTCGCTTAGAGCGTCGCGGGCATGCCCCACATTGATGCCAAAGCGGCATGTCATCACCTCAATCTCGACCCCGAGGTCCGTCCGATTCATCAAAAGAAGAGATCAATTGCTACCTCCCTGGTCGAGATCCAGTATCCAGACTGGGTCTCAAATATTGTAATGGTCAAGAAGACTAGGGCAAAATGGCGCATGTGTATAAACTTTTCACTATTGAATAAAGCTTGCTCAAAGGATTGTTACCCTCTTCCTCAAATTGATGTACTGGTTGATTCGACCAACGAGTTTTCCTGTGGAGTTTTATTGATGACTTTTCAGGATACCATCAGATTCGGATGCATCCTCCCAACATAAAAAAACATCACCTTCATCACCAATGACAGTTAATACTCCCACAAGATGATGTCCTTTGGTCTGAAGAACGCATAGGCGATCTATCAAAGGATGATGGACCGGGTCTTCAAAGACCAGAAAGGGCGCAACCTGGAGGTCTAGGTTGATGACCTATTGGTCAAAAACAAAGGCATCCAGGAGCATCTAGAGGACTTGGAGGAGACCTTTACAACACTGCGATGTTTTTTGACATAAGTTGGCCTACTATTTGCTCCATGATGGAGGTCTCTATCGAAGGACTATATCTGGTCCTCTGGCTCGGTGCCTCTCGGAGGCGGAGTTTCCATGAGTCCTAGAAGAGACACACTTTGGCGAGTGCGACATCCACTATGAGAATCGTACGCTAGAGAAGTGAATCCTAAGACAAGGATACTTCTGGCCAACCATTCGAAAGGACGCAGAGAGCTTCGCTCGGAGCTGCCAAAAATGTCAGCTTTACGCTCTGTTGATGTTACTGTCGGCCAAGCATCTGAGGGCCATCACGTCTCCCTGGACATTCACCATCTATGGAATGGTCCTAGTATGACCTTTTCACCCCTTAAGCGGGCAACGTCGATTCAACCTAGTGATGATCGATTACTTCACAAAGTGAATATAAGCGAAAGCTCTTTCAAAGACCACATCTCAGGTGGTGAGAAAATTTATATGGGGAGATATTGTATGTCGGTTCGGTATACCCCAGGTCATTGTCACGGACAATGGCCCTCAGTTCTCCAGCGTTGAGACCGAATAATTATGTAGGCAAATAGGGATTAACATGTGCTTTGCCTCAGTGTATAATCCCCAAAGAAACAACCAAGCGGAGGATGCCAACAAGCTTATTCTCAACCTCTTGAAAAAAAGGTTGAAAATCTACGAGGCAATTGGGTAGAGTAGCTCCCCTCTGTCCTATGGGCGCTGAGGACCACTCTAAGTTCGTCTACCAGAGAAACTTATTTCAAGTTATCCCACAGATCGGAAGCCCTCGTTCTGGTGGAGTTTGAGATCCCCAGTCCAAGGGTGGTTATTAAAATAACCGCTGTCTATAGTCACTTGACAGTGAATATAGACAGCGGTTATTGAAATAACCGCTGTCTATATGCCAGTGACTATAGACAGCAGTTATTGAAATAATCGTTGTCTATAGTCCCAGTTTTTTTTTAAAAGTCTGAAAGAGAATTTTCAACACTCCCAGAACTCCAGAAGTCATTCAGCATTCAGATACACAGTTTTTTTTCATTCAACATTCAGGTACACAGTATCATTCCACACATTGAGGAATAGTGGGCCTAGTGGCATGAACAATCAGTCAATCACACATTCAGAATCAAATAGAAATAACATTCAGATTTCAGAATCAATATATATAATGTCAAATTGACAATCACAAGATTCACAACCATTTCACTCAATACCAAAATGTTATCATCATACATTGACACACAGCAGCAATGTAGCATTAATAATTTTTTAGATCAAATAGAATCATTATCTAGTAAATCATCATTGGCATTGCATGAGCTTAGTTGGTTTGAGGTACTCATCATTTGCCCATAATTATCAACAAGATCTTCATCATCATTTGCAACGCTAAAATGATCTAGATCTTCATCCCCTTCAGCTATTAGTTCAAAATTAGCTTGAGCACCACTTCGTAAATTTCGAGCCCTAGTCCTAATAGCTCTCTCTACAGCTTCCCATGTGAGATCATCATTATCATAAACTAAAGCTTCCTCCGGTTTGTTCATCATCCACTCACTACTCCAATCTAGCTCATCAAGCACTAAAGGGTTGTAATTTCTTCCGTTTTCATGTCTTTCTTGGAATCGTGCTTGTAGACGACGATTGTATTGAATGTATACAAGATCATTAAGCCTTTGATGCTCCAATCTATTTCTTTTCTTTGTGTGAATCTAAATCAAGATAGTTGCAAACTTGTTATTTGTTAGTGGATAAAACAAGTTCAATTCTAAATTAAATTTTTGTATACTTATAAACTCAAAAGTACTCCAGTTGCACTCACAACTAGAAGAAGAACAACATAAGCTAAGTATGCGCAATGCTACCTTTGTAAGGTCAACATTCGGTCCTCCATGTGCACCCCACCAATCCACTATTTATTTAAGACAAAAACAAATTAGTATAACATATAAGTAGTTTAAGAAAAAATAAAAACGTAATCAATACTCACTTGGATTTAAGGTGGTTCGTTGCCTAATAGCCATAGGCTTTCCAAAACTATTTCGAGATGCTTTATAGTTAGTGTCTTGCTCTGCAATCTTGTCTTGCAATTGTTGATCGGGCACTAGTCTTGCAATAACATCATTGAAAGCATCTTGAAATTTCGAAGTATCATCGGGATGTTTTTCCTCATATTCGAAATATTTGTTTGGATTTAGAAACAAAGCCGCCCTATATAAATGTTGCTCCATTTGATTTGTCCACCTATTTTGAACAATGTCAATAATTTTTTTATATAATCTTTCTTTATTATCAAAATGATCTTTGATCTTTTGTTTGGCTTCTTCCATTGTCACATATACTTCAGGCATAGCTGGTCTTTCATCACCATCTACTAATCGCAACACGGCTATTAGTGGATTTCCTCCTTTTAGGCAATCTCTTACTCCATTCAAAAAAACAGTTGAAAGTATTGATTCAACAACTTGTTTTCCGGCTTTGATTTTTGCCAGATTAGCAGCATTCCATGAAGGCGACACAAAGAATAATCTCAACTTCTCCTCATGCTTAAGCACACTTTGTAGAGTAAGGAATGATTTTTCAAATCTAGTCACTGAATGCCGGACTAGATCTCCACCAATAGTAGTCCTTACTGCATCAAGTAAACGAGTGTGCCTGTAGATGAAATTTGTAATCATCCTTGCATTTCTTATCACCATTTTATTTTGTTGCAGCTTGCATATATCTTCTAGCATGAGATCAATGTAATGAGCTGCACAAGGAGTCCAAAATAACGTGGGCCTTCTCTCCATTAAAATTTTACCAGCTGCCTTATAATTGGAGGCATTGTCAGTCACTACCTGCATACAACATAACTTTTTATATATGTAAAGTTCTATACTTCTATAGTCTATAGTTGTAGACTATTAAACATGAAATATGAAAATTAAAATAACCAAAAAAAGTTACCTGAACAACGCAATCTGCTCTTATCTCGGTTATTTTACTATCAAGCAACTCTGATAGCATTGTGGCATCTTGAATATGACCGGATGCATCTACGGAACCCATAAAATAAGTTCCTTCTGGACAGTTAACTAGGAAATTGATCAAATGTCTCCCTCTCCTGTCCGTCCAACCATCTGACATAAGAGTGCAACCATATCTCCTCCAATACGCTTGATACTTTGTTTTCATCTCCTTAACTTTCTCTTTTGTATTTTTTAACAAAGGGACTCATAAATCATGATAACTAGGGCCTTTATAACCAGGCCCATACTGTCCAACTGCTTCAAGCATTACTTCAAAACTTCGTGCCTTTGCAGCATTGAAAGGAATTCCACATTCATAGAACCAATCTGCAACATAGCCATCAACTCTCTTTTTCTCTTCAGGAGATCTAAAACATCTCTCAATAGTAGTTTGTGCAGGACCTTTAGCACGTCTTTCATCAACTACATCTTCGGGAGCACTTCTTACATGAGCATCCATAGGGCCCCGTTTTTGTGGAAGGTGGAGTACTTTTCTCTTTTTGGCACTTGTCCCAGAACTTGGGACAAATGAACTTTTAGCTGTAGATAATGCCGGAGATACATTTTGTGAACCCGCTCGCTCTATTTCTTGTTCACTTACATTATCATCATCAGCTGTCAAATTCACCTTGTCCTTCTTTTTATCATTTAAAGCTGCATACATCTCAGTTGCTATTTCTGAAGTAGTCTTAAAACACTTTGCCACATCTCCATATCAGCCACATAAGTGTTGTTTCAATCTTTTGATCCCACTTTTATATACTTTATCACACAAATTACATTTAACGGTATTTTTATCCTTTATGTCAGGCCAATGTCCATACTTCCATCCAGGATCCTTTGAATTTGCTTTTCTTTTAGGATCAGTTTTTGGGTCAAGCTCGTTGCTATCAACGGATGGAGCAAGACTGTTGATGTTTTGGTCTTCCATCTTTCACAAACAACTGAAACAAGAGCTATAAAATTCAGAGTTAAATAGGGTCAAATGGTCAATGTCCATAAATAATTACAATTATAATTTACACACAGTTACACAAATAGTTCATACATCAATTTCCATAAACAATTACAATTACAATTTTCATGCAGTTCTATTTCTAGTTTTCTACATAAGTATAAAGCAACACACTAACACATACAAAATTACACAATTACAATATATGTTTCTAGTTTCTACTTTCTAACTTTCAATCGTTTTTCATGTCGCGCATGTAGTGATTATATAATCACAAATCTTATTTCGCATATTATCTATTTTCTTATGCGAAAATTCATCCACTCCATCATAGATCTGCAATAAAAACATAAATATTTGTTAAAATAAATTCAACACAATTATTATCATTTATCATGTATGAAACTATATGCAGATAACTTACCCCTGATGGCATTGTCGTACTCCTAAGAGCATCAACTATGTCAATCATGTAGCATATGATATAGTACCAACATTGAATACTATCCGGTTGTTTAGGGCACTAAATAAATAAACAAATAGTAAACATTAGAATTTAGAATTGTAAATATGAAAATAATTATATATCATATACTCATATAGTCATATAGGTTATAGCTTACCGGATTCCACCGTAAAACCTTCGGTTTTAGAAATTTGACTTTCCGGTCATTTGTCAAATCCTTCAATGCACTTCATAAAATATTTAAAAAAATTAGTTTACAGCAGAATCTATATTTCAAATAGGGAAAATACTAATTAATAAACTTACAGTGCAATGACATTTTGTAGATCGTCGTGAATGTCCTTATTTAAAGGATCAAGCCAATAAATTGTATTGTTATCGTATTCAATAATGGCCAACATCCAATGTACTGTGTAACAATTAACAAATAAAATCATTAATAAGTAATAACTTGAATAGCAATAAAAAATAGCAATAATTATTGATACTTACTCTCTATGATATGGCAAAAATAATAGAGAATCCGGTTGAAGTTGAGCAAGCCTATTTTTTAGCTCTTGTACTCGTGATTTAATACGCTCCTTGGCAAACTTATCATTAAAAGCAAAAATAGATGTCGGATTATGAAAATATACATTTCTTGTGTATCTAAACTTCTTTAGTTGTGAATCTATGTACCTGTAAAAAAACATGTAAATTCATAATCAACATATATATTAACTAAAAAACTTAGGTTTGTAATATTTGATAATCATTACTCACCCAATACATGATAATATGATATTAACTCCAATTATTTCCATATTAAGAAAATCAAACAACTCAGAAGCTTCAAAGTATGTACATGTTGATTCTTTAGTTCCAAATACATTTGGATCTAATACCATAGTTATTATTTTGCCATGTTTCTCCATCATAGAAATGAAATTGGGTAACATGACAATGGCATCATTGGCATTCTATGGAATTAAAAATAGTTAGAATTTAGTATTCCGGACAAAAAAAGTAATTACATAAAAATCAAAAATATTAATTATAAATTTATAATACCGAAGACGGTAAACACCCATGTGACGTTTCGGGTTGATGTGATGTTTCAGGCCCTTGTGAGGCTAATACAAGTGCCTGCTGACAAACCAAAAATAACAAGTTAACTATAAATAAAAGTATAAAGATAACATGATATTTCATAAAAGTATAAATAATTAAACATAAATACATAATAATACCTGAGACATGTTTTGAGATGTTTCGGTTCTAACACCAAACATGCGCATAAGTTCATCGATTTGATTTTTCATGCTAGCCATCTCTGCTTGATGCGCTTGTTGTTGTTGGTAGAGTTGGCTCTGAAAGGCTTGCTCATGTTGTTGTTGTTGTTGTTGTTGCCTCCACAACTCTTGTTGTTGGCTCAATCTTTCTTGAACAATAGATTCCACATCTTCAATATGAGTTATTGTTCTCTCCTTCCGCTTATCATTCTTGAAAAAACTTGTAATGGTGGAAAACTTGCCACCAGCTCTTACTCTGCCCGGATGTTCCTTGCCTAAAACAGATGCAAGGATGTCATCTCTTACCTGTAACTCTGTTGCACTTGCAGCAGACTCTTGGCTCGAGACCTCATCCTAAGTGAAATCAATAAATATTAATGCAAATGATGAAATGAAAATTTACAAATGATGAAATGATAATTTAAACATGCAATTTTAGCTGCCAAATCAGCTGCAGCCTGACTAATGTATTCACCAGTCTTTCTTTTGTGACTGACTTTCCATAGCTCTGCATGTGAAATTGGTGCATTTGCACCTTTTTCAATCTTGACAATAAAATGCAAATAAATTATCATTTAAATTATTGAAAAAAACACAATTTTTAAAACAAAATATACAAGAGAGAAGTAGAGAACTAAATAGTAAATACTAATACCATTATTTTTTCTAATCCAGAATAACCCATTCTGAAAGTAGTATGAAACGACTTCTGTGCTTTTGCTCTCTCTGTGTTAAGTTTACTTTTCTCCTACACAAATAAATATTTGTTAATACTTAGAGTATAATGCTTATAAAGTTAGTAGATGCAATAAAACATTGAGTTTTTTAAGAACACATAATCATAGATTCCGGAGTGGTGCGATTGTCAACAAAAATTTTTCAATCTTCAAGAGGTATAAAATTATACTTGACTGGAACATTGTAACGATGCTCCAAATCAACATCCTTTGCGTAATGGACATAAAGTTTAGATTTCCACGACCGCCAACTTTCACCCATGCTTTTCATCAATTCATGACGAACACCATCTGTATAACCTGTAATTCGTCGAGATCAGAAATGCAAGAGGACAACACAGAAGACCTCCCCCACCTGGGTGAGTGAAGAAGACCTCCCACACCTGGGCGAGTACAGAAGACCTCCCCCACCTGGGCGAGTACAGAAGACCTCCCCCACCTGGGCGAGTACAGGAGACCTCCCCACCTGGGCGAGTACAGAAGACCTCCCCCACCTGGGCGAGTACAGGAGACCTCCCCACCTGGGCGAGTACAGAAGACCTCCCCCACCTGGGCGAGTGCAGAAGACCTCCCCCACCTGGGCGAGTACAGGAGACCTCCCCACCTGGGCGAGTACAGAAGACCTCCCCCACCTGGGCGAGTACAGGAGACCTCCCCACCTGGGCGAGTACAGAAGACCTCTCCCACCTGGGCGAGTACAGGAGACCTCTGCACCTGGGCGAGCACAGAAGACATTCCCCACCTAGGGCGAGTACAGATTTCTACCCCGTTCAGAAGGCAAGAGCGGTTATCCGCAGCTCATTTCAGAAGGCGGGAGCAGCTAATCGCAGTCCATTTGGATTTGCCTATAAATAGGACCCCAAGGCACAAGTAGAAGGCACCTTCACCCCCCCCCCCCCTAGGATGGGAGAGTACACTGCCTGCCTCTCTTGTGCCAAGCTCAGCATTGGCTTTAGGAGGGGAAGTTCCTATAGACTTTCGGGTATGTGGCGGGACCTCCTCGCTGCAGCACACGGGTCTTGTTTATAGGCAGGTTGGAGTGGTTTTGTCTGCTGTCTAGTTTCTTATCACCTTGTCTCGCGTGGGTCGATCACTAAACGAGTAGCCTTTGGTCACCCCCAAGTCTCGAACAGTTGGACCGGTATCCGGGTTCCAACATTTTTGGTGCGGTGAGCGTGGACTGTGACCGGAGTAAGAAACTTTAGTGTGAGACCTCACGGTGAGCCTTGATGAGAAAGGTCCTAGGCGAGTACCAGTTCAGGCGAGTACCAGATTAGGGAAGCTCAAACTGGGGCGAGTACCAGTTCAGGAGAGTACAAACTCAGGCGAGTACCAGATTAGGGGAGCTCAAACTGGGGCGAGTACCAGTTCAGGCGAATACAAACTGAGGCAAATTCCATCTCAGGCGAGCTCAATCAACTCGTAGGTGTTCCACTCGCAGATACTTCCTACAGGTATTCTACTCGCAGATACTCTGCCTACAGGTGTTCTACTCGCAGATACTCTGCCTACAGGTGTTCTGCTCGCAGATATTCTGCTTGCATGTGTTCTACTCGCAAGGTGCAAGACAACCTAATATAGGTGACCTCCTCTAGGGAAACTTAAGGTCAGACGAGAAGAAATCAAGCTCGGTGAGGAGTGATTTCAGGCGAGTTGGAGCATAGAAAATAAAAAAGTTCCGGGGGCGCTGGCCCCGGACCCCGCAAGGGGCGCTGCCCCCTTGACCCCTGTCCGCTGACCGGGCAGCGGAACCCCCGAAAACTCTGCGTAGGGGGTCATAAGGCCAAAGGTGACACTTGTATTGCCCTCGTTTTCACCTCTTTTTATTGCTAACACATTTTCATACATAGTACATATTAACACTCATGGGTGCTTTGGTAAAACCCCTGAGTGCTTTCACCTGATTTGCATATAGTGTAACTTTGACATCTTGACCACTATGACAACTGTCACAGAGGGATCCATATGACAGGGTCATGGTAGAGAGTATATTTCACGAGTCCTTTCTACTTTATTCCGTGAATTCAACTTGCGAGGTATTCACTTCAACAATTCATGTGTTTTTCTATATATCCCGCGAGTCCGTACTCGCGAGTTCATCACTTCAGCAACTATGGTGGTCTATCAATTCCGCGAGTCCGTACTCGCGAGGTCATCACTTCAGCAACTATGGTGTTCTCTTTAGTTCTATCTTGAGAGCTGATACTCAGCGAGTTCATATTTTCATGGTATTCTCTTTAGTTCCGCGAGTTCCTACTCGCGAGAATGTATCCAACTACTCATCTCTACAAGATTCAGAAGAAATCTATATTCGGCGAATGCTTACTCGCGATGGGTGTTCTTATTTGGGATGATCTTATTCAACAGCTTATACTTCCTGATGAAAACTCAAAGGACAATTATTCATAACTCACTTTGGCGAGGAAAAGTCATCATGAATCAGGTCACGCAAAACTCATTCTTCTTCTTGTTATTCACTACATATAACAATATTGATCTATCTATTGCAAAACTCTTAAGAATTAGATCGGGCATCCACTCGAAGTAGTATGATATATTCAAAAGCATTTTAGGATGTGTGATCTCACCTCTCCCCTTGAAACTTTTGGTTGAGCAATGAGATGACGTCTCGGGTTCAGTGCGCCATCCTAAGTCCAAGCCTCTGCATTGCCGGCCGAGATCAGCTCCCCCCTTGAATGTTGGCCGATCTGCCCCTCGAGTACCGACTCTCTTTGCCCGTGCACTAGTTACTAGGGGAGAGAGTGGAACTATATTCTCAGGTACTCTAAGTAAGTTGAAGTCCTCGAGATGTGTTGTTGCCGTAGACCAGGTCACTGCATGAGCTCCTCTCCTGCATACCGGCTACTTGCCCCCTCGAGTGAGTTGAAGTCCTCGAGATGTGTTGTTGCCGTAGACCAGGTCACTGCACGAGCTCCTCTCCTGCATACCGGCTACTTGCCCCCTCGAGTGAGTTGAAGTTCTCGAGATGTGTTGTTGTCGTAGACCAGGTCACTGCACGAGCTCCTCTCCTGCATACCAGCTACTTTCCCCCTCGAGTGAGTTGAAGTCCTCGAGATGTGTTGTTGTCGTAGACCAAGTCACTGCACGAGCTCCTCTCCTGCATACCGGCTACTTGCCCCCTCGAGTGAGTTGAAGTCCTCGAGATGTGTTGTTGTCGTAGACCAGGTCACTGCACGAGCTCCACTCCTGCATACCGGCTACTTGCCCCCTCGAGTGAGTTGAAGTCCTCGAGATGTGTTGTTGTCGTAGACCAGGTCACTGCACGAGCTCCTCTCCTGCATACCGGCTACTTGCCCCATCAAGTGAGTTGAAGTCATCGAGATGTGTTGTTGCCGTAGACCAGGCCGTAGCACTGGGCTCCACCCCTGCAGGCTGTCTACTTGCCCCCTCGAGTGAGTTGAAATATTCGAGCAGAGTGTTGTCGTAGACCAGGTCACTGCACGAGCTCCTCTCCTGTATACCGGCTACTTGCCCCCTCGAGTGAGTTGAAGTCCTCGAGATGTGTTATTGTCGTAGACCAGGTCACTGCACGAGCTCCTCTCCTGCATACCAGCTACTTGCCCCCTCGAGTGAGTTGAAGTCCTCTAGATGTGTTGTTGTCGTAGACCAGGTCACTGCACGAGCTCCTCTCCTGCATACCAGCTACTTGCCCCCTCGAGTGAGTTGAAGTCCTCGAGATGTGTTGTTGCCGTAGACCAGGTCACTGCACGAGCTCCACTCCTGCATACCGGCTACTTGCCCCCTCGAGTGAGTTGAAGTACTCGAGATGTGTTGTTGTCGTAGACCAGGTCACTGTACGAGCTCCTCTCCTGCATACCGGCTACTTGCCCCATCGAGTGAGTTGAAGTCATCGAGATGTGTTGTTGTCGTAGACCAGGCCGTAGCAATGGGCTCCACCCCTGCAGGCTGGCTACTTGCCCCCTCGAGTGAGTTGAAGTCCTCGAGATGTGTTGTTGCCGTAGACCAGGTCACTGCACGAGCTCCACTCCTGCATACCGGCTACTTGCCCCCTCGATTGAGTTGAAGTCCTCGAGATGTGTTGTTGTCGTAGACCAGGTCACTGCACGAGCTCCTCTCCTGCATACCGGCTACTTGCCCCATCGAGTGAGTTGAAGTCATCGAGATGTGTTGTTGCCATAGACCAGGCCGTAGCACTGGGCTCCACCCCTACAGGCTGGCTACTTGCCCCCTCGAGTGAGTTGAAATATTCGAGCAGAGTGTTGTCGTAGACCAGGTCACTGCACGAGCTCCTCTCCTGCATACCGGCTACTTGCCCCCTTGAGTGAGATGAATGTCCTCGAGAAGAGAGTTGCCACCTAGTCAACGCTAAAAGCCTAAAATGTTTGGCACCTCCCCCAGTTGAGCTCGCTTGTCTAGTGAATGGCCTGGAGGGTGTCTAATCTTCTCCACCTCCAGTTGAGCCTCGCTCCTGGAGGGTGTCGTCTCTTCTCCACCTCCAGTTGAGCCTCGCTACTGGAGGGTGTCGTCTCTTCTCCACCTCTAGTTGAGCTCGCTCGTCTAGCGAATGGCCTGGAGAGTGTTGACTCTTCTCCGCCTCCAGTTGAGCCTCGCTCCTGGAGGGTGTCGTCTCTTCTCCACCTCCAGTTGAGCCTCGCTCCTGGAGGGTGTCGTCTCTTCTCCACCTCCAGTTGAGCCTCGCTCCTGGAGGGTGTCGTCTCTTCTCCACCTTCAGTTGAGCCTCGCTCCTGTAGGGTGTCGTCTCTTCTCCACCTCCAGTTGATCTCGCTCGTCTAGCGGATGGCCTGGAGAGTGTCGACTCTTCTCCACCTCCAGTTGAGCCTCGCTCTTGGAGGGTGTCGTCTCTTCTCCACCTCCAGTTGAGCTCGCTCGTCTAGCGAATGGTCTGGAGAGTGTTGACTCTTCTCCACCTCCAGTTGAGCCTCACTCCTGGAGGGTGTCGACTCTTCTCCACCTCCAGTTGAGCCTCGCTACTGGAGGGTGTCGTCTCTTCTCCACCTCTAGTTGAGCTCGCTCGTCTAGCGAATGGCCTGGAGAGTGTTGACTCTTCTCCACCTCCAGTTGAGCCTCGCTCCTGGAGGGTGTCGTCTCTTCTCCACCTCCAGTTGAGCCTCGCTCCTGGAGGGTGTCGTCTCTTCTCCACCTCCAGTTGAGCCTCGCTCCTGGAGGGTGTCGTCTCTTCTCCACCTCCAGTTGAGCTCGCTCGTCTGGCGAATGGCCTGGAGGGTGTCGAATCTTCTCCACCTCCAGTTGAGCTCGCTCGTCTAGCGAATGGCCTGGAGAGTGTCGACTCTTCTCCACCTCCAGTTGAGCCTCGCTCCTGGAGGGTGTCGTCTCTTCTCCACCTCCAGTTGAGCTCGCTCGTCTAGCGAATGGCCTGGAGAGTGTTGACTCTTCTCCACCTCCAGTTGAGCCTCGCTCCTGGAGGGTGTCGTCTCTTCTCCACCTCCAGTTGAGTCTCGCTCCTGGAGGGTCTCGACTCTTCTCCACCTCCAGTTGAGCCTCGCTCCTGGAGGGTGTCTAATCTTCTCCACCTCCAGTTGAGCCTCGCTCCTGGAGGGTGTCGCCTCTTCTCCACCTCCAGTTGAGCCTCGCTCCTGGAGGGTGTCGTCTCTTCTCCACCTCCAGTTGAGCTCGCTCGTCTAGCGAATGGCCTGGAGAGTGTCGACTCTTCTCCACCTTCAGTTGAGCCTCGCTCCTTGAGGGTGTCGTCTCTTCTCCACCTCCAGTTGAGCTCGCTCGTCTAGCGGATGGCCTGGAGAGTGTCGACTCTTCTCCACCTCCAGTTGAGCCTCGCTCCTGGAGGGTGTCGTCTCTTCTCCACCTCCAGTTGAGCTCGCTCGTCTAGCGAATGGCCTGGAGAGTGTTGACTCTTCTCCACCTCCAGTTGAGCCTCGCTTCTGGAGGGTGTCGACTCTTCTCCACCTCCAGTTGAGCCTCGCTCCTGGAGGGTGTCGTCTCTTCTCCACCTCCAGTTGAGCCTCGCTCCTGGAGGGTGTCGACTCTTCTCCACCTCTAGTGGAGCTCGCTCGTCTAGCGAATGGCCTGGAGGGTGTCTAATCTTCTCCACCTCCAGTTGAGCTCGCTCGTCTAGCGAATGGCCTGGAGGGTGTCTAATCTTCTCCACCTCCAGTTGAGCTCGCTCGTCTAGCGAATGGCCTGGAGGGTGTCTAATCTTCTCCAACTCCAGTTGAGCTCGCTCGTCTAGTGAATGGCCTGGAGAGTGTCGTCTCTTCTCCACCTTCAGTTGAGCCTCGCTCCTGGAGGGTGTCGTCTCTTCTCTACCTCCAGTTGAGCTCGCTCGTCTAGCGAATGGCATGGAGGGTGTCGAATCTTCTCCACCTCCAGTTGAGCTCGCTCGTCTAGCGAATGGCCTGGAGGGTGTTGACTCTTCTCCACCTCCAGTTGAGCCTCGCTCCTGGAAGGTGTCTAATCTTCTCCACCTCCAGTTGAGCTCGCTCGTCTAGCGAATGGCCTGGAGGGTGTCTAATCTTCTCCACCTCCAGTTGAGCTCGCTCGTCTAGCGAATGGCCTGGAGAGTGTCGTCTCTTCTCCACCTCCAGTTGAGCCTCGCTCCTGGAGGGTGTCGTCTCTTCTCCACCTCCAGTTGAGCCTCGCTCCTGGAGGGTGTCGTCTCTTCTCCACCTCCAGTTGAGCTCGCTCGTCTAGCGAATGGCCTGGAGGGTGTCTAATCTTCTCCACCTCTAGTTGAGCTCGCTCGTCTAGCGAATGGCCTGGAGGGTGTCGACTCTTCTCCACCTCCAGTTGAGCCTCGCTCCTGGAGGGTGTCTAATCTTCTCCACCTCCAGTTGAGCCTCACTCCTAGAAGGTGTCGACTCTTCTCTACCTTCAGTTGAGCCTTGCTCCTAGAGGGTGTCGACTCTTCTCCATCTTTGTTAGTTGAATTTGCTCAGCCAGCGAAGGGCTTGAGAGGGATACTAAGTGACATATCATCTAATGCCCATCTCTCTGAACCACGGGTCCTACATTGTTTTTCCGAGCTCGTATCGAGCTCAAAAAAAGCGGGGATTGTGTATAACCCGTAATTCATCGAGATCAGAAATGCAAGAGGACAACACAGAAGACCTCCCCCACCTGGGTGAGTGCAGAAGACCTCCCCCACCTGGGCGAGTACAGAAGACCTCCCCCACCTGGGCGAGTACAGAAGACCTCCCCCACCTGGGCGAGTACAGAAGACCTCCGCCACCTGGGCGAGTACAGGAGACCTCCCCACCTGGGCGAGTACAGAAGACCTCCCCCCCCTGGGCGAGTGCAGAAGACCTCCCCCACCTGGGCGAGTACAGGAGACCTCCCCACCTGGGCGAGTACAGAAGACCTCCCCCACCTGGGCGAGTACAGGAGACCTCCCCACCTGGGCGAGTACAGAAGACCTCCCCCACCTGGGCGAGTACAGGAGACCTCCCCACCTGGGCGAGTACAGAAGACCTCCCCCACTTGGGCGAGTACAGGAGACCTCCGCACCTGGGCGAGCACAGAAGACATCCCCCACCTGGGGCGAGTACAGATTTCTACCCCGTTCAGAAGGCAAGAGCGGTTATCCGCAGCTCATTTCAGAAGGCGGGAGCAGCTAATCGCAGTCCATTTGGATTTGCCTATAAATAGGACCCCCAAGGCACAAGTAGAAGGCACCTTCACTCCCCCCCCCTAGGGTGGGAGAGTACACTGCCTGCCTCTCTTGTGCCAAGCTCAGCATTGGCTTTAGGAGGGGAAGTTCCTATAGACTTCCGGGTATGTGGCGGGACCTCCTCGCTGCAGCACACGGGTCTTGTTTATAGGCAGGTTGGAGTGGTTTTGTATGCTGTCTAGTTTCTTATCACCTTGTCTCGCGTGGGTCGATCACTAAACGAGTAGCCTTTGGTCACCCCCAAGTCTCGAACAGTTGGACCGGTATCCGGGTTCCAACACCATCAACATTATCAAAATAATTCTGAAAATAATAGACAATATTATTAATAAATAACTAAACAAAACACTGATATCTAATCGTTAATAACAAAATTACGTACATTTACTTCTTCTCATATTCGATCTTTAATTTCTTTATCAACTTCCTTCCATCTAGCACATGTGATTAGAACATACATCCTCACAAGAGAACCAATTAGACTCATCAATTTATTACACTCAGGCCCGGGAATAATGTGGCCATCATCATTAACAGAAATAAAAATCTCCTTCCCCTCTGCTCTAAGCTTATTCAATCCCATCATTTTAGTGAAGCCTCTTGTTGACTTTGATGAGGATCCTTTATCAATCATTTTCCTGTAATAAGAAAGCCCTAAAAAAACCTAAACCATCCAAAAAACCTAAACAAAATTCATACAAAACCGCAATGATATTGAGGTAATACTAGTCTACCACACATTAAGTCAATCACACATATAAATACAGAACTATAGAAGCAGTAGGAACTAGGAAGTAGGAAAATATGAATTATGAAATTATCATTCAACTTAGAAATTATACCATTCAACTTAGAAATTATACCATTCAACTTAGAAATTTGAAGAACAAGAAAAAAATCGTAAAAACGAACCTAAGGAAGATGTCGACTTGTCGAGGAGAAATCGCCTTTATGGTTTTCGCACAGAGCAGCAAACGATCCAGAGACGGTAAAAAGTAAAAAGACGGGGCAAATTCTTTCGTTTATATCCCTATTCGACAGCGGTTTATATAAAAACCGATGTCTATTGTAACATTACGTGTACAATAGACAGCGGTTTATATATAAACCGATGTCTATTGTACAAATAAACAGCGGTTTATATATAAACTGATGTCTATTGTACACGTAATGTTACAATAGACAGCGGTTTATATATAAACTGCTGTCTATTTGTACAATAGACAGTGGTTTATATATAAACCGATGTATATTTGTACAATAGACAGCGGTTTATATATAAACCGCTGTCTATTTGTACAATAGACGGTGGTTTATATATAAACCGATGTCTATACCCCTAATTTTAAAAAAAATAAGGCGGCCTTCGCCTTGTTTTCAATCGGCGGACTGGTCGCCTAGGCGTCGCCTAGGCAACGCCATAATAAGAATGGTTGTGGATGAAGAAGAAAGCAAAGAATGACGGCTTGAGAACGATGAGGCTCTAAAAGAATCTTTGGATTTTGTAGAAGAGCTTCAAGACCTCGCCACGACAAGACAAGAAGAAGTCAAGAGGAGGATGGTTAAGTACTTCGACAAGCACATCAAGATCAAAAAATTCGAGAAAGGCGGCCTAGTGCTTACAAAGGTCGTCGCCGCCTCCAGATCAACAATTGTGAGAAAGCTCAATCCGAATTGTGAGGGATCATTCGTAATCCTAGAAGCTCTGAAAACATAAGGTTACCGCCTGCAAAATCAAGAAGGCGAGGCACTCTAAAACACATACAGTGGTGATGACATGAAAAGATTCTACCCCTAAGCCGACGACTCGGGGCGAGCGTCAAGCACAGGACTTGTAATAGTACCCCATGTAAATTTAGTGCATTTAAATACAAACTGAAATATTTCTCTTAAGAGATTATTTTGACTCAATTTTGTGTTGGGAGTAAATGAGTCAAGGAGTGCGCGATCACCATGAACGCCTCGTTCGGGACCTTCGGCCGAGTAAGGGATGATGCCTTGGGTGCAGTGAGTTCTCCTAAGACCACGACTCTGCAATCGCAGCTGAGATCAACTCCCTCATTGTATGTTGGACGATGACCCCCCCCCCCCCACTCCACCCCCACCCCATAAGTGCTCATCCTCCTTGCCCACCTATTGGTTCCCAAAAGAGAGGGAGGAGTCATCATCTAAGAGTTTCATAGAGAGATTGGACAAACTTAAGCCTCGAAAGCATGAGTCAATCTAAGTCCAGGCCTTAGGGATGGTCGTTGACCTCTCGAGCATCGCAAACTTAAGCCTCGAAAGCGTGAGTTGATCTAAGTCTAGGCCTTAGGGTTGGTCGTTGACCCCTCGAGCATTTCCGACTTAAGCCTCAAAAGCATGAGTCGATCTAAGTCCAAACCATATGGTTGGTCGTTGACCACTCGAGCATCGCCGACTTAAGCCTCGAAAGCATGACTCGATCTAAGTCCAGGCCATAGGTGTAACATCCCGACTTTTATTGGGCCACTAAGACCATAAGTGACCCAATAAAAGTGACCCAAACACCTATAAGTTAGTATAGTAACCATACGTGCTCTGAATCGACTTCTGTCAGTTGTGTTAGACTCATATAGTCAATACGAGTGCAACAGAACTCGTTTTAGTTCAATCTGAAGTCGTTTAAAGAAAACGACCATTTTGAGTGTCATAGTGCGTCACGACAACGTCGTTTTAGTATAGTGACCATATGTGCTCAGAATTGACTTTCGTTAGTTGCGTTAGAATCGTATAATTAATACGCGTACAACGGAACTCATTTCATTCCAATCTGAGGTCGTTTAAAGAAAACGACCATTTTGAGTGTCGTAGCATGTCACGACAACACTGTTTTGGTATAGTGACCATACGTGCTCTGAATCGACTTTCGTCAGTTGTGTTAGACTCGTATAATCAATACGAGTGCAATGGAACTCATTTCATTCTAATCTGAGGTCGTTTAAAAAACGACCATTTTGAGTGTCGTAGCGCGTCGCGACAATGCCATTTTTATAAATTGAGCATATGAACTCGGAATGGACCTCAGTCAGTTGCGTTAGACTCGTATGGGAAATACGAGTGCAACGGAGCCCTGTTTCACTCAATTCCGACATCGCTTGGTCAATTTGGTCAAATTGGGTCCCGTCAAGTTTTATAATACACCAAAAGCATGCACACACCCATATTACTCTGACACATCGACGTTGGCCCGGCACTCGACGATATAGACCCACATTGACCTTGACCCGTATAGGGGCCCACCCTATGGTTGACTTTGGTCAAACCTTAAAAAAACATAATTAGGAATTTTAAATAAAAACTCCATTTAACACACCACTTAAGCCAACACTAGCCCAAGGTGGGCTCTGATATTTAGGGAAACCAACTATCCTAGGGGCTTGGAAACCAAGGCCAAGGCTTGGGGAGACCCAAACCTAACCCTCTCCACATCTCTCTCTCTCTCTCTTCCCAACCCAAATCCCAAGCCTAGCCATGCCCTAACCTTCAAGATTTAGCCACCTGGGTGTACCTTCCCCTTAGATGGCAGACATCTCCCCCCCTTAACCTCACTTGGGTTAAAACTAACCCAATCACAAGTTTGGCCGAGAAGGAGAAGGGAAGGAGGGGTCTTGCCTCTCCTATAAATAGACCCCCTCCCTCCATGAGGAATTACTCCTCAGGACGACCTCAACCCAACCCTGCTGGAGCCCTGCCTCGCTAGAAAACACACCTACCCGAGCTCCTCCTCCACCTCCAACCTCCAATGGAAACTCAACCCGAGAGCTTCTAGAGGTCACCCACACATGTGGATTCTCCCCCTCCCCTCCCTCCACATTTTGCAGACATCTTGCATGCGGCCTCCGGCCGCCGGAGCGCCGCCATGTCCACCACCAAGCTCGGTGGAGCTAAGGTGTGGCCGGGCAAGTGTGAGGCTCCCCAGCGCCCTTGGGCTCACTGAGGAGTATCAGACTGTCGGAGAGGACTCAGAGGCCCTCTTCGGGAGCTCCCAAGGCGTTGGCACCGTCGGAGGAGGTAGCTCCGGCCGCGCTCATACGCTCGCTTGCTGTAAAAGGGAACCCCGACGGGCACCGGCGGCTTACATTAGGTCGTCGGACCACCGCCATAGGAAGCGTCAGCCCCCGACGAGTCGGTCGGGGGAGGAGTCACGTCTGTCCAGCAACCAGACGGCGGCGGAGAAGCTCTGCAAGTCGGGCGCTTGTGGGAGGTACAGTTGTCGTCCGATCCCATGATCGGGATCGGACGGCTGGGATAACCTTAATCCCCGTGGCTAATCATTACTATTGGGAACAGTGCCTAACAATGTTCCTGATTTGAAGAAGTGCTCAGGTCAATGATAAAAGCACTGTGTATTTGATGGTGTACTTAGTTTACATTTGCAGAGATTAAAATATCACTAAGTCCAAAATCATCGAGAAGGACTGGACGTATCGTCGAATAAACACTCAGACATCGTCAAGATGATACTCAGAGTTAAGCAGAAGGTTCATATCAGCTATCGTCGAGATAATATGGACATTCCGACGATATCGTTGTGACATCAAAATATATAATACGATTCGTCGTAAGAATAAGAAGAATCGAACAAAGTCCAGTATCATCGTGTCAATCGAAATCACAAGACGACATCACTGTAAAGTCTAAGAAGAGTTAAGTCAAAGTATTCGGCAATGTCGACGACATCGTCGTAAAGAGATCTTGTCGTCGAGACCATAAAAGAAGCTCTCTGAAGACCTAAGTAAGAATGCTCGGCAATGTCGACGACATCATCGTAAAAGAAGCTTTGTCGTCGAGAAGGCTAAGGGAGAACTCGTGAAGACAGCTTAAGGAAAAATAATAGCTTGTCGTCGAAATGATCAAGATGATATCGTCGATAAGACAGAATGGTTTCAACGATATCGTCGATATGTCAATATGGTTTCTACGATATCGTCGATAATACAGAATGGTCTCAACGACATCGTTGAGAAGACAGAATGGTTTCAACGATACCGTCAAGAAGACAAAATGGTCTCAACAACACCGTCGAGAAGACCGCAAGTTGACAACAAGATTACGACGAGATCTTCATTTCGTCGTAAGTGCAAGTGCAGCTGTGATATCTTGTATCGTCGAGATATCATTGTCTAAAGAAGATTGAAGAAGACTTGAAGATTTGTCCAAGTTGGATCGTTGTAATGGCAAGTTCTGTCGTCGAGATGTTGCAAATATCGTCGAGACAGATCAAGACATTTCAAATCGCGTTGTCTGCATTTAATGTCGAAGTCTTGTGGTCCAATCAGTGCGTGCCGTTAAGGAATGGGCCTCTAACATTTATAGGACATCCTAGGAGACCATTAGTCGGCTCCTCAGTCTTATAAAAGGGATAAGTGTCTGCCCTAATTTTAACACAGCAAGGAACGCAAAAAATACGCAAGATCAAATAGAAAAGGCTGCGTAAAGAAGGAACAAGATTCAGAGAACAAAACTTCATCATCAAATGTTCTCCAAGTTTCAGTCCATCAACATCGACTGATAAGTATTGTTCCAGATCGAAGAAGGGATTGAAGAAGAATCTGTGTTATCCATGAAATCATCAAAGCATTCTCTTCAAGTCCAAGAAGTCGATCTTCATCTGGCTAAGAAGTTTTCTCAAATCCTTTTTTTGTAGGGCTTGCGGGCCTGATCTTGTAGGATCTATTTTCAGATCTGAGTTGTAGGGCTTGAGGGCCTGAGTATTGTAGGGCTTGAGGCCTGAGTATTGTAGGGTTTGAGGGCCTATGTTTTGTAGGGCTTGAGGGCCTAAGGTGTAGAGCTTGAGGGCCTGAGTTGTAAGGCTTGAGGGCCTGAGATTGTAGGACCTGAGTTTTGGAGGAGTTTGTCGATCCTAGCACACTGTTAGGTAGGCGCAGAGGGACAGTGGACTACTCAAGACACTCTGTCTTGAGGAACCACTATAAATCTTTGTGTGTTTTTTTGTGATGTGCTTTTAATCTTTAAACATGTATGCTAGAACCTCCAAAGAAAGAGAGTCAAGAGTTTTTAAAATACCTATTCACCCCCCCCCCCTTCTAGGTGATTTGACAACATCCATAACTAACAAGTGGTATCAGAGGGAGGTCGTTCAAAGAAAGCCTAACAGTTTGAACAGATCTGTCATTGGGTGTGTCAAATCATCAGCTCAAGAAGATTAAAGTTTTATGAAGAAAATGAGAAGATCTAATGCTAAGAAGTTCAGATCCCTAAGTGAAAGCAACTGCAACACCTCTTATTCTGGAGAAGACGGATGGATATGGCCAAATGGGAAAGGAATCAGAGCACCCCTGACTCTCTCAGATAGTTAATCTGAGGATGAAGAAGGCTCTGTGGCTAGAGAAAGAATCAGAGCACCACTCACTCTATCAGACAGTGAATCTCAGGATGAAGAAGGCTCTGTGGCTAGAAAAAGGATAAGGGCACAACTCACTCACTTATACTGTGACTCTGAGGACGAGGAACTCTATGGGTTGGTTTCCTCATCAAATGAAGAAAGTCATGAGGATTCATATCCTGCTCAGGTATGTACTACTCACATATTTCCAGTACCTGCTTCATTTGAAAAGACCAAGATTGCATTAGATCATTGCTCATCATCTAAAGATGATGCAGCAGACTGCTCATCATGCAACAACAAGAACTATTCTGAACTAATAGAACAGTTTGGTATTCTCTTGGCAGCTCTTAAAAAGAACAAGAAATTGGTCAAATCTCAAGCTGAGGAAATTAGAATCCTCAAGCCCTTCAGATCTCAAATTGATGAGATGATCAAGGAGGAGATTAGATTGTCCAATGAGCTTTTTTTTCTTCAGAAGAAATCTGATGCTCAAGATAATACAATCAAATCTCTAGAGAACAAGCTTATAGCAGAGAGAAAGCTTATAACTAGCTTCTCTAGGCCCAAAATAGTTCTCCCTATTATAGACTGCTTCTCCACTCAAGACAGAGGAGGACTGGGATATAATAAGGAAGTTGGAGAGACTTCCCAAGCTAGAACTGTCTTTCAGAAGGTTGTCTCTCCACAAGCACCATCAACCAAATAGAAGGGAAAGGCTTTGCCTCAAAAACCTATTCCCAAAGAAAGATCATTGACTGTGCAATCAATTCCAAAACCAAGGCACAATCACATAATCAGTAGAAATGAATGCTGCAAAGCAGCCTGCTCATCTAGTCACATATCCCCCACTCAGAAGGTGACTCAGAAAAGGAGGTATAATAGATTTGGGTGTTGGTGCTGTGGCAAGGTTGGGCACTTTGCTATAGATTGTTGGTTCAACCCAACATTGCCTAAAACAAGGTATGAGAAGCCAGGCAGTGGTTTGACTGCAAAAGCTGCAGTAAGTAAAGATATTTTTATTGACTAACAAGAACCTATGACCCAAATGCATTTGGGTTCTTAAGGGATATTAAATCTCTGTCTTGCAGGTTTGTCCAAGTAGCCAACCAAATATATATGGCCAATGGACAATACGTAATCCAAGTATAAATCTGGAATAAGAAGAATTTTATCACAAGCAAAGTTCTGCAGCAGAGTGAAGCAGCATGTCAAATCCAAAACAACATACAAAAATTGAGGTAAATTGATGACAGTATATGAAGACTTGTCTGCCAGAAAGAAGATTTCAACAGTTGAGGGGGAGACTCATATTGATCCCTCGGCACAAGAATCTCTGTTGCCAATCGGGGATGAGACTGTTGTTTTTGGGAAGTGCTGAACAGAAAGATGGGAGTGGCTATGCACTACTCCAAAAAGGCTAGATTCCAAGATGTTGGATATGTGGGATAGGTCTATATCCAAAGGACCTATAGCTACCTCTTCAGTTCAGCAAAAGAAAACAAAGACAGTTGCTAAGGTGGTTGCCTCAGAGGAGGAGGGCCCTCTAGTAGCTCTGAGGAAGGAAGAGCCCCATCCCAACAGAACCCTGATCAGATTGAGGGGGAGATGTCTTTACCTCAAGATATCCTAGAGCCAGAAGTTGTACCTACTAACACAGTGGTAGCTGAAGAGAGGAGAAGTCCAATTCTGGACACTGATCTAGTTGAGGGGGAGTTCCAACCTGGGAGCTCAGCCCAAGATACTACAATGGTTGAGGGGGAAACCCATTTGGGGTGCTCTACCCTAGAAGCTCGGGAAAATCTTCTCCAGCTGGAAGTCATCACAGAAGAAAGAAATGAAAGACTAATATCAATGCAAGAAACCCTGGATGAACAATTAATTGAAGAAGTCCTAAAGGGGGAGAAAAGGCAATCATAAATGCAGGCTCACATTAAGCTATGTGGACTGGCGGTCAAGTCAAGCAAGCAGCCTTGCAGGAGCCCCCCTCAGGATATGAATCAGCTGAACGATCAGGTATTTGAATCAATTTTATTTACCTGAATTTTGATTCTTTCTATGTGTGACATTTATCATTGAGGTGAGTTAGAACTTCTTCAAATAGGGGAAGATTGTTGGGAACAGTGCCCAACAATGTTCCTGATTTGAAGAAGTGATCAGGTTAATGATAAAAACACTATGTATCTGATGGTCTGATTAGTTTATATTTGTAGAGATTAAAATATCACTAAGTCCAAAATCATCGAGAAGGACTGGACGTATGTCGACACTCAGACATCGTCGAGATGATACTCAGAGTTAAGCAGAAGGTTCATATCAGCTATCGTTGAGATAATATGGACATTCCGACGATATCATTGTGATATCAAAGTATATACGAGGATATCGTCGTAAGAATAAGAAGAAACGAACAAAGTCCAGTGTCATCGTGTCAATCGGAATCAAACGACAACATCGCTATAAATTCTAAGAAGAGTTAAGTCAAAGTATTCGGCAATGTCGATGACATCGTCGTAAAGAGATCACGTCATCGAGACGATAAAGGAAACTCTCTCAAGCCTAAGTAAGAATGCTCGACAATGTCGACGACATTGTCGTAAAAGAAGTCTTGTCGTTGAGAAGGCTAAGGGAGAACTTGTGAAGACAGCTTAAGGAAGAAGAATAGCTTGTCGTCGAAATGATCAAGACGATGTCGTCAATAAGACAGAATGGTTTCAACGATATCATCGATATGACAGTTTGATTTCGACTATATCGTCGATAAGACAAAATGGTCTCAACGACATCGTCGAGAAGACAGAATGGTCTCAACGACACCGTCAAGAAGACAAAAGGTTTCAACGACACTGTCGAGAAGACCGCAAGTTGACAACAAGATTACGACGACATCTTCATTTCGTCGTATAGGTACAAGTACAGCTGTGATATCTTATATCGTCGAGATATCATTGTCTAATGAAGATTGAAGAAGACTTGAAGATTTGTCCAAATCCAAGTTGGATCGTCGTAACGGTAAGTTCTGTCGTCGATACGTTGCAAATATCGTCGAAACAGATCAAGACATTTCAAATCGTGCTGTCTGCATTTAATGTCGTCGTCTGGTGGTCCAATCGGCGCGTGTCGCTAAGGAATGGGCCTTTGACACTTATATGATATCCTAGGAGACCGTTAGTCGGATCCTCGGTCTTATAAAAGGGATAAGTGTCTGCCCTAATTTTAACACAGCAAGAAACGCAGAAAATACGTGAGATCAAATAGAACAGTAAGGCTGCGTAAACAAGGAACAAGATCCAGAGAACAAAACTTCCTCATCAAGTGTTCTCCAAGTTTCAGTCCATCAACATCGACTGATAAGTATTATTCCAGATCGAAGAAGGGATTGAAGAAGAATCTGTGCTATCCAAGAAATCATCAAAGCATTCTCTTCAAGTCCAAGAAGCCGATCTTCATCCGGCTAAGAAGTTTTTCTCAAATCCTTTTTCTGTAGGGCTTGCGGGCCTGAGCTTGTAGGATCTGTTTTCAAATCTTAGTTGTAGGGCTTGAGGGCTTGAGGGCCTGAGTATTGTAGGGCTTGAGGGCTTGAGTATTGTAAGGCTTGAGGGCCTGAGTATTGCAGGGCTTGAGGGACTGAGTATTGTAAGGCTTGAGGACCTGAGTTTTGTAGGACTTGAGAGCCCGAGCTGTAGGGCTTGAGGGCCTGAGTTAGTAGGGATTGAGGGCCTGAGTTGTAAGGCTTGAGGGCCTGAGATTGTAGGGCTTGAGGGTCTATGTTTTGGAGGAGTTTGCCGATCCTAGCCCACTGCTAGGTAGGCGTAGAAGAACAATGGACTACTCAAGACACTCTGTCTTGAGGAACCACTATAAATCTGTGTATTTTTCTGTGATGTGCTTTTAATCTTTAAATTCTTATGCTACTAGAACCTCCAAAGAAATGGACTCAAAAGAAAGAGGGTCAAAAGTTTTTAAAATACCTATTCACCTCCCCCCCCCCCCTACTCTAGGTGATTTGACAACATCCATAACTAACAATTACTACCCGTAGCGGATCAGCGTCGGATCCGCTGCGGGGAATCAGCGCCGGATATGCGGCTCGATCTCAGCCGCAGATCCGCGCCAACATGTGTGTTGTGTATTATATATTATGGCAGGGAGAATTAATTTTTATGTGCCTCATATAGCCCTTAAAACAGAAAACCATAAATATGAAAGTTGCTCCTCATGGCAAGGGCTACTTGAAGTAAAAATTTCATAATTTTTGGAAGAGCTTAGGTAATTTTAGAAATAAAAATACATCAATAATTTGGGTTTTTGAATTATCAGAGGGATCAAATGAAATCAGAAAATTATGATATAAATGTGGGAGGTTTGCAGAGCTCATATACACATGTTGTCATTATTTGAGAATTTTTCAGAAATTATCATGACAATTTACTGATTTAATCAAGCTGGGTCCTTTATTTAAAAACAATTTTAGGGGAAGATCTTCATGACCCGCATGGCTGAAATTTTATGTAGTGTGTATTAGGGGATGACACAGTCCATGAAAAAGAATCAGACTTTTTCATTGAATCCTGATATTTTTCAAGGATTAAATAATATAGAAAGTGTTGTTCTTAAAATATTAAATGCATTAAATCATGGTGTAAAAAATTGAGAAAATTCTTGGGAGTCAATAAGCCTAGTATCTACCCTCTAAAAAAGTTTGGGAGATTTATTTAAAAGTTATCTATTTTGGGGAGATTAAGTCGTGATCTTCGTATTATTTTAAATATTATAGAGAGCTTCCTACCTTGGGGAATGAGCTTGATAAAATTATGAAAGCCTCCTTATTGTAGTATAAATCATCGTTCAAAATCTGGCAATTTTTGGATTGGCAATTGTATTTTTGGGTATCTTAATATAAAAATGCTTAAATCGAAAGAATTAATATCGGCCGTAACACAGGAACTTGATTCGTCGGTGCAAGCAATTGAGGCTAAAAGATCTCGTGTTAAACCTCATGCGGAGAATTGAAGTCTCGTTAAGTAAATCGAGTAATTATCATAAGGCTTGGAATTATAACGAAGCTCCTACAAAATCGACGCAAATCCGATAAATTGTTTTAACAGGTGCAACTAAAGTGACCATCGGATTCAAATAAATTGGCAGACCCTAACACGGAAACATACTAAGAATTCACCGCAGATTTGTGAAATTGCCTCCTTGGAACGGAGAAGCCTCCTTGGAACGGAGAGGAGAACTGAAATTGCCTCCTGTGTTGGAGATGGAACAGAAAGACTACTAACTTCTTATTTCCTTTTAATCCAAATTACGCAATTTTCTTAGTATTACTTTAATTCCAGTTCGGTACTGATCCAATTCTTTTTGCACTTTATTCCAGCATTTCAGTTCAACAGTTTGTTCTAGTACTTTAATTCAGTGCTTCAATTTTACAGTTTATTTAGCAGTCTTCCTTTTTACAGTTTATTTAGCAGTCTTCCTTTATACAGTTTATTTAGCAGACTTCTTTTACCGCACTTTAATTACTGCAATTTACTAAAAATCTCATTTCTATACATTTACGTCGGGCCCCGCTTGGATAAGCGGTTTAATGGGTTGAGCATTAGTTGGTGATAACTTGGAGATGCTTTATCCCTCCAAGGCTAGCCCTGAATAATAAAGCTCCCTCGGTCGTCTGCCTGAATTCTTCCGTGTCAAGTAGGGCAAGCAACTATAGGTCCGAAGGGTGCCGGTCGTTTACTTATTGAATGTTTGTAATTTGCTTACGATGAAAAGTGGTGGGTCAGTCATGCTCGTAGACTGTACGTACCGACACGGGAAGGTTGACGACTCTAAGCAACGGGGAGGAGTGCACCCCGGAAGCTGGTCTTATTATAAATGTCTTGCTGGGTCCCTCTGTTGGTTGGCCAATTTCAAGTTCACCGGATGTCGCTCACATCCAAGAGTACACCGGGTTGTATATTTGGGCCTGGGTGGTGTAGTACGCCCATACCCAGAAGCGGCAGGACCAGCCGGTGTTACTGATCTGCCACATCGGTAAGGCTCGTGGGGTTCGCTACCATGCTGGAAGAAAGCGGTCAAACTATGTCGACATGGGGCGGTGTTGCAAACCCTACGGGCCTTACCGATACGGTTTCGGCCCTGATATAAATATATGTATGGTTTGTTTCTGATTTTGCTTCCGATGTGATCTGATGTGATGTGATGAAATTCCATACCCTGACAAGGCGCTCATCTTATGCTTGGAGAGTGGGTTGCTGCCACTCGGAAAGCATACGGTGGTCGTCTTGGGCAGTAAGGCCCGTCTCCGACCCGGCCCAGTTGGGGTTAGGGGAGGGGTGTCTTACATTAGGGCTGGTCATTGACCCCTCGAGCATCGCCGACTTAAGCCTCAAAAGCATGACTCGATCTAAGTCCAAGTCTTAGGGTTGGTCGTTGACGCTTCAAGCATCACCGACTTAAGCCTCGAAAGCTTTAGTCGATCTAAATCCAGGCCTTAGGTCTGGTCGTTGACCCTCTAGTATCGCCGAGTTAAGCCTCGAAAGCGTGAGTCGATCTATGTCCAAGCCTTAGGGCTGCCCGTTGACCCCTTGAGCATCGCCGACTTAAGCCTCGAAAGCATGAGTCGATCCAATTCCAGGCCTTAGAGCTGGTCATTGACTCCTCGAAAGACAATTCCTCAAAGTAAAGAACTCTCTCCGGCCTATGAGCCTAAATGCACTAGCTCTCTTCGGCCTATGAGCCTAAGCACTCTCACTCTCTTCGGTGTATAAAACTAGAAGAACACGCAAGCCATGACAAAACCATTTCAGGAAATATACAACAAAAGGAAAAAGGGGGAAAATCAAAGAGATTATCTCCCACTTTCAAAAAATAGAACATATATGGAGATAAAAAAAGGTCGCTCAAAATAGACCTTGCTCAAAACATCTCGCCTCGCCTATGCCAGCTGGCTACTCGGCATCGTCTAGCGATTTTGCATCTATCTGGCACAGGTGCAAAGAAACACTGCCTAAAGGCGAGGCGGAGCCTCGCCGGAAGAGTGCTCGCCTCTGGATCCGCCAACCGAGACATCACTATTTGTGCCTGAGTTCAAAGACTGGTCGCCATCACCTTCTAAGTCGAGATCAAACTCGCCTGACGAGGAGTCACCCAGTGTTGGGTCAAACATCTCTAGGAGAATCGATTTCGCATACAAAGGTTTGTCGTCCTCAAGCAGCATCCCCGTCTCCCTCGAGCGAAGAAGGATGAGGTTGTCGCCGTCTCGGATGAACGTGCGCTCCATCACACGGATCTCTGCACGCAAATACTGTAGGGGTTCCTCTCTTGACGAGATGCCCGATGCCCGCGAGGTGGTGACCTGCGACCGAGCGGTGGCGAGTTCAAGCTTCAGCACCTCCACCTCATCCTAAAGCCACTTGGTCCTTTGCTCCATAAGCGAGAAATGGATCGTGAATATGACACTTGAGGAAGATCCTCCATAGATCATTTGGCAAGGGAATGAGATTATTATTAAGAAAAAAGGGGTCAAGGTTGCAAAGAAAATTACTGGACATGTTCAAGGTAAAGAGGTCTGAATCTTTTTTTCTCACTTTGCATTAATAAGTTTTTTTGTTTATGAATGTACTTCTGAATAATTCAGAAGATCGTGTTCTGAAAATTGAGTAATAGAATCTGTTTTAAGGTGCAATTCTTGTAGATGAATTTCATCTTGCAACCAAATATCAGAATTGTGAATTCCAAGGCAAAATTTCATCTTCATCTCAATTTCAATTCATGCGGGTTTTGGAATTGCCAAATTCCAAATTCTCCATTCTAAAACCTGCGATCCAAACGAACTCTTAGGGTTCGTTTGCTTTGGTGGAATTGGGGTTTCGAAATTGAAATCAAACATCCAATTCCAATGAAAATGAGCCTACAATTTTAATTCAAAGGCCCCAATTCTACCGAAACAAACAGATTCTTAATGTTCTTTAAATATTTGATTTGACAAATGAAAACTTCAATCCTTCCCATGCTTCACACGGAGTCCAAAGACTACTTTATATAGAGCTCATTCCAAATTTCCAACATATCAACCATGAAGACACTCCCTTGACTTTTGCTTAAATGAAACATTATATAGAGCTCATTATGCGGCTTAAATTAGAAGAAAAAATGCTCTATTAAACCATGAAATTTATTAAGGCTCTCTTTGGGGCAGTGATGGCGGTGAAAAAAGCAGTGATGGGAAACCAATGGTGGTATTAGAGTTATACAAAAAAACTATTTGAAAAAGTTAGACTATTTGAAAAATCACCAAGGGTCCGTTCGTTTGAACGGAATTGGCTTTCTGGAATTGACATTAGCGATTAGAAATCCAATTCTAATGTTCGGCGCAACAAAATTTATGCGGATATTGACTTTCATGTGAAAACTCATGGCTTTTACTATGAACTAAACATCAAATCACCAATTCTTACCTCCGCCCATGGGTTTTCCGCATAATCGAGTGTTTTCGCCAAAATTTTTTGACCTACGCGCGCGTTTTTCGCCGGGCGTGAGTATTCCTGCAGGGTGTGATTTTCGGCCGGGCACGTGTTTTTCAGTCGGGCGCGTGTTTTTCGACCGGACGTTCATTTTTCGCCCAGGCGGGCGTATTTTCGGCCTGAGCGCGATTTTCTGCTCGTGCGCGCGTTTTTCACCCGGGCGCGTATTTTTCTCCCTGGCGGGCATTTTTCGGCCGAGCGGGTGTTTTTCGGCCTGCCGTGCATTTTTCGCCCTAGCGCTCTTTTTTCGCACGGACGCGCATTTTTCGACCAAGAGAGCGTTTTTTGGCCGGGCGCGCATTTTTCAACCGTGCGCGAATTTTTCCATCCGAGCACACGTTTTTCGCCCAAGCGCGCGTTTTTTGCCTAGGCGCGCGTTTTTCAAAAGGGCGCGCATTTTTCGAAAGGGCGCGCATTTTTCTCCCGGTCGCGCGTTTCCGCCCGGGCGCACATTTTTCGCCAAACCGTGTTTATTTCGGCTCGGGCGCTCGTCTTTTGCTCTAGCACGCATTTTTCTCTCAACCGCGCATTTTTTGCCCGGGCCACAAAACACACATCTGGGCCAAAAAACACTAGCTCGGGCGAAAAATGTGCGCCGGTGAAAAAAATGCGAGCACGGGCAAAAAATGCGCCTCCAGATAAAAAGTGTGCTTCCATGCCAAAAAATGAACTCTCAACTGAAGAACTCGCGATCGGACAAAAAATGCGGTCATGGGCCAAATAACACATACCTTGGCGAAAAACACGCGTCCTGGAGAATAATTCGCGCCCGTGAAAAAAAATGCGCACCTGGGCAAAAAATGGTGCTTGAGCAAAAAACGCGTGTCCTAAAACATATTATGCAATTTGATACGTTCGGCGCTGACGCCTATTTTGAGTTTTATCAAATTATTGTATAATGTTAATTCCATTACCAATTCCATCATTCAGCCGAACAATTTTTGTGCCTCAATTCCAACTCTGTTGACTGAAATCAATCTTACAGCCGAACAACAAAATTTGAATTGTGTACAAAGCCAATTTATGTAGATATTGATTTTCGTCGAAAAACCAATTTAAGAAAGCCAATTCCATTCAAATGAACGGACCCCAAGTGTTTTTTAAAAAGGTGTTTTACATTTTTTTTTTTGAAAGAACAACTTTTTAATAATATTTGTTTAGCTTTTTAACAATAAAAAGGTGTTTTATGCCAATCATTTATCACATAAATAAGTAAATATTATATAAATCATAAATAAGCAAGTTACAAAATGTCACGAAATGGGTGAAGAATCGCTGAGAAGAAAAGATTTCCAATGGCGATATGAAAGAAAGACAGATCGTGAATGGTCGAGGCATGACTTTAGTAAACCCTCTAATAAAAGAGAAAAAACGGAAAGCAGAGAAGGCGGTTTTTAGAAAGTCTTGTTGGATCGGCTGCCCGAAAAGACCCCAAAAACACCTTTCTAGAAAAAGCTCATCATCCAAACAACCCAAAAAAGACGGTGGCAGTAGGAATAGAACTTTTCTCGCCGCCACCACCGTTCCAAACAGAGCTTAAAGCTACTATTTAATTAGATGCAATTGGACATTAACATTAAATTCAAACCCATGCTCTCAAAATGGCATATTAAATCACCCATAGAATAAGCAAAAATAAAAGAGCAATTGACACTTTGCACACCTGAAAGTCATAGTTTGGGCACTTTGCACCCCAAAAATTTAAGTTTGGCAATTTGCACCACCAATTATATTAATTCTGGGATTTTGCACCCTGGGGATCAAAGAATGGGGGTATTTTGGTCTGAATCATTCAAAGAACATATTTTAGGTCAAAGAATGAGGGTATTTTGGTCGTCCATGCTAGTCAACAGAAACTAGAGAAGAAGATGAAGGAGAAGGCCATCGAACCTGTGATCGATGTTTCTGCCAAAAAAAATCAGCAACCTGGTTGGAAAGGAAGAGAAGGTTTATTTTCCTGAAACAACTCAAGTTGATGGATTTTCATCAGACGGTTCGACCTTGAAGCAGAAACCAGTTCCGGAGGAATCGGAAACTAAAACTCATCGGCCATAGTATGATTAGTTCTACCAGCCTTATTCAGTAGATTATGATGATTAGCCTATTTATTAGATAATAGGAATCGTTCAAGTGGGAGGTATAGTAGTTAGTTATGTTCTTATGTTTCTCGAAATGAAAGAAATAAACTTGGTCAGCAGTATTCAATATGATCAGTGGTTGAGAATCACACCAATTTGGATCTGCTGCAGTTTGTATACATTCAAATGAGCAGCAGAGAAGACTATTTGTATTCAATATGATCAGCGGTGAAAAATCGTTACATTTTAGTAAACATTTTATTTGTATTCAATATGATCAGCGGTGAAAAGTAAAAAATCAGTTGAAAACTTATTTCAGATGCAACATCTCATCTTGAAGAAAAGTCGTTACATTTTAGTAAACATTTCTCATATCCAAAAAAGAAAACAGTATGAAACAACAACAACACTCAAGCCTTTATCCCACCATAGTGGGGTCGGCTATATGGATCCTGGCGCCATATCTTTAATCATAGTCTCACTAATGCGTAAGTACATCATATCTTTCCTTATAGTTTCATTCCAAGTCTTTTTTGGTCTACCCCTCCCCCGTTTAACATGTCTAGTTACTAAACTCTCACAACGCCTAATAGGTGCCTCTAATGGTCTCCTATGTACATGTCTGAACCATCTTAAACGAGTTTCTCGCATCTTCTCTACAATTGCTGCCACTCCTGTCTTATACACTGAAAAGAGTATGAAAAAACAAAAAATTTATTACTCAAATGAAAACTTAACTGCATATTACAAAATTGAAAACAATAGAATCAATAAGAAAAAAAATTCACATAAAAGGTAGCAAAATCCGTAGCTTAACTCTAAAAAAACAACATATTTTTATGATATCTATGCACATATATACAAACAGTGTGAGAGGAACTAGTTGAGTGGAAAAGTAAAAATATATTCAATCTCAATATATTATTACAATGTTTCTCTATATATACACAAAGGAAGGAACCTCAACAACAAGTTAAGAGGTGTGGGACTAAATACAAGGAGGAGAATGGGCATTAACAATGGGCTATTCATAATACATACAAAACTCTATAATTCAACCCCTCCCCCCCCCCCCCCCCCCCCCCCCTCAAGATGGGAGTAAATGTTGATCATTCCCATCTTGGAGATGTTATCTGTGAAGGTGTCACAACTCAAGCCTTTGGTAAAAATTTCTGCCAGCTGGTCTTGGGATTTAACAAAGGGAGTGCAGATATTGCCTTTCTCCAGGTCATCTTTGATAAAGTGTCGATCGATCTTAACATGCTTTGTGCGGTCATGCTGAACAGGATTATGAGCGATGTTGATAGCAGCTTTATTGTCGCGGCAGACATTTAGGCTTCCCATTTAGCAGGCCCAAATCATGCATCAGAGATTTGAGCCAGAGCCCTTCACATACCCCCGGTGACATTGCTTTGTATTCCGCTTCAGCACTGGACCTTGCGACAACAATTTGTTTCTTACTTCACCAGGTCACAAGGTTTCCTCCAACAAAGGAGCAATATCTGGTGGTAGACTTGCGGTCGTCATGGCTTCCAGCCAAGTCAGCATCTGCATAGATGTAGATGTCCAAATTCACATTCCTAGAGAATAGGAGTCCTCGACCAGGAGATTTCTTTAGGTACCGGAGCACTCTCATAGCTACTTCGTGATGTCTTTACTATGGGAGAATGCATGTATCTGCTAAGGATTCCAACAGCGTGTGAAATATCGGGACGAGTGTGAGTGAGGTAGATTAACCTTCCCACCAGTCTTTGATACCTCTTCTTCAAGGTCACCATGTAAAAAGGCATTTTAACATTCATTTGCTGAAGATCCCGACCAAGGCGAGCAGAGCATGATAAAATAATGCGGATGAAGTCCATTTTGGCCACTGGCGCAAATGTCTCATGATAGTCCACACCAGGGGTTTGAGTATATCCCCGAGCAACCAGGCGTGGCTTGTATCTCTCTATGACACCGTCTTGTGTTTGCTTGACAGAGAATACCCACTTAGACCCAACAGACCTCTTTCATGGCGGGAGGTGTGATATAGTCCAGGTCTGGTTCTTCTCTAAAGCAAACATCTCTTCTTCCATCGCCTTTCTCCATTCTGGTATATTAATAGCTTCCTGCCAAGTGTTAGGAATACAGATGGAGGCTAGAGAGGAGATGAAGGTTTTATGTGTCTCTGTCAGATTGTGATATGAGATATAATTTGCAATTGGGTAAGTAGAAGAGGTGGAATTACATTCCCAATGTATAAGAGGTTGACAGAGATCTTCATCAGGTTCTGGCTCAGAGGTGTGGCACCTTAACACCAGTCTTGCGTCTCTGATAAACCACAGGAAGAGGAGAAATAAGTCACTGAATAACTGGGACCGGAGTAAGAGGGGAGGATATGGTAGGTGGGTCCACAGTAGGAATAGTAGGATCTTCAGTAGCAGTGGGAACCGTGGGAATATTCGGAAGGACCGGAAGAGGAATCACGTCAGCATTGATGTCCTGCTCCCCCTGGCGTGAGCCAAAGAACTTTTCCTGTTCACAGAACGTTACGTCCATGGTACAAAAGAAACGGCGAGAGGCAGGATGGTAGCAACGATAGCCCTTTGTAGTAGAGGAGTATCCAACAAACACACACTTAAGGGAACGAGCATCTAATTAATCACGAGAGTATTGATGAATGTGGACAAAACATACATACCCGAACACACGAGGATGGAGGTGAGAAGTGTGGACTGCACATTTGGTGGATAATCGGGAAAGAGGGGAGACGTATTGTAAGGTACTGGATGGAAGACGATTAATGAGGTGGGCCGCAGTAAGGGCTGCTTCACCCCAATAAGATTTAGGAAGACCCATAGTAATGAGGAGGCAGCGAGTGACTTCTAGAAGGTGTTTATTTTTTCGTTCTGCAACACCATTTTGGGTGGAAGTGAGAACACATGTGGTTTGATGTAGGCTCCCATGGTTGGCAAGATATGTACCAAAGACATCACGATCATCATACTCTCCCCCATTGTCGTTGCGAAGGACTCGAATTTTGCAGCCAAACTGCGTGTCAACCATTTTATGAAAGAGTTGAAAACAGTTAAACACATCACTCTTCCTACGGAGTAAGTACACCCACGTAGTACGGGAGAAACAATCAATAAACGTGACAAATCATCGGTGGCCAGATAAAGAAGTAACGGGAGAAGGACCCCAAACATCAGTGTGAATTATATCAAAAGGAATAGTACTGGGAGAAGATACATTATGCAGACTATGTCAAACATGTTTAGAAAAACTACACGCATCACAAACAAACTTGTCTAAACACTTGGAAAACATGCGAAGAAGATAACTGGGTGAAGGATGCCCGAGATGTTGATGCCACTGACGAACATCCGAGGTTGTGGGAGTAGAGACACTAGAGAGAGCCTGCGTAGGAGGATGGACCAAGATGTACAGTCCCACTAAATTCCTACCACTGCCAATGCACCGCCTCGTCGCCAGATCCTGAAACAAACAGCCATCGAGGAGAAAAGTTACTGAGCAGTTTAAAGAAGTAGTTAAGCGACTAATGGAGAGTAAGTTTCGAGGAAAGGTGGGAACATTCAGAACAGACGTGAGAGGCATGGCAGAGACAAAAGACAGTCCCTTTGGCAGCAATAGAAGAGAAAGAGTCAATAGCTGTGATGACTTTATCACGTCCCGAGAGAGGAGTGTATGAGGTAAAACCTGATGAGGCGTCTGTCATATGATCGGTAGCACCAGAGTCAATAATCCATTCAGAGGAAACTGCAGAAGCAGACTGCGCGCTGGGAGCCCCAAAAGTAGCAAACATCGCGGTAGATGAGGGACTAGGAGACCAAAGGAGGCGACGCAGAGCAACCAAATCTTCAGCCGAAAAAATATCAGAAGAAAGCTTCTCAGGGGCATTAGCAGTATGGGCAGCAGGACGAGAAGTGTGCGGGTGAGAACCATTTCGCCCACCACCACTAGTGGTCTTGCGTATAGGAGCAAGATGAAGATGAAGGCGGTAACAGGATGCCCGTACATGTCTAGGCTTACCACAGTGAGCACAAATCTTAGGCGAGGGGTCGATCGATGGCTGGCCCTGGTTAATGCCCGCAAGAGCGGATCGATCCAGAACCTTATCAAACTGGAGAGAGCGGCGACGATCTTCATCGCCCAACACCATGCGGAATGTTTCTCGGAGAGATGGAAGAGGGTGACGATTCAGGACATGAGTGTGGTCCATGTCAAAATCCAAGTGGAGACCCATAAGAAAGACGTGGAGATGGTAGCGATCCTCCTTCAGTTTCAATGCCCAAGCAACCGCGGTGCACGTGGGAGTGAAATCATCGAAGTAGTCAAGCTCCTGATAGAGATGTTCGAATTTAGAAATATATGACGCAACCCCAGCAGATCCCTGTCGAAGACCTAGCAGGCGATGGGTAAGCTCGTACACCTAAGTGGAGCTACCAATTTGGGAATAAGTCTCGTGTGCCCGAGTCCAAATCTCAAAAGCAGAATCCATGAGCATGTAACTGCGATAGACCAACGGAGACATATAATGGAGAAGCCACGAAACCACCAGAGAGTTATCGGCATCCCACTTCCGCCAGGAAGGGTCAGTGACGGCAGGTTGTTGTACCGTCCCATCAATGTAACCATATAGTTGATGATTGCGGATGGCATGTTGAGCGGCCTGAGACCACTCAAGATAATTAGAACCGTCCAAAGGAACAGTAGTAATCCTGAAGAAGCTAGAGGAGCCATGGTTGCGAGAGTAGTCCGTAGACGGGGGAGGCACGAGCGAGGTTTGAACATCCGACAGATTGCTCAAAGGCGTAGTCTCTTCCATAAAAGTTTAAAGAGAGGAGCTCACAGAAAGGCTTAAAAGGAGAGCTTCAGGAAGAAATCCACAGAAGGAATCCATGGGAGCACGCACGGGAAGACGGGCTCACACGAGAGCGCGCAAGAGAGATCGCACGAAAATAAAAAACCGCACAGACAGCAGTTCGGCAGGGCGGAACGCGCACAGGTAGCAGATCGGCAAAGCGGAACGCGTAAGAGACTTTGGCGAAAGAGCTAGCACGAGAGAGCGCTTGCAAAGACCGGCAGAGCTCGCAAGATTCTGCGAGATCAGGAGAGAGAGCGCGGAAGCGGCAAAGTGCACACAAGACCGGCAGAGGTCGCACAAGTTCGCACGAGGAAGAACCCGCGAGGGCGCACGCAGGAGCAGAGCTCGGCAGGTGGAATACGCATGGGCAAAGCTTGACAGGGCAGAATGCGCAGAGGCAGAGCTGGGCAGGGCTCGAGACCGTTCGCACGGGGGGCAGAGCTCGCACACAAGAGCAGAGCTCGGTAGAATGCGCACAGCGATCGGCATGTGGGCTCGCAGAGAGCAGGAGGCGCACAGGGCAGAGCTCGACACAGAGGCCAGAGCTTCGCATAGGGAGAGACCAGGAGACGCACAGGGGAGATCTCGCACAGAGGGCAGAGCTCGCACAGCAGGAGACGCACGGAAAAAATGACACGGAGGGAAAAAATTACCAGCTCTGATACCAAGTTGAGTGGAAAAGGAAAAATATATTCAATCTCAATATATTATTACAATGCTTCTCTATATATACACAAAGGAAGGAACCTCAACAACAAGTTTAGAGGTGTGGGATTAAATACAAGGAGGAGAATAGGTCTTATATGTGGGCCTTAACAATGGGCTATTCATAATACATACAAAACTCTATAATTCAACTGAACCTTCTTCTCATGGAAATGGAATTACAGAGGAAAATTGAACATGCTGATTTGATGAAGATGGAGGCGCCATCCGTGTTCATCTTCTTTGGAAGTTGAGGGATTTAATGGTGACTCCAAATAGGAAGGCAAAGAGCGCTGCGAAGCCAGCGACCACTAATACCAACCACTCCCAAGAAGTCATGCTTAAATCCAAAGTAACTCACAAATTCAGACACCTCCTCCCCATTCTCAAGCCTAGGGTGCAAAAGTGTCAATAAATTCATTATAGGGGGTGCTCAGGACCAAAATACCCTTGAAATTTAAGCCTAAGGTGCAAAGTGTCACCTTAAAAGCAATTGTGGGTGGGGGTGCAAAATGCCAAAACAAATAAATTTGGAGATGCAAAGTACCAATTACCAAAAATGAAATCACTACTTTCAGAACATGATATCTATCTACAAACATCAAAAGACTACTTTTAACTACTAAAATTAGTTAGCCAAACACTTACCAATCACTATCGAGAAACCAGACAATCAAACAGCTGCATAGGACATAATATTTTCACATTAAAGATCCATCCAGGTTGACTCCAGGATATTCCAAATGCATTAAACTGTTCCGGCAGCAGTTTTAGTTCTGAGAAGATGATCCATTTTGAGGGAGTTGATCTTTGCAGCAAGGATGAAGTCATTTTCAGTCAAACCTCCTGCATCAGAGATTGTGATATAAGATGTGTCAATAGCCCATCATGATCCAAAAATCATAACTCCGTAGGAACCCTAGATGGACCGGAGATGATGATCGACGGATACTATGAAGCCAGAAACTGCCATCTGCATTACGCGGAGAGCTCAATAAAAGAGAGTTGCTACTTGCTAGAATATGTAATTAGAGTTTAAACTTCCTTTCATTCTACGTTAAGTTTCATATAAAATGCACATAAGAAAACAAATTTGAGAAAAGTTCCAAACAAAGACTAAAGAAAACCAAAGACAAATTATTAAAATACTCAAAAGACTAAATAAAACCAATATATAAAATAAAGGCCCCAATACACATAAATGCACCCATGACATAACTTCCTCGAGCAAACCGCACACAAAACCTTTGAGAGAAGGATTGGACTTGAGGACAGGAAGCAGACAAATAAGTTAATTCGTTTAAAAGTGTGAAATTTGTTAAATCCATCGTTTGGTCGAATGAAATTAGATCATAGCATCGAAATTTGCCAAATATGATTTCTAACAACAAAATTTGTAGAAATATGTCAAATATGATTTCTATCTACAAAACTTGATCAGAAGAATTTTTTTTATCTATGAAATTTGAAGGGGGGGAGTGAAGATGAATAAATTTAGATTGAGTACAACTAAAATAATTTTCAAGCAAAAGAAGAAAGTAAAAAAAACTTGAGGAAAAGTCAATGAGCGGCTTATTACCAACAGTATGAGTCCATATCACAATTTTCACATTATTCCAGCCAACCAGATGTAGGTCAGGATGATGACCTGAAAGAACTTGACAATCATGAATGTAGAGAATAGCTCAAGATATTATTAACAAAATCAAGAGACATATTTAATTATTTATACAGAGAAAATAATGGAAATATAATGGTATTTGCGTATTTTCGGTTGTTTTTATTTTGTGCTCTCCCTAGTCCTCATCTCCTATATAATAATGGTTGTAACTCTTTATCTCATTATTATTGAACACAAAGAAGTTTTCCCCATGGTATCAAAGCCCTAGGGCATCCGTCTGTTCCGCTCGCCCGATCCGGCATTCTTCCGCTCACCCGCAAGCCACTCCTCCGTCCGCTCCTCCTCCAGCGCTCCAACACTCGTCCAGCGCTCCAGTGCTCGCCTCCTAACCGCAAGCCGCTCCTCCGTCCAGCGCTCCAGCACTCATCCAGCGCTCAAGTGCTCGTCCAACGCTCCAGCGCTCGCCTCCTAACCGCAAGAAGCTCCTCCGTCCAGCGCTCGTCTCCTTCAGCTTCCTACATCATGGCAGGAAGCTCTTTCTAAGACAGGTGGAAGGCAACAATGCTTGAAGAAATGCATGCTCTGGACAAAAATCACACATGGGACCTGGTGCACCTGCCTAAAGGGAAGACTGTCGTGGGATGTAAATGGGTGTTTTCTGTCAAACAGAACACCCTGGGTGTCGTGGAGAGATACAAGGCAAGGTTTGTTGTAAGAGTGTACACACAGACGACAGGAATTGATTATCAAGAGACCTTTTCTCCGGTTGCAAAGATGAATTCTATAAAGGTTCTTTTATCATGTGTTGTCTGTAAGGGATGGAATCTCAGTCAACTGGATGTCAAGAATGCGTTCCTTCATGGGGATCTAGAAGAGGAAGTATGCATGACTCTTCCTTCTGGCCTTTCCCCTAAAGGATCGGAAGGAAAGGTTTGCAAGCTGAAGAAGACTTTATATGGCTTGAAACAATCTCCTAGAGCTTGGTTTGGGAGATTTCGCAAGGCCATGACAAGCTTCAAATACTCCCAGAGCAATGTTGATCGTACCCTTTTCATCAAACACAGGGACGGAAAGTTGACAGCTCTGATAGTTTATGTGGATGACATCATTATAACAGGAGATGAGCGGGATGAGGTTCATGGCTCAAAAAGAGAGGTTGACGAGAGAATTTGAAGTGAAATACTTGGGTTTAAGTACTTCTTGGGCATTGAGGTTGCAAGGTCCAAACATGTTATCTTTATATCTCAGAGGAAATACATTCTTGATCTTCTTGAAGCTTCAGGAATGAGTGGGTGTAGACTTGTTGACACCCCAATTGAAGCCAATCACAAGCTTGGAAGAGATGATGGTGAAACCATTGGAGACATCCCCAGCTTTCAGAGACTTGTGGGAAAATTGATCTACTTGTGGCATACTCGTCCAGATATCTCCTATGGGGTTGGAGTAGTCGGCCAATATATCCATTCCCCAAAGACTCGCCATCTTGATGTTGCTCATAGTATCCATAGATACCTTAAGTCTTAACTAGAGAAGGACATCATATTCTCACCAAATGATAAACTGATTATTGAAGTTTACAATGATGCACAAAGTTGGGTGGAAATTTAGTTACCTTGAGGAGCAAAAAACAGCACGTGGTCGCCAAATCCAGGGCTTTGGCTCACGGAGTCACGGGATCTGTGAAGGGCTATGGACCCTAACAATTACGAAAGACCTTGGTCTTAAAGGAGAGGAGTCTATCAGATTATATTGTGATAACAAAGCGGCCATCAGTATTGCTCACAACACAGTGCAACACGATCGTACTAAACACAATGAGATCGACAGACACTTCATTAAGGAAACCATTGTAAAAGGCATTGTGGTTACTCCATTTGTACCATCCGAACAAACAATTAATGACAAGGCCCATATCAGGAGTGGCTATGGCAACACTTTGTAATGATCTATTTTATTATTTAACTATGTTGGATATCTGTATAAACACCCTGTTAAACCATCGCACTCATTTTTCATTCCAAAACTCGGGTCAAAGATAGGAGAGGTAGGGCATATTATAAGCACGAGTGGACCGTCTGGGTATAGGCGGTGTGAGACTAATCTTGGCATTCCTTTTATTGGTTCATGCTGGACCGTCCAACACGCCCACTCAGCGTGAACCTCGCTTTGATACCATGTTAAACTACCGCACTCATTTTCCATTCCATAATCCTGGTCAAAGATAGGAGAGGTGGGGCCTATTATAAGGACGAGTGGACCGTCTGGGTATAGGCGGTGTGAGACAAATCTTGGCATGCCTTTTTTGGGTTCATGTTGGACCGTCCAACCCCCCCCCCCCCCCCCCCCCCCATTTTGTATGTGGATGGGAAAATGTGCGTGGATGTATGAAGAGAAGAAACTCTAGTGAGGTGAGAGTGTGTATGAATGTTGTAAGTAATATTTTGAGTGATTAATGAAATCATATAGTGCCGCCTATCTTTCACCACATTTCTTTTGAACACCCCCAATTAATATTTTCCTTCAATTAATAGGTAAGGAGAAAAAAACATAAGAACCTAAAATAAAAGGAAAGGGTATGGTTTCAAGTTTCAACAAGCCTGAGCTGGATTATGCCTTACTACTAAGATGTTCATTTTCAAGCATACCAATAGAAGTGTTTGTATTTTCAAGATAGCACGGTTTGTAACTGTTAGAGAAAATGATGTAAAAAGGCCCATTTATAAGGCCCATTTATGTAGTTCCGTCTTACCCTTGTTTAGTCCCACATCTTGAGATTGGAGTGACTAGCCTCCTTCTCCTCCTATATATTTGTATTCATACTTGTAATTATCAGTTCAGGAAATATATACAAAGTTTATACCATTTCTCTACATGGTATCAGAGCGATCGATTCGACGCATGCGGTCTCCTCTTCTCTGACCGCTCAGCCCGCTCAGCCCACTGGTTTTCCTCGTCTCTGACCGCTCAGCTCTGCGACCTCCCGTTTTTTTAACCGCTGCTGCGTTCTTTCCTGCTCCGTGGCCTCCACCAAAGCTCTCCCGTGTCCCACCCTTTATAGCTCCTGTCCCGGAGAAGTGTGGGGTCCACTCCTCACGAGCTCGTCTTCTCGTCGCGACCTCTTCGCGCTTCCCTCGCGAGCTCCTCTTCTCTCTGCGAGCAGGCCGTGCGCTCTCTTCCTGTCGACCTCATCTCGGCGCCTTCTACCCGCAGTCGTGCGACCTCCTCTCATTTTTTTTAGCGACCTCCCTGCAGTCCGGCGACTGCCAAGCAATCTTGTCGCCATCGCAGTCTCTCCCGCAGACCGTGCAATCTCGCCTCTCCTACGACTTCCAGCATCCCTCTCCCGCAGACCGTGCGATCTCCAGCAGGTCGTGCAATCTCGCCTCTCCAGCAGGCTGTGCGATCTTCAGCAGACCGTGCGATCTCGCTTTTCCTGCGACTTCCAGCTTCACTCTCCAGCAGCCGTGCGATCTCAAGTCGCAGTTTGGACGTCTTGTCTACTGCTGACCGCCCGCCCTCTTAGTTTCTGTTCGCTCGGCCCGTTTCTACAATGGTGGATTCCGATAACTCCCATACTACCAATATTCCCCCAACCACACTGGCTGCTCCTGCTCCTGATGTCCGCGATGAACTTCGGATTACAACTATCTCCCTCTCCGGGAAGTCCAACTTTGTGGAATGGGTTCACTCTGTTCGCCGGGTCTTACAGACGAAAGGATTGGTTCATCATGTAACCCAGGCTGTTCCACTTAATCCTTCCAATGATTGGCTTCGGGATGATGGTTGAGTGCAAACCTGGCTCCTCAACTCCATGGACAAGGAGCCTTATCGGATCTCTATGTATCATGAAACCGCCAAGGCCATCTGGATGAACTTCATGCTTTCTACTCCGGCCAGAACAGTCTCCAACATCTCTTTGATATCATCTCGGAACTTCAAACCCTTCGGCCTGGTCCACCAGACCTAATGATCTCCCATATCGCTCAGGTGAAAACTCTCCATGAGGCTTGGATTCAGCATCAGCCTCCAACTACTGATCTCGCGGCTCAGAAAGCTCAGAAAGAGGCTGTGACAATCTCCATGCTGTTGTCCCATGTTCCACCACACCTGCATAGTGTTCGGGCTCAGATCCTCTCATCTCCTACCACACCATCCCTATCTGATGTTTGCTCCATGCTGATCAAGGTTACACCACCATCCGAGGCTTCAACAAGTTTCTCTCCAGTTCTTCTTCAGCAACCTCTCCTGCCAACTCCTCCCCCTGGTCGTGGCTCTTCCACCAGGGGAGGACGCCACCCGTCTAGGGGCCGAGGACGTGGTGGCCGCTCTTCTCTGAAGTGTACCTACTGCTCTCGAGAGGGTCATCTTGAAGCTACATGCTACCGCAAGCATGGCCTACCTCCGCATCTGGCCGCCTCCGCTACTCCAGCTCCTTCTGATGCCTCTGATACTTCCAACCTTGGTGCACCTACTCGCCAGGAATATGAAGACCTTCGCACTCAATTCCAGCAGCTCCAAGGCAGTATTAATCGGCCATCTGGCTCGGTTGCCTCGTTTTCTACTCAAGGTATATCCTGTCTTTCTTCCAGCTCTCACTGGATCGTTGACTCTGGAGCAACTCATCATATAACATTTCAGAAACCGCCTCAGTATTCGACAACCTCTTACCCACCATCTATTATTGTTGCTAATGGTGACACTACCCCGGTCTCTGGCGCTGCTGATCTCCGCCTCACTCCTACCTTACTACTCTCCTCAGTTCTTCATGTTCCTGGTTCCCCGTTTAACTTACTTTCTGTTGGCCAGTTAACACGGGATCTTGACTGTTGCATAACCTTCTCTCCTTCATCTTTTGTTTTGCAAGATCGCCGTACACGGAGTACCATTGGTAGTGGTCGGCTGACGAATGGGCTATATCTCTTGGATCTCCCACCTATCAGTTTTTCTTCCATTTCCACGTCTGACTGGCATCGTCGTCTTGGGCATGCTCCTCTTCCGGTTCTCAAGAAAGCTCTTCCTGGTGTTTTACTGCAAGAGTTCACTTGTGAATCATGTATCTATGGCAAGCAACATCGTGTTTATTTCTCTCCTTCTTGTACCCGGAGTGACACTCTGTTATCTTTAGTTCATTCTGATGTATGGGGTCCATATAGGATCCCCAGTGTATTTGGACATCGCTACTTTATCACTTTTATTGATGACTTCTCACGTGTTACATGGCTTTATTTTCTTCATGATCGTACTGAGATTACTTCTGTGTTTCGTGCTTTTTTATCTGAAACGCGTACGCAGTTCTCAACGCCTCTTAAAATACTTCGCACCGATAATGCCCGCGAGTACACAAGTCGGTCCTTCGCCGCTCTGTGCTCCGAGTTTGGTATAATTCACCAAACCTCATGTGCCTACACACCTCAACAAAATGGGGTGACCGAACGGAAAAATCGTCATCTACTCGATACCGCTCGGTCCCTTATGTTCCAAATGCAGGTCCCAACAGAATTTTGGCACTTTGCTATTGCTACTGCGTGTCACCTCATTAATCGTATGCCCTCATCCGTTCTCGGCTTTGCAACTCCTCTAAGCCTTCTTCTACCCTCTACTGATCCTTTCCCCCTCACACCCAGAGTTTTTGGGTGTGTTTGTTATGTCCACACCCTCAGTCCGCTAGTGGACAAACTTGCTGCTCGTGCTACCCGCCAGATGTTTGTTGGCTACTCTCGAACTCAGAAGGGCTATCTATGCTACTCTCCAACAACAGGAAAGGTGACTGTCTCAGCCGATGTTATTTTTTGTGAAGATCAACCATTCCACTCATCCTCCTCTACCCAATCCATACCTTCTCCTATTACCCGTCCTATCGTTCCAGTCACGCATTCTTCTCCATCGTCACCTCCATCCCTGCCTCTGATCCATCCGCCCATTCGCTACGTCTACTCTCGCCGTAAATCCAAGAATATTTCCCTACCGGAGCCGTCTGCTACAGATGACGCCCCGCCCGCGGTCGATCCAGCATCTTCTTCTACGGCTCATCCTATGGCTAGCTATGTGTCTCTACACCGGCTTTCACCACCTCTCCACCAGTTTGCTACTTCTCTTTCCTCCATCTCTATTCCTAACACTGTGCAGGAGGCGCTTCAGCATCCGGGGTGGCGAGCAGCTATGGAAGAGGAGATGAATGCCCTCTGGGCTAATCAAACCTGGGAACTGGTTCCTCTTCCTCCTGGACAGCATTGTGTTACTTGCAAATGGGTCTTTGCGGTCAAACAGAATGCGGATGGGACTGTTGATCGCTTAAAAGCCCGTCTCATGGCCCGGGGCTTCACTCAGCAACAAGGCTTGGACTATGAGGAAACTTTTTCCCCAGTAGCCAAACTTAATACTGTTCGTGTTCTTATCTCCGTTGCTGTGCATCGTCGTTGGCCCCTTCTTCAGCTCGACATTAAGAATGCATTCCTAAACGGCGATCTGAAGGAAAGCGTCTTTATGAGCCAACCTCCCGGGTTTGAGACCACGGGGGAGTCTCGTGAAGTCCGCGTTTGCCGCCTTCTAAAAGCTCTTTATGGTCTCAAACAGTCACCACGAGCTTGGTTTGATAAGTTCTGCAAGGTTCTCTTAGCACTTGGGTTTACTCGGAGTTCTGCCGACTTCTCTCTATTCACCAAGCATGGACCAACTGGCACTGTGATCCTTCTTGTCTACGTTGATGATATCCTGATTACCGGCGATGACCTCTCTGGGATACAACAGCCTTAAGGAACATCTGAACTCGGCCTTCCAGACCAAGGATCTTGGAAATCTTAGATACTTCCTTGGGATTGAAGTTGCCCGACGACCCGATGGGTTGGTTATGTCCCAACGGAAGTACTGCATCGACTTACTTCATGAAGCAGGATACTCTGGGTGCAAACCTGTGGATACTCCTATGGATGCTAATCAGAAATTGTGTGCTGTTGGGTCTGACTCTGACCAACTTCTTGAGAATCCAGAATATTACCGACGATTGGTTGGGAAACTGATCTACCTAACGGTCACTCGACCGGATATCTCGTTTGCTGTTGGTGTTGTGAGTCGCTTCATGCATACTCCACGCACTTCTCACCTTCAAGCTGTTGAGCGTATTCTCAGATATCTAAAGACCGCTCCGGGACAAGGCCTTGTCTACAAACCATCCAACTCACCATCCCTTCTTGCTTATTCGGATGCTGACTATGCCGGGTCCCCTGATGATAGGCGTTCCACGACTGGCTTCTGCACTTATTTTGGTGGACACCTCATAACATGGCGAAGCAAGAAACAGACTGTGGTCGCCCGCTCCTCGACTGAGTCTGAATACAGAGCTATGGCTGCTGTTGTGTCAGAATTAACATGGCTTGAAAGCCTTCTTGGTGACTTAGGTGTTAGACTCTCTTCTCCGACAATACTTCGGTGTGACAGTCAGGCTGCAATTCATATAGCCAACAATCCAGTTTTTCATGAGCGAACAAAGCATATCGAGGTTGATTGTCATTTCATCAGAGAAAAGGTCCAAGCAAAGAAGGTAGAATTGGAGCATGTTCCTGCTGCTAGACAAATTGCTTACATCCTAACAAAAGCTCTTCCTCGGCCATTATATCTCCAGTTCTTATCCAAGCTGGGTGCCTACGATTTGTACGCTCCAGCTTGCGGGGGAGTGTTAGAGAAAATGATGTAAAAAGGCCCATTTATAAGGCTCATTTATGTAGTTCCGTCTTACCCTTGTTTAGTCCCACATCTTGAGATTGGAGTGACTAGCCTCCTTCTCCTCCTATATATTTGTATTCATACTTGTAATTATCAGTTCAGGAAATATATACAAAGTTTATACCATTTCTCTACAGTAACCAAAGTTCATATGAAAACGTTGTATTGATATTTTCTTAGATTTTGGACACGTGGTTAAATTCGTGGACAGGAAAGATTGGCTTGAGGAAGAAAATAATATTTTGATACAAAGAAACAAGATACAAGGACCACAGCATTAATCAATGGGAGGTTTCTTGGATCTGTATTTAATTAACCATAGTGATGCATGATACTAACAGATAAAATATTAAGTGAATATAAATTCTAATTATTGGTTTAAGATGGGTTCTGGTTCATTGATCTTAATTGCCAAAAGTGCTTCTGAGTAACTCTCCATGAGAACTTGGAAGACCAGACATGGAGATTTATCCTAGTCCAAAATACGAAGTTATAAAATCAAGATTAGTAAAATTGAGTGGTTAAGTTCTTGATCCCTGAAAACAATTTTAAGGTTTAGATCTTAAGGCTTGGCGCTGATCATTTTGATTACCTTTCCATCATACAAAAGAAGTAAAGACCATAAATTTTCAAGTAAAATCACATGTTTAAATGAGGAAAGTAGCTTAAACTTGGCATGACTCGAGAGTGCTTACATAGAAAGCCTAAGACGAATTAAACAACATAATGTACTAATTTTCTTAAGTGATACTTGTATTTTCTCCTCCAGGACTACACTCCCCATCAATGCCTGGCCTAATAGCAGTTCAACATTTATATTCATTGAGAGTGTGGCAAGGTTCAATACCAGTAATCGTATTGGTACATTTAAAAAGTCTAATTAGAAATCATCAATTTTCTGATCAATAGTCTAGGTGAAGCTGTATTAATTATGATCCAAAAAATTGCACAATCCAAAATAAATAATGCCAAAATCCTTAAAAAACCTTCTGCCTCAGCAGTATCAGCTACAAGTTGAAATAACTCGATTCCTTTTGTAAAGCTCTTAACTTTCCAAGATCTTTGGAGCTTCATAATGCCATCTTCATGTAACAATTTCCAATCTTGCACCTTGAAGAATGCAAGATTCAAAAACATGCATATTGAAACTCTAGTGGATGAAGATAACAAAAGGGTAAGACAACACATGTTTAAGTAGCTCATTTGCTGTTTGGTCTTCCATGGGTTGCATATTCGAGTTACAAGGGACGCATTTCTTCACTGACAAATCTTCGGTTTCTCATCAGAGACAAATATCAAGAAATGGCAATGTTATTATCTCAGAATCATAAAGTCCATTACAAATAGAAATCAAACATGCAATATTGGTTATCACTGATATTTCGATTCATATGAAACTTAGCAAGTTTTAACATAAGATATAATCAGATACTTCTGAAAAACTAAGTAGAACACAACACATCTTGTAAGTAATTTTACATCCAATAAGGTTCGTGAATAGAAGTTCAAACATGCATGAATCACTCGTGCGAAGTAACGAAGCCGATATGTATTTCAATCGATGACTTGCACCATTTATATTTCTCATAATTTGAGTCCTACCATCATGTGTGCATATGAGGGGTATTTCTTTCTTTCTATCAGTCAGGTTTTTATTCAGAATGAGAGATCAAGTAAGATGACACACATATCTCCATCAACTTATATCTCCATCAACTTACAAAATACTTGTCTCCAACATTAGAATATAAAGTATTTCTAATAAAAAAATAGATATCAAACTATCAAAATCAGCAAAAATCGCGCAGACTGTGGTATAGACTTCTAGGGTAGTCCCGTGTAACAACCAGGGTCCATTCAATTGGACAGAATTGAGGCTTCGGAATTGAAATAGGAGGTACAATTTCATTGAAAATGGACATCTAATTTTAATTGAGGATTTATATTAGCAGCCCTATTAGCGATATTCGCAACCCAATAAAACTTAAAATAAAATCTAATTTCATCTATTCTCTTCCTCTAATAGTAGCCCCCTCCCGTTTTCGCCCCAATCTTGCCTACCCTGACCCCGATTCGACCTACACTAACTCAACCCGCCAAACTCGTGCAGCCCGCCGCCAGAGAACACCGCTCGTCGCCTACTCCAGCCGCCCGTTGGTTCCGCCTGCCGGGAAGAAGCCCAACACTGCAGGTAAATGTCTCTCCACAATCGATATTGCAATGATTAGCCAAGAAAGAGCTATTCTGATGATTGCTGTTAGCTGATATAGATTGGTGATCAAGTTGTTCTGAGTTCACCGGAGTTTGTTGGGGCGACGGGTAAAGCTTCATTCTCCGGTCAGAAGCATTGGCGTTAATCTCTTCAGTTGAATCCGGCTCCCTGCCGTTGTTTTCTCCCAACAACACAATGTCAAAAATTTCGATGGCTTTGTCCCTCCTCGCGTGTTCACCGGACAGTAGAGTGTTGCTTGCCATGATCTTTCCAACATCATATCTTGACATATTGAAGATTGTAACAACATTAGTCCTGCGGAACTTGTTAGAAGTGCAAACGCACCTCTGCGGAGGTGGCCGGCGGCGGATCGCCGGAAAGTTTGCCGGAGTAGCAGCGGTGGACCTGGACAGGTGCAAAACATGGCATCCTCTGTTTTGTGGTTAGAGAAAAATGCTGAGGTGGCAGTTTGACCGAAGTCAAATTGAATATATAACTTATATAGTGAATGACAAGGCTTATTGCGGTGGAGTTTTCTAAAGGATGGACACGTGGCTGAAGCTAAGAGGAACACGATGCCTATAAATAAGCATGTTGGCTGGCCAAACATTGTGAGAAAAAATAAATAGGCGGAAGCATATAAATTTAGTGAATAGGAGCGGTCTCAAAGGTGGCGGTCTCCTACTGGCAGAGCGCTGAAAAAGCCTGGCGGGATTGGAGCTGTAGCTCCCGTTAGAGAAGGCGGTCTGAGCTAGGCGATTTGAGGAGGAGCAGCGGTCAGCTTTCGGGCGGTCTGAACAAGCAGGCGAGCTGCAGCTGGCGATCAGAGGAAGAAGCAAGGTCGAGCGATCTCTAATGGCAGAGGCGAGCAGAGCTTAGGCGGACTCAACGAGCAGGTGGACAGCAGGAGTTGCAACAATGGATTGAAGCCAACAACCAGTCTTGGACGAATAACTAGCAGCAGCTAGTGAGAGGAAATTTGGAGTTTAACTAGCAGCAGCTAGTGAGAGGAAACATGGAGCTCGGCAAAGAAGGTGTACATGCGAGCTCGGAAAAGGTTATGCGTGAAGCAAAGATCTGAAGCTGGTAGATTGGAGCAGCGTTTGGGCGAACCCTCCACAACGAACTCAACAGGAGGAGTTTTGGGTGAACAAGGAGGAAGCTAGCAGAACCGAAGCAGGCCAGAAAAGTGAGAAGTTGGAGCGACCTCCTTGAAGCAGTAGGCGGACAGAAACACTGCGGCTGCTTGAAGCTTGTTTTTGTGCGAACTCCATTTGAAGAGGAGGAGAACACCAAACTTGGTGGATTGCAAGATTGGGCGGTAAAGCTTGAATGCTTGTGCGAACACAGTTGAGCTGTGCGGTTGAGGCAAAAGAGGAGCATCTGAAGCTTGTGAAGGTTTGGAGCAAGTAGATGCGAGCGAAGTTGAAGGTAGAGCGAGTTGTGGAGAATTTGAGTTTGAAGAAAGCAATGATGTGAGAGGAACTAGCTGAAGCTAGCAGTGTCTTCAAGAGAACTCTTGAAGAGTGGATATTTCTCTAACCGTAGTCAATGTTTTAAATATCGGATATCGGCGACATATCGGATTGAATTTTTAAATGTCGGATGTCGGAGACATGTCGGGAATATTTTAAAATATCGGATTTTCATGTCTTATAAATAATTTTTTAGTTTTATGTATACTAACTATAATTATATTTTATAAAAATAGAAAAATAATATAACAAATAAATAAAAAATGAGTCATTTATATTACGAAATAAAATCGATTAGAATCTACAATAAAATATTATTAACAAATATAAAATTATACATGGTAAATATATTTAATAGTATACAATAATTTTATTTTGAGAACAATAAGTTTATTGCAAATAAAGAAGATTTGAATATTTTCATATTTTTGTAATAAATGTATTAAATATTTTCATATTTTTGTAAAATGAAATTAAAAAATTGTGAACCAATTATGCAAAATTGGTTGTAAGAATAAAACGTTAAAAAATTGAAACAATAAATCTAATCGATTTAAACATATGCTGCTAGTCTGCTAATATAACAAAAAATAAAATAGCGGGCGATATATTTAAAAGTCGTATCGACCGATATATCGGAAAAAATCGGACATGTCGGCCTATATTTTACAAAAGGACATAATCTATACTTTTTAGAAAAACATATCGTTTTGCCCTAAAAAATGACATGTCGGGAGACATGTCGGACATGTCGGAGGACATTTAAAACAATGACCGTAGTTAGAGGAAGAAGACGAACGAGAAGTCGTGTGATTCAACTTGCCGAAATCAGTGTCATGTGTGTACTGAAGTGTTTGTGTGCTTGTGTAAGCTAGTTGTAACTAGCATATGTGTGTGTATCTATGAATATCACGTATGTGGTCAGTATGAAGTCCTAGTCGCCACTAGGAAAATTTTGATAGTTTTGAAAAATTAATATTGAAGTTTGTTTTGCATTTGCTGCACTCGTGCTTTTTTACTTGGGCCCATTATACGTTTCCAACAGTGGTATCAGGGGTAATTTGGTCGATCCAGAGGTGCTAGCAAAGTCAAGAATGGGCAGAAAGAAAGTCATCAAGAAAAGGCGAGTGGCGAAGGTGTATGATAGCAGTCTTATTGAGGAAGCATCAAGCATGCTTGGTATCATTGGTGTGAGTCACACACCATGCAAGGTGGTGTTATACGAAGCCAAGGAAGATCAACGCCTCGAAGACATGGCCGATGAGCAGAAGGATATCATCACTGAATTTGTGCTACCACAACTTCCAAAGCTAACAGAGTACAACTATGAAAGTTGGAGTATTGAAATGAAAGAGGCGCTTCACGCACGAGAGCTATGGGATGTAGTCCATGAAGGTTGTGTTGAACCTGATGTTGCAGCTATGACCACGATGTCATTGGTGGAGAAAAATAGTTATGAAAATCTTCAGAAGAAGAATATCAAAGCATCTAACTTGATTATGAGAAGTCTGGATATGTCAATGTTGGAGCTAGTTGAAGATGCACAAACAGCTAAGGAGATGTGGGATATTCTGCGGAATACCTATATTCTGCGGAATACCTATCAACAAGTTGATGAAGTAGTATGTGTGACAGGGGGAGCAGATCAATCTTTCGTAGAAGATATCTGCATTAGTATTTTATGTCGTGATGATGCTCAGCCTTCAGCAGAAGAAGTGGTCTGTATAAGTGATATGAAGTTAATACAACAAAGCCGAGAAGATGCAAGCATGCATGAAGAAGAACATGAAGATCTGCCAGGAAGGACAATGAAGACATACCAAGAAAATGATAGCGGAGATTGTATTTCAGAAGAAGGGGGTCGTGGATGTGCTTTGCAAAGTCCAAAGGAGAATGACGAGAATGTTTTAGCAGAAGTTGGCATTAGTGATGTGCAAAGCCTGGATGTCATGCCAGCATGTCAGAATGGAAATGGAGATGCAAGCGAACAACATGAGATCAACGATAGTCACAGTGGTGATATCATCACAAAAGACAGGCAAGCTCTAACAAGTCAAGGACTTGATGGGAAGCAAAGCTTCGATAACTGCAGCTTGGAAGAAGTACTAGGAGATGACCGAAGTACTAAAAATCCTCTTGAGATGGTAGAATTTGTTCTGAAACCGAGTACACCTTGCATTTCTATCAAAGAAATATTGGAGTCAACTCCCAGTCAAGTGAAGTCGAAGTTAAATGGTACGTCATCTGTGACGTCGGCGCATTGTGCAAGTCAGAAGACTAAACAAAAGGCACCGTTCGTTGAGAAGAGCAAAAGAATGTGGAGTTGGCTCGTCTGGAGTCAGCATGTGCAGGTGGTTAACCATGATAGTAAGCAGAAACGACGACGTTTGCGTGATGAAGGAGTTCTAAAGCGAAGACCTTGTGTGAAGATGAAGACGCGTGCTTGAAGGAATAACAATAGGAGTAGTTATAATATAAGTTAAATATTTAACATGTAGAGTCGTGTTTGAGGGGGAGTGTTAGAAGTGCAAACGCACCTCTGCGGAGGTGGCCGGCGGCGGATCGCCAGAAAGTTTGCCGGAGTAGCAGCGGTGGACCTGGACAGGTGCAAAACATGGCATCCTCTGTTTTGTGGTTAGAGAAAAATGCTGAGGTGGCAGTTTGACCGAAGTCAAATTGAATATATACTTATATAGTGAATGACAAGGCTTATTGCGGTGGAGTTTTCTAAAGGATGGACACGTGGCTGAAGCTAAGAGGAACACGATGCCTATAAATAAGCATGTTGGCTGGCCAAACATTGTGAGAAAAAATAAATAGGCGGAAGCATATAAATTTAGTGAATAGGAGCGGTCTCAAAGGTGGCGGTCTCCTACTGGCAGAGCGCTGAAAAAGCCTGGCGGGATTGGAGCTGTAGCTCCCGTTAGAGAAGGCGGTCTGAGCTAGGCGGTTTGAGGAGGAGCAGCGGTCAGCTTTCGGGCGGTCTGAACAAGCAGGCGAGCTGCAGCTGGCGATCAGAGGAAGAAGCAAGGTCGAGCGATCTCTAATGGCAGAGGCGAGCAGAGCTTAGGCGGACTCAACGAGCAGGTGGACAGCAGGAGTTGCAACAATGGATTGAAGCCAACAACCAGTCTTGGGCGAATAACTAGCAGCAGCTAGTGAGAGGAAATTTGGAGTTTAACTAGCAGCAGCTAGTGAGAGGAAACATGGAGCTCGGCAAAGGAGGTGTACATGCGAGCTCGGAAAAGGTTATGCGTGAAGCAAAGATCTGAAGCTGGTAGATTGGAGCAGCGTTTGGGCGAACCCTCCACAACGAACTCAACAGGAGGAGTTTTGGGTGAACAAGGAGGAAGCTAGCAGAACCGAAGCAGGCCAGAAAAGTGAGAAGTTGGAGCGACCTCCTTGAAGCAGTAGGCGGACAGAAACACTGCGGCTGCTTGAAGCTTGTTTTTGTGCGAACTCCATTTGAAGAGGAGGAGAACACCAAACTTGGTGGATTGCAAGATTGGGCGGTAAAGCTTGAATGCTTGTGCGAACACAGTTGAGCTGTGCGGTTGAGGCAAAAGAGGAGCATCTGAAGCTTGTGAAGGTTTGGAGCAAGTAGATGCGAGCGAAGTTGAAGGTAGAGCGAGTTGTGGAGAATTTGAGTTTGAAGAAAGCAATGATGTGAGGAGAACTAGCTGAAGCTAGCAGTGTCTTCAAGAGAACTCTTGAAGAGTGGATATTTCTCTAACCGTAGTTAGAGGAAGAAGACGAACGAGAAGTCGTGTGATTCAACTTGCCGAAATCAGTTTCATGTGTGTACTGAAGTGTTTGTGTGCTTGTGTAAGCTAGTTGTAACTAGCATATGTGTGTGTATAATATCATGTATGTGGTCAGTATGAAGTCCTAGTCGCCACTAGGAAAATTGTGATAGTTTTGAAAAATTAATATTGAAGTTTGTTTTGCATTTGCTGCACTCGTGCTTTTTTACTTGGGCCCATTATACGTTTCCCACAGAACTTAATGGAAGCAATGTTGTAAGATTCGGCTGCTACTTCTTGCGTGCATGAGATTATTATGTGCGTGAAATTAGTCAAATAAGTGAGGTCGGGAGGTTGTAGGAAGGTTGAACAGTCAAACGAGTTCTTTGTTGCCATAGAGAAAGCAATCTTATGAAAAGGATCATGTACAACAGGGATAAAGAACTAGTTGTCCATCTTTTGCAAAAGGAAATGTTAGCCTTACATGACTGATTCTGATTGTTCTTTTTGGATGGCAGGTGGGTTTGTATGGTTAGACCGTAAGACATTGTAAAGTTCACTAAAAAAAAGAGTTGAGAAAATTTTATGTGTTAAGGCACCCTTGACATTTTGTTTAGTCTCACATATAATTGCTCTTTTGTAAGCAAGTTTTTGTCTTCTTGATTGTTACAGTCTATTATATGTTAAAAAATTTTGATTTTGGGTTACGAATATCAGGTGAGTTGCGAATATCGATTGGGTGGGATGTGATTAACGATGGGCTGGGAATATCAATTGTGGGGCTGCTAATATAAATTCTCTGTTAATTCCAGAGCCCCAATTTCATCCAAATGAACGAACTCTGCATGGATTTATGTAATAGAAAAGGATAATAAATGTTAGCGCACACCTTGAGATGTGGAACAAGCACTAAAAGTCCTAAGAGGCGGTGCTCGAAGAACACGACGAGCTTGAATCTTAGATATCCAATTGCATGAACTGCATGAATGCGCAGTATGACAATGTTTAATAAATAAAAAACTACAAATACAGGATAGCAGCAGATCAAAATTTAAGCATCGTGGAAGGTGATCGTTCTACCCGATGAAGATTTCGAGAAACGAGGAAATAGAGGATCATGAGGAAAAGATTAATGGCGATCAGCGAATAATGAATCCCATACCGTCCATTTCCGCCGAAGAGATTATCGGAGGAGGATGAAGCAAAGTTCAGCTGCTGCGTCTGAGAAGAAGGAATACAGAAGGCCAAAACAAGTGCTGGATCGGTGCTGACCTTGGAGTGGAGGGTCTGGAGAAGGATGCGTGATTGTGCATAAACGCGGGTCATTTTTCCCTACCTAGGGCGAAATCTTGTTTCGAAGCATTCAATAAGTCTCTCTCACTCTCTCTCTCACTCTCTCTCTCTCACTCTCTTCGGGATTGTGCATTAATGGATAATGATCATAAGATTTCAGTCCCAAGGGTTTGCTTTTCCAGATTTCAGTCTCTAATCTTTAATAACTTTAAAATTTTAGTCCCTATTTAACACGATTAACAGAATATTTTTTTTTTGGATGCTTAGTTGGCAAACAATATACTGGGCGCATGAAAAATTATTATAGAGATGCGGGTTCTTTAGGATTCTAATAGCAGCTGTAGCATTTTACGCAGGAAAAAAACTATTTTTAAGAGACTATAAGAAAACTAATCTTACAAAGGAAACTATTATTACAGGATTCTAAAGTATCTTAATAGACCATATGGAAAAAAATAACCAGAATTAAAATGTGAATCGCAAATTACTCTATCGGGCGCATCAATTTAAGAAATCATCTTCTTCCATTTAACTACGAGGAAAGATAAATCAAATATCACGGGTTTCTCTGCGATCGACCAACAAAACCCTAATCCTCCTCTTGTTCGTCGGGGGAGCAGCCAGATTTCACGGGTTTCTCCGCGATGTGAGGTGAGCGGGTTTTAGGGTTTAGGCGAACGGAAAGTTAACGGGAGAATGATTTTTGGGACTTATTTCTAAAGTTATTAAAGGTTAGGGACCAAAATCTTCAAAATCAAAAGTTTAGGACTGAAATCATAAAGCAGATAAACGTTGCGGACTAAAACGAGTATTTAGCCTATTTGTTTTTTGTATTTTATTTATGTTATTTTTGGCGCCGTTGGATTGATAATCGGAAAAAAGATGGGACGTTGCCCGTACGTAAAATCGAATAAGCAACTATATAATAACAAGTATATAGTGACATAGAGCCGATTTTATAATTGATTGTAAATTACGAGCTATTACGGAGATCGAATAAGCAACTAAGTATTATCCACAACTAAAATAAGTTATGATTTAGTGACATAAAATAGACTACGGTTTAATATAACGTGGGTTCGATGTTTTGGAAATTTCTCATTTAGTGGATTCGATTTATCGAGACGTCTCGATAGAGTCGTACGTGAAAATTAGAATTTATTCGGACTCCTGCGAGTGTGCGTTAATTTAGTCACACGACCGGTCGAAGATTGTGATAGGTGGGTCAGATTATCTCGTAATTACAGAGCGAGAACCCGGTCTCACCTCTGACACAATTTGGGCATAATTCAGAAGACCAATTTATTAGTGATTTTCATGAATCGTTTATTTGGAGTAAATGGGAATTAATTCATTATTTTGGTAACTCATGGGTCTCTCCCTATTAAAGCCGAGAGAAGGTTTTATGTCATCGGTCCTTTCAGTTTTCACGACTGTTAACAAGGGTGACTCCACGGGTTCTCCATTCTTGAGTAATCGTCGATCTAGGGCTTTCAAATCTCTGCCCCAGGAAAGGCTTTTTGCAGGTGGTTTTCTTCTTCCTTGATGATCCACTCTCTTCAGTTCTCCAAGTGAGTGATCTTCTCTTCGTGCCTAGAGGACTCGGTCGGCATGCTTGCAAAACCGGGAACCCACATCTACTCCATTCTCCAATTTGGCTTCTGGAGAACCCAGTGATATCCAGGAGCAAGCCGCATTCCGCTTTACTTGCCATTGTCGGCGATCGCTTTCTATTATATGGAACTCGACAAGTTTCATTCTGATTCATGCATGGTTAGTTGAAACTCAACCCATATGGAATGTTAGCATACTTGATCATAACAACTAAAGTACAGTGTTTTGCATTGGATGTAAAACACTAAGCACTTTTTGAAGATAATTTATATCTCTCGTCGTGGAATTACTTGTATGTATATATATCATACGCCGGATCTAGAACATCAAGCACAAATCAGTTTCCAACTTCAATTTTCATTGTTTATCTACACATGTATATTTTGTGCTAATTCTCTTTCATGTTATAGATTAAATATTTAGATAACATTGTATGTTAGCGGGATCCTTCGGCGCGACAAATTTAATAAGGAAGCACACATCACAACTCTTGAGAATACCCGCAATACTGATGTGCGAGCTTGCATCAATGAATGGCATACATTTTATTTCCGCACTACAGTAGAATCACCATAATCATGCATTTAGACTTCAATAGAGATTGATAGATTTTAAGTAAGAAGATCCTATTTTTGTCATCGCTATATTCAGTGTTTTGTGTTATCTTACATTTTCGATAATACAATTTCTTAGCGACACATTTGATTTTTCTAACATTAGGTATCAGAGCAAACTTATTTCAATTCTATTATTCTCGTTTATTGTTTGGAGTACTATTTTCTAATTAACTTCATAAAAAACACTAAAATCAGAAAAATCATTCAGTTACATTGAGAGAAATAAATACCAGGACTAATTATAAAATGCATTAATCATATTAGCCCTAGACAGACTTCGTGTTCTCATTGAGATGATTCAGTGTCTAAGCGTCATTAATAAAAGAACACGAGATTAAGTTTAGAGCAATATTCAGATATCCCGGTGTGAGAGAGTCTTATAGGTTGATAAGAACTGTAGCCGCCAAAGTGGTCTTTTCGAGTCAGCGTGTGAGATTACATTTCACATGTTTTAGGAAGTTCTCTGAGACTAATGCGCAATCATTCACTCAAAGATGGTGCTTGCGCAATAGGTTCAGAGGGATACACTCTGAAATTAGACGGTAGCGCAGGACTCTAGTAATCTATTCGTCCAAAGGTGGTAGATTTGTGAAAAGCTCAAGTGTAAGTATTGTTGTTTGTTCGTGTGTGGAGAATTACTAATTGTGTGACGCGTAGTCTGCTCAAAGGTGTTTCCCACTGACGCGTCTGGATTCTCCATTCAGTGTGTTATTTATGATTTTTTAGTCATTGTTGCTCTATTTGTCAAAACCATTTATTTCCTCTCTTTTCAGTAACTTTCCTTGTTCATAATAATATTAGATGATCATCAATAATTCATTGAGTCGAATTTCAAGAATTCCAAGTCCAACATTAAGTCTGCACCACATAAGGTATATATAGAAATGGGCATGAATATCAACCAGCATGCAGCTCTTAAAGCGACTGTAACTCAAGCTGATAGAGGTCATTATATATGATCTCATTATCTGATGCGTTGTTAAAGAAGAGAAATTAAAGAATGATGAGACTCACATCAAACTACATATAATCAATCCTTCCATACAGAGAAAGTGGAAGTCCAAAACTCCTTATAAAAGCTCATGAATGAAACGCTTCAGGTACTAAGGACATTACTAAAATAAAGCATCTTACTTGCTTCTTCTGTAAGAAGAAGAGACATGCGAAGTCGGAGTGCATTAAGTATAAAGCTTGGATAGAAAATTAGAGTTTCACTCCTAAAGCGAACCCTTTAGCATTAGTACTTTGTGAATCAAGCTTAATTGAAGCCTCGTCCAGTTCCTAGTGGCTTGATAGTGGAGAAACAAATCATGTTGCTTTCACACTACATAGATTCATGAGAAGAAGGAAGTCAAATAAGGGTGAGTGTAGACTCGCAGTTGACAACAATGTTGAAGTCAAGGTTGAGTTTATAGGAGACGTTTGTTTAGTTCTAGTTTCTGGTTATGAACTATTTTTAAGAGACATTTTATATATTCCTTCATTTAGATGATACTTGATTTCAGTCTTCATATTAGATGAACTTAATTATGACTTTAACATTCTTGGTGGTTCAATTAATATTTTTTTTGAATCAGAAATTGTAGGTCAATGTTCATTATCTAGTGGATTATATAGTTTATGTCTAACTCCTACAAACATTTATGCAACCTCCACTACTAGAAAAATGACTTTTAGTCACACTTTTTTTCACGGGTCAAAAATCATGGCTAATAGTTAAGTATTAGCCACGACCCCAAATTCGTGGTTGATAAACAAGTATTAGTCGCGGATGTCAAATTCCTGGCAAAAAAGAACACAGTAGTCACCGTTTATTGAATTCGTGACAAAAAAGATATTATTAGCTACGATTTCATAATTCGTGACTAATATTTTAGCCACAATTCTTAATTCATGACAAATACAGAAGTATTAGCCACGGTTTTTTGTCGTGACAAAAAATTAGTATAAGCTAATTTACTAAAAATTAATTTTTTTAATTTATTCACAGCATATGAATATATTAATATTAATTTAAACAATAATTCGCATATACTTAATTAATTTGTGTCACATACAATTCAATCATGTATATCATGTGTCATGAGGAGATCAATAACAATCAATCTAAGAGCAAAACTATTGTCGAACCACAACAAAAAATATTTATATTAATTTAAACATTAATTATCATACTGAATTAATTTCTGTCACATATAATTTGATCACTACATCACGTGTTATGGTAATTTTAATTATTTATATATTTACAAATTAATTCTCTACTGCAAGAAATCTGGGTTTTAGTGATCTAAAACTTGTAACAAAAAAAAACTGGTCACTAATGATTTACTTTTCGTGACCAATCTTGATCAATTTGTGACCATATTTAAAATTTAGCCACTAAAAGTATTATAGTTAATGACCAAATAAATTTGGCCACATATAACTAATTATTAGTGACCAAATAATACTTTCATTACAAAATAATTTAATTAGCAACCAAAATATTTAGTCACTAATCATCGAAAAAATCAACTTGTTATGGTGAATATGAGTCAAAGTGGGAGAATGTTGAAAATTTCCCATTTAGTGGACTCGATTCATCGAGACGTCCTGATATGGTCATACGTGAAAATTAGAATCTATTCAGACTCCTATGCGTATGCGTTAATTTAGTTGTGTGAACAGTCGAAGCCTGTGATAGGTAGACTAGATCGTCTTGTAATTTCAGGACGCGAACCCGGTCTCACCTCTGGCACCATTTTGGCATAATTTAGAAGACCAATTTATTAGTGGTTTTCATGAATCATTTATTTGGAGTAAATGAGAATTAATCCATTATTTTGGTAACTCCAAATGGGGCTCTCACTATTAAAGTCGAGAGAAGGTTTTATGTCATCGGTTCTTTCATTTTTCACGACTTTGAACATGGGTGACTCCACGGGTTCCTTCTCCTCCATTCTTGAGTACGGACTCCAAGTTCTTATGGCAGAACACGAGGTGAGCGGTTAGCGAAGTTCAAGATGATGATGGCTAGAAGCACGACCGGGGTCTTCGTCATCTGAGATCATGCTTCTCTTTATATATAAGTCACATTTACGTAAGCATGAGACTTTTTGGTAGTACTGGTGAACCAGATGGTCGCGGCGAGGGAATATGGGACGGAGGACTCGTAATATCTCTATAGATCCGGCAAAAGCGAAAGAACCCCTAACGTCAGGTGGTTTTCTTCTTCCCTGATAATCCGCTCCCTTCAGTTCTCCAAATGAGCGATCTTCTCTTCGTGCCTGGAGGACTCGATCGGCCTGCTTGTAGATCCGGGAACCCACATCTACTCCATTCTACACTTCGCCTTCTGGAGAACCCGGCGATATCCGGGAGCAAGCAGACAAAAAGGTTATTATGGAGAATCTTAAGTACATCAATGTTGGTACAAAAATTGCACCCCCGCGACTTACACTGGAGAAAAAGGAGTAATAAACTATGGACGACCGGCTACTAAGGGTCTGGAGCAATTGTGAAGGATGTTACTAGACAGCTAGACTACGAGAGGAACCTTAGAAAGGACAAAAACTGAGACCGCCTAGGCTGATACTATGATATAGGCTACAACCAAAAGTCCATTTTTAGGGACCCCTCAATTTATAGACGTGGGAGCCTACCCAAACGGGCAGATCTCAAAAATACGGGATGCCCGGGATATAAGGAAGCCAGGATGGAGGAAAGGAGTTAGCTGAGCTGCCAACAACAGACAAGCCGCAGGTTCTAGACCGCGCGGTCTGACGGTTCAACTAACCTTGACCGCTGAGAGCTTCGAAATTTTGCTGCTGAGAATGAGGCAGGCGGTCTGAAAAATCGGAGACCGTCGTGACCACCGAGACCAGGTGAATTTTTGTTGAGCTTTTGAGATCGCGAACTTCTGGGCAAACATAATCCTCGCACATTTCCAAGTTCTGAAAAACTTCAGAAATGTTTGCTTTGACCGCGAAGATCGTGATTACTTTTGATGTGACTGACGGATATAAAAAGGCCTAAAAGAACCCGTCATTATGAACTTTTTCAAAACTTGAGATGAAAATCTGAGAAGCAGTCTTAAGCTTTCGAGGTCATCGAGGTTGTCTTAACAATGAGTTTCATAAGGCACTTAGAGCTAAAGAAAGCTGCAATTCTGCCTATAGTCTCGCAGAATTCATCAGCGAAGAAGCCTAAGACCGCGAAGTTAGCTGATTCTAAGAAGATACTTGAGATGGGGTGTTTAGAAATGACGGTCAAGGAGACAGATGGGACTATTGAAAAGCCAGAGATGAAGAGACTTGATGCACCATCACAGGCGGTCTCAAATCTAGTGGACATCACAAGATCTTCTTCAGAGATGCCAGAACTTGACCTTGTTGATGTGAAGATTTCTTTTGATTCAGAGAAATCGCAAGAGATGCTCAAACAGACCGCTGTAAATCACTGTCAGATCACTACTGAGGAAATAAAAGTCGGCCTCCAGAGGAGTATAGCCTCTGCTGAAAATTTGAGAAAAAGGATTGGTGAATAAAAAAAAGCTGCTGAAATCAGTAGAAAGAAGTCAAAGACCGATTCTCCTTCTGAGATTGGGAAGACCAGAAAGAAAGGAGATAAGAAGCTTTTAGCTAAAACTATTGCGATTAAACCGACATCCACTCGTCTTCCTTCTGAAGCTCTTGCGGTCGCTCCTCTGCAGGTAGTTAACAAAGCAACTCATTCTTCTCTCGCGGTCTCGCAATCATCGTGCGGTCTCAGCTCTGAACTAAAGGCCTATCTCGATGACCCTTCTTTAAATAAGTCTTCTTCCCCTTCTATTGCGCAGTCCATCGATCCGTTTGAGGTTGAATTACATCGTTTTGAAGTAGAGCAGACGGAGAAAAAAACTGAGCTGTTGAAGATTGAGACCGACAAGGAAGTTAAGAAGGTGAAGACAAAGAAGGAGGAGGGTAAGATCGAGCTGGAGTAGAAAGGAATGAAGTTGTTGGACGAGAAGACTAAAGCTGAACTGGCTGAGAAGGTGCAGAAAGAGAAGGAAGAAGGGAAGAAGAAAAAGGAGAGAAGAAAATGTTGGAGGAGAAGAAAAGGAGAAAGATAGAGGAAGAAGAGAAGAAGAAGGAAAAAGGAGAGGAGGAGAAGAGGAAAAAGAAGGAGGAGGAAGAGAATAAGAAGAAGAAAGAAGAGGAAGGAGGAGGAGGAAGAGAATAAAAAGAAGGCAGAGGAGGAGAATAAGAAGAAGGAAGAGGAGAAAGAGAAGAAAAAGAAAGAAGAGGAGGAGAAAAAGAAGAAGGAAGAGGAGAAAGAGAAGAAGGAAAAGAAAGAAGAGGAGAAAAAGAGGAAGGGGAAAGAGACAGAGGAGAAGGAGTTTGGAGAGGAAGAAAAAGAGGAAGAAAGAGTTGAGGAGGAAGAAAAAGAAGAGGGAGAGGAGGAAGAGAAAGAAGAGGAGGAAGAGAAAGAAGAGGCGGAAGAGAAGGAAGAGACCACGCGAACTCGTGTGGAGGCGCAACTCTTCAAAGAAAAAGAGGTTCTTTCTGGCGGGAAGAAGGTGACCGTTGCGGAAGATGCCAAACTGACCCAAGTGGTTGTAGACCGTGTGGCTGCGATCTCGGCTATTCAGTCTGATAAGGTTAAATCGATCGCTGAACCTAATTTTTCCCTTCCAGTGTATATTATACCTCAATCACGAAAGCGACGTCGTGAAGTTGTCATCATCCCAACTGATGATATTCTTCTGAGCCGTGAAGAGCTAAAAAAGAGAATAAAAGAAGGAGAGAGATCGCGAAAGAGACAATTGAAAAAGATGGACCTTGAGCGTTGGAGGCAATCTGATCGAGTTGTGCCGACCGCATTTCCTGCGGTCACTGAGGTCTCCCAGGACTTCTCTTGCAATCTCTGTCTCTCCTTTTCTTCGAGTATGGGCTTTCCTTTCGCGATTCTTTTTTCTTTTCGTCGTCTGATCCTACTATTTCTCTTGATCGCAGATGGATTAGGAGAGACCGAAGAGTTGTCACGGAAGGTTGAACTTCCTCAGCAAGAGGTCGCTCCTCCTTTGCTTTCAAAGGTTCTGACACCTCTTTTTGAGATGCTTCATGCTTCACAAGCTAGGGAGAGAGAGTGTTAGAGAAGGAGTTGCAGGGAAAAGATGGCAATCTCAAGGAGAAGGAAGCTGAGTTTAGTAGGCGTCTTCAGGCGGTCTCTGCTCAAGGCTAGCTGAAGATTGTTGAAACAAGGAAGCAGGTGGACCAGAGAGAAAAAGAAGTCAAGAAGAGGCTTGATGATGAAATAGCTGACCTCCATAGGATGCTCCGAAAGGCCAGGGAAGATGTCACTTATTTCAGGGGAAATCATATGCTCTGCTTGCTGAGAATGAGCGACTGTAAGCGAACTCTCCTGGTCTACTCGTTGGGTCCCATAGCAATCATCCTGCAGACCGCCCGGCCTCCAAGATCGCCATTCCTCTTGATCAACTTGATAAAGCGTTAGGTGGAATTCATAAGTCAGCTTTGAGCACTATCCACGGTCTGGCGATCACTTTGTCGACGGTCTATGAGATACAGGACAAGACCGTTCATGTTGTCAGGAAGCGCGATTAAAAGAAATGACGTCTTGTCCTTCACAGCGCTCTTTAGCTTTTGTATCGTGTCTATTGAATAACTTTGTATTTTTCTGAGACAGTTTGTGTTTTGTAATTATAATTTTCTTTTTCTGCTTATGTGATCTCTTCATTACTATGCTGGTGTTATGGATATTTTTCTCTTTTAAATTTTCTTTGCTTGAGATCGCACGGTCTCATAATCGGTGAATGATTTATATTCTTCTTGCCAAACTCCCTTTTTTGCCTAAGTAAACATGTCGCGCGATCTTCCCACGCGATCTTGACGGTTCTACCCTCCATCATGATTATGCCATCATTGCATGGGAAACTGTAAATACCGTGTTTGGTGGCTTAATAAATGAATTCTTCAAAATTCCAACTTCCCACCGGAATCCGCGGTCTCTCAAGATGGTGACACCGCGATGTGCTGCAGCTGAGATTTTCATGATCGTCGAACATAAGCCAAATCGCCTCTCTCAAGTAGAGTTTCGAGATTTCTTGGAAAAATATCAGCTCAGCTCGTAGATTTTGGTTATACTGCCTGCTGAAGGTGAAGGATTAAGCACTTGCTCGCCGATGAAGATCGTCATTCTCATCGACCACTTTGAGTGTGGGTTCACCTTTCCTTTACCTTGGGAGTTGGCTGAGGTTTTCAATTATTATGGCGTTGTGCCCGCTCGGGTGCCATCGAACTCAATAGCCTTGATTTTCGCCTACATCTATTATCTGAGGTCGGCAGGGTGACCTTCACTCTTGACCTCTTTCACGCGGTCTTTACTATGAAGTCATTAAAAGAAGGAAAGAAGAAAGAGGAGTTCAAAGGGTTGATGTACTTCTCCTGCAGGGGGGTAAAGATCGTCAATCTCCTGAATAAGATCCCGAACTGGACAGAATGATTCTTGATTTTTTGAGGGAGATTTCGGCGGTCTTGAGAGACCTGCTCCCCGAGCTGTGGCGGTCTTCAAGAAGCCGAAAACTCTATTAAGGGTGGAGACCACTATCAAGGAGATGCTTTCCCTACAAAGGATCGATCTTCTTTATTACATCAATTACTGGGATGAGGTCGCTGAGCTCGCGCCTGAGGAGAGTAAGAAACATCCTGCAATTTTAAAACTCTTTGATTTCGTGTTTAATATCTGATGCAAGCTTTCTGACGCAGCGATCCTGATGGTTCCGTCGATTTTTCCAGTCCCTCCAAAAGAGGAGGCTCTTACTCAGCACGCGCTGAGATTAAAGAGGGAGAGGTCGCAGAACCAGACCGCTGAATCATCTTCTCCTGCTCAGAAAAAATTCCCCTTGGCTGTATACAGGAGGAAGTTGAAGGACCTTGATGGGAGACTGTTACTCGAGTGGGATGAGAAAGGAAAGAGTGTGAAAGTTTCCACGACTCTCCCTCTTTGGAGTGGCGGTCTCACTCGCCATGCAGATGCGTTCACGTCTGCCCTATATGGTGAAAAGAATCAAAGGGAGTTGTATGACCTGGATGAAGAGATTATACCTTACATATGCGTGCAGGCGACAGCCCGAAGCACGGTTTTGAACCACCACATGGGGCGGCTTCTGCGTCGGGCTCTCCGCGACAATAAAGATCTTGTCGACGAACACAAGGTGAGGATATTTACAATCCTTTGCTCGGCCTTATAAATTTTAGACCGCCTGACCTGACTTACTTCCTTGCAGAAAACGAGGAAAGATATGTATAACAATGACAATCTAGTTTATCAAAGGATTATGTTGGAGGAAGTAAAGGGGGCTGTCGAACTTGAGATCACTCGGATGTGAGACCGCGGAGTTATCATTCCTAAAGATATTAATTTTTCCAGCTTATTTCCAGACGCTGTCTCTTTTGAAGAGGAAGAAGAGGTAAACGAAAGAGAAGGAGAAAGGGGAGAAGAAGAGGAAGAAGAAGAGGAAGAAGAAGGAGAAGAGGAAGCTGCGGTTTCCCAGACCGGTGAGGTCGAGGTCGGAGAGAGTGATAATGAGACCGGCCAGGCCAGTGGTAGTCAGTATCAGCCCGGTGTTGACTTGAGTTCGGCGACGGACTCGAGTGTTAGTTATGAGGAGTCATCTGATAGTTTGGAAAAAATCTCAGCTGACACCAGGTCTTCAGAAGAGCCTTCACCCAAGAAACCACGGCAATCCAAATAGATTTTTCGTTTTGTCAAATTTGTATTCTGATTTTTTCAAAAGTCGCGGTCACAATATTTTGCAGACCGCGCGATCTATAACCCTGACTTTGATATGAATAGAGATGAACCAGATTTTTTACATACCTTTTGATGTTCAATGTCGGTCTAGCTTCTTTTATGTACATTCTTTACTATTTTCTGATCTGATCGATCTTCGGATATCTGTTCTAATGATGATATCCTCAAAATAAGTAATCGTTGGCCGAACGGTCTCAAATTTTGAGTTCGATATTCTCTTCTCCGGGGAACAATGCTTTTATCTTAACATAGTTCTTCTTCATGTTTTGAGATACTAAAAAGAATGATAATTTTCCAATAGACCTAGAACGCCAATGAGATAACAACAATCTTAACACAATGAATACCAGGGATGTGATAATTACGATCTTAAAAACCTCCAGACCACATATTATCAATACTTTGAATTATTTTGTAGAACAAATAAGCTTCCATAGATCCAAGACATCCCGAGTGAAATACATGCGATCTAAGTATATCTAGATCATTTATATTTGATTCAAACGATTTTAGAATCTACCTCCGGCGGTCTAACAATTCATAGATTATTCCACTACTAGAATATAGTGAGCGTACAATTTCTTCAAGATCATCACGGGTGATGATCTAAGAAAACTGAGACCGTCATTATCTCGAGACATGAAATAATCATTTCAGAAATAAATTCGCAGATGGTGGTCTTAAGTTCGTCATGAATAACTGGATCAAGACCGCGCGGTCCTAAGAAGGAGAAAAAGAATGCACAAGCTAAGATGACCAATTGGGCAGACGTGTACTAAAAAGTGACCACATTGCTTTCCTCAGAGTGGTCATCATAGTTGTGTCATTGTTAATGAAAACAACCTCATCGGTCGTGAGAAAGAGAGAAGAAGAAATGAATCCAACAGTCATGGGGAGAAATCGAAGAAGTGACCTTGGCGGTCAAGAGGTTAGAAAGAGACGAAGTGACCTTTTCGGTCAGGGGAGAAGATGAGATCTTGGCGGTCTTAAAACACTCGAGACCGCTTCTTAGAGAAAACTTGACCAAGAAGGCTAAGTCAGGGAGTATCCGAATGTAACAGGCTATGATGACCAGTTGGGCAGGTGTGTACTAAAAGCGACCACATTGCTTTCCTCAGAAGGGTCATCAACGTTGTTGGACACTATCCGTAGGCACGACAGAGGTGACATTCACATAGACCTCCCTTGATGCAGAGGTGTGTTGCGTGTCGTCTGGATCCGGAATCCTAAAGATCTGCCGCACGAGATTGGCGAGCTACTACTACACGGAGGCAAAATCTCCCCGCAATCCGTGATCAATGTAGATGTTACAACCCTAGCTTCAATTCATGGGAGTTCAAGTAGGATTCAACGATATCTCATTTGATGTGTCTTAGGCTCGCACCCAATTCCATCTCGCGGCATTCTCCACAAAATACGTAAGAAGAAGTGTCGGCACATGCATTGATAGTAAACAATGAGATAAAAAAGATACTAAACATCGAGAGGAGTAAAGAAGATATCAGGAGTAAAACATTTTAAATCATCCCCACTCCCGGTGTTGGAGATCTCCCTTCTGTCATATGACTTGAGGCGGTAGACTCCATTCTTCAATACCTCCTTTACAACATAAGGCCCGACCAATTTGGATTCAGCTTACCCACTGAGCTGGACCTGACAGCCGCATCTACCTTTTTCATTACTAGATCTCTAACAGTGAACTCCCCGATTCTTATGTTTTTATCGAAGTGTCTTGTCATTCTCCTCTTCACTTCTTCCTGTCTTATTATAGCTTCATCTCTCAACTCCTCAATGAGTTCGAGACTACGGATTCGTTTGGTTGGGCGTTTCGCCTCCTCCGTTTGGAGCAAATGCCACCGTACGGCGGGTAAACAAACGGGCGTCGGCGGCGTTTGCACCCGTCGGATAGAGGAAAAGGAGTCTAAATGGAGCGTTTCCAACCCCGCCTCCCCCCCCCCCCCCTCCGGTTCCAATGCTCCGTTTGGACCCGCCGGTTACATCCGGCACCGCCGAACCAAATGAAGCCTACATTTCAAGTTCTCATCGTTCTCCTCTATCCAGCTACCTTCATTCTGCTTAGTGAATATAACTCTTGGACTTTTAACCTCAAATTCGACTGGAATGAGGGCTTCTGAGCCATGAGATAGCTTGAATGGAGTCTCTCCAGTAGCTCTGGTAGGGGTGGTTCTCAAGGTCCAGAGCACTGATGCAAGTTGTTCTGCCCAGTTACCTTTGATGTTCTCGACCTTCTTCTTAAGGAGGTTCAGGATAGATTTGTTAGCTGCTTCCACCTAACCATTACTTCTGGGATGATGTACCGAAGCAAAGCGTAGATCAATTCCTATCTCATCACAAAAGTTAATCAGCTCTGAGTTGTTGAATTGAGGCCCATTGTCAGTGATGATAGCCATAGGAATCCAGTGCCTACAAATAATCTCCCCCCAAATAAAGTTTTTACTATCTAGGTGGTAGTTCTAGCTAAAGCTTTTGCTTCGATCCATTTGCTGAAATAGTCAATCATAACTAGACGATGCCCACTTTCCATTGGAAAGGGTCCAAGAAGATCCATTCCCCAAACTGCAAACGGCCAAGGAGTCATTATCGATCTCAACTTCTGAGCAGGCTGAAGCCGAAGGGGAGAAAACTTTTGACATTGAACACATTTCTTAGCATAGTCACTGACATCCTTCCTCATGCTAGGCCAGAAGTATCATTGCCTTAGAATTCTCTTTTCTAAGGTTCTGGCACCTGAATGACTTCCACATTCACCAGAATGAACTTCTCTAAGAATTATCAGGATTTTTTCTTCTGAGATACATCTAATTAGAGGAGCTAAGAGAGTCTTTCGATATAGAATTCATGCACTCAGATAATAATACACTGCTTTTAACCTAAGGCTTCATTTGATAGAGCGGCTGCAGTTGTAAAATGAGCTGTTGGAAATGCAGGTTTGTAAATGGAGCTATTGGAAACTGGTTGCTGAAATAGAGATCTGTTTGGATAGTCTGTGTTTGTAGAGCTGTTCAAAACAGAGAACTGTTTGGCAAAACAGCAGTGGCGTTTTATAAATATTTTTTATTATAAAATATTTTTTATTATTTAATTATTTAATTATTTTTTTCTAATATATATATATTAAATTGTTGAAAACAATTTAATTGGAACAAAACAATTATTTTTTAATATATATATTAACCACGGGAGGTAAGGCTGCCACCGACGGCACCGCCGCCGGCGGCCTGCCCGGAGCCCCCGGGCGGGGTCGCCGGACCCCGGCGAACCCGTCGGTGGTAGTCCGGCGGGGCTCCGCCAGGGCCATCGTCGGCGGTGGCCCTGACCGTGAGGCACAGATCCATCACGGTCAGGGCCACCGCCGGCGGTGGCCCTGCCGGAGCCCCGCCGACTACCCCTCGCGGGTTTGCTGGGGTTCGGCAACCTCGTCGGTGGGCTCCGAGCAGGATGCTGACGGCTCCACCGCCGGCGGCAACCCAAGAAATATGGGTACGGGAGGGATTTTCCTTCTCCCATGAAATGCGATAAACTGGAGGGTGAAGGGAGGGTTTCAGGACGTTGAAGGTTTTGCGCTTGGAGTGAAACGCGGCGATCCGAAAATATGGCAGAAAAACAAATGATAATAGGCAGGCGCGGTTCGTTTGCGGGAAACTCACCGGAGCAAAACGTGTAACCAAACGAAGCCTAAATCTTTTCTTATCTTTGACACTGATATGAAACTCCCCTGTTGAAAGATAAAGAACAAAAGGGTTCTTCCAAGATGGCCTCTGATCAATTATCATGATTATTTCTTCTTCTACTGCTGGATGAAACAGATCCGAGGTAGTTCCTCCAGATAGCAATCCAAATTTTGCAAGTTGACCAGCCTCAGAATTATATGCTCTAAGAATGTGTTGAATTGTGAAACATTTAAACATTCAAATTTCGTTTTTCACCAGCTCTTGATACTTCTTTAAAATAGGTTCTCGAATTTCATATGTACTGTTCATCTGAGAAGCCATGACTAGAGAGTCCGTTTTCACCTCAACATTCTCAATACCTAGTTCTCTGGCAAAGCGTAGACCTACCAAAAGAGCCTCATACTCGACTTGATTGTTAGTAACCAGAAAATGAAACATTAAAGCTTGATTTAGCCTTACACCGTTCGGATTGATCAATACTACTCCTGCTCCTGAAGAGTTTTTACCTGAAGCTCCATCGACGAAGATGGTCCAAGGGAGAGGTCTCTTAACCTCAATTTCGGAACCAATATCTGTTGTGTCAACCATGAAGTCTGCCAACACCTGGGCTTTGATCGTCATACGAGGCACGTAAGAAATATTGAATTCACTTAGGCTTCGTTCGTTTCGTTGGAATTGGGGCTTTAGAATTGACATTCAATTGCCAATTCCGATTGTGACTGTTCGGCGGCCATAGAATTATCATGGAATTGGAATTCATTTCAATTCCCGTGGGAATTGATTATAGAAGAAAAACGACCACTTCAATTCTTACCTCACGAGGTCTTCATTCGTAATTCCCACGGACGATTTTTTCGTTCGTGCGCGCATTTTTCGTTCGAACGCGAATTTTTTCGCCCGAACGCGAATTTTTCGCCCGAATGCGAATTTTCGCCCGAACGCAATTTTTTCGCCCGAACGCGAAATTTTCGCCCGAACGCGATTTTTACGCCCGAACGCGAATTTTTTCGCCCGAACGCGAATTTTTCGCCCGAACGCGAATTTTCGCCCGAACGCGAAATTTTCGCCCGAATGCGAATTTTACGCCCGAACGCGAATTTTTCCACCGAACGCGAAATTTTCCCCCGAACGCGAATTTTTTCGCCCGAACGCGAATTTTTCGCCCGAACGCGAATTTTTCGCCCGAACGCGAATTTTTCGCCCGAACGCGAATTTTTCGTCCGAACGGAAATTTTTCGCCCGAACGCGAATTTTTCGCCCGAACGCGAATTTTTCGCCCGAACGCGAATTTTACGCCCGAACGCGAATTTTACGCCCGAACGCGAATTTTACGCCCGAACGCGAATTTTACGCCCGAACGCGAATTTTACGCCCGAACGCGAATTTTTTTGCCCGATCGCGACTTTTTCGCCCGATCGTGAATTTTTCCGCCCGAACGCGAAATTTTCGCCCGAACGCGAATTTTTCGCCCGAACGCGACTTTTTCGCCTGAACGCGAATTTTTTAGCCCGAACGCGAATTTTTCGCCCGAACGCGAATTTTTCGCCCGAACGCGAATTTTTCGCCCGAACTCGAATTTTTCGCCCGCGCGAATTTTTTCGCCCGAACGCGATTTTTTCGCCCGAACCCGATTTTTTCGCACGAAAAATTCGTGTTCGGGCGAAAAATTCGCGTTCGGGCAAAAAATTCGCGTTCGGGCGAAAAAATTCTCGATCAGGCGAAAAATTCGTGTTCGGGCGAAAAAATTCACGTTCGGCCGAAAAAGTCGCGTTCGGGCGAAAAATTCGCGTTCGGGCGAAAATTTCGCGTTCGGGCGAAAAAATTCGTTATCGGGCGAAAAAGTCGCGTTCGGGCGAAAAATTCGCGTTCAGACGAAATATTCAAGTTCGGGCGAAAAATTCTCGTTCAGACGAATTTTTTTTAATATGAAGCCAAACAGTGAAATTACTAATTCTAATTCCCGTGTCATAATTCCTGAATTTAGGCGAACGACAGAATTGGAATTGACTTCAATTCCAATTCCTATGGGAATTTGAATTGAAGTCAATACCAATTCCTACATATCAATTCCTGCGAAACGAACGAAGCCTTAGTTCTATCACCCACTTGGTTAATCTACCTAAATGTTCTGGCTTTTCTAACACATTCTTCAGAGGTAAGTCTGTGACTACTTGAATAGAATGAGCTTGGAAATATGATCTGAACCTTCTTGCTGAGACAAAGAGAGCTAACGCCAACTTCTCTAGGATTGGATATCTGATTTCTGCATTCTTCAGGATCCTGCTAACATAGTAGACCGAGAACTGCTTTCTTTTCTTCTCTTACTAGCACCGAGCTAACAACATCAACTCCAACACCCAGGTACGAGAAGAGGTCCTCGCCCTCTCGGGGGCTTTGAAGAAGAGGAATTGAGGTTTGCTATTTTTTCAACTGATCAAAAGCTATATCGCATTCTTTGGTCCACTCAAACTTAGAGGCCTTCCGGAAGGTTTTGAAAAAAAGGGGCACTTTTGTCTCTTGAAACGAGATATGAACCTACTCAGGCATGACATTCTACCTCATTGATGTTGTACTTCCTTTGGAGATCTCGGAGGTGTCATTTTGAGAATCGCTTTCACTTTATCAGGATTAGGTTCAAGTCCCTCCGGGGTCAAAAGATGACCTAATAATTTGCTTTTGCTTGCTCCAAAAATATATTTCAAAGGATTCAACCTCATATTGAAGTTTCAGAGGGTTGAGAATGTCTCTTCGAGGTCCTTCAAATGAGCTGGAAATGCCTTACTTTTGATGAGGAGGTCATCAACGTAAACCTCAAGGTTTTTACCCTTCTGTCTTTGAGCATCGAATCCATCATCCTTTGATAGGATGCACCAACATTATTAAGCCCGAAAGGCATTACGTGATAACAAAAACATCCATCATTCGTAATGAATGATGTATGAGGTATGTCAGGCTTATGCATTCTAATTTGATGTTATCTCGAGAATATATCTAAAAAACTCATAAAAGAATACCCAACCGCGGAATCAACTAAAGAATCTATCTGTGGCAAGGGGTAACAATCTTTTGGGCAAGCTTTATTAATACGGGTGAAATCCACACAACGTCATTTGCCACCTGGCTTTTTCACCATTACAATATTTGAAACCCAATCAGGGTACTGAACCTCCTGGACAAATCCAGCTTGAAGAAGCTTCAACAACTCCTCCCTGATTGGTTCAACAAGCGTCTCAACAACAACACGCTTCTTCTGCTTCACAGGCCTGCATGATGGATCTATATTCAGGTGATGGCAAGCTACGTCAGGATCAACCACTGGCATGTCATTCGCTGACCAAGCGAATACATCCAAGTTCCTCATAAGGCAGGAAATCAACTCCCTCTTTTCAGCTTCATCGAGCTCTCCATTAATGAAGAGTTCCTTCTCTTCATCTTCAACTTCAACATGCACTTTCTGGACTACATGGGCAGGTTCTAGGTGAGCCCCTTCAGACTTCTTTCCCGTTGTCAACTCCCCTGACAGGCTTTGGACTGGCTCTTCCAAAGCTTCTTCGACAGGGACCTCACAATCCATCTCTTCGGCTTCAGGAACTTCTTCCACAATTGCTGTTTCGGGGGGAGAGGTCTCCACGACATTAATCGTTTTGACATAACATTCTCGGGCGAGTTTTGAATCACTCCGGACCCTAAACTGTTTCCCATTGACAGTAAATTTCAAAGTTAGATGGAAAGTTGACACGATGGCCCTATATTCATTGAGTATAGGTCTCCCGAAGATGCAATAATAGCTGTTATGTACATCTACTACTTGATGTCGCGACCCCTCCACCACTGCTTGATGATGATCCGGTTGCTGCGACACAACAACATAAATATTTTAGGTGTCATGTTGACGCTAACGGAAGACGGCGTTACAACCTCCGCCCACGGCGTGCTAAGCCCGCTTGAAGACCAAATTCTCTAATTAATGTGCATTTTATTTTATATTTGCGATTATAAAATTATTACATGTTTAGTTAATAATTTTATATTCGTTTGAGTATTATTTTTATTTATTTCCTGCATTTAAACATTTGGTGTGTTAATAGACATCCGGAGTGATGGGATCTTCATCTCAATCATTGGATGGTTGGATTTGTTTGGTAACTCATATATATATGAGTGTTTTAATTTGATGAAGGAAGATTTGAAAAAAAAACCTAATTCTCCCCTAGAGAATTTCGGCTAAAGGAGGCTCCCCTCTTGCCGCCGCCCCCTTGATGGTGTGAAGCCGTCTCTTGCCTCCTCCATCCCTCTTCGGTGCGACTCCGGCGTGGACTCCTTCGGTGCAACTCCAAGGAAGAAGGTTGCAACCCCCATTCGGTGTGACGCCGGTGGAACCGTGGAGAGAGTGATTCTCCCACATATCTTGTGCGAATATAGATCCGGGTTTGGTAACTTCTTCCCCATCTTTGTGATTTCTTTCTTTAGATTTGTGGAGAACGAGCAACCGTTTTATCCGCGATTTTTAAATACTCCGCTTGCAAATTTTTGAATCGATTTTGTTGTTATCGAATCTCTTTATTCCGGATCAGGTAGGTCCAATTTGCTTGAGCGGATCTTGGCCTATAGCCTTGATTTTGCTCTCAAAAAGGATTGACAACCTTTATGTTAATTTTGGGGAATAATCCGACTCTCTTCCGATCGTTATTTTAGAGTCGATCATTCCTCCCCTTGTGGTGAATGTGCTGTGTTAGATGCGAAACATATTGCGACGAGAGATGCTTGCGTAGGTGCGGTATAACTAGGTGTGAAAGTCGTAGTGAGGCATTTTATTCATGTCAAATCTCTAAAATCACGGACAACCCTACATCAATTTGGTATTAGAGGCGGTCGTGTCAATTTCTCAATTGATACACCCTCGATATTCAATTCTGTGGTGCAAACTAATCAAAAAAATCCTAAAAAAATTCTGTAGGTTCTCCTTTTTAGTAACATCCCGAAAATATTTTTCTGCCAACAAAAATTGATTTTTACTGCACTACAAAAATTCACTCCTTATTATTTTGTCCAAAACTGCATGCGCACTAGACTAGGTACGGAGTATAACGCACCTTCATCATCTAGGATGGCTGCGAATGAGCACGGGGATCGTAACGTTGAGGCCATAGAGGGGCTACGTAACGAGATGACCGAACTTAGGGTCATGTTAGCACAAATCCTTCTGAATCAAGGGGGACCACCACCACCACCCGTTAATGTTGAGCAGCCTAACCAGCATAAACAGGTCCATGATTCGGATTCCGATGAGAACTCTCCCAGAGTGCCCCCTCAAGAACACCGCCACGAGCGAGGCTTTGATATTACTAGGGCCGTTAAGATTGACTCCCCCACTTACAATGGTTTGGGGGACCCCCAGGTCTTCCTTACTTGGATAGTGGATATGGAATGTTACTTCGAATGGCACAACCTGACGGACCCTCAAAAGGTCCAAGTTGCCAGGATGAAGTTAACAGGTCGTGCGAAAACTTTTTGGCTGAATGAGAAGCGGAGATTAGGAGCCGGGCAGGGAGTCCCACCTATAGGTTGGCCTATGATGAAGAATTTGCTGACCGATCAGTACGTCCCAGCGTAACACCGAACACAGATGTTCGATGAGCTTGCCACCCTGCGGCAGGGCTCAAATTCGGTAGCTGAATATATGGGAGAGCTGAAGGACCGTATGGTGCGTTGTGATCTTAGGGAGATTCCCGAGGTCACCCTATCTAAATTTCGTAAGGGGCTTCAACCCGATATTCAGAGGAAGCTCCTACGCTATGATCACACAGACCTGAACACGACTTTCAATGCCGCCCTTGACATTGAAAAGCATCTTGCCTCGAAGGCCCACTCTCATTATTCCCACGCGAAGAACAAGTCCACCGTTGGAGCATCTTCCTCCACGTATCCGGATAAGGGAAAGTTTAGGTCCACCGAGTCGAAGTCTGTAGTGATCACTGCTAGAAATAACAGGAATCCTGCGAGTGAGCGTGTCCCCATAGGGAAGGTTAGCAAGGCCAATACTACATGTTATTCTTGCGGCATTCAAGGTCACTATGCCTTCGAATGTCCAACGAAGACTAAGGCCATATCCCTATTAGATTCGACCACTAACCCCGCTGATTACGTCTATGAGGCTGAAGAGGAGAGTGACCCAGATGGGGTCCCAAGTGATTTAGAGGACGATCACCACCTCATGGTGATGCGTTGTATCTTGACCACTCCTCGTCCGTTAGATGATTGGAAGAGGACGAGCATATTTTCTCTGATCTTTAAGAGTGGCGAGAAGCTTTGCAAGCTGATTATTGACAGTGGTAGCTGTGTGAATGTCGTTTCTGAGAATGTCGTCACACGTATGTCCTTGACCTCGGAGCCACACCCGACCCCATATCAGGTAGCTTGGATCAACAAGATCACCGTCCAGGTTACCAAGCGATGCCTGGTCCCCCTCTCATTCAAATCTTATACTGATGAGGTATGGTGTGATGTCCTTCCCATGGACGCTTGTCACGTGTTATTAGGCCGTCCTTGGCTCTATGAAAGTGATGTGACGCATTTTAGTAGGGCTAACACTTACGAATTTAAATTTAATGGCAAAACCATTACTTTGAGGCCGACCATCCCGAAGGAGCCAGTAGTATTGGCCAAGGACACCACTATCCCAGTAGAGAGGAAGGTGTTGAGTCTAGTTGGTAGAAAGGAGTTTGTGAAGGATCCGTTTCTTGATGGAGTGATGTATGCACTAGTTCTTATGAGTGTGAAACCTGATTCTAGTGTTTTGGATGATCTGCCCAGAGAGTTACGGGTAGTACTGGAAGAGTATAGGGACGTGTACCCAGAGGAGTTACCGTCATCATTACCCCCGCTTAGGGATATACAGCATGCGATAGATCTGATCTCGGGCTCCTCTTTGCCTAACCAGCCCCATTATTGACTCCATCCTGCCGCCCACAAGGAGTTACAGACCCAGATTGAGGACCTGTTGAGTAAGGGGTTCATTAGGACTAGCATGAGTCCATGTGCGGTGCCAACCTTACTTGCCCCCAAGAAGGATGGTACTTGGCGGATGTGTATTGATAGCCATGCAATCAACAAGATTACCATCAAGTATAGGTTCCCTATCCCGCGATTAGATGACCTCTTAGATGTCTTATCTGGCGCCACCATTTTTTCAAAGTTAGACTTACGGAGTGGCTATCACCAAATTAGGATCCGTGAGGGAGACGAGTGGAAGACTGCGTTTAAGTCTAAGGATGGGTTGTACGAGTGGCTTGTGATGCCCTTTGGGCTATCCAATGCCCCCAGTACCTTTTCTCGGATGATGACCCACGTCTTTCAGCCGTTCATGGGAAAGTTTGTGGTCGTCTACTTTGACAATATATTGATTTATAGCACCACCACTGCTGAGCACATCTCCCACATGAGAGTGGTTCTTTCCACCCTGCGGAAGGAAACATTATTTCTTAATCTTAAGAAATGCACTTTTTATGTCTCTGAAGTGGAGTTCTTAGGCTACATTGTCGGATCGGAGGGAATTAGAGTTGACCCAAGCAAGGTCCAAGTCATTAAGGACTGGCCCGATCCGACCACTTTACGAGAGGTGCGTAGTTTCCACGGGCTAGCCACATTTTACCGCCGTTTTATACGGGACTTCGGTAGCATCATGGCCCCCATTACTGATTGCATGAAGAAGGGCGAGTTCACCTGGACGAAGTCCTCCACCCATGCTTTTCAACGCATTAAGGAGCTTATGACTGAGGCACCTGTTTTACGTCTACCTGACTTCGCCATAGTCTTTGAGCTTACTTGTGACGCTTCTGGTGCGGGAATAGGAGGTGTTTTGAGTCGGGAAGGGCACCCTGTGAGTTACTTTAGCGAGAAACTATCTGGCGCTAAATTAAATTATTCAAACTACGACAGGGAGTTTTATGCGGTTGTGAGATGTTTGCACCATTGGAGGCACTATCTCCTCTCCAAGGAGTTTGTGATCCTCTCCGATCACGAAGCATTGCGGTTCATAAATGGCCAGCATAAAATTAGCCTGTGTCACGCTAAGTGGGTAGCTTTCCTACAAGGATATACGTTTAATCTTAAGCACCTTAAAGGAGCTGACAACCGAGTCGCGGACGATCTTAGTCTCCTTACCCTTTTACTTTCCACTATGGAGGTTAATGTTGTAGGATTCGAGCGCGTTAAGGATGAGTACGCTACCTGCCCAGATTTTCAAGAGTCATATTTATCCGCCCAGGATAATTCCCCCACGACTATATGTGCATTTGTCATTAAGGATGGCTATCTATTCAGGCATGGGAAGTTGTGTATTCCGCAGTCATCCTTACGTCTTCATATCATTTGGGAGCTGCATAGCGGAGGGTTGAGTGGCCATTTCGGTAGGGATAAGACCATTACTCTCGTTGAAGAGAAATTTTACTGGCATAAACTTAAAGCGATGGTTGGGAGGGTATTCAGTAGTTGTCGTACATGTCAAGTCTCAAAAGGCACAAAAACTAATGTCGGGTTCTACACCCCTCTACCTATTCCTTCCATACCTTGGGAAGACGTGAGCATGGATTTCGTATTAGGCCTTCCCCCCACCTTTCGTCGTCATGATTCTATCTTTGTAGTTGTGGATAGGTTCTCTAAAATGGCATACTTTATTCCGTGCACAAGGACAGACGATGCGTCACACATTGCAAAATTGTATTTTAAAGAAGTCGTTAGTCATCGTGGAGTGCCGAAGACAATAGTCTCGGATAGGGATGTGAAGTATACGAGTTATTTCTGGAAAACGCTATGGATTTTAATGGGTACCAAATTATTGTTTTCCGCCGCCTATCACCCGCAAACCGATGGGCAGACGGAAGTGGTTAATCAGAGTTTGGGTAATCTTCTTAGATGTCTTGTGGGCGATCACAAAGGCACATGGGACCTACTTCTTCCCCATGCCCAATTGGCCTACAATAATTCAAAAAATAGGTCCACGGTTCTGTCTCCAAATGAGATTGTTCACGGGTACAAAGCCCTTGTGCCGCTTGACTTGGTTCTGTTGCCCCCAACTTACAAAGCAAGTCAATTTGCACAATCCTTCGCCCAACACATTCATGATCTACATGCACGTATACGGGCTACCTTGACTTCTCAATATGAGTCTTATCAAGCGCACGCTAATCTACATAGGAGAGTGTCACACTTTAAAGTCGGCGATCTGGTTTTAGTCCGGTTAGTTCCCGAACGACTGCCATCTGGCACCGTTAAAAATTTAGCACCAAAGCGCGTTGACCCTTTTCGGATTATAAAGAAGCTAGGTGACAATGCTTTCGTTTTGGATTTGTCTGCGGATTGGGGTATCTCCCCTATTTTTAATGTCTCAGATTTGACATTGTTTGTTTCGCCTCCACAAGAGTTGAATTCTTTGTCGTCTTCTCCCTCCACTAAAATTTCTAATGGGTTGGGGAGTGGTAGTTCGGATGATCTCTCTCTTTCGGTCCCCACAGGTATATCATCGGATGGTGAGTTGCATTCTTTTATTCCTACTGCTGACATGTTTCCCAGGTTTCCCAAGACATTTCTCGCTCCAGATGCGATACTTGCTGCTGAGCCACTTGCTACTGCTGATGGTGATGCCTACCGCTTCCTCATCCGATGGCGTGACCGCCCTCCCCCCCCCCCCCCCTCTCAAACGACTCGTGGGTACTCGAGACGGAGCTTCGACGCTTGGATGCTGACCTTCTCCACCGCTATCTCTCGGACCACGCATCAGAGATACATGATTTTGAGCGGGGGAGGATTGATGTCGCGACCCCTCCACCACTGCTTGATGATGATCCGGTTGCCGCGACACAACAACATAAAGATTTTAGGTGCCATGTTGACGCTAACGGAAGACGGCGTTACAACCTCCGCCCACGGCGTGCTAAGCCCGCTTGAAGACCAAATTCTCTAATTAATATGAATTTTATTTTATATTTGCGATTATAAAATTATTACATGTTTAGGTAATAATTTTATATTCGTTTGAGTATTATTTTTATTTATTTCCTGCATTTAAACATTTGGTGTGTTAATAGCCATCCGGAGTGATGAGATCTTCATCTCAATCATTGGATGGTTGGATTTGTTTGGTAACTCCTATATATAGGAGTGTTTTAATTTGATGAAGGAAGATTTGGAAAAAAAAACCTAATTCTCCCCTAGAGAATTTCGGCCAAAGGAGGCTCCCCTCTTGCCGCCACCCCCTTGATGGTGTGAAGCCGTCTCTTGCCTCCTCCAACCCTCTTTGGTGCGACTCCGGCGTGGACTCCTTCGGTGCGACTCCAAGGAAGAAGGTTGCAACCCCCCATTCGGTGTGACGCCGGTGGAACCGTGGAGAGAGTGATTCTCCCACATATCTTGTGCGAATATAGATCCGGGTTGGGTAACTTCTTCCCCATCTTTGTGATTTCTTTCTTTAGATTTGTGGAGAACGAGCAACAGTTTTATCTGCGATTTTTAAATATTCCGCTTGCAAAATTTTAAATCGATTTCGTTGTTATCGAATCTCTTTATTCCGGATCGGGTAGGTCCAATTTGCTTGAGCGGATCTTGGCCTATAGCCTTGATTTTGCTCTCAAAAAGGATTGGCAACCTTTATGTTAATTTTGGGGAATAATCAGACTCGCTTCCGATCGTTATTTTAGAGTCGATCATTCCTCCCCTTATGGTGAATGTGCTGTGTTAGATGCGAAACATATTGCAACGAGAGATGCTTGCGCAGGTACGGTAGATCTAGGTGTGAAAGGTGTAGTGAGGCGTTTTGTTCGTGTCAAATCTCTAAAATCACGGACAACCCTACATCACTACTACAAACTGTAAGACCCCCCCTCCCAAATCGGCGGTCCGACCGGGGGGATCCTATCACACACCACCCTTTTAGCACGACGCCAAAGCGATCCGAAGGGTGGAGGTACTAGCTTCTCCAACCCCCTTCCTTGAACACTCCGTTGTCACCCCTATGGGTGGTGTTAAGCGAAAGTCACTACACACCAACATAGTAGGGAAGCAGTATTCTAGCGGAAGACATCATCAAAGAGTGCATATTATAATACTTAGCGGAAGACATCATCAAAGAGTGCACTTTATAACACTTAGCGGAAGACGTAATTTTATCACAGAAACCACAATTTCAAGACCTGTAAATAATCTACATATCTCTGCCGTATAAAATCCTAATTATTAAGGATTTATTGCAATTATATATATACCTTGGGATAGGGCACAACGAAAGGAGATGCGCCTTAACAAACTTATACCTGACGTAGACTGCTTCATGGCTTCATCCACATATAGGTGATGTCACTCATCTGCACTTGTCACCTGTACCAAAGACAAGTTATTAGAACCACGAACATAATCCAACCCCTACTAGCAAACAGACATAATATAACATTTATAAGGAAGGGGATATCTGGACTCTTATTGGGCCGAGGCAGTCTTCCCACGACCACGGCCTACGTACTCTGTATCATCCTGCATACGGTCTCAGACCCACACAGTTCTATAAGTTTCGCACGGGTTGCCCTCCCAGACCGTCCATCGTGCGGGTTGCCTTAGAGTAAAACTCATAGGCCATCTGACATTCTCCAAGGCACATTTTATATTCCCGTAGGAATAATTCTCGAAGGCACAATATATTCCCGTAGGAATATTTCCCAAAGGCATCATATATTCCCGTAGGAATATTTCTCAAAGCACAATATATTCCCGTAGGAATATTTCCCGAAGGCACAATATATTCCCGTAGGAATATTTTCTCAAAGGCACAATATATTCCCGTAGGAATATTTCCCGAATGCACAATAAATTCCCGTAGGAATATTCCCCGAAGGCACAATATATTCCCGTAGGAATATTTCCCGAAGGCATAATATATTCCCGTAGGAATATTTCCCGAAGGCACAATATATTCCCGTAGGAATATTTTCTCAAAGGCACAATATATTCCCGTAGGAATATTTCCCGAAGGCACAATATATTCCCGTAGGAATATTTCTCGAAGGAACAATATATTCCCGTAGGAATATTTCCCGAAGGCACAATATATTCCCGTAGGAATATTTTCTCAAAGGCACAATATATTCCCGTAGGAATATTTCCCGAAGGCACAATATATTCCCGTAGGAATATTTCCCGAAGGCACAATATATTCCCGTATGAATATTTTCTCAAAGGCACAATATATTCCCGTAGGAATATTTCTCGAAGGCACAATATATTCCCGTAAGAATATTTCTCGAAGGCAACATTTTATTTTCATAAGATGAGAGAAGAGAAACTCTTTTAAGCCTAACAATAATTCGATCCGAGAGTTTATAGAGGGAGAGAAGAGAAACTCCTTATAAGCTTAATGATGTTCCTACCCAAGATGGGCACACATTTAAATCCGTCTTTCGTCGATCTTTTGGATTGCTTGGCAGTCAACCCAAGCCATCCTCATATATAACCCTCCTTAATAAGAAGTTACAAGGAGAGTAAGTAGAGAGTGGTAAGAGATATGTCTTTTAATCATTAACCACAACCTCATTTCCTTTCACTTTATTGAATGCTAATTCGTATATAGAAAGAGAGAAGCGAAGCCAGTAGGCAGTGGAGGAGAGGGTAAGTGGTTGAGAATATAACCAATTCTTAAAAACATGCAGCCCTGTAGAATCTTCATATCCAACATAATCCCCACCTGACAATGTCTGACCTGAAATTCTCCTCTCATTTATGCATAGAGTAGGTAACGTATGGTAGTGGGAAATCTCTGTAGCACCTCTCCAGTCACTCCTTTATCTGCATACTTATAAATATAAAACAACCTATAGACGTGGACTCCAACATCTCCCCATCCAACCATCAACAATGCAATCTCCCAACCAGCAGGAGCCAACCATAATGAATCAAACAGTGGAAAGGTAGAGGATGGAGTTCATGCTTAGAGGCCTCGACATTTTCCTTTCCAAAAATCAAGAGAGAGAGAGAGAGAGAAAGAGAAAAAGGGAGGAGTGTGTGTTTAGCATTTATGAACTAAATCACCTCCACCCATGTCCATTTCAATTTGATATCCTCAGCCTTTTCACAAAATCACAGGAAAAGGGCCTTCAGGGATTGCCCATAGTTTGATGGAAATGAATAAATTGAACAGAGTAGAACCCCAGGCTCATAGGACTTCTATAATAGTGGCATAAACATAAGGAAGCTGAGGAGAAACTCTCAGCTTCATTTATTTTCAAGTTGTTGTTCTTCATCACCTCCTAAGGGAGAAAATTATTACCAGGATTCTTGCAGGTAGCCCATGATACAACCCATGCATGAAAAATTATTTATCCATCCCACCAACCTTCTCAAGTAAAGCCCCAAGATAGACCCTCTTATGTGATAGATTTTCATACATGTATTTATATATATTTAAATATATATTAGAACTTGCACAGATAGGTAAAGGGTGAGAGAGAGATGGGGGAGAGAGATATAAATCGAAGCCAAAAGAAAATCTCATGCCTTCTCTAAGAAATTAATCCAACCCGGGAATCCCAAGCCATACCTAGTGGAAAATTTCACAGTCAAGTCCACTATTATTTTGAACCTACAGCTGGGCTCAAGATTTAATTAAAACATTAATAAATCATCTCCCCCCCCCCCCCCCCCCCTCAACCGAAATATTAATATTGAGATGCAATTTAGTTTAGGAAACTTCCATCCGAAAACCCATCCCAACCGACCTCATCTGTTATGAAGTAGTATACCAAACTAATGAAGGACTTGACAGTCCAGCCGGTCCCAAATATTTGTAAGCTCAGATGAAGCATTATAAAGAATGTAATTGGGGAGTGAGAGAGAGGAATGGGGGAGAAGTAGATGGAAATTAACTTCCAACTCATCAGAACAACCTCACCCCTAGCTTAGAATTCAATTCCTCGTTGTAACACCCATTTAGTCAGAACTAAATTAGGAATTACCAGTGCTGAGAAAGAGATGAAGAGCAACCTCCATTTTGATAGAGCTTCCAGTAATGAGGAGGAGGGGATGGGGACAAGAAGACTTTGTCGTGAGAATAACAACAACAATTTCCCCAACATTTATATCACCATCAACCATGTACCCTTCCATGGCGAGCCATAGCTGACATTTAAACCACGCCCATTGTTAAACCGACCTTGACTCATGTTAGATTACCTTCATTCCAAATTTAAGCACCTACAAAACACATACGAGTTATCATATGCAGTCTTAACTCAAACATTCAGAAATTTCCTCATGGGGAAGATAAAGTAGGTGGAGAGAGAGAGAGAAAGATATTAGCACATCAATCATATGTAAAGCTCTGGGAGGGAGAGTAGGAGCATATGAAACATCCAAGGGCAGCGCTAGAGTCTTTGCTCATCCACCTTCTCCTGTGAAGCCCCCTTCTTATGTGCATATATATGTATAAATATATGTGTGTGTATATATATACATATAAATATAAATAAGCTTGCACAGACAAAGAAAGAGGGCAAGAGAGAGATAACCTTGCCAATATACATATAAACCCATCCAGATTTTTTGTAACACCTCAACTTCCAGTGCACTGACATCAGTAGGTTGTTAAGTCTTAGGGCTTAGTATTGAAGCTTTCTCGAAAAGTCAAAGGCAGGGAATGCAAATTCTCGGGAAATCAAAAGGCAGGGAATGTCATTTCTCAAGAAATAAAAAGGGCAGGGAATCATCTCAAGGCTGTTCGTCGAACACGCCGTTCGACGAACTCAAGGCGGTTCGTCGAACGCAAGGTCGTTCGACGAACACCAAGCAATTCATCAAACGCGTCGTTCGACGATCTCAAAGTTGTTCGTCGAACGCAAGGTCGTTTGACGAACGCCAAGCTATTCGTCGAACACGCCGTTCGATGACCTCAACGATGTTCGTCGAACGCAAGGCCGTTCGACGAACGCCAAGCTATTCGTCGAACGCGTCGTTCGACGAACTCAAGTCTGTTCGTCGAACGCAACGCCGTTCGACGAACGCCAAGCTATTCGTCGAACGCGTCGTTCGACGACCGCAAAGCTGTTCGTCGAACGCAAGGCCGTTCACGAATCCCAAGCTGTTCGTCGAACGCGCCGTTCGACAAACTCAAGTCTGTTCGTCGAACGCAAGGCTGTTCGACGAACGCCAAGCTGTTCGTTAAGCTGTTCGTCGAACGCGTCGTTCGACGAACTCAAAGTTGTTCATCGAACGCAAGGCCGTTCGACGAACGCCAAGCTGTTCGTCGAACGCGCCGTTCGACGAACTTAAAGCTGTTCGTCGAACGCAAGGACGTTCAGCGAACGCCAAGCTGTTCGTCGAACGCGTCGTTCGACGAACTCAAGACTGTTCGTCGAACGCCATTTTTGTTCGTCGAACACTCCTTAAGCGGCTGTGGATATTCAGCCACTGCCTTCGCGCAGAAAATTATTTAAGCAGCCAAATTACATTTTCCTTCTAAATTTCTACTTCCAAGCTCTGTCCAAAGGCAGAGAAATCGTGACCAGAAGGAAGGAAGGAAGGAAGGAGGTCTCTTTTGGCTAGCTGTGTGGTGTGTCAAGGGAAAATCCGTGGAGGAGGTTACTTACGATTTTGTGCCATCGTCAAGTCAGTGGAGAGGAAGTTGTTTCAAAAGTGTCCAGCCGAGTTTCTCTCGGATCTATGGCACCGAAACGAGCGCCGAGGGTAACGATTTTTCTCCTTCATCTCTGGACACGTTCGTCCTTTGATTTGCATAGTAGTAGGCAGATTTCCACTAGCGTGTGGATATATTTCTGCCGACGGGTCGATGTTATCCCCGTAGAAATTGTATATAGAGTCCGGAATTGAAGTACGGGCATAGGCATGCTGTGTGAAGCCCATCTGGACAGGTTGGTCTGGATTGGTGATGTTGATATGTTATTGCACTCCAGAGAAGACTCCGCGATCTATGCTGAGTTTTTCGGGTTATGTGTACTGATTTGTACTGCAAAGAGGTCTGGAGGTGTTTCCCAGAAAATACTCAGAAAAGGGTAGCAGAACTGAGTTCTGTCACTAACGCCGGGCGTTAGAGCTAACGCCGGCGGTAGCACCCAGTGAGCTGTGTGAAAGCCTGTGAAGCCTATGTCCATGAACTGGGTTGAGCAGCAGAAGTTGGAGGACCGCGTACCTCGCTTCGTTGACCTTGCGGGTCAAGAGCGGGTTAGGGAAAGCCATACCCGTTTTAGGTTGATGTAATCCCTAATATTATGAGCGCGGGCATCTAGCGGAACCAAAACCCCACCCTTAGCCATCTTGTGAAGAGGATTGCAACCTCGGGTCACAATGTGCCGTTTGGGACTAGAACTCGTCAAGGCCGGCCAATCTTGACGAGAAAAGCTCATGTAGATCCAAGTTGAAAAAGGACTTGTCGATGGCGTGCCGAGAGTGCACAAAGCGTGGTGTGACTTGATGTCACTATGTGATGAATGTTTCTATGCTGTGCTTAGATGCACCTGTGAAATATATATTCCTATTGCTTGCCTGCTGGGAAGGAGCACCACCGCCCCGAGCATGGGGCGGGGTCGTTATATTCTGGGTCAGTTAAAGCTGACCGATTACTTCTTTTCCCACCATTTGGTGGATTTGTTTGTACGGGTCCTGGCGAGACTAGAGGGAAATAGCGGGCTGAAGCCCCAGCTGCTGTGCTATGCTGGCACTCGAAGGCCAAAGCTTTTGTTTACTGTTTTCATGTGTGGCCGGCCTGCGCGCCGATGTTTGGAAGCCACCTTTATTATGTAAACAAATCTTGTAAAGATCTTGTAATGTATTTCATTCCTAGTAGCTAATGTGGACATAGTATAGACTGTTTTTAAATGAAATTAAATACTTCCGTTGTGTGACTCTGTGTGCTGAGATAGTTATGTTATTAACTGTTTAATGCTAATTAAGTAATGCGCTCTTCTGTTCGTTTCATATGACATGGAGTCCCGGCCGGACCTACTGTTATATGCTATGTAACAGGGAGGGTGTTACAAATTGGTATCAGCTATGAGTCTCGATCCCTTTCTGTCTGAATTCGTGGTCGAATTCTTTAAGGGGTGGTGAGCACGTGTGTGCGTCGCCATTAAGTCATATAAATAACCAGTACCTGTCCACTTTAGGAATGAGTTACATGTATGTGTGTATTATTGGGATGGAACTTCTGTGTTCCTTTGGTGATCCATGCTATCTCTTCGTCGCTAATGGTGTTTTGTGCACATGTATAGGTGACTGGGAGTGGAGCGGGGCCATCTCGACCCCCGCGTTCGACTGCCAGCAGTGCACCAGCTGAAGTACCTACTCCTCCTTCTGCTGAGATAGTGAGGATGATAGCTGAAGCAGTGTTTGCTATGTTCACTGCACAACCTGGAGGGCATGTCCCTGGACAGCCTCCTACTCTTGGAGTGGCCCTAGTGCCGGTTGTGGCAGCTGAACCTGTGGTTGAAAGTCCAGTGCCGGTGAGGGCACGAAGAGCTCCGAACCAACAACTACAGTATTTTCTGAGTTTCCATCCTCCTACGTTCACGGGGGCAGGAACCCCGACGCAAGCTGAGGATTGGCTATCAAGGTTGCACAAGACTTTGAAGGCCACTGATACGGAGGAAGGCCAGAAGGTTACTTTGGCAACCTTCCTACTTGATGGGGAGGCGCGGTTGTGGTGGGATGAGATAGAGCTGCATCACCTAGCAGGAAGGTAGCTGACGGACATCTCGTTTGATGAGTTTTCGAGATTGTTCTTGGCGCGGTATCTCCCACCTGCTCAGCAAATCAAGATGGAGAACCAGTTCAATCGTCTGACTCAAGGCGATCGTATGATTGATGATTAACTGCATGAGTTTACTCGGTTGGGTCGCTACGCAGGAGCGACCTTTGCCGATGAAGCTCGGAAGACCAATCGGTTCTATGAAGGTCTGCGAGAAGAGTTGCGGTTCCTTCTGCCGGGGGCAATGACACATGGGTTTATGACCCTAGTCAATACGGCTCGTTCCTTAGAAAAGGATATGAAACGGTCCCAGAGCAGGAAGGAGTTAGCAGTGGTAAAGCCAGAGTTCAAAGCACCGAGCTCTGCGAAGTCGAGGCGAGGCAGTTGGAAGAACAGAGCGCGACCTTCTGGGTCAGCTCAATCTGCGGCTTCGGGTGTGACGTCTGGTCGAGGCCCACTCATCTGTTTTAACTGTGGTAAGCCGGTTCATATGGCCCGAGACTGTCGTGGAGGCAAGAAGGCGGTTGCGGCTTACGCGGTAGAGAAAGGGAAGGCGGCATAGTCAATCGCATCCCATGCTGCTCCAGCCCAACCTAGAGTGTACAATCTTGGCCAGCAGGAGGCCATAAAATAAAGCAATGTGGTGACAGGTATGCGTTAGTATACAGCTTTTGTTGCATTATATACTTCATACCTTGTGCATTGCTTGTAACCGTTTGTATATTAGGCTTTGTCCTAATATTTAACTCTTCAGCGAGAGCGTTGTTTGATACGGGAGCTTCACATTCTTTTCCATCGGAGGCCTTCATACGATAGCTTGGGTTGCCTTCGTCATTTAGAAAGGAGCGTTTAGATGTGATGTTGCCCAATGGTTGCTCGATAAGTGCGGATCGAGGCTGTGTTGTACAGGTACGAATAGGAAGTCAAGATTTCGATTTGGAAGCACTGATACTGCCACTTTCGGAATTCGATGTGATCTTTGGTATGGACTGGCTGTCGGCGCAGCAGGCCTACATTGATTACACCTCTAAGGAGGTCACACTGGGACGGAATACCGAATGTGCGACTACTTTTGCCGGTTTGCGTGGATCGAGCAATACGTTGATGTCTGTTGTCCAAGTAGTCAAGGCAGTTCGGCAAGGCGCAGAATTGTGTGTTGTACTAGTGGGGGCTGCAAAGCCTCAGCCCAGTCTGAGTGACGTTCCTGTTATTTCAGAGTATCCTGATGTGTTTCCTAAAGATCTTCCCGGGGCGCCGCCTCAGCGAGAGATAAACTTCACTATAGAGCTGGTGCCAGGTGCCAAGCATGTGTCACGCTCTCCGTACCGTATTGCGTCAAAAGAGATGGCAGAGTTAAAAGTTCAATTACAGGAGCTGCTAGAGCAAGGCTATATATGCCCAAGTACATCACCTTGGGGTGCTCCGGTCCTCTGTGTGAAGAAGAAGGACGGAAGCCTACGTCTCTGTATCGATTACCGTGAATTGAACAAGCTGACCGAGAAGAACAAGTATCTGATTCCTCGAATCGATGACTTATTTGATCAGCTAGTGGGTTCATCGGTGTATTCAAAGCTGTATCTTAAGTCTGGCTATCAGTTGCGAATTCGGGATTGTGATATCCCCAAAACGGCATTTAGTACCCGCTACGGGCACTACGAGTTTACAGTAATGCCGTTTGGATTGATGAATGCGTCATCAGTGTTTATGGATCTGATGAATAGGACCTTTCGAGAGTACCTGGATCGATTTGTCATCGTCTTCATCGACGATATCTTGGTGTACTCTCAGTCTGAAGAAGAACACGCGATTCATTTGCGCGTAGTTTTGGAGACCCTGCGACAGAGTCAGTTGTATACCATACCAAGTTCTCCAAGTGCGAGTTTTGGCTAGCTTCAGTAGCGTTCCTTGGTCATGTGGTTAGTGGTGAGGGTATCGCAGTGGATCCAGCAAAGATAGTTGCTATCCAGGAGTGGCCCGTTTTGACGACAGTAGCGGAAGTCAGGAGTTTCCTTGGACTTTCCGGCTACTATCGACGCTTCGTAGAAAACTTTTCGCTGATTGCTCTTCCTCTCACAACCTTGACAAGGAAGGATCAGAAGTTCATTTGGTCACCAGCGTGTGCACAAGCTTTTGACGAATTAAAGAGTCGTCTGACCACGACACCAATCTTGTGTTTGCCATGTGGTGCAGAAGGCTATGAAATTTACAGCGATGCATCAGGGAGCGGCTTAGGCTGCGTACTTCTTCAGCATGGTCAAGTGATAGCTTATGGCTCTCGCCAGTTGAAAGTGCATGAGCAGAATTACCCGGTCCACGACTTGGAGTTGGCGGCCGTGATCTTCGCTCTGAAATTGTGGCGACACTACTTGTATGACGTGAAGGTTGATATCTTTACGGACCATAAGAGCCTAAAATATCTGCTAAATCAGAAAGAGCTCAATATGCGACAACGAAGGTGGATGGAGTTCCTGGGGGACTACACTTTCGAAATACACTATACTCCCGGGAAGGGAAATGTCGTCGCAGATGCTTTGAGCCGGAGGGCTTCTGCGCAGGCCAACTGGGTTCAGATGCATGACTCGCGTCTGATCAGTGACTTAGAAGCTTTAGAGATCTCCTGTGTGGAGAGGAGTTCTAGTGCAAATGCGTGCTTGAACTGGACGGAGGTGCAATACGACCTCGCAGACAGAATACGACAGGCCCTGGAGCTTGATTCGAGCATGCAGCGCTACTTGGCAGAGTCTGAGGTTGGGACTGCTGCAGAGTTTGTGTTGGACGACGGTCTGATGTGGAAAGACGGTCGGTTGTGCGTCCCAAATGTGGGTAAATTGCGGGAGGAATTGATGTACGAAGCCCATTTTACAAAATACTCAATTCACCCAGGGAGCACAAAAATGTACCAGGACATGAAAAGGTTGTTTTGGTGGCCAGGATTGAAGAAGGACATCGCTCTTTATGTGGCAAAGTGTAAGACTTGCGCACTTGTAAAGGCTGAATGTCAGAAACCTGGAGGGTTCCTGAAGTCGTTGCCTTTACCGGAATGGAAATTTGATGACATTTCGATGGATTTCGTGCACAGTTTGCCGAGATCGCAGAGTGTGAATGATGCTATTTGGGTGATTGTGGATCGCTTGACGAAGGTAGCCTACTTTATTCCAAACTGGGGGGACGATTCAGTAGAAAAGTTAGCAAAGCTTTATGTTGATAGCATTGTACGATTGCACAGTGTGCCCCGTAGCATCATCAGTGACCGAGATGGGCGCTTTACTTCGAAAGATTGGAGGCTAATCCACCAGTTATTGGGTATAAAGTTGAAGTTTAGTACTGCCTTCCACCCTCAAACGGATGGACAGACTGAACGTACGAACAGAACTCTGGAGGACATGCTCCGTATATGCGTCCTGGATTTCGGTAAGAAGTGGGAAGATCATCTTTTCATGATCGAGTTCGCTTATAATAACAGCTATCAGGCAAGTATAAAGATGGCGCCCTTCGTGGCCCTCTATGGTAGAGCTTGCCGCACTCCCTTAGCCTGGGCGGAGACAGGTGAGACGAAGCTGTTTAAGCGGAAGGAAGTCGAAGATACAAATTCGGCTATTCAAACAATCCAGGAGAGATTGTTGATTGCACATGATAGGAGGCGAAATACTACAATGCCAAGCACAGAAATGTTGAGTTTTCCGTGGGCGACTGGGTTTACCTAAAGATCAAACCTTTCAAGGGTGTATCCAGGATTCTGCGCTTGAAAAAGCTGAGTCCGAGGTACCTTGGACTGTTTGAGATTCTGGAGCGTGTTGGTGAAGCTGCCTATCGGCTCGCTCTTTCGACAGAGTTGAGCAGACTGCATGATGTGTTTCACATCTCTGTGCTGCAAAAAGTTGTGTCAGAGCCTAGCTAGGTCCTGGTAAAGAATCAGGTGTCAGTCGATGATGAGCTAAAGACGTTGGTCTCACCTATTTGCATCGAAGATACTGATGTCAGGCAGTTGCGGAATAAAATTATCCGACTGGTCAAAGTCCGCTGGAACAACTGCGGTCGTGAGGAGCTTTCATGGGAGCGTGAGCAAACCATGCAGGATGAGTTCCCCAAGCTGTTCAGTTGAGATACAAGTTATGTTTTGTATCTTTTTATTTCTTTGCACTGTTAAAATTTCGGGACGAAATTTCTTAAAGGAGGGGAGATTTGTAACACCTCAATTTCTAGTGCACTAACATCAGTAGGTTGTTAAGTCTGAGGGCTTAGTGTTGAAGCTTTCTCGAAAAGTCAAAGGCAGGGTGCAAATTCTCGAGAAATCAAAAGGCAGGGAATTCCATTTCTCGAGAAATAAAAAGGGCAGGGAATCAGCTCAAGGCTGTTCGTCGAACACGCCGTTCGACGAACTCAAGGAGGTTCGTCGAACGCAAGGTCGTTCAACGAATGCCAATCTATTCGTCGAACGCGCCGTTCGACGACCTCAAAGCTGTTCGTCGAACACAAGGTCGTTCGACGAACGCCAAGCTATTCGTCGAACGCGCCGTTTGACGACCTCAAAGCTGTTCGTCCAATGCAAGGCCGTTCGACGAACGCCAAGCTGTTCGTCGAACGCGTCGTTCGACGAACTCAAGTCTATTCGTCGAACGCAAGGCCGTTCGACGAACGCCAAGCTATTCGTCGATCGCGCCATTCGACGACCGCAAAGCTGTTCGTCGAACGCAAGGTCGTTCGACGAACGCCAAGCTGTTCGTCGAACGCGCCGTTTGACGAACTCAAGTCTGTTCGTCGAACGCAAGGCCGTTCGACGAACGCCAAGCTGTTCGTCGAACGCGCCGTTCGATGAACTCAGAGCTATTCGTCGAACGCAAGGCCGTTCGACGAACGCCAAGCTGTTCGTCGAACGCGCCGTTCGACGAACTTAAAGCTGTTCGTTGAACGCAAGGCCGTTCGATGAACGCCAAGGTGTTCGTCGAACGCGCCGTTCGACGAACTCAAGACTGTTCGTCGAATGCCATTTCTGTTCGTCGAACACTCCTTAAGCGGTTGTGGATATTCAGCCACCGCCTTCGCGCAGAAAATTATCTAAGCAGCCAAATTACATTTTCCTTCTAAATTTCTACTTCCAAGCTCTGTCCAAAGGCAGAGAAATCGTGACTAGAAGGAAGTAAGGAAGGAGGTCTCTTTTGGCTAGTCGTGTGGTGTGTCAAGGGCAAATCCGTGGAGGAGATTACTTACGTGTTTGTGCCATCGTCAAGTTAGTGGAGAGGAAGTTGTTTCAAAAGTGTCCAGCCGAGTTCCTTTCGGATCTATGGCACCGAAACGAGCGTCGAGGGTAACGATTTTCCTCCTTCATCTCTGTACACGTTCGTCCTTTAATTTGCATAGTAGTATGCAGATTTCCACTAGCGTGTGGATAGATTTCTGCCGACGGGTCGATGTTATCCCCGTAGAAATTGCATATAGAGTCCAGAATTAAAGTACGGGCATAAGCATGCTGTGTGAAGCCCATCTGGACAGGTTGGTATGGATTGGTGATGTTGATATGTTATTGCACTCCGGAGAAGATTCTGCGATCTATGCTGTGTTTTCCGGGTTCTGTGTACTGATTTGTACTGCAAAGAGGTCTGGAGGTGTTTCCCAGAAAATACCCGGAAAAGGGTAGCAGAACTGACTTCTGTCACTAACGCCGGGCGTTAGAGCTAACGCCGGCGATAGCTCCCAGTGAGCTGTGTGAAAGCCGGTGAAGCTTATGTCCATGAACTGGGTTGAGCAGCAGAAGTTGGAGGACCGCGTACCTCGCTTCGTTGACCTTGCGTGTCAAGAGCGGGTTAGGGAAAGCCGTACCCGTTTTAGGTTGATGTAATCCCTAATATTATGAGCGCGGGCATCTGGCGGAACCAAAACCCCACCCTTAGCCATCTTGTGAAGAGGATTGCAACCTCGGGTCACGATGTGCCGTTTGGGACTAGAACTCGTCAAGGTCGGCCAATCTTGACGAGAAAAGCTCATGTAGATCCAAGTTGAAAAAGGACTTGTCGATGGCGTGCCAAGAGTGCACAAAGCGTGGTGTGACTTGATGTCACTATGTGATGAATGTTTCTATGCGGTGCTTAGACGCACCTGTGAAATATATACTACTATTGCTTGCCTGCAGGGAAGGAGCACCGCCGCCCCGAGCATGGGGCGGGGTCGTTATATTCTGGGTCAGCTAAAGCTGACCGGTTACTTCTTTTCCCACCATTTGGTGGATTTGTTTGTACGGTTCCTGGCGAGACTAGAGAGAAATAGCGGGCTGAAGCCCCAGCTGCTGTGTTGTGCTGGCACTCGAAGGCCAAAGCTTTTGTTTACTGTTTTCATGTGTGGTCGGCCTGCGCGCCGATGTTTGGAAGCCACCTTTATTATGTAAACAAATCTTGTAAAGATCTTGTTATGTATTTCATTCCTAGTAGCTAATGTGGACATAGTATAGACTGGTTTTAAATAAAATTAAATGCTTCCGTTGTGTGACTCTGTGTGTTTAGATAGTTATGTTATTAACTATTTAATGCTAATTAAGTAACACGCTCTTCTGTTCGTTTCATATGGCGTGGGGTCCCGGCCGGACCTACTGTTATATGCTATGTAACAGGGAGGGTGTTACATTTTTAGCTGCGGGATTAGTCAATTAAATACATGAAATATGCAGAGTCTAACAAGCAACCTGATCAGGAATGCCAGCATGCAATCTTGTTAGCATGAAACCAATAATTTTGTTAGCATAAACCAGGGCCACCAGCCCATAGTTTCCCCCCAAAAGCAAAGAATATCTCAAATAATGAGATTCCTGGAAGGATAAGTAAACAGCCACCAACCCCCATTTCTCAAAAAGAACAAAACAAATCTTGAAATCAACTTCCATTCTTGTTGCCATGGAGTAATACCTGCACTATTACCAGAGAGGAGAGTGTGAGGGAGAGAGATAGGGTTAGTGAAAGAAAGGGGAGATCCTTCCTTGAAGAGGAAGGAAAACCCAAACCTCTAAACCAGAGCACCATAAATCTCTCCACTTTCATGGTTACCCAAGGTGATGACTAAACGAAATTAGAGAAGGTTTAAAGTCTACCACTACCGGAGGAGGAGAAGATCAAGCTCCCAGGCCTGTGGAAGACACCAAACCAGTCCTTTTTATAGCCATGGATAACCAATCCAGTGCCGCCAACGAGCTTAAGAGCTAAAAATATCTGAGCTATCGTGGCATTCTTTCGATGGATCCAGTCCCCTCACCGTTGAACTTCCCCCAAAATCCAGCCAAGTGGGAGATCTGATTCCTCCGGTGAGCTTCTTCTCCCGCCCAAGGTTTTCCGCCCATGGTTTTCTTCCGCCCCTTCGCAGTTCGTCAATCAGAGGCAACCATGAGATAGTTCATCGATCTCCCGCCCATTCGTCGAACTGAAGCACGCGTTCGTCGAACTCAGGCTAGAGTTCGTCAGGTGTAGATTGAAACACTTTCGTCGAACGCAGATTGGAACAATTCGTTAAACCGAAGCACATGTTCGTCGAACTCAGGATAGAGCTCGTCAATCTCCCGCCCATTCGTCGAACTGAAGCACGCGTTCGTCGAACTCAGGCTAGAGTTCGTCGAGCGCAGATTGAAAAAACTTTCGTCGAACGCAGATTGGAACAATTCGTTGAACTGAAGCACGCGTTCGTCGAACTCAGGATAGAGTTCGTCGAACGCAGATTGAAACACGTTCGTCGAGCGCAGATTGAAACAATTTCGTCGAACTTAAGCACGCGTTCGTCGAACTCAGTCTAGAGTTCGTTGAACGCAGATTGAAACACTTTCGTCGAACGCCAATTGGATCAATTCGTCAAACTGAAGCACGCGTTCGTCAAACTCAGGATAGAGTTCGTCGAATGCAGATTGAAACACGTTCGTCGAACGCAGATTGAAACAATTTCGTCGAACTGAAGCATGTGTTCATCGAACTCAGAATAGAGTTCGTCGAACGCAGATTGAAACACTTTCGTCGAACGCCGATTGGAACAATTCATCGAACTGAAGCACTCGTTCTTCGAACTCAGGCTAGAGTTCGTCGAACGCAGAATGAAACACGTTCGTCGAACGCAGATTGAAACAATTTCGTCGAACTGAAGCACGCGTTCGTCGAACTCAGTCTAGAGTTCGTCGAACGCAAATTGAAACACTTTCGTCGAACGCCGATTGGAACAATTCGTCGAACTGAAGCACGCTTTCGTCGAACTCAGGAAAGAGTTCATCGAACGCAGATTGAAACAATTTCGTCGAACTGAAGCACGCGTTCGTCGAACTCAGGCTAGAGTTCATCGAACGCAGATTGAAACACTTTCGTCGAATGCCGATTGGAACAATTCGTCGAACTGAAGCACGCGTTCGTCAAACTCAGGCTAGAGTTCGTCGAATGCAGATTAAAACAATTCCTTGGAATTTTCCTAAGCCTTGGAATACCAATGTTTCTCCTAAAATAAATCTCAAAAATTAAAGTAGGTGCCCCTCAGAGTGGGGAACATTTTCTATGTTGACACGTAGCTCAAAATAACCTATTTCGACTAACTTTCTCAAATCCCATCGGATTAGAACGAGATGAGTTCTATTGCACTCGTATCAACCATACGAGTCTAACGCAACTGATGGAAGTTGATTCAGAGCACGTATGCTTTATATTCTAAAACTGCGTCGTCGTGACGCACTACGATACTCAAAATGGTCCCTTTCACCAAATGACCTCGGATTGGAACGAAACGAATTCCGTTGCACTCGTATCAACTATACGAGTTTAACGCAACTGACAGAAGTTGATTCGGAGCACGTATGCTCTATATTCTAAAATTGCGTCGTCGTGACGCTCTACGATACTCAAAATGATCACTTTCATCAAATGACCTCAGATTGGAACGAAACGAATTCCGTTGCACTCGTATCAATCGTACGAGTCTAACGCAACTGACGGAAGTCGATTCGGAGCACGTATGCTCCATATTCAACTTTGACGTTGTGGCGAAGCACGATGCTACCCAAAATAGTCATTTCTCTAAATGACCACTACTATGTGGTGAAGGTGGGGTCGTGGTTGCCCTATGAACCGACCTAGGTTCCTCCAAGGGTTCAACTGAACCGGCTAGACCCCTTTTTCAAAGTTGGGATGTTACACAAACTCTGTTTGCTTGATCACATCTCCCATTACCACAGTGAGGGTCACCTTCCCCTCCACTTCTTTCTTTTCTCCCGAGAATCCGTAGAGAGGTCCCTCGGTAGAGAGAAGAGGCTTCCCAGTCTTGAGACCTTCAAAGGCTGATTTGAACAAGAGATTCACTGAACTGCCAGTATCAATCAGAATTATACTTACGGTAAAATTTTCTATTACTACTTTGATCACCACCGCATCATTAAAAGGATTTCCATGAGGGGGCAGATCCTCCTTTCCAAACACAACCACTTCCGACTCGGGAGGTAAGGTTGAGTCCACTGCTACCTCCGATCTGAAGACCCTCGAAACACTAGACTTCTTTGAGGACTCCAACCCCCCCCCCCCCCCCCCCCCCCGCCTCCCTCGTGGATGCAAAAAAGACGACCGAACTCTCTTTCGTCGTCAGCATCCACGCACTCATTTCCAAAGTGAAGACTACCGAAGAGGCTGACATCTTCTACTTCTTCACACTCCCAACTCACTCCAGCCACAGTTTTCGCCTTCTTTGCCTGCTCCTTAACTCTTTTTGCTACTAAATCCTGGAGTTTTCCTTCCTTCAGCAACTTCTCAATCAAGAACCTGAGAGCTCTGCAGCTCTCAGTCTAATGACCCCTTTCTTTATGCTACTCGCAATATAAAGTTGGATTTCTGGATTAGACGTCAGATTTGATTGGTGTTGGTTGCTTAAAGAAGGGTTGTTTTTGAATAATCTCTAACACATCACTGATCGGGAGAGCAAGATTTGTGAAGGCGTCTTGAGAGTCATCAAATTGCTGTCTAGGACGAGCAGATGGCGGTAGAGGAAGAAGAGCTGGAAGCTGGGATCGAGTAGGTTGATGCCATTGGTTAAACTGCTGGTGGTTGACGGATGGACGGTGGTGACGAAAATTCCTTCCTCGGAGGGTTGGAGGCTGATAGTCCTGACGAGCTGGTTTTTGGAAACGCTGAGGACCTGAATAGGAACTACTCGTTCCTTGATAAGCTAATTTTGAGAGATTGGAGACATATTCTGGATTGCAGATCTCCCCTTTAATGAACTTGTTGGCGATGGCTATCAGCTCCTGATAGGAATTTGGCTCTCTGGTGGTTACCTCAAATTTCAGCGGACCCTCTCAGAGGGCATTAATGAAAGCCACTTGATGTAGAACTGAACCTACATCTCTGATACTCAGAATCTCTTCCTGGAAATGGGCTACGAAGCGGGCTAGAGTCTCATTTTCCCCTGCCTAATCTTGAAGAGGGTTGCAGGGCCACTCTTTCTTTTCTTCGAGGTAGCAAACCTCAGAAGAAGTTCTTTCCGCAGGTCTGCAAAACATGAGATAAACCTGGATGGAAGGTTGAAGAACCATTCCCTAGCCTCGCCTCCCAAAGAAGTTATCAACAACTTGCAACGGAGGTTTTCTGACAGAGTTCTCATTCATACCGCAGCTTCGAAAGCCTGCAGGTGAGAGACTGGATCATCTCTACCAATGAATATTGGGAGCCAAGGTTCTCGGAACCCTATCGGGACTGGCTCATCTCTCTGCATGCTTCCTTCCATGTCGCATTGACCGGTTCTGCCATAATCACCACCACTCTTTCGCACAAAAAGTCCCTGCACCTCTCTCGCACCGGCTCCAGGCTTCAGAGACTTGGGGGAAAATAATGGGGTCACCCTCATTATATAGGAATTCCGGGCTGCGAATAGCCACAATTCTGTAACCCACCCTCTTAGTGGGGATTAGGAGGAAAACCACCACGTGCACGATCACCGCACGTATTCAATGCGCACGATCACCGCGCTCAATCACAGCGCACGATCCACGCTCCAACCGCCAGACCAATCGCCGCCGCACTACCCGCGGCTCGCCACTACAGGCCCCCGCGGGCGGCCGACCTTGGCTGCGTGCCTCCGGTGCGCGGCCACACGTCCGACCAACCGACCAGCCTTGGTCGTGCGTCGATGGCGCACGACTGTTAGGCCTCGCAGTCGGCCACCCGGCCGGACGCCCTTGGTCGTGCGTCGTGGGCGCACAGACCCGCAACTGATAGCCCCCGCGATCGGCCTCCCTTGGCTGCACGCCCCCGACGTGGGGCCGGCAGGCCTCGCGGGCGGCCACCCTTGGCTGCACCCCCTCGACGCGTGGCCCCGCGGCCGGCCGGCCGGCGGCTGCTCAGCCTCGTGGCCGGCCATCCGGCCGATGAGCCTTGTCGTGCGCCGCCCGCTCGTCCTCGACCGCTCTCGGTCGTGCGGCCGCTAGGCCTCGCAACCGGCCACCCGACCGACCGTGCGTCGTGGCCCTACCGCCGGACGCGCGTGGGCCTCTAGGCCGGTCGCCCGTCCTCGCCGGACGGTTTCCTCGCAATCGGCTGACCCCTCAACCGTCGTCGTCCGATCGTCCACACGAGCTCTCTACCTATCGATTAGCGGGTGACCACCCGCATAACCACCCGTTATAGGCGGTTGCGGATATTGGAAGATACATTGGATTGTGTATAGAAAAATACACAAGTAATACACATCGTAAACCTTATAAAACCGGCCTTCAAATAGTAATTACGGTAGTTACGGTATGCGGATAACCGAATAATTACCGCAACCACCTCTGGGCCTATAAATAGAACCTCAAGGCTTCTCTTTTTCCATCTTTCTCTTCTCCTTCCTTTCCTCCTAAGTGCAAGAAAGAGAGAGCTTTCCTTGAAGATCTTCATCATCTTCGAAGGAGACCTTGAAGAGTCTTCGAATGCTTCGAAGATGGTTCAGAGAATTTCGTCTGTCTCCTCCGAGCCAACGATGAGCTCTTCACTCCAGCCACCCGTGTCAATTTCCAAAGTGCTCCAGGAGTTGCACAGAGACTCTTCATCTTCCAAACGCCAACAGAAAGCCACACGAGCCTCAGAGCGTGGTGCTCCCTACCACAGCAAAGAAGAAGAAGATTTAGCCTCATAAGCGGTGGCATGTCACCCTCCAAGTGTCTCTCTCCATCTTTCTCCACCAATTGTAACAAGGAGAGACATGTCGCCCTTAAGTTCTCATAATAGCCTTGTAAAGAAGCAACTAATAGTGAAGTTTGGTTGGCTCCGAACCAACCGCGTGGTTTTTCACCTCCTTACGGGGTTTTCCACGATAAAAAATGTCTCTTGTCAATCGTCTCGAAACTCTGTGACTGATTGCGTGCTCGTCCGCTCTCGGGCTAAGACAGTCATTCTAGACCAGTTTCAGGAGCCTCGAGTAGACCGCAATAAGTCCATCAGAATTCTACTTGTTATTGCTACGTAATATGACTACGAGATCTGACAAATTGATGTGAAAACAACTTTCCTTAATGGAAACCTCATTGAGGAAGTGTATATGACACAACCTAAGAGTTGTGTATCTCCAAATAAAGCCACTATAATATGCAAGTTATAGAGATCCATTTATGAGTTGAAACAAACTTTTTGAAGTTTGAATCTGCGTTTTTGATGAGAAAATCAAAGAGTTTGGTTTCATCAAGAACGAAGATGAGCCTTATGTTTATAAGAGGATTAGTGAGAGCATTGGTATATTCCTGATATTATATATTGATGACATACTGTTGATTGAGAATGACATTCCGACTATGCAAGTTGTTAAGAACAAGCTAGGGGGTTGCTTTTCTATGAAAGACCCGAGTGAAGCGACTCATATACTTGGTATTAAGATCTATAAAGATAGATCAAAGCAGTTGCTGCGTTTGACCCATAATACATACATTGAGAAGATGTTGAAGCGGTTCAATATGCTTGAGTCCAAAAGGAATTCTTACTCATGTCACATGGTGTGAGTCTCTCTAAGTACCAGTGTCCTAAATCTTTGGCAGATAAGGATCACATGATGTTGATTCCATATGCTTCAGCAATTTGACCAATCATGTATGCAATGTTGTGTACTCGACCTGATGTCTCATATGTTTTGAGCATGATTAGCAGATATCAGTCTGATCTGGGTGATGGTCATTGGACAGTTATCAAGAATATCCTGAAGAAATCCATGGATTATATGATTTTTTAGCAAACTTTCTTAGTTTCAGCATGGTGTCGCAGTTTTTACCATAAAAACATGTGGTATAGTGATCAAATATTATTTATGTATATATCACGAAGTTATTATAAATTTTATATGAAATATTGAATTGATATATTGTGTCTAAATTCAATCAAATTAATAAAAAAGTCTATGTTGTCCTATTATTATCTTACTGTGAAATGATGCTATGTGGGATAATTGGTATGTAGGTGAATATGTACAAACTATCTATGGATCTGACAAATTTTATATGACATTGCTCTGAGTTTTCAACAAAAGTGATTTTGAACCTATTTTTTAAAATCTGAAAAGCACTGGAGTTTTGAATTTTATTATCCGTATCATGCTTAATATACAGGTTTGAACCATTTTTCATGCCCAATATCTTTGAGATTTTTTGTATATCATAGCCAAATTTGATGAGATTTCTACCATCAAAATTAAATTTATAAAAAATAAATTTTTTTATTTTTAATTAAATTTTAGATGCACAAATTTTAGAGTTTAGATTATCATAAATTTTATTTTTATTTTTATTTCTTAGACTTTTTTTCGGAAAGCGTTATTGTAGATTTTTAATTACGGTGACATTTTGCAAAAAATATTGTGGTAGGGTTAATATTTTTCCCGATGTTTTTTTATAAAGTGTCGAGATAGATAATTATTTACCGTGATGCTTTTTTGAAAAAGTGTCATGATAGAGCAACTACCAATCATGATATTTTTTTGAAAGCGACACAGAGCTACGATGACGATCGCAATCACGATGATTTGGTGACGCTTCTATAAGCATCACAAAAATTATCGCGACGCTTAAAAATCATCGCTAAAGACATAAAAAATTGTCACCGTATAACAATTTCGTTGCAGTGTCATGGTTTGAACCCGCTTTGAAATAACGCACGTCGTTGGCACGGTTAGTAGGTTTATCTCCAATACTGGAGAGGGAACATTGGAGCGCTGTGAAGTGGGTTTTGAGGTACCTACATGAGACATTAAATTTGACATTGTGGTTTGAAGATAGTGAGTCAGAGCTCTTGTGCTACACCGATGCTGATATGGTTGGAGATTTTGACTCAAGGAGATCACCCTCTAGATATCTGATCTTGTTTGCTGGGGAGCTATTTTATGGCAGTAGAGATTGTAGAAGTGTGTTGCATTGTCGACTAAAGAGGCAGAATTTATTGCGATCACTGAGGTAGGAAAATAGTTTCATTAGATCATGAAGAGGTTCATTAAAGAGCTATGTTTCACTCAAGAGCACTACACACTTTTGTGCGTTGTGATTTATTTGGAAAAGAACCCCACCTTCCATAAGAGGTCTAAGCACATCGACACGCAGTAACATTAGATACGTGACACTCTGGAGAAAAAAGAGTTGATTTGCATAATGTGCACACAGATGACAAGGGAGCAGATATGATCACGAAGACCGTGTCGAGGGGGGAGTTCGAACATTATATGAGGATTGCCAACATGTCGATCTCTTCCATATAAGTGCAAAGTGGAGAATTGTTGACTGAGGTTCCCATCTTTTGTGGAGAAAATCGTTGAGTTTGAGTCTCATTAACTCGAATTTGGTGGCGCTAGATGTCACAACCCGCATTTTTCCAACATTTAAAATACTATCAGAGTAGGGAAAGCTACGCGTCGTGATGCCACATCACGTAGGGGACGCCTACTGACGTTAAGGCAACTCATCCTTCATCGCAGTTCAAGCAATTATTATTATTAACTCAAAGTGATTTCAAAATGATTTATGCAGAAAATTAACAAGCCACGTCCCTCGGCTAGGTGGATCAACTAGTCCACGCTTTTTAAAAATATAGATTTTACGTTAAGACAACTCATCCTTTATCGCAGTTCAAGCAATTATTATTATTAACTCAAAGTAATTTCAAAATGATTTATGCAGAAAATTAACAAGCCGCGTCCCTCGGCTAGGTGGATCAACTAGTCCACGCTTTTTAAAAATATAGATTTTACGCAGCGGAAAAATACTTGATTTAATTACTTAGTGGCCTAAGTGTACATGAAGACCAAGTGAGGTGCACCATGCATAATCGAATGTGTGGATTTACTATATATATAAAAGTAGATTTATCACACGCAGAAAGTAGTGAGATTAACATTTCAAATCATGATATACAATGCTACAATTACCTTAGCATATCTAAGCAAGGGGGCTATAAAGCCAACCCACATCTAACCATTCCAGAACAAGTGTTCAAAAGTAAACAACAAGTAACAGCAACAGAGTAGCAAAAATCTAACCAAACGGTACAATGGGCGTCAACACCTGACACGAACCCTTGGGTCAATAAGATCACAGAGAATCCTACCTCAAAAGGGTCAGAAGATGGCGACCAACGCAACTCCGCACTAACACCTGCTACTGCCCCGAACCTGAGGCATTCAACGAAAGAACACCTCAGAAGCAAGTTACAAGTGGTGCAGAAAGCAAGAAAGTAAACAAACCTTCGCAAGACCGGAGGGAGACAGTAGCTGCAAGGATCAGTGATGACAAGCTAGCAACAAATAATCAATGGAAAAAGAAACAGCAGAAGAATTTAATAATCAGCAGAAAATCACTCCCCAAACAAAGGTGTGAAAACAAGCATGGTCAAAACTCGTCATCAGCAAATAACCATCAACATACACATTATTAATCATGTTACTCTTGTTCAAAATTATAGAGACTGATCAGGTCATCAGAAAAGGTGAAGTCGTGCGGGGATAATATCATCTCCATCGTCACGACCCTCAGAGCACCGCACCGGTGGCACCGCCAACATCGTGTACGACCTCCAACAGAATTATTATTTTAAAAGAGCATCGCACCGGTGGCACCGCCAACATCGTGTACGACCTCCAACAATATTTACATTTTCATGATTCTTTCAAGGGAAAAGGGCGAGGCCCATCATAATATAAGCTACCAAATTGCAAGTAGAAATAAAGAAAATAAAGGAGATACAGTACTAACAAAATCCTTTTATAACTGGCAAAATGTCAAGATATTAGCAGAAATAATTAGAGGATGCAAAGGAAATATAGCACAGCTAGATAAAGGGAGCCAGCTTGGGGCTGTTATACGACAAAGAGAAAGAAACAAGAGCAAGATCACCACTTGCCTTAGGTTTTGCTGGAAAAATTTTCCGAATCGCTCCACGTTGTAGATCGGGGTAAGAGAAGGAGGAAGGAGTCAAGATCTACAAGAGATCGGGCTAAACGAGGTTAGGGCACAAAAGACCTAACGAAAAAGTTTCACGAAACGGAAGGAATTTACCACGAGAACGAAGCTCTTGTCGAGAGCTTTCCGGATCTATGCTCGGTTCGCGATTTTGACCACCGGAGCTCCGTCGGCGGCGACCGGAAGATTCAAGAAAATGCCTCCCCCGTCGCTCGTTTTTCCCTCTGGTTCGGACTTCGGACAGAATGAAGAAGAAGAAAGGGGGCTGAGTTCGTTTTCTTTTATGCAACATAACATATTTTAACAATAATAATAATGATATTATTATTAATAATAATAAAATAGTAATAAGGCTCAGAAAGGAGAACCGCTGAGAAGGAGGGGGCTAAGTCGGACGGACAGATTTGACGAACGGCCGGATTTGTCAAACGGCGCTGCTTTTGACGAGCAGCCAAATTCGTCGAACGGCGTTGCTTTTGACGAGCGGAACGACGCTGCTTTTGACGTGCGGCCAAATTCGTCGAACGGGGGAAGGAAGGCTGGATCGACGAAATGGAGGGAAGAAGATTGATCGACGAAAGGAGGGGAGGGAATTGAAAATGTCGAACGCAGCTCAGCAAATTCATATATATATATGATTTATATATATAATAATAATATTATTATATTATTACTAAAAATTAAACGAACGCCGAACCCAACGAAAATTTCACCTAAGGTGAACAGCGGCGCTACGAATCCAACGGTGAAGTCGGAATCAAAATCCAACGTGCCCTTCTCGAGATATAAATGACCGAAGTTACTACGAACTTTAAATACATACAAAACTTCTAAAATGCATCGAGGCTCCAAAATGGCTCGGATCGCAACGAAACTTGACAGGCAAGTCTAAAATTAAATAATCTAATTTCATAACATAAATTTTTCCAATTCCGGGTCATCTCAAAATTTGGTCGACTTGACCCAAACGGACGCGAAAATGCGCAAACGGCGACGCGCCGCTAACTCGACGTTAAAAGTAACGCTCTGACGTCATAAACACGCTATCACCGAATTAAATAATTGCTGGAAAACCAGGGGCGTTACACTAGATCTACTGACTGAATGTGAAGACTTGTTGATGAAGGTCTTACCGAAAGATGAACTTAAGACTTGAAGGAAGATTTAGGACAAATTCCTCCACTTAGTCGAAAATGAGGAGTTTTGATGAGATATTTTCTCCTAAGTGTACAAGAGACCGACCGATATTTGATCATAAGTATGAAAAGTGGCTAGCAACCTTTTGACCATATTTTTCAAGCATGTGTTTCTTGCTTTTATGATGAAAATCAACCTTCGCCTACTTATTGTCTCCCACCAAACCATCATCCCCACATACAACATTTACGAAGTTTCAAGGATTTGGCTCTATAAATAACTATAAAGGAGGATGGTGAGAGCATCCACTTCTCTCCAAACACAAGTTTAGAATGATTTTCTCTTGGGAGACCTTTGTGCCAATCGGTCCAAGTTTGTGGTGAGATTTCAGATGTCGTTCTGCGACGTTGATGATGAATACTTTGCTACACGGCCGTTAGATCTGAGGTAAATTTGAGCAAAGATTCGAAGACATGTCTTAGAGAGGATTTGTGTAATCCGCTTTGTCCGCCACTGTCCGTAACTTGCAATTTTATGCAACTATTTATTGTGTGTTATTGTGTGGTGCGAAGTTGGTGAATATCTGTGTGGATTAAGGAGAGAAAGTCTTGTATTTGCCTATTTGTTTCTCATACATCTTTAGTAATGACTTTCCGGGTTGGACTCCAATCGTCCAGTGATTTTCACCATATCGAGTTTCCACGTTAAATCTGTGTCCCACATTTATTGTTGTTATTATTGTGCTGTGTTTTTGATTGTGTATCGACATACCGTCAAGCGGTCGTGCAAGTACTTACTAGAACTAATTTGTAGGTTCTCTGATCGGGCTTGCGCTCTCTCTAGCCCAACAATTTCTACACTTCCAAAGGCTACAATCCTCTCATAGAACCTTCCCTTAAGCTCTCAGAAAGCTCTGAGAGATTCCGACATTTTCTTTCTCTTCTCTCTCATGAAATGAAAAGAGTTTCGAGAGATTTAACCATTCAATAACATTCATGTTTATAATTCCTTTCCAACGCTTCTAAAATTTCAAAACAGGACATCTACAACTCCTAGAAATGCAAAAAAGTGCAAAAGAGGGTGAGAGGTTGAGAACGCGTCACTGTCGCGTTGGATTGCCCATGTGGCGCTATAGGTGTAGCGACACCGACTGTATGGGCGGCGACATCCCCTGCCGGTCATGTTGTCGTCGTCCACTTGCGGCATTGCAACCAGTCACCGTTCGCGTCAGCTGTTGTAATATTTTTCTCTTAATTGCATTGCACACCAAATTGCCTCAATATGTGTGTCTCATCTAAGCAGATGAAATAAGCTACCCCAAAGTTTTTCGACATTATGGATTTAACCACGAACTCCGAATTTTGAAATTTCATTTCAACATACGAGTTCTAGCGAGCAAAATTGTATCAATTTGTGCCAAGTTTTAAAAAATATATTAGATAAACTATCCTAAGGTTTTAGAACACGCTGATCACAAAAAATAACATGATTATTGAGGATTTCTTTTCGATGCAAAAACAGGGATGACACAAAATTGCATCATTTTACAAGCTAAAATGCAAAAATACAAAATATGTTTGTCTGAGGTTTTGGAATGCGCTGATCAGGAAAATTGACTCTGATTTTTTAGATTATACCGGATTGTATCATTTGTGTGTTGAAACTCAAAATACAAGCTATGTTATTACAAGGTCTTCAAATATGTTAGGCAAATTTTAAGAATCCGGAGATAATTAGACACCAACTCAAGTTTGGCCCAAAGTAATTTCATCCCTTCTCAACTCAAGCCAACTTTGGTTGTAGGTTGTCTTGATTTCATTTTGAGTTTAGCCATACATGGCTCGTCTCTCGGTTCCAAGGCTTAAATCAATAGTTGGGCTCGATGAATTTAATAAAAATTATTTTCTTCGTACCACAACAAAGAGAGTTTTTCCTTCAAAGTTCATTTTAGCACCTCAAATAAATTGCAAGATGAAGTTAATGAAAGAAGTCTTCTTTTTTCCACAACAAAGAGAGAGTTTTTCCCTTCAAAGTTCATTGATACAATTATATTGTGTCTTCTAAATAAGATAAATCATTGCACAATTTCTCTTAAATCCGCAGCATATGTTGGATTAAACTTCTTAAATGTGTTATGGAACTCAAGCTTAACTAGGCCTTATAGTGCCTAATTGAAGAGCATCTGAATAAGGATCTCCACCTAAGTAGGTAGCATTCAGGCGTGATAACAGTAGGAGGGAGAGAAAATGTAAGAAGTTGATGAATCTTAGTAGATTCTAAGAGCAAATGTCTTAAGCCTCCAACCTCATCCAATGAAATGTTCTAAAACCTTTTATAATATTACATCATTGATGTACTCATGCATCGTGGTTCTTTTCGAGGCAAGTCTTCCCAATGATCAACGGCGACGGTGCGATCATCACAATCGTCACCATCAACTTTGTGACCACTGCTATCTCTTTCTTTCTCCCTGTATAACTAGTGGTTATAAAAGAGGGATCGACTTGAAATTTGTCTTCTTATTTTTAAAAAATCTAAAGATTGTTCTCAATTGTTGGGCTTGTTAAGCGATTTTTTTGAATTTGAGGTTAGAATATTGTTGGCATTATGTTGAGTATGAGTGACATATTTGACTACAAATTTAAATTACATTTTGATTGAAATGTAATTCGATCGAGCCAATCTAGAATGATATAATTTTAATTGTTGAGCTAATTTAAATGACATTTATTATTCTAATATATACATGCTACATTTATCTATAATATTGAAATATATCTATACTGACAGTTGTGCACAAGAATACCCAACACGTGTCATTGACAGTATCTGTCTTGTTAACTAGTGTTCCATGGATTATAACGCCAGGGTGCTATCTCCAACATAGGGATTAAGGAGGAGTAGTCAATTAGGCATGTCTTATTCACAATAGGCTTGTTTAGGCTCATATTGAGCCAACATGAATTGAGATGCTCTTTCTTGGTCAAAGGGGACCCAAACCACATAATCTTGTATTTTCAGAATCTTCTCAGCGCACGCTATTTCAACTTTGGGTTTGATCTGAACACTTCTATTTTTAGAGGTATCTAGTGTATATAATTGTGTAGTATTCTGCATATTCAACATGTTGTCAACTAATTCGTATAAGAAGGAGAATGACGAGAGAACTGCAACAATTGTGAGGCGAGAGATAATGTTTTGTGGGAAAGAAGACAACAAATAAGGAGCGCATCGGGAACTATTGCTCTAATGTCTCTTTACATTTGAGGTTTGATGAGCCAATGAGAAATAAAGAGTTTGATCAATATGAGAGATGCCGGCCTGACACCACGTCACCACAACTTTATAACTAAATGAATTATAGTAGAAATCATCCTCAAAACATGTTATTAAGAAGATAAAATATGGTGTTTGAGATGTAGAAATATTAAGGTCAAACATTGTACAAAATACACACATATGCACTCAATTACACCAATTTTGAACTTATATATGCATACATTTTATGGGACATCTGAACTATCTCCAATAACCGACCCAATATGTTTTGAGAATTATTATGTGCAGAGCAAAAATTCTTTATTCGCAAAATCAAATATATAATCATTTATTTAAAATTTTCTATGTGCAAATCAAATATCTAACCAAAAATTATGGAAGTTTTCAATTTCTTTTTCTTTTGCAATTTGTCCTTATTGTAGCTCCTTGAGTACTTATAAAGAATTCATATTATTTATTTAAAAATTATATGTATATGTAAAATAGTTAGTCTTTTGTTGTGAAGACTTCACGGGCGGATTCAGAGAGGGGCTAAAGAGATACTGCACCTATTTCTTGCGATTTGTTATAAACAGACTAAAATTTGACTATTCGTAGATCAAATTGGGTTATTCACAGACTAAATTGAGTTATTCGCATATCAAATTTAGCTATTTGCAGACCAATTTTAGCTATGTGGACCCCAAAAATTAATTTTCAACTTTCGGCCCGCCTACTCACCCCCACCCAATGTAACATTTTATGCGGTATTATATTTAAAATTTTGTTTGTGCACCCCCATTTATAAATTTCTGAATCCGTCACTGCTTATAAGTAAATATAGACACTAATTAATTGGATTAAAATAATTTAATATTATTTTTGTTAGAAGATTATTACGTAATTATAACTTATAAGAATGAATGTCTTCTATTTTTATTTTTAATATTAATTTAAGAATAACAAAGCTTACGGTTAAGATTCCGTTTGGTGTGATTTTTTAGCTCGGGTGAGTTTGGACAAAAAATATCACTGTCCTAGAATGCATGTTTGGCAAGATATTGATTTTGACCGTCACCAAGAAAAGAAAACTAGTTTTGAACATAAAAGTGGATGAAGTTTAGTAATGTGTCAGATGTTCACGAAGGACGATTCATAACCACCGCGTTCACGACCGCCACCACCATACCAAACAGAGCTTAAAACTGTGGTATAATAGGGCGCTGCTATTAGCACCGCAGTTTTGGCTAGTCGTACCGCATTTTTTCCTAATTTTTCGCGTCTTTTGGAAATACGCCTTGTACATGCATTTTAGGAAAATTGTCCAACATAAAAGTTGTAGATTTCGACGAGATCTACAACTTTCGTGTTGAACACTTTTCCTAAAAATGCATGTACAAGACGTACTTTGAAAATATGCCCAGGTTTCGCGCCTTTTAGAAATACGTCTTGTACATGCATTTTTAGGAAAAGTGTTCAACACGAAAGTTGTAGATCTTGTCAAAATTTACAACTTTCGTGTTGGACAATTTTCCTAAAAATGCATGTACAAAGGGTATTTTTAAAAGACGTGAAAAATTAAGTGCGGTGCGACTAGCCAAAACTAAGATGCTAATAGCAGGGCCCTATAATTAATAGGGCCGGATGGACTATGGAGTCGTGGCAGTCCCTCCACTAGTTTACGCACCGACTTATAAATTCCGGCTAACCCTAGGGCTTTTCGGCTTTCACAGCTGCTCGGGCAGGGAAGACGGCGGTATGCTGCTCATAAGCCTCGATTGATACGTTCTATGGACAATCTCCTTTTCTCATCCTGGTTGTTATTACTGATTTCTTGCAGGTCTCGAATTTTCCCTGAGATCCATCTATCTTTTGAAGGTATTTTTATCGCTACTCCGCTCCGATTGATTCTGTTTAGTATCCTGGTTCTGTTCTCACTGTCTTCTTGTAGGGCTCGGATTTTCCCACAGATCTTTCTATCCTCTGAAGGATTTTTTTTTTTCGTTTTATTCCAAAGTGTTTACTTGGTAGCTATTCTTATTCTCTTGTTCTCCTGCATAGAAATGGCGGTCCCGTTGTTAACCAAGAAGATCATTAAGAAGCGCGTGAAGAAGTTTAAGCGGCCACAAAGCGATCGGAAGGTTTCCGTGAAGGTGAGCTCAGTATGCCATAAGATTTTTGTTCTTCAAATTTAACGAGACAGGCATGTGCACAACCTAAGTGGCGTTCCACTTTTATTGGTTACAGATGCTTATTTCCTTCGATTTTTTTTGGCTTTCTTCTTTTCTACTTGCAAGCATTACTATCTATCAGTTACGATTGAGATGAACTTATCGGACATTTTCGAGATTGACTTCATGAATCTTCATTTTGAATTAAGTATTGCCTGGTGCATTTAACTTAAACTACTGAATTCAGCTTGAACAATTGTCATCCGTGTTATTTTGAGCCTCGGCTCATTTATCTGCATATTTTGTACGATTCAATGTATATGCCCAAATTACTTAACTTTACTTTTTAATCTTTGATAGATGTCATTCTTATATTCTCTCTTATGTAATTTTTCATCTAACATACTCATCTTCTCAATCCGCTAGGCTTAACTTAAGTTATCAGTAAATTTTCTTGCCCCTTCACAATTTAATTCATGCAATATTGCAACGGGTCTAATGTTACTGGTCCATCATGTATAGATAATTACAGATTACTGTTAATTGTATTCAGAGCTTATAAGTATAACCATAGGCATTGTAGTGAGATTATGATGGAAAAATAATTAATAAAGTTTAGTTCATTTCTTCTCGTACCCAGTCCCCTTCTCTACCAGCTCCGACCAACTCCCGAGCCTTCTTCTTCTCCCTAGCCCGCCTCTCCTTTGCCATTTCCCCTGTTATACTCTTGTCTCTGGTATCATGTTGTAACACCCTACATGTGCAAACAATATAATAGTAGGTCCGTCCGGGATCCCACGCCATACTGAACAAACAAGCTAAGCGGTAGTGGAAGCTTTGATTAAAGCAAATATATAGAATATCCACATAGTCAGGAATGTTTACAAATAGAGTCTGGCCTTAAGGCCTTACATTCAACACATGTCTCAAACTCTAATCATTACAAGCACACATCGACACGCAGACCGACAATACATGAAAAAACAATAAATAGTCCTGCCTTCGAGGGCCAGCACAACTTTGGGATTCAGCCCGCCACTTCTCGCTCGGCTCAGCAGTACCTGCACCTGCACCATCCATAAATAAGAGGTAAACGAGGGTCAACTATGAGCTGACCACAAACCGCTTAATGATCCCACCTCCGACCATTCTAGCCCGCTCCAGGGCGGGGCACCGCTCACCTTCAAGCAAGCCGCACATGCAATATGTAATATAATAAAGATAATGCATCTACTCTACACAATGTGAGGTTTCAAGCACAATCAATCTTCTAGGTTGAGCATTAAAGAAAGGGGAACCGAGGTATGCAAATGATGTCAGTTGGGTTCACCCAGAGGTTCCTCTCAACAGCCTAAGAAAACGCGCATGAGTCTAACATAAGATCAATTCATCACAACCCAAACGTGGGTACTCACGACCACATGTTTCATGCATTCAAGACATGCTTTCAATGTACTCTCATACGAGTACTACCACCAATCTAAGTTATGAAACTTAGTATCGCTTTAGCATTTACTGATCTGAGATAACCCCCCTAAACCAGTCTCTCCCATGATTTGTCAACATACCAGAGCTTTAACCTTGAGCTGAACTGCATGGTACGGGTTCGGTTCAGCTTGTTCCCGCTGCTCAAATCATCCTAACTTACAACACGATGCAGGTGCAGCTTTACCTCCTCCCGTGCACGTTTAACACATAAGTGCTACCAAAATATCAAGCTACGCACCTAATCCATGCAAGAGGACTTATGTTTCGCAAGCACAACCAACGTAGGAGGTCCAAGTCAATTCCATTACGAATCTGTGGTGAAGATTTGCATTCAACCACATCACAATCATGGGGATTCCGTTAGGTACTCCAAGAGACACCTAAATCTCAAGTCCCGTGACAATATGACATTATTCCACGAAGTCATTTTCCTACACGCATTCTAGGCTTAACCTAAATGCAACATCACAATCAAGCATCACCGATCCAGGCCAAGGATTGGAAATAATATATTTATCGATAAATATATTATAATATATTGTAGACAATATATTGTATTGTCTAAATGACAATAACAATATACTGTATTGTTATTTTGATAATATAAATATAGTGACAATAATATTGTACATTAAAAAAATTTGAAATATAAACTCTCTATAAATAAAATTAACTTATAAGCCTATAGTATTTTATTTCCTAATATATTATAGTATATTATTTCTTAATATATTATAACATATAAAATATAATATATAATATAAAGTATAATATATAAATTTAAATATACTTTATATAAAGTTAAACCGACGTGCCCTAATTCTGCCGAGCTCACTGAATCCCGAATCGGCGAATCCCGCTAAACCCCGCTCCCTCGCTCGCCTCCAGGCGTCGCCTCCTCTTCCAGATAGCAGCGCCGATCGTTCGTCGGAGCCCCTTCCAGATAGCAGCGCCGATCGCAGCCTTCCAGATAGCAGCGACCAAGTATAGATGTGTGTAGATCTTTAACAGTTTTTTAACATCATGTATGTTGTATTGCAATGCCTCGTTTAACAGATTTTTAAAAATGAGTTTGGATAAGCGACCAAGTATTCCACCTTCTTCGAAGGCCATATGTCGCATGTTCTTTGGCAATGCTCCCATATGTCCAGAAACAAAAACGTGGAAATGCACTTGTGGTTTGGAACGCAAATGCGATGTATTGAAAAATGGCTACAACAATTTGATGACACACATCAAGACAAAACATCCAAACTACTTGGATATATTCGAGGCACATTCCATTGAAACCCCAGTGGCGGGTCAAATGACTCTCGAATACATTATTGATAGCAAATCAACCAACGTCTACAAATGGCTTGATTGGGTTATCATGGATGAACTTGAACTAAATTTTTGCGAACAAGAACGCACGAGGGAGAACACCAGTCTATCAAAAATATGTTCCAAGACTCTGAAGAAGTATATGTTCAAGTTGGTGACAAAGGTTGAAAATAAAATTACAACATTGGCAATGACTTGTCAGCGATATGCCCTTCTCTTTGATGGCTGGTCGGAAGACAACACTCATTTCATAGGTAAGCTATTTTATTAGTTTACTAATTTTGAATTCAAATACTTATATTCAGGTGTCTAATGTAGGTCTATTTATTACAATGCCTGCCAAGGATGCTATAGTCGAACCGGACATTCACCTGCTGGCCTTCGCTCCATTGTTGGACGAGACTTCGTTTACTGCTTCAAATCATCGGGATTTCATCCTTGCAACTCTTGAATGGTATCATCTACCGGTTGACCGCGTCGTCTGCCTAATTGGTGACAATTGTGCTACCAATATGGCAACAACGAACCTATTCGATGTGTCGTTGCTGGGTTGCCGTAGTCATCGTCTCAACTTAGCAGTCGAAGCCTACATTGCTAGAGTTCTTTCTATCGAGTCTGAGATTGTTGGAAAGCTGATGTCAAAGTTATCAACGCTCAAGGAGTCAGGTAGATTGCGTCTCTCAACATCATTGCGTCCAATCAAACGAAATGCAACTCGCTGGATTGGGGTCAGCAACATGTTCGAGCGGTTTGAACGATTATTGCCGAATATTGATGAAACCAATCAGGAGCTTGCCGAGTTTATCCCAACAGCGGCGCAAAGAAATAACATTCGTCGTCATAAGCGGGCATTGTGTGATTTCAAATCAGTTACCCTTGCAATGCAAGCATCCAACGCGACCATTGCTGATTCGAATGCGCTTTTCGGGTCACTAATTGAAGCATTTCCAGAATTCAACTTTGAGGCATATTTGGGAATTGATGCATCTATTGTTCACAGTAAATCTTTTGAAAAATCCATTATCAAAATCCAATCAGGATTCGAAGCCCAACTAGATTCAGATGAAAAGACATCTGTTCAATCATTGAAGGTGCAACATAACAACATCATGAGTGTTGACGATAATGATGACTCTGGCTTGTCATTTGCCGAACGTGCACTAAAAAGACAACGAAAGCAACAAGAAGTATCGGCTTACATCGATACTAGGTTTCTGATGCCCACATCGAATCACGTAGAACGATTGTTCTCCATGAGCAATCGAATATTTTCAAAGACACGCCGAAGGCAGTAACGTACTTTGGAAGCGTTGGTTTTTCTCAAACAAAATCGAGGTTTATGGAATTTGGCTTTGGTGTCTATGGTCGTGAATGAAGAAACAATTGATGATGAAAACCTAAGTGACGAGGATGAGGAGTTGAACTTTTGAAATGCTTGAATAATGTACTTTGAAATTTGGGTTTGGTATCTACTGTCTGTTTTTATCACTTGAATATTTTATTTTGAAACTTTTGAAATGCTTGGTTATATTAACTGGATGAAACTTTTAAAAAAAGTACAATATATTGAATTTGTTTTTTTTGTATTTATAATACAATATATTGTATTGTTAGAATTGCAATACAAATATATTGTATTGTTAGAATTACAATATCAGTATACTGTATTGTTTTTTTCAAAATTACAATACAATATCAGATAGTATTGTTCCAATCCCTGATCCAGGCTAACGGTCACGGGTAGATTTCACACAAAATGTCTAAATCCGTACGTCTACTGGATTTCTATATGCAATAAATGCCGGGGATGGACACAATCGACCCGGAGTTCCAAAGAACCAAAGGGGAGTCTCGCACTTCACTAATTAGTGGAAGAGACAACCCTATGCAAGCATATAAAAAGTGTATGAAGGACCAAACACGTCCTAAGACCGGGAAGAAAGATCGTTACCCTTGCCGATCTCTTTGGCGCCATGATTCCAAGATTTGAGTCGGATGGAAATGATCGTTGTGGGTTCCTCTCCGTGGATCTGGACTCAGCTCGTTATTCGGAGCTTCGAAGCTCTAACAATGGCCGAAAAGGACTCTTCTACCTCTTCTTCGACTTTCTTCTTTCTCGGCTTGGAGAGAGAAAAAATATGGTAAAAATGACCTAAAGTCTTATCCTCAGTTGTATTTAACCTTGAGGACAAGTCCTATCCAAAGGCACGAGTTCCAAGAAGGTTTGATGGAGGAAATCGTGAAAACAACGAAACAGATTTCGTCTCTGTCAAGTATGTCGACTAGAGCTCTAGTCGACATACAACCTATGTCGACTAGACCTCTAGTCGACAAGACGATTTTCCTTATGTCGACTAGAGCTCTAGTGTCGACTAGAGCTCTAGTCGACATATAACTTATGACGACTAGATTTTTACTCGACAAGCCGGTTTTCCTTATATTAACTAGAGCTCTAGTCGACATGTAGCTTATGTCTCCTAGTCGACAAGCCGTTCTTCCAGTTGATAAGGCTGGCTTCTAGTCGATACACTGTCTAGCTGATACCCAACTTCCAGTCGATATTCAGCTTCTAGTCGATATACTATCTAGCCGATACCCAACTTCCAGTCGATATTCTGTCTAGCCGATACACAGCTTCTAGCCGATACATAACTTATGTCTATTGTCTACTAGAGGTCTAGTCGACATGAAGCTTTTGTCGGCTAGACTTCTAGTCGACAATTACAAACCTTCTAGTCGGTATGATTGACTTTCTACCATTGGGAAAATGAGGTGTTACAACTCAACCTCCCTTAAAAAAATTTTGTTCCGAAAATTCAAGAATAATAAAGTACAAAAATTAACTTGTACCTGAGAAAAATAACCCGGGGTACTCCGCAAGTATCGTTTGCTCTCTCTCCCAAGAGAGCTCCTTTTTCCCGCAATTGTCCCAACAAACTTTGACCATCTTGCTTGATTTGCTCAATAATTGCCGGACTTCAGTGTCTTCGATGCGAATGAGCTTGATTTTCTTCTTTAGCCCCCCATCAACATGCACTTTGTTGACCGCAATTATATGAGTAGGCTCTTTCACCGTCTTCCTCAATACAGAAATGTGAAACATGTCATGAAGACCGCTCAGCTCTGTAGATAGAGCAAGTTGGTAGGCAGCTTCACCAATGCGCTCCAAGATTTCAAACGGTCCCAAGTACCTCGGACTTAGCTTTTTCAAGAGTCGGATCCTTGTATTCTTTTGAACGGTTTGATCTTCAATTAAACCCAGTCGCTAATGGCGAAATCGATGTTTCGGTGCTTGGCATTATAATACTTAGCCTGCATATCTTGGGCAATTTGCAACCGCTCTTGTATTGCCCGAATTGACGTATTCTCCTCATCCACGTCTTTTTGCTTCAACAGCTTCGTGTCGTTCTTTTCCGCCCAAGCCAAAGAAGTACACCACTTCCTACCATATAGGGCCTCTAAGGGCGTCATTTTAATATTTGCCTGATAGTTGTTGTAAGCGAACTCAATCATGTATAGGTGATCCTCCCATCTCTTTTCGAAGTCTAAGGCCCATCTCGATCGCTCACGATGTTACGGGGAACCCACCAGGGCTTTGACATTCCACCTTCACCAACGTGCAAGTATGACACTTGGCCATGTAGAGGGCAATATCTTTCTTCAAACCCGGCCACCAAAAGAGTTTCTTCATATCAATGTACATTTTTGTGCTCCCTGGGTGAATCGAGTACTTGGTACAGTGAGTCTTGTACATCAATTCCTCTCGTAATTTATTAACGTTGGGGACACACAATCTCACACTCTACCATAGAAGACCATCTTCGAAGGAAAATTCGGCGTTAAACTCATCCACAGTCTCCGCCATATAACGCTTCATGCTTTTGTCAAGCTCCAAAGCTCGTCGAACTCAGTCCACAAGGTCGTATTGAACCTCCGTCCAGTTCAAGCATGCTATAGTCGTTGACCTCTTACCGACACAAAAGATCTCCAGGGACTCCAAATCATGGATTAGACGCTCATCGTGCATCAGAATCCAATTTGCATGTGCGGGAGCCCGCCAGCTCAACGCATCTGTAACAATATTGCCCTTGCCAGGAGTATAATGAATATCGAAGGTGTAGTCCCCGAGGAACTCCATCCACCTCCTTTGTCGCATATTCAATTCCTTTTGATTCAGCAAGAACTTCAAACTCTTGTGATCCGTGAAGATGTCGATCTTTCACGCCATACATGTAATGCCGCCATAGCTTAAGAGCGAACAACACGGCCCGCCAACTCCAAGTCGTGGACCGAATAGTTCCTCTCATGCACTTTCAACTGACGCAAGCCATATGCAATCACCTTCCCAAATTAGACAAGAACGCAACCCAAGCCACTCCCTGAGGCATCACTATAAATCTCGTAGCTTTCCGTACCTCATGGCGAACATAAAATGAGCGCCGTGGTCAGACGTCTCTTTAGATCCTCAAAAGCTCGTGCGCACTCCGGCGACCAAACGAACTTCTGCTCTTTCCTAGTCAACGTGGTGAGAGGAAGTGCGATCCTCGAGAAGTTCTCCACGAAGCGCCTATAGTAGCCGACAAGTCCCAAGAAACTTCGGACTTCTGCCATATTTTTCAACACATGCCATTCTCAGATTGCCACTATCTTCGACGAATCCACCGCGACGCCCTCTCCACTAACCACATGACCAAGGAATGCCATAGATGGTAGCTAAAACTCATATTTGGAGAACTTGGCTTATAACTGACTCCTCCTCAAGGTGCTCAAAACTGCGCGTAGATGATCTGCTTGCTGCTCTTCGGACTGAGAGTACACCAATATGTCGTCGTTGAAGACAGTCACAAATCGGTCCAAGTACTCTCAGAACGTCCTGTTCATTAATTCCATTAATACCGACAGTGTATTCGAGAGATCGAACGATTTCACCGTGAACTCATAGTGCACGTAACGGGTACTGAACGCCGTTTTCGGAATATCACATTCCTTAATTCTCAACTGGTAGTAGCCAGACCTTACGTCCAGTTTAGAAAATACTGTCGACCTAACCAACTGGTCGAACCAGTCATCGATTCTCGGAATCGGATATCGGTTCTTCTCCGTCAGTTTATTCAGCTCGTGGTAATCGATGCATAGACGTAAGCTTCCGTCCTTTTTCACAAAGATGACCAATGCACTCCAAGGGGATGAACTTAGACGTACGTAGCCTTGCTCTAACAACCCTTGCAACTGAACTTTTATTTCTGCCAATTCCTTTGACGCTATACGGTACAGTGAGCGTGTCACAGACTTGGCACCCGACGCTAGCTCGATTCAGAAATCAATCTCTTGCTGAGGTGGAGCCCCAGAGAGTTCGTTTGGAAATACGTCCGCATACTCCGCTACTATTAGAACATCACTCAAACTGGGCTTGGGCCCCGAAGCCTCCAACATGGTGAAGAACAACTCTGCGCCTTTCCGCATCACCTTGGCCACTTGGAGAGCAGACATCAACGTCTTGCTCGCTCCTTGCATACCAACAAATGTGGTCTAGCCTCCAGTGTTCTTTCCCAGTGTGATCTCCTTTAGATTGCAATCTATGTATGCTCGCTGTTTTGAGAGCCAGTCCATGCCAAAGATTACATCAAATTCAGACAACGGTAGCAAAGACGCTTCCAAGTCAAAATCCTGATTCCCTATCCACACCTTTACACAGCTTCTCATATCCGCGCTCATTCGAGACCCATTGGGCATCACTACCCCCAAGCTATCATTTCCTAAGGTAGACGACACTCCGATACTCACCACGAAGTCCTCAGACAGAAAGGAGTGCGATGCGCCCGTATAAAAAAGAGCTCTTGCCGGATAGTTGAATATTAGGACGATGCTTAATCGTACATACAAACGAAATGTATAATCGCACATAAGGTATAGATCACATTAAGTTATAAAAACTAACTTATAATTCATACTTGTGACGACATCATTCTGTCGAATGAATTCTTGTTGGCCAAACGAGTAGACTCTTGGCTGGGTCAGAGGATGTTGAGAAGTAGAAGACTCCGTTGCCTTCTCTTTCTCCGCATAAGCACCCGCCTTACGAATGTAGTCCACCACTCGATTCTCCTCCTTCGGGGGACCATTTTGACATGCCCAAAATTTGTGCCCCACCTTTCCACAAGTGAAATAAGTTATCGGACCCCGTGCAATCGTAGCTCTCGACACATTAGAGGGAGCCGGTTCCGCGAATCTAGACTTCCTCTTGTTCTTCCTGAACTCAGATTTTTTATGAGAGGTCGGCACTGTGAACTCTGACTTCTTAGCATTTAAGCTTTTCCTGCGCAGAACTCTTTTCATATCCATCTTCAAGGATCTGGCAGTTTGTACCAAGATATGAAAGCCGAACGTCACGGGCCCTGCCGGTAACAACCTCAAATCATCTCGAAGTCCTTCGTAGAACTTGTTTGTTTTTGTCTCCTTATCCTCCAATAGCGACCCAATCTGGTGAACTCGTGCAGGTAATCGTCAACCGAGGGATCACCCTGAGTCAGACGCAGAAACTGGTTCTGCAGTGCGATACGTTGGGCAGAGGGAATAATTCTCTGAAAGAACAACTCCGAAAAGTCTCCCATCGAGATATCAGTAATTTGTTTGCCACCAAACCCGTGGACTTACACTTCTTCCCACCAGAGCACTGCCCTCCGTTCAATAAGAAGGTGGCTAAGGTGACCTTCATCGCTTCTTCAGTGGCTGTCGCCGTCAAGGTTCTCTTTATCCTCGACAACCATTCCTCCACTTCTGTTGGGGATTCAGTCCCCGAGAATGTTGGAGGATTGAAGCTAGGAAAGTTCTTCAATTGTTGGTCACGTGCTCACCCCACAGCTACAAGCTCCAACCTCGGCTCAACTCAAGGCTCCACTGTGGCAACTGGCATCGGGGCCACATCGGGAGTAGGAGTAGTAGGCTGTGCAAGACTTTCTGGCTGTGCATTGATCATGTCGAAGACCGCTTCCGCGACCAATCTTATCATTTCAGCAGAGGAAGTGGTTACTGGCACTTCAGCAGACACACTACTTTCCGTAGTGTTACGGGATTGGGACCGCCCGCACCACCCCTAGTCACTTATAATCGTGAAACACACAACCTAGTGATCGAAAACTAGCAAAACATCTATCAAGGAACGCTCAGGTTCCGTAAACAAGCATGTTTTTTTCATTCATAAGTGAACATTCCTATTAATTTTGTTGTCGTTTTAGGGGAACACACGTCACGCGCACTCCACCCCTTAAAAAGAATTAGGCCTCGAATTCTAATAAAAACTACGGATCGACACCTAAAGTTCGATACCAAATTGTAACACCCTGCCTGTGCAAACAATATAACAATAGGTCCGGCCGGGACCCTACGCCATATTGAACACACAAGCTATGCATTATGAGATGATAAACAGAATGACCATAACTACACAAGAGTATATAAGCACTAGCAGAAGCTTTGATTAAAATAAATATATAAAATGTCCACCTACTCAGGAATGTTTACAAATAGAGTTCTGACCTTAAGGCCTTACATTCCACAAATGTCTCAAACTCTAATCATTACAAGCATACATCAGCACGCAGGCCGGCAACACATGAAAAAGCTGTAAATAGTGCGACCTTTGAGGGCCAACACAGCTTTGGGATTCAGCTCGCTACTTCTCGCTCGACTCACCAACACCTGCACCATCCACAAATAAGAGGTAAACGAGGGTCAGCTATGAGCTGACCACAAACCTCATAACGATCCCACCCCCGACCATTCTAGCAGGCTCCGGGGCGGGGCACCGCTCACCTGCAAGCAAGCCGCACATGCAATATGTAATATAATAAAGAAAGTGCATATACTCTAGTACTCTACAGAAGGTGAAGTTTCAAGCACAATCAATCTTCTAGATTGAGCATCAAAGAAAGGGGAACCTATGTATGCAAATGATGTCAGTTGGGTTCAACCAGAGGTTCCCCTTAACAGCCTAAGCAAAAGCGTATAAGGCTAACATAACATCAATTCATCACAACATAAACTTGGGTACTCACGACCACACGTTTCATGCACCCAAGGCCTGCTTCCAATGTACTCTCATACGAGTACTACCACCAATCTAAGTTATGAAACTTAGTATCGCTTGCGCATTTACTGATCGGAGAAAATCCTCCTAAACCAGTCTCCCATTATCTGTCAACATACCAGAGCTTTAACCTCATGCTGAACTGCATGGTGCGGGTTCGGTTCAACTTGTTCCCGTTGCTCAAATCAGCGTAACTTACAACATGATGCGGGTGCATCTTTACCACGTTCCGTTCAAGTTTAACACATACAAGTGCTACCAAAATATCAAGCTACGCACTTAATCCCTACAAGAGGACATAGACTTCACAAACACAACCAACGTAGGAGGTCCAAGTCAACTCCACTACGAATCATGGGGCTTCCGTTAGGTACTCCAAGAGACACCTAAATCTCAAGTCCCGTAACAATATGACATTCCACGGAGTCATTCTCCGACACGCATTCTAGGCTTAACCTAAATGCAACGTCACAATCGAGCATCACCGATCCGGGCTAACGACCACGGGTAGGCTTCACCCAAAATGCATAAATCCGTACGTCTACCAGATTTTTATATGCAATAAATGCCGGGGACGAACATAATCGACCCGGAGTTCCAAAGAACCAAAAGGGAGTCTTGCACTTCACTAATTAGTGAAAGAGACAACCCTATGCAAGCATATAAAAAGTGTATGAAGGACCAAACACGTCCTAAGACCAGGAAGAAAGATCGTTACCCTTGCTGATCTCTTTGGCGCCATGAATCCAAGATTTGAGTCGGATGGAAATGACTGCTGCGGGTTCCTCTCTGTGGATCTGGGCTCGACTTGCGATTCGGAGCTCCGAAGCTTTAACAATGGCCGAAAAGGATTCTTCTTCTTCTTCTTCGATTTTCTTCTTTCTCGGCTTGGAGAGAGAAAAGCTACGGTAAAAATGACCTAAAGTCTTATCCCCAGCCGTATTTAACCTTGGAGACAAGTCCTATCCAAAAGGCAAGAGTTCCAAGAAGGTTTGACGTAAGAAATCATGATAACAACGAAACATATTCCGTCTTTGTCAGGTATGTCGACTAGAGTTCTAGTCGACATTACAACCTATGTCGACTAGACCTCTAGTCGACAAGCCAGTTTTCCTTATGTCGACTAGAGCTCGAGTCGACATATAGCTTATGTCGACTAGACCTCTAGTCGACAAGCCGGTTTTCCTTATGTCGACCGGAGCTCAGTCGACATATAACTTATGTCGGCTAGACTCCTAGTCGACGAGCCGTTCTTCCGGTCTATAAGGATGGCTTCTAGTCGATACACTGTCTAGCCGATACCCAGCTTCCAGTCGATATTCAGCTTCTAGCCAATATACTGTCTAGCCGATACCCAACTTCCAGTCGATATTCTATCTAGCCGATACACAACTTCGAGCCAATACACAACTTCTAGCCGATACACAACTTCCAGTCGATATTCTGTCTAGCCGATACCCAACTTCCAGTCGATATTCTGTTTAGCCGATACACAACTTCTAGCCGATACATAACTTATGTCGACTAGAGGTCTAGTCGACATGAAGCTTTTGTCGGCTGGACTTTTAGTCGACAATTACAGACTTTCTAGTCGATATGATTGACTTTCTACCATTGGGAAATTTTGGTGTTACACATGTCCCAACATTGGTACTCTCGTCGCCGATCCAATCCTTCTGCGACAACAATTGAAGCTGTTTCTTTTATTAAGAATTTCATGGTTCACCTCGTTGCATTTCATTCCAACAACAGCCGCAACAATCAAGATTGTAGTCATCTCCATAAATGACTTCAGGATCTTCCTATCGTGGAAAGGATTTCACATCCCAACAAGATTCATTCATTAACTCTTGGTGCAAGACTCTGCGCAACCAACTCATCTCTCTCAATTTCGGTGACCCCATCGACCACTCGGTGGACCTAAAGCTACATCGAATTCCAATCTCTTCCACAAGTCAACGACATTTTACGACATCAAGAACATCTTCTACGGAGACATTCAATTGGCGATTGTGCAAGCCTTGCAATTCACACTTCCACCATTTTTTTCACGAACGGTAACATGACAGTTTTCAGAGGACTCATTCATCAACCATTTCAACCTCTTCTTTGCAGATTGTTCCCCAAAACCTGCCATTTACTAAATGCAAGAAGCCTCCCTGCACATCCAATTGCCTCCTGACACCGTCGCTTCGACGCCATTTGCGACCACCTCCCGCGGTTATCAGGATCTTACCTAGGATCTTACGAGCCTACGATCCAGATTTTGTAAATCGATCTGGATCTTACCTAGGATCTAAATCGGCATATCTGCGGCTGGGATCGCGATCTGGATCTTAGGATCGCGTTCCCGACCTGATTCTACCGGCATGACCAAAGGGAACTCGAAACATGTCCAATCCTATCCCGACCCCATTCAACCGGTCCAACCCCCATAACCCATTGCTTAAACTTATCCCAAACCCGCCCCCATACCCCCATCACAGAATCATATCATGCTGCTTTACTGTATCCCAAGTGTCGATTGCCGACTGCAAACGGAGGCCAATTGCGACGTTTTCAGTCGCTTCCATCCCAAACAATGTCTTCCCTTTTTTTTCCTTAACAGGTTTTCATTGGTGTCAGTGTCTTATCTTATATTTCTGTGTATGAGCAATTCAGTGGTTGGTAAATCCAGTGGCTTCCTGCTTCCTATTTTCAGGCCGATGTCTTCTATTCCTTTCTAGCGTACGAGCAATCTAGCGGATAGAAATCCAGTATACGAGCAATTCAAACTTCCTGCTTCCAGCGTACGAGAAATCCAGTATACGAGCAATCTAATGTCTTAATTTAGGAATGTTGTAGTATCTTGCGATCCTCGATCTGATCCTAAGATCCGATCCAACCTCGAAATGATCTCACCTAGGATCTCGATCCTAACAACCTTGCCACCGCCGCAATTTTTGGGTGCAAGAAGGCTCCCAGATTATCGATCAAAAAATTTTGATGCAACTGTGGCCTTTCTAAGCCCAAGGAAAGATGAGTATTGCCAAGAAGGAGATCTTGTCTCTACTCATATCTGCAATCGATCAATAGCAAACCCCTTTTCTACTGGTGATGGGGAACACAAATTAAATCAGTGCACACCCTCACTAATAACCTTTTGTCTGCACCTTCTCATGAAGCCGTGTCATTTCTGTATTGGATTTATACTTCCATCAAAATTGCAAATAGAGATTCTGTGTCTCGCAATGGTTTTTGGCCTCGAATTACTGCAGCAAAATCAAATCCCTCTTCAACAAGCTTCTTCCATACAAAAATCAGCGTCCCTGTTCTTGTCGATGTGCACAACCTTTCACAATGGCAGCAACTATCTTGCCGTTATTGATGCGTTCAAGCAATGCATGCTCGGTCACTTTCATGCCCTCGAGCTACACATGGACAATCATTTTCAGCGCCTCATTGATATTGTAGTTGATATCAAGGTTGTCAGGATTGAGATCCTCGGTGCGATCGTTTTGCAGTTGGATTGGATCGGATCGTAGGATCGGATCGAGGATCCTAAGATCCTACAAAATTCATAAATAAGACTTAAAATATGAATTGAATTTTGTATTATCCAATAACAAACAATCAACACAAAAAACTATAAACTAACCAACAGTTGAATAATTATATCACAAGATAGCAGATGAACTGAACCAAAAAAATAGCATCATTCTAACTATAAGTTCTGCATAAGTAAATATGATGTATATATTATTATAAAACATAAAATAATATTTTTTGTTCGATGGTCGGAAGGTCAATCACAAAACCACTTGTACAAATCCCTAACGATTACACCGACCATATCCTCATCATCAAGTATTGCATTTTCTGCATCCTATCATCACCACTGACATTCTCATAATCGTCCAATTCACCCTCACTAATATACTCAATAGCTTCGAGGTCACTGCACCTTATGGTGAGATCATCTAACTCTACTTAAAATAAAAAGATTTAATTAAATGAGAGCATTTTTTTCAACTACCAGAAAGCCATTTTTTCAATTACCAGAAAGACCATTTCTATTTGATGGCTGGATAAGCAAAAAAAACAGTAGAAAGACCATTTTTTTCAACTACCAGAAGGCTGGATAATTACCTTAAGAAGTAGGAACATCAACTTGGAGGCTGGATAAGCAGAAAGAGCAGGAACTGGAAGCGTAAGAAAACACAGAGACTCGACAGCTAAGTCGTGGTCGGAAAGAGCATGAACTCGGCAGAGACGTCGCTATGTCGCTGTATGAAATAGCAGGAACTGAGAGGAGATGTCGCTAGATCGCTGTTGGAGCTCGCAGAGACGAGGAAATAGAGTTTTCGCTGACACAGAGGCGCGGGTCGGTAGTTGAGAGTCGGGACTCGGGAAGCGTAATCAAAATAAAATAAGCCGCTCCAATGTCTTCCACTCATTTTTTAAATAGGCTCGGATCGTTAGGATCGGGTTTGGATCGCGATCCTAACGATTCTGCGATCCGTGTCGCGATCCTGCATGGATTAGGCCCGATTTCGATCCCAGATAAGATCCAGATTAAATTTTAAAATCGAGATCGTAGGATCGTACGATTCTACGATTCGAATCGCGGTCTTGATAACGTTGGCTGATAAACTGACGCAGGACGAACTGTGATAGAGGGAGTCGAGTGGTTCTGGGAGGAAATAAGCGGCTGTAGCTTCGCTAGTTCCATCGGGAAGGAGGAGATGAACAATAATTTTGCGATTTTCCCCTTCCGTTGAATGGGGATTGTGGGTTAGAGGATGGAAAACTACGGTTTTCACGGGAAAAGGCAGATAATAAAGAATAACTGAAATTAGCCGCGGCTTCGCACCCCGGAGCTCGCGGCGTTGCACCCCGGAGCTCGCTGTGTCGCACCACGAATGATTACCTTATCTGGATTCACTCATAAATTCCACAATGAATTGAAAATTAGAACACCCACCCTTATTTATAACGAGAGGGCGGTTGGACACCCGACGTGAACTGCTATGATTGTCCGTTACGCCCGATGTCCTAAATCATTAAATACAAGCCCAAAAAATAAAATAAAATACATATAAAATATAAATCGACGCCCGGACGCCCTCGCGGTCTCAGATCTCCGATCCGATCAATGCATCTCTGACAAATCTGCAAAAATGGGTCCCGCCGAGTGGTGGCCCGATCTCCTCCATCGATCACGATCATGCAGCCGATCCCCATCAATAAATGTATTGTGATTCACAATTCTTATATAACTACTACTAATGCTACTTTGTGCTCTGTTTTGCACATATTTAATATGCTCTACGTATCCTTGACTTTTTAACTAATGTGTACTAAATTTTGTGGTACTCAAATCATGTCTTTTTAAAATCAATAAAAATAATAGCATGTGGCTCCAACACTCTATAGCTTAGGAAATGTTTTGCCCCACCGCCTTGTATAGCTGCGTACTTCACGAGATTTGAATCCCATGGAGGCTAGGTTGTATATGCGGGTAGCGGTAAGGCCTGATGTTGGTGGGCTCCGACCCCTCCTTGAGCTGAATCGCGTGGTATCTGAACCTCAGTGAGGGAAGTGCATGTGGCTCCTGGAAGACATCTTCATACTGGGTTAGCAACGCCTTTATACGTTCCGGTACACCTCTGGGGTGTGCTGTGCTGTGGGTGTAAGCACCATGATCATCGCCATTGTGCTGCCCTGCTCCTCCAAACCGCTCCAGACTTCTGAGTGAAATCTCTTTCAGGGGGAATGTCCGGAGGCCGTGCAAACAATAGTCCTTTCCTTGTTGGGTAAATTCTATAGTCATGCGTTCCCAGTCCGTGGTGGCTCTCTTCAGCTGTCTCAACCACTGCACTCCAAGGACCATGTCGGATCCCCTGATCGCCAACAGGTATATATCGGTATGGCAAGTGTAGCCCTGTATCTGCATCTCTACACCCCTCATCACACCTTCACATTTCAGTTTACTCCCATCGGTCACCATGACCTGGAAGGCCGCTCCCCGGTCTACTGCATGGCCCACTCGTGTTGCCACCGTCGGATTGATGAAGTGGTGAGTACTCCGCCGCCGATCAGAATTGTCACCTTCTCCCGGACCACCTTCCCGGCTATGCTTAAAGTAAGAGGGGCAGTACACCCTTCCATCGCCTGTAAGGAGACTCCGAACTCTGTAAGGTCAAACTCCTCCTCCAGTGCCCTCGATGTAGTGTTCTCCTCCTCTTCTTCCCTTAACATGTAGACCTGGATCTTCTGGCATTTGTCCCGGTCCGTACTTCTCATCACAATTGAAGCACAAACCCTTCTCTTTCCTAGCCTGCAGCTCAGGCCATGTCACTCTTGTCACTGTTGGTCGGCCGTTCGCGGGCGGTTCTCTCCTAGCGGCCGTTGGGACCGCTGTGGTCCTCGTGGTAGTACGGTTCCTCTGCATGTTGAAACGCTCTTCCTGAATCTGTGCCAGATTGATGGCGTGTTTCAGACTGCGGGGCATGTATGCGTGTACCTCACCCCTCAGGTAGTCCTTCATCCCGGAGACGAAACAACTCAACATTGTCTTCTCCTCCTAGCTAACTCGGTTGGCCAACCTTTCAAACTCAGTACGATACTTCATCACTGAACCTTTCTGCCGAAGCTTCTGCAGCATGGCTTCAACATCTTCATACTCTAGCGGCCCAAAGCGGCCGACAAAAGCCTCCACAAACTCCATCCACGACGCCTAGTCGCGGCCTCTCAGAAACCACTTTGTCCACTAGTAGGCATCGTCCTCCAGGTGGAAGGACGCTAGCTGCACCCATTGTTCCTCGGGGATTTCCTGGTAATTGAAGAACAATTCGGCTTTCTGCACTCACTCTAAAGCATCCCTCCTTTGAATTTGGGAAAGTTTATGCTGGTCCTCTTGGGTGGTATATACGCCCTCTGATTCGCCTGCCCATGTCCCCCTGGTTCCTGGTCGTACCCTCCTGGCCTCCGTTGCTCCATAGGGTGATTTGGTGGTCCTTGGGGTCCTTGAAAATACGTGCCCCCCTGTTGAGTGGCTGCTAGAGGTTGTTCGTACCCTTGGTTTCCATTGCCGTAGCCTCTAGGTGATCCGAAGGCATGTGGAGGCGGTAGGATTCCAGCGACACCTCCAATAAGAGCGCCCGACTCTCCGTTAGGTTGAAAACACTCCACCGTATGCTCCGGAAGCCGCCAATTAGGCGTATAGCACGTTCCAGCTCCATTCCAGGCCGCTGGTGCTGTCCCCAGGGCGGACGGCCCAGCCAGGGCCTCCGTCGGCCTCCATGGCCCTGGTCGGCCTCCTCCGGTCCCGCTCCACCCACCGACAGTTGCTCCCATCTCCGGCGGCCGAGCCGATATCTCTCCGGTCCTCCCCGCTTGATTTTCGACGGATCTGGATGGATCGACCCTCATCCAGACGCCTGACGGTCTGTCCGACCCGTGAATCGGCGTAACCGGCTGTTGCCGGGTATATTCCCCCATATCGTGAGGTACCGGCTGGTGATGTGAATCCTCGGCCTCTGATCCATCGTTGGCCGTCACTTTTCCTTTCAGATATTGTGCAAGGAGGGCTTTGATCTCCTCCATGCGAGCATCCAAGAGTTCTTCCAATTGTTTCGTGGATGTCTTCATCCTTTCTTCCTTAGCCTCCACCGTATCCGTTAACCCTACGTAGTTTTCCTCTAGGGTTGCCAATCATGCGATTTCTGCGTCCGAGCGCGTGGTCACCATGGTCGCAGGAAGAGTGCTCTGATACCAAATGTTAGGAAGGAGGAAGGAGAGATCTAGAGAAGAGAGAACTAGGATTAGGGTTAAGAGAAGGAGGGAGAAATACATGAGAAATATATTTGTTAATCCTTCCAAGGAGGCCTCGGGATTATAAATACCCGGGGCAAAGAGGGGGCTGGCCGGCCCCCATTAGGGGCTGAACCAGGTGGTTCAACCCCTCTCGGCTTCTTTTAATGATTTGGGGCTCCTTGGTGCCTCCTTTAGACGTCGAGAGTATTTGTGACCCCCGAACCGTAGCGCGAGCGGGGGAATAACAAAAATCATAGGGATTACACCACTACAATTTCTCCCAAAAAAATAAAATGCAAGAAGTCAAGTGTGAGAAATAATTAGGCGTAATAAAATCCATGAAAATAAATGCATAGACTTAAATGCCCACATAAATAAAATGGAAACATAAAATAAAATAAGGTGTTTGCGAGCACCCTGTCTACACCATAACTCTAGAGATTATGGCTCCGTTTGGCGCGGTGGTGGAGGTCGTGAAAGATTATGGCTCCGTTTGGCGCGGTGGTGGAGGTCGTGAACACGGTGGTTATGAACGAATCATGAACGCTCGATCTCACCTAAGGAACTTCAACCACTTTTATGTTCAAAACTAGTTCTCTTGTCTTGGTGGCGGTCATAACCGTTGTCATACCAAACTTAGGCTCCGTTTGGCGCGGTGTTTTTGCTCTGGTGAGTTTGGACAAAAACGCCATCATCATAGAATGCTTGTTTGGCATGATAATGGTTATGACCGCCACCAAGAAAAGAAAACTAGTTTTGAGCATATAAGTGGATGAAGGATGTTACTTCGGTGAGGTTGGGTGTTCACGAACGACAATTCATTATCACCGTATTTACGACCGCCACCGCCGTGCCAAACAGAGCCATACATTCTATGACAGTGGCGTTTTTGTCCAAACTCACCGGAGCAAAAATGCCGCGTCTATATTTCTATTTTCTCAATGATCGATCTAAAAATATGTAAACCTATCACATGTGTATCATTTGTAGATTAATAATTATTAATGTTTCCCAACTAAAATTACATGTTACTTGGTCGTTCTACTAATATATTAAAACAATATCTAGTGTTCTAATTTGTCTCTTTCTCAGTAAATTTCTCACTGATTTAAATTATGTCACATTAAAAAAAATACACATTATGGTTTTGTTTGGCGCGGTGGTGGCCGGCTGGCCGCCATGAACGCGGTGGTCATGAACCGTCGTTCGTGAACGCCCGACCTCACCTAAGAAAATTCATGCATTTTATGCTCAAAATTAGTTTATTTTCTTGGTAACGGTCATAACCTGTCTTGCCAAACATACATTTTATGATATGGCCGTTTTTGACCAAACTCACCGGAGCAAATAAGCCGTGCCAAACGAAGCCTATTACACCTTGCTTTGGATTTTTGTTACGCAACTCTGTAACCAATAAATAATATTAACCAATGTTGATCCTTGTAAATGTATTGTGATTGGCAATTCTTTATTACTACTAACACTAGTTTGTGCTTCTCCATTATACATATGTTTAATAATTTATACGTATCCTTGACTTTTTCACTAATGTGTATTGAATTGTGGTATTCATGTTTTTTTAATATTAAAAAATATGTAGTTTATTTTGCTCTTCATATATTTTGTATTAATAATCTGAATAGAAATATTGTTTTTTAATAGATATTCATGATAAGCAAATAAATTGATTATTTGAGGTTGACGTAATTTTTCAAGCATATATTTTATCGTAGTGTCTTTGCGTGGTCATTATTTTTTTATAAATTACACAATCTTGAATATATACTTTGTTTTTAAATATTGGTTTCAAAATGTTTCTTCTTGAATCATTTAACACGCTCTTTGATGGAGACCGACCGCGCCACATTGGGCGATTCATCATTATCAGCTTTTTTGGATCGTCGGATGGTCGATCGTAGACCATGATCGCGACCGGCTCGATTTTTCATATTTCTATGTATTTTTATTTTATTTTTTGAGTTGTGTTTAGAGAGTTAGGTGAAATTACCCATTGAGCATAAGCAAGACGTCGGATGCCTCTCAGGTTGCCTCACTCTTCATTCGAGATGTTTTTAGGTTGCACGGTCTCCCCAAGACCATAGTCTCTGATCGCGACTTTCGTTTTATGAGTTACTACTGGAAGACTCTATAATGAAAAGCGGGGATGTGCCTACCACCCCCAAACCAACGGCCATACAAAGGTAGTAAACCAGAGCCTAGGAAATCTGTTGTGATGCTTAGGGGTGAACACGCATTGAGCTGGATTCGATTTTGCCTATAGCCGAATTCGCGTATAATCGCTCATTTAATAGGTCTACAGGTGATGCAACCTGAGTCGCATCATTTTTATTTATTTCTTGCATTTTTGTGGTTGTAGTGCTCGCCTTCACACATGTTTGGGTGTTTTATTTCCCGCGCATGTTGTTAACGCCTTCATGTTTTGTATCGCGCATGTTGCTCGCGCACGTTCGTCCGGCTTATTGTCATGGCCGGCCAATAAGACGAGGAATTTTTGGGTCCGGAGCCCGTTTCCAAAATATAGGTCCGGGATTTAAGAAAATATATGGGTTGACGTATTTTTTTTCATCTCTGGATGTAGAAATGGATTTTATGTGGAGATCAAATTTGCTCAAAATTTGTTTTTTTTCATCAAAAACAGCCTAAAAGATTATGTGGAGATCAAATTTGATCTCCAGGAGATCACCCGGAGTCCGGACTCCGGACCCAAAAAATGCGCCAATAAGACCATGAATACAATGGTCCGTCAAATTAGGTAGAAAAGTAGTTAGGACGAGCTTTAAAAAAAATAAAAGATATTATTTTAATTTCAGACCTTATAAACAGATCTTTTTATTTCTGAAATTAAAATTAAATGTGAAAATTCAAGCTCTATTTGCGTGAAGAATCTTAAGTGTGAAGAGTACTAAATCAAGTTCTCCTCTTCTTTGTAACTCCTCCCTAATGAGCCGATCCATAAGTATTTTGAAATCCCCTCTTCTTTAAAAGATGGTTAAGTTATCATGCAATTTGAAACCCCCACCTTCTTAAAACCGAAGCAGGCCCCTTGCTATTCCATTTAATTAAAAAACCCCTTTAATGATTTTTTCAATTGGCCTCTTTAAATCCCTATTCCCCCATCTTTTTCGAGCTGGCCTGGAATTGGAAACTGAACGAGACATTTCTTTCGTTTGGTTTCTTGCCAGCGCACCCTCGCCGCTCTTCTAGCCGCCCGACTCCAGCTCTGAAGGTCCCGCCGCCGCCATCGAAGGACCGAACCAGTCCCATCGACCTTCCCCGGGCCTTTCTCCAGTGAAATCGTCGCCCCCCAGAGCATCAGGGACCGCAACCAGTCCTCCGTTTTTCCCGTCCGCCCGCTAGAGCATCTCCGACTGGTCTCCTCTGTTCCAGCGTCCTCTCCCCGACGGACCTTACACGCTGACGACCACTCTTGGTTTTCCCCGTTCGAGGTCGACATTCCATTGCCGACTGTTTTCCCCCCTCCAGCCTCTGGCCGAAAGCTCATGTCCGACTCATGCTGGTATACCATTTTCCCTATATTTGGGCTCAATTCCTGTTTAAGTCTTGCGCTAATATTTAAAGATCTTTAATTTTTTAGAGCTTGCTCCTAATTGTCGTGTTTGCTCTTTGACGTTAATTTAAAATCACATGTTCTCTTTATTTCTAATCAAGTTGACTCGTTGAAGAAATGTTTTGTATTATTAGAACCATTCGTTTGATGGGATCATATGCATATTTACGAAACTGAGGCCGTTATCGCTCAGGAAGACTCTGCTAGCGCCGCTTAACTTAAGTCGTTCACAAAAATTATCTCTTTCAAATTCAATCCCAGATTTTAGTATGCATCATGTATTCAATTGAATTTGCATGAGTTGCATGATTCAATTGAATTTGCATGAGTTGCATGATTCAATCCGTCGAAAGATAACATTTAGCACTGAAATCTGGATTATGTAGATATTCACAGATGTGAGCAAGTATTCGTGAATGCGACCGGGTGATGGTTCTCATCTGTGCGGAGCGGCTCCCCTGTGGGCCGGCTAGAAAGCTGAATGCGAAGCAAATGAGTCCTTTTACAATCTTGAGAAAGTTTGGGACAAATGCTTATGAGTTAGACCTCCCTAAGGATATGAGCATTCACATGTGTTCAATATAGAGGATCTAACATAATATTATGAGCCGCATGAGTACATGCATCTGCATTCCGAAGCCACTCCTGATTCCCCTCCTCAGCAACATCCATCTTCTCCTCCTCACTAGCCTCTCACCCCGCCCTTACCAGGTCCCACGCACTCCAGGGTACTGAGGCACCACCGCTGGATTCACTGTTCCCACCAAAGCATAGTGAGAGTCCCACGTGTACAAGACAGTTGATGGCGAGTATCAATGATGTGGCGCATGAGTACGCCGCCGCTTCTATCAGTCCGACTTGGAGATACTTAGTTCGTTGGTGATGGCGTCCATCTATTGATGATACATGGGTCACACTTCCCGAGCTGGATCAACTCGCCCCTGCCCTACGCCAACAGTATGATCATCTTCATTCAACGGATATGAATGTTTTCGAGCCGGGGGAAGTTAATGGGGATCACCATCTAGAGCACGTACACGTTTATACGCACCGTAGGCACTGATCGGAGCTGCATCTTGATGATCCGGGCCACATCCGCATCTGGCCCGCTGTTTTATGTTTTTGGATAATTTTTTGTATTTTGAGGGTCTATTTTGAGGGTTTAGGCATCAGTTATCGACGTGTGATCTGAGCCGTCCACGAGGGAAGCCCTAAACCCCCCATCTCATATATATATATATATGTGTGTGTGTGTGTGTCTGTGTGTGCGCACGCGCATTAGGGCTGTTTGGGGTCATCCAGGTTTTACGAGAACTTTTCGTGCGTGGATCCCGCCGGTGTTAAAGCTGAACCTCCTCTTCTTTGGTGCCGCTTCCTAGGGCGTGATTTCTCCCGCCTCCTGCGCCTCCTACCACCTCCTACCGCCTCCTATCAGGTATTCCACCCCACCCCAGCCCAGAACCGAGTCATTCCGCCTCTTCCCGTACTAGCACGCTGCCCCCATCACCTCCCCACCTCATATCCGAGCTTCTCTTTCTCTCCCCCCCTCCAAAACGCCACCCATAACTTCATTTCCGCACCTCTCCAGCCCTCCATAGCCTAGGTCCGTGCCTCTCCTTCCCTCCCCACATATCCAGCCTCTCCGCCTCTTTCCTCTCCAAAACACCGCCCCGGAGCAATCCCGACCCTTCCCGCCCCTTCCTGCTCCAAAATACATCCCCCAACACATCCCCGCTGCAGGTCCGACCTTCCTCGCCACAGATTCTAGCATTCCAGCCCCTCCTCACTCCAAAATCCTACCACCCAGCACCTCCCCTCTGTCAAACTCCCCTGTCCAGCCCCTTCCCACTACCAACTCCACTTCCCCGCTCCATATCCGCCACATTCAGCACCTCCACAGACAACTTCCAGCCCAAACCCCTCTCCTTATCCACCCCCACAGCCGCCAGACACCTCTCCTCATCCACCGAGCACTTCAAAGCAGCCCAAGTACTTGTAAGTCTTGTAGTTTTGGTTGTGTTGTTTCTTTATTGTGCACTATGTATGTTTGTATTGTTTAGTGAAGTCTATTTTGTAATCACTTGCCTCTCAAATTGTTTAGTGAAGTCTATTTTGTAATCACTTGCCTCTCAAATTAATCAATATTGCTTAGTATTCTTACTTGTGCACTTCAATTGAATGAGCTAAACTCATTTGTTTTCACTATATTTGCAAGCTTTTGTGCTGCTTAGTCTTATTGTTTCATTATTTAGGTGTTAATCTGGCGATGGAATACTTGCATGTATTTAATTTCAGTACACACGCATTGATCACAAGTCCACCCTGCACACCCACCTTCACTTAGTATTGTGTCTTTAGGTACCCGAGCACACTCACTGAGACTACCTTACATCACTTTTTAGTCTTTAAATTCAATTGAAAAGATTTATCAACTAAATCATTATAATATCTCTGTTAACTCTTCAAAGCTTAATAGTTACCTCACCGGGACTTAAAAGTTTTCCGTTATACACCTTTTTTTAAGTTCATTTCACTTCAACTTCTGGATGAAGCTATTGTATACATCTTAATCATGTGCATTATGTTTTTCATAATAATTTTCTTAATGCTTTCATTTAGTAACTTCTTAAATTAGCATTTTCATCTTTTGATGTATTTATCTTTAATTAAGATTCTTTATCTTTTTTTATTTCATCTAACTCGATCAAAGTCTCTAGATCTCATCTATTTGTTTTAGCTTTTTTTGTGTATATATATATATCTTATTTTCTTCTCAGTGCAAAATCTATTATATAAACATGAAAAGATGATATTTTTTTTACTTTTCTCATCACACTCTTAGGAAAACTTGTAGCCTTCTTATTATCGATATAAACATCAATAATATCCAATATTTGGCACACTTTGGTAATGTTTTTTTTTTCTGGATAGGTTTTAGTATTTTCTCACTCTTACACTAGGTCTCCTTGACGATGAGTGTTGTATTAGTAATCGTCTGCTGATAGTCAAATACGGTTTGCTTATAACACAAAAGCAGCCCGGCACACAAAGCATCCCCGCACAGTGAGGATCCGGGGAAGGGTCCCACCACAAGGGTGAAATGTAGGCAAACCTTAACCTGCATTTTTGCAAGACGTTTGCTTATAACACTACCCTTGAAAAACTGCAATGATTTAGAACATGTTTTTATGGTTTGATTCGATGCCTTAGAGACCTCCTAAAATTATCTTCGAAATGCATTTTTCAGTGATTAGATTACATTAAGGTTCATACACATTTTGATGAAATCCATAAATACGTGTTTAATACACAATTTGTTTAGGCACCAAAGCACATAGAATTAAATTAATAAACTTGATTTGAATTTACTTGAAGCTCGACTCAAACTCACACCTTTGGCTTGACTAGATTTGGCTTTTGACTTTGAGTTTGGGCTGCATTGCGAGAATTTGACGCTATTATCACTCTAATTCATAGTTAGGACGTGACGTCCATTATTGTACACCTGTTTGATACAACAATGGTTGCGATCGCCGCAGAAAAACACTATTTCTAACCCAAACGCGGATGCAGTTCCCGGGGCGAGGTTAGGTATTCAGGAACCACAATTCACGATCATTGCGTTCACGACTGCACGCTTTTATGTAATGGCTCACCACTCTGAAGCAGAATGTTATTAGTTTGGCGGCTTTTATTGGTTGTTACCACCATTATTATTCCTCGTATATGTTGATTGATTATTGGGTGGGGGGTTTGAGCAGCCAAACTGGAGGAGGCCGAAGGGCATCGATTCACGGGTGAGGAGGAAGTTTAAGGGGGTGACATTGATGCCCAACATTGGGTATGGATCGGACAAGAAGACCCGCCACTATTTGCCCAACAAATTTCGCAAATTTCTGGTCCACAACCTCTCCGAACTGGAGCTGCTCATGATGCACAACAGGTACTCCCACACCCACCAGTATTACATTCAAACCTGCAGCAGTTTCCGTCGTTCATTCTTTGAGAATCATTTTCTGTCGGTTTTGAAGGACGTACTGTGCCGAGATTGCCCACAACGTGTCGACGAGGAAGCGCAAGGAGATCGTGGAGCGAGCGGCCCAGCTCGACATCGTCGTCACCAACAAGCTTGCCAGGCTTCGCAGCCAGGAGGACGAGTGACACCCCCGGCTTCCTACTCTGTTTCTTTTTAATTTTCCGCAGAGAATCAATGTTTGTTTGGTGATTACATGCTCTACCATTTGGTTTCTGGCAATGCTCATTTACTTGCTACTTCATGTTTGGGTAAAAAGGAGGCCGTGCTCAAGGATTTGCTTTTATTAGCTTGCAGTTTTCTTTTAGATTTATTTTTGGGACGCCAAACGTGCCGTTACTTGATTTATTAGGCTTCGTTTGGCGCGGCTTATTTGCTCCGATGAGTTTGGTCAAAAGCACCATTATCATAGAATGTATGTTTGGCAAGACAGGTTATGACCGCTATAAAGAAAATAAACTGGTTTTGAGCATAAAATCCATGAATTTTTTAGGTGAGGTCGGGCGTTTACAAACGATGGTTCATGACCACGGCGTTCACGGCTGCCACCATCGTGCCAAACGAAGTCTTGGGCTCCTTTTGGCAAGGTGAAGCACCGGTGAGTTTGGACAAAAGCGCCACAATTATAAAATAAGTTAGGACAGCCATCAAGAAAAAGAACTAGTCTCTGTTTGGCGCGGTGTGCGGTGTTTTTGCTCTTGAGTTTGGACAAAAACACCACTATTATCGAATGTATGTTTGGCCTGACAATGGTTATGATTGCCACCAAGAAAGAAAAAATAATTTTGAACATAAAAATGGATGAAGTTCCTTAGATGAGGTTGGGCGGTCATGAATCATGGTTCATAACCATTGTGTTCACAATTGCCACCATTGTGCTAAACAGAGCCCTAGTTTTGAACATAAAAGTGGATGAAGATCCTTCGGTGATGTTGGGTGGTGATGAACAATGATTCATAATCACTGCATTCATGACCACCTCCATGGCCCCAAAGAGAGCCTTAATATAGCTTTTTTAGTTGTTTATTTACCCATGAAGTTTCTAAAATTTTGCATATAAATAATTAATTTCTCTTATGTAGAGTTTAGGTTGCGGAGATGAGAGTGTTTAGGTGGATGTGTGGTCACACGAAGATTAGTCACATAAGACGGGATAAAATTAGGAATGGATGTATCAGGGATGAGATAGGAGTGACGCCAATTGTAGAGAAGATGCGAGAAGATCGTTTAAGACGGTTCAGACATGAGACCATTAAAGGCACCTGCTAGACGTGAGAGTTTAGTCACCAGGGGGAGGGGTATACCAAAATAAGCCTTGGAATGAAACTATAAAGATACGGCGCAATGACGACAAACGATTCATATAGTCGACCGCATTATGGTGGGATAAAGGCTTGAGTGTTGTTGTGTGTAGATTTAACATGTAATTCTTTTATGCTATAAAATAAAGTATACATATTTATACATTGTTAAAATAATGGCTAAGTATAGATTGTGGTCCTTAACCTTTGCCATTTTTATGAAATTAGTCCCCCAAATTTTTCATTTTAAAATTTAAGTCCCAAAAGTTTAATTTTTTTATGAAATTATTCCTCAAATGAAATTAAACTAATATCTCTAGTGAAAATTAGAGAATATCTTAGGTGCCAACCAAAAAATTTATTTTTGTAATTACTAATTTTATGCTATCATAATGTAACAATTACATATGTAAATAGTTATTTATATAGTGATTATTTATTCTGGAATTATTTTATGTTATTGAAGCTCACATTAATAAGAATAAAATACAACACAAATAATCTTAATAATCAACTCAACCGAAATAAAATAAATATTAAGATAAAACAAGTCCAGAATAAAAAACCAGTATATACTATATCTATAAGGCTGTTTCGTTCCTGTGATGTCAAGACAGTTGGTCACAGTAAATTATCCTTTTGCCCTCTGTAAGAACGAAAAAAATGGTGCAACTGCGGCTCGGTCACGCGGGATCCCGGAGGGCGGGCGCGCTCAAGCGGGGGCGGGCGGGCTCACGCGGGTCAGGATGGGGCGAGCCAGGCGGGCTCAAGCGGGAGCCGGCGAGCTCACGCGGGCTAGGAATGGGCGTGCCAGCCGGCTGTGCCCGACCGGTGTGATGTTCAAACATCAACCGGGTTTCCGCTATATAAACAGCTGAAAGCCGCTGTAATTGGCGATGTGGGACTAAAAGTCCCACATCGCCATTACATTTAAGCGGGCGGGGCCCGCCTGTGGGCCCCGCCTGCTATTTTTTTAAAAAAAATAGTGCGGATGAACAGTGGCGTCCGCAAATGTTTTTAAAATTTAAAAACTTAATTTTTTTAAAAGTTTTTTCAAAGTTTTTTTTAAAATTATTTTCACTTTTTTTTTAAGTTTAGTTAAATAAAAAATATAACTTTTTTTTAAATTGTTTTTTTTAAAGTTTTTTTTACATGTTTTTTTAATAAAAAAAAATGTGAGCATTTTAAAAAAATTATTGCGAATACCGGCGAGGGGCGAGCGAATACCGGCGAGGGGCGGGCGAAGCCCGCCGACGCCGAGGGGGCAGGCAAAGCCCGCCTTGAATGCCAAGCGGGCGAAGCCCGCATTGATGCGGCCGAAGGCCGCCCGAGATTTTAGGGGGTTACATTTTTTATTATTTTTAATTTATTTTTTCTATTAATATTTAGTGAATGGAAAGTTATTTAAACTCTTAAATAGGTGATGGGGGCGAAGACCGGCGAGGGGCGGACGATTACCGGCGAGGGGCGGGCGAAGCCCGCCGATGCCGAGGGGGCGGGCGAAGCCCGCCTGGAATGCCAAGCGGGCAAAGCCCGCCTGGAATGCCAAGCGGGCGAAGCCCGCATTGATGCGGCCGAAGGCCACCCGAGATTTTAGGGGGTTACATTTTTTATTATTTTTAATTTATTTTTTCTTTTAATATTTAGTGAATGAAAAATTATTTAAACTTTTAAATAGGTGACGGGGGCGAAGACCGGCGAGGGGCGGACAAAGCCTGCCGATGCCGAGGGGGCGGGCGAAGCCCGCCTGGAATGACAAGCGGGCGAAGCCCGCTTGATTGCGGGCGAAGCCCGCATTGATGCGGCCGAAGGCCGCCCGAGAGCATCGAGCACAGGCGTAGCCCGTGCGAAGATGCTCGTATATACTAAAAGTTGCTTATATATAAAATTTATAACAGTTTAAAGACTACCAATAATCAAAAAATTGATTGCCAACTAAGGTTTGACACGGCTTATGTGCTCCTGTGAGTTTGATCAAAAACACCATTGTCATTGTCATAGAGGCTTCGTTTGGGGGGACTTATTTTCACCGGTCAAGCGGATACGACCGCATGAACCGGACCTTAATTAATGTCTGGTTCATGCGGTCGTAACCGCTTGACCGCTGAAAATAAGCCCTCCCAAACGAAGCCAGAATGTATGTTTGGCAAGACATGGGTTATGAATGCCACCAAGAAAATAGATTAGTTTTGAGTAATGCATGGATTTTTTTAGGTGAGGTCGGACGTTCACAAACGACTATTCATAACCACCGCGTTCATGACCGCCACCATCGCGACAAACGAAGCCTAAGCTATTTTCTCTCTCATAATCAGCTTAAAATTGCCACCTAAGTAAACAAATGTATTTTCTATTAAAAATATTTTAATTTCACTTGAGTATCATAAAGAAAAATTTTAGAGACCTAAATCCTAAAGCAATAAGCTTTGAGACTGATTTCATAAAATATAGCAAAAGTAAAGGACCAAAATCCATATCCCAGAACAATCAACAAATATCTTGGTTTAGCCTGCCCGACTGCTAGTAAGAACCACCTTTTGTCTCGTGTTACCCGTTTAATATAAGACGTTAGTAGTGTTGCGGCTCACTCGATGCTCCTGAAATTGGTTGAGACTGGACCGTCTTAGCCTGTGAGCAGTCGAGCGTGCAATCAGTCACAGAGGAAAGAGACGGCTGGCAAGGGACCCTTTTTACCGTGCAAAACCTCAGAAAGGGGTGAAAAATCACGTAGCCGGAGCTGTGCCGACCAAACTTCACTATTTGCTGGCGTTGTACAGAGTCTTTTAAGAGAAGGCGAGAGCGACATGCCGCTCCTCATTACAATTGTTGGGAGAGAGAGAGAGAGAGAGATTCTCGGAGCGTGACAGACCTCCGCTCACGGAGCTAAGTCTTTTGCATGCTGCAGAAGGGAATGCTGCGCTCTGAAGTCTTCGACTACTGCTTGAAGGTTGGATTGGTGTGCTCTGCGCACCTTTGTCTCTGCGACTTGTCTCCTGCTGCTTGAGAGGAGTCTGGAGTAATGATCTTGTTGGTAGCTGGAGCATTTGTTCTTGAGTGCGCAAAGTGCTTGTTCTTGAGTGCGCGGAGTGCTTGTTGCTGAGTACGTGGGGGTGCGCTTGGAGCGGTCTTGAGAGCGGAGCGCGCGGAGACGCGCTTGGAGCGGTCTTGAGAATGGAGCGCATAGAGACGCACTTGGAGCGGTCTTGAGAGCGGAGCACACGGAGATGCGCTTGGAGCGGTCTTGAGAGCGGAGCGCACAGAGGCGCGCTTGGAGTAGTCTTGAGAGCAGAGCGCACATAGGCGCGCTTGGAGCGGTCTTGAGAGCGGAGGGCACGGAGGCGCGCTTGGAGCGGTCTTGAGAGCGGAGCGAACGGAGGCGCGCTTTGAGCGGTCTTGAGAGCGGAGCGAACGGAGGCGCGCTTTGAGCGGTCTTGAGAGCGGGTTTTTTCATAATTTAATCATTGACTGATTCATAGTTTCTGTGCGCACGAAGGCGCGCTTGGAGCGGTCTTGAGAGCGGAGCGCACAGAGGCGCGCTTGGAGCGGTTTTGAGAGCAGAGCGCACAGAGGCGCGCTTGGAGAGGTCTTGAGAGCGGAGCGCACAGAGGCGCACTTGGAGCGGTTTTGAGAGTGGAGCGCATGGAGGCACGCTTGGAGGGGTTTTGAGAGCGGAGCACACATATGCGCTCTTGGAGCGGAACGCTCGCTCGAAGGAGGATGAACGCCTTCGTAGGATCTTCAAGATGCTCGAAAATCTTTGAAGATGCTCGAAGATCTTCGAAGACGCTCGAAGATCTTCGAAGGATTCTTCGAAGGCGAAGGAGATCTTCGAAGGCGCTCGAAGATCTTCGAAAGACGCTCGAAGATCTTCGAAAATGCTCGAAGATCTTCGAAGATGCTCGAAGATCTTCGAAGGCGAAGGAGATTTTCGAAGGCGCTCGAAGATCTTCGAAGATGCTCCAAGATCTTCGAAGGATTCTTCGAAGGCGAAGGAGATCTTCGAAGGTGTCTTCGAGGATCTCTCTTGCTCGAAGGAGGAAAGGAGGGAGGAGAGAAAAGATGAAAATGAAGGAGGGGCCTGAGTGTAATTTATAGGCCCTGGTTATGGTGGTTACACGATTATCCGCAGGCCATAACCCTCATTTTTACTATTTGTAGGCTGATTTAATATAAATCAATACGCATATTTCATAATAATTTATTACGCGCAAACCGATATAATTTCGGATATTTACACCCACCCATAATGAGTGGTTACTGTGGTTATAAGGCTATCCGCACACCATAACCAATTTATATGCTATACACAGACACGTTTGTATAGTTTTGTGATCCGTACTCATATGACAAATATGGTTATGCACACACCATAACTATATTATTTGCTATACGCACACCATATTGGAGGATTTTACTATTTGCACCCCATGATATGAGATTTTACTTTGTATCCCACGATATGAGATTTGACTATTTGCACCCCTATGTTAGAGGATTTTACTATTTACACCCCAATGTTGGAGGATTTTACTATTTGCATCCCATGATATGGGATTTTACTATTTGCACTCCCATGATGTGAGATTTTACTATTTGCACCCTGTACAACCCTCATATTTTTCGAGTCGGTGTGACCCGACACGGATGAGGTCGTGACGGAAAAGGTGATCGCGACGCAGCGAACCCAACCATCGGAGGTCGTCAAGACCAAAAAGAGAAGGCCCGGGGGGGGGGGGGGCAGATCTCCTTGGGCGAGTGAACCTTGGGTCCACTCGCCCAAGGCCCCGGGCGAGTGGACCCTTGGTCCACTCGCCCAAGGACCCGGGCGAGTGGACCTTGGTCCACTCGCGCAAGGACCCGGGCGAGTGGACCCTTGGTCCACTCGCCCGAGTGTGTGTGTGGGGGGGGGGGGGGGAGTGGACCTTGGGTCCACTCGCCCAAGGTGGGGGGTGAGTGGACCTAGGGTCCACTCGCCCCAAGCCCGTGGGCTAGTGGACCATAGGTCCACTCGCCACGGGGGCAAATGGACTATAGGTCCACTCGCCCGGGCAGTTGGGCGAGGGACCTAAGGTCCACTCGCCCGGTGGGTGGAGCAGATCGCAAGGTCCACTCATCCAGTCAGGGTGGTGGACATCGGTCCACTCATTCGACACCCGACAAGGGAGGAGTGGACGTCTCAAGCCCCACTCGCCCCCCTCCTGTTTCGGTCATTCGGGTTGGTTGTTGGGCTGCGGATAGTAGATTTTTGGCTATCCGCAACCCAACTTTTGGGAAGTCTATAAATAGACCCCCATGGGCACCTTGGGAAGGGTTGTTGGTACCCCCCTCCCTCGCGTGTGTGTTGTGAGCAAGCACTACCCCTCCCCTCCCCCCTGTCATTGAAGGTGGTCGGTGAGGTGATCTTTAGTGCCCTCCAAGGTGTAAGACCCCCCCTCCCCAATCCTGAACCGGGTTCAAGGAGGGGGAATCTTACTGCCCAAGAACGACCACTTAGCGCTTTCCGGGTGGAAACGTCGCACCCTCTCAAGCACTGAGCGGTCTCCTTGTAAGGCACAAGAATCACAACATCACTTCAGAACGCACAGCGGAAGCAATCGAAAGAAGAAAAACCAAGCACATAGCTTATATATACATATTTAAACGGGGCCGAAGCCTAATGTTTACAACCACTGCCTCGGGGGCTACATCGGCAAAAGATCCTAGTCTAGTCCAGTACTCTAGGACTCACATCGCGGAAGACCGGGGGCGAGGCTGGGGTAATCGAACGGGCCATCTCCAACGCTGGTAACTCATCCTGTGGTGCGGGGGCTTCGCGCTGTCCCGTCTCCTGTGATTGGTTATAAGAAATAACCGTTAGTCACAGAGATAAGTAGAAAATACATCCCCTCCCCGGATCCATATCCAGGGGGCGGCTAAAGAACAGAAATAAATAGCCGAAGCAAAGAAGAAGGTTAGCAGCAGGTAAACATATATATATATATATATATATATATATATATATATATAAAAGGGCCTCCCGCCCTACTATCCGAAATCGCGCAGTATAGTAAATACACAACACTATCTTGCACATACACGCACCCAGGTATTCAAACCCGTACACACACAAAAGACCCTGTGTCGACACAGTTTAGACCGCTTTATTTCAAGCAGGGGAGCTAACCCCGCGGGCCTCACCGATGTGGCCGTCGGTGATAGTGGTCAGTCTTGCCACTTCTGAATGTAGTCGTACCGTATCACTCAGGCCCTCCTGTACAACTTGGTGTACTAATTGGATGTGAGCGACATCTGGCGAATTCGATGTTTAGGCCGACCAGCGGAGGTAAAATAACGGGTTCAGAATAACGATCCGCTATGCGCATCTCCCTGTCGCCATGAGTCGTCACCCCACCTGCACCGGTACGAACGGTCTGCGGGTGTGACCGACCCGCCACTATACCAAGCAATCTTCAAACTTATACATAGAGTAAGTGTTTCAAAAACTCGACGCGGCACTCTTACTCGATCGGTCACGCATCTTTTGACCGGGAGGCTGGGCGGTATAAGGGCTCCTTATTTGGGGCTAACCTAGGAGGAGAAGCTCAACTCCGGGTTTCCCCAACTAAGGCCTTGCAGGAAGGAGGGGAAGCACCGCTTGCCAGCGTAGGGCTGCAGTTAGTACTAAAATATGAATAAGTGCAGCAGTAAAATTGGCCGAAAGCAGAGGCCATAATATCGAGCGTAGAAAAATAGGCCGAAAGCAGATGCCATAAAATCAAGCAGTAAAATAGGCCGAAAGCAGAGGCCATAATATCAAGCGCAGGAAAATAGGCCGAAAGCAGATGCCATAAAATCAAGCGCAGAAAAATAGGCCGAAAGCAGAGGCCATAAAATCAAGCAGTAAAATAGGCCGAAAGCAGATGCCATAATATCAAGCGCAGAAAAATAGGCCGAAAGCAGAGGCCATAAAATCAAGCGCAGAAAAATAGGCCGAAAGCAGATGCCATAAAATCAAGCAGTAAAATAGGCCGAAAGCAGCGGCCATAATATCAAGACCAGTGCGAGACAGGAGAATGGAAAGTACAGAAAGTAGATGCGGGGGACCAGTGCGAGACTGGATTTAAATGAAAGTACAGAAAGCAGTAAACATATAAAGGGTTAGTAGTCCAATCACTCCATAAGAGGAGGCTTCAACGTCGACTCCGTTCGTAGGAGGAGGTTCTGCTTTCTCCCCGTTCATAGGGGTTCTGCTCCGTTTTGGGAGTTTATTTACATTTCATGAGATGTTTAGTATTTTTCCTTTGCCGTGGATTCGATCTTTTATGATTGTCTCGACATTATTGGATTGCGACGTCGCACCGCGATTTCGTCCCGAGTTTTGCGTAGATATTCTTACTTATTCGATTCCTCAGATCGATACACGTAATCTTTATTAAAAATATACGTCGAGAGGACGCCGATTTATTCCGATGAATTTTGCTTCCTTTCGGGCGTTTATTTTGCTTGAAAAATACTTTTGAAGGACAAAAATAAGAGGTCACACCTCCCGACTTTAACAGTAGTTGTAAAACACCTTTAATTAGAGCCCATAATTTTTGGTGATTTTTCCCAACTCACATGGCCTTTAATTTTCTTAAAATAAACTTTTGGAGGGGTTTTAAAAATAGTAATTAACTTCCTAAAATTCCCCAAAAATTACTGGAGGTGCCCCTTAGTGTGGGGCACATTTTTCATTCAGGAAGTTTTTCCTGAATGTGCCCCATTTTTCCTCAGAAAATGGGGAAGGGGAAAGGGGAAGTGGGGTGCGGTTAGAGGAAAGGAGAAGGCGCAGGGGTCTTGCACCCTGCGCCATCCCGCGGCCCCCACAACGGATCTGCGGCGGATCCGTTGTGGGGGGGGCACACAAGTTGAGGCGGGGGCGGGAATTAAGGAAGCAGGAGCCGCACGATCTCCTGGGGGAGATCGCGCGGCTCCCGTTTGATAAACGGGATGCGGCCGCTGCCGCTGCCGGGCAGCGGCCGGCTAGAGCCAGCGCCGCCCCCGGTCGGTGCGTCGAGGGCCGACGACCACTCCGGTGGTGGTCCGGCGGCCTGGCGCCGCCGACCACCGCCTGAAATATTGCAGGAAGGGGGGCGGGGGCGGTGGCGTGGCCTACATGCGTTATGCATGCTTGCCGCGCCTCCACCTCCGCGGGGAGAGCGCCGGTGCCGCCCCCAGTCGGTGCACCGGGGGTCGGCGACCTCTCCAGTGGTGGACCCCACCGGAAAATGGAGTAGGAGGGGACGGGGAGGCGCGGCGCAGCCTGTATGGGGCATGCAGGCTCGCTGCGCCGCCTGCATGGGGCATGCAGGCTCGCTGCGCCGCCTGTATGGGGCATGCAGGCTCGCTGCGCCGCCGACTCCTTGTGTAGGGCCCTCCCTGCCGCTCCTGGTCGGGGCGCCGGGGAGGGGGCAGACCTCCGGCGGGGGTCCGGCGACCTGGAGCCGCCGGCCGCCGCCGGGGGAGGGGGTTTTACCCCTTACAGGAAGCAGAGGAGGGGGAGGCTTCGAGCGCCGCCGAGGCTGCGTCCTCCGGCGGCCCGGCCGCCTCCCCCTTCGTCGGCGCCAAGGTCCACGAGCGGGGACCTGCTCCCCCAGCGCCACCACCTGCGCTGGGGGGGGGGGGTTGGCTTCCACGGCCAGCGCCTCCACCCGAGCTTTACAAAGCTCGGGGTGGCGCTGGTGGCGCTCCGGCGATGGGGAGGGGGTCAGCTTATCCTCGGGAGGTAAGAAGGAGGAGGGGGGGGGGGAGATTCTACCTGTGTGGGAGGTGGAGCTCGAGCGGCTGGGAGGTGGCCGGCCATGGTGGGGGAAAGAGGCGGCGGCTCGGTTGGGCAGGGCTCCCGGCGAGGTGGCTGGCTGGGTTAGCCGGCAGGGGAGGAGGAGGAGTCGGGTGGGGGGGGGGGGGGGGGTGGGTGGGCTTGAGGGAGGGGGCCGTGCCCTTCCTTAAATAGGGAAGGGGGAGACCTCCCCCCCTCTCCTCTTTTCCCCACGTGGGGTTAAGGGAGGGTGAGTGGGGGGAGATATTTCCCCCCTCCCCTTCCCTTCTCTCTCCTGCCCCCTTGCCCTAAAGTGGGGGGAGGGGGGGGCTGCCTATTCATGGGCAGCTCCCTCCTTTGGGGGAGGGGCTTCTCTCTCTCCCCCCCTTTTTTTTCTTTTCTTGTTCCAACAAATTTCAAGCTGGGGGGGGGGGGGGGGGGGGGGTTGACCGAGGTCAATTTTAGGTGACACCGTTCGTTGCCCCGAAGGTCCATTAAGATTTGTCGGGGCCGATTCCGGGTTCGTGTACTTCGTATTTTATGCGTTGCACTGAGATGGTTTGCATAGTCCTTAAATGGCATACTCCCCATACAACCTCGAGGGGAGGTGGGACAAGTTCTATTGCACCCGTATAGGTTACTTGAGCCTAATGGAACTGTCCGAAGTCAATTCGGGGTTCGCACGGCCACTATTCATAATAGTGAGGTAGTGGCGCACTACGACACTCAACACAGTCATTTTCTCCAAACGATCTCGGATCGAGGCGCAACAAATTCCGTTGCACTCGTATTGGTCATACGAGTTTAACGGAACTGACGGGAGTCAAATCCGGGTTCATTCGGCCACTATTCATAATAGTGAGGTAGTGACGCGCTACGACACTCAAAATAGTCGTTTTCTCCAAACGATCTCGGATCGAGGCGCAACGAATTCTGTTGCACTCGTATCGGTCATACGAGTTTAACGGAGCTGACGGGAGTCAAATCGGGGTTCATTCGGCCACTATTCATAATAGTGAGGTAGTGGCGTGCTACGACACTTAAAATAGTCGTTTTCTCCAAACGACCTCGGATCGAGGCGCAACGAATTCCGTTGCACTTGTATCGGTCATACAAGTTTAACGGAACTGACGGGAGTCAAATCGGGGTTCATTTGGTCACTGTACCCCAACGACTTAGTTGCGACGCGCAACACCACTTAAAATGGTAGTTTTCTACCGCTCGGGCCTACTTTTATTGGGCTCACTAGGGTCTAGTGGCCCAATTTAATTAGGGATGTTACACAAGGTGCCCAGGCTCAGCATTGGCTTGGGAGGGGAAGTTCCTTGAGAGCTTCTGGGTATGCGGTGGGACCTCCACGCTGCAGCTTACAGGGTCAGTTTGTGGACTTAGAAATTTTCCGAGGGTGAAGTTTTGCGGTTCTTAGCGACTAGTCAAAGGACGAGCTCAGGACCAATAAGGGTTAGCTGCATCTTTCTTTCGAACGTCGAGACAAGTTCTCTGGTTTCAACATTCTGGTGCGGTGAGCGTGGAAGCAGCTGGTTCGGAAAGCCCTGAGTAAGCCTCATGGCTGGGAGCGATGAGCTGGGGAACTCGCCCCCTACCAGCGAGTTCGTGAAGAAGAGACTTCGATGAGTTTAGGAAGTCAATCCTGGAACTCTTCCGAGTCGCGTACCCCCCTCAGGGTGGGTGTTCAACACCACCTGCACCCATGCTCGCCTCGCCCTCTCCGATGGAGGCGGAGCAAGCACACCGATAGGGGAAGGAGCCGGTTACCGGGGAAGGTTCGGGTCTCCAAGCGAGAGTGCTCTTTAACAGCTCTCCTAGGACCGGCTACCCCAGTGGGGAGGTGGAGAGAACGCCTTCTACTCGCCAAGGAGGAGGGGGGAGCCCTTTCTGTGAACTGATCATCTCGACTCAGGTTCCCGATGGGTTCAGCGAGCCCGACATGTCATACTACGCGGGAAAGGATGACCCCATTCAGCACCTCCAGTGGTTCGAGGACATGACCTCAATCAGGTAGATGTCGGATGCCTTCAAATGCAGGCTCTTCGCCGTCACGTTCAGGGGAAAGGCAAGGGACTGGTTCCACCAGCTCCCGGGAGGAACCATCTACAGCTTCGAGGACCTGCGTCGGATTTTCCTGCTAAGGTTCTCCACCTCGAAGAAGAGAAGAAAAGGGGCGGAAGCGCTGTTCCTGATCCGGCAGAGGCCGGGGGAGACGTTGGGAAGTTATGTGGATAGGTTCCAGGAGGAAGTCCTCCAAGTCGTCGAGGTGCCGGGGCACACCCTACAGTTGGCTTTCACCCTCGGGCTGCAGCAAGGACTATTCAGAATGAGTCTGACTCGGGACCCCCCGTGTCTTTCGAAGAGCTGATTGAGCGCGCCGCTCGGGAGATTGAGTGCGAGGCCACCAATCAGGAGTTCATGGCAAGGTTGGCCAAGAGTTCGGAAGGAGAGAAGAAGGAGGACATGAGGGATCTTGGAGGGAGAAGAAGGGAGGAAGTGAAGAGCCAGGGGCACCAGGGACCCCCCGCTGGGTCGGAGCAAGGTTGGAGGTCTCAACCGCCAGCCGCCCGACCAGCCCGGAGGCCGCCTGGGGGACCCTCTCATGGCCAAGGAAGAGGCCACTTCCAGGGAGGAGGAAATTACCAAGGGAAGCAGGGACGGTATAACCCGGCGGGCTGGCAGCACGACACAAGACCGCTGCAAGCCCAACCCCTGCAGGCCATGGTGATCGGGAGGAAGAAGGGATGGAAGAAGAGGAACCGCTTGGGAAATGGAGCGGGCGAGTTGGCACTACTGTATTGTGACTTCCACCAGCAGGAAGGTCACGCGACCGCGGCCTGCCCAGAGTTCTTCGAGATGAGAGGAGGAGGAGGAGCCCCGGTAGGGGGAAAGCATCTATGCTTGGTGGGTTCAAGCGGAAGAGGAGAAGGGAAGAAGAAGTAGGAGGAGGATCAGTGCGAGGAAAGGACGGACCTAGGGGCCTTGGGGGGGGGGGGATCGGTGTGATCCACGGAGGAGCAGGCATCGAGGCCACTCGGAAGGGGAGCCTCCATACCATCTACCGTCGGAGCATCGCTTTGACCTCCCGATCCCCACCCCCCCAGCGAGAAGATCACCTTCTCGGCCCTAGACATGCCGGCCCACGAGGATCCCTTCCGCGACGCACTCGTCATCAAGGCCGCAATCGAAAACTTCACGGTCTCCCGAATCCTGGTCGACAATGGGAGCTCGGTGAACGTGGTGTTCAAAAAGGCCTTCGACAAGATGAAGGTCGAGGCGAAGCGGGTGTTGGCGTCAGATGGGCCGCTCTTCGGGTTCTCCGGAGAAAGGAAGGAGGTGGAGGGAGGAGTTGAGCTCCTCGTCACCTTGGGAGGCACATCCAAAAACTACCGGTTCGTCATCGTGGATGCGCCGAGCAGTTACCACGCCATTTTCGGGTGTCCCCATATCAGCGCGTACCAGTGCGTGCCATCCTCATACCATCAGTGTTTGGAATACAACACTGGGGGAGTGCAGGTCAGGGTCCGGGGAGATCCCAGGGAGGCGCGCCAGTGCTACGTCACAGCAATCAATACGGTCGAAGGGGAGGGCCGGGGAGAATGATGAAGGAGAGGGCCGAGGAGATGATGAAGGAGAGGGCCGGGGAGAATGTGGCCGAGTAAGAGTAGGGAGGCACAATGTAACAAACTTGCATCCTCTAGATTATGAATGGAAATGGTTCTTTTTTTTCAGGTAACGTGATTGGTAAAATCCCTAACTACAGACCATTCTCCGGGCTCAGTCATGCCGGCAGATGGGAGACTCATTGGGTCGACTAATTGGTAAAATCCCCAACTAGAGACCATTCTCCGGGCTCAGTCATGCCGGCAGATGGGAGACTCATTGGGTCGACTGATTGGTAAAATCCCCAACTAGAGACCATTCTCCGGGCTCAGTCATGCTAGCAGATGGGAGACTCATTGGGTCGACTGATTGGTAAAATCCCCAACTAGAGACCATTCTCCGGGCTCAGTCATGCCGGAAGATGGGAGACTCATTAGGTCGACTGATTCGTAGAATCCCCGACTAGAGACCATTCTCCGGGCTCAGTCATGCCGGCAGATGGGAGACTCATCGGGTCGACTCGCTACTTAGCCAAGTGACCTGGAGAGATGATGAGCACCTCAAGCTCTGGGTAAGCAAGGCTCCTAGGACGTGGATGAACCTCCCACCCTCTCAGTTGGTTTGAAAGAGCGTTGAGTTCCTCCGCCCACAGGTAAGCTAGGCCCCTAGGACGTGGATGGGTACTCCGCCCCCAATTGGATTGGGAAGGTATGAGGTTCCTCCGCCTCCAGGCAAGCTAAGCTCCTAGGGCATGAATGGGTACTCCACCCCCAAATGGTTGGGAAGGGTGTTGAATTCATCTGCCTCCAGGTAAGCTAAGCCCCTAAGACATGGACTGACTCTCTTCTCCTGGTTGTTCTAGCAAGTTGGTCCAAGGTATGACAAGATAGTAAGCTTTCTTCATCATAGGGAGAGATCTCAAGCCAAGTGAGTTTATTGTGATTGAACAACGAATAGTTGAATAAACTAGAAATTCGCCAAACAGTTACATGTTCATCGATAACACATGTTGCATAAGTAAGCATTTTGCTCTTGATAATTAACATGCGGTTGAAGATACAAAACAATCATGGCTTGCAGGGAGAGGAGGTTCATAGCAACTCCGACATTCAAGGGGAGTAGCCGCCGCTGGAAGGAGGTGAGCTGGGGCGCACATGTGAGGGGTATAGATCAAAGAGGATGTCACTAGCAGCGACCCCCCTCCAACCGTCACGAAGGGCATCCGCCCTATGAAGGGAAACCACCAAGGCCTCACCCGTCATCTTCGCAATCTCCCTTCGGAGGCCCTCAGCCATAGCGGGGGGAGGAGGGAGGGGCGCCGCTGTCCGCGAGGGTCCGCCTCTCTCCCTCTCCTGCAACCGCCTCTGGGCTTCAGCAAGCTGAGCTCTCAGGTCCTGCACCTCCCGATCTGACTCCTCGCATCGCCTCCTGAGTGAGTCAGCAGCCTCTGGCCCCTACAGGTGAAAAAAGTACAAGGGTTACAGATGCTTGAGAAAGGAGAGGTGAAGAAAAGGGGGAGAGTCCCCGAAGCCACCACGAACCAGGCACCCAGATGACTGCTCCAAGAGCCTCTCAGAGGTAAGTAGGCGCGTGGTGAGGTCAGCAACCTTCTCTTCGGCAGCCCGACTTGATGCATCGACATGCCTCAGCCTCTTCGAGAGACTAAGACCTCGGCGGGCGGTCATGTTCGAGAGTTCGACTGCGCGGAGGATGGCTTGCGAGCTCATGCAGGCAAGGTCGCGCATAGACTTTTTCTTGTAGGCGGCCGCATCCTGCCAGCCATAGAGGCCAAATGAGAGGTTGTACGCAGCATCCCCGAGCGGCTCACTCTCTATCCAGGATGGTTGGTGGGAGGTGATCGAGACCCGGTTTGTGGCCTCGTCCCAATGGAGGGCATGGTCACCAAAGGGGTCAGTGGCGTTCCCCCATGTCGAAGTTGGGATGGTTCGCCAACGCGTCAGGGTCGCTTGGTTGCCCTTTCTCACTCGACGCTATAACTGGGCCCTCCCTATGGACAGCTTTCCCTCGCCGCATTGTTGGCCCTTTAGGCGGGGAAGGAAGCGAGTTCTCCTCTGCCACATGCTCCTTCTCCTTCCGTTGCCTTGGCGCGGGGACCTTAGGGGCGGAGGCACATGCAGCGGCGGCCTCCTTAATGAACCAGCGAGCGGATGAACAACTCCCCATTGCGAAGGGGAGTGTCATGGACGAGTACGCTCACCTGAGTGATCCAAGGCCAAGGTAAGCATCTGCGTGTATAAGTGAGTAAGGAAGAATAGGGGGGGGGGGGGCATCAAAGAGGAGGGATACCTGTCCCAGGCTCGACGTAGGTGAGCCGGCCGATGTCCTTCCTGAGGTGCTCGACCTCAAAGCTCGCGCCCTCAAGGTAGCTGTGAAGTACAACCGCCTCCCCACTTAAGCGAGGGGACTTGAATGCCTTCTCGGGCCTCTGGAGGGGTGAGAAGGGGATGCCACCGAAGTCACCTTGGATGAACACAAATGTGTCACGCCAGTGATGGACCTTTTTGGAGGTCTCGCACACCTTCACGTGCGTGCTGGTGAGGAAGCATACCCCCTCAGGGGTCCACTCGCCCGGTGCATGTAAGTGGTCCTCGTGGATCACCCGCCTGACAAAAGTGTGCAGACCCCATGGTCCGCTCACTCGGTTCAGGGGCGAGGACCTCGAGGTCAGTTCGCCCATGCTTCCCTCCAACCCCACTCCTCTATCTTCTCTAGATGACACCCGTGTAAGGCCTCTGCCTCCTGTCCTCAGATGCACTACCCCAATGTCATGTCGCTTACGCTGGACCTTAACCGTTCAACGCTTAACAACCTGTGAATCGTGAATAAGCGAATGCAAAAAAGCATTATGACAGAAGCATAATAAGATTAAAACGTCCGGTCACGGGGTGAGTATAACCACCATGCAGGGCCAGTTCTTATTATTACATAATGAATCAAAAAGCGAGGATAAAGGCCGTTCAACGCGGCATTTATTTCCAGAAACCTTGATCCTGGGTGCACGACGACACCCCCTACATCGACCCGATGCATTCTTTCGTTGCGGCGATCTCTTCGCCCGTGGTGCGGAAGCTAGCCTCGACGCGACATATGTGGTCGATGAGTGGCGCAGCTATACCTCCGGACGTAAGCCGGACCTCCCCCCTTAGCAGATTAAGCTCATTCTACAACCTCTCCATCCACCGCTCTAGCGCGCAGACGCGGGCGAGAGGGTCAGGTCCGGCGGACCACCTTCCGTCACGCAGCTCTAGAAGAAAGGCCTCTTGCCTCCGCACTGTATCAACCAAAAGATTCAGGCGCTCGAGAATGTTGGGCTGGTCCTCGGCAGGTTCCTCCACCAGGGTGGGGGATCGAATTGGTGGGGAGACCTCCCTTTGGCTCGACTGACCCGTCGAGGTCTTGTCCCCTCCTACAAAAAGCATAGCTTTAGATACCGAAGCACTCACCTCGGTAGAGGCTCTCGCAGTAACATTACCTTGTGAATCCTCAATCTCTTGGCTCTTCGAGGAAGGGTTGTCATGAGCAGTGGAGAGGGCAGCAGGATCCTGAGCGCGAATAGAAGGACTTGCTCGAACGCCTGCACCCGACGTCTCCATCACGCTCCGTACCCCCTCAGGGTGGGCCGGAAAAAGCTGTTAGCACGCAAGAAGCGTGCCTTCATTAGTGTGAGATGTTCGCAAAAAAGAGGCAAAGATAAAGGCCAAGTTGATACCGCGTCCAGCTCCAGGTCCCGGACATAGTCAGTCACCCAGAGGGAGGATGACGACGCCACCTCTTTCACTAAATCAGGCCGGAGCTTCTTCCGCGGTGATCGCACCGTTAGACGAGTAGGGGAGGACGGAGGGCCGCTAACTATGGCCCTGAGCTCCGCCAAGTCATTCCGGTCCTTCCCAGCAAGGGCTTTGAAACGGGCTCTAAAGTCTCGAGGAGGGTCCATCCGACTCAAAGGAAAGGGGGAAGGGAGAACTCTCAAGAAGGGTGCTCTCCTCACCTCCCCCTCTGGAGGCCTTTTATAGCCGTCCCGCGGGACCCTCGAGAGATTCCACCAAGACCCCACCTGACTCGTCAAATAAGTGGGTTGGACTTTATTTTCGAGTTTAAGGCAAGCTCTAAAAGAGCGAGGATTGTGTAAAGCCCTCATATTTTCCGAGTCGGTGTGACCCGACACGGATGAGGTCGTGACGGAAAAGGTGATCGCGACGCAGCGAACCCAACCATCAGAGGTCGTCAAGACCAAAAAGAGAAGGCCCGGGGGGGGGGGGGGGGGGGGGGCAGATCTCCTTAGGCGAGTGAACCTTGGGTCCACTCGCCCAAGGCCCCGGGCGAGTGGACCCTTGGTCCACTCGCCCGAGTGGGGGGGGGGGGAAGTGGACCTTGGGTCCACTCGCCCAAGGTGGGGGGCGAGTGGACCTAGGGTCCACTCTCCCCAAGCCCGTGGGCGAGTGGACCATAGGTCCACTCGCCACGGGGGGTGATGCGCTATTTCGGCACTGCTAATCAGCATGCACGAAATGCGATACGACGACAGTGCACCGGTCGTTGTCAAGTAATAAAATAGGGAGGAACTCCCCGAATATCGATCTCTCAAGGACCGCAAGTTGGGTAGTACGATTTTCTCTCACAGGAAATCAGTTCAAAGGATAAAATAGTAATGACGGGGGTTTTGATTTGGTTTCCTATGCTATTGCAGAATGAAGAAAGATGCGGGTCTAAACTCCGCTTTGCACGGCGAGATGGGTGAAACAGCCGCGATGCCGTGCTTCGGAAGGCGCGTGGGCGGAAAATCACTATGACGGTTGAGGGTCGCACACACCTCTTCTCAAAACATCACCGCTAGCTTTTGCTAGCGGCTTCAACCACAACGTAACACATAAAATAGCAAGAAACAAAGGGGCTATTCATGCCACCACAATAACATTGCATATGAAAACAAGCAGTAATCCATAAGATCTACTTAACACGCATTCATAAAGCAACTGCAAACGAGTTCAAGCAACAAAGGTTAGAGAGGACCACAACGAAGAAATCACGTCTTGGGTTCACGGCCGGAATGAGAGGTTGTCGGGCTCTCTCTGGACTCGGCCCTCAGATGGTGAGCTTGGCTCGAAGGAGGCTGTCACCGCTCCTACGACCTTCAGCGCTTCCTTGGTCTCCTTGGCGAGGAGTGCTTGACCTAATGGTGGATGAAGCTTCCTAGTGCTCCTCGATGGAAGGATGGAGGTGGAAAGTCACCGGAAATGGTCTTGATGGTGGAGGAGATGAAGGAGAAGCCTTCACCCCTCAAGAGCAGCGGGAAGGAAGAGTTTTCCCGCCCTCAGAATCGCTCCAGCCCGTCCTCTCCCGGTCCTCCTTCTGATTGCCTCGATTCCTCCTTTTTATAGGAAACAGGCTGAAAATTGATCACGCACGGTCGAACGCACGATCGTGCGCAGACCGTGCGATATTAACGGATGAAATATGGCTTGCAGAATACGCTGCGCCGCCCGTGCGATTTGTTCACGCACGACCAACGCCGCCCGTGCGTTCAAACGCACGGGTAAAATCCGACGCTTTGAGATCATAATGATACAGGTCGACCGTGCGTTTTACTCACGCACGGGCGAATTCGCCCGTGCGTTAAAACGCACGAGTAAACCCCGACGCTCCATTTTCTTCCCAGACACAAACACACGACTGCGCAGACCGTGCGTCAAGGAAACGCACGACCGTGCGATATGCACGGAAATTACATTTGGGGGAAAACGGGACGATCAGGTCACCTGCAGACAAGATATACTAGCTGGGAATACACGTCCAGCACAGGGATACATAAAAGAAGGGAAGGGGAGCACAATGTGCTTACCCCCAACAACGAGGAATGCATTTGCACACCGAAATGGGCTTAATGGTGCACCTAGCATGGAATAGTATATGTAAATGAAAACGTGACTAAAATGTGGTGCAAACACTAGAATATCAGCCCAAATGAGTCTATATATATATATATATATGAGACTCATCACACCCCCAGACTTAACCATTTGCACGTCTCGGGAAAACTACTTAGCTCTCCTGTCGGAACAATTGAATGTTAGCATAAGTTTGAGCGGTCGAGAATTATGCGAAGTCGCATGCTCTCGTACGTAGAAATACATTAGAACATAATTAAACTCAAGGTTATATCTAATTATTTCTAAAACAGTAGTTTGGAATTTATATTACTTGGATGGTGAATCCTGGTGAATCTTTCGGTCGCGCAAAAAGGGAAAATAGTGTGACTAATGAGTAAAGTATTACTCAAATCGAAGCTAGGGACAATCTCCTAAGAAATCCATCAAAGTCGGTGTCCATAGGCTTGCACATTCACACCCTCTCTACTGCGTGAGACGATTCATAACTAAAATCAATAGGACTTATAGGCAATTATTGGGCTTAGGTTGAGTATAGGCTAGGTAAGTAGAAGGACGATGAGAATCGCACTCAACACAACCGTCGCACTCAAGAGAATGACAATCACCCATACAACATTTTCAGTATTTACACGACACCCCCAGACTTCAACTGAACAATAGGTGCGTGTTGAGCCAGATATACAAAAATTTTGCCGAGAGAGAATTATTATTGCACAACTCTTTTATTTTTCTTTTCTTTTCTCTTTTCGGCAAAAGAACATTCTTAAGCGCAATGAAACGACTCCTTTAGCTAAATTAAAGCTGCCATACGCAGCATAAATGACACCAAATGCGATCGAGAAAGAAATTTCTTTCAGCTCAACGGTTGGTGCGAACATAGGTTCGGCTGTATGGCTTTGGTTACATTATTAGTGGAGCTAAACAAGGAGGAAGAGTAGGCTCGAATGGGCTTGCAATGGTGATTACGTAGGTAAGGATTTCAAAAGCACAAACAGATCAAGATGTGGCCTATATCACATTTCATGACGAGTACATCAACACAATCGTGTCGAGAGTCGCCTAGTGCAAGTTCTAGCCACCGAGAAAGGTTGTCCTTCCTTTCGACCCTAGTAATAAGCTACTACTAGCCTGCTACACTCGACCTATTGCTACCGTTGGATTCACCAGATTCACCACTAAAGTAAAATAAATTTCATCTACTATAACAGAAATAATTACATCACAACTCTGAATTTTATTCTACCCTAATTGAATCTCTAGGTGTGACGGGAGCACATGACTAGAGCACTACTCGAGTCAACATTTTTCTTTACTCCTCACTCAAATACTAACAATTCAATTCTTATGAGCGGGAAAATCTCGCAGTGATACCCAATAAGCACGCGTGATCAAGTCGCGTTAACTAGGTGCAAGTGTATGCAACAAAATATAAATCCTAACTCAGCACATTCTAGCATGTCTTGCAACGTGGGTGCACGTGCACCGCTCGCTCTCTCCCCCAGACTCGATTGAGAACATCTAAAATAAGCAATTCAAACATAAGTAAGAGAGGGGAAGAGTTGACCTATGCTCACAAAGGAGCATGCCAGAAGTGCGGTAATCCCAATATCTCTAAAAATAAACCTCCTTCCACGCGAGAGCAAAGCTTCACCTACAATGTTAGCAAAACTGAAATAACAATACGCAAAAAGGATTAAAAAGATAGACGGAACCGGGTGGTTCCCATGGGTTGTCTCCCAAGAAGCCCTTTTGTTTAACGTCCTTTAAGGTGGACCAAATACTTGTATTAATCATTGTTCAAAGCAGAGAATCTAGAGAAAAAGTTTCACAGACAGATCACAACAAAGAAAAAAAAAGGAACTCAGCTATACGCGCTTTTGTAGTGCACATCCCCAGTGGCTTGTAGGCTGGAGGTGAAAGCTTTAGGGCCAAAATTAGTATTACCCAATTTTCCCCTAGCCTCTGCCAACTTGCCACTGGAAGCAGTGGAGCGAGCACTACGCTCTCTTCTTTCAAATTTCAGTTTCTCCACGGTAGGAGAGCACCAGCGTTGGTAGTCGTCAGATTTTCCCACCTTAGTGGTGGGTGGCATCACTCCCGTTACCATAGTGGCAACTGGGTCAGCCAAGAGACCGTCTGTTTAAAAAGTTTATTACAAAATTTATTGTCAGATAAGAATGGGACATTGTCCCGAGTTAAGTTCAGCTGAATGGGTTCAGACACCAGATCTTCCTCCCTTTCCGGGTCGCATTCCTTTCTCAAATCTATTTCTTCTCCTTCTCCGCATGATTGTTTCTCCTCCTTTTCTTCGTCCAACTGTACTATCTCAACTTTGATTCCTGCATCACTAAGAGATTTATCAGAAATATTTTGGGAAAAGCAAGGCAATGTTTCAGTCACAATTTTGGGGTAGGTAGGGATGATAACTTTCCCAGCGGAAAAATCCAAAGTGGCACCGCTCTCTTTCAAGAACGACACTCCCAAGATGGGGATAGAGTTATTCTCCTTGGGTCCCAACACTTGGAAGTCAGTGACCACTACCGTCCCCTCAACCATGATTTCAACATTCTTCACTTCCCCCTCCGACTGAATAATAGTCCCATTAGCAAGCACCAAAGACTTCCGATCATCCGGGTTCATCTCGAGTTGCAGTTTAGCCACGTCTTGCAATGCAAGGACGTTACGGGATGATCCAGAGTCACATAAGGCAGCAGTTTGGATATTATTAATAGAACAATTGATGACTAATTCATTTGGGTTAACCACATCCGTGTCGGTGAGACTCTTCCCTTGATTTATAGGATTTTTTTCTGTGTTGCTAGGAAGGGTCCCTTGCGACCGCTCGGTTAACAATTGAGCCAATTGGCCCAATTGCGTCTCCAAGTTGCGCATGGACGCGGTTTGGTTAACCATGTTAGAGTTCGCGGTATGCATAAACCTTTCCATCATTTCTTCAAGGTTGCTCTTCTTAAAAGTTGGGGCACCTTGATTATAACTCGGTTGAGGCGACCGCGGTTGGCTACCGGAGGCTTGAGCATCGTATTGATGCGAGCCTCCTTGCCATCGTTGGCCTGGAACATTTTGTTTCCAAGAGAAGTTCGGATGACTTCTCACGCCCGAGTTATAAGTGTTATTGAACGGTGCTCCTTGATTTTGATCATTTATATAATTAACACTTTCTTCAAAAGAAACTTCAGTAGGTTGCTCACCTGTGGGGTACTCATATGCATGATGCCCTGGGTTTCCACAACCTTGACATGAGATCATCATCACTGAGGCGGAAGGGAGGGTAGGCCTCTTAAGTAGCATGGCACTTTCAGCAGGTGTACCAGACGTGTTCACCTCAAAAAGACCTCGAGTGTTCCTTGGAGCGTTTCTTCCAGCAGTCCAAAAGGAACTGTGAATGGAAGTGTCTTGGACAACCCGCAAAGCTTATTCAGGGGTGTGGTTCATCAAAGTTTCACCTGCAGCAGCATCAATCATGGCCCTGTAGTTAGGTTCAATAGCAAAATAAAAATTTTCTACTATGGTCCATGGTTGCAGCTCATGCTGGGGGCATTCCGGAGAAGGTTCATGAAACTCTCCCAAGCTTCTGAGAGAGCCTCCTGATCGAGCTGTTGGAAGGTTGCTATTTCCCTCCTCAAGTTCACAACTTTGTCAACAGGGTGAAACTTTGCCAAAAATTTTTCTTGCAGGGCGTCCCAAGTGGTAGCTGTACCGGTAGGGATCGTGTGGAGCCACACCTTTGCCTTGTCACGTAGAGAAAAAGGGAATAGCTTGAGCTTCACCGTCTCGTCAGCAAGCCCTGCATAACGAAATGTTCCACAAATTTCAGCGAATTCATTTAAGTGAAGATGGGGGTCTTCACTTGCTAATCCAGAGAACTGGGCCTGATTGCGGATCATGTTCAGGATGGCCGGCTTTATCTCAAAGTTGTTGTTGGTGATAGCCGGGCCAAATCCAGGGTACACACTCCCAACAGTGGGTGTAGTGTAATCTCTCATAGTCCTAGGTCGTGGCCTAGCTACTTCATTCTCGTCAGCAGCTTGAGCCACGACCGGTGCATTTCCCACTCCGGGATTAGCCTGATTTCCATTAACATCCATGGTGGCAGCAGCACGTAGACGCGCCCGCAGTGTACGCTCTATATCAGGATCAAATGCTGCGCGCTCACCGGGATCTCTTCTATGCATACACTTCTTCAACACGAAAGCAAAAAAAATAAAAAAAAAACAAAAAACAAAAAGACCTTAAAACGGATCTCCAAAGAAAAACAAATCACACACGCTTGCAGTCCCCGGCAACGGCGCCAAAAACTTGATGCGCTATTTCGGCACTGCTAATCAGCAGGAACGAAATGCGATACGACGGCAGTGCACCGGTCGTTGTCAAGTAATAAAATAGGGAGGAACTCCCCGAATATCGATCTCTCAAGGACCGCAAGTTGGGTAGTACGATTTGCTCTCGCAGGAAATCAGTTCAAAGGATAAAATAGTAACGACGGGGGTTTTGATTTGGTTTCCTATGCTATTGCAGAATGAAGAAAGATGCGGGTCTAAACTCCGCTTCGCACGCCGAGATGGGTGCAACGGCCACGATGCCGTGCTTCGGAAGGCGGGTGGGCGGAAAATCACTATGACGGTTGAGGGTCGCACACACCTCTTCTCAAAACATCACCGCTAGCTTTTGCTAGCGGCTTCAACCACAACGTAACACAGAAAATAGCAAGAAACAAAGGGGCTATTCATGCCACCACAATAACATTGCATATGAAAACAAGCAGTAATCCATAAGATCTACTTAACACGCATTCATAAAGCAACTGCAAACGAGTTCAAGCAACAAAGGTTAGAGAGGACCACAACGAAGAAATCACGTCTTGGGTTCACGGCCGGAATGAGAGGTTGTCGGGCTCTCTCTGGACTCGGCCCTCAGATGGTGAGCTTGGCTCGAAGGAGGCTGTCACCGCTCCTACGACCTTCAGCGCTTCCTTGGTCTCCTTGGCGAGGAATGCTTGACCTAATGGTGGATGAAGCTTCCTAGTGCTCCTCGATGGAAGGATGGAGGTGGAAAGTCACCGGAAATGGTCTTGATGGTGGAGGAGATGAAGGAGAAGCCTTCACCCCTCAAGAGCAGCGGGAAGGAAGAGTTTTCCCGCCCTCAGAATCGCTCCAGCCCGTCCTCTCCCGGTCCTCCTTCTGATTGCCTCGATTCCTCCTTTTTATAGGAAACAGGCTGAAAATTGATCACGCACGGTCGAACGCACGATCGTGCGCAGACCGTGCGATATTAACGGATGAAATATGGCTTGCAGAATACGCTGCGCCGCCCGTGCGATTTGTTCACGCACGACCAACGCCGCCCGTGCGTTCAAACGCACGGGTAAAATTCGACGCTTTGAGATCATAATGATACAGGTCGACCGTGCGTTTTACTCACGCACGGGCGAATTCGCCCGTGCGTTAAAACGCACGAGTAAACCCCGACGCTCCATTTTCTTCCCAGACACAAACACACGACCGCGCAGACCGTGCGTCAAGGAAACGCACGACCGTGCGATATGCACAGAAATTACATTTGGGGGAAAACGGGACGATCAGGTCACCTGCAGACAAGATATACTAGCTGGGAATACACGTCCAGCACAGGGATACATAAAAGAAGGGAAGGGGAGCACAATGTGCTTACCCCCAACAACGAGGAATGCAATTGCACACCGAAATGGGCTTAATGGTGCACCTAGCATGGAATAGTATATGTAAATGAAAACGTGACTAAAATGTGGTGCAAACACTAGAATATCAGCCCAAATGAGTCCAAATATATATATATATATATATATATATATATATATAAATGAGACTCATCAGGGGGCGAATGGACCATAGGTCCACTCGCCTAACCGAGTGGACCTAAGGTCCACTCGCCCGGTGGGTGGAGCGGATCGCAAGGTCCACTCACCCAGTCAGGGTGGTGGACCTCGGTCCACTCATTCGACTCCCGGCAAGGGGGGAGTGGACGTCTCAAGCCCCACTTGCCCCCCTCTTGTTTCGGTCGTTCGGGTTGGTTGTTGGGCTGCGGATAGTAGATTTTTGGCTATCCGCAGCCCAACTTTTGGGAAGTCTATAAATAGACCCCCATGGGCACCTTGAGAAGGGTTGTTGGTACCCCCTCCCTCGCGTGTGTGTTGTGAGCAAGCACTACCCCTCCCCTCCCTCTGTCATTAAAGGTGGTCGGTGAGGTGATTTTTAGTGCCCTCCAAGGTGCCCAGGCTCAGCATTGGCTTGGGAGGGGAAGTTCCTTGAGAGCTTCTGGTTATGTGGTGGGACCTCCATGCTGCAGCTTACGGGGCCAGTTTGTGGACTTAGAAATTTTCCGAGGGTGAAGTTTTGCGGTTCTTAGCGACTAGTCAAGGGACGAGCTCATGACCAGTAAGGGTTAGCTGCATCTTTCTTTCGAACGTCGAGACCAGTTCTCTGGTTTCAACACACCCCATGATGAAGATTTTACTATTTGCACCTATATGTTGGGTGGTTACAAACTTCTTCACGCGTGAGCCTCCCAACTGCAGGCTCATAGCCTGCCGCTCCAGGGCAGCTGTGGTGATACTGAGCTTCAGGTCATCCGTCCGGTCGGGCCCCGCGACCTTGGTCATTCACACCGGAGAGCTCTCCTTTGGGTTTGTTGATGAGCGAATGGAGGGGAGCTAGATCAGCAAGCCCCCGGGGGATTGATCCTTCACTTGTGTGAACAGCTTTTCCTGCCATGACCTCTAGTCACGAGTATCGCTGTGCTGAGGATACTGTCTTTAGAGTCTTCTTCAAATCTGGGGGGAACTTATTTCCCACAGACGACGCCAGACTGTTGTGGCTCACTCGAGGCTCTTGAAACCGATCGATACTGGACTGTCTTAGCCTGTGAGCGGTCGAGCGTGCAATCAGTCACATAGGAAATAGACGTCTAGCAAGGGACCCTTTTTACCGTAGAAAACCCCGGAAATGGCAAGGGACCTAACTAAGGATCTTCAAGATGCTCGAAGATCTTCGAAGACGCTCGAAGATCTTCGAAGATGCTCGAAGATCTTCAAAGGATTCTTCGAAGGCGAAGGAGATCTTCGAAGGCGCTCGAAGATCTTCGAAGATGCTCCATGATCTTCGAAGGATTCTTCGAAGACAAATGAGATCTTCGAAGATGCTCGAAGATCTTCGAAGGATTCTTCGAAGGCGAAGGAGATCTTCGAAGGTGTCTTCGATGATCTCTCTTGCTTGAAGGAGGAAAGGAGTGAGGAGAGAAAAGATGAAAATGAAGGAGGACCGTGAGTCCTATTTATAGGCCCCATAGGTGGTTATGGTGGTTACACGGTTATCCGCATGCCATAACCACCCTTTTTACTATTTGTAGGCCGATTTAAAATAAATTAATATGCATATTTCATAATAATTTACTAAGTGCAGACCGATATAATTTTAGATATTTACACCCACCCATAATGGGTGGTTACGATTGTTATAAGGCTACCCGCACACCATAACTAATTTATGTGCTATGCGCACACCCGTTTGTATAGTTTTGTGATGATACATACTCATATGACGGATATGGTTATGCACACATCATAACTATATTATTTGCTATACGCACACAGTATTGGAGGATTTTACTATTTGCACTCCATGATATAAGATTTTACTATTTGTATCCCACGATATGAGATTTTACTATTTACACCCCAATGTTGGAGAATTTTACTATTTACACCCTTATGTAGGTGGATTTTACTATCTGCTTCCCACGATATGAGATTTTACTATTTGCACCCCATGATAAAGATTTTACTATTTGCACCTATATGTTGGGTGGTTATATATGGGCTAATGAAGTTTACTTTGGTCAACCCATTTCTTTCACCAAATGAGGCGGACGCTTTGGCTATTCGCAGCCCGGATTAGGGGGTACCTATCATTTGCCCCCCAGATTCCCGGAGTCCGACACTCTTGCAAGAGTACGAGAATTTTTCTTCGTAGCGTGTGTGCTGAATTCGTGCGGGCAAACAACCCATTGTAGCCATGCCGAAGGTGAATGGTGGCGATGGAGGTGATGACGGCGATGACGGTGATGCATGCGGCGATGGTTACACCTCAGGTAGTTACGTTGTTAGCGGGGGCTCTTTGGATAACCACACCATATGGAGGGGGTACGTGCGGTAACCGCACCCCATGGAGGGGGTGCAGTTAGCGCCTCTAAGGGGGTCCTCATTAAGTACTTTTTTCATTGTTGAATGTTTCTTCACTTATTTGTCATACTTTTTATCTTTTCTCATTCATATTATTTTTAAGGAAATAGGGTGCATATAACATCATCTCCTCCATAATGGGGGTGCAAATAACAGCGCCTCCCCTATCATGAGGGCGAGAGGAGAGGCAACTACTTACAACTGCACCACCACCACCGCGGCGGCCCACACATGGGGATCCTCCCGCCGCACCGTCCGCGCGACCACCGCTGCACGAGCAGCACTCGCGCGTCCCGTGCACAAGATCCCTCCTGTGCGCGCGGGGGCGCACGGGATCCCCCCATGCCCGCACGGGCGCGCAGGGACCTTCCCCCGCGCCGGGCGCACATGGATCTTCCCGCATGCGTGAGCGCGCGGGGATCTTCTCGCGTGCATGAGCGTGTGTGGGGACATTCCTGCGTGCATGAGCGCGCAAGACCCCTCACGCGCGTCCGAGTCTTCTTTTCCACCTCGTCACCCCAATTGTTGCAGGATTCCGCCGCCGACGCCGTCACTGCCCGAATTGCCCATGGGCAAGGTCATCATATTCATGAAATTAGCAATCCGAGTGCCCTTGATTGAGAATTCATATTCTCCCGTCCGAGGATTATGGTGGCACAATTACCAAGACGCCCCTCCCGAGCGCTATACAAAGGACCATGAGCCTCCATTTGAAGAGACACTCAACTTTCAGCGCTAGAGAGAATTCCCGAGTCTTCCCTTAGGGCCCGTTCGTTTGGACGGAATTGGAATTCGATATTGGAATTGAATATTAATAAATATTGTAGAATTAAATATTGATGACTAATTCCAATTCCAACGTTCGCCTAATAAATAATATTGTTGAATATGGTAAAATTAATAAATACTTTTATTCGTTTGTTAAATAAAATTTAATTTAAGAATTGAAAAATATTACGAAAAAGCTAGTATTTATCACATATATCATAAACAAATGTATGTCATGACGATGATTTTTTCGCCCGGGGGCGATTTTTTCGCACGAGAACGATTTTTTCCGCCCGGGCGTAAATTTATCGCACAACCGCAATTTTTTCGCCAGGGCGCGCATATTTTGCCCGAGCTCATTTTTTCACCCGTGTGCGATTTTGTCCCGGGCACGTTTTTTTTGCCCGGGCACGATTTTCTTGCCTGGGCGCAATTTTTTTCCCGGGTGCGATTTTTCCACCCGCACGGCCGAAAAAAGCTCGCATAGGCGATAAAAGCGCGTCCCAGCAAAAAACTGCTCCCCGATGAAAAAATCGCGCCCGAAAAATAGCCCCCGAGCAAAAAAATTTTGTAGGGCGAAAAAAACATGCCCGGGCAAAAAAATCGCTCCCGGCCAAAAAAATCTTGCTCGGGCGAAAAAATTGCGCGCGGACAAAAAAATCGCTCCCTGATGAAAAATCGCGTTTGAGCGAAAAAATCACGCCGGGACGAAAAACTCTCCCCTGGGAGAAAAATTCGCGCCCGGGCGAACAATTCGCGTCCAGGCGAAAAAATCGCGCCCGGGCGAAAAAATCGCGTCCGGGCGAAAAAACGCTCTCGGGAGAAAAAATCATGCCCGAGTTAAAAAATTGCACCCGAGCGAAAAAATCGCCCTCGGGCGAAAAACGCGCGCCCGGGCGAAAAACGCGCTCTCGGGCGAAAAACGCGTGCCTGGGCGAAAACGCCCACCAGGCGAAAAACACACGCCCCGACGAAAAAAGCGCGCCCGGGCAAAAAACGCGCCTCCGGGCGAAAAACGTGCGCTCGGGAGGGCAAAAAAACGCGCGCCAGGGCGAAAAACGCGCGTTAGTGCGGAATATTTCCGCATGGGAAAATTTTGGGCGTCCGGGCGAAAAACGTGTGTTCGGGTGAAAAACTCGCGTCCGTGCGAAAAACTAGCGCCCAGGCGAAAAATTGTGCACCCGGGCACATAAACGCACGCCCGGGCAAAAAACGCGCGCCAAGGCGAAAATTGCGCGTCAGGGCAAAAAACGCGCGCTAGTGCAAAAAAGCGCGCTGGTGCGGAAAATTTCCGCCCAGGCAAAATTTGGGCGCATCCGGGCGAAAAATGCGCGTTCGGGCGAAAAACGCGCGTTCGGGCGAAAAGCTCGCATCCGTGCGAAAAACTCGCGCCCGGGCGAAAAATTGTGCGCCCGGGCGCATAAACACGCGCCCGGACAAAAAATGCGATAAATTGAGCTTGTCAGACTCGCCCAATTCCGATATGTCTAGCTAGGTTTTGTGCTTAGGCTAAAATCAATTTCTTGATATTCAACTCAAATTTCAATTATTAAAGCTACCTAACAAGCGAACGACGTAATTGGAATTCGACGTCGAATTTCAATTCCAAGTCTTCAATTCCGTCCAAACGAACATGACCTTAAAGATTTCCAGAGATCTCATTTTTTGAAATCAATTTCAATTCCGTCCAAGCGAAAACTCCTTAAAGTAAGATTGCATTTCTATAAAACTCCATTTCTTTTGATAATCCAAGATTATCTATATAATTAGTACATTTCTCTAGTAGAAATGTACTAAAATTCATGTGAGACAGGGCTGAAGAATTTCAAGCTTGGAATGGAATTCATCATCTTTATGACTCTAAATATTTAAACAAATAGAAATCAAATTAATCACTATCGTAGGTCTATGTACAAAAGTTTAAACTCCTTAATCTATCTATTTCTATAAAAAGAGAGTTGTACGCGAGGCCACCACAGTATTCGTGTCGACCGCATAATTATACTTTCCGATCAACCCATCCCGACTCGGCGTAATTGCAGTATTTTTAGGGTTTGTTTGCCGCGGCCTTTTTCTCTCTAGTGAGTTAATTTGGACAAAAATGCTATTGTCATAAAAAGAACGTTCATGAACGACGGCTCATCACCACCGCGTTCACAACCGCTACCGCCGTGCCGGATCCTTAGTTAGGTCTCATCATATCATCTCATGCTGAGACTTTTAACTTGAAATTCTTCTGTCTTTTTCTTTTAATTATGCTAGAATTTATATTAACATTCCCCTCATAACAGTATGATATCTATTGTTCCATAAGTGCTAATTACACATTAAATTCATGTTTAAGGCCATCAAGATACTATATTGCATCTATTTTCTATACCGAGCTATAACCATATATGCACATTTATACCGAGCTATTGTAACTTGGGTCGGTTCGGATCGGTTTCGCTCAGAACAAAAAACTGACCCATAATATTTGGTTCCAACTTTTCCGAACCGAAAACAATTCATATACTAAAAACCCTAGAACCATACTTGAACTGAGAATTTCAGTTCGGTGTCTGATTTCTTCCCGGTTCTACCAACGTCTTACTTAATGATGTTCATTACTCATATTGCATATAGCTATAGAGCAAGATGCGAGTAAATGGTAATAACAAAATCCGACCTTAAATTCTAGTGCAGCGAATTTGATTTTCCTCATTTTAATCATATATACAATACAATTTTAATTTGCTAATAAAATTAGTGTTTATAATTGTTAATTTAAAACAAATTTAACAAGATATTATCATTTGTGGATTCAAATATTTTCGAAGTAACAATAGACATTAAGTATTAAATCATAATTATTATCAATATGTAAATGTAAAATGCTACGTAAATTACTAATCAATGACCAATTATTTACATTTTTATTCCTAAGTCGGTTCTCGGATACCCGACCTCAATTATAGAGAATTGAGCTGAAAAACCGGTTCCATGTTTTTTGAATCCAGAATCGAACCGAGAACCACAAGAACTGATCCAGATTGATCCGTTCGGTTAGTTTCTAGGTCGGTTCTCAGTTCTCCAGTTCTGTTTGCAACAAAAAACTAACTCTAGAAAGATCTTCCCAACCTCATGTATCTTAAGGCAAAATCAATTTCTTGACATTGAAAAATACTATACTACATAATGTATGCATTTGTGAATAGAAGAAGCAATAAGAAAAGTCATACTGAATTAAAATAGGGCAAGACATCATAAGAAAAAAATTGAACAACATATATACAACTTGAGTACCACCTAAGATTATGTTTCTACATTTTAAGGCAATACACAACAATACTACAACTCCATTTTATTTAATATAGTTATATTATATATATTTTGGCACATACGACTTGAATGTAGCCGTTACCCTAATTTTGTTTCATCAACCTCTCATGCGTGGATTTTTCGGTTTCACACATGAGCTAAAACTTATTCCCGGGCGAAAACACGAACCCGACCGAAAATGCGTGCATGGGCGAAAACATATTCCCGAGAAAAAAATGCGCGCTCGCTCGAAAACCCGCTCTCGATCGAAAATGCTTGATTCATAAATGAATTGTAAAAAAGTAAAAATGGTGAAAATATTAATCCAATATTATGAATGGTATGTAGCGAAGTGGAGTTAATAAAAAAGAAAAAACTAAAAGCAGAAAAAATGATTTTTAGAAAGCTATGTTGGAATGACAGCTCAAAAAGTCTCCAAAACATCTTTCTTGAAGAAACTCTTTTGAAAAAACTCCTCATTCAAACAACCTAAAAATAGTTTTTGTGGTTTGAATATATAGAACTTTATGAATAGAAAGAGCTGCTCCAAAGAGAGCCTTAGTTTGGAGGGTCATCATCACTTTCTATGGAGTCCCGTGGTCACTCGTAGGGGCCCACTTGTAATGCTTAAATCTAGTCTTGTACCATGCAATGCGCCCGATGATCACTACATAAACCTTTATATAAAACCATGTTGAAACACGCACGCGCTTAATTTCTTTTGCAAGCTTTAAATATTTCACAAACATTCAAGATTTAGACGAAACCATAGGGATAACTATTATTAATAAAGTTCTCGCATAAACTAAGGGTTTCAAGATGCTCGCTTATGACAGTCACCCAATTTGTTTTAATTTTTAATAGTTATTAGCAAATTAAAATCCAATTTTATTTTGATTAGAAGGTAGAAAAAATATATTTAATCAAAATATTAAACACATACATATACCAAAAGAATAACTTCAATGATTATCCCTTCTGATTTCATCCAACAAGAGGAATCCTTTTAGTGCTGGCTCTGATTAGGAGGATCAAGAATCAAATATCATTGGCACATGCAAATAATGCCCAAAGCATATTTCTTAGACCAACAATCCTATGAGAAATTCTATGTCTTAGGTTTACATATATTTATATATAGGTTCAATCAAATCATAATTTTATTAATTTCAAAATAAATATTTGATGATTTAGTATTTCTCATAATTTTTTTATCAAGATCTTAAATAAGAGGAGTCTATGAAATAAACATTTATGGGTTATTTTTTCTCCAAAAGTTTTATATATACCAACAACTATAGATGAAGAATAAGTTGGAGTAACGAATTTTGCTGCTTGTGGCACTCGGTGAAAAGAACTTGCGGTGGAGGATGTTTTGCACTTAAGCCTACGAAACTCTCTTCATTAATTGTGTCATTTGAACAAAAAATGATTTTATGTATACTAGTGTCCAATGAAGGATAAATTTAAGGCGTCCTAAGTGTTTCTCATGCAAAGTGTGGGGTGGAGGCAATACCTTAGTTTATTTAATTTTATAGAATTTACTTTTGGCTTTACAAAATAGCAATATAAAATAAAAATAGAAAACATAGTGGGGAAATGTATAAGTATTTGGCTTGTAATAGTCTTTTCTCCCAAAATTGGTAAATTATATTTAAGTTTATCTAAGAAGAGAACAATATTCTGATGGTTTACAAGGTGTATTAAGTAAACTTTGATATTGATTTGTCTTCCTTTAACTTCCCTTCTTTATTACTAAAGTGATGCAAGAGATCTATTATTGTGTTAGAAAGTTTACAACATAATTGATCACTTTCTCTCAACAAATCTAGTACTTTTTTTCTTTGGCAAATAAGATTCATACTTTTAATTGTGTTACTTTTATGCTAAGAAAATATTTTAGTACATAAAAACACTTATTTTGAATTCAAATGCTAGAAAACTAGCCTTTCCTATCACATCTTAATTATCATTTATTATATTCAACATAACACATATAGAAAAAACATAAAATCTTCTCCCCATTTTTTTATATGAGAACATGATCTGTTTCTACTCAGTTATAATTATAAATTATGCCGACATATCACATTAAGATTTATGCGACTAATTTAAGCCAAATTAAGCTTTGTATAGACAATAGACTTTCCGTTGTATATTGATTATATGGAGAAAATCCATATAAACTTCTTTCTGCAAATCTACATTAAGAAACATATTTTTCAGTTTCAATCAATGAAGATATCAAGAGAAATTTATTGCAAGAGACAGAAGTACCATGCTAATATTTAACTTTGTAACTAGAGTAAATCAATCATAGGTTTGTGTAGAATCCTTTCCCACTAATCTCATTTTATAACTCCCATTGAACTTAAATTCTTAAGTGTACACTCATTTACACCCAATTGACTTATTTTCTTTTGGCAACCAACAAACTCTCAAGTTTTATTCTTATACAATGCCATCGTCTCTTCATCCATTATCATACACTACTTCAGATCATTTACAACATCACTACTTTTAGTTGGAACAAAAGTAGAAACCAAGGTAGACAAGTATGTATTATATTTAGGAAAAATATTAACATATGATATACAATATAAAATAGGATGACAATATTCAACATTGAATATTTGAAATATAAGTTAAGAGTCCTCGATCACACATTTACAAATGACAATAGGAATACCAAGATTAGGAAATTCAAATGAATTCTACTTCAGACAGATGTATAGAAACTATTTACTATTTATGTCAAGGTCGAGGGTGTAGGATATTCAATGTTGGTGAGAGAAGCCAAAGATATATTGACATTTTGAATTGTACATGTGTTACCTCGAATCCCATGAGGTTAAAAGTCATGGGTAATGCCTCGTTAAATTATCGCCGCTCCAAGTATTTTGAAGGTCTCTCCCTCAGAGATCGATAAGCAATAGCTTCCACTTTGCAGTGCCTCCTAGATTAAGGCTTCATTTGGTTCCGCATTTAGGAGCCTCGTTTTGAGGAAACGCTGCCGCACGGCGGCAAAACAAACGGAACGCCGGCCCCATTTCCTGCGATTCGCCCCGCAGCAAGGAGGAAAACCAGCGCCGCCGCTCCGTTTCCACCCCCGCCTCCGTGCCTCCAGTTCAAAAGCAGTGTTTACGTCGCCCCTTTCTGCCCGCCACCGCCGCGCAAAATAAAGCCTAAGAAGGCCCCATCCCAATTTGGATTAAGTTTGCCGATAGTGGTCGGTCTTCCTAGTGCATCTATTTTCTTCAGGACTAGATCTCCTTTAGGAAATTGATTGATCTGAGTGTACTTTTCAAAGTATATTGCCATCCCCCGCTTCATCTCCTCCTATCCAACTACCACGAGATCTCTGAGCTATTCTACGAGATATAAGGAAATCCTATATACTTCCTCATTTCAAACTGAAATTCATCCTACCCTTTTTAGTTACGAATACATGTGTACTCCTAACTTTGAATTCAACATAGATAAGAGCACTTGAAAGGGTTTTCTCTTATAACCGGGTTGGGGGTGGTTCTCATAGCCCATAGGACGGAAGTGAGTTGCTCCAACCAGTTGCCCTTCACATTTCAAGTTTCTTCTTCAGTGGATTAATTCAAGATCAACTTGTTTGCCGCCTCCACCTACCCGTTGCTACGAGGATAGTGATCAGAGGATAAGCGCATGTCAGTCCCTTCCCTCCCACATAACTTCAATATCTCTAGGTCTGCAAACTGGGGATCTTTAATTGTTCGTGGCATTGGCAAGAGGTATCCCATATATGCAAGCGGTTTTCTTATAAATTAAATTCTTCATGATCAGAGTAGTTTAATGTCTCGAGGCCTTTACCTTAATTCACTTTGAGAAATAATCAATCATAATTAAGATGAACTTTTATTGATCGCTGATCTGGGGAAAAAGTTTGAGCAGATTCAGTCCCCATATTGTGAATGTCCATGGGCGTGATATATCTCAGATGTTGTGCCAGTTGAAGTTGTAGAGGAGCATTAAGTTGACATTTTGGCATCTTTGGGCGAACTCTTCGACATATCTTCAGATGGTCGGCCAGAAGTATCCTTGCAATAGTACATGCTTTTCCAAGGTGCGACTCCTGAAATGACTTCCACACTCCCTCAAATGTACCTCTCTCAAGAGGTGTGGTACTTCTGCCTCCATTACACATTTTGACAGTGGTCCGTGGAGGGTCCTTCGATAAAGTCCATGTCATGTAGCAAGTACTAGGTTAAAATGATTCAAAATCCTCTTTTATCCTCCACTGAATCTGTGAATGTCACAGTGGTCAAGAATTCCACAAACTGGTCGATCCAAGAGGGTTCTCGATCTATTTCCATCAATTTGCCTTCTTCAATGAATGACCTAAATAGCTCTCTCAAGGTCCCTCCAATCTTACAACCATATTTTGCAAGCTCGTTGATATCACCATTCTCTCCTCTTGGCACATGTTGAATGTTGAAAGATTTAAATAACCCAATCAGACTCTTCACCTTTGTCAAGTACTATTGCAATGTCAGCTCTTAGACCTCAAATTACCTATGGATCTTGGATGCAACCACTAGAGAGTCATCATGAGCTTGAATATCCTACACCCCAGCTCCTTTTCCACATGTAATCCAGCGTCGTACTCGGCTTGATTGTTGTTGACATCAAAGTGAATCTCAATTACCTGATCTATCTTAGTTCCATTTGGGCTATCCAGAATGATTCCAACTCCCAGAGAGTTCTTCCCCAAGACCCCATTGACATACATGGTCCATGGAATGGTGGGGTCGCGCTCTCCCCTACTCATATATCTGTTGTAAAGTCCTCCATGAAGTAGGCTAATTGGAACGAATTTATCGCAACGCTATAACACCACTACAACCACTATATGGAGAAGGGGACCAAGGATGAAGAAGAAGATCTGGCTACCAGAGTTAAATCACTGATGCTCTCCATGTATCGAGGCCTCTATCAGGAATGAGGCCATCATTCCTATCATAGAGTAGTCCCGCGGAACCTGTTATCAGGGTTCTCTCGTGACCTTTTTTGATCGACTACATAGAAAGGTCTTTGACAAGACCTAATAAAGAAACATATCCCAATCTAGGTTGGATCCAGGTCAGAACCAAACTAACTTAACAAACTGTTGGGAAAAACCCTATTGATTTAACTTAACAAATTATTTACAAGTGGTTTTTCATCCTATGATAATTACTCATGTTGTATAGTGAGGGTAATTGGGTCAAAGATGTCCTAGGACGTTTATCTAATCAAAGGTATGATAAAGGCAAGCTGAAATCAAGAAGAAATTCAACCAAAGCAAATTTGTGTTGACTAGAAGTCGACACAATGTTGACTCGAGGTCGACGTGACTTTGATTGGTTGTCGACACACCTTCTAAGGCAGAAGTCGACGCAAGCATCGATAAGATATCAACGCAACGTCAACTATTCAGTTAAGTCGACACAACCTCATTTTGAAGCAGATTTCGACGTACCATTTGACAAAACTCGAAGTAGCGTTGACTTATATCCAGAATGGAAATTTTAGATGCCTTCATTCAGATTTATTGGAAGATAATAACTATGGAAGTTATTTGAATTATAAAGAGCTGATTTAAATAAAGAGATTTATAACAGAATATCTGAATTATTTATAAAAGGAATTTGAAGAGGTCGACAGGATTATTGAAGACAAATATAGAAAGATATTATCTTATTCCTTCTGAAGACAATCTCCTAGAGGACGGAATTTGAAATCATTCAGAGGATCATATACACAGAGATTAAGAAGGGGAATAAAAGTGATACAACAACAACATATTTGAGAAATTGACAAGGCTTCTTCTTCTCGTCTCTTCTGATATACAAGCAGAGATAGATCAAAATATACAGAGAGACTTATGCTTCTTCTTCCTTCTCTCTGTTGCAACAATCTGAAAGAACTAGATCAAAGCTTAACAATTCTTTTCTTCTTCTTACAAATGATTATCATATACAAGATCCAGTCCACTAGAGTGCTAAGAATCCTTAGAGAAATTTGCTGAAAGAGGATTCAAATCATAAGATTATTCTCACCTATTCTCTTCTTTCTTTCCCTCTTTCACTTCTTGTTACAGTGAAAAGAGTTTTAAGAATCCATCTTTAAAGGATTCGGTTTGGTTCAAGATCTCCTTATCAAAAGATTGAGTTGTTTGGTTCTAAGAGTCTCCTTAACAAAAAACTTAGTCATTGGTTCTAAGAGTCTTCTTATCAAAAGACTCAGTCACTGGTTCTAAGTGTCTCCTTATCAAAAGACTCAGGCACTGGAATAATGGATTCGTATCAAAGTGTTAGAAGAGTAGATGTACCCAGATTTTGGGGAACTACTATTGTTTTTGTGTCTTCTGTGATTGTCTATTTTCTGTGTTGTTTCTGAATTTATTTTCTGCACTTTTACTTCTGTTGTGATTAATTATCTGTGGTTGGTTGATTGTGGATGCGATTCTGAGAAGTATCCGAATCTAGTTTATAGTTAAAGCAAATATTTTTAAATCTATATTCATTCATCCACTAGAGAATTCTCAGAAGTGTAAGTCATAGCTGTTCACCCCCTTTCAATTGGTATCAAAGCTAGGTTGGTCAATAAAGGTTAACACTTTGTTCAAAAGATCTGAATAGTTATAAAATACAAAACTACTATAGTATAAGTCTATTTTCAAACATGAGTTCTAATAAATTCAAAGGATTTTCATCCACAAGACCTTCAGTGTGTAACTTGGAAAAGTTGACACTCTGGAAAGCCAGGATAAAATTACATATGATTTCTATTGATGAAGGAATCTTGAATTCTGTGCATTCAGGTCCAACAATGCCTTATAAGAAGGATGCTAGTGGAAGTACAACACAAGAACTAGTTCCTAGAGATGAATGGACAGAAGCTGAAAAGAAAATAAAAGACTGGGATGCCAAGACCATGTACATCTTGGTATACACAATGTATGATAAGATTTTCCAAAAGGTTGCTGACTGACAATCAACTAAGGAAATTTGGGAATCTCTATCCAGAATTATTAATGGCAGCTCTGTTGAAAGAAAAGACAAAAAGTCTCTTCTCATATCCTAGTATGAGAACTGTCAAAAGAAAGCTGAAGAATTAGTTACTGAGATGTATAAGAGATTCAACATTATAGTCAATGAGCTTAAGGGACTGGAGAAGGAGATATCATTGACATAGATCAATGATAAGCTCCTCATGTGCAGCACATGTGATTTAAGGATCTGGGCAATCAGAGAGTTCATATGCCACAGGGAAATCACCACTGATGCCCTGTTAGGTAAGTTGAAGTCCTATGAGCTTCTCCTGAAGAGTAGGGCTGAGACTGAAGCAAAGGATACGATCTCCACGCCTAGAGAAAAATCCATTCAATTGAAGGCAGCTGATGGAGAGCCTTCAACTACTGAAGATGATATGTTATCTCATAGCCAGAAGGTTCAGGAGATGGATAAAGACTGAAGACTCCAGAAGAAAATAAAGGAGTACAAATAAGCCAAAGTTTGATAAAACTCCTAACAAGGAGATTATCTACTTTGCATGCAGAAATCTAAGACATATTACACCAGAATGTCCTAAAGATCAAAAGAATCAAGCCAACAAGGAGCACAAGAAATAATCATTTAGGAAGGACACAGAGAAAGGAAGTTTAGTGCCTTAGACTCTGAGTCAAGTTCTTCATCTGACAACAAAGAAGAGACTAATGCTGAAGAAGCCTGCCTGATGGCTTTGGACGCATTCTCTGAAGATGAAGAAGATCAAGTATCATACTTCGATAATTTTGATTTTTCTTCTAGTGATTTTAAAGAATGTTTTAAAGAATTCTGCCAAGATCACTTAGAAGCAAAAAAACAAATAAAAACTCTTAGGAAATACTTAGAACTAAATGGTAAAAAGACTGATGAAAATCACTATAGTGAAAATTATCAACTTAGAATTGATCTAGGAAAGCTGAAAAACAAATTAATGAATTAACTTTAGAAAATAAGTCATTAAAAAAGAGCTTACAATGGCAAAAGACTTTGAAAACTCACTTAATGGTAGAAGTCAAAAGCTCAAAGATATTTCAAAAAATCTCTATATGAGGTTAAAAAATGAAGATTCTACTGAAGCTGTTAACAACACATCACAAGACAATCTTCAAATGCACGTACATGGTACTAAACATGAAACTGTTGTTGAAGAAGTTCTTGAAGAGATCACTCCTACACTTGATGTAGCTAGAACAAATCCCGAGAGAATAAATCTCAAGGATCATCCCCATTCTCAAGTGATATGAGACTTGACTCTTAGAGTTAGAACAAGGAATCAAGTATCAACTGAGGCTATGTTGCAGTGTTTCCTCTCCCAATATGAACCTAAGAAGTTTGAGGAAGCAGACAATGATCCGCACTGGATTATTGCTATGCAGGAAGAGCTAGCTTAGTTTGAAAAGAATAAGGTCTGGACGTACTCTTGTTGACAGGCCTAGAAATTACCCAATTATTGGAATAAAACGAGTATATAGAAATATGTTGGATTCCAATGGAGTCATTGTTAGGAATAAAGCAAGACTAGTTGCTCAAGGATATATGCAAAATAGAAGGAATATACTACAAACAGAACTTTGCACCAGCAGCAAGACTGGAAGTAATAAGGCTATTTCTTGCCTATGCTACCTACAAGAAGATCAAAGTCTATCAGATGGATGTCAAGAGTGCTTTCCTCAATGACACTCTCCAAGAAGAGGTTTATGCAGAATAACCTTTAGGTTTTGTCAATCCATCTTTCCCTTCTCATGTTTTTAAATTAAATAAAGCACTATATGGTATAAAGCAAACTCCAAGAGCTTGGTATGGGACCTTATCCACTTTCCTTCTAGAACACTCATTTGAAAGAGAAAAGATGGATAAAACACTATTCACAAGAACACATAAACAATAATTATTAATAGTACAAATTTATGTGGATGACATTATATCTGGCTCAACAGATCAAAAACTTTGCAAAACATTTGCTGACCTAATCCAATCTAGATTTGAGATGAGTAGCGTGGGGGAGCTATCCTTTTTCCTTGGTCTCTAAGTGAAATAAAGTGATGAAGGCATCTTCATATCCCAATCCAAATACACTAAGGAACTTATCAAAAAGTTTGGGATGGAAAGTGTCTCCACCATGAAAACCCCCATGGCTACCAATGCTATGATTGATAGAGATGAATCAGGTCAATCCATTGACCAGAAAACTTATAGAGCAATCATTGGCTCTATCCTCTATCTCACAACCAGCAAGCCATACATCATGTTTGCCATATGTGTATGTGCTAGATTCCAGGTAGACCCCAAAGAATCACATCTGAGTTCTGTTAAAAGAATTCTAAGATATCTAAAGGGTACACCTGAGCTTGGCTTATGGTACCCAATATAATCTGAATTTGAGTTAGTAGGCTACTCAGATGTAGAATATGCTAGATATAGGCTGGATAGGAAGAGCACCTCATGGATTATCAATTCATGTGTGATAAACTAAGTTCTTGGTTTAGCAAAAAGTAAACCTTAGTCTCTACTTCTACAACTGAAGCTGAGTATATAACAGCTAGAAGTTGTTGCTCAAAGATATTGTGAATGCAAAATCAATTAATTGACTACAATTTATCTATCAAAAACTCCACAATCTTTTGTGACAACTCTATTGTAATTTCATTTGCATCAAATCCAGTGAAGCATAGTAGAATCAAACGTATAGAAATTAAACATCATTTCCTCAGTGAAAATGTAAAAAAAAGAAAAATATACCTTGAATATGTGTCCACTGAAGATCAAAGGGATGATATCTTCACAAAACCCCTTGATGAAGTTAAGCACATGCACTTCATCAATGCATTGGGAATGCTTGTTGGTGCTCAATAAAATATATTATAATATATGTAAAATATATTTTCTATGTAAAATAATTGCAAAAAAAGCAGCATTAAGCATAAAATTTTAAGTCTATATTTGGAGTTAAGTCGAATACAAATCGATGCACCATCGATTTCTATTCGATGCAACATCGAGAGCAGACAGATTATGAAGAGTATGAACTTATTCGACGCAACACCGATATTCATCGACGCATGCGTCAACTCTTGTCTGGTAAGGAATACTCGAAGTTATGTCGAATACAATTCGGCGCAACGTCTACTTTATGAGCGCGCACAAAAATATTTACTTATATAATTTTAGCGTGCTGCGTCGGCTCTTTCCTAAAATACACCGATAGTGCCCTAACTTTTGACGCATCATCTACTTATACCAGACATCTATTATAATTAATTACTATTTCAAATTCTTCATCTTCCCCGCTCTCTTCTTTCTTGTTCTCGTTTTCCTTGTTTGTTAAGTATTTTTGTAGGTGCACGTATGACTCCGAAAACAAACTCTGGATTCAGTATTGATCTGGATTCCTTCAGTGCTGCGGCCGATGCATTCAAAGGAATTCTGCAACTATTCAACAACCTTGGACTCAACAAGCTAATCTCAACTAGATGCATAATATATGAGGCAAAATGTTGGGAAAATGACCCTCAATATTCCCTTGATTTGAAGAGGCCTCACACTCAATGCTAAGTACAAATTGTATTTAATAAACCCTATTTCTATCTCATGACAATGCAGGACTAGGACATACCAAGGTGTGATGAATGATCAGTTGGTTTACTATCAAAACCGCTGAGACGAGCTCTCAGTCTCAGCTAAACCGCTGAGACATGGCCAGGAACCGCTGAGAAGGTGTCTGGGCAAGCTGAGCTGTAGATAAAAGAAAACCGCTGAGACAACTGTCTGTCTTAGCGGATCTGTTGGGACGGGATAGATGCAACCGTTGAGACGGTTGGCCATCTCAGCCTAACCGCTGAGACAGATTCAAAAGTGATCTGGCGGGTTCTGCTTTTGGCGCAAGTTGCAGAAAGGCTTCCTGGGGTCCACCAATCACTCCCATACCTGTCAGGAGGACAACTAAGAGCCGTTGAAGATCAGTGGAGTATAAAAGGAATAAGTTAGGGTTGAGCAAATCACTTTTTCTCTTGATCTTACTCTCCAACACACAAGAAATAACACTTTACCGTTTCATTGTCGGCAGCCAAGAACTAATTACACAGGGCAGCAAGGAGAGAAGAGATTGCTAATCTTGATTCATCTCAAGAAAGAGCAAGTTGATCCAGTCCATCATCTGAAGGGCTGATCAAGAAGAATCAAGTTGGAGCAGCATTTCTCCTCCCTGGTTCAAGTCTACAACAGCAGCTGTTAAGAAGAAGAAGACCAAGGCTTGACCTCTTCTTCCTTCTATTTGTAATCCTTTATTATATCATCTGTTGGAGCCTGTGGGTTCTGAGACTGTAGGGCTTTATTGCCTGAGTGTGTAAGGATGATTGGCCTGAGTTGTAGAGTTGAGAAGTCAGCTTGAGAGTAGGATCATTGTGTGATCTGAGGTAGGGTTGTTGTGCCTGAGGTAGGGCTGTTGTGCCTGAGGTAGGGTTTATGAAAACCTGAGAGATCCTGTAGGATCTGTGCTGTAGGCTCTTGGAGCTTAGTTTGGAGAAGTTGGCCTTATCTAACTCATTGTTAGAAAGGTGAAGGGGGAAAGAGGACTACTCAAGGCACACTGTCTTGAGGAACCTCTATAAATCTCTTTGTGTTTTCTGTGCTTGATATTTTACTAACCTAAATTTAGAAAACACTAAGCCTAAAACAAAAGAAACCTATTCACCCCCCTCTAGGTGACTTAGACGATATCCTTCATAAACTATCACAAAAATCACTTAATTTATGGGAAATGTTAAAGTTAAAGAGGATGAGACAATGACAGGGAATATTATTGGGACAGAAGTGCGGATAACAGATGAGATTATTCAAGGAACATTTGCTCTTCCACCAGGAGAAGCAGAGCTATCTGACGTTGAAATTAAAGAAGTACTTAAGACCATGAATTTCTCAAAGGACAGACCCATTTATTTGAAAAAGAATATGAAAGTGAGGTTAGATCTTAGATTTTCTCTAGAGGGGGGGGGGGTGAATAGAGTATTAAAAAGTTTTTAACTTATTTTATAGCGGAATTAAAATACAGATATATATGTGCATAACAGAGTGAGTGTAAAAGCAAAATACAAATCACAGCACAACACAGTACAGAAAATAAACATAAACACAGAAGACACAAGGATCTATAGTAGTTCCCTAATCAACATGGGTACATCTACTCTTCTACCACTCTTGGTAGGAATCCACTAGGTTTTTGATCAGGCGCCCTATCACCAATGGAGTTTTGATCAGATGCCCAAACACCAATGGAGTTTTGATCAGGTGCCCAAACACCACTGAGCTTTTGATCAGGTGCTCAAACCAATCACAGGTTTTTGATCAGGTGTCCTGCCACCAAAGGGTTAACTTTTGAAGGGAGTTAGAACCCTGTACAAGATTGGATAAAAAGGGGGTAAACAAAAATGTTTTTGAGATTCTTCTCTGTCAACAAGCTGAGAGAAGACTAGTGGATTGTTGATGTAAAGGTCCCCCTGTCTGATAGAAATTCTTGACAGTTGAAGGATGGAGCTTTCTCTTGAATGTAGAATAACTTCCTTGATAGCAGATGAATCTGAGAGACAATGTTTCTCAGATTATTGCTGCTCTTTGAAGATCAAGAACTTGCAGCTGAAAACTGAGAGAATGAAGATTGATGTTCTCAGAGATTGAGAGTGCTGCTGTTGAGGATAAAGATCTTTCATTCTTTTTGACTTTCTGTATATCTAATGAATGAATCTTCTCTGGTCGACTATTTCTTCTCTATTCTTTCTATCTTGCTGTAATGCTGTAATACTTTTTTTTCTTTTTCCTTTCTGAATATATAACTGATTTGAAATTCAAATCTTATGCATAAGGAATATAATATTCTGAAAAGATTATTCCTTGGAACTGCAATCTGATTCAACAATAAAAATTAATGCATTTTCCTTTTCCATAAAGATATCCTTTTCCAATATGTCAACCGACTAGTTTCTAAAAAGAAGAGAATGGAAAGGAATAAAATAAAAGGAAGGATCAAATATTGACTTATCTGACAAGTCCAAATAGAATAGAACCGTTGCTCATAGGTCGATCTGAGTTCAGAGAAAAATTTATAATTGATCTATCAGAAATTTTGAGCTGAGGAGAAAATTCGTCGAGCAGAAAACTGAGTTCGTCGAACTGAAAGTTGAGTTCGTCGAACTGAATCTAGAGTTCGTCGAACTGAATTAATTCGTCGAACACAATCTGGAGTTCGTCGAACTGAATCTGGAGTTCGTCGAGCTGAGAGATAATCTGCTGAACTGGCTGAGGACTGAATTCGTCGAGCTGAGAAGCAATTTCGTCGAACTGAACATCTTGTTACTTATTCGTCGAACGCAGAGCTGAGTTCGTCGATCTCAAACTGGAGTTCGTCGAACTGAAGAGATAAACTGCTGGACTGGCTGGAGAACTGAGTTCGTCGAGCGGAGAATGAAGTTCGTCGAACTGAAGCACAACGTTCATCGAACCCAGGATGGAGTTCGTCGAACGCAGAATGGAGTTCGTCGAACCCAGAAACAAGACGATCGTCGAACCCATGAAGGAGTTCGTCGAACGCAGTATGGAGTTCTTCCTAAGTTCTAGCTAACTCAGATAGCCTAAAATCTTGAACCTTAGACTATATATTGTGGTCAACTTAGTCCTAGTCAACAGATAGTGATCCTAGCCCAAATCAGTAATAGGGTTTTTCCAACAGAATGACCTCTCTGAAGAGTACAGGTTCTTAGCAAGCATTGTGTGTGTGTGTGGGGGGGGGGGGGGGGGGGGGGGGGGGAGGAGTACTGTTGTGCAAGATTTCTGCACATGATTCCATTCCCAAAGCCCAACTGCATTTGACGGGGGTGCTAATCCTTGGAAAGAAAATCAACTTGAGGCGATGTCTTCTGAAGATGATCCCTTACAAGTATGCATTAAAGGAGAATGCCTATATGACATTCATGAGCCAGATACTGAAGCATAACCATCCCGAACTGTGTAAATAAAAAAGGAGCGCACATTCCTCCGGGAAAAAGGATTACCATTGCTTTCTTCCCAAAATGGACCAGACAAATCATTAAGCATGGGTCCAGAGAGATCCATCTCCTCTAGTCTCTACACAACATGATGTCCCATCCTATCCAATTCCAGAACCATCCACTACACAAAACCAGACAATTACTTCCTTTCCTGCATTATAACCATCCTCATCCACTCTTCCAACAATAATAACACATCCAAATATTACTCATGCTTCCTCCACTCTTCCAGCTTCTTCTCCCTTCAATCTTCCTTCTAAAATCCTTCAGACAGTACAACTGGCCACCAACACAATCTCAAATCTTATGAGTGAGCATCAAATTCAACACACCTTTGAGCACATGCAAACTCAGATTGAAGAGATCATAATATCTGTGCAGTCCATGCAATCTAGAATATCTTCCTCCTCTGTGACTAGGTCATTCTTAACCTCCCTTGTCAATGAGGTCAAGAAGGGGGAGATTCAGGAGGAAGATTAGATCCAAGAGGAAGCTCAGGAAGATCAGATAGATCTGGGGGGAGGTAGTTCACGTTACAACTAAAGTTACTAAACAAGCTAATGAATTAGCTCAGGGGGAGCTTAAAGAGAATGAAAATGATGAAGAGGAGACACCACTGAAATTTTCAAAAAAGGCTATAAAAGTTAGATATTTTAAAAAGGGGAAGCAAACTCAATACTCAAAAAGAGTTGAACAGATTCAACAGTCTAAAAAGAGGAAGTTTCATTTTAGGGTAGCCACGCAACAAGTTGAAGATGAAATATAAATGACCAGAGGGAGTTGTATCATTCCTCCAATACCTCTGCCAGATGTTCCAGTGGATAAAAGAAGTAAGAAACAAATGTTAAATGCTACCGCTAAATTCTTAAAGGGGAAAGCTGTGATCAGATCTGAGGGTGCAAAAGAAGAAATCAGAAGGAATGTTGCTGAATTCAATAAAAGAGGCAGAAATCTAAATCAGGTATATTCAAATGCCCTCAAAGACTAAGAAAGGCTAATTGTTGTATTGGATTTCCTACAGGAATATCCTGACAACTGAAAGTTCAAGGATTTGTTTAGTTATTCTGAAAAGATTAAGGACAAACTACTGGTCAACCTCTACAACTACCTAGATGATACAATTTCTTCAGAGCTCAATGATAAAAATAGATGATCTTACAAAAGTACAATAATATCTGTTCTTGCTTATACAAATTCTATCTTGAAGTTATAAATTTTCAGTTGCCTGCTCATACTTTGACTTTCTTCTTATGAAAATGCTGTATAATGTTTACTTTCTTTTCTCTCTTTTTTACTTTATGCTGTAAAATCACTTTAAAAGTCTTATAAATGTTTTTAAGCTAAATAAGAGGGATATTATTGGGAAAAACCCTATTGATTTAACTTAACAACTTATTTATAAGTGATTTTACATCCTAGGATAATTATCCATGTTGTATAGTGAGGGTAATTTGGTCATAGATGTCCTAAGAAGTCTATCTAGAGGCAAGCTGAAATCAAGAAGAAATTCAACCAAAGCAAATTTGCGTCGACCAGAAGTCGACCCAACATTGACTGGAAGTCGACATGAATCAGACTGGTTGTCAACGCACATTCTAAGGTAGAAGTCGACGAAAGCATCGATAAGATATCGACACAACGTTGACTATTCAGTTAAGTCGACACAGTCTCATTTTGAAGCAGATTTCAACACACTATGGAAGTTATTTGAATTATAAAGAGCTGATTTAAAAAAGATATTTATAACAGAATTTCTGAATTATTTATAAAGGGAATTTGAAGAGGCCGACGGGATTATTGAAGCCAAATATAGAAATATATTATTTTATTCCTTCTGAAGACAATCCCCTAGAGGAAGGAATTTGAAATCATTTAGAGGCTCATACACACAGAGATTATGAAGGAGAATAAAAGTGATACAACAACAACAAATTTGAGAATTTGACAAGGCTTCTTCTTCTCGTCTCTTCTGATATACAAACAGAGATAATGAAAAATATTAATAGAGACTTCTGCTTCTTCTTCCTTCTCTCTACTACAACAATTTGAAAGCACTAGATCAAAGCTTAAGAATCCTTTTCTTGTCTAAGTAGTGCCACTGACTTTATTCCATAATGTGTTATTATTCTGTATTGATGTTTTGTACTAGCTTACATAATGACCAAAAGGTCGAATTCTTGATGAGGTTCTTAATAGTTCTATGGATGTGACATTCTGTACAGAGTAAACACTTTGATATATGCTTCCTTTACCTTTATTTATTTTAACTCTTAGGTTATTAGTTTGCATTTTTGTTCACCATTTCATAATGCCTTGTTTGTGAAGGTTGTATGTTGTGAGGGCCCGATCAGACTCATATTATATGGCAGTTATAGGTGAAGTATTACACAGCTGCAACCTACTGACTCCAATCTGCTTAATAAAATCATATTCTTACTTAACACCATATGCACCCTCTCAAGCCTATATACCACCCCATAATGCATCATCAAGTCCACCCATCCTTATACCCATGACCTCACAAATCAATTCATTACCAACATAAATTGACTCGGTCGTCATCTTCAGAGAACTAAACAAAGATAAATTGGAGAATGAATGTTGCAATGTACCAGAATCCAAGATCCAACTATCAAAGTTACTTAGACTCTCAGAGATTGGTAGAAATAATCACTATCCTCTGGGACAAGAGGCCCCACACCAACATCTTGGATGTATCCATATCTACGTGCATGCAACCGAAAATTCCTCCTGATGTGATCTGTCTATATGCAATGGTAACACATCACTGCCTTTGTCTTTGATGTAGATCTGCTCGTACACTCCATGATACCCTCTCTAATGGCCTCTCTTATCATCCTACTACCAAAATGTGCTCGCTATCTGGAGCAGGGTCGTACAACATCTTATTGGATAGTAAAGCTGAAGTGACCTTCTAAAGCTCCAATGTATCCTTATCATCTAAAATCATGAACTTCATGTGCCCGTAGGATGCAGAGAACAAGGTAATAAACAACTAGAATTTGTATAATTCCTCCACCTTCGAGTCACTAACATGCAATTGGCACATAAGTCCATTAAATACATTGAGGTGATCCAGTAAGTTGTCACCCTCCTGCATCTTTGACCCATAATCTCTGTTTTAGTAGGAGTCTTGTAGTTACCGTCTTGGATACGTACAACCGCTCTAGCTTCTCCCAAAGCCCAATAGAAGTCTCCTCAACACCAATGTTGAAGATAACCTAATTTACGCCACACATCTTAATGGAATTAGTGTCCAACTTATTCAAATCCACCCACTAAGAATCCTTCACTAGTGCATGCAACTTGTCTCTCCACCACAAGACACGATTTAAACCTTGTTGAATTAACATATCCTCAATATAAATCTGTTGTATGTTGAAGTTCCCACAGTCGTCAAACTTATCCATTGAGTAACAATATGAAATTGTGCTTTTCCCTATTATGTCTGTCCTCGCCAAAAAAAATATTTGATTTGTTCAAATGTCGAATCTGAAAGGATGAGAAGAGGACATAATTGTTCACCACCACTGTCAAACTCTTCCTGGAATATCCAACCATGATTGCCTAATGAACCCTACACTCTGATACCACTTGTGGGGTCTGATCCCCATAGGACAGTCACAAACAACCATAAAGAAAAATAAGACCACTCAACTAAATATGAATAAAACTCAAATGCAATAATAAAATTCAATATAAAGACAAAGACATACAATAATTGGATAAGAAAAATTTTGTCTGATGAAAAACACTGCTAATGCACTGAATTGCATGATCCGTAGGAGAATGAATAATTTGGACGACAACCCACGTAGCAAACACATAAGGATCACCTGGAAACCTTCATAATCTTTAGACGACTAGTTTTTGCCAACACAAGAAGCCAACTAGAATGAACCTGCCTCAACCCCATGGAAGCACTGCATCCCAACACCATGATCACCCATGAGCACAACCTACACTCAATGCACCACCACCAGACTAAGCCTCTCTAGGTCTACACCTTTGTATAACACTACCTTCCCAAGCCTCTCTTGATCCGCGCCTATGTGTACCACCAACAACTATCATCCTGTTCTTTACCCCATTCTTTCAAAAAATTCTTCAACTAGATCATCTCCTTGCCAGTTTATGAGATGGCCATGTACTATGTTTCAGTGGTTGATAGTGAAACACTCATCTGAAAGTTGGACATCCAACTTACTGCAGTACCTCCCAAAGTAAACAAATATCATGCTGTAATTTTTCAACTCTCCAGATCACCAACCAAGTCTGCATCAGAGAAACATTGAAGAGTCAAGATGCTCTTCATACAATGCATTGCCATACCTGAAGTGCCCTTCAAGTATCGAAGTATCCACTTCACAACTTCCTAATGCATTACTCTTCGATCTTCCATGTACTTGCTAACAACTCCCAGTACATATGCAATATCAGGTCTTGTATAGACCATAACGTACATCAAGATCCCAACTATTGATGATTATGGGACTCTAGATATATGCTCCCATTCTTCATCTGTCTTCATTGATTGCTCCTTGCTGAGCTTGAGCTGACTTACCATGGTGTACTTCTAGGTTTTGAGTCATGAAATGCAAACCCACTTAACACTCTTTCAATGTACTTTTCTTGAGATAACTCTAGGATTTCTTCTACTCTATCATGCGTGATCCTCATCCCAAGTATCTGCTTTGCAAATCTGAGATCCTTAATTTCAAATTCTCTTGCAAAGTTCTTTTTTAGATTGTTGATCTCCTCCATGCTGGATCCTACAACAAGCATATCATATACATACAACAATAAGATGATACAATGGCTACCAAAGTTCTTAAAGTAACAACAATGGTCCATCTCACTTCTAGTGAATCCCTGGTCATACATGAAACTATAAGATTTCTTATACCATTGCCTTGGAGCTTGCTTTAAGTCGTAGAAGCTCTTGTTATGCCTCGGAGCTGCTCTAGGTGTAGATCTTTTGCGGATACAATACTAAGCACTAATCTAATAGTGGTTAGCTTAATAAATCAAGAGAAAATCTCAGTATAATTGATACCTCTCTTTTCTTGAAATCCCTTCACCACTAGCTTTGCTTTGTATCATTTACTACAGCCATGCACTTCCTTTACTCGACACCTCCATTTGTTTTGTAATGCCTTCTTTTCTTTTGGAAACTTGGTCGACTCCCTAGTCTTGTTCTTCTCCAAAGAGTCAATTTCATCTTTCATAGCTAACTCCCACTTGTTGGAGTCTTTCACCTTCCTGACTTCTTCAAAGTATTCTGGTTCACCATTATCAGTTAAAAGTAAATAATAAAGTGAAAGATAATATTGTTGTGTTGTCCTAAGCACTCTGACAGATCTTTTAACTCCTACTTCAGGAGTAATTTGTGCCAAATTAGGTTCCGATTCTGGTTCAACTACTGTACTCTCAAGATGATTTTGTGTCTTTGTGATCACATCATTTCAGATATCTCTTCCAACACTGACCTTTCATGCTCCTCTACATGATTTCTTATTGTGTGAGAACCTGCTACAAGTCTATCCTTATATAACATAGTTTCATTAAACATTACATCATTATGTCTTATGATTTTTCTTCTTTGATCATCCCAGAATCGATAGCCAAAGTAATCCGAACCATAACCAATAAAGTAAGTCTTTTTTGCATTGGGTTCAAGCTTATTCCTTTTGTCAGAATCAACGTGTACATATGAAACACAACAAAAAATAGGGGGATATGATAAATTTACCTCCTTCCCCGTCCATACCTCTTCTGGTATTTGGAAACCCAATGGAACTGATGAGACTCTATTGATTAGATAGGATACTATACTCACTGCATCTGCCCAGAATGTCTCTAGTAATACATCATGTATTCTTATGCTTCTGGTACGCTCATTCAGGGTTTTGCTCATCCATTCAGCTACACCCTTTTGTTATGGTACTAGGATTATCATTATCATTCGTATTCCATTAGCTACATAAAATTCCTTGAACTATGTGTTATCATATTCCCCACCATTATCTGAGCTCAGACATTTAATTTTCAAGCCGTTTCGATTCTCGACTTCATCTTTCCACCTTTTGAAAGTAGCAAACACATCAGATTTACTTTTAAAAAATAAACCCATACCTTCCTGATGGAATCATCGATGAATGTGACATAATAGCGAGAACCTTAAAAAGATTGAACCGGGGTAGGCCCCAAACAGCTGAATGCACAAGCTCCATCTTTTCATTCTTTGGTTGGTTTGCAGACCTTTGAGAAACTGACTCTCTTTTGTTTGACAAATACACAATTCTCACACAAAGTAGTGTCGATAGTCTTCAAGTCAGGAAGACATCCTTTAGATGCAAGCAACTTCATGTCTTTCTCGCTCATATGTCCGAGCTTCCGATGCCATAATTTAGAATCACCATCACAATTTGCTATGGCTATTGTGTCATGACAATTTGAAGTCATATACAATGCCGCCTCCAAATACTATCATGTATCCCATGCTGTCTAGCTGACTCATTGATATTAGATTCCTCTTTTATCTAGTACGTATTTGTTAAAGCGCAAGACAACATTGATATGGATGAGCAGTTATTAGTGGTGTAATTGCCCAATGTTGGTCTGTAGCACTAGATATTAGAGTATGGATGGTTACTAGTTGTGTAACCGCACCAGCTATTGTATAGCCTTAGCCTGAGCGGTTACTCGTGTTTGTAATAGTTGGGAACAATGCCCACAATATTCCTGATTTGAAGAAGCCTTCACAATATGGATGAACACATTTGTATTTTATGCTTGTGCTTTCTTGTCAAGAAAACTTCAGGTACTTGACAGTGCAAGTCTAACATAGGGCTAGACTTAGTGTTATTAGACATCGTTTTGCCAATTTAATCCCTCATTGTCAACCTATGATCTAAACTATATTAGACTTGACACTATCTCTTATTCATCATGTATACAGATCTGTCAAGTGAGCTGAAGCAAAGGAGTTGAGTTGAGAAGGTCAGAATTTGCCTAAGGTAAATATCATCTTGGTAAGCTTCAATATCGTCGAGTGAAGGTCTCGATATCATCTTGAAGACTATAAACTCCAAGACAATATCATCTTGTAAACTCACAACATCACTCTTATCATATATCTAAGAAGAAGAAGAACATCTAAATATCATCTTGGAAAAATACTTTCCAAGGCGATACTGTCTTGAAAAGGTTCATATACCTTCATATCGTCTTAGAAGTATACTACATATAGTTTGAAGGGTTTATATGAAGGAAGAAATTAGCTAAGTCAATTATCGTCGAGGTCACTCAAAATGACGTCGAGTAACCAAGACGATATTTCATGAATAACAAGACGATTCATTTAGAAGAGCTCAAATATCACCTTGAAGATCATGAAGTTATATCAAGTTGAATTGTGATGAAGATTCGACTAGAAGGCACTTGCAACAAAATATTGCCTTGGAGACTATATCAAGTTGAATCGTGTTGAAGATTCGACAAGAAGGCATAAGCAGCAAAATATCATCTTGAAGACTATGAAGAAAGATCAAGTCAATTCGTGTAGAAGAATCGACTAGAAGGCTGAATGAATGAAATATCGTCTTGAAGAAGAGACAAAAAGATGATTCCTATAGACTATTATACCAAAAGAATATACAATGATATATCATCTTCAAGACTATGAAAGGCGTCAAGACGAATCGTGCGGAAGAATTGAAGTAAAGCTTTACACAGTGCAAATTCATCCAGAAGAAGTAAATTCGACTAGACGTCTAGTCGAATGACTGAAAGGCGTAAATTCAAATTAAAGTGTGATTTTGGCGTCACGTCATTTATTGACGTCGCAGATTCAACCAATGAATCACATTTGCTAAGGAAAGAGATCTCTGACATAATGTTAGTATTAGAATCGGCCGTTAGACATTCTTGTCTTATAAAAGGGAATGCGACGCTGACTAGTTGTGATTCATTCTGATGCAAACCCTAATCTCTAATCTCCTAATCGACAAATCTACAAGAAAAGATTTTCCGTCGCGAAAAGCAATGCTCCATTGAGAAACTTAAGGAAGGAGAAGACAAGCAGAAAGCAAATCAATAATCTTCTCCAAGGAGAAAGGTCGATCAAAGTTCCTGATTCAGATCAAGGATCGTTCAACTAAGAGAAGGATCTTCATCTGTGCAGAAGATATTTCACTAATTCATCCACAACATCTGCAGGAAGACTCAAGTCGAAGCCAATCTTCATCAATGCTTCAAGAAGACTCCAATGTATTCAAGCTTACCTATTTTGAGTCTACAAAAAGTTTATAATTAAACTTATTAAAACTGTAGGATCTCTTTGAGATCTGAGCTGTAGGATTCTGAGTGAAATCTGAGTTGTAGGGCTCTGTCTAGCCTGAGCGTAGGAGACTTTCTATCTGAGGTAGGAAGCCAGGTAGTGCTTCTGAGTTGTATGATCTTGTAGGATCTGAGTTAGGAGACTTGGTCTCTGAGGTAGGAAGTCTGACAGGGATTCTGAGTTGTAGGGTCCTTGGGACCTGAGGTAGGAGGCGCGGTCTCTGAGTTGTAGGATCTGTGGATCTGAGTTTTGGTGGAGATTGTCGAGTCTAGAACGTTGCTAGATAGGCGAAGCGGGATAGTGGAGTACTCAGTGTCACATTGTCTTCGGGAACCACTATAAATAGCTTGTGTCTGTGCTATGATTGATGTGTGATTGTTGCATTTACATTTATTATTCCACATAGTTATTAAAATAGCCGACATCACCTGTTCACCCCCTATAGGTGAAGACACCCCTGGACTTTCAGTAACCGTCCAAATTCCTTAGTCACTGATTTATGTTTTTAGTACCATATCGTCAATTGTAAATTCTCTCTTCTCCTCTGTTCTATATAATGAGGGTCATCCCCATGTAATATTCAGATTTTTTTGGAAATAAAATATTCAGTTATTTTCAATTTCTCACATGGTATCCGAGATATTGATCATGCGAGTTGCGTTTCTAGAACCGCCCACCGTTCCTGATCGAACACTTGAACTCACTCTCCCTCAGTTGTGATTGTGCAGACTTCAATTTCCTTACCGCCCACCCTATCTGCTACAGTCTGTGCAGACTTTGGTTGTTAAGCCACCCACTCTTCTTATTCCTTAGAGATAGTGGACTTCGGCTTTTAACCACCCACTATACTTGCTCGATTGGCACTTCTTGCCCTTGTGTTTGCACGGATAATGGACTTTAGTTTTCTACACTGCCCGCTCGGCTCTTATCTGTGCTGATTTTGATTGTCTAACCACCCTCCTTATCTGTTGTGGTCGTACATCATTCTGTTTTTTCCGTTGTGTGGTCTCTCTTCGATGCTTATGGCCATCTCAAGCTTGGGTGGATACCATCATCTATAACCGCCCATCTGTTGTTGTTACCATGTGCGTTCATTGAGTCTGCGATCTTTTGTAACCGCCTCTGTTGCTGAGCATATTTTCCGCGACCAACCACCCTGCCCTTATGAATAGTCTGCCCATAATTATTGGTACCCCCACCTTTGTGTGAGTGCCTTGGGCACTTTTGGCATCGCGTTCAAGTTAACTAGATCAAACTACCTTGATTGGGCTGTCTCCTTTACTTTCTTTTTTTGCTCTCAACGCAAGCATCATCACCTCATTGACACGGTCACTTATTTTGACTGGAATGCTAGTGATGCTCTTGTTCATACCTGGTTGGACAACAATATCTATGATGAGTGTTTGCATATCATCCATCATGATGATACAATAAAAGCTACTTAGGATCATCTTGCATCCCCTTACTCTAAGGGGGCTAAGACCTCTCACATCTACACTCTATATGTTGATCTCTTTTCCCGCCACATCCTATCTCCAACCGCTGCTTATCAGAAAATTCAAGCTCTGGCGCGGAGCTTCTCCAACATCGGCCTTTCTCTACTGAACTTGCTACCCAGCATCGACACTTTCATGAACTCCTGGTTGTTTGTTACCTTTATGCTTGATGGGCTCTTATGATATAATTCGTCAACAAATTCTGGGAGAAACTGACTCTCCAACCTTAGATGCCACTGTTGCAGTTACTGCCCTTCTGTAGCATCCTCCTCTTGTGTGTGAATATGTCCCCTTCGCCCTCTAACAGTTTTGCCCATTCAAATGGTCATGAATCCTCTCACGGTCGTGGCAGTTGTTGAAACCAATAACTTGGTCTCTTGTGGAGCTCGGGCCCTCTGTTGGGAATTGTATCCACAATTACCTTGATTTGAAGAAGTCCCCTTGAACAAAGTTGAATTGAGATTGTATTTGATATATCCTTTCAGTTATGTGTTTGCAGATTCGAAATGGTTAAGTACAAACCAATGTCAGATTTCAATGAGTCGTTAAACACAGGCTTATGCAATGTAATTCCTCATTGTGTATACCAAGGTGTTGACTCATGTGGAATCTCTCTATTGGGGTGTACTTCTTATTCAAACACAAAGGAAGAGCTAAGAGAAGTTGCTGTTGTTCTTATGATCTGGAAGAAGAAATATTTTTCTTAAGTATTTTTCGTTCGACGAATTATGGTGAGTTCGTCGATCGCCGTTCGACGAACTGTAGTGTTTTCGTCGAGCGCTGTTCGATGGACAGTTTTGCAGAAATTCTGAGTTTAGCGTTCATCGAGCTCCGTTCGACGAACTGAAGTGATTTCGTCGGCCACTGTTTTACTGAAGTTGAAGTAGTATCGTCGATCTCCGTTCATCGAGCTTCGTTCGACGAACTGAAGTGGTTTCGTCGAATGTTGTTTTACTGAAATTAAAGTGGTTTCGTCGATCGCCGTTCGTCGATCGACATTCGACGAATTGAAGTGATTTTGTCGATCGCTGTTATACTGAACTTAAAGTGGTTTCGTCGATCGCCGTTCGATGAATTAAAGTAATTTCGTCAAGCTTCGTTCGATGAAATTACTTCTCAGCGGCCCTTGGCCTTGTCTCAGCGGTTTTCCTCAGCCGACGAATTGATCTAGTGTGTTTTTCAAATCGCGTCGGCTTTTCAATTAATGCTTCCGCCATGTACAGTATACGTGGATGCTTTTCCCTAAATCAAGCATTTAGCCGTTGGAGAAGAATCGTATAAATATCTAAGGGTTATTTCGTTCAACCCTAATGCATCGAAAATAGCAAAAGATTGCAAAAGCTCTGTCGGCCCTGTTCGTTCTCGCAAATCCTTTGCAGTTGCCGACCAGTTCTTTTAAGGATTATTCTTGAAGAAAAGAGTCAACTAGATCTCTGATTTCATCAAGCTCCTTTCAGATCTAGTTGTCTCCTAAGTGTTCAGATCAAATTCTTTCAAAGTAAGATTTCTTCTTCATTCTTTCTAGATCCAGATTTCCGATTCATTCAAGGAAGAAGAAGATCTCTCATTTTCAGACCTGATTAAGTCAAGTCTCAAGGAGATTTCAAGAAGATTGTTTCTCAATCTAAAGTTTTGTAAAATTTCTTTACAATATTTTTGTAGGAGATATTTGTTCTCCGAGTTGTAGGAAGTTTGCTTCCGAGTGTAGGAATTTTACTCCGAGTTGTAGGAGCGTTGTCTCCGAGCTTGTAGGAAGTTTTTCTTCCTAGTTTGTAGGAATTTTACTCCGAGTTGTAAGAGTGTTGTCTCCGAGTTTGTAGGAAGTTTCCCTTCCGAGTTTGTAGGAGCTTTGTCTCTGAGTTGTAAGAGTGGTGACTCCGAGTTGTAGGATTATTCATAATCCGAGAATAGTGTAGTAGCCTAGTCTAGCCAGTCGTGCTAGATAGGTGAGGTGGAAAGTGGACTACCCACATCGGGGAACCACTATAAATCCTTGTGTTGTGTTGTGCTCTTTTGGTTTCTGTGCGCTTTATTTCTCATATTTTTAATTCCGCAAAAAGCCATAGAATCCACCTATTCACCCCCCTCTAGGTGAGTTAGGTATGCCATCCTACCCTGCCGGCTAGTGAGAGCCCGGCTAGCGGAACCATCTCGGGGGAAAATTACTTAACCTACCAGAGAGGCCATCCTACCCTGCCGGCTAGTGAGAGCCCGGCTAGCGGAGCTACATCGGGGGAAAAACTACTTAGCCTCCCTGAGAGGCCATCCTACCCTACCAACTAGTGGGAGCCCGGCTAGCGGAGCCATCTCGGGGGAAAATTACTTAGCCTCCCCGAGAGGCCATCCTACCCTGCCAGCTAGTGAGAGCCCGGCTAGCGGAGCCATCTCGGGGGAAAATTACTTACCCTCCCCGAGAGGCCATCCTACCCTACCGGCTAGTGAGAGCCCGGCTAGCAAAGCCACCTCGGGGGAAAACTACTTAGCCTCCCTGAGAGGCCATCCTACTCTGCCGGCTAGTGAGAGCCCGACTAGCGGAGCCATCTCGGGGGAAAATTACTTAACCTCCCCGAGAGGCCATCCTACCCTGTCGGCTAGTGAGAGCCCGGCTAGCGGAGCCACCTCGGGGGAAAAACTACTTAGCCTCCCCGAGAGGCCATCCTACCCTGCCGGCTAGTGAGAGCCTGACTAGCGGAGCCATCTCGGGAGAAAATTACTTAACCTCCCCGAGAGGTCATCCTACCCTGCCGACTAGTGAGAGCTCGGCTAGCGGAGCCACCTCGGGGGAAATTACTTAACCTCACCGAGAGGCCATCCTACCCTGCCAGCTAGTGAGAGCCCGGCTAGCGGAGCCATCTCGGGGGAAAATTACTTAACCTCCCCAAGATGTCATCCTACCCTGCCGGCTAGTGAGAGCCCAGCTAGCGGAGCCATCTCAGGGAAAAATAACTTTGAAAACCTCCTGCCATCGAGCGGTTCCCGGCCCTGCCAGCTTGATGAGAGCCTGGTCAGCGGGCGAGCATCGAGGCTAAGTACTTTGACAACTTTCAGCCACCGAGCGGTTCCTTGCCCTGCCAACTTGATGGGAGCCTGGTCAGTGGGCCAGCATCGGGGCTAAGTACTTTGAAAACTTCCGGCCACCGAGCGGTTACCGGCCCTGCCAGCTTGGTGAGAGCCTGGTCAACGGGCGAGCATCGGAGCTAAGTACTTTGACAACTTCCGGCCACCGAGCGGTTCCCGACCCTACCAGCTTGATGGGAGCCTGGTCAGCGGGCCAGCATCAGGGCTAAGTACTTTGAAAACTTCCGGCCACCGAGCAGTTCTCGGCCCTGCCAACTTAATGGGAGCCTGGTCAGCGGGCCAACATCGGGGCTAAGTACTTTGACAACCTCCGGGCACTGAGCGGTTCCCGGCCCTGCTAGCTTGATGGGAGCCTAGTTAGCTGGCCAGCATCGGGGCTAAGTACTTTGACAACCTCCGGCCACCGAGCAGTTCCCGGCCCTGCTAGCTTGATGGGAGCCTGGTCATCGAGCCAACATCGGGGCTAAGTACTTTGACAACCTCCGGCCACCGAGCTGTTCCCGGCCCTGCCAGCTTAGTGGGAGCCTGGTCAGCGGGCCAACATCAGGGCTAAGTACTTTGACAACCTCTGGCCATCGAGCGGTTCCCGACCCTGCCAGCTTGATGGGAGCCTGGTCAGCGGGCCAGCATCGTGGCTAAGTACTTTGATAACCTCTGGCCACCGAGCCGTTCCCGGCCTTACCAGCTTGATGGGAGCCTGGTCAGCGGGCCAGCATCGGGGCTAAGTACTTTGACAACTTCAAGCCACCGAGCAGTACCCGGCCCTGCCAGCTTGATGGGAACCTGGTCAGCAGGCCAACCTCGGGGCTAAGTACTTTGAAAACTTCCAGCCATCGAGCAGTTCCCGGCCCTGCCAGCTTGGTTAGAGCCTGGTCAGCGGGCCAGCATCGGGGCTAAGTACTTGGACAACTTCTGGCCACCGAGCAGTTCCCGACCCTGCCAGCTTGATGGGAGCCTGGTCAGCGGACCAGCATCGGGGCTAAGTACTTTGAAAACTTTCGGCCACTGAGCTGTTCCCGACCCTGCAAGCTTAATGGGAGCCTGGTCAGCTGGCCAGCATCGGGGCTAAGTACTTTGACAACCTCCGACCACCGAGCGGTTCCCGGCCCTGCCAGCTTGATGGGAGCCTGGTCAGCGGGCCAACATCGGGGCTAAGTACTTTGACAACCTCAGGCCACCGAGCGGTTCCCGGCCCTGCCAGCTTGATGAGAGCCTGGTCAGCGGGCCAGCATCGGGGCTAAGTACTTTGACAACCTTCGGCCATCGAGCGGTTCCTGGTCCTGGCAGCTTGATGGGAGCCTGGTCAGTGGGCCAGCATCTGGGCTAAGTACTTTGACAACTTCCGGCCACCGAGCGGTTCCCAGCCCGGACAGCTTGATGGGAACCTGGTCAGTGGGCCAACATCGGGGCTAAGTGCTTTGACAACCTCCGGCCACCGAGCGGTTCCCGGACCTGCCAGCTTGATGGGAGCCTGGTCAGCGGGCCAGCATCGGGGCTAAGTAATTTGACAACCTCCGACCACCGAGCGGTTCCCAGCCCTGCCATCTTGATGGGAGCATGGTCAGCGGGCCAGCATCGGGGCTAAGTGCTTTGACAACCTCCGGCCACCGAGCGGTTCCCGACCCTACCAGCTTGATGGGAGCCTGGTCAGCGGGCCAACATCGGGGCTAAGTACTTTGATAACCTTCGGCCACCGAGCGGTTCCCGGCCCTGCCAGCTTGATGGGAGCCTGGTCAGCGGGCCAGCATCCGGGCTAAGTACCTTGAAAACTTTTATAACTTTGATTATCATATTACATGCAAGATAAACTAAGTCCAAAAGTAAACCATCATACTACATGGACTAAAAGAAAAAACTAAGTATGGAAACTAAAACTTGGTCTCCTACTCCCAGGCCTGATCTTCCTCGACCCCCTCCGGTTGCTGACATTATTGCCTCGGACCCCTTGCCTCCCTCATTTCCAAGAACTCAGGGCAGGGGGACGTCGCGTGACCTTCTTCCTCGTGGAAGTCACAGTAGGGTAACACAACCCCATCCCATCTTCTTCCTCTTCTTTCTGCTTTCCCGGCTCTCCTCCTTCTTCCCCCACCAATCATCATGGTTTGCTGAGGTGGTGGAGAGGGTGCCTTCAGTCCCTGCCTCCACCATGGGGGGTCGTACCTATCTCCCTGGAAATTACCCTCTTCTTGGTCGAACTTCCTCTTGGGAGCCTCTATATCCCCCCTGCTGCCTTGCCTCCAGCTCACTCATCTTGGCCAACCTTCTTGCGAACTCCGGATTGGCCTCCTCACTCTCGATTTCTTCTGCCACCCTTTCCATCAGTTCTTCGAAAGATAGGGGGGTCTTCCATTTTAAGATCATCTTGAAGAACCCATCCCGCAGCCCTACTATGAAGGCGAGCTGGAGGGTGAACCCGGACACCTATTGAACTTGCAAGACCTCTTCCTGGAACCTGTCCACGTAATGAGCCAGCGACTCCCTTGGCTCTTGCCTAATCTTGAAAAGTGCCTCAACATCCTTCTTCCTCTTCTTCGATGTCGAGAAGCGTAACAGGAAACCTCGACACAGATCTTCGAAGGTATAGATAGACCCCACGGGGATCTGGTGGAACCAATCCCTTGCCTTCTCCTTCAGAGTGGTGGCAAAGAGCCGACAATGGAAGGCATCTGACATAGGCCTGACTGAGACTATGTCCTCGAACCACTATAAGTGCAGGACGGGGTCATCCTTGCCGGAGTAGTAAGACATCTCCGACCCCCTGAACCCCCTGGAACCGGGGCTGATAGGATCAACTCACAAAAGGGACTCCCCCCGGCTCGTCCACCCGACTCTGCTCGACCTCTTTTGGGGTGGGGCGAATGGGGGTCGGATGCCTCCCCGCTCGCCCCCTTTGGGGCTGGGCGAGTGGGGGAATGGCACCTCCCCACTCGCCCCTTAGAGGCTGGGCGAGTGGGGGAATGTCACCTCCCCACTCGCCCCCCTAGGGGCTGGGAGAGTAGGGGAATGACACATCCCCACTCGCCCCCTCTTTGGAGGCCGGGCGAGTGGGGGACGGATGCCTCCCCACTTGCCCCTGCCGATACCTCCTTCCTGGGCTGCTGGCCTGGAGTGCTCTCGCCCATCCGCTGGGTCGGGACCTCCGGACCGCCTCCTCTCTCGCCTTCGCCTCTCGCGGCAAAAGCTAGCTGCAAGGTCTGTAGGACCTCCCGCTTGAAGTCTTCAAACATTTCCATTGTCACAGCCACCGACGACTCCAAGTGGCCTAGGCCGGACCCTTCTCCTCTACCTCCAGCCATTGAGCCCAGCTTGAGATTTTCCGTGCTGGTCACTCTCCACACTCACCGCACCATAATGTTGAAACCAATAACTTGGTCTCTTGTGGAGCTCGGCCCCTCAACAAGTTGGGGGGTGACCTGACACTTACTTCTCCCAAGGGAGAGCGCTAGGTTGAAGGCTTAGGAACTAGGAACAAGACCAAGGGCTTAGCGAGGAGGTCCTCCACACACCCGGAAGATCTTAGAGCGCTTCCCCTCCCAAGCCAATGCTAAGCTTGGACACCTTTGGAGGCTCTCTCTACCCACTCAAGAAACATGGGGAGAGAGTGGCCAAAAGAGAAGTGTCCCCCCAAAGGTGCCCTTAGGGTCGTATTTATAGTTTTTCTAAACTGGTCTGCTGATAGCGGGATTCTGGCCTATGAGATTACGAAAATACCCCCAAGTCTGGCCTGCCAATAGCCAAATACCGCCATTCCGAGGCGCTAAACATAGACCGCCCCTCTTCCCGGGACTGGGCGAGAGGGGGCAGGCTGCCCCCTTGCTCTCACCCCCTTTGCTGGTGCTGGGGCGAGAGGGGGCAGACCGCACTATCCTCTCGCCCCCTTTACTAGGACGGGGGCGAGAGGGGGCTAGACGCCCGCCTCTCTAGCCCCCCTTTGATGGGACGGGGGCGAGAGGGGGCTGGCCAGCCGCCTCTCTCGCCCCCCTTGCTGGGACGGGGGCGAGAGGGGGCTGGCAGCCCTCCTCTCTCGCCCCCCTTGCCGGGAAGGGGGCGAGAGGGGGCTGGCCGCCCGCCTCTCTCGCCCCCCTTGCTGGAGATGGGGCGAGAGGGGGCAGGCCGCCCTCTCCTCTCGCCCCCTTACTGGGGATGGGGCGAGAGGGGGCAGGCCGCCCTCTCCTCTCGCCCCCCTCCAAGGGCTGGGCGAGCAGGGGGCAGGCCGCCCTCCCTGCTCGCTCCTTTCTTTGCCTGGGACAGAGCTAAAAAATAACATTTGGCCCAAAGACCTCCTGAGGCCCGGGGTCCCACTCGGCGAATACATGGTTGTACAGTGGTAGCCGACATCTTTGCTCCCATTATGGGAAAGGTGGACACACCATTGAAAGATGTTTTATGAAGCACCCTCATCTCTGACCTCGGGTTCACCTTAGCACTTTGGAATCTACACCACCTAAGTTTGGTCACTGGTTCTTTTCAAAAGATATTGATGCCCTACTCAATGCCTATAAACCTTATGCCTTTATTTCCATCTCTTCAGGTAGCTCGTAGGTTGCCACTTTGGGTATGTGGCTCAATGACTCGGGTGCCACCAACCATATGACTAGAAACTCGCTTGTTTTTCTTAACTTGAGAAATGCAATCTGTTACAACCTATTTTTATTGCAGATGACTCTCCTTCTCCTGTTTATGGCACTAGTATGGTCCACACGACCTCTACTCTAAAACTTGATAATACTATCTACGTTCCTAATTTTCCATGTAATTTATTATCGATTCATGATCTCTGTCGACAACTTTAAATGATCTGTCTCATTTACACCCATTGCTTGTTGTTTTCAAGACCTTCACTCCAAGAGGACAATTGTTATTGTGACTAAATGTGGGGGGCTCAACTTCCTCGACATTGTGACTGCGCTCTCTGCTTCTCCCATCTTAGAGACTCTCCATCAGTGGCATCTTCGCCTTGGTCATCCTCCCCTTCGGCTTCTACACCAACTCCTGCCATCTCTCAAGATGGGGATCTCTGCCTTAGACTGTGAGGCTTGCCAGTTTGGCAAACATCACCGCTCTTCCTATCCTGCCAAACTCTGTCGGAGTTCTATCCGTTCGTTTGACCTTGTTCACTCGGACATCTGGGGTCCTTCTCCTACAAAGTCTGTTGGTAAAGGTAGTTTATATTTTGTAACTTTATTGATGTACCTCTGTGTATCTTCTTAATGAATGCTCTGAACTTTTATTTGCATTCACTACTTTATATAATGAAATTCACACACAATTTGGTGCTTCCTTAGAAGTTCTTTGCACTGATAATGCTAAAGAGTATGTAGGTAACCATTTTTTTGTCTTTTTGTATGGCTCATGGTATTGATTATCAGACGACCTGTGTCTATACTTCTCAACAAATGGAATGACCGAATGGAAGAATCGACATCTTCTCGATACGGAGCAGACTCTTCTCTGTCAAATGAATGTCCCTTGCTCCTATTGAGGTCATTCCATCCTCACTTCATGTTATCTCATCAATCTTCTCCCCTCGACTTTTCTTCAAGGGCAGACACCTTTTCAATTATGTATCATGGTGTTGCTCCTTTCTCCCTCCCCCCTCTGGTATTAGGTGTATTGCTTTCATTCACTCTCCAGCACCAGGTCGCGATAAACTTTCATCTCATGCCATCAAGTGCATTTTCTTCAGGTACTCTCCCACTCAAAAGGGCTATCATTGTTTAAACATTCTTCTCAAACTGTAGTATGCTCCGCAGATGTCACCTTCTTTAAGTCCACTCCTTATTTATCCATCACCTCTCCACCTATCTCTCCTGTGGATCCATCTCCATCTTCTTCCTCTCTTCCCACTTTTATGATCCTCCACCAGCTACTCCATCTCCAGCTCCTCAGCTTCTATCACCATCTCCTCCCTCACATCCCACTACTCCAGAGCTCCTACTGTCAATTCTTAGGCCAGCTCTCTCCTCTTCAGAAGGATTTGATAGTGATGACGTCTCAGACCTTAATCTACTCATTGCTCTCCGTAAAGGAGTACAAACATGTACTCAATATTCTATTAATGATGTAGTCTCATATGCGCAACAAAGTCCTTCTTATAGGGCCCTTGCTCTTGCCATCTCAGCTTTGGTCACACCAGCTACTTATCGTGAAGCCCTTGCTTTACCACACTAGAAATCCGTTATGGATGAGGAAATGTCCTTTTGACTTCTCGGGGTACTTGGACTCTCTTCCCTACACCGGCTGGTGCTGACATTGTGGGCTGTTGCTGGGTATTCATCACCAAGTATCATCTTGTTTGAGTAGTGGATCGTACAAGTTTTTTTTATTTGCAAAAGGGTTCACCCGGACTTATGGTGTTGAATTCTGTGATACCTTCTCTCATGTTGCCAGTATCAACATCATTTCAGTTCTCTTCTCTATTGCAGTCAATAAGGAGTGGGAAATGTCGCAACTCGATATTAAGAAAGCATTACTCTACGGTGACTTGAAAGAGGAAGTATAAATGGAGCAGCATCCTGGGTACATTCCTCAGGGGGAGTCTCAGGTCTTAAATCTATGGAATGCTATCTAAGGCCTCAAACAAAGTTCCCGCTCTTGATTTGACAAGTTCAGTCAGGTCATCTCTACCATTGGTTTTTCTAGAAGTACTGCTAATCATTCTCTCTTAATATGGAACAAAACTCATGGGCTGGTCATTCTCACTGTATATGTTCTTGATATCCTTCTCACATGCAATGATTCATGTGGCATTGCATTACCAAAGAAATATTTGCATGAACACTTTGTCACCAAAACATGGCTCCCCAAAGTACTTCCATGACATCAAAATTGCGAGAAGGCGCAACTCCGTTGCTCTCTCCCGATGCATGTATGCTCTTGACCTTTTAAATGAAATTGGTCTCCTTGGCGTTAAACCTGCTAGATGCCCAACGACTGTAGGTTAGAACAAACTTTGGAATAAGAATTCGTCTCTCCTCCCAAACACCACATAATATAGGTGGTTAGTTGATAAACTTATTTACCTTACTATAAGAAGACCTGACATTTGCTACATTGTTGGCAAAATTAATCAGTTCATGCAAGCTCTCAGGGAGTGCCATCTGCAAACATCTTTACAAAACTTACAATATATCAAAGGGTCTCCTAGCAAAGGCCTCTTATTTCAAAAGAACAACCATCTACATATAGAATCTTATTCAGAAGCTAGTTATGCAGATGATGTTGGAACATAGTTTTTCGCACCTCTTTAGTTTGAGAATATAATTCTCATATTATATTTGATCAAACTTGTTTTGTGTTTATAGCCTATAGAAAGTCACAGGTATGACATTAGGATGCTACAAGCTGAATGGGACACTGATCTAAGACAAATATGAAAAGTGACCACTAATGTGTGACATTAGCTCTAACACTGGCATTAGCGTCTCGACGATATTATCCCCATGTCGGATGCTGGTCCAGTCGACATGGAGTCTTCCTGACTAATGCATGGCATTAGCTCTAACACTGACATTAGCGTCTCGACGACATGGAGCCTTCACGACAAAATGGATGCTGGTCTTAACGACATGGAGCCTTCACGACGATATGGATGCTGGTCAAGACGACATGAAGATGAACGCACATATGGAAGGATACTATCGTTGGGCGATTTCGATAGCTTCAGGCGTTAGTATTGCCTAAAATGAAATATTTCATAAAGCGCATGATCTCCTTCCCGGATTGAAGATTCTAGCGCACAAAATATTGCCTTAAGTGTTACCGCCAGACATTATCAATAACGCCGAAGGTAGAGGTCTTTATCTATAGAAAGGAAATTTTCGATGCTCTCGTTGTTGATTGAGGAACCCAAACTCTACCACGCCGATCACTCTGTGAGAGACCTTATTTTAGACATTTGAGAGCACTTTCATCTACAACTTCAAGATCAAAAGGAGTATTTGTGAAGTAGGATTCATCACACTTATTCAACGCGAAGAATGAACGCATCGACAACGCTGATCTTCCGCCTTCCTTCGCCATCTCCTTCAGTAATCTCTAATGGGAGTTAATACTTCATCTTGTATTTTCTTATGTTTATCCGTAGAGAATTCGCACGTATTTGCGACTAGGTACGTGTGTGGCTTAGGAAGAATTCACCCGTGTTGGCGACTAGGTTCTTGTGTGGCTTCGGGAGAATTCGCTGTGTGTTGGCGACTAGGTCTTGAGTTTAGATCTATGGGCGGCTCGAAGCTTCATCTGGGGAGAGATAGGCTAGAGCCAACCGGTCCTTAGGAGAAGGGTCAGTATAGAAAACGAAAATTGATTTTCCGTGTCGCCTTGATTTCTAGCGTCATAGAGATCAAACATTTTGTATTCAAAGTTTTAGGAAATAAAACCACGTCTCTATTTATTGATCACTGATTGAATTTTATTTCTTCTTCATAAATGCTTAAATAATATTTTTTATCGAAATTTATACTCAAAATATATTGCAAGGTTCATTAGTGTTCTATAACTCGAGGAATTCAATCTTTGTGAGCTAGCGCCAGACGGTAGCACTTATCGCCGGCGGTATCAAAGAAAGTTTGAATTTTTCCTTTTCAAAAGTAACATTCGATATAATTTTTTCTGCAAAGTTAGAATAAAGTATTTCTATTAAATATCCCGAAATTACTTTGTTTATCAAAAATATTTTTAATTAGTTTTAAAATATTAAAAACTCTTATTTCCCTCTCTAATCCAACTGATGACAAAGGTGATACCAAGTCTACCTTCGAGTTATGTATGTTCGTTGGTGGGAATCTGGTTACTTGGAAAAGTAAGAATCAAGTTGTGGTGTCCCTATCAACTGCTAAAGCAGAATATAAAAGCATGGCTTGGGCCGTGTGTGAAATAAAGTGACTACGAGCTCTTCTAATGGACTTAGGAGAAGTCTACAATCATCATCTACCTATGTTTTGTGAAAATAAAGAAGCTATCTCTATCTCGAAGAATCTAAATTTTTCATGAAAGAACAAAGCACATCGAGGTCGACTGTCACTTCATCAGAGAAGAAGTGTTGAACAAGAAGATTTGCACTCCGTTTGTCACTTTGGAGAAAGATTTGACTGATATCTTTACAAAATCGGTTACTTCATCTTTCTTAGATATGTGCGACAAACTGAGCATGATCGACTTATATGCTCCAGCTTGAGAGAGAGTGTTAAAGCCGAAGATAGTGTTGATAAGGATGGACGGTTACTAGTGGTGTAACCCCCCGGTGTTGCCGGTCTGCACTACTGGATATTGGAGTCTGGGCGGTTACTAGTTGAGTAACCTCACCAACAGTTGTATAGCCTTAGTCCGAGCGATTACTCGTGTTTGTAACCTCCCGAACTCCTTAGTCCCTGGTTTATGTTTTTAGTCTCACATTATCAATTGTAAATTCTCTCCTCCTCTGTTCTATATAAGAAGGGACATCCCTATGTAATATTCAAATTTTTTGAAAATAAAATATTAAGTTATTTTCATTTTCTCACAATATCTAACATCCTATAAATTCCAAAGAATTCCATGTACAGTTTTTATATAAATGTCACCCCTCCCTCTAATACTTAGATGTTCATCATCAACAAGATAAACCTCCTCAAACTCCTTTGAGACAAAGTTGTGTAATAGATCTTTGCACGAGGTTAAGTGAAACGAAGCACCAGAGTCTAGAATCCAAGTCTGTCGGCGCTGCATATGAGGGCGTAGCAGATCTAGCTCCAGTGGCTACATTTGCGGACTCATCTCCCTGAGGCTTATTTTTTTGGTTTTTCTGGGTTTTCTTATTCTTCCTTGGTTTTCTGCAATCACTCATGAAGTGCCTGAAACACCGCAATTCCAATATTTGACATCGCTACGATGTTTTGATTGCCTTATTCTCCTAGATTTTGAACTGCCAATACTTGACTTTTTTCCTAGTTGATAACCCCTTCCTCTGGTTTTATAATTAGAAGAAGAGCCTTAGGATTCTCTCGATTCTCTCCTGCGATCTTCCTCACTAAGAATCAAATCCCGAACTTCAGTTTCTTGCTTCCTGAAGAGCTACTGACCGCAATATCGGTCCATGCTCAACTTTAAGATAGAGAGGGCAAGTGGATCCTCAAAGTACTTCCTGAAGAGCTACTGACAACATGCATGTTATGAAATGTAAAGAAAGTTTTTGTGATTTCAAAAGATAAAAGGGTACAACCTGTAATTTTACAAATTTAGAGAGAAGGTCTCAGTAAATGACCCTTTTTAGTTTTTAACCCAAGTACTATTGGCGTGTTATATTTAGGCGATTGTTAATCGCAACCTGAAATTGGCTTGTCGCACCCCATTGTTAACCGCAACTCGAAAAATTTTATCCGCATCCCGGAATGTTAAATACTAGTCATATATTACAAGGCTAAATATCTTGTTAAATACTAGTCATATATTACTAGTCATATATACACGATTTTTACAGAGAATGACTTGTTTGAATGGACATAAACTATTTTAAAGAAGATAAATCATGCTAAAGGATACAAAGTGCTTTGTCGAAAATCTTTGAATTATTGGAAGATAAATCAAGATAAAGGAGATAAATACTTGACTGGAGAACTTATGAGATTCGTCTGAGCTAGCAGAAGCAGGGCGGCGACAGGCTTGCAGATGCGACAGTGGCGTCGGGCTAGCAGACAAGTGAAGGCGGCAGTAGGTACTGAGCAGACGTGCGACAATGGCGTCGGGCGAGTAAACGTTCGACGACGGCGTCAAGGGTGAGCAGACGGTGTAAGCGGGACTAGTTGAGAGGGAGTTGCTCGAAGCATTCGGAGGCACATCAAAGTGGAATGAACTCTCTGTTGCCCCTAGGCGGGTATATATAGGCAAACCCTAGGAGTGTCTACGGGTATCGAGTATCCGTGTACTCAATCGACCCATTTAGCCTCCGAACTATATTAATTGTCCAAATATACATTAACAATCTCCTCCTATATTTGTGACAAATAACATATACATTTCGAAGTGCAGAAAGTAGTAAATAGTATAAAGGGAGTTTTCAACTTAACATAATATCATAAGAGTTAGCACATTAAATAACAACATGATTTTTCACAGTAAAATAAAACATCCAGAATAAAAGTGCTACTCAACAATATAAGTCTGAAAACAAAATGACAAGGATAAAACATATGACAATTCTACTCGTCTAGTAGATCATCAACATCCATGTCGAAAACTACTTTCTCTCCTCCATCTCCACCAATGCATGCAAGGAATTTCATGAGTTAGACTGAACTAGCTCTTACCAAGTGAGCTTAGAACCTGTAGCATTGGTGAAGTAACATTGTCGGCATCTCTATCTAGTCTAGCAGGAACCAGTTTAGTGTTGATTTTTGTAAATCAACCGTTATTATCTTACTCATTAGTGATCATTATGTACCTCATCATCAAATGTGGAATGATGTGGCACAACAACGTTTGCAACATTATCAGGTGTGGAATAATGTGCTATGATCATTAATGTTAGATTAACCGACTATAATGACTTTCTATTCCCAGTTAAATATTTTTCGAATCAACTTACAATGAGAAAGATGCTTAGTTATCAAATGTGGAATAACATGCATCTAGCCATCTTGAGTTTTCATCAAGAAATTATTTGGGGTTTTCGGTCTATTATTAGATGTTTGAATGTTGCGACTATATAGGTTCTCACTATCAAAACATAAACAACGTAGGACAATTTCTTATTTCTATGAACTTTAGTCTCATCTCCCCCGATGTTTTTATTGTGAGAGCTCTATTCAGGCCTTTGGTCAAGGCGTATGCAACATTATCTTTAAATCTCACATCAATCTGGGTCATAATCCCTTGACTTGTGAGTGAGGTCAACCAGGATTGTTTCAACCTTAGTTGCCTTCTTTTGCATTGAACAAAGTGTTCGTAGCAATCGTTTTAGTAGCCTGATTGACGCAGTAAACTGCAACAGAACTCATTTTCAGGCTCGTCAGAGGAATGCCCATCACAAAATCTCTTAACCACTCTGCTTCTTCTCCTGCTGATGCTAGAGTGTAGAGTTTGGATTCCATAGAAGAGAGAGCAATACAGGATTGCCTCTTGGATTCTTAGGCTACAACTACTCCTCCTAATGTGAATACAAACCCACTAGTGGACTTGCTGTCGTTTAATTCTGGGCACAATGATGCATCAGAATATCCTTCAAGAACTGAAGGATGTCCAGAGTAGAATAAAGCATACTGTTGGGTGTGCTTTAAGTACCTCATTATCCTATCTAAGGCATTCCAATGGTCTTGGCCAGGATTACTAGTGAATCTGCATAACATGCCGACCGTAAAGGCTATGTCAGGTCTAGTGTAGACCATAACATACATGAGAATACCAAGTAGTTTAGAGTAATCTACCTATCTAACCAGAGCTCCTTCATTAGGCTTTAGGCGGTTGGTGTAGTCGTATGGAGTCTCAAATGCTCTACTGTCACTGTATCCCCACGTGTCCAACATGGACTTTATGTAGTGGCTTTGACTTAGGGAGATGTCATTCTTCCTAAAGCTCACTTGCATGCCTAGTATAGTGTTAGCTACACCGAGGTCTTTAATGCTAAATTCTTTTATTAGGTCTGACTTAACGTCATCCACTTCAGATTGATCAGATCCTAGAATAAGCATATCATCTACATACAAGCAAATTATGGCAACTTTATCTGATCTATTGCGTATGTAAAGACATTTATCCGAGAGACTCGACATGAATCCCATGTTCTTTACACTATAGTCAAACTTCTCATGCCATAATTTCGGTGCTTGTTTTTGTCCGTATAAAGATTTAAGTAATTTACAGACCTTTGTTTCGTGACCATCTACAATGAAACCTTCAGGTTGACTCATGTAGATCTCTTCGGTCAGATCTCCGTTCAATAACGCAGTCTTAACATCCATTTGATGAACAATAAAGTTCTCAATAGATGCAATAGCAAGGAGGACCCTAATGGTTGCTAAGTGACACACGGGTGAGTAGACATCAAAGTAATCTACTCCACTTACTTATGTGAAACCTTTAGCCACTAGGCATGCTTTATACTTAGCTACGCTACCATCAGGATTCAGTTTCTTCTTCAGAATCCACTTACACCCTACGATTTTAGCCCCTTTTGGCTTATCAACCAACGTCCAGGTGTTATTCTAAAGTAGAGAATTCATCTCTTCATCAATAACTTCTTTCTAGAGTAGGGAATCCCTGGATCTCATCGCTTCCTTATAGGTGGATGGATCAGCCTCAACGTGGCAAGTGACAAAGTCACTACCGAAGGTTCTGGGAATTCGCTCTCTTACAAAAGTTCTCCTAGACTCTAGGCCAGAGTTGTCTACAGGAACGGAATAGGAAGTGCTCGGTACTGATCCAAGATCTGTTTCAATAATAGTTACTTACATACCTGGGAGAGAGGTTCTTATCCTTAAGGAACTTATCTTCAAAGAACACCGCGTCCCTAGATTCTATAACGACATTATTAGAAAAATCTAGGAATCTATCTGCATCACTATCCTCAGCACAACCTAGGTAGACACATGTATTGGTCCTAGGTCCAATCTTAGACCGTCTAGGGTCAGGAACCATGACATAGGCTATACAAACCCAGGTCTTAAGTATAGTAAAAGACGGAGGTCTCTTAAACCAAAGCTCGTAGGGTGTAACCTCTAACTTGACATGAAGAACTTTTTTTAAAATGTGTTTTGCAGTTAAGATTGCTTCTCCCCAATAAGCGGAAGACATGCCTGCAGTTAAGAGCATAGAGTTTAACATTTCTGTTAACGTTCGATTTTTACGCTCAGCTATGCCATTCGACTGGGGTGAGTAAGGAGCAGTGATTTCTGCAATGATTCCATGTTGGGCAAGGAAACATTTGAACTCACTGGACATATATTCTCCTCCTAAAAACTTCTAAATCTCTTGATTTTCATGTCAAGTTGGTTTTCTACCTTGGTTTTGAAAATACAAAAGTTTTCAAACGCTTCGTCTTTAGTTTTAAGGAGATAAATGTGACAAAACCTAGAACAATCATCTATAAAGGTGATCAAATACTTCCTGCCTCCTCTAGTGACAAAATTTTGAAGTCACATATGTCGGAATGTATCAGTTCTAAGGGTGTTGTGGTCCTAGTAACCACACTAAAAGATTTCTTAGTGATCTTAGTCTGAGCACACACTTCACATTTATCAGTTTTGACTGTAGTGTCTAAAGCAATCTAGTGAGTTCTAGCAATTTGGAATATTTTCCTATAGTTTACGTGTCCTAGTCTCTCGTGTAGAGTCTTAGGGCTAACTAAGTTTGTTTGAACTTGCTGAACTATTTCGTTTGCTAGACTTAGTCTATACATCCTATTTTGGACGTAGGCACATCCAAAATAGTATGAGTTAACTGACAGTGTATCTCTACCGCTACAGAAAGTAAAAGACATACCAGCATCACAAAGTTAGCTAATAGACACTAAGTTAGCACCTAGTGAAGGAATAAACTTAACATTCTTTAAAGTTAAAGTCTTACCTGAGGATAGCAACAAAGTTGCGTTCCCCACCTTCAGCACGTCAGCTGTCTCACCGTTGGCAACGGCCACCGATTCTCTTGCATCAATGAGTCCTATCATCAGAGTAGAGTTGTTGCACACGTGGCACATTGCCCCCCGAGTCAAGGTACCACTCTATACTGGCCTTCTTGTTTCCAACCATGGCGACAAAGTTGGAAGGCTCAGTGAGGCTAACCATATTAGCTTGATTGCTTTCTTGTGGTTCTTTGCCCCTTTCCTTGCGAGGAAGCCTGCAATCAGATGCACTGTGTCCCCACTTGTTGCAGTTAAAACATTTCCCCTTAAAATTTTTAATTTATTTACTGGGGCCTGCAACCTGGGAGCTACTGGGGTTGGGTTTCGACTTCCTAGGGTTCGACACGCGCTTAGAGTTTATTATCATTTTAGCAGCAGCGTTCTGCTTGCTAACAACTTCTAATGCGTTCGAATCATGTTCTCGTCCTCAATGCGTATAAAACGCTTGAGTTCGTTTAAACCCACCCGCATCTTCTTGCGGTACATTTCAGTTTTGAAATTGTACCACGTGGAAGGAAACTTATACACAATTGTGTCAGCAACAAAGCTATCTGGCAACGAAATATTTTCACTATGCAAGGAATCTACTAAAACTTCAAAATCTGATACCTGAGGGAGAATGACTTTCTCCTCATCGAAGGTGAAGGAGTGGAACTTGTCCACCAGGTGCGCCTTGGACAGATCCTCCTCTTGCCTGAAGTGCTCCTGCAGTGCATCCCAGATCTCCTTAACTGTCTTCATCTTCATATAGGTCTTTGCCAGATTGGAAGACATGCAGTTCAGCAGGTAGTCGCGACAGAAGTCTTCATCAGAAAACCACTGAGCTTCGTCATTAGTCCCGATGACCCCAGCATGATCAGACAGAACTGTGTAGAACACGTTCAGGTACTTCATCCCGAACTGAGTATTCAACTTCCAGTCGTTGAACTCAGTCGTCGTGAACTTCTCCAGCTTTATCATCAGAACGGGGGACGAAAAGTTTTTCCCCTTCATCATTGAACACTCGACAGACGAGAACAAGCCACCAAACAGAGGAGTAAGAGCTCTGTCGCTAGCGTCGGTGATAGCCGGGGCAGTAGCAAGTTCAGCTGCTAGAGACAGGCGCTAGCTAATAGCACTGGCGGTAGCGCTTAGGGCTTCACTTCCGGGATCTGAGAAGACGACGGCGGCGGCGGGAGAGATCTGACGGCGACGGCTGGGAGGGATCTGGACTGGGACGGCGCCGACAGCTGTGGAGGGGAGGCAGATCAAGCGAGCAGCGGGGGTCACGATCCGCGACAAATACGGCTCGCGGCGGATACATCTCCGTTCAAGCAGCAGCGACGTCGGGAACCTGGCGGTATGTCGGCTTCAGGAACGACGAGCCCTTCAACAACGCCAGAAGGAGACCGGCGGGATCTCCTTCTCGACAGCGGCGCCGAAGCGCGACGGGAGGAGGGGGACGACCGCCTTGAGATCGATCGGAGGCTTGGATGGGAACGATCCCTCCACTACAGCAGCGACGAATCTCCTTCACAGACGAGCGGCGGACGACCTAGCTACGGACGGCGCCGAGGAAGGAGCAGCGAACGGCGAACGCGAACTTCCTCCAGGCGACGTGCGACGGCCAGCAGATTCGCGATCTTCCCCTTACGTGCATTCGGACGGGAGCAACCCTAGGGCAAAACTTCGAGATTGAGAGGGAGTTGCTCGAAGCATCCGGAGGCACATCAAAGTGGAATGAACTCTCTGTTGCCCCTAGGCGGGTATATATAGGCAAACCCTAGGAGTTTCTACGGGTATCGGGTATCCGTGTACTCAATCGACCCGTTTAACCTCCGAACTATATTAATTGTCCAAATATACATTAACAGTAGTGTAGGGTTTTTACTGGGTTGTCGTTATAAAATGGGGGAGCTAAGAAAAATAGGTGTTTTCTAAATTTTTGAGGGGCGACAAGCTAGTTTGGAGTTGCGGTTAACAATCGCCTATATATATTGATTGTGAGATGAGTAAGGATATTCTTCTTTTGGAAGATGATTCTTTTTCTAAGCACAAAAGGATTGAAATATTACAGAATACAATGCTTTCTCATCTTTCCAACAATATTTAGTTCATATTCTTCTTCTTTGCTTTACGTGCCCCGCATTGGTGGCGAGAGTATTTTGCTCACTGTAAAAATGGAACTCGCACAAAAGATACTATTTGAGTCTGCATGTTCTTCATCGCCTAGACGATGGCGTGAAGGTGCAAGTATGCACGAATGAAGTTGATGGCTCTGTTTGAGACAGCTCTGGCGGATGAAAAAGCTATATTCCATCCGCCAGAGCTGTTTTTTAGTTGTTTGGGACAGCTCTTTATACACAACTGATGAAGAATCAATTTTAATAGAACTACTTTTTGGAGAGCTGCCCACCCCCGTATTACCTCTCGTAAAAGTGCGGTTCCCATCTTCCCCAGTCCTCTCGCGTGAGCTCCACCAGAGTGCCTTCTCTCTAAACGGTGACTTCGCATCCCGTCCCCCTCCATTGACCCCGCCATTTCGCATCCCGTCCCTCGCCGGAATCCCTCATGGCGCCGACAAGTATCCAGGCGAGTCGTCGAAAACGAGAGCGCGTCTCTTCCGGCCTCTTCTCCAGCCGAATCTTATACTTCTCCGGCGAGATCCCCTCTCCAGCGAGATCCTCCAAGCGTTTCTCCTCCCTCCGACCAGCCACTGCCGAGCCTTCCACGTCCAGATCCGGTCGATTCTGAGCCCTCCTCTTCCAGATCCGATCGATTCAAAGCCCTAACTTTTTGTGCCCAGTTTTTCTACCAAACAGTCTGCAACTCTATCTTTAGAGCTTTTCTGAGAGCTCTTTCTAAGAGCTCTATTCCAACAACAACTTTTCCATCTTCCAGAGCCGATAACATGGTGCAAAGATATTCAAATAAATGTTTTACAGTATTCATGAAAAGTGACTACAAGAAGCGTGACTACAAGAAGACAAATTGTATCAAGTCCCTCAGTAGCTCAATCAAAAAAGTTGAAACAAGTTGCTTTGGCCATTAACCACGAAGAAATCTCTACTTGCTTGACTACATATAGGATTATCATTAAAAATCAGGAGACAACATTGGTAAGATTGTAAGCAAGCAAAATAATGCTTCACCTGTTAACCGATAAGAGCGATGACTACACATGAGCTAGGGCGCCTTATCTTCTACAAAGGGTAGAACTCGACCGACACGCTAATCATGAGTCTTCGTCTCTGTTTGAGACGGTGGCGGGGGTGAAAAAAGTTCTATTTCCACTGCTATCAATGTTTTGCGGGAGTTTGATTTTCTGATGGTGGGAAAGTGATTGTGTCAAAAATGTTTTTTTAGGTCTTTTTGAAAAGCAACGAGCCATCCCACTTTCAGAAGAAAAAAAAAACTAAATTGAGATTTCAGTGTTTTTATGTTTCTCTTCTCGTTGCTCTACATTTTCATTCACGTCATACTGCTTTTCCTACCACAGTTTTTTCTGATTGCTCTAATCCCACCACTATTTTCTCACCGCAACTTCTTCTGCCGCCACAGCTTTCCCAAACCGAGCCATCATAAAGTGAAGAAGGCACACATGTTGAAAGAGAACTACGACAACCATTTAATTTTCACGAAAATAGAGCGTGTTGAGACTCCGGTCTCTGTAAGAGATCTATGCTCCGTTTGACACGGTTTTTTTGCTCCGCCTGTGAGTTTGGATAAAAACGCCACCGCCATGGAATGTATGTTTGGCATGACAAAGATATTTATGACCGCCATCAAAAAAGAAAACTAGTTTTGAACATAAAGCGGATGAAATTCCTTAGGTGAGGAAGGGCGTTCAAGAATGACGGTTCATAACAACCGCGTTCAAGACCGCCATCGCCGTGCCAAGCGGAGCCCTAATCATAAGCTGTTTCTTGGATCAACCAACCGAATAAAAATTGTTGCATCATACACTTGCATAGACATATTAAGGGCATGCTGCATTTAAATATTAAATTTTCACGATCAATAATTATTCTAACAAAAATTCTCATTCCATTAATATAAGCACAATTATCAAGCAATTTTGTGGTTTCCAAGTTGTTGAAACCAGTTTTCCGGCTTCAGCGTTCGAAAGGGGGTTGCGACTAACCCTTACTTGACCTAAGCCTAGACCCTTGACCGGTTACTAGAAACTGAAAGACCCTGCCCTTGAAGAACACTTGAATCTAGAAAACGAACCCCTTAAGCTTCAGCGAGGAGGTCCCACCACAAACCCGGAAGATCTTAGAGCGCTTCCCCTCCCAAGCCAATGCTGAGCCTGGGCACCTTGGAGGGCACTAAGGATCACCTCACCGTCCACCTTACATGACAAGGGGAAGGGGAGGGGTAGTGCTTGCTCACAACGCACATGCGAGGGAGGGGGCTAGAGACCAACCCTTCCCAAGGTGCCCATGTGGGTCTATTTATAGACTTTCCTAAAATGGACTGCGGATAGCAAAAATCCTGCTATCCGCAGTCCAACCATGACCGCCATCGATCACGCCTGAGGGGGGGGGGGGGGGGGGGGGGAGTGGGACTCGCGATGTCCACTCCCCCCCCCCCCTCACGGGAGGTCGCACTGACCTCCCTACCTACACCGGGCGAGTGGGAGACCTCTCCCACTCGCCCCCTAAGGGGGCGGCGAGTGGGAGGTCCCATCCCACTCGGCCGGCGAGTGGGAGCAGCCCTCCCACTCGGCCGGCGAGTGGGAGGCCCCCTCCCACTCGGCCGGCGAGTGGGAGCAGCCCTCCCACTCGGCCGGCGAGTGGGAGGCCCCCTCCCACTCGCCCGGCGAGAGGGAGGCCTCTCCCACTCGCCCGGCGAGTGGGAGGCCTCTCCCACTCGCCCGGCGAGTGGGAGAGCTGCTCCCACTCGCCCGGTGAGTGGGAGCACTCCTCCCACTCCCCTCACAAAGGGCCTGAGTGGGAGGATTTCTCCTACCCACCCAAGGGAGCCGGGGTAGCGGGTGCTTCCTCCATCTCACCCGCGGCCTCTTCTTGCCTTGATCGGTTTCGACCGTCTATGCGTGGTCGTTTTGACCGTCTCGACCAACTTGAATTGACTTGGTCTCATCCGGGTCGGGTCACACCGACTCGGGAAATATGAGGGTTGTACACAATCCCCGCTCTTTGCGAGCTTGTCCCAAGCTCGGAAAGAAAGTCCAACCTACCTATTTGAAGAGTAGGTGGGAACTTAGGGGAATCCACGAAAGGATCCGTCATCGGGGAACCTCTGCCAAGCCTTTCGGTTGATCCTGACTTGAGACGGAAGGTGAACCTTTCTCCACTAAAGAACCCTCCTATGGGCCGAGCCCAACTGGAGGTGGAGAAAGCTCAACACCTTGGGTCGGATTAACCTCGACCTGAGGTGGAGAAAAAACTCAGCACCTCTAGTCGAGCCGAACTCGACCTGAGGTGGGAGGAAAACCTTTCTCCACTAAAGAACCCTCCTATGGGCCGAGCCCAACTGGAGGTGGAGAAAGCTCAACACCTTGGGTCGGATTAACCTCGACCTGAGGTGGAGGAAAAACCCCACACCTCTAGTCGAGCTGAGCTCGACCTGAGGTGGGAGGAAAACCTTTCTCCACTAAAGAACCCTCCTATGGGCCGAGCCCGACTGGAGGTGGAGAAAACTCAACACCTTGGGTCGGATTAACCTTGACCTGAGGTGGAGGAAAAACTCAGTACCTCTAGTCGAGCCGAGCTCGACCTGAGGTGGGAGGAAAACCTTTCTCCACTAAAGAACCCTCCTATGGGCCGAGCCCAACTGGAGGTGGAGAAAGCTCAACACCTTGGGTCAGATTAACCTCGACCCGAGGTGGAGGAAAAACTCTGCACCTCTAGTCGAGCCGAGCTCGACATGAGGTGGGAGGAAAACCTTTCTCCACTAAAGAACCCTCCTATGGGCCGAGCCCAACTGGAGGTGGAGAAAGCTCAACACCTTGGGTCGGATTAACCTCGACCTGAGGTGGAGGAAAAACTCCGCACCTCTAGTCGAGCCGAGCTTGACCTGAGGTGGGAGGAAAACCTTTCTCCACTAAAGAACCCTCCTATGGGCCGAGCCCAACTGGAGGTGGAGAAAGCTCAACACCTTGGGTCGGATTAACCTCGACCTGAGGCGGAGGAAAAACTCCGCACCTCTAGTCGAGCCGAGCTCGACCTGAGGTGGGAGGAAAACCTTTCTCCACTAAAGAACCCTCCTATGGGCCGAGCCCAACTGGAGGTGGAGAAAGCTCAACACCTTGGGTCGGATTAACCTCGACCTGAGGTGGAGGAAAAACTCCGCACCCCTAGTCGAGCCGAGATCGACCTGAGGTGGGAGGAAAAACTTTCTCCACTAAAGAACCCTCCTATGGGCCGAGCCCAACTGGAGGTGGAGAAAGCCCAACACCTTGGGTCGGATTAACCTCGACCTGAGGTGGAGGAAAAACTCTGCACCTCTAGTCGAGCCGAGCTCGACCTGAGGTGGGAGGAAAACCTTTCTCCACTAAAGAACCCTCCTATGGGCCGAGCCCAACTGGAGGTGGAGAAAGCTCAACACCTTGGGTCAGATTAACCTCGACCTGAGGTGGAGGAAAAACTCCGCACCTCTAGTCGAGCCGAGCTCGACCTGAGGTGGGAGGAAAACCTTTCTCCACTAAAGAACCCTCCTATGGGCCGAGCCCAACTGGAGGTGGAGGAAACTCCACACCTAACAGGGAGCCGAGCTCACCTGGAGGTGGAAGAACTCAACACCTAACAGGGAGCGGAGCTCACCTGGAGGTTGAGGAAACTCCACACCTAACAGAGAGCCGAGCTCACCTGGAGGTGGAAGAACTCAACACCTAACAGGGAGTGGAGCTCACCTGGAGGTGGAGGAAACTCCACACCTAACAGGGAGCCGAGCTCACCTGGAGGTGGAAGAACTCAACACCTAACAGGGAGCGGAGCTCACTTGGAGGTGGAGGAAAATCCACACCTAACAGGGAGCCGAGCTCACCTGGAGGTGGAAGAACTCAACACCTAACAGGGAGCCGAGCTCACCTGGAGGTGGAGGAAACTCCACACCTAACAGGGAACCGAGCTCACCTGGAGGTGGAAGAACTCAACACCTAACAGGGAGCCGAGCTCACCTGGAGGTGGAGGAAACTCCACACCTAACAGGGAGCCGAGCTCACCTGGAGGTGGAAGAAACTCCACACCTAACAGAGAGCCGAGCTCACCTGGAGGGGGAGGGAACTCCACGCCTTCCAAATCTGACTGGAGGTGGAAGTGCCCATCCAGGTCCTGGGAGTCTTAGCTCAACCGGGGTGGAGGGACTCAACGCACTCCTGATCTAACTGGAGGTGGTAGTGCCCATCCAGGTCCTGGGAGTATTAGCTCAACCGGGGTGGAGGGACTCAACGCACTCCTGACTTAACTGGAGGTGGTAGTACCCATCCAGGTCCTGGGAGTCTTAGCTCAACCGGGGTGGAGGGACTCAACGCACTCCTGATCTAACTGGAGGTGGTAGTGCCCATCCAGGTCCTGGGAGTCTTAGCTCAACCGGGGTGGAGGGACTCAACGCACTCTTGACCTAACTGGAGGTGGTAGTGCCCATCCAGGTCCTGGGAGTCTTAGCTCAACCGGGGTGGAGGGACTCAACGCACTCCTGACCTAACTGGAGGTGGTAGTGCCCATCCAGGTCCTGGGAGTCTTAGCTCAACCGGGGTGGAGGGACTCAACGCACTCCTGATCTAACTGGAGGTGGTAGTGCCCATCCAGGTCCTGGGAGTCTTAGCTCAACCGGGGTGGAGGGACTCAACGCACTCCTGATATAACTGGAGGTGGTAGTGCCCATCCAGGTCCTGGGAGTCTTAGCTCAACCGGGGTGGAGGGACTCAACACACTCCTGACCTAACTGTAGGTGGTAGTGCCCATCCAGGTCCTGGGAGTCTTAGCTCAACCGGGGTGGAGGGACTCAACGCACTCCTAGTCCCTTTACCGATTGGAGGTGGAAGTGCCCATCCGCGTCCTTGGTGCTTACCTTCACCTGGAGGCAGAGGAGATCAACGCCTTCCCAATTGGTTGTTGGACCGCGAGTCGACCTGACGAGTCCCCCATCTACCGGCATGACTGAGCCCGACGGGAGATCTCCAGTCAGGGATCTTAGATCGGGGTATTACCCCAGAACCCTTTTTCATTCCTAGTTCGTCTATTACAACTTCACTACCCTACGCCCTTGCAGGGCACTTTATTACACCTCGCCCTTCTTGGGCACTTCACTTACATCTCGCCCTTCCTGGGCACTTCACTTACATCTCGCCCTTCCTGGGCACTTCACTTGGCCGCACGCTCCTTGGTCATCTTCTTCGCCACTTCTTCTGTCTCCGCAACTCCTTCTTGGCCCTTCCAGGTGAAGTTACTCCCCCCTGGTTGGACGGGGGCGTTCTTATCGCCTCCCTGCAGGTGGTGTCGAGCATTCGCCACGAGTGAAGGATGCGACCTGCAGGAGCTCCAGGATCCCTTTGCTGAACTCATCGACGTCGCCCTTCTTTACATACTCGCATGCCGGAGGCGAGTCTCCCAACTCGTCGCTTCCAGCCATGAGACATGGCTCAGAGCTTTCCGAACTAGTCGCTTCCACGCTCACCGCACCAGAATGTTGAAACAAGTTTCCCGGCTTCAGCGTTCGAAAGGGGGTTGCGACTAACCCTTACTTGACCTAAGCCTAGACCCTTGACCGGTTACTAGGAACTGAAAGACCCTGCCCTTGAAGAACACTTGAATCTAGAAAACGAACCCCTTAAGCTTCAGCGAGGAGGTCCCACCACATACCCGGAAGATCTTAGAGCGCTTCCCCTCCCAAGCCAATGCTGAGCCTGGGCACCTTGGAGGGCACTAAGGATCACCTCACCGTCCACCTTACATGACAAGGGGAAGGGGAGGGGTAGTGCTTGCTCACAACGCACACGCGAGGGAGGGGGGTAGAGACCAACCCTTCCCAAGATGCCCATGGGGGTCTATTTATAGACTTTCCCAAAAATGGACTGCGGATAGCAAAAATCCTGCTATCCGCAGTCCAATCATGACCGCCATCGATCACGCCTGAGGGGGGTGGGGGGGGGGGGGGGGGGGGGGGGGGGGGGGGGGCGAGTGGGACTCGCGATGTCCACTCCCCCCCCCCCCCCCCCCCCCCCCCCCCTCACGGGAGGTCGCACTGACCTCCCTACCTACACCGGGCGAGTGGGAGGCCTCTCCCTTAGGGGGCGGCGAGTGGGAGGCCTCTCCCACTCGCCCCCTAAGGGGGCGGCGAGTGGGAGGTCCCATCCCACTCGGCCGGCGAGTGGGAGAAGCCCTCCCACTCGGCCGGCGAGTGGGAGGCCCCCTCCCACTCGGCCGGCGAGTGGGAGGCCCCCTCCCACTCGGCCGGCGAGTGGGAGCAGCCCTCCCACTCGGCCGGCGAGTGGGAGGCCCCCTCCCACTCGGCCGGGCAGCCCTCCCACTCGGCCGGCGAGTGGGAGAGCTGCTCCCACTCGCCCGGTGAGTGGGAGCACTCCTCCCACTCCCCTCGCAAAGGGCCTGAGTGGGAGGATTTCTCCTACCCACCCAAGGGAGCCGGGGTAGCGGGTGCTTCCTCCGTCTCTCCCGCGGCCTCTTCTTGCCTTGATCGGTTTCGACCGTCTATGCGTGGTCGTTTTGACCGTCTCGACCACCTTGAATTGACTTGGTCTCGTCCGGGTCGGGTCACACCGACTCGAGAAATATGAGGGTTGTACACAAGTCTTAGCATTAATTATTTCTAAAATAAAATTCTTTTATTTTAGAAATATTATTTCATGATATAAATAATAAACAAACTATTTGTAGATTAATAAACAAATAATAATAATGTTAATCTTTATCCTCATTTTGATTTCAACCATAATGACAGCCATTTTGAAATGCAGCTTCTTTTCAGGCTAAGCAATATTATTTCTTGCCACCAGTCATCGAAGCAAATATTCCCTCAATTAATTTTTGGAATAAACGGTGAATATTCTATCCAAAAGCTTGAACATATATGACATATTCTCGAAGTTTCTACACAAGGTCGTCATGAAACATAATTATTATATTAATTAAGGCTCTGTTTGGGGGACTTATTTTCATCGGTCAAGCGGTTACGATCGCATGAACAGGACCTTAACTAAGATTGCATGAGAGTGAGTAAATATTGCATGTGAAACTCTTACATAGATTTGTAAATAGGTTTAATTTGTAGTCATGTGTTTGAGTAGGCTCTCACTATTCTTCTTAGCATATCTCCCTTGCTTCTTGTGCAAATACTCTAAGATTATCAACACACCATGAGTTTATTATCATAGTATTAAAGTTGTAGAGCTCATGTGTACATCAATTTTTTTCTCCTTATAGCATCCCTACAAGGCTTGGACTTGACTTGTCAAGTTCTAATGCAAACCCCCCAAGAATAAAGAATTATTTATAATATTATTAGACATTTTATTTCATTTTTTACTTATTTTGAATATTCGATCTCTTTTTTACTTATCTTTTTAGATTTGGATCTTTATTAGTCTTTGAGAGTTCTCTATTTACACTAAGATCCAGAGGAATATATAATTACGAAATTACCTCTATGGTATGTTCAAAACTAGTTTTCTTTTCTTGGTGGCGGTCGTAACAGTTGTCATGCCAAACTTACACTCTATGACAGTGACATTTTTGTCCAAACTCACCAGAGCAAAAACATCGTGTCAAACGGAGCCTAAATCGATCACAAGCAAGCACAGAGAATCATATATGTTTTTTGTTAGATACTAACAAAAGTTTAGAGTATTATTCCAAAATGAAACCAAAATCTAATTGGGGCATGTGCACGACAAGATTAATCCAACTAATTACTAAACTAAAATATAAAAAATTGAGGTCGATCATTTAGGAAAATCGACCTAGATCAAACCAAACTAACATGAATGGACTAGATCTGTCCTTGCGCCGGTTCATCTAAACTGGTTGAGGCTGTACTAACGAGAATGTTGTAGTGAAGTCTTCAGGATCTTGTGAGAGAGTAGACGTGCCCTTAAAAACCGGGCCTAGGGGGCCGACCCGGGCCCGGGCCAGGAAAAGCCCGGCCCGGGCCAAGGCCGGGCTTGGGGGGGGGGGGGGGGGGGGCTTACTGGGCCCCCATATAAGCTGGTTGCCGGGCAAAGCCCGGGCGCTGGGTCTAGCCTGGGCCCGGCACCCGGGCAGGCAGGAAATCCCGCCTCCTGGCGGGATTTCCAATTGGAAATCCGATTTAGGCTAGGCGGGATTTTAATCCCGCCTATTTAGGCCCGCGCCTATTTAGGCGGAATTAAAATCCCGCCTATTAGGAAGAAAACCGAGGCCGGCCCGGCCCTGGGGGCCTAGGCAGGCCCCCTTCCATGGGCGAAAGCCCGGCCCGGCCCAGTTGTAAACAAGGCCCGGGCCCGGCTCCAAAAAGCTCGGGCCCGGGGCTTTTTGGTCATGTTTATGAGAGAGTAGTCGGCTACACCTACTCTTTGTGGGCCTCCTCCTTCAACATCTAAGATTCAAAAACTTCATGAGATATGGAATCTTCTGGGGCCCTCGTGTTGCACACATGGCATGGAGTCACCGTCATTTTGTGGAAATTTTCTCGAATATTGATACCGCGGGAATCAAAGGAGATCCAAATTTGCCCTCCAAATTATAGCGATCGATTTGTAGAGATCTGACGATTTGGTAAATGATCCGTTACAACCTGCCTCTTTACCTCCGTAAGTTCACGCTCTTTAGACATGTTGGCGATGCATCAGAGAACTACTGTGTTTTTTGGTAAGGTGTCTTATTTAGGGCCCGTTTGGGGCAATGTTTTTAGAGCGGTGACGTTTTTAAATAAAGGGAGAGAATCACTGCGTGCAATTTATTTGTGCAATTTATTGGGACTGCTAACTTGTTTTCAGTTTATTTTAATTTTACAAATCCACATTTTGATTAAATTTAATTTCAATAATCTTCTGTAAAATTTATTTTGAATTCTATTTATTTTTAATTAGTTTAGTTTTAATTAGGGCGCTGATATTAGTCCTACAATTTTGGCTATCTGCACTAAAGTCTAACCGCAAGCACCACTTTAAGGATTGGTTATCTACAAGCAATATTTCTATTTGCACACCAATATATTTTTTGATTTTTTCTAAATATTTAGAGATGTTGCTCTTCGTCAAAATGAAAAAAGAAACATAAATTAGGAGTATGATTTTTGAAAAGTAAAATTGAGTACCTCTTTTCATTCAACATCATGCAATTACACCATTCCGGTTGAAGTTTGTGCGGTTGTAATTCTTTGATTGTAATGTCTTAGGCATTGTTTTTAATACGGTGGCGTTTATAGTCACCAATGTTATATCGCCGTTTGGCGCCGCACGTGACAAACGTCGCCGTTGTTATATCGACCGTTGCGCCGCACGTGACAAACGTCGCCCTTGTTATATCGACCGTTGCGCCGCACGTGACAAACGTCGCCCTTGTTATATCGACCGTTTTTGGATAAACAAAGAGAGCATCTCCGCGTGCGGGCCGTGCGGCCTGTTGGCCCTGTACAATTTATTTGGTCTGCTATCTTGTTTTTAGTTTATTTTAATTTTACAAATCCTGAATTTGATTTAATTTAATTTCAATAATCTACTGTTATATTGTTTTAATTTATTTTGGATTCTATTTATTTTTAGTTTAGTTTTATTAATTATCCAGTCCCGGGTTTCCGTGGCTAACTAACGTTATAAAAGCCCACCGCGTGTCCCCTTCAAACTCCAGTTGGGCGCCGTTCATCTGGAGGGCTCGAAAGATCTGCCCTCGTCGTCTCCCCAGCCGTCGAACTCCAACATGGACGCGATCAAGGCGGAGAAGGAGATCGCCGGGAGGCGATTCCGCCGTATCCGTCAGATCGGACAGCTCTTCCGCTGCATCGAAGCCGCCGCCATCTTCCTCTTCCTCTCCTACTCCTCCATGCACATCCGCTTCGATGCTCGGAACGCTGGGGTGTTTTTTCGGGGCGCCGCAGCTTTCTTCGTCAGCCCCCGCTTCGTATTTCTCCTCGGCAACGCCATCGTCCTCGTCCTGCTAAAATCCGTTCACTTCTCCTCGGGCTCCCCCGCAACGGCGATCGGCGAGATCTGCGGCGAAGTTTCCTACCCGCCGACGTCACAGAACTGTGGAAACACGGAGGAGGGAAACAGGATCTGCGCAATGGATCGTCCGTGCAGGCGGAGCCGATCGGAGAAATTGGGGAGGCGGCGGGAAGAGGTGAAGCTCCGGCGAGCAGAGTCGGAAGTCGTTCGGAAAGAGGGAAAGCCATTGTCAGCGGGAGCGCACGATAGCGGTTGTGCAGAGGAAGCGGAGGACGCGGAGCAGTTTAGGCGCATGATAGAAGAGTTCATAGCGAAGCAGCAGCAATTTCGGAGGGAGGAGTTGCTCGCCGTCATGGCCGGCTCAGTCGGGCCGGAGGAAGCGGTTCCTTGACGATTGTAAACGGGTAGTATCCGAATATTAAATTGTGTTTAAATAATTTCAATTTGCCTGTACATTTGTAGCGCTGTATAGCTCCGTTTTTTTTATGACGAAGAAATAGAGAAAAAAAAACTCTGAACTTAAAAAAAAAGGGAGTTGATATTAGCAGTCCGGAATTTGATATTTGCAGTCCATTGCTATTAATTATAATTGCACCTCACTCTCATCCTAAATAAATGAAACACTTTGCTGATTTATTAAGCACTAGAAGTCTAGAGAAACATCTTAAATACTCTAAGGGTCCGTTCGTTTCACAGACATTGATATTCAAGTATTGGCTTTGAGAATATGAAAGTCATTTCTGTTGTTCGTACCAACAACTATAGAGTGGAATTGATTTTCTGGTGAAAAGCCGACGATATTCACCATAAGCTAAAAACCTATTAATCCAATGTTTATCTCCAGGGACGGATATTGAGATCGCCAACTCCGACTTTCCAAAAGTCTATCAATTTTTTTTTGGCCCTAATGGGCATTTTTTGCTCTTACGTGATTTTTTTCGCCCGTACGATATTTTTTGGCTCCATACGTCACTTTTTGCGAGGACACGAAATTTTCGCCCGAACGTAAATTTTTTGCCCGGACACAATATTTTCGTCCGGATGCGATTTTTCCAGCCGAACACGATTTTTTACTTCTTACGCGATTTTTTTGCCCGGGCACGATATTTTCGCCAGGGATATCGCCCGGGCGCATTTTTTTTTCGCCCGGGCGCGTTTTTTCTTCCTGGCGCTGTTTTTTTGCCCGGGCGCGATTTTTTCGCACGGGCGCAGTTTTTTCGCCCGGGCGCATTTTTTTTCTCCCGGGCGCGGTTTTTTTTTGCCCGGGCGCGGTTTTTTTCGCACATGTGCGATTTTTTCTCTTGAGCGCGGTTTTTTTCGCCCGGGCGCGTTTTTTACGCCCGGGCGCATTTTTTTCGCCCGGCGCGTTTTTTTTTCGCCCGGACGCGATTTTTCCGCCTAGGCTCGATTTTTTTCGCCCGGGCGCGTTTTTTTCGCCAGGGAGCATTTTTTTCGCCCGGGCACGTTTTTTTTTCGCCCGGGCTGGTTTTTTTCGCCCGACCGCGATTGTTTTCGCCTGATCGCGATATTATTCGCCCGGTCGCGATATTATTCGCCCGAGCGCGGTTTTTTCGCCTGACCACGATTTTTTTTCCCGAGCACGTCTTTTTCGCCCGTACGCGATTTTTTCGCCCAGGCGGGATTTTTTAGCCCGGGCACGATTTTTTCGCCCGGGCGCATTTTTCTCGCTCGGGCACGATTTTTTCGCCCGGGCAGGTTTTTTTTATACACGAACGCGTTTTTTTCGACTGGATACAATTTCTTCGACCGGGTTGCTTTTTTTCGCACGAGCGCGTTTTTCTGGCCCGGGCGCGATTTTTTCGCCAGGGCGCATTTTTTCGCCTGGCGCGATTTTTTCGCCTGGGCGCGATTTTGTCTCTCGGGCGCGTTTTTTTTGCCCGGGCGCGATTTTTTCGCACTGACGCAGTTTTTTCGCCCGGGAGCGGTATTTTTCTCCCGGGCGCGGTATTATTTGCCTGGGCGCGGTTTTTTTGGCACATGCGCGATTTTTTCTCCCGGGCGCGGTTTTTTTCGCCCGTGCGCGTTTTTTACGCCCGGGCGCATTTTTTCGCCTAGACGCATTTTTTTCGCCCAGGCGCGTTTTTTTCGCCCAGGCGCGATTTTTTTCGCCCGAGCGCTATTTTTTCGCCCGGACGCGTTTTTTTGCCAGGGCGCTTTTTTTTCGCCCGGGCACATTTTTTTTTCGCCCGGGCGGGTTTTTTTTCGCCCGGCCGCGATTTTTTTCGCCCGGTCGCGATATTAATCGTCGGTAGCGATTTTTTTTGCCCGAGCACGTCTTTTTCACCCGTACGCGATTTTTTCGCCCGGGCGCGATTTTTTCGCCCGGGCACGATTTTTTCGCCCGTGCGCATTTTTCTCGCTCGGGCACGATTTTTTTGCCCGGGCAGGTTTTTTTATACACGAACGCGTTTTTTTCGACTGGATGCAATTTCTTCCATCGGGTTGCTGTTTTTCGCACGAGCGCGTTTTTCTGGCCCGGGCGCGATTTTTTTCGCCCGGGCACGTTTTTTTTTGCCTGGGCGCGATTTTTTCGTCTGGGCGCGATTTTGTCCCTCGGGTGCGTTTTTTCGCCAGGTCGCGATTTTTTTCGCCCGGTCGCGATTTTTTTCGCCGGGCAAGATTTTTTCGCCCGGGCGGGTTTTTTTTCCCTTTTCCCCGAACGCGTTTTTTTCGTCCGGACGCAATTTTTTCTCCCGGGCGCAATTTTTTCTCCCGGGCGCAATTTTTGCTTACGAGCAAAAAAATCGCCCCCGAAAGAAAAAAACGCCCCCGTGTGAAAAAAATGCGCCAGGGCGAAAAATATGCGCTTGGGCGAAAAAAACGCGCTCGAGCGTAAAAAAACGTGTCCTGGCGAAAAAATTGCTCCCCGGCAAAAAAATCGCCTCTGGCGAAAAAATCGCGCCCGTGCGAAAAAACTCGCCCGGGCGAAAAAAAACACGCCCGGGCAAAAAAAACGTGTCCGGGCGAAAAAAATCGCGCCCGGCAAAAAAATCGCGCCCGTCGAAAAAAACGCGCCCGGGAGAAAAAATCGCGCACGGGCGAAAAAATCACGCCCGGGCGAAAAAATCGCGCTCGAGCGAAAAAATCGCGCCCGGGCAAAAAAATCACGCCCGTGCGAAAAAATCGCACTCTGTCGAAAAAGTTGTGTGCCGGGCTAAAAAATGCGTGTCAGCTAAAAACGCGTTATTGCTTATGATAATTTGCAGGAAGAATCTTAGAAGCTCAATATTGATCAATGTCAATTACTATGAAAGAAAGTCTTTCTGCAAACGAACAGTAAAAAGTAATGAATATTAATTCTTATGACAGAAAATCACCATACAGACGAACAAAAGAATTGGATTTAAACTCAATGTCATTTCCCGTGTGTATTGATATTGGATTGAAAGTCAATACTTCAATATCAATGTCTGTGAAACAAACGGACCCTAAAATAATTTAAAAACCTAGCAGAAAAACAAATTAAATGACATGCATAGAGGAATCAACTCTAAAACAAGTTAAATGATATGCAAACCTTTCTCTAACCAAAAAACTGTCTACTTTTTTGGGATTTTCGCTGGATAATTTCCATCCTTTTTGAAGAAGGTGAATCTAAGAGGGGGAAAGACGACGCGACCGATAGAACTACGGCTAGGGTTTAGGCAACGAGAGGAGAGGGATGGAGAGGAGGTTATTCGATGAGGTGCAATTAGCGAGAATTGGACTGCGAATAAACAACTATTTTTTCTTACCTCCATTTTTTAACCGCAACACAGTAAAAATCCTACTCAGTCCCGCTTAGTCCATATGTTGGCCCTTGACGTCTTCATCACACATCTGCTCACACTGCCGTCGCCGTCACATGTCTCTTAAATTTGGGCGAATCTCTTAAGTTCTTCACTCTAGTATGTATCTCCCTTTAACTTGATTTATCTTCCAATAATTCAAAGGTTTTCGGCGAAGTCCATTGTATCCCTTATAATGATTTATCTCCTTTAGCACGATTTATCTTCTTTAGCTAGATTTATCTATTTTAGCAGGATTTATCTATATTCAAGCGAGTCGTTCTCTGTAACTCGTGTACTTTACAAGATATTTAGCCTTATAATATAGGACTAGTATTTAACATTTAGGGTTACAGATAATTTTTTAAAGTTATATATGAACTCTATTGATAAAGATATTTTTTGATTATGTGATCACATGTTCTTACATTCCAACAAAATGAATGTTAATGGAGAAACTGTGATAATTCAAGAGACAGAATATAGTGAATGGGACAAAATAGTTAGATCTTGTGATGTTAAGACAATGAATATCTTGGTCTCTATAATGACTGGTGATATCTATCAAAGAGTGGTGGAATGTCAATCAACTAAAGAGATTTGGGAATCTCTCATAAGAACTATAGAAGGAAGTTCTGATGAGAGAAATGACAAGAGATCTCTACTGATATCTCAGTATGAGAATTTCAAAAAGTAATCAAGAAGAGAGTGTTGTTGATATGCACCAGAGGTTTAACATGATTGTGAGTGAACTAAGAGGACCTGATAAAAAAAATTCTGTCGCTGAGATAAATGACAAACTTCTCATGTGTTTCCCTAGCTCATGAGATTCTAGAATTTGGGCTATCAGGGAGTCTATATGTCACAAGGAGACCAATCATGCACTTCTTGGAAAGCTAAAAGCATATGAGTTGCTCACCAAAATAAGAGGAGAAAGTGAACTGGAGGAAAAACTACTTCTTCAAAATCTACTGCACTCAAGGCTGTTGATGGTGAAGGATTAGCACTTGATGATGAGCTGATAGGGTTAGTATCCAAAAGATTTAGAAAATGAATCAAAACTGAAGACTTCAGAAAAAGGAATAGCAATTCAAGAAGCAAACCAAGGTATGGCAAAAGACCCTTCTAATGAGATTGTTTGCTATACATTTAGAAAATTTTGACACATTGCCCCGGACTGCCCAGAGAATAACAAAGAGAAATCCTAAAAAAGAGTATATAATAAAAAATGATTCTAGAAAGAAAGGAAAGAAGAATGAGAAAGATTTCATTGTTGAAACCTATAGTGAGACTTTCTGAATCTACCTCTAGTTCTGACAGTGAAGCTAAAGACATTGAGAGCAAATGCCTAATGGAATTGGATCTTACTGGCCATGAAGATGAGTAAATTGATCTAGAGAATTTTGATTTTACTTCAGAGAAATTTAAATTTGCATTTGAAGATTTCTGCAAAGACCAATTGACTGCAGAAAGGAAAATTAAAATATTGTTAGAGGAATACTCTTCTCTTCTAAATGAAAATACTATGTTAAAAGAGAAAGTTACAATAGCTAATAAACTTTACATGAGAATTATCAACTTAAAGTTTATGATGTCTCAAGAGAGATATAAATATAGTTAAAAATGAAAACTAAAAATCAAAAGAATTAGACAAAGCAATTTGAGGATAACCTCATTGGTAGAAGCCAGTAACTTTAGTCCATTTATGAAAATCTGCCAATAAGGTTTAAGAACTTGGGCTTAGGTGCTGAGAACACCATGGAAAAGGATTCTGATAACATTCCTGCATGGAAGAATCCTGTGGTTTATATTAATGAAAAGGGTAAGGAATAATTTGATTATAGAAATGTCCCTTCCACCTCATAGAAAAAAAGTTAAATAAGAAAAATAAGAGAAACAAAAATCACAAAAAAGGTAAACAGGGACATTCACAACAAAAAGGAATCTTGGGTAAATCTACTGTGATAAGAAGAGATAAACAAAATTTCCCATTGAATATTATTTAGCGCACGTCGGATATTAATCGATGGACGAATGAATATGCGTTGAATACTAATCAACACACAACAATATATGCGTCTGTACAACCTGTATTCTTCGAGGGTATGACTCATCCAAGCCACACATGCATAAGTCAAAGTCAAAGGTCAAATCAGAAGTTATTAGTCAAAGATCAAAGACAACTCAGCCAACAAGAGCAGTAGAAGACTTGGGCGAGTATGGGCGAGCATGTGTGAACATCCCCACAAACTCTCCAGGTGTGCGATCATAGGAGATGCTCACTGAAGCCATGCGAGATCCACTAAATGTCGCATAGTCGCCAAGCAGGGCTGGGTTATAAATAACCCCCCCCCCCCCCCACCCCCCACCCCCCCACCCCCTTCTTACTTTTCCATATAAATAGAACCCCGGGGGTACCAGGAATTGCACATTCGGCTGAGTTTTCGAAGATTTAGACCCGTCATCTTTGGCCTTCATTCTTGTTAATCGCCAAGTTGGTGCCTTCCTCGTGCCCTGCTCGGCCATCTTCTGTTACGGATGGGAAGTCTCTTCTTAGCTTCTAGGTGCGTGGTTGGACCTTCCTGTCGCAGCATCTAGGGTCCTATTGTTGCTCATTTAGCCTCTTCGTCATTGTCCGTCAAGACATCGAGTTAGATCGCTAGACAAGTAACCTTCGACTGCATTGATCAGAATATTTGGAGTCAAGATTTTCCTGGCTTCAACACTTTGGTGCGGTGAGTGTGGATCTTAGCCAGAGGAGGAAAGCCTAGTAAGAAAGCGAGATGGTGGAAGTTGGCGATCATGAAGGGACTGGCGACAACTCGGCAGGACGAGGAAAGCAGTGTTTCTTCCTCGCACGGAGTGCACAGTGACCTCGCCTCATAGCATGACTTCGTTAGAGGACGGTGGTGCCTCTTGGCGAGCAGGGAAGGAGCATATGGAGGAAAAGCCGGAGCGACTAAGGAAGTCGCTGTTCTACCCGTCGAGCTTGCAAGGAATCCAATTTCGCGGCGTAGAGAATCAGACGAGATTCCATGATCCTCGCCAATACGACGAGTATGGTGGGGTTTCTCGACAGGCCGAGGATCGTCACCAGCAAGGTGGGAGGAGCCCATTCTGTGAGGAGATCCTCTCTGCCCCCGTTCCGAAGGGGTTTAGGGAGCCAGTTATGAGTTACTACTCTTGGAGGGATGAACCTGTCGCCACCTCCAGTGGTTTGAATATGTTGTTTCCATCCAAACCATGTTGGACGCCTTCAAATGCATGCTCTTCGCCATCACCTTTCGGGGAAATGCTAGAGATTGGTTCCACCAGCTGGCATGAGGTTCCATCTACTGCTTCGAGGACTTGCGTCGATGTGTGACAATGTGATTCTCCATGGCGAAGAAGAGAAAGAAGGAGGTGACGACCCTCTTCTATCTAATGGGGGTGCGGGAGACATTGGGAAACTACATCGACCGCTTCCAGGAAGAGGTTCTGGACATCCCAGAGGTGGACGACTTCACCTTGCAGCTATCCCTGCCGTTTGGCCTAGGAAAGGCCTCGTCAAGATGGAGATCAGCAAAGATCCCGCCAAATCTTACGAAGATATTATTGAGAGGGTCAATAAGTTTATTAAGGGGGAGGCCTCGAATCATGGTTTCCTGTCCAAGCTGACCAGGGAGGAGGAAGATGTTGGGAAAATGATTTCTCTTAACCCCTGAAAAAGAGTTAAATATGAATTCTAAGAAAGGAAAATCAAGGTTAAGTCAATATGCGTCGAATAGTATTCGACGCAACGTCGAAGTTATATCGACGTTCCTTTCAGAATGAGTCGAAGTAGCTCCAAGAAGAATTCGACGTATCCTATGTTGACGTAGCTCTGACTTCTAGTCGACGTATCTTGAGAAGTCGACGCACCCTAGTCGACGCAGCTTCCTTATTCTCTTCTCAACGCTCTGCCAGGATGAATTCGACGCCTACGTCGAATAGTAATCGACGCACATCGATTTATATGATTAATTCAAAAATCGCCAGATCTCTTTCCTTCTTTTATAGATCTGATTTATATGGAATCAATTTATTCTTTATAGCCGTTCTGAATCATTCTTACCTCTAATAGATTCTTGGCTAAATTGATTAAATCCTTTATGGACATTATTTGAAATCAGATTGAATACTTTCCTTCTATGGATATAACTGTTATGGAAATTTCTCTTTCTTTCTAATACTCAACCTGCTAATTGATTACTCTCCTATAGTGTTATTTTAATGAACAGAGCTATAAATAACTAAGGAGGTCGGCAGAGAAAGGGAACACGTGATTCACCATTTTTACATTTGAAAAAGAGGAAGAGCTCCCAAGTGAAAAGAGTAAATTGAGAAATAGTGATGCAGCAAAGAACAAGCTTCCTTCTCCTTCTCATTCAGAAGCCATACTGCTGCAAAATTCTGAAAAGGGCTACAATCTTCTTCTCTCTATAGAAGAAAGATTTAATTCACTTCTTGTGCTTCCAATCTTCTTGCTAGGAAAAAGATTCATTCTTGTTCTTATTTCTGTATTCTTTCTTATTCTTACTTAAACATTGTAAAAGAGTTTTTAGAATCACTCTTCAAAAAATTCACTGTACTAGTTCTAAGAGTCTCTTTTTCAAAAGACTCAGTTGGTTCTAAGAGTCTCCTTGTCAAAAGACTCAGGGTGGTTCTAAGAGTTTCCTTATCAAAAGACTCAGTACAAGATAGTGAATTTCCTACCAAGGGGGTAGAAGAGTGGACTACCCAAAGTTTGGGGAACCACTATATCTCTTTGTGTTGTGCTGTGATTTCTTTTCTTGCATTTACTTTCTTTATTTGTTTAATTCTTGTTGGTGTGTGTGGGAAGCCCTAATCTGTGATCATACACATATATATATATATATATATATATATTAAATTTGCACAAAATATTTTTAATCTCTATTCACCCCCCCTCTAGAGAATTCTAGTGAGGTTAACTGTGCACTCTCAATTGGTATCAGAGCTAGGTTGATCTAAAAAGGATAACTCCTTGATCAAAAAGGTCCTACCTTTCATATATATATATATATATATTTCTAACAATTACTTTTCACATGGCACAAATCAAAGATTATGCTTCCACCAGACCACCAATTTGCAACCTTGAAAAGTTTGCACTTTGGAAAACAAGAATTAGAATTTATTTAAACTCTATTGATGATGAATTATTTAATGTTATCTTGACAGGTCCCCCCAAGCCATTCAGAAAGGACTCAAGTGGAAAAGTGACTGAAACACTTGCTCCAAAAGCTGAGTGGATAGAGGAAGAAAAGAAAGCCCAAGGATATGATGCCAAGGCTATGAATATCCTAGTCTCAACCCTCTCAGATGAAATCTTCCAAAAGATTGCTGATTGTGAGTCAGCTAAGGAAGTATGGGAAGCTCTCACCAAAATGGTAGAGGGAAGTGCTGATGAGAAAAAGGATAGAAAGGCACTACTCATCTCTCAATATGAAAACTTTCAGAAGAAAGAAGGTGAAAGTGTTGCTGACATGTATGCCAGATTCAGCCTCATAGTGAATGAGTTGAAGACACTTGAAAAGGACATATCTCTCACTGAGATAAATGACAAACTGCTTACTTGCTTCCCTAGCTCTTGGGATTCAAGAATCTGGCCAATTAGAGACTCCAGAAGTCAAAGAGAAATTTCAACAGATGTCCTGTTGGGCAAATTAAAATCCTATGAACATCTGTTGAAGACAAGAGCTGAGAAAGAAGAGAAAGAAAAAGCTCCCTCACTCTCAAAAGAAAAGAGTATTGCATTGAAGGCTGTTGAAGGTGAACCCTCTACAAGTGATGAGGAGCTGATCAGTCTGCTAGCCAGAAGGTTTAAGAAGTGGATTAAATCAGAAGGATCCAGAGGAAGAGACTCAAAAACCAGGTATAATAAAACACCTACTAAAGAGATTATATGTTACTCTTGCAGGAAACCTGGACATATTGCACCTGAATGTCCTAAGGAGATCAGAAAAAAGAAAGATCTAAAAAGAACAGATCTACAGAAGAAAAAGAAGAAAGAGAAAGGTCTCATTGCTCAATCATGGAGTGATTCAGAAATTGAAGAAAGCACCTCATCTGACAATGATCAAGAAGAGACCAAGCTGGAGGAAACCTGTTTGATGGCCACTGAGAAGCATGATGACACATCTATGGTAAATATACTTGATGATGTAGATTTATCTTCCACTGACTTCAAAAACAATTTCAAAGAATTCTGTTTAAAGTTAATCAAATCTGAAAAAGAAATAGATGAACTAAGAAATGAATTAAAAACTCTCAAACAAGTGAACACACAGTATAATAACTATGAGCTCAGTCTAGGACTCTTAGAAATGGAATTAGACAAAATCTGTACAGAAAACCAAACACTAAAAAATGAGTAGCAAAAGCAAAGTCCTTTGAAGACTCTCTAAATGGGAGAAGTCAGAAGCTCAAGAACATCTCTAAAAATCTTACTAATAGATTTAGACAACTAGAAGATAATACAAACTTAGAACTAAAATCTCAATCACCTAGGAAATCTGTTTGGAGACATCCCATTCACTCCACTAGGGAAAGACATTTGACAGGAGAAAGATCACAGGAAAATCCAGAAACAACCATTGTCTTTAATAAAATTAATCCCATTATATATAAAGGAATCCTAGGAAGATATCCTCAGGAAAAATTTAAACTTACGTCGAATACTTATCAACGTGCGTCGACCTCTAATCGACGCATACACCAAAATGCGTCGACTTCTACCCGACGCAACCTCTCTCATGCTTCGACTGAAAGAAAATGCAGAATGGAGAAAGCGTCGACTTCATATCGACGCAACCATAAACCTATGTCGAATACATATCGACGCAACCAATCAGACAGACATCTCTCCTCTACCAAACAACAATCTCAATCCATCTCCTTTTACTATGATCACTACTTCTGTAACATCACCAAAGAAAATTGGTATGATAAACCAATGCCCCTAAAGGAGGAAGGATATTCAGAAAAACCCACTTACGCTCTTTTTAAATTTCACACTGATGGGAGAAAGGGACCCCAGCTCAGCAGGGTTCAAACTAATGTTTAAAATTTTATGTGCAGATGTATCACATCTCCAGGCTGGTGTGGTACTTGGACAGTGGATGCTCCATGCACATGACAGGATGCAAAAACCTGTTAATCAACTTTGAGGACAGACTTGGACCATCGGTAACTTTTGGAGACTCTAGCTGTGGCCAAACCAAGGGCTTTGGAGATTTCAAAGAAGGGAAAGTCACCTTCAAGAATGTGGCAGTAATCAAAGTACTGAAGCACAATCTGATAAGTATAAGTCAGATATGTGAAAATGGTAAGTATGAGGTAAAATTCACCACACTATTCTGCCATATTATTGATATCAAGACTGGTGCTACAGTACTCAATGGAATTAGAAAAGGAAAAGTATATGTAGTGGACTTTAGTTCCTCACCCACAGAAGTCTGTTTATTCAACAATATCATTGATAAAAGTGAACTATGGCATATGAGACTAGGTCATCTAAACTACAAAACAATTAGTAAACTAGCAAAGAATAACCTAGTCAGAGGCTTACCAAAGGGTAGGTACTCTAAGGATTCTCCATGCAGACCTTGCCAACTAGGAAAACAAACCAAATCATCCTTCAAACCAATTGGTAAGGATGACTCTCCCAGGGTCCTTTACTTACTACACATGGATCTCTTTGGTCCCATCTCCACTCAGAGCTTAGGTGGAAAATCTTATACCCTAGTCATTGTGGATGACTACTCTAGATTCAGCTGGGTATTCTTTCTAATGGCTAAGTCTGAAACCCACAAGACTCTCTCAAGATTCATAAAACAAATTCAATTTGAACTCAATAGTCAGGTTTCCATAATCAGAAGTGATCATGGGACTGAATTTGAAAATCAGTTTATGAGTAGTTTCTGTGAAGATATAGGTATCAAACAAAGTTTTTCAGCCCCTAGAACTCCTCAGCAAAATGGAGTTGCTGAAAGAAAGAATAGGACTTTAATAGAATCAGGAATGACCTTACTTGTAGAATCAGGTTTGCCAAAAACTTTCTGGGCTGAAGCAGTCAACACTGCCAACTATGTTCTAAATAGAAGCCTAATACACAAAACCAAATCAAAAACTCCATATGAGCTCCTGAAAGGAAAAACACCCATAGTTAAATATTTTAAGATCTTTGGATGTGCTTGTTTTATCCTAAATAATGGAAAGGATCATCTTGCCAAGTTTGACAAGAAATCTGATGATGGAATATTTCTGGGATATTCAGCATCTAGTAAAGCCTATAGGTGCTATAACAAGAGAACTCTTAAAATTGAAGAGTCTATGCACATTATATTTGATGAAACTAGCATGCTGTTTAAGGGGGAGGAAACTCCCACCGGCTCTTTTCCACAGGAAAGCAGCAGCATAGAAATACAGCTTGAACAACTGGTTCTAGATAATGGAAAAGAAAACAAGATAAAGGAATCGAGTGAGGAATCTGAACAAGAACATGAAGAAGATTCAGAAGAGAGCATGCAAAACCAACTCCCACAAGAGAACATGGTTCAGGAAGGCCAGGTGGACATTGACCTTATCACCAATGAGGAAGAAGAACATCTGACAAGTCCAGTAAGGACAAGGGTCAATTTAAAAGATCATCCACAAACTCAAGTAATTGGAGACCCCAATGCAGGAGTAAGAACAAGACACCAGATCTCCAATGGGATGATGCTCCAATGCTTCCTATCACAAGTTGAACCAAAGAAGTTTGAGGAAGCAAATTGTGATCCTTACTGGATTATGGCCATGCAAGAAGAACTAGGCCAATTTGAGAGAAACAAAGCATGGAATTTAGTGGAAAGACCAAGAAACTACCCAGTGATTGGCACAAAATGGGTATATAGAAACAAATTAGATTCCACTGGAGTAATTGTCAGGAACAAGGCAAGACTTGTAGCACAAGGATATAGACAAGAAGAAGGAATAGACTACAATCAAACCTTTGCTCCAGTAGCCAGACTGGAAGCAATTAGGCTCTTTCTTGCCTATGCAGCTTTCATGAAGATGAAAGTATATCAGATGGATGTCAAGAGTGATTTTCTGAATTGTGACCTTCAAGAAGAGGTATATGTGGAGCAACCACCAGGTTTTGTTAATACCTCCTCTCCTAACTTTGTTTATAAACTCAAAAAAGTACTATATGGTCTTAAGCAAGCTCCTAGAACTTGGTATGAAACTCTCTCTAACTTTCTTTTGGAAAATTCCTTTGAAAGAGGAAAAGTAGACAAAACACTCTTTACTAGAACCCATAAAAACCAACTTCTTCTTGTTCAAATATATGTAGATGATATCATCTTTAGCTCAACTCATCCTAAACTGTGTAAAAGATTTGCTAATCTCATGCAATCTAAATTTGAAATGAGTAGTATGAGAGAACTCTCATATTTCTTAGGATTACAAGTAAAACAAAGTAGTGAAGGAATCTTTATCTCACAATCAAAGTACACTAAAGAGCTAATCAAAAAGTTTGGTATGGAATCAGCCTCCTCTATGAAAACCCCCATGGCAACAAATGCCATTATAGAAAAGGATGACAAGGGAAAATCAATAGATCAAAAGACATATAGGGCAATCATAGGATCTCTTCTATATCTCACTGCTAGCAGACCTGACATTATGTTTGCAACTTGTATATGTGCTAGATTTCAGGTTGATCCAAAAGAATCCCATCTCACCTCTGTAAAAAGGATTCTTAGATACCTAAAGGGAACTCCTGATCTAGGTCTATGGTATTCAGCAGAAACCAACTTTGAATTAATAGGTTTCTCAGATGCAGACTATGCTGGATGTAGGGTTGATAGAAAAAGCACATCTGACACTTGCCAATTCCTAGGTGACAGATTAATCTCACGGTTTAGTAAGAAACAAACATCAGTCTCAACCTCAACAGCTGAAGCTGAATATATAACTGCTGGGAGCTGTTGTTCACAAATCTTGTGGATGCAAAATTAGCTTCTTGACTACAAACTGGAAGTCAATAACTCTAAGATTTATTGTGATAGCTCTAGTGCTATATCTACATCATCTAACCTAGTCCTTCATAGTAGAACCAAACACATAGAGATCAGACATCACTTCTTTAGAGACAATGTAGAAAAAGGTAAGATAACCTTAGAATATATACCCACAGAAAGTCAAAGAGCAGACATTTTTACAAAACCCTTGGATGAAACCAAGCACAACTACTTCATAAACACCTTAGGAATGCTTGATGGAAGCTTGTAAACAACATTGTTGGGGAACTCTAAAGAAATCAGACAATCTAAGAAAATTTCTTGCAGATACGTCGAATACATATCGACGCTCCGTCGAGACAAACTCGACGCTGACACCGATTTCCATCAGACAATGTTACGTCGATCCTTTGTCGACGCACCGTCGAATTCATATCGACGCAAGACTATGATCACGTCGATAGAATCCCAGGCTGGCCAATCCCCACGGAGCGCCGACTCTATATCGACACAAACGTCAACATCCATTCGACGTAACGATGACTTCAGGTTAAAATTAGAATCAAATCCTTACTTCCTCTTCTGACGATTGGATTACCTTGATTTCTGTTTCCTTTCTCGACGTTTCATCTTCTTTAAATAATACTTCTAATTTCATAACATATACCTTTCTGAACCCGCCAAAACTGTCTTCTACCTCTCTCTCTCTTTCTGCTTCAATGGCGCCCACTCCTGGTCAATCTGCCCTTATCAAAGCGATGAACGATGCTCTGGAAAATCTTCTCAACGACTTCCAGACACGTCTAACCAACTTCTCCAATGACTGTGCCAATATGATCACCACCTGTGAAGCCAAATTGGCCACCCTATCTGCCTCTCTTCCTGAGCTTCATGCTCTTCTTCGAGAAGAACCTCTGTCGCCACAAAGGTTTACATCCTTCCTGAAAGATATAAACCAGGGGGAGAGTTGCTCCAGAAACCCCTCTTGCCAGGTCTTTGATCTCACTTAAAGCTCAGGTTTACCTCTCTTCTCTCCAACTCTAAGTATTCTCTCTAACTATTACTCCAATTCCATTATAGGCTCCACTCCTCTCAAATCACTCTGACTACACCTTCATCAAACATTTTGGTGAATCCTCTTCTTACAACACTGAAGGGGAGCATGCTGTGGATTCAGCATTCAGAGTTGATGACCCATATAACCAGGGGGAGACTCCGGTAGTAAAGAACCCAGAAATCCAGGGGGAGGAAGAAGCAGTCACCTCTGATGATTGGAATGGACAGATGTGGATTGATGCACCCTTATGTGCGGAGGAACTTCAACATCACTCCCCTGGCTTCTCTGCCAGTTACATCAAGCTGAAGACACCTCTACTTGAGGACATCCCTACAAAAGAGCTTGGAGGAGACAATCATCCCTCAGCAGAGATCATTCTACTTGAAGTCATTCTGCCTTCTATTGCAGAACAGACTCCTCTTCTTGATATAGTTCCCTCTCCACCCAAAGAGAAAACTCATTCTCCTTCATCTCCACCTCTACCTCTACCTCCACTTCAACCTTCTTCTCTACCTCCTCTGCTACCTCTACCTCCACAAGTAGCATGACTCTCTAAACAGATCCTACCTAAGCAAAGTCCAGGAGGGCAGATGAAAAGGAAAAGAGAAGTCATTCCCAAATGGCAAAACTTCTCCAAAGAAGAAAGGAGAGAGTATGCAAAAGAAAAGAAGTATAGAAAAGTGATGAATAGTAAATATACGCATTTTTCTATATAATTTTTAGTATAATTTTAATTAGATTCGTAAATAATATATGTAAATTAATGAATAAAATGTTTGTTTTTGTTATTTTTGTTTTTAACTTAGTTTTATTTTCATTTTGTAAAGTTTCTGTAATTTTGTTAAGTCACGCCCTTGGTCACGCCCGTGTCCAAGGGCGTGTTCACTAATCCCTAACATTTTCTTCTCTGTTCTTTTTCCACCTCAAACATCAAGTCACGCCCTCGGTCACGCCCGTGACCGAGGCCGTGTACCATGGTCACGCCCGTGTTGGATATCCATCCCAGATTCCAGCCACTTGAAGCATTTCATCCAAAAAATCAAAGTCACGGCCGTGACATTTCAGACATGCCCGTGACCCTCAATTCCTTCCAGAAGAACAAAGGACACGCCGCCCGTCACACCCAGCAGCCGACAGCACAATGCCGACATCGAACACGCCCGTGTTCCCTGGAACACGCCCGTGTACTTCCAAGTCGCCGGTCAAGCCTTCCAGATACCTGCCTGGATCCAGCTGTTCTGGCTATTCGCACCCCAAGCCGTGTCACGCCCTCAGACACGCCCGTGTCCGAGGGCGTGTAATTCCAAAAAATTTTCTATAAATAGCCAGATTCAGCTGAGTGCAAGGGTTCAAAATTTTGGGAGCTTCTCTTAAGGTTTTGTTCCATTTTGCTGATTTTTGGTGTTTTGTAATTTTTGTAATTTTGCACTTTCTCTCTCTAGTTTTGTAACCCCTTTTTTGATGGAAATAAATTAAGCTTGTTTTGTAATTATTGTCTCTCTTTGTTTTAGTGTGTGTGTGTGTTCTCTTTTTGTTCTTTTTCTTTTTATTTTTAGTTTTATGTAATTTTGTAATTTTTGTTAAGTTGTCATTTTAATTTGGGTGTGTGTGTGTATGAGTGTAATTTTCTTGTTTTTAGTTTTGTTGTAATTTTTAGATGATTTCATATTAGTGTGTGTGAGTGTAGGAGGTTAATTAGTTTTTTTTGTTTTGTTTTGTTTTCATTTGTTCTTTTTACTTTCTTTTTGCTTTTTTGTAAGTGTGTGTGTGTGTATGAGAGTAAAATGTTGTTATTTTTATTTTCATTTTGTTATTAGTGTGTGTAAGTGTATGAGAATAGATTTTCTTTTCTTTTTAACTTAGTTTCATTATTGTTGTGTGTGTGAGTGTATGAGTTTGGATTTGTTTTATTTTAATTAGATTTCATTAACGTAGAGTGGGTGTGTGTATGAGTATAAAGTTTGCGCCTTTTTTGTAATCGAATAGTTTCCATTTCCGTCACGCATTTATTTCCCGCCTATCCGTTTGGATAGGACTTGCTCACGCATTTATTTCCCGCCTATCCGTTTGGATAGGACTTGCTCACGCATTTATTTCCCCTCTACCTATTTGGGTAGGGATCACATTTCTTTAATTTCTGCAATTTACAGCTTTCATTTTAATTCTGTAGAGTGTGTGCGTTTTCAATTAGTGCGTCTTTTGTTTTTAATATAATTGCTTTTTGCTTAATTCCGCTACCCGCTCAATCGCTTATTATCGCCGTAGTTATCATTATCGTTTTATAAAACCCTAAAAAATTCTAAGCAAAACTACTTTTTAAATTAACGTTTTCGTTCTTTTTCTTTTCATCGCTTTTCTTGGTTTTTGCTAAACGCACACCAAGCCCGCGATAGTTATCATTTTCGTCACTAGCTTTTCTATAAAATCATAAAAATCAATTTCAAACTCTTTTCGATAAAATAATAGCGCGTTCCTAAGAAGTAGAAATAATCGATACCACCTTGGAAAAATACGACATTGATATTTCAAAAGAAATATCCTATACTACTATCGATAAGGTCCACTTGCCTTTATTGATTTTAGTCCGGATAATTACATAAACCCAAAAGCTTTCTCTCTAAAGCACTTTTTAAAACTCTCTTTTAAAAACACTAAAAAATTTGTTGCAACACCTCTTTGGTTGTTGCAACTAGCTCAAGGTAAAAGAAGTTTTAAAACGCTCTTAAAGAATTGTTGCAACTACTCAAAAAATTGTTGCAACAATATTTTCAAAAAGCTTTCAATTTTAATTTCAACATAAAGCCCTTTTTCAATCTTTTCATTTAGCCTTCAGAGGACGCGGCCGAGGAGTAATCCTCGATATTTCGAAAGAGAAAGAGTCCGTTACTTCTATCCTTCGATAGGATAACGGGTAATTCCTCAAAGTAGAATTACTCGCGGGACTCTTCGAAAACGTCCGCCCAAGGTTGAATCGAAAAGAAAGAAAGAGCTTTCTTCTCTTTCTTCTCTCTTTCAAAGAGAGAGACAAAAACGTATCAAGTTTTTGGCGCCGTTGCCGGGGACTTTGTGTCGTTATTTTGAAATAGGAAACGTTATTAATTTTATCTTATATTTCATCTCTTTTTCTATCTAAAAAACCAAAAACTAAAAAAATATACTATCTAAGTAAAGAAAAATAAAAAAATATATATATACATATATTTTTCAATTTTCCTTTTTTACATATATTTTCGAATATAGCCACGAAAAAAATCAAACCCAAAAAAAATATATATATTTATATATTTTACTTAAGTAAAGAAAAAACCCAAAAAAATATATTATTCTCTTTTACTTATTTTCCTTTCTTTTTCATCTTTGTAAAAATATTTCTAAAACAAAAACATCAAAAAAAATCTATAAAAGAAAAAAAAAACTCTTCAAAAAAAAATTTAATTAAAGAATAGTGTATGACCCGAGGAGAATCTTCGGATAATCCAATTTTACCTTTTGATCCCGAAATCGAGCGCACGCTTCTAGAGCGCCGCCGATCTCGTAATCAAAATCTACAAATAGCTCCCGAAGAATCCGTCGGCGATATACATATAGGCGTGATGGGCGATCCTAATCTAAATGCGGCCCCACCGAGGACCATGGCCTATTATGCTAGGCCAAATTTAGAGGATACAGGATCGAGCGTCACCCGCCCCGCGGTAGCTAATAATAATTTCGAAATCAAATCCAGTATAATTCAAATGGTACAACAGTCGATTCAGTTCGACGGTTTGCCAGATGAGGACCCAAACCAACACCTTAATAATTTTTTAGAAATTTGCGACACCTTCAAGATTAATGGCGTCAGTGATGACGCCATTCGCTTGCGCTTATTTCCCTTTTCCCTGCGGACAAAGGCGAAATCGTGGTTGACTTCTCTTCCGAGAGGGTCCATAACCACGTGGGCCGAATTGACGGAGAATTTTCTAACTAAATATTTTCCTCCGTCAAAAACCGCTAAATTACGCACCGATATCGCATCCTTCATTCAATTCGATTCCGAGTCTCTCTACGAGACTTGGGAACGTTTTAAAGAATGTTTGCGTAGGTGTCCTCATCACGCGCTACCAACTTGGTTTCAGGTACAAACGTTCTATAACGGCTTGAATTTCTCAACGAGATAGATGATCGACGCAGCCGCCGGGGGAACGTTAAACAACAAAACCCCGGAGGCCGCTCAAGCTCTGATCGAAGAAATGGCCATGAACGCGTACCAATGGAACGTGCCAAGGTCGCGTCCTCCTAAACCGGCTGGTATTTTCGAAGTGGATGCCACTACTCACTTAGCCTCGCAGGTAGAGCGGCTAAGTAAGCAAGTGGCGGAGATGACTGCTTCCTCCTCCACTCCCGCTTGGGCTAATAATCCTAATAATAATAATAATAATAATTTTAATAATCCAAATAATAATAATAATAATTTTAATAATCTTAATAATAATAATCTTAATAATAATATTAATAATAACAATAATTTAAGCGAGGAATCGGTGGATTACGTGGGCAATCAAGTGCGGGCGCCCTTCAACCCATATAGTAATAACTATAACCCGGGTTGGAGGAGCCACCCGAACTTCTCCTGGAGTAACCCTAATAATGCGCAACGCCCTCCACCTGCGATCCCGCAAGGATTTCCGCATGGATATCCCCAAGGATTTCAGCAGGGTTTTGCGCCTCCTCCTCCAAAACCTTCTCCGCTCGAGGAGATTTTTGCAAAATACATGGCTTCCAACGACGCAAATATCCGGAATATATCCGGATCGCTAAAAAATTTAGAAATGCAGGTTGGACAGCTTGCAAAAATGGTCTCCGAGCGGCCACTTGGAGCACTACCTGGGAACTCGGAGCAGAACCCGCGTGAAAATGCCCACGCCATTACCCTTCGCAGCGGCAAGGAGGTCGACTCCCCATTGCGGGTTGAGCATCAGGTAACTGTTTCGCCTCGGACCCCTGCACCCTCGTCTTTTATTTTATTAGATACGGAAAAATCATTAGCGCCGGGCGTCTCGAGCCCGCAAATTCCGTACCCCGCAAAATTTAATAAAGAGAAGGAGGACGAACATTACAAAAAGTTTTTACAAATTTTTAAACAAATTCAAATTAACGTCCCCTTCTGCGAGGCACTCTCACAAATGCCGAAATATGCGAAATGCCTTAAGGAGCTCCTTTCTAATAAAAAGAAGCTCGAGAGTATTTCGCGTGATTCCTTAAATGCGGAATGCTCGGCGGTCCTACTTAATAAATTGCCGCCAAAACTAAACGACCCGGGAAGGTTTTCCATCCCGTGACTATTCGGCAATTTATTAATAAAGTACGCCCTAGCGGACCTGGGAGCGAGCATCAATTTGATGCCCTTCTCCCTCTTTAAAAAACTCGATTTGGGAGTTCCCACCCCAACGAAAATGAGCATCCAACTCGCGGATCGCTCGATAAAATATCCTATCGGGGTAGTGGAGGACGTTCTGGTCAAGGTTGACAAGTTTATCTTTCCGGTAGACTTCGTCATCCTCGACATCGAGGAGGACGCCGAGGTGCCAATTATCCTCGGTCGCCCTTTCCTCGCGACCTCCCGCGCATTAATTGATGTGAGTAACGGTCGCCTCCTCCTTCGAGTAGGGGACGACGAAGTTACCCTTCTTATTAATCCCTCGATGCGAAATTCTTTATCGAACGATGATTCTTGCTTTCACTTAGAATCCGCGTTCGAGGATGAGTGTTCTTCGCTATATGAATTACTCGCTTTAAATTTAGACGAACCGGATTTGGCGGACCTCGCCCCTTTGGACGAGTTACCGCCAGATTCGCCTTTCAAATCGTTTAATTCTAAAAGTTTAAAAATAACAACTTCTTACGAAGAACCCCCGGTCTTGGAGCTTAAGCCACTCCCCGACCATCTAAAATACGCTTTTCTCGCCGCGGACTTAAAACTCCCGGTTATTATTTCGTCTTCTTTATCTGATTCGGAAACCTCCGAATTAGTTAAAGTTTTGTCCACGCATCGCCATGCAATTGCATGGCAGATTTCCGATATTAGGGGGATAAATCCCTCTTTTTGCACGCACAAAATCTTCTTAGAAGGTAATTCCCGCAAAACCATCCAGCCTCAGCGGCGACTAAACCCAAATATGCGGGAGGTCGTTAAGGCTGAAGTAATAAAATTAATGGATGCGGGGGTTATCTACCCTATATCCGACAGCACGTGGGTTAGTCCCATTCATGTCGTGCCTAAAAAGGGCGGTATAACGGTAGTGGCAAATGAACATAACGAATTAATTCCAACTCGTACTGTTACGGATTGGAGGGTGTGCATCGATTACCGAAAATTAAATGATGCCACCCGCAAAGACCACTTTCCGTTACCGTTTATCGATCAAATTTTGGAGCGACTATCAGGTCATCCTTATTATTGTTTTTTCGATGGTCTATCGGGATTTTTACAAATTCCTATCTCGCCCGAAGACCAGGAGAAAACAACCTTTACGTGCCCCTTCGGTACCTTCGTGTACCGAAGGATGCCATTCGGCCTCTGCAACGCGCCAGCTACATTTCAACGATGTATGATGGCAATCTTTGGAGAGCTCGTAGAGGATATTATGGAAGTCTTTATGGATGACTTCTCGGTTTTTGGAAGCTCCTTCCAAAACTGCCTCCAAAATTTAGATTGAGTCCTCCAACGATGCGAAGACATGAACCTGGTTTTAAACTAGGAAAAGTGTAATTTTATGGTTCGAGAAGGCTTAGTTCTCGGGCACAAAATTTCTGAAAGAGGGATGGAGGTCGACAAGGCCAAGGTCAAAATAATTGAAAAACTCCCCGCGCCCTCAAATATAAAATCAATCCGTAGTTTTCTTGGCCACGCGGGTTTCTATAGGCGGTTTATTCAAAACTTTTCCAAAATAACAAAACCGCTAACCCACCTCCTGGAGAAGGAATCTCCATTTATTTTTGATAACGCGTACGTAGAGGCATTCAATGCCATAAAAAATAAACTCATCCATTCTCCCATTCTGGTGGCGCCCGATTGGACCCTTCCGTTTGAGATTATGTGCGACGCGAGTGATATAGCGGTAGGGGCCGTATTAGGCCAACGCGTTAATAAATATTTTCATCCTATCTACTACGCGTCCCGCACGCTCACGGCCGCACAGGCTAATTACACGACAACGGAAAAGGAACTCCTTGCCGTCGTCTTCGCCATAGATAAGTTTAGGCCCTACGTCACGCTTTCTAAAATTATAATATTTACCGACCACTCCGCCCTAAAATATTTATTAGAAAAAATGGACGCTAAGCCCCGCCTTCTTCGATGGATCCTCCTATTACAAGAATTTGATTTAGAGATCCGCGATAAGAAGGGGGCCAAAAATTTAGCGGTCGACCACCTTTCTCATTTAGAACACCCAATCGCGGAAGCGCTCTTCGAACCGGAAATCGATGATCGATTTCCCGAGGAGCGTCTTTTAGCTTTAAATAATTTAAAAACTTCTCCCTCGCCTTGGTTCGCAGACTACGCCAACTATTTAGTTGCGCAGGTGCTCCCGAAAGACTTTTCAAAACAGCAAAAGAAGAAATTCTTTTCTGATTTGAAAAATTACTTTTGGGAGGACCCTTTCTTATTTCGCGTCTGCGGGGACCAAGTCGTGCGGAGATGCGTTTCGAACGAGGAGGGTGCGCAAATTTTGCGGCACTGCCACGAAGGGCCGGCCGGGGGGCATTATCAAGCCAACCGGACCGCGCAGAAGGCGCTGGAGGCGGGCTTTTTTTGGCCCGCTCTCTTCAAAGACGCTCACACTTTTGTGAGCGCATGCGATAGCTGTCAACGGTCGGGTAACATCTCTCGTCGAGACGAGATGCCCCAAAATTTTTATTTAGAATGCGAGATTTTCGATTTATGTGGGATAGATTTCGTAGGCCCCCTACCTCCTTCATATAATAATCGCTACATTTTAGTGGCGGTCGACTACGTATCTAGGTGGGCGGAAGCGCAAGCTCTCCCCACCAACGATGCGAGAGTCGTCGTCAACTTTCTTAAAAAATTATTTTCTCGCTTCGGTACGCCCCGTGCGATAGTTAGTGACAGGGGTACGCACTTTTGCAACGCCCAGTTTGCAAAAATATTAACCAAATATGGCGTCACGCATCGCCTATCACCCCCAAATGAGCGGCCAAGTGGAGGTAGTAAATCGGGAAATCAAACGCATATTAGAAAAAACTGTTTCAACTAATAGAAAGGATTGGGCACTTAAATTAGACGACGCGCTGTGGGCATATCGTACGGCGTACAAGACCGCAATCGGTTGTACGCCTTATCGATTAGTCTACGACAAGGCGTGCCATTTGCCCGTAGAATTAGAGCACCGCGCTTTTTGGGCGTTAAAACTCTTAAATCTCGATCATAATTTAACCGCCGAAAACCGGAAATTCCAATTAAACGAACTCGATGAATGACGTGCGAACGCTTACGAGAGTAATAAATTTTATAAGGAACGCTCGAAATTTTACCACGACCGGAAAATAAAATATCCAAAATCATTTGCGCCGGGCGATCTCGTCCTCCTATATAATTCACGTCTTCGTCTTTTTCCGGGGAAACTAAAATCCCGTTGGTCCGGCCCCTTTCAAGTGAAAGAGGTTTGGCCATACGGGACCGTCCTTATCACCCACCCGGAAAAAGGCGACTTAAAAGTTAACGGTCACCGACTAAAACTCTACCACGCGGGGGATCAACTGGGAGGGAAGTTAAATTCCATACCCCTCCCCCACCTCTAAAAAGATCGTACCCCGCCAACGAGTCAAGCTAAGAGACGGTAAACAAAGCGCTCGTGGGAGGCACCCCCATATTTATCCAATTACGTTCCTTTTTTTTATAAAACCAAAAAAAATGATGAAATAAATTTTCATCTCAAAAAAATAAAAACTTAAACAAAAATAATAATAATAAATAATAATAATAATAATAAAAAATAAAAATAAAAACAAAATAAAAAAAATAATAATAAAATTAATAATTATGCATATTTTAAATTATCATTCTTTTTCAAAAAAGAAACATAAAACAAAATAAAATAATGCAAAAACTTTAAAACAAAAATCAAAAAGAATTTTGGGAATTTTAAGATAAGACAATAGGAAGTTTCTCAAAGTAGGATTACTCGACAGACCCGAGAGGGGATTTTTGTCGATATTTCGAAATGAGAAAACCCCGTTGCTTTTACCTTTTTATTTCTCTTCTTTCTTCCTTGGTTTTTATCTTAAAGCCTTTTCTTTATTTCACCTTATTTTATCTTTCTTAAAATTTAGATATATTTTAAAACATGCATATTTTAAAATTAAAACCAAAACAACAAAAAATACATATAATATAAATAATAACATAAAAAGATGATAAAATTTTATTTTTATCATACCAAAAAATATATGTTTTTTTTACTTCTTTTATACGTATTGTATTCGTGTTTTGTACATTTCGAAAAACTAAAAAAAAAAAAAAAACAATTTTGTATATATTCGTGGAGTTTTTTTTGTAACTATCCTTGTATATATTTTTTCTATTTTGTAATTAAAATCTTCATCCTTTTTTTTTAAATATTTTCGTTACTCACACTTACCTTCAACATTGAGGACAATGTTGGTTTTAAGTATGGGGGCGTGTTTTCCCTCTTTTTGTAATTATTTTTGCCCCTCCTATAATAGAAAAAAATCCAAAAAAATCTTTAATTAACTTAGAAAAAAATTAAAAAACACACAAAAACAAAAAATGCGATCAATGTTTTATGTTCATGTCTTTATTTGTATATAAATAAACCTTATTTTTAAAATCAAAATCCAAAAAAAAAAAATGATGAAAAAAGCACTTAAAAATTTGTTATAACAAAATTTGTTTTGTCATAACACCAAAAATTTTTATTTTCTCTTTCTTTTCTTTCCTTTTTTATTTTAATGTACATATTTTTAACAAAATAAAAAAATAAAAAAATATATGATGAAAAAAAAAATTTCTTAGAAAAACTTATCTGTATATAACTTTTCTTAATTTTCTTCTTCCTCTTTTTAGTATTTATATATGTATTTTGTTATGAAAAATCAAAAATTAAAAAATATATCATATCTTGAAAAAAAAAATTTCAAAAAAAAATGATGAAAAACTTATCAAAAATCCAAAAATAAAATAAAACCCCTACTTAGCTTTTTGTTATTTCCAAGGCTAGGTTAGTTTTATCTTTAAGCGTTTTTCATTATTTATGATTTGCTAAAACAATTTTGTTTATTTCATAGTTTGAAAAATTTAAATCGAGGAATTTTTAGTAGTAAAGAAAATCTTGCGATCTTAATTTAATTTGAGAACAGAATTTTTAGCACTACCTCAGGTTTACCCTAAATAGATTCCTTTTTGTATTATATTGGCAAACCATCTTTAGATTCAATTATTCTAACTCTAAACTTGTGAAACTTTAGGAATGTTTTTAATCTACTAAACTTGCTCTCAAAAATCTTTTTTTATTAATCTAGAATTTCTCTTGAAACCCCCCTTATAAACACCCCTTAGCTTGGCATAAAAATAATAAAAGTAGGAGTTTTAAAAGAAATCCTGTGTCAATGGGAATAAAGAGATTCCGTAAACACAGGCACCCAATATTGTTAAAAGAAATCCCGTGTCAATGGGAATAAAAAATTAATAATTCCGTAAACACGGGCATTGGGTTAAGTTTAGAAATGATTTCAATTCTCCCGCGTAAACCAACGCTGGGAATCAAAGCAAAGGCCACCAAAAAGGTGGGGTGAGAGGATAAAATCCATCACCCCTAAATCCAAGCACTCTTCTTTTTGCCAAGGCTACCTTTTTTCCCTACCCCTTAGCATATAAAATTGTACCTAGATTTTAATTTAAAAAAGTTTGAGAGAGCATAATTAATAGGCTTTATTTATTCTTAAAAACTTTCTTAAAAAAGGTTAAAGTTTAATATAATTCTGTTCTAATTAAAAGGTACCAAAGACTGCAATAATCGACGCTATTTAGCTAACTTTAGAAGTCTCGCTAAAAAAATTTCGCTCTTTTTAAATTACTTTCATAGTTTTGGACTTACATCTTTAAATACCCTAAATTTATTTCGATCTTACTTTTGATTTAATAAAAACTTTAGTAAATTAGAAATTTTATTAAACGTCTTATAGGTATCCCTTACTTTTGCTCTGGAATAGCAAAAGCTTAAGTATGGGGGTGTTTGATGAATAGTAAATATACGCATTTTTCTATATAATTTTTAGTATAATTTTAATTAGATTCGTAAATAATATATGTAAATTAATGAATAAAATGTTTGTTTTTATTATTTTTGTTTTTAACTTAGTTTTATTTTCATTTTGTAAAGTTTCTGTAATTTTGTTAAGTCACGCCCTTGGTCACGCCCGTGTCCAAGGGCGTGTTCACTAATCCCTAACATTTTCTTCTCTGTTCTTTTTCCACCTCAAACATCAAGTCACGCCCTCGGTCATGCCCGTGACCGAGGCCGTGTACCATGGTCACGCCCGTGTTGGATATCCATCCCAGATTCCAGCCACTTGAAGCATTTCATCCAAAAAATCAAAGTCACGGCCGTGAAATTTCAGACATGCCCGTGACCCTCAATTCCTTCCAGAAGAACAAAGGACACGCCGCCCGTCATGCCCAGCAGCCGACAGCACAATGCCGACATCGAACACGCCCGTGTTCCCTGGAACACGCCCGTGTACTTCCAAGTCGCCGGTCAAGCCTTCCAGATACCTGCCTGGATCCAGCTGTTCTGGCTATTCGCACCCTAAGCCGTGTCACGCCCTCAGACACGCCCGTGTCCGAGGGCGTGTAATTCCAAAATTTTTTCTATAAATAGCCAGATTCAGCTGAGTGCAAGGGTTCAAAATTTTGGGAGCTTCTCTTAAGGTTTTGTTCCATTTTGCTGATTTTTGGTGTTTTGTAATTTTTGTAATTTTGCACTTTCTCTCTCTAGTTTTGTAACCCCTTTTTTGATGGAAATAAATTAAGCTTGTTTTGTAATTATTGTCTCTCTTTGTTTTGGTGTGCGTGTGTTCTCTTTTTGTTCTTTTTCTTTTTATTTTTAGTTTTATGTAATTTTGTAATTTTTGTTAAGTTGTCATTTTAATTTGGGTGTGTGTGTGTATGAGTGTAATTTTCTTGTTTTTAGTTTTGTTGTAATTTTTAGATGATTTCATATTAGTGTGTGTGAGTGTAGGAGGTTAATTAGTTTTTTTGTTTTGTTTTGTTTTCATTTGTTCTTTTTTTACTTTCTTTTTGCTTTTTTGTAAGTGTGTGTGTGTGTATGAGAGTAAAATGTTGTTATTTTTATTTTCATTTTGTTATTAGTGTGTGTGAGTGTATGAGAATAGATTTTCTTTTCTTTTTAACTTAGTTTCATTATTGTTGTGTGTGTGAGTGTATGAGTTTAGATTTGTTTTATTTTAATTAGATTTCATTAACGTAGAGTGGGTGTGTGTATGAGTATAAAGTTTGCGCCTTTTTTGTAATCGAATAGTTTCCATTTCCGTCACGCATTTATTTCCCGCCTATCCGTTTGGATAGGACTTGCTCACGCATTTATTTCCCGCCTATCCGTTTGGATAGGGCTTGCTCACGCATTTATTTCCCGCCTATCCGTTTGGATAGGACTTGCTCACGCATTTATTTCCCCTCTACCTATTTGGGTAGGGATCGCATTTCTTTAATTTCTACAATTTACAGCTTTCATTTTAATTCTGTAGAGTGTGTGCGTTTTCAATTAGTGTGTCTTTTGTTTTTAATATAATTGCTTTTTGCTTAATTCCGCTACCCGCTCAATCGCTTATTATCGCCGTAGTTATCATTATCGTTTTATAAAACCCTAAAAAATTCTAAGCAAAACTACTTTTTAAATTAACGTTTTCGTTCTTTTTCTTTTCATCGCTTTTCTTGGTTTTTGCTAAACGCACACCAAGCCCGCGATAGTTATCATTTTCGTCACTAGCTTTTCTATAAAATCATAAAAATCAATTTCAAACTCTTTTCGATAAAATAATAGCGCGTTCCTAAGAAGTAGAAATAATCGATACGACCTTGGAAAAATACGACCTTGATATTTCAAAAGAAATATCCTATACTACTATCGATAAGATCCACTTGCCTTTATTGATTTTAGTCCGGATAATTACATAAACCCAAAAGCTTTCTCTCTAAAGCACTTTTTAAAACTCTCTTTTAAAAACACTAAAAAATTTGTTGCAACACCTCTTTGGTTGTTGCAACTAGCTCAAGGTAAAAGAAGTTTTAAAACGCTCTTAAAGAATTGTTGCAACAACTCAAAAAATTCTTGCAACAATATTTTCAAAAAGCTTTCAATTTTAATTTCAACATAAAGCCCTTTTTCAATCTTTTCATTTAGCCTTCAGAGGACGCGGCCGAGGAGTAATCCTCGATATTTCGAAAGAGAAAGAGTCTGTTACTTCTATCCTTCGATAGGATAACGGGTAATTCCTCAAAGTAGAATTACTCGCGGGACTCTTCGAAAACGTCCGCCCAAGGTTGAATCGAAAAGAAAGAAAGAGCTTTCTTCTCTTTCTTCTCTCTTTCAAAGAGAGAGACAAAAATGTATCAAAAAGCATGTGAGGAAATAAAAAGATTTGAAAAGATGCCTATTATCACTCCTAACAGCCCTGTGAAGGAGTACCATGACCCTGACATGGAAAAGAGGCATGAAGAGATACGAGAAAGAGAACTGTATGAATATGAAGCAGCTAGGAAAGAAGTGGAAGATAAAAGGAATGCCTGGATAGAAAAGATCAACAAGGGAATGACTAAAGAACAAATTCTTGCTGAATCTTCTATCAGAATTCCAAAGAAGTTGTTTGATATTGAAGCTTATCAAAAGAAAAACCCTCAGGCAGGGATCATTCTAGAAAAAGATCAAAAACACAAGAAGGGTGTAGGATGTACAGAAGATACTTACATTCCCTACAAGAAGCCCAACAGACCTGTAAAATTAGACAAATGGCATGCCTCACCCTGGAAAGGGAAAGGAAAAATGGCTGACATTCCTGAGAAGCAGCAAACAGAAAAGAAAACAAAATATAGGCCCAAGGTTGATAGCAAGGGACCACCTGAGATCAAGCCTACTGAAAAGAAAGTTCAAAACATTACAATTGAGATGATTGATGAAAAGGCAGCAATCATCATCAGCAAAGGCTACTCCATAAATGACACAATCCCTGATGGTGATAAACTATTGGAAAAACTGCATACAATCATCAGGAATGTCCAGGAACAACCTGATAGAGCCAGGGGCTACATTTTTGATGCTATTGAAAACTTATCTAGGAAACTTTATTCTGCCTTTGTCAACTTCATGTACAAAAAGAAGTTTCTGGTTTAATTCTTATGAAAGACAAATACTTGTCATATGCTTTCTTATTCTAATTTCTCTTCTGATTATTTAATATATTTCTAATCTTTACAAATGCTGTGCTGGGTTAATTATTTGCTAGTCCAATTTCTCTCTAAATAGGGTTAAGACAAATAGGGGGAGATTGTTGGGAAAATGATTTCTCTTAACCCCTGAAAAAGAGTTAAATATGAATTCTAAGAAAGGAAAATCAAGGTTAAGTCAATATGCGTCGAATAGTATTCGACTCAACGTTGAAGTTATATCGACGTTCCTTTCAGAATGAGTCAAAGTAGCTCCAAGCAGAATTCGACGTATCCTATGTCGACGTAGCTCTGACTTCTAGTCGACGTATCTTGAGAAGTCGACGCACCCTAGTCGACGCAGCTTCCTTATTCTCTTCTCAACGCTCTGCCAGGATGAATTCGACGCCTACGTCGAATAGTAATCGACGCACATCGATTTATATGATTAATTCAAAAATCGCCAGATCTCTTTCCTTCTTTTATAGATCTGATTTATATGGAATCAATTTATTCTTTATAGCCGTTCTGAATCATTCTTACCTCTAATAGATTCTTGGCTAAATTGATTAAATCCTTTATGGACATTATTTGAAATCAGATTGAATACTTTCCTTCTATGGATATAACTGTTATGGAAATTTCTCTTTCTTTCTAATACTCAACCTGCTAATTGATTACTCTCCTATAGTGTTATTTTAATGAACAGAGCTATAAATAACTAAGGAGGTCGGCAGAGAAAGGGAACACGTGATTCACCATTTTTACAATTGAAAAAGAGGAAGAGCTCCCAAGTGAAAAGAGTAAATTGAGAAATAGTGATGCAGCAAAGAACAAGCTTCCTTCTCCTTCTCATTCAGAAGCCATACTGCTGCAAAATTCTGAAAAGGGCTACAATCTTCTTCTCTCTATAGAAGAAAGATTTAATTCACTTCTTGTGCTTCCAATCTTCTTGCTAGGAAAAAGATTCATTCTTGTTCTTATTTCTGTATTCTTTCTTATTCTTACTTAAACATTGTAAAAGAGTTTTTAGAATCACTCTTCAAAAAATTCACTGTACTAGTTCTAAGAGTCTCTTTTTCAAAAGACTCAGTTGGTTCTAAGAGTCTCCTTGTCAAAAGACTCAGGGTGGTTCTAAGAGTTTCCTTATCAAAAGACTCAGTACAAGATAGTGAATTTCCTACCAAGGGGGTAGAAGAGTGGACTACCCAAAGTTTGGGGAACCACTATATCTCTTTGTGTTGTGCTGTGATTTCTTTTCTTGCATTTACTTTCTTTATTTGTTTAATTCTTGTTGGTGTGTGTGGGAAGCCCTAATCTGTGATCATACACATATATATTAACTTTGCACAAAATATTTTTAATCTCTATTCACCCCCCCCCCTCTAGAGAATTCTAGTGAGATTAACTGTGCACTCTCAGAAGAGGAAGAGAAGAAGGTCCCCATTCATAGGAAGAAGAGGAGCCCCGAAGGCGGGATGGGAGGAAGCAGGAAGAGTGAAGGCAGGAGGAGCCCAGAAGGAGGGAAGAGCCCAAGAGAGAGAGGAGCAGAGGACGCATGAAGTGAGGAGGTCTCTGGTGGCTCCGGAGCGTCGGGAGGAGAAAAGGAGATACTAGGTCCCCGTCAATATGCCACCGTGGAAGCCAACAGGTAGGCCCCAACGTCAAGGTCCGGGAAGAATTTTCTCCCCGAAAAGAGGAAACTTCAACCAGCTAGAGAGGCATCAGGAAAGAGGACGCGAGGAAGCGACGGTCGTTGCCCGACAGGGTAACAAGCAAGTTCGAAGGAACTAGTAAAGGAGGCCATGAGCGGAGGAGATTCCCCTCTACCGCGATCTACATCAAGTAGAGTGCATGGGAAGATGGCTTGTCCTAACTTCTGGGAAGCTAGGAGGAGGCTAGCTTCCGGAGAAGGATGAGGGGAGTAACGAAGGCAGGAAGCCCCTGTCGAGCCAATGGCAGTACAAGTCGTCGCTTGAAAGAGGAATGAAGATCGAAGCGACCAGGGAGGTCAAGGAGAAGTATTCCAAGGAGGAGGAGGAGCAGTGAGGGTGATTCACAGGGGAGCAGGGCTAGGAGCATCCTGTAAGGGTATCTCCATCAAATCTACCGCAAGAGTGTCGCCTCGAGCTCGCAGGCACCACCCCTGTTGGAGGAGATCACTTTCTCGGAGGAGCACATGCTAGGAAATGAGAATCCCTTCCATGATGCCCTCGAGATTCAGGCAGCTATGGAGGACTTCACCGTCGACTGAATCTTGGTGGATAATGTGAGCTCAGTGAACGTTATCTTCAAAAAGACGTTTGACGGGTTGGGACTCGAGGCAGGAAGGATAATGACTTCAAATGCTCCCCTCTTTGGCTTCTCAGGAGAGAATAAAAGGCGGAGAGTGGAGCAGATCTGCTGGTAATGCTCGGTGACACCTCAATCAATTGTCGGTTCGTCATCATCGATTCCCCGAGCTGATACAAGGCGATCATCGGGAGGCCTCTCATCAACTTCTTCAAGGCCATCCCATCCTCCTACCATCAGTGTTTAAAATACTGTCAGGGAGATGTCCAAGTAAGGATTATGAGCGATCTGAGAGCTACCCATGAGTGATACCTCAACATGGTCAGCAACATCTGCTGGATGGAGGATGCTGAGGAGTTGGGGAAGGTGCTGGAGGACGTGGCGAGGCTGGAAACATTGGAAGAGGTGGAAGAGATTGTTGGAACGTGGTCTTCCGCATCTCCTAAGTTTGAGAATAACAAATCCTATGTGTATTTGATTTTGTGTGTTTAAGTGTGCAGGAAATCAAAGTCCACATGACTCAAGGATAGTTGTCCCCAAAATTGAGGCCAGAATTCGAAGAGGCTCACTAGCGCCGGCGGTAGCGATAGCGCCCGGCGCTAGCGATGATTTGCGACAATCCGACGGCGTTTATAGAAGGATGCTAGCGCCAGGCGGTAGCTACTAGCGCTGACGGTAGCATGGCGCATATGAGGCATAGAGCAAAATGTTGCCTCGGATTGAAGATCCTGCCGCGCAAATTGTTTCTTAATCCGGGCTAGCGCCGGCGGTAGCGCTTGGGCTATAAAAGGACTTCCTCTCCTCTTGTTTTCACACACCAATTGCATACACCTTAGAGAGAGAGTACTAGAATTCCAGAGGCCTATCTTGGCCGAAATTTGAGGTCCCGACGAAGCTCTGCCAACTTCTGAAGGAGGATTCCATCACGCCGAAGCCAAACGAAGTCCGCTTCGACAAATGCTGATTCTACAGCGGATCTTTGCCTCCATATTCAGAAGTTCATCTTAAGGGAAGTTGTTATTATTTTACTTCTCTTTTATCATTATAAACGGTAGTGAAATCGCCTCGTGTTGGCGACTAGGTCTGGGGTAGGACTTAGGGCTGAAAATCGCCTCGTGTTGGCGACTAGATCTAGGTTAGGTCTAGGGGGTGCTTGAGGCCACATCCGGGGAAGGATTGGCTAGAGCGGCTTGAGGCCGAATCCGGGAAGGAGGAGGCTAGGGCCACCGGTTCGTGGGGAAGCGAGTCGGGATAGAAAATGAAAAGAACTTTCATTATTCGCCTCCGATCTCTAGCGACATTGAGATCAAGTTTTGTAAAACTTATTTAATATCAATAAAGCTTGTCTCTCTTTTTGTTTTACTTGTCTTCTTGTTTTAATATTGAAAAGTTTTTCTAAATAAAATCTAAAGTTTTTGAAAACCCTTATTCACCCCCCCCCCCCTCTAAGGGCGCCGACCGATCCAACAAGTGGTATCAGAGCGAGGTTTGTTCCAATCGGCTTAACAACCAGGAACAATGGCGTCTCATGATCTAGCTTTTCCTGAGGGTCAAGGGGTTAGTCGACCACCTCTCTTTACTTGGTCAGATTTTAACTACTGGAAAAATCGAATGATGTGTTTTCTTATGACCATGGATGTAGAAGTATGGAACATGGTAGAAGTACAGTACTCTCCGCCTACAACTGTAGTAGGAGAGGCGACATTAGCAAAATCTAAGGATAAATGGGATGACAACGATAAACTAAGGTGTAAAAATAATGCTAAAGCAATGAATGCCTTATATTACGCTGTAAATAGGACTGAGTTTAATAGAATTTCTGCATGCACTACTGCTTATGATATTTGGAATCAATTAGAAGTAACTCACGAAGGTACATCGCAGGTGAAAGATGCAAAGCTGTTTCAACTAGAATCTGAATACGAGAAATTCAGGATGGACACGGAAGAGGACATCAACTCCATGTACACTCGCTTCACAAAGATTGTCAACGCATCAAAGGCACTTGGAAAGACCTACTCCGACAGGGACTTGGTGAGGAAAATTCTTCGTTCCTTACCCTTAAGGTTCAATCCGAAGGTGACAACCATCTCGGAGTCGCACAACTTAAGAACGCTCCAGATCGAGAACCTCATTGGGAATCTCAAAACCCATGAGGTAGAACTGCAAATTCAACATGAAGAATACAACAAAGAGCCGAAGAAAAAGGCGTTGGCACTAACATCAAAGAAGGAGTGCACCGAAGAGGACGATGATGATGAAGAAGGACTCCTGGTGAAGAACTTCAAAAAGTTCATCAGGAATCCAGAAAGAAGGAACACATTCAGAAAATTCTTCCAAAAGGACACTCGACGAAAGGGATCTTCCTCTTCATCGAGGAAAGAAAAAGGAAGCGATGACGAAGAAGAAAGGCCCAAAAATACATTCAGAATGCTATCACTGCAGAAAAACCGGGCACATTCAGAATGCTATCACTGCAGAAAAACCGGGCACATTCGGAGCCAGTTCCCAAAATACCAAAAGGAACGAAAAGAACAAAAGAAAACAAAGGAAAAGAAGAAAGTGCTGAAGGCCGCCACTTGGGATGACTCTTCCTCTGAAGAGTCAAACGAATCTGAGTCAAGTAGCGAGGAGGAAGCAAACTTGTGTTTGATGGCCAAAAGCGACGATGACGACACTAGTGTTCTTAGCGACACTGAGGTATCTCCTCCTAATTTTGAAGAACTTTATGATAAATTTGTTTTATTAAATCTTGAAAATGAATCTATTATAAAAGAAAATCGTAAGCTCACAAAAAAATAGTTTCTCTTGAAAAAAGAAAAGTCTCATGTCAAGAATGTGAGCACTCCTTATTTAAGTTAAAAGAACTTGAAGTATCTCTCTCTAATGCCCTCTCACAAAACAAAATTATTGCAAAAGAGAAGGGGGACTTAGAGAGAAGATTGAAAGCTTCTATATTACAAATTGAAAAGAACAAAAAAGGATTTGAAAACAAATGTGTTATGATTGTTCAAGAAAATACATCTCTTAAAAAACAAAATCAAAATCTCAATTTAGCCATAACCAAATTCGGGATTGGTCAAAAATCCCTGGATATGCTTCTGGGTAATCAATGCTTTGGGTCTGGAAAAATCGGACTCGGATATAAAAGTGAACACTACCGCCCGGCGCTAGCTACTAACGCCGGCGGTAGCGCTTAAGTTAAAATTTTTCCTGGTCATTCTAATGTACAAACATCATCCAGCAAGAGCAACATAGAAACTCAGAAAAGGGTCTCAACCCCCTTTATTTCGTGTGCTAATTGTCTTAAATTTGGACACACGTCTGGCTCTTGCAGGAATATAATAAATCAACGATCATTAAAACAAATCTGGGTACCTAAGAAATCCACTTACTCTATGGGTGGTACCTCTTGGGTATCTGGGTCTTTACTCTCATCCTCTTTCTAGATTTCCAGGAAGGCTAAGGAAACAGAAGACGTGTGGTATTTGGACTCAGGCTGCTCCAAACACATGACGGGCAATAAAGCAAAATTCCTTAGCCTAGAAAAGAAGAAAGGAGGAATAGTGACGTTTGGCGATAACGGTAAAGGAAGGATCATGGGAATTGGTACAGTGGGTAACGCATCTTTTCTTATATCAAATGTGCTTTATGTGAAAGGATTAAAACATAACCTAATATCTATAAGTCAACTTTGTGATAAAGGTTTAGACGTACTTTTTGAATCTTCCACTAATCTTTGCAAGATTGTTAATCCTAAAACAAAAGATGTGTTATTAACTGCACCTAGAATTCATAATGTCTACATAGTTTCATTTCATGATCTTTCTAAATCTTCTATAAAATGTTTTATAATGAAAAATGATGAATTAGAATTATGGCATAGACGCTTAGGCCACGCTAGTACAAAGCTCATCTTAAAACTAGCAAAAAGAGAATTGATTAGAGGATTGCCTAAGTTAAATGGAAATTTATCTTCATTATGCTCTCCATGCAAAAAAGGCAAATTTACTAAGTCATCTTTTAAAAGCAAAAACGAAATTTCTACATCAAAACCTCTGCAATTAATTCATATGGATCTTTTTGGTCCCGTTAACACTGTGAGTCTTGGTGGTAGATTATACACTTATGTTCTCATAGATGACTATTCTAGATATTGTTGGACTTTATTTCTCTCCTCCAAATCTGATGCGTTTTGCGAATTTTCAAAATTATGTACTCGCATTCAAAATGAATTAGATTTAAAAATAAAATGCATTCGCTCAGATCATGGAGGTGAATTTGAAAATGAAAATTTTAAATCTTTTTGTGACATGTTAGGTATTAAGCATGAGTTCTCTGCTCCACGCACACCTTAACAAAACGGTGTTGTAGAACGGAAAAATAGGACAATACAAGAACTTGCACGCACAATGCTATCTAAATATAAATTACCTAAGTATTTTTGGGCAGAAGCTGTAAGCACTGCATGCTATGTAATGAATAGAGTTATGTTTCACCCATCATTAACTCTCACACCATATGAACTCTACTATCAAAAGAAACTTAACGTATCGTATTTTAGAGTATTTGGATGTAAATGCTTCATTCTTAATACAAAAGATTCTTTAGGAAAATTTGACGAAAAATGCGATGAAGGAATATTTCTTGGTTATTCTTCAACTAGTAAAGCATATAGAATATTTAATAAAAGATCAAGCAAGGTTGAAGAGTCAATTAATGTCAGATTTGATGAGTTTGTTCCATGTGCAGAAAAGCTCCCTACAGGTACCAATGATGAACCTTTGCCATCCTTGGAGCACGACGAAGAAGAACCATCCAAAGAAGAGGATGAGAAGCCAAAAGAAGATGAATATGTACCTCCAAGCATTCTAAACTTCTCCAAAAATCATCCAAAGGAGCTAGTCATTGGGGAACCTTCTACTGGGGTAAGAACTCGGTCCTCTCTTCATGAAACATTTTCAAATATTTGCTTTGTGTCTGAAATTGAACCTAAAAACGTTTCCACCGCTTTAAATGACGAATTTTGGTTTTTGGCAATGGATGAAGAGCTAGGACAATTTGAAAGAAATAAAGTTTGGAATTTAGTAGAAAGACCATCTAATCATCCAATTATTGGCGTAAAATGGATTTTTAAAAATAAGCTAGATGGTGAATCTAGGATTGTAAGAAATAAAGCACGCTTAGTTGCTCAAGGCTATTCACAAATCGAGGGGATAGATTTTGAAGAAACTTTTGCACCCGTAGCTCGCTTAGAATCTATACGAATATTTTTGGCATTTGCGAGTTTTAAAAGAATAAAATTATTTCAAATGGATGTTAAAAGTGCTTTTTTAAACGGGTTCATTAAAGAAGAAGTTTATGTAGAACAACCCCCCGGTTTCATAAATGAAAGATTTCCAAATCATGTTTACAAATTAGAAAAAGCGCTTTATGGTTTAAAACAAGCGCCCCGTGCCTGGTTTGATCGTCTTACATCATTTTTGTTAAAGCACGGTTATGTTATGGAAAGTGCAGACAACACACTCTTCATTAAGCATAAAAATAACGAATTAATTATTCTACAAATATATGTTGATGACATCATTTTTGGAGCCACTAATGAAGAGTTGTGTAATGAAGTAGTCTTAATAATGAAAAATGAATTTGAAATGAGTCTTGTAGGAGAACTATCATATTTTCTTGGTTTTCAAATTTCACAAAGAACTGATGGTATTTTTATTTGTCAATCAAAATATGTTCACGATATGCTTAAACGATTTGGATTTGAAAATCTTAAACAAGCCTCTACTCCTATGAGTGCTTCCTTAAAACTAGGAAAAGATGAATCTGGAATTTCTATTGATCACACACTATATAGAGGAATGATAGGTTCTCTTCTTCATTTAAGTGCATCTAGACCAGATATTATGTTTGTCGTATGTTTATGTGCTCGCTTTCAAGCCGATCCAAAAGAATCTCATTTAAAAGCGGTAAAACATATTTTTTGTTATCTAATCGGGTCATCTAAATTAGGATTATGGTACCGACATAATGACTCCTTCACACTCCACGGCTATTCTGATTTGGACTATGCTGGGTGTTCACTAGATAGAAAAAGCACTAGCGGTACGTGTCATTTTTTAGGACCCTCTTTAGTTGCCTGGTCTAGTAGAAAACAATCTTCGGTTGCACTCTCCACCACGGAGGCCGAATATATCGCACTTGGTAGTTGTTGTGCACAAGCATTATGGATGAGCAAAACACTAGAGGACTTTGGATTTCATCTCAAAAACATAGATCTTAAATGTGACAACAAAAGTGCAATAGACCTCACATATAATCCTGTACACCATTCTAGATCCAAACACATCGACGTTCGTCATCATTTCATTAGGGATCACATTAAGAAAGAAAATGTAAGAGTAAGCTTCATTGGGACAGACTCTCAACTTGCTGACATATTCACTAAACCTCTTCCCGATACATGATTTCATTTATTACGACTTGAATTAGGTGTCCTAGATCTTTCAAGTTAAAACATGCTCACAAATACAATTTTCTTCATTTTTCACCATCCAAAACATTTCCAAATATTCTGCAAATTCAGCATGGAACTACTATTGGGACACCTAATCAACTTCCAACATCAAAATTTTCAAAACCCTAAACAATCACTTACTGTTTCCCGCGCTAGCGCTAGCGCCGACGCTAGCGCCGAGTTTCAAATTTCTGTGTTTTTAAAATTCTGAAAAATTTCTAAAAATATTTTAATCTATATGTACTATTTAGTTTTTGCACATCTGATTCTAGTTTATTCTTGAAAAATATAAAATCAAAATTACAAGAAAAAATTCTTTTTTGCCTCTTATTTTTTTTGTGTGGTTAAATTTTTTTTCAAATACAAAACTACAAAACCCAAATTACAATTTTTTTTTCGTTCTCTTTGGTTAGTGTTCATCTTTATGCAAAAATCAAATATAAAAATTACAAAAGCAAAAATTACAAAAATATGCTTTTATTTGCTAAAATCAAATACAAAAATATTAAACTTTAAAACTATAAAAAAAACTCTATGATTTTTTTTGAAAAATCAAGCATGATTTAATCTACCATTTAAAATTTTTACAATGTTGCAATTTATCTTTCAAACTACTTTGGACATTGTCTTTCTTCATGCTTTGAAATATCTATTCAAATGTGCATCACTCATAGTTTAAAAGCTGTGTAAGATCAAGCTTAGCATGCCTCTAAGTATGAGTAAATATTTTATGTTTGATAATGATAGTTATTCACTCACCCTTTTTGGCATTGTCTACATATGTATTTCATCTAAGAATGCTTGTGTATGTTTTGTATTAGTACAAATAAATTAAAATTGCACAAGTATCTTACCTACACTCCTTATTTTGCACTCTTAAAAATTAAGATAAGTGGTTATGTTTTCATAAATTCTATTGATTTGCAAAGCAAGTGTATTCAGAGAACTTTGCCCAAAACAAAATTATAAATTACATGACAAAGATAACTCCACCAAGCACTACTTGAACCTCCTGATAAGCCTTAATAAGCATTGTGAGGTTGAGCACCTTGGAAAAAATAATAAAGTGTCTTGTGCAAATCAAATCTTTCTTTCAAAAATAAGTAATACCACTTTCTCTTAAGTACACCGGATCACTAGTCTCAAAATTCAAAATAAAATATGTGATCCCCCAAGCACTACTTTGCACCCTGATAAGTCTTGATGAGCATTGTGTGTGCAAAGCACCTTGGTAGTTGTACATTTTTTTGTGCATTAAAGTGTGTGGAAGTAATCTTATTTGTGTTTTATTGTGCTTCTTACTTTACATATTACTTGTATTTTTGATTAAAACATTTGTTTACTCTACTCAAAAATACACTTATGTGCACATCATTATCTTCCATAACACTTCTTCTCATGAGTATTGGATCATAATGCTAATTCTATATTACTCTCTCTTTATGAATTGCACTAGATAACCTAGCATGTGTTCTACAATGTTTTGTATGTTTTTGGAATTATGAATTAAAGTAACATTGTAGTATTTTTTTAAAAACAATATTTCATGCTTAGATATTATCAAATTTAAAACTACAAAATCATTTACAAAAACATCATCTTTTGTGAACTTTAACTCATTTTTTTGGATTATCATTACTATTTGATGTTTTTGTATTGCTATAAGTCTTCCGCATCTTAACCATATAAGTGTTTTTACCTTGCGCTTTCATGCTTACTTAATATCTTGTCTTCTTTGCATCATCACTTATTCTTAAAATTTTTTATCTTTCATTAAGTGATAGATTTCCTTGGAACACTTTTTATTGGTTACTTCAAACATAAAAATCTTTTATGCTAAAAACTCTGAATATTTTGTAATGCTTATAACTCTGATCTATTTCAATGAAAAACAATTCTAAACCTCCTTATCATTTACTTAAAAAGCTCGATCATGCCTTCTCTTCTATTTACAAATTCTTTGGTGCTTTGTTTCCCTACCCACTTTTGCTAATAACAAAGGGGGAGAACTAACATGATAAATATAACCCGCTATCAAAAACCCAACATGACAAATTAAGGTGATAGCTTACATATTAGGGGAGCATTCACTTAGGGGGAGCATGTATTTAAGGGGAGCAATTCTGACATGCTAGAATCGATTATTATCCTAAGTCAATCACTCTCACACACACACAAGTATTGTTCCATCATGCTTATTTATTAATGCTTTGATTTATCATTAATGGATTTGTTATTATCAAAAGGGGGAGTTTGTTGGAACGTGGTTTTCCGCATCTCCTAAGTTTGAGAATAACAAATCCTATGTGTATTTGATCTTGTGTGTTTAAGTGTGCAGGAAATCAAAGTCCACATGACTCAAGGATAGTTGTCCCCAAAATTGAGGCCAGAATTCGAAGAGGCTCACTAGCGCCGGCGGTAGCGATAGCGCCCGGCTCTAGCGATGATTTGCGACAATCCGGCGGCGTTTATAGAAGGATGCTAGCGCCAGGCGGTAGCTACTAGCGCTAGCGGTAGCATGGCGCATATGAGGCATAGAGCAAAATGTTGCCTCGGATTGAAGATCCTGCAGCGCAAATTGTTTCTTAATCCGGGCTAGCGCCGGCGGTAGCGTTAGCGCCAGCGGTAGCGCTTGGGCTATAAAAGGACCCCCTCTCCTCTTGTTTTCGCACACCAATTGCATACACCTCAGAGAGAGAGTACTAGAATTCCAGAGGCCTATCTTGGCCGAAATTTGAGGTCCCGGCGAAGCTCTGCCAACTTCTGAAGGAGGATTCCATCACGCCGAAGCCAAACGATGTCCGCTTCGACAAATGCTGATTCTACAGCGGATCTTCGCCTCCATATTCAGAAGTTCATCTTAAGGGAAGTTGTTATTATTTTACTTCTCTTTTATCATTGTAAACGGTAGTGAAATCGCCTCGTATTGGCGACTAGGTCTGGGGTAGGACTTAGGGCTGAAAATCGCCTCGTGTTGGCGACTAGATCTAGGTTAGGTCTAGGGGGTGCTTGAGGCCACATCTGGGGAAGGATTGGCTAGAGCGGCTTGAGGCCGAATCCGGGAAGGAGGTGGCTAGGGCCACCGGTTCGTGGGGAAGCGAGTCGGGATAGAAAACGAAAAGAGCTTTCATTATTCGCCTCCGATCTCTAGCGACATTGAGATCAAGTTTTGTAAAACTTATTTATTATCAATAAAGCTTGTCTCTCTTTTTGTTTTACTTGTCTTCTTGTTTTAATATTGCAATATTGCAAAGTTTTTCTAAATAAAATCTAAAGTTTTTGAAAACCCTTATTCACCCCCCCTCTAAGGGCGCCGACCGATCCAACAGAGATAGAAGTGCTCTCCGAAGCCGGAGAGCCTGAATTACTGAAGATCGGAGGATCCCTGAAGACCGACGAGAAGATAAAGATGGCAGCATGCCTGCAAGAGAATGTTGATATATTCACCTGGAGCGTCGCCGAGTTGTCGGGGATTGACGCAGAGGTTGTCTACCATCTCCTTAATCTGGACCCCACGGTCAAGCCCATCCGACAAAAGAAAGGGTGAGTTACACTGTGTTGGCTGAGCCCATTCGAGAGTAGGCGAAGAAGCTGCTTGAGGTAGGTTTTGTATCTGAGATCCAATATCCAGGCTTGGTCTCAAATGTTGTAATGGTGAAAAATGTTGGGGGGAGCTGGAGAATGTGTGTAGACGTCTCTCTTCTGAAGAAAGCTTGCCCAAAAGATTATTATCCCCTGCCTCGAATCGACGTGCTGGTTGATTCAGCCGTTAGTTATTCTGTGATGAGCTTCCTTGATGCCTTTTTAGGATACCACCAGATCTGGATGCATCCTCCCAATTGTTGTGACGTCTCCTTCATCACTAGCGATGGGTGCTATAGCTACAAGATGATGCCTTTCAAGTTGAAGAACGTGGGGGCTACATACCAGCGAATGATGGATCAAGTTTTCAAAGAACAAAAAGGGAGGAACCTGAAAGTATATGTGTACGACCTCTTGATCAAGAGCAATAGATCGCAGGAGCATGTCATCGATCTGGTGGAGACCTTCACAACGCTTCGAAGGTTTAAGATGAGGCTCAATCCCGCCAAGTGCGTGTTCAGGGCAGGAAGATGGAAGTTCTTGGGACATCTCCTCACCCCGAAGGAGTGGAGCCCTGTAACACCCCAGGTGTTCCCAGCTGTAGAAAGAAAGCGTTTTTTATAGCAGGAGCTAACACCAGCGTTGTGCTAACACTGTCGTTGGTGATATCAGCTGGACAATATCGGCTAGATATCAAGGCGATCAACTAGATCAATTCTCCTAGTCACCAAGATGAATGCTAACGCTTGGCATTGGTGTTAACGCTGGAGTTAGGTATCGACTTGATGACTTAGCCGTGTCGTTGTGAAGCTTCTCTGTCCTCGAGAGGTCTCGACGATATGACTAGATGGCTAATGCCTGGCATTAGGGCTAACACCGACGTTGAGTCCTCAAGTCGAATTGTTAATCAATGTTCGATAAGATCAAATCCACCGCTCTTGGGGCTAACGCGAGCGTTATGGCTAACGCCGACGTTAGCTCTTTAATCAGATTCTTCAAATTAAATCGTGGTTGTCCATTCCTTAATGAATTTAGATCTGATGGTTAGGATTTATCCTGACTCAGCTAAGGCAGCAAGGCTAATGTTCTTATTCCCATTATTATCTCATTTTATCTCTCTCTCCAATGGAAAGGAAGAAGAGAGGCAAGGGAGGAGCTAAGCCATTAAAAGAGCTTACAAGCTCCATTTTAGCGCGCTGAGTTCAAATCTGTGGAGGGGAGTTAGTTGCGAACCTTTTCATCCGGATCTTTTGTGGATTCATGGTGCCAAAGAGAACGTCAAGGATAATGATCCTTCTTCTTGATACTAGGACATGCTAGTCCTATGTTTTGTTGTTTGCATAGTGCATGAAAGTGCCTCTTTCACTAATTAATGAGAGGTTATACTTTCACCGGGTAGATGTTTTTCATCCCCGGTATGAACTACATATAGAATCCGATTCGTATACGGATATAGACATGTTGTGTGAAGCTCGTATGCGATAGGTTGGTCTGGATTGGTGATGGCTAAATTGCATGTCAGAGAAGACTTCGTGCTTATTGTGTTGTTTGTATAGCTTGAATTATGTATATTGGGTTGTATACTGTGCTGGAGAGCAACAGTAGGAAACACCCTGGTTTCTGGAAGAAATGGTGTTTTGTTGCCAATGCCCAGTGTTAACGCTAACGTCGACGTTATCGCCAGTGATACTAGGTATCGCTTGGTGTGATTGGAAATTTCCCTTGAGGATATGTTGATGACCTAGAGGTGGTTATCTCATTGACGGGCCAAGGTGAATATGTACCTGCATCGTGTTGGTTATTCGTGATGATTTAGCCGGGCAAGGCGGATCCGAACCCGTTCCATGCTGGTCGGTGAATAGGTTGCCGCTCAGTGCACTGTCTGATCTTGGAAAGGAAGTCTAGAAAGCGAAATGGCTTGACCGACAGTAGCTCAATTACCATCTAAGTGTGTATAACTGGGGATGGAGGTGTGACTCAGTGAGTACACCGAAAGCGCGTCGTGAGAGTACGAAACATGTGGCCATGCATGCCAACGTTTGTGATGATTGTGCATATATCGGTTGTGTTAGCTGCACTTTCTTGTTTAGATATATGTTGTTATACTGCTGACTTGTAGGGAAGGAGTACCACCGCCCAGGGAATGAAGTGGGGTCATTACACCATTGTGGTAAGCTAAAGTTGACCGATGTTTTGCTTTCCCATGTCTTTGTGGATTGTACCTGTGCAGGTGTTAGCGAGTCGAGCGGGAAATAGTCGGGTAAAGCCCATTGCTATGTTGGCCCTCGAAGGCTAAACTTTTGAGTGCTTACCTTTCATATATTGCTGGTCTGTGTGCCGATGCTAGTAAACTATGTAATAAAATAAACACTTGATGTGAATAACATGTATGGCCTTAAGGACAAACAGTTTTTGTATATATAATATATATATATATATATTTATATGTCATTTCTAGTTTGATGTTGTGGTTATTTGCGGGTTCAAGATTTATTAAAATACTTATGTTAGCTTCTAGCTCTGTGTTATCTATTTGGTTGATTGAAACTATTTCGTAACTCTTTAGCTTGCTCATTTATTATGGTGTGTGGTCCTGGTCGGACCTACTATTATATTACTTGGAACGGGCATGGTGTTACAAATTGGTATCAAAGGGAGGTTTCGATCCTCTGACTTGTAGATTATGGGCCCACCACAATTTGGTAACATCTTCTGGTCTCGATCCCTTGTCGTTCGAATTCGTGGTCAAATTCTTTTAAGGGGTGGTGAGCACGTGTGTGCGTCGCCATTTAAATCATCTAAATAACCAGTGAATGTCCACTTAGGAATGCATTATATACATATTTGTAGCATGGTTGCGGAACTTGCACGTTCCTTGCTTGCTGTTTTGTTGTGATTTTAGTCACTAAATTATGTGCCACATGATTATAGGTGACTAAGAGTGATGCGGGGAAATCCCAGCCTCATCACATTGCTGAGAGTAGTGCATCTGTTGAGGTGCTTACACCTCCTCCTTCTTATGAAACCATATGGTTGGTTGCTGAAGCCGTGTTTTTTATGATGAATGTGCAACCAAGAAGGCATGTACAACCTCCTACTCTTTGGGTGGCCCCGGTGCCGGTTGGCGTAGTTGAGTCAGTTTCCTGGAGGAAAGTACTTGAAGTACTGGTCGTGGAAAAGCAAGCGTCAGACCAACAGTTAAAGCATTTTTCGAGCTTCCACCCTCCTACGTTTGCGGGGACAGGATTCCCAACTCAAGCTGAAGATTGGCTTTCTCGGATAAAAAGAACCTTGACGGCTACGGAGACGGAGGAAGACCAAAAACTGACCTTGGCTACCTTTCTCTTAGATGGAGACGCAAGTCTTTGGTGGGATGAAATGGAACATCATCATCTTGCGGGCAGGAAACTGACTGATATCTCGATGGAGGAGTTCTTGAGATTATTTTTGGCAAGGTATCTCTCCCCTATGCTCAACACATTGCAATAGAGAACCAGTTCTAGATATTTACTTAGGGGGATAGTTCGGTGGATGATTACCTCCATGAGTTTATGTGACTTAGAAGATATGTGGGATATTCTTTTGATGATGAAGAAGGGAAGACCAACAGGTTCTATGAAGGTCTGCGCGATGAACTGCGGCTGCTTCTGGCAGGCCCGATGACGCAAGGCTTTCTTACCTTGGTGAATACTATCTGATCCCTTGAGCAGGATATGAAGAGGGTCCAAAGCAGGAAGGACCTATCTGTGAAAAGTCAAAGTTCAAAGTACTGAGCTCTACAAAGTCTGGGTACCGAAGGTTCAAGAAGAAGTTTAGGTTTTCAGAACTGACTTCCTCTTCTGTTTTAGGAGCGACGACTGGGCGAGGTCCGATTATTTACTATACGTGCGGCAAGCCAAGAAACATAGCCCAAGAGTGTCGCAATGGTCCCCAGAAGTTGGAGAAAATGGCGGGTGTGTCTTATGTCGATAAAGGGAAAGCAACAGAGTTGTCTGCATCCCAGTACACTCCAGCTCTGCCCCGAGTCTATAATCTTGGCCAACAGGAGACCATCAAGCAAAGTGATGTCGTGACTGGTATAGTTTAGTGTATATCATTTATTGTCTTATGTACTGTTGGGAAAATCCTGTTATTTAACTTAACAAATTATATGAAAGTAATTTTATCTACTAGGATTGAATTACCCATTGTATAGTGAGGGTAATCTGGTCATTAGATGTCTTAGGATGTCACACTCAACATAGGGTGTCAGGACCAGATCAAGGGAAGCAAAATTGGGTAAAGTTAACATTTGCGTCGAATAGAATTCGACGCAACATCGAGTCCATTTCGACGCTACTCTGATTAGAAGTCCAAGTGGTTCAACCCTTCTGTCGAAATAACTCAAGTCGACGCTACGTCTAGTAAATATCGACGTAGAGGTCAGGGACTTATCGGAGTAACTAGAGAAGTCGACGCAGCTTCTACTTCAACTCGACGCAGAAGAAGTTTTTTGTCGAAGTCATCTAAAGTCGACGCAACGTCGACTTCATCTCGACGCAGAAGATGAAGTTCAGAACCAGGCAGATCAACTCGACGGAAACGTCGATAAGATGTCGATGCAACGTAGACTCGCTGAGTACAATTAGAGCAGAGATAAAATCGAAGCTGCTTCTACAAGAACTTGAAGTTGCGTCGATAAGAGAAGAAATGAATTCGACGCTACGTCAAATACAGTCTATAAAAGTATATATTTTCAGCTGTCTCTGTGATCCTTCTTTCATGGCCCACATCTTTCAAGACCCTTTCCCCAGCGGCTTAATAATTGCCTGAAATAGAAAGGAGCATTAAAGAAGGAAACAAAAGGTTTCTTGGGACCATATTCCTTGTAGGTGGATGGGCCGAGAATTAAAGAGGAAAGAAAGATAATGTCATTAGCAGATTACCTTTTCAGGGCATACCAGAAAGGGAAAGAAATTTGAAATCGAATAGAGAGAATAAAAGGAAAAGAGAAGACAGAAATATACAGCATTAATCACAATCAGCGGTCTTCCTTCTTGCTAGGGCTTCCTCTTCTCCTCCCTCTCTCTCTCAAGAACCCCAACACAGAAAAGAGAAAAGAAAAGAAAGCTCTGTTGTTCTTCATCTAATAGAACAGATGATCTGAAAGCTGCTCTTCATCATAATCTCTTAGCAGTCAGATCTCAATCAGCAGAAGTAGAAAGGATCTGACATGCAAAGCACCTGCAATTCATTACTATCTAAAGAAGGGGTTAATCAAGAGCAGATCCTGTAGAACATCTAATAGGCTATTCTTCATACAGTCTTCTCAAGAATTCTGAGAACAGAATTCCTACAACATTCTTTCTTCTCCTTCTTTTTCATTCTGTAAAAGAGTTTTATTAATCCTTCTTCAAAGGATTCAGTGGTTCAAGATCTCCTTACCAAAAGATCTGGCGGTTCAAGATCTCCTTATCAAAAGATCTAGTGGTTCATGATCTCCTTGTCAAAAGATCAGTGGTTCTAAGAGTCTCCTTACCAAAAGACTCAGGCACAATGGTGCATCCCTACCAGGTGGTAGAAGAGGGAAGTACCCATATTTTGGGGAACCTCTATAAAAATTCTGTGTGTCTTCTGGTTGCTAATTTTCTGTGTTGTCCCAATTATTTTCTATTCTGCATTTTATTTCTAGCACAATATTTATTCTGCCTGTGATCTTGTTGAGTATAAATCCTTAGTTAAGTTTATTGTTTTCACAGTTATGATAGAAATAAATTTAAATCTCTATTAACACCCCCCTCCTCTAGAGGATTCTCAAAGGCACACTATGCACTTTCAATTGGTATCAGAGGGAGGTTGATCATTAAGAGGTTAACACCTTGATCAAAAAGTCCCCCTATTCTTATTTCTTTTCTATAAATATATTTTATAAAGAAAATGAGTACTAAGGATTATGCTTCCACAAGACCCCCAGTGTGTAACTTGAATAAGTTCACACTCTGGAAGGCTAGGATAAGGCTATATATGAATTCTATTGATGAAGAAATTTATGATGTCCTTCTCACAGGTCCTCCAGCTCCAGTCAGACAAAAGACAGGAGAAACCTCAATAACTGAGGCTGTCCCAAGAATGGAATGGACAGAGGCTGAAAAGAAGGTTAAGGCATGTGATGCCAAGGCAATGAATATTCTGGTTTCAACAATGTTCGATGACATTTTCCAGAAGGTTGCTGAATGTCAATCAGCAAAAGATATTTGGGATTCCCTCACCACAATGGTTGAAGGAAGTGCTGATGAAAGGAAGGATCTGTTGTTAATATGTATGATAGATTCAGCATTATCATTAATGAGCCCAGATGCTTGGGCAAGGATATATCCTTGACTGACATTAATGATAAAATCCTCATGTGCTTCCCTAGCTCATGGGATTCAAGAATCTGGGCAATCAGAGAATCCAGATGCCATAGAGAGATCTCCACTGAAGCTTTACTAGGAAAGCTTAAGTCCTATGAGAAGCTACTGAAGACCAGGGCTGAGTAAGAAGAGAGGGAAACTACTCCAACTCCTGTCCAAAGGAACTTAGCTCTGAAAGCTATTGAAGGAGAGCCCTCTACTCCAGAAGATGGGATGTTCAATCTCCTAGCAAGGAGATTCAAGAAGTGGGTCAAGACTGAAGACTCAAGGAGAAGAGAAAGAGTCTCAAGGCCCAGGTATGATAAGACTCCAAGGAAGGAAATTATCTGTTTTACCGGCAACAAGCCAAGGCACATTGCTCCTGAGTGCCCTAAAGAGCAAAGGAACAGGAACAACACTAAAGAGGAGAAGAAGAAGTCCTTCAGAGGGAAGGACAAGAAGAAAGGAAAGGGTTTCATTGCTGAGACCTGGAGTGATTCGAAAGTGGATGAGAGCTCATCATCATCTGAGAGTGATGATAAAGAAGAAGTAGTAGCAGCCTGCATGATGGCTCTTGGGATGTTATCAGATGATGAGAAGAACATGTATCCATTTTTGATGAATTTGATTTCAATTCAGAAGATTTTAAAATCTGCTTTTAAGTTTTCTGTATTGAGCATCTTAGGGTAGAAAAGGAATTAGACACAGCTAGGACTGAACTAGAAAATCTTAAGAAAGATAAAATCTACATAAGAAATCAGAATCTAACAAATGAAATCAATAATAAAGAGTTAGAACTAATTGAACTTAGGAAAGAGAACATACAATTAAAAGAAGAGCTAGCAAAGACAAAGGCTTTTGAGGACTCACTCAATGGGAGGAGTCAGAAGCTCAAAAACATCACTGAAAATCTCTCTATGAGATTTAATCACTTAGGGTTAGGAGCAGAGCCCTCCACTAGCTCAGAAGCACCTAGGAAACCTGCCTGGAAAAATCCAGTTTCCTTTGTAAGACCTAGTGATCATCAACCTAGTGAGAAGAGTGCATCAATTAAGAGTAAGGCTGTTATTTATTCAGATAGGTTAGATAAACCCAACAAAATACATCTGAATAAGAAAGAAAAACCTTTAGGAAAGAACAATGTAGAGAAGTCAAATAACAATCACCTAAAAGTAAAAGCAAAATCTAAGATAATAAGACACTTTGCTGATCTATTGCATTTAGATATATTCTATACTCATATAAAGCATCAAAATAAGAGGTTTGGGAAAACCATTCCTTATCATCCCAAAGGGTATCATGAAAGACCTTTCTATTCTTTCATTGAACCCTACAATGGTAAAAGCAAAGGGCCCAAGGTAACCTGAGTTCCTTCTAATGTTTGAATTACCTGTGCAGAATGAGGTAAAGTCTCACTCAGGAGAAAATGGAGTGGGAAGAAAGATGTAGATTTTGATTAAGAAACAAGACTTATTCAAGGGAGTAATTTCTACCTTGAATCCTCATTAAGTATTTATTACATTATATTATGATCTATTTTCAATAAGTACAATTGCTGGGAAAAGCAGCAAGAATTTTCTAAAGAAACAGATCTGCTTATTAAGAGATGCGTCGAATAGAAGTCGCCGTACCATTGACGTCTACTCGACGCCAGCGACAAGAAGCACTCATAGTAGACAATTTGAATATAATTCGACGCAGCGTCAAGTTCATATCGACGTAACATCGACTTATTAAACACTGACTAAATTCGGAGTTACGTCGATTGGAAATCGATGTAACGTCGACTGAACTACGCCGAATTAGAATTTTTAAATAGTCTCGAAGCTACGCCGAGTACTAGTTGACGCAACGTCGATATATCAGCACGCGCAGAATTGCTTCTAGAAGCAATCTCGACACAGCTTTGCGCGTCAAATAATAAAAGTTATCGACGGTGCATCGACCCAAACCCTAAGTAGCGGTGATTCATCTACTTTTAAACAATTACTACGTCGGAACATTTACGCTTTCGAATTCTCTTCCTCTTGCTCTCTTGCTCTCCTGCTCTCCAGCTTTCTCGTGCAACTCTCTATCTCTCTTTCCCTTTGACTTTGCAGGAAAATCCAAACAGATGGCTCCTCCCAAAGTCAACTCAGGCTTTGATGTGGACGTGGACTCCTTCAGTGCAGCGGCAGAAAGTTTCAAAGCCATTCTTGGTTTCATGGTTTGTTTCAATAGGCTGGTCTGACCAAGCTTATCTCCACGAGATGCAAAATCCTGGATATCGAACTGACTGAATCTAAAGATAGTGTTCAGAGAGGAGAGGATGGTTCCCTCAAAGGGAAAATATATGATACAGATGTATTGATAATAGAGGAATTGCTAAACCAAACATATGATCTTCAGACAGGGGATGAGTCAGATGAACTAATAGGGGATGAGATTAAGAGGTCCCTGGAACTGATGAAGTTAAAGAAGCACAAGCCCATCAATCTGAAGAAAATGGATCTTAGAGAAGAATATTGATTCCTGGCAGATATAGTAGGAAAGGTATTGTTGTGTAAGATCTTTGTACATGATGTTGTTCCAAAGCAACAACTACAGATTATGGGATCTCTTGTTCTGAAGAAGAAGATCAATTGGGGAAGATGTCTATTAAAGATGATTGGGCATAAGTACTCCTGCAAGGAGAATGCCTATATAAGAATAATGAGCCAAGTGCTCTTCAAACACTATCCAGATATCTGCAAATCAAAAGGAGTGCCCATTCCTCCTGAAAAAAGGATTATAATTGGAATCTTTTCCAAATGGACCAGACAAATCTCAAAGCCTGGTCAAGCTCAAATTTCTCCTCCTCCATCTCCTTCTCCACTAGACTTAGAAAGGGAAGGTACATATCACCCTCAGGAAGATGCCCCATCTCAACATCAACAGCAACAACAACTGCAGCAACAACAACAACAACAACAGTTCCAATCCACTTCATCACCTGAGCCATCTCCTCTGCAAACCCATCTACCACCATACATCCAAATTCCAGATCATTAGCTTGCTCCACCTCCACCATTCATTTCACTACTCTCCTGATGTTTACCATCTTCTCACCCCTATTCAAGAAGAGCTCCCTCCATCACCTCCTCCATCTTATCCACCCATAATTGATCTTGAGCAGATCATTTCCAAGGCTATAGCCATTGCCTCCTCCACATTTATAGATCAAGTGGCCTCTCATACTAGAAATTTTGACAGAAAATACTCACAGATGGAGGGTGAGTTATTAAGATTTCAAATATCCTTTCAGAGCCTCAAAGATTTAATATCTTCCTCCATGGTTTCCAAAGAGTTCTTAACCTCTCTGGCCAGCAAGGTCAAAAAGGGGGAGAATATCTTAGAGGAAGAGAGACCTGTCCTTGACTTGAGTGGACAGGAACAGGGCAATGCTGATAATGAGCCTGCTCCTGACAAGGTGATCACCTTTCAGGATGCACTGATTCAGGGGGAGCCTACAGTTCAGGGGGAGCCTGCTTCTGATATTCAGATGAATCTAGACATAAAAATGGAAGTTGTAGCTACAACAGTTGTCCAAGATATGCCTCCAAAAGAAGATCTACTAAATCAGGTTGCACATGTTGCACAGGAAGCTGCCCAGGAGGCTGAGCAGAATGCACAAGTATAGGGGGAGCTTCTTAAGGATAAAACGAATGTTGAAGATCCTGAAGATGATGAAGATGCACCATTGAGAATGGTCAAGAGGTATACAACTCCAAAAGTCTTCTCCGGGAAGAGAAGAACTCTTGAGAAGGACTTCTGAACTTCAGGTATCAGATAAATTATTGGTTTTTATTGGAATTACATTTGGTGGGAAAAACAATGCTACACAATTTCTTGATATGGAAATTTGCTGTCTATAATTTCAGTTGTTTCCTCTCTGTGTTTATGTTATCTTGCATGTGTGTTTGATTATGCAAAGAAATGTATAAAATCACTTTACTCAAATCTGTAAAATTAGTTAAGATAAATGGGGGGAGATTATTGGGAAAACTCTGTGATTTAACTTAACAAATTATATGAAAGTGATTTTATCTACTACGATTGAATCACCTATTGTATATTGAGGGTAATCTGGTCATTAGATGCCTTAGGATGTCACACTCAACATAGGATGTCAGGACCAGATCAAGGGAAGCAAAATTGGGCTAAGTTAACATTTGTGTCGAATAGAATTTGACACACCATTGAGTCCATTTCGACGCTACTCTGATTAGAAGTCCAAGTGGTTCAACCCTTCTGTCAAAATAACTCAAGTCGACGCTACGTTGAATAAATATCGACGTAGAGGTCATGGACTTGTCGGAGTAACTAGAGAAGTCGACGCAGCTTCTACTTCAACTCGATGCAGAAGAAGTTTTTTGTTAAAGCCAACTAAAGTCAACGCAACGTCAACTTCATCTCGACGCAAAAGATGAAGTTCAGAGCCAGGCAGATCAACTCGACGGACACGTCGATAAGATGTCGACGCAACATCGACTCGCTGAGTACAATCAGAGCAGAGATAAAATCGAAGCTGCTTCTACAAGAACTCGAAGTTGCGTCGATAAGAGAAGAAATGAATTCGACGCTACGTCGAATACAGTATGTAAAGGCATATCTTTTCAGATGTCTCTCTGATCCTTCTTTCATGGCCCACATACTTCAAGACCGTTCCCCAACGACTTAATAATTGCTTGAAATAGAAAGGAGCATTAAAGAATGACACAAAAGGTTTCTTAAGACCATATTCCTTGTAGGTGGACGGGCCGAGAATTAAAGAGGAAAGAAAGAGAATGTCATTAGCAGATTACCTTTTCAGGGCATACCAGAAAGGGAAAGAAATTTAAAATCGAATAGAGAGAATAAAAAGAAAAGAGAAGACAGAAATAGATAGCATTAATCACAATCAGCGGTTTTCCTTCTTGCTAGGGCTTCCTCTTCTCCTCCCTCTCTCTCTCTCAGGAACCCTAACACAGAAAAGAGAAAAGAAAAGAAAGCTCTGATGTTCTTCATCTAATAGAACAGAGGATCTGAAAGCTGCTCTTCATCACAATCTCTTAGCAGCCAGATCTCAATCAACAGAAGTAGAAAGGATCTGACATACAAAGCACCTGCAATTCATCACTATCTAAAGAAGGGGTTAATCAAGAGCAGATCCTATGGAACATCTAATAGGTTGTTCTTCATACAGTCTTCTCAAGAATTCTAAGAACAAAATTCCTACAACATTCTTTCTTCTCCTTCTTTCTCATTATGTAAAAGAGTTTTATTAATCCCTCTTCAAAGGATTCAGTGGTTCAAGATCTCTTTACCAAAAGATCTGGTGGTTCAAGATCTCCTTATCAAAAGATCTGGTGGTTCATGATCTTCTTGTCAAAAGATTAGTGGTTCTAAGAGTCTTCTTACCAAAAGACTCAGGCACAGTGGTGCATCCCAACCAGGTGGTAGAAGAGGGGAGTACCCACATTTTGGGGAACCTCTATAAAAATTATGTGTGTCTTCTGGTTGCTAATTTTCTGTGATGTCCCAATTATTTTCTATTCTGCACTTTATTTCTAGCACAATATTTATTTTGCCTGTGATCATGTTGAGTCTAAATCCTTAGTTAAGTTTATTGTTTTCACAGTTAAGATAGAAATAAATTTAAATCTCTATTCACCCCCTCTAGAGGATTCTCAGATGCACACTGTGCACTTTCATGTACATTATACCTTTTGTGTGATTGCTTGCATAACCTGTTTGTATTAGGCTTTGTCCTAATTCAGAACTGTCCGGCGAGGGCATTATTTGATACAGGAGCATCTCACTCCTTTCTGTCGGAGGACTTCATACTACGTATTGGAGTGCCTTCTTTCATTTCAAAGGTTAGATTGGATGTCTTGCTACCAAATGGGTGTCAGATGCTTGCGGATAGAGTTTGATGTGTTCATGTGTGGATGGGAAGTCATGAGTTTGACTTGGAAGCATCAATGTTGCCGATATATGAGTTTGATGTGATCTTTGGCATGGACTAGCTTTCAAAGCAGCATGCATGCATCGATTGCAATCTAAAGGACGTCACACTGGGGCAAAACACTAAACGCGAGACTTCATTTCCTGGTACGCGAGGATCGAGCAAGATGCTGAGTTCGGGAAAAAGCGGTACCGTCATAAAATATATGTTTGACATCTCTCTCCCTTTCTCTCTCCCTCTCTCTTTCTTTCTTTCTCTCTCTCCCTGCTCTCTCTCTCTCTCTTTCTTTCTATCTTTCTCTCTCCATTGAAAATGGATGGCCAGAATTGATTGGATGAATGTTTAGTAGTCTCAGTGGTCCTAAAAGTAATTCTTTTTATAATATATATATATATATATATATATAAAGAAAAGCATTTAGGCTTATAGCGAAGCCAAATTAGAACCATAAATTCAACCTCAGCCGTCGGATTATGACGATCAGGGCTGCTAATATATATATATATATATATATATATATATATATAATGTACGTTTGAACGTTGTTGGGGTTCCCCTAAAGGGGTTCGAGTTGAGTCAGGCTGAGTGTTTCTCATTGCGGCAATGCTCGGACCCGGAGAGCTGCACCAGCATTTACGACCAGTCTTAAGCCCGCTGCTTAGTACTTTCGCGTTACCGCTCTTGCCTGTTTCGCGGGGAGCGCTCCCGCTCTTACCTGTTCCACGACGAGCGCTCCCGCTCCTGCCTGTTCTGCAGGGAGCTCTCCCGCTCCTGCCTATTCCGCGGGGAGCTCTCCCGCTCTCGCCTGTTCCGCGGGGAGCGCTCCCGCACTCGCCTGTTCCGCGGGGAGCGCTCTCGCTCTCGCCTGTTCTGCGGCGAGCGCTCCCGCTCTCGCCTGTTCTGCGGCGAGCGCTCCCGCTCTCGCCTGTTCTGCGGCGAGCGCTCCCGCTCTCGCCTGTTATGCGGCGAGCTCTCCCGCTCTTGCCTGTTCTGCGGCGAGCGCTCCTGCTCTCGCCTGTACCGCGGCGAGCGCTCCCGCTCTCGCATGTTCCGCGGGGAGCGCTCCCGCTCTCGCCTGTTCCGTGGGGAGCGCTCCCTCTCTTGCCTGCTCCTCGGGGAGAGCTCCCGCTCTCTCCTGTTCCGCGGGGAGCACTCCCGCTCTCGCCTGTTCAGCGGGATGTGCTCCCGCTCATCCCTTCTCCGTTGGGCGCGCCGCCATCATCCACCACCAGCGGCAATCACCAGCCACCAGCACCACCAGGAAGGCTGCCCGAGCTGCCCAGCGTGACCGGGGAGGGCAAGCTCGTCGTAATCTCAAAGTTGACGATCCGCGTGCTCCGAATCAAGCATTCTTATTCGCTCGTCCAGGAATCAGCATGACGCAGTTACCAGAACGCCCTCCTCAAAAAATATAAAGGGGGGGATCAGACCTCCATTGGAGGGGACCTTTGGTTGACATTGGGACAAGAAGGAGCCCTTGAGATTTCTAGGGAGGTCTCTGGGAAGATCTTCATCAACCTTCAAGCTCCTACTTGAAGATTTCCATCAGCATCCCAACTCCCGTTCAAGGACTTTGGGAGGATCACAGCAGGGCTCCCAACTCTCCAGTGCGGACACCATCGACATCTATTATCTAGTCTACTCCGCAACACTCCGCCCCAGGCCGCTCCGCAGCGCTCCGCCCCAGGCCGCTCCGCAGCGATCCGTGTTGAAAATGTTGAAGTGGAAGTTAGAGGGCTTTTGGACCTGGGCGGTCTGGGAGAAGGTCGGGCGGACTGGCGAGGTTGCGCGACCTGGCGGGTTGTCCGGGCGGTCTGGCTGGTATCAGCCTAGCTGCGGTCTCCTGGAATGACTGCTGGTATCTGGTCCAAGGCGGCAAGGTGGAGCCGCGCGGTCTGCCTCTGACCGCGTGGCGGGTTGTCCTCTTCTAGGCTGTGGCGGTCTGGTGTGACCGCACAGGGTAGTCCAGGTTCTCTGGTAGTATTCGCGTACTAAGGAAATTAGTCGCACGGTCTCAGTGCGCAGTCTCAGGAGGAGGCTGGTATGCGAGCTGATTGCTGTTCGCGGTCTCAGGAGGAGATCAGCATGCGGACAGGAGTTCGCGATCTGATGGCGAACTGGCTGTGTTCGCGGTCTCGGGCGAACACAGGTGGTGAACAGCTTCGGGCGGTCTGGCGAGCTCCTTGTGGAGTCGCGGTCTGCTGTGAGAGTGGCGGTCTCTCATGGTCGATGTTGAAGCTGGCGTGTTCACCAAAATGAAGCAGGAGTCCTGTTGCTGATCACGCGGGTTGACCGGTCTGGTCGCGCGTTCTGGAGGGTGGTGATCCTATCTCATAGGGTGGTGACTGGATCAGGTCCCGCGCCTATAAATAGGAGCCACTGTAGCAGCATAAAGAGAGACACCAAGTGTAAGCTGAGTCCGGCTTGTTCCTGCGGTCTGTTTTATTCTGACCGTGCGGTCTGCTGATTGAATTCCTTTTGTGCAGCTTCTGCGGATAGTGCGGGCAGCAGCGTTCGCCTCTTCCTCTGAAAGTGTTCGGGCGGTCTACGGCTTGGAGTTGTGGTGCTGGAGTTCGGGAGAATCAGGAGGTCGGAAGAAGTGGGCGGCTTGATCAGCGAGTTGGTGGGGTTCTGTGATCGTCAAGTCGCTGCGGTCTGGCAGTGTGTTGAAGTCACAGGGAGGTCGCGAGGTCTGGAGCGGTCTCAGTTATCTGAATTTCCTTGTTTTTCCCTTTTTTGGTGTTTGTGCTGGCGAAATCATGTCTCGCCAAGCATGTCTTGCCCTGTAATGAAGTTTTATGCTATCAATAAAGATCACATATTTGCCTGAAGATTGTTTCTGGTTGCTTTGGCTAGTATCTCTTAGTTGCATAATCGATTCCTGCTTGCTCTCACAAGGTCCTTAGAGAAATTTTCACATGGTATCAGAGGGAGGTTGGAGTGGATAGAGCAGGTTGCAACTTAGAGTAGCCATCGCCTTTGTGAAGGAAGAACCAGTGGAGAGCAATGGAAGGTGGATATTCAAGAGGTCTTGGTATTGAGATGCTTACATCGACTAACTTCAAAAAGTGGAAGTCGTGTATGCAGAGCTATCTTCTGGGTGAGGACCTATGGGAAGTTGTTGGAGGAAATGAGACAGAAGAGGTGAAGGCAACGAAGCTGGTGATAACGGTCCGGCTGTAAGGGCATGGAGGAAGACCAATGCCAAGGCCGAGTTCACCTTGAAGCGTGCTATTTCACCTGATCTCTTTGATCACATCTTGGGGTGTGGATCGGCTGCAGAGATCTGGAGAGCCCTGGAAAGGCTGTTTAACAAGAAGAATGTAGCAAGACTACAGTTCTTGGAGAATGAGCTGGCAAGGTCGGCTCAGGGTGATCTATCTATCTCAAACTTCTTTCTGATGATGAAGAACTTGTGTGCTGAAATCTCAGCACTGGATCCTGATGAGCCTATCTCTGAGGCGAAGCTGAAGAGGCACATCATCCGCGGCTTGCGGAAGGAATATGTTGCCTTTGTAACGTCGGTACAGGGATGGGCAAATCAGTCGTCTCTGTTGGAGCTGGAGAACTTGCTTGCTTCGCAAGAAAGCTTGGCAAGACAGATGGCTGGGTTGTCAGTGACTGGGGGAGATGGCGAAGTGCTCTTCTCGGGGAAGAAGAAGTGGGATAAGAAGAAGAAGACCACCGGAGGTTTTGGGCCTTCAACTTCTGGGCAGCAGGAAAGGGGATATGCTCCCAAGGATGACGGGAAGAAGAAGGGAGAAGGTCCGAAGTGCTACAAGTGTGGCAAGTTTGGCCACATCAGGAAAGATTGCAGAGTGGTCACTCAAGTAGGGCATGCTGCGGAGAAGGAGGAAGCTGAGGTCAGACATATAGATGGAGGATGGGGAGGAGCCTTCTCGGCTTCTGTTGGAGCTTCGGCTCCTATCAACTATCTGGAGGACTGGATCGTGGACTCGGGGTATGGTCATCACCTCACCGGAGACGGGACCAAGCTTTCTTCTGCAATGCCCTACACAGGTAACAATGTTATCATTACTGCTGATAATACTGTGCATCCAGTAGAGAAGGTGGGGGTTGTTTCTTTGGGCAGTGATAGAGGGCCACTTACTTTGAAGAGTGTCTATCATGTGCCCGTAATGAAGAAAAACCTCTTCTCCGTGACTAACGTTGTAGACGCTGGGTATCACGTTCTGTTCGGCCCAACAGAAGTGAAGTTTCTACGTAATGTTGAGGCCGTGAAGGCCGAGGTCGTTCATGTCGGGAGACGGGCAAAGGACTTGTTCGTTTTATCGACAAGCTCCTACGTCGACAAGATGAAGACGAATGATGGTGCCGTTATATGGCATGAGAGGTTGGGGCATGTAGGGATGGACAAACTAAAAGCTATGGCGGTGAGAGGTCTAGTCAAGGGCCTGCCAAGTCTATCTTCCTACGGAGAAGGTCATGTTTGCGCGGGATGTCAGTTCTGTGCCGTTGGAGTGCATCCACGGTGACTTAATGGGACCGACTGCTACCCCAAGCCTCGGAGGCAGCAGGTATATGCTGGTGTTGATCGACGATTACACCAGATATGTCTGGGTTTATTTTCTAAAGGAGAAGGCGGAGGCGTTCGCCAAGTTTGTGGAGTTCAAGGAGCTCGCGGAAGGTCGGCTGGGACTGCGGGTGAAGAAGCTGAGGACTGACAACGGAGGGGAGTTCACCTCTAGTGAGTTCTCTAGTTTCTGCAGGAAGGCGGGCATCCGGAGGGAGCTTACTTGTGCGCATACTCCACAACAGAACGGAGTTGCGGAACGGAAGATCCATCATCTGACGGAGACCTGCAAGTGTTGGCTGCATGCCAAGAGTATCCCAAAGTCCTTCTGGGAGGAGGGAATGTCTTGTGCTGCTTACGTCATCAACCGGATGCCTCTTAGTCCCATCAACATGTTAACTCTGCATGAGATGATTTTCAAGGAGAAGCCAAGCGTGGCACACCTTAGAGTGTTTGGTTCCACCTGTTATGTGCATGTTCCAGATGCTCTTCGGACTAAGCTAGATGCGAAAGCAAGGAAGCTAGTCTTCATGGGATACGATGAGCGGAAGAAAGGATGGAAGTGCATGGACCCGGAGACGCGGAGATTTGTTGTATCTCGCGACGTTGTATTTGATGAGGTGACATCTTACAAGGGGTCTTCTGGAGTGGAACTACCAGAGAGCAGGGTGGAGGAGCCGGAGCAAGCAGTGGAAGATCTTCAGGTGGAACTACCTGTATCACCAGGTGGTCCATCTCCTTCTAGTTCCGAGACGGGGGCTTCTGGTTCAGGGAGCAGGGGGAGCATTGCTCCTAGCACGTCTGGAAGGGGAGCTAGGGAAGAAGCAGCTGAAGACAATGCGGTTCAGGGGAAGGAGCTGAGGAGGTCGAAGCGATCGATCGTTGCCCCTGATCGCTATACAGGAGGAAACGCAGTGAGCTTCGTCTCATGTTTCTTCGCTGGTCCCTTGGATGAGAGGGAGCCGTCGAGCTTTGAGAAGGCCAAAGGCGTGAAGGAGTGGGACGTTGCGATGCAAGAAGAGATGGCAGCTCTCGAGAAGAATGAGACCTGGTCTCTTGTGCCCAAGCCCAAGGGCACCACTCCTGTGACATGCAAGTGGGTCTACAAGCTGAAGAAGAAAGCTGGCGGCAGTATCGAGCGGTACAAGGCTCGTCTTGTAGCTCGGGGGTTTTCGCAGCAATACGGTGAAGACTACGATGAGACATTCAGTCCAGTGGCAAAAATGACTTCAGTTCGATTCATCATTGCCTTGGCGGCGTTCAGTGGATGGAAGATCTGGCAGCTCGGCGTCAAGAATGCCTTCTTGTACGGCGAGATTGACAAGGACATCTTCATGGCTCAGCCACCAGGTTTCGTGTCTGAAGATTTTCCGGAGCATGTCTGCAAGCTGAAGAAGGCCCTGTATGGGTTGAAGCAAGTGCCGAGGGCGTGGTACGGGAAGATCGCAGAGTATCTCTTATTCTGTGGATTTGTTGCTTCAGACTCGGACTCAAGCTTGTTCGTCAAGAAGAGCGAGGAGCTTCATTTCATCGTGCTGCTGTACGTCGACGATATGATCGTGACGGGGAACTCAAAGGTGGAGGTAGCTAGGCTTCGGGCTGAGCTATCTATCAGGTTCGAGATGAAGGATCTGGGGGAGCTTCACCATTTCCTTGGACTTGAGGTGCAGAGGAAGGAAGGTGGAGTGCTGGTGAACCAGGCCGGGTATGCGGAGCGGATCGTGGATCGATTCGGCATGAAGGAAGGGAAGTGCACCTCCACACCTCTGGAGAAGGCTATGAAGCTTCGGAAGGATGAGGGGAGGACTATGCAAGATCCGTTGGTGTTCCGAGCTCTGGTTGGGAGCTTGATCTATCTGACGATCACAAGGCCGGATATTGCATATGCGGTAGGCAGAGTGAGTCGGTATATGGCGGAGCCACGGGTACCTCATCTGCTAGCGGCCAAGAACATTTTGAAGTATGTTAAGGCGACCTTGGACTTGGGTCTCCTGTACAGGAGGGATGCGGGCTTCGAGGTGCATGGATACATGGATGCTGATTACGGGGGAGATTCGGATGATCGGAAGTCGACATCTGGATTCGTCTTCATGGCGGGCCCTACGGCTATATCATGGTGCAGCAAGAAGCAGGATTCCGTATCGGTCTCCACCACAGAAGCGGAATACAAGGCTTCGGCCTTGGCAGCTCAGGAAGCCATCTGGCTTAGGAGGTTGGTGGGAGACGTCCACAAGGAGGTTCGGGAGCCGACTCTGCTACGCGGTGACAACGAGAGTGCTCTCAAACTGGTAACCAATCCAGTTTGTCACGTGAGGACCAAGCATATCGAGATCGAGCTCCACTTCATACGGGAGAAGGTGCTGGAGGGATCTCTTTCGGTCGGGCATGTGCGGAGTGCGGACAATGTCGCAGACATCTTCACAAAGGCGCTGGCAAAAGGGCCGTTCACACGGCTAAGGGAGTTACTTGGACTGGTTTCAACTTCCCACTTCAAGGGGGAGTGTTGAAAATGTTGAAGTGGAAGTTAGAGGGCTTTTGGACCTGGGCGGTCTGGGAGAAGGTCGGGCGGACTGGCGAGGTCGCGCGACCTGGCGGGTTGTCCGGGCGGTCTGGCTGGTATCAGCCTAGTTGCGGTCTCCTGGAATGACTGCTGGTATCTGGTCCAAGGCGGCAAGGTGGAGCCGCGCGGTCTGCCTCTGACCGCGTGCCGGGTTGTCCTCTTCTAGGCTGTGGCGGTCTGGTGTGACCACACAGGGTAGTCCAGGTTCTCTGGTAGTATTCGCGGACTAAGGAAATTAGTCGCACGGTCTCAGTGCGCAGTCTCAGGAGGAGGCTGGTATGCGAGCTGATTGTTGTTCGCGGTCTCAGGAGGAGATCGGCATGCGAACAGGAGTTCGCGATCTGATGGCGAACTGGCTGTGTTCGCGGTCTCGGGCGAACACAGGTGGTGAACAGCTTCGGGCGATCTGGCGAGCTCCTTGTGGAGTCGCGGTCTGCTGTGAGAGTGGCGGTCTCTCATGTTCGATGTTGAAGCTGGCGTGTTCACCAAAATGAAGCAGGAGTCCTGTTGCTGATCACGCAGGTTGACCGGTCTGGTCGCGCGGTCTGGAGGGTGGTGATCCTATCTCATAGGGTGGTGACTGGATCAGGTCCCGTGCCTATAAATAGGAGCCACTGTAGCAGCATAAAGAGAGACACCAAGTGTAAGCTGAGTCCGGCTTGTTCCTGCGGTCTGTTTTATTCTGACCGTGCGGTCTGCTGATTGAATTCCTTTTGTGCAGCTTCTGCGGATAGTGCGGGCAGCAGCGTTCACCTCTTCCTCTGAAAGTGTTCGGGCGGTCTACGGCTTGGAGTTGTGGTGCTGGAGTTCGGGAGAATCAAGAGGTCGGAAGAAGTGGGCGGCTTGATCAGCGAGTTGGTGGGGTTCTGTGATTGTCAAGTCGCTGCGGTCTGGCAGTGTGTTGAAGTCGCAGGGAGGTCGCGCGGTCTGGAGCGGTCTCAGTTATCTGCATTTCCTTGTTTTTCCCTTTTTTGGTGTTTGTGCATGCGAAATCATGTCTCGCCAAGCATGTCTTGCCCTGTAATGAAGTTTTATGCTATCAATAAAGATCACATATTTGCCTGAAGATTGTTTCTGGTTGCTTTGGCTAGTATCTCTTAGTTGCATAATCGATTCCTGCTTGCTCTCACAAGGTCCTTAGAGAAATTTTCACAATCCGCTCCAGGCCGCTCCGTAGCGCACCACTCCAGGCCGCTCCGCAGCGCTCTGCCCCAGGCCGCTCCGCAGCGCTCCGCCCCAGGCCGCTCCGCAGCGCTCCGCCCCAGGCCGCTCCGCAGCGCTCCGCCCCAGGCCGCTCCGCAGCGCTCCGCCCCAGGCCGCTCCGCAGCGCTCCGCCCCAGGCCGCTCCGCAGCGCTCCGCCCCAGGCCGCTCCGCAGCGCTCCGCCCCAGGCCGCTCCGCAGCGCTCCGCTCCAGGCCACTCCGCAGCAATCCGCTCCAGGCCGCTGTGCAGCGCTCCGTTCTAGGCTGCTCCTGAGGACTTGGATGACTTAGCAAAATCTCTGTAACGAGCGGTGGTCTGTCACCCTCGAAAAATAACTCTCTGTAACTCACAACACTAGTGGATCATTCAGAACTGGGCTAGGCCCCGTGTTTTTTTCCCTTTCCGGGTTTTCCACGTAAAAATCTCGTTGTCTACTGCTGGTTCTCTCTTTTGACTGTTTGCGCGTTCAGCTCACTCTCGAGCTAATACGGTTCAGCTCGACCGGTCTAAGAAAGCGTTGAACGACCCGCAATAAACGTAAAAGAATTATTTCTCTCTCTCTCACCTTATCCCTCTCTCTCCTCTTGCTCTCCCTTCCTCCATCTCTCTCTCTCCCTCTCTCTCTCTCTCTCTCTCTCTCTCTCTCTCTCTCTCTCTCTCTCTCTCTTTCTTTCTCTTTCCATTGAGAATGGATGACCAGAATTGATTGGATGGAGGTTTAGCAGCCTCGGTGGTCTTAAAAGTATTTCTTTTAATAATATACGAGTGACAGTGCACGGGGGCCCCCGTGCCCCCACGCAACAGTTCTCCGCCCGCCCCCTACACGCACCCAATTATATTTATTTTTTTCCCTTTTTTCATTTCTTATTAGAAATTTTAAAAAATAAAATATAATTTATATATATATATAAAGATTATGTATTATATATATAATATATATTAAAATATAATTTAATATAAATTAAAGAATATGTATTAAAATATAAATATATTTTAAATATATTTTAAAATATTAAATATAATTTAATATAAATATTATGTATTATATATATATAATATCTATATTATATAAAAAATATACAATTTTTTTTAAACCGCCGCCTCCGTCATGGGCCACCGCCGTCGGTGGCCCTGACCGTGAGCGCCCAGATCCGGGGTTCATCGTTTTTTTTTAAATTTTAGCTATTCGCAGTCCTAATCAATAAGGTTTTGGCTATTTGCAGCCTAGATCACCGTGATCCGACGGCTAGGATTCAACTAATGGTTGTATTTTGGCTTCAATTTGGGTCTGTGTATTTCTTTATAAGATATAGATATATATAAACAATTAAATGTTGTTGATATAAATATAGCTGCATGCCATCAAAGCTTAATATTCTCCAAGGATATAATTGGAGCTTGACATAGTAACATTCTATTAGAATTTATTCCCGGATTCATAACATTTGGATGTTGCAGCAAAGCGTATCGGTTCCCCACGTTAATAAGAGAAGAAGAAGAAGAAGCAAAAGAATCAGAATCAGAATCAGATCCCCCAAAAATAATTAATCTTTTTTACCATCATACATCTACTGCCCCTCACTTGCCCAAAAGAGCCACTTTGTCCAGAACAGAAAACATATTCGATCTCGGACCCGATATTAGGTTCTGTTTGGCGCCGCTATTTGGGGATGGTCACTTATTCGTGTTGGCGTACATGTTGGTCTTGAGTGTTCCTCTGCGGGGTGTGTGATATTAACAGCAAATGGTGTTTTCCGACCGACAAGGCTCCGGCGTGTGCGGCGGTGACAGCAAAAAAAAGATGTTATGATGAACATTTCGGCTTTGTTTGGTGCGGTGGCTCGCGAACGGGCGGAACAACACTAGTATATCAAAAAGTAGTATTCGGTGTTCTGCGTGAAACAATGAAGCACAAGTTTACTATGTGGAGGCGTCGCCACGGCAAACGGAGCCTAATGTTTATGACGGCTGCTCCTCACATGACAAAGGGAAAAAGATTCAATTTTTACATTGAAAACTCGGGAGTAACTACGTCATACATAGCCAAAAAATAAATATTATTCAGATTGAAACCTTCGAGCACATGCTCTTGTTAGCATTGTGTCAAATAATGTTTCCAACTTAAAACAAATTGATTTTTCGGTGAAGGTAGGCGTGCAGAAAAGGCCTGTCGGGCCCTTACCCCTTGGGCCCAGGATTTTTTTGCTACCGGGCCCAGGCCGGACCTTGCTCAAACCGGGCCCACGCTAGGCCCGGGGCCCTCTAATCTAAGAGGGCCTGTTGAGCCCACAAAATTGGGCCCAAGCCCAGCATTTAAGTGGGCCTGGGCCCAGGCCTGGAATCAGACCGGGCTCTGGCAAAATAAGAGGGCCTGGTGAGTCCCCTTAGGCTCGGCCCGGGCCTAGCCATACCCGGGCCTAATCGGGCTTGGGCAGACCTGGGCCTGGCAACCGGGCCAGGGCCAAATTTGCATCTCTAGGTGAAGGGGTCCAAAATCTATATTTGGTACACGAAAATATTCAATACTACGTTATCAACATTTTAACTAGATATTTATTTAATTTTTACATGCAGGAGGAAGAGTTGGACATGAATATTATTTAAGCAATAATATATATAACTTTTCGGGAACAACTTCTAGAACTTGATCTACTCTAATACATTTGGTGCAATCAAACTAAGAAGATTTGACGAGTTCGGGAAAAAGCGTTACCGTCATAAAATATATGTTTGACATGACAACGGTTATAACGGCCACCACTACTTATGAGGATTATCTTGTAACAAGTTATCCTTAATTGGAGCATAAAAAAATGAAAAGCAGACATGTTTAGCCGGCGGGTTGTGCTAGTGATGATAGTTTGTAAGCATTATTAAGAGAAGTTGTGAGTTTTGCCTTGCAAGAGGCGAGTTCCATCGCATTAGAATCACCGCGTCTTTTAAAACTATTAAAAACTTAGTAGAAGTTAGCCCATGGATCTATTTCAAATGTTGTCTATAATTTTGGGACCAATATGAACTAATAAAAATTCCCGGATCGGCTAAAGTTGAGTGTGTGATATAGGTATTTTGTCGTAATTTAATAAATTATTTTAGATAATTATTTAATATTACTATTTTTTATCCCTAATACAAATATTTATATTATATTAATAATAATAATAATAATAAATATAAAGCATAATAATTATTTTTTATCTCTGATAAATTTTTACTATGCAGAAAAAATATGAAATTATTTTAGGTGGGAAATGCAGAAATAGAAATAACTAATTACTCAATCTAACACATTTCTTTAATACATGCATTTCTATAATATTTATAGATTAGTATGCATAAAAGGCTGAATTATCAATTGGGCTGGGCTTGTGACAAGGAAGCCTGTTGGACTAAACAATTGGTTTTTCTGGGCCAAAAAGCCCATTAAACCCTTTATTTACAAAATTAACCCTTGTCACAGTGGAGGAATTTTTGTATGCGGGTCCCAGACAAAATCCGGGACCAATAGAAATGTAGAGTTTCGTGAGCCCTTCGGTGCACATATTTACTGTGTAGGGACCCATGAAATCTTACGCAACTCTGCATTTCAATTGGTCCTAGACGCAAGCTGGCGTTCGGGAACCGTACACAAAAATTTATCGTCACAGTGGGAGTACACTAGCGTTCTTGGAGCAAACAAAAGCGAGGCAACCTTCGTGAGCGGCTCAAACCAAACCCATTCAACCACCGTCAATGGTTCAGCCCGATTTCTCATTTAATGTTCATTAATGATATAAAAGATTTTATCACACAATCTTTTTCTTCAATCATTGTATCCTTATTAGTAGTCAAACAAAGTGTTAGAAGATTATGATGTTTGAAGAACTTAGATTTTATTTGTACTCCGTGCGGGATTTCTCATACGCATGAATTTAATTTGATGAAAGTAGAGGGATGATTTAGGTTCTGTTTGGGGTGGGGGTGCCGGTGGGAAAAACTCTATCAACATGTCACCGCATTTTTAAAGTTGTTTGGATGAGAAATTTTTTCAATAAAGGTGTCCAACATGGCTTTCTAAAAATCGATTTCCAATTTTACATCTTTTATTTGAGGGTTAATTGAACTCACACTCCAATCATTCATGACCTCTCTTTCTTTCTTCTCGCCACTTGCAAAGGTTTTCATCTCTCATTTGTGATTCTTCACTCATTCGCGATCTTTACTTCTCGTCGATGGCCTTTTGTAACCTGCTTATTTATGTATATAATATTTACTTATCTATGAGATAAATTATTAGCATAAAATACCTTTTTATTATAAAAAAAGCTAAACTATTATTAAAAAATTGTTCTTCCAAACAGGAAAATTGTAAAACATCTTTTTGAAAAGCATTTAAATTATATTTTTCATAACATTCTACAACTTTTTCAAATAAATTTTTGGACAGCTCTAATGCCACCATTGGTTTCCCACCACTACTTTTTCCACCACCACCACCGGCCCAAACAGAGCCATAATTTGCTCATAGGTAATCGTTCTCCGATACCTCACGCATGCCGCTTGCTACGCATCCTGCAAGCTTAACAACATAAATGATTTAATTTGGTCATATTAATCTCAAGAATTTAGACAAAGTTTGAAATAAATCCATAGACTAACTTTCGTTAAGTTTTTAAATGTTTTAGATGACATGGCGGTCCTAAGTCGATGATAGCGGCGTTAATATGATTATTGAAGATTATTATTTTATTATAAAAAAAATGTTGAACTCGGAAACCACGTTGCAACTTCTGAACCCGGAAACCACGGCTCGAGAGGAGTTCAGACCGGTGTAGCTTGCTTTTACTTCTCCTGAGTTGAATCACTGGGACAGACACTCGGAACAAAGAACCTCGCTCACTCAAGAAAGTGAAAAACTAGAAACAGACATCGCGAGCTACAGCGAGGAGGTCCCGCCACAAACACGAAAGATCAAAGAGAACTTCCCCTCCTAAACCAATGCTGAGTCGGGCACCTTTTGAGGGTACTGGAGAAAATCAGATTGTCAACCCGAAATCACGACAAACAGAGTTCTGAAGTTCTCTGAAATAGCCTAAAGTGAGAGAAAGCCAAGAAGTGGTCCTCTCCAAAGGTGTCCTTGGGGTCTATTTATAGTTTTCTAAAAACAGCCTGTGGATAGCTGAATCTTGTCTATTAATTTCACTAAACGCAGCCCAAATTGGTCTGCCAACAGCGGAATCCCGTTGTTTGGAAAGACTAATTGTAGGCCACAACGAGATTTCCTAGAAAAGGGGACCCCCTAGGGGCGAGTCCACGCCACTTGAGGCGTGCTCGCCTGGGGGCGGCGAGTACCCGATGTGACTGGGTACTCGTCGCTCGCCCCGAACCAGGGACTGGCGCTTGCTACCGTGCTCACACTCGCATATTCGGCTGGACGTCTAGCCGATCGGCTAGAGGTCTAGTCGAACGGTCAAAGGCGAGTCGAGAGGAATTCGGCTGAACGCCTAGCCGATCGGCTAGAGGCAACTCGACTCTCCTGAGCTTAATGCCTCGCGATAACAATAACACTAGCGGTAGGCGAGTCTGGCCCTTCAACCTGCTGGCCTTGCTGGGTTCACTCCGGAAACCCGGGGTTGTACAAATAATGTAAATGATTTAATATATGATTATTTATGTCGTGTATAGTATTACGGCCTAGCTAATTAGACCTAAAGTAAAAATAAAAACCTTTTTTTAAATCATTTTTTTGTTAAATAACAACTTAATAACCACATTAGCAACACGTCATCGCTTTAGGACTGCCACATTATCTAATATTGTAAAAAATTTAACGAAAGTTAGTCTAGAGACTTATTCCAAAAAGTCTACAGCTTTTTCAAAACAAAATTTTTCTGGACAACTCTAATATCACTCACCGATGCTTTCTCACCACTGTTTTTTCCACCACCACCACCCCCAAATAGAATCATAGATTATAGTGTATGTACATATATAATCGTCACCCTCGATGTTGTTAACCTGTCACTTTTCCTAGGTTTTTGTAGGGACTCGGCGCTACCAACTCTCCGAAAAGCCCGGACTGTTTGAGGAAGGCGCTACCGCTCCTTTATAGAGCTGGCTACCATAGGCAAGATCCACGGGGCGGACAGTTAGGCCCTCAGAGGACACACCCTTCTACTTCGACTAGTGCCGCAACACCGGGGGCATTGTTGAACCCCAACAATCCCCCCCCCCCCCCCCCCCCCCCCCCCCCCCCATAAACGATCCCGGGGTTTCGAACCCGTGACCTCCTCCGATACCACTTGTAGGGACTCGGCGCTACCAACTCTCTCAAAAGCCCAGACGGTTTGAGGAAGGCGCTACCGCTCCTTTATAGAGCTGGCTACCCTAGGCAGAATCCACAGGGCGGCCAGTAAGGCCCTCAGGGGACACACCCTTCTGCTTCGACTAGTGCCGCAACACCGGGGGCATTGCTGAACCCCAACAGATTTCCTTGAAGTGAAGATGAAAGAGAGCCTGAGAAAACTTACATCACCGATGGGAGTTATTGGGGAGAAATCCCAACAAAAATATTATTCTAGTTAGAGGAAATTTTTTTGGCACGCAACTCGTACTGTGCTTACCATACATGCATAAATAAGCGTCAAATTTTTTGGGCCCCTCCTCTTCGCTACCTCCGTAGTGATTTAAAAAAATTCTTGCCCTAATACAACGACGACGCCAACGCTCAAAACATTTCGCCGAGCTCGACGTTAGACAGCGACGCTGAGGAAGAGTAAGCAAATGATTCTTGCCATGAGTGGTAGCACGCACTGCTCATAAGCTAGAGGTTAGAGAGTGTGGTTATTTTGTAAGGTAAGCCCATGAACATCCCTGCTCTGGCTATTGACGTTTACTGCATTTTTTTCCTAGACGACCCGTTCCTCCTTGTTCTACTTTGTCCAGCGTTGAAGAGCTAGAGGTCACGCAGAGGAAGAGAAAGGTGATACTTTTATGTTGTAAGCATTTATTCCTTAGCATCTAGTTATCATTCTGATCCCCTATGTTTATTCTATTATTTTTCGGTTCCGCTGTGGTTGGTAAATTTGTATGAATTTTGAATGGCATTAATGCATTTTTGTAAGTTATCTTCCTTTGTTTTTTGTTTCAATTTTAGGTCATTCCGGCCGGATTTGTCCGTTGCTTAGTAGTTTTGTTCCTCTTTATGCTTTTCTGGGTAGGTTGTGCTTCTTTGTTTTTCATTGTTTTCATTATTAAATGGTTGTCCTCTACATAGTTATTAAATGTGCAGGTTTTCCTTCCGAAGAGTACAGCTCAATGCAAAGGTTGATTCTCTTAGCCCTAGCTAGGAAGAACTCAATTGTTTTAATAGTGCTAGGAAAGGGGTGTCGTGGAGTAGATGACTACATTGTTATAGCCTTAAATCATAACCCATATGCTCATTTCTAAGAGAGAATTTTAGGTACGGTGCTCGCACGATGCCTTCGTGCGCGATCATTATTCTTACAAATGGTCTATGTAAATGATGGTCTATGTGTTTACAGTTATAAATTATAGTTGTAATATAATTCAAAAATTCAAGCGTATTTATACCCCAAAATATATGCATGCACTTAAAATGACCGTATAAATGCATTGATCAATATTTCTCGTACGATGCTCCATATACGAGCAGCGTACAAAATTTTTGTTCTTACAACGGTACATCTTCATGTGCTCATATTTAAAAACTTAGTACACAAAGCTAGTATGGGTTCTGATGTTTCAAAGCAGCTATTTTGGGAATATATGTATATATGAAATTGTTAATAAAACTCTCATTCTATGATTCGGGTAAGAGAGTGAAACCGAATGATGCGCCCGCTGTAACTCTCTGTTCCTTCGTCTATTGAATCAACGTGTTACTCCGCGTAGATATAGCTCATGTTGAGATGAATGACATTATTTGTTTGATCTTTGTTTGATATCCATAACTAATTATTATATGTAATTCCAATTTACTAATCATTGTGTTTGTATATAATAAAACTCTATTTACATTGATTTGTATATAATAAGAATTTGTACAAGCAAAAAGCGATTTATATATAACATAATCACCCTAAACTCATTTAACAGCTGGGTAAAAAAACTCGCACGTGTACATTCGTCGCCGTAGAAATTGAAAGAGGCGGGTCGAGGTTAATTTCCTTTTACCTATAATGGTTTCGTGAGACGGATATTATGGAAAGCTGCCCCAATAAAATCCAATAAGCACATGATCCGTACCATGAACGCCAAAATTGCGATCATTAATTAAATATTTATTTTATTTTAATTTATTATTAAAACCGAAAGAGATTGGCTCTGTTTGTATTTATTCATTCGTGGATTTGAATCCTACCGACCTCCATCACATCAACATTACCTCTGTATTATTTTTTATTTTTTATTAGTTATTTCTAAGTGAATCTTAATAATTCTGTCATTAAGGATCCACCATTTTTTGTACATATATACGAAGTGAGGTGAACTGGGCTCCGCCCCTACGACCAACCGTGACAGTATCCCGATCGTGATAGTATACCGACCGTGACAGTATCCCGATCGTGGCAGTATACCGATCGTGACAGTATTCCGATCGTGACAGTATCCCGATCGTGACAGTATCCCGATCACGACAGTACCCCGATCGCGATAGTACCCCGATCATGACAGTGCATGAGGGGCCCCAGTGCCCCGCGCGACATTACTCCGACCACGCTATTGACCTGACGTGACAGAGCTCGCCGCTCGCAAACCCCCCAAGCGTCATACTCCACCCGTCGCACGGGGTTTGCGAGCGGTGGGGAGAGCACATTTTTATTGTATGTAAGTGATTTTGCTTATAAGAGAACACATTTCTTAAAGTTACAGAAGAAAATGCATAAAGTAAAGAAATTGAAAATTTTGTGATAATCAGAAAGTTGAATGTTTCACCAAATGTTGTTTTTCCCTTTTTAATATAGTTTATATATATACTGTATAACCCTCATTCTCCGAGGGTGGGCACATTCAAAAGCCACGTTGGCAAAAGTAAAAGTCAAAAAGGTTAACACAGAAGTCAACAGTTCAAGACACCAAGACAAAGTCAGCCGAGAGGAGTTTGTCGAACACTAAAGCAATAGAAGACCTGGACGAGTATTGGCCCGGAATGTGCGAGCATCACCCAATACTCGCCAGATGGGCGACTATGACTTAATGCTCGCCGAGTATCTCATAGTCGCCAGGCAGGGGCTGGGCTATAAAAACCCCCTACCCCTTGGTTTTCCTATAAATAGGACCCCAGAGGTACTTGGATTGGCACATGAACTTGAGCTCTTGTAACCCAGCTCTTGCATTCTGGAACCCGCCGCACTTGGCCGCTACTCCCAGTACTAGTCAAGTCGGTGCCTTCCTCGTACCCTGATCGGGCATTTTTGGTTGTGGAGGGGAAGACTCCTTTGAGCTTCTGGGTACGTGGTGGGACCTCCCTGTCGTGGCACCTGGGGTCCTGTTTGTTGTTCTTCTAACTTCTTCATAGTTGCCAGTCAAGCCGTCTCTTCGAGCCGCTTGGCAAGTAGTCTCCGGCTGCATTGGTCCGAATTTTGGAGCCTAGGATTTTCCTAGCTTCAACACTTTGGTGCGGTGAGCGTGGACCGTAGCCAGAGAAAGAAAGCTTAGTAGGAAGAAAAGATGGTGGTAGTAGGCGACCAGGAGGAGGTTGTCGGCAACTCGGCCGGTGGTGGCGGGTTCGTGACGTTGGCGGCTTTTGAAGAGTTCTCGAGGCGAATGGAGGGAACCCTTCGAGCAGTTCTTCAAACTCGCACCGAGGGAACGGCGACTTCACCCCATCGTCCGGTTGTGATCGAAGAAGGTGCTCCCTCCAGGCGAGCAGGGAAGGATCATGTAGAAGAGCCCGAGCGACCAAGGAAGTCGCAGTTCTGCCCGCAAAACTCGCAAGGTGCTAGCGGGGTACGATTTCGAGGAGAGGAGGAGCAGGCGAGGTACTACGGTGCTCGCCCCTACAGCGAGTATGGAGGCGGTACTCGCCCCTATAGCGAGTATGGGGGCGATACTCGCAGATGGATGATCATCGCCGGATTGGAGGGAGGAGCCCATTCTGTGAGGAGATCATCGTCGCGCAAGTGCCGGAGGGGTTCAGGGATCCCTCGATGAATTACTACCCGGGGAGGGAGGACCCCATCCGGCACATCCAATGGTTCGAGGATGTCGCCTCCATCCGGGCCATGTCTGACGCCTTTAAATGTAGGCTGTTCGCGATCTCCCTCCGAGGGAAGGCATGTGAAAATTTTTCCGAATCTTTATGGAGCAAGCAGGAGCTAGTCAACTTAGAGATCAAAGCCAAAACAACCAGAAACAAATGAAGGCAAACAACTGATCTTTTATTGATAGCAGCACTTCAAAATTACAAGGCGAGGCATGCTTGACGAGACATGATTTCGTCAGCACAAACACAAAGGAAAGATACAAGTTGAAGATAACTTGAGACCGCTCCAGACCGCGCGACCTCCCTGCGACTTCAACACACTGCCAGACCGCAGCGCCTTGCCGATCACAGCACACCACCAAACCGCTGCACAGACCGCTCCCTTCTTCCGATTTCCTGATTCTCCCGAACTCCAGCACCACAACTCCAAGCCGCAGACCGCCCGAACACTTTCAGAGGAAGAGGTGATCGCTGCCGCCCACACTATCCGCAGAAGCTGCACAAGAGGAATTCAATCAGCAGACCGCACGGTCAGAGTAAACCAGACCGCAGGAAACAAGCGAACTCAGCTTACACTTGGTGTGTTCTATATTTGCTGCTACAGTGGCCTCCTATTTATAGGCGCGGGACCTGATCCAGTCACCGCCCTATGAGATAGGATCACCACCCCCAGACCGCGCGACCTGATCGGTCACTCCGCGCGATCAGCAATATTACTTCTGCTTCATTTTGGTGAACCCGCCAGCTTCAATGTCGCTATGAGAGACCGCCACTCTCACAGCAGACCGCGACTCTCCAAAGAGATCGCCAGACCGCCCGAAGCCCTTCACCACCTGTGTTCGTTCGAGACCACGAACACAGCCAGTTCGCCATCAGACCGCGAACTCCTGTCCACATGCCGATCTCCTCCTGAGACCATGAACAGCAACCAGCTCGCATACCAGTCTCCTTCTGAGACCGCGAACTGTGACCGCGCGACTAAGTCCCTTAGTCCGCGAATACTCCCAGAAAGCCTGGTCAGCTACCAGACCGCATTCCGGAGAGAACCACTGGAAGAACCCTGAAGATGATCAACCCGCCACGCGGTCAGAGACAGACCGCGCGGCCTCACCTCCAGCCGACTTGGACCTATACCAGCGATCAAGCCAGGAGACTGCAGCTAGGCTACTACCAGCCAGACCGCAGAGGCAGACCGCCAAGTCGTGCGGTCACGCCAGACCGCCCGACCTCCGCCCAGACCGCCCAGGTCCAAAAGCCTCCAAACTTCCACTTCAATAATTTCAACACTCCCCCTTGAAGTGGGAAGTTGAAACCAGCCCCAATAGGCTCCTTAGCCGTGTGAACGGCCCCTTTGCCAGTGCCTTTGTGAAGATGTCTGCGACATTGTCCGCACTCCGCACATGCTCGACCGAAAGAGATCCCTCCAGCACCTTCTCCCGTATGAAGTGATGCTCGATCTCAATATGCTTCGTTCTCGCGTGACAAACTGGATTGGTCACCAGTTTGAGAGCACTCTCGTTGTCACCGCGTAGCAGAGTCGGCTCCCGAACCTCCTTGTGGACGTCTCCAACCAACCTCCTAAGCCAGATGGCTTCCTGAGCTGCCAAGGCCGAAGCCTTGTATTCCGCTTCCGTGGTAGAGACCGATACGGAATCCTGCTTCTTGCTGCACCATGATATAGCCATAGGGCCCGCCATGAAGACGAATCCAGATGTCGACTTCCGATCATCCGAATCTCCCCCGTAATCAGCATCCATGTATCCATGCACCTCGAAGCCCGCATCCCTCCTGTATAGGAGACCCATGTCCGAGGTCGCCTTGACATACTTCAGAATGTTCTTGGCCGCTAGCAGATGAGGTACTCGTGGTTCCGCCATAAACCGACTCACCCTGCCTACTGCATATGCAATATCCGGCCTTGTGATCGTCAGATAAATCAAGCTCCCAACCAGAGCTCGGAACACCAACGGATCTTGCATGATCCTTCCCTCATCCTTCTGAAGCTTCATAGCCTTCTCCAGAGGTGTGGAAGTGCACTTCCCTTCCTTCATGCCGAATCGCTCCACGATCCGCTCCGCATATCCGGCTTGGGTCACCAGCACTCCACCTTCCTTCCTCTGCACCTCAAGTCCAAGAAAATGGTGAAGCTCACCAAGATCCTTCATCTCGAACCTGATAGATAGTTCAGCCCGAAGCTGTGCTACCTCCTCCTTCGAGTTCCCCGTCACGATCATATCGTCAACGTATAGCAGCACGTTGACCTGAAGCTCCCCGCTCTTCTTGACGAACAAGCTCGAGTCTGAGTCTGAAGCAACAAATCCACAGAATAGGAGATATTCTGCGATCTTCCCGTACCACGCCCTCGGCGCTTGCTTCAACCCATACAGGGCCTCCTTCAGCTTGCAGACATGCTCCGGAAGATCTTCAGTCACAAAACCTGGTGGCTGGACCATGAAGATGTCCTTGTCAATCTCGCCGTACAAGAAGGCGTTCTTGACGTCGTGCTGCCAAATCTCCCATCCACTGAACGCCGCCAAGGCAATGATGAACCGAACTGAAGTCATTTTTGCTACCGGACTGAATGTCTCATCATAGTCTTCACCGTATTGCTGCGAGAACCCCCGAGCTACAAGACGAGCTTTGTACCGCTCGATACTGCCGTCAGCTTTCTTCTTAAGCTTGTAGACCCACTTGCATGTCACAGGAGTGATGCCCTTGGGCTTGGGCACAAGAGACCAGGTCTCGTTCTTCTCAAGAGCTGCCATCTCTTCTTGCATCGCAACGTCCCACTCCTTCACGCCTTGGGCCTTCTCAAAGCTCGACGGCTCCCTCTCATCCAAGGGACCAGCGAAGAAACATGAGACGAAGCTCACTGCGTTTCCTCCTGTATAGCGATCAGGGGCGATGATTGCTCGCTTCGACCTCCTCAGCTCCTTCCCTTGAACTGCAATGTCATCCGCTGCTTCTTCCCTAGCTCCCCTTCCCGACGTGCTAGGAGCATCGCTCCCCCTGCTCCCTGAACCAGAAGCCCCCGTCTCGGAACTAGAAGGAGATGGACCACCTGGTGACACAGGTAGCTCCACCTGAAGATTCTCCACAGCTTTCTCTGGCATCTCCACCCTGCTCTCTGGTAACTCCACATCAGAAGAACCCTTGTAAGATGTCATCTCATCGAACACGACGTCGCGAGATACAACAAATCTCCGCGTCTCCGGGTCCATGCACTTCCACCCTTTCTTCCGCTCATCGTATCCCACGAAGACTAGCTTCCTTGCTTTCGCATCTAGCTTCGTCCGAAGAGCATCTGGAACATGCACGTAGCAGGTGGAGCCAAACACCCAAAGGTGTGCCACGCTTGGCTTCTCCTTGAACATCAACTCATGCGGAGTTAACATGTTGATGGGACTCAGAGGCATCCTGTTGATGACGTAGGCAGCACAAGACATTCCCTCCGCCCAGAAGGACTTTGGGATACTCTTGGCATGCAGCCAACACTTGCAGGTCTCCGTCAGATGACGGATCTTCCGTTCTGCAACTCCGTTCTGTTGTGGAGTATGAGCACAAGTGAGCTCTCTCCGGATGCCCGCCTTCCTGCAAAAAGTAGAGAACTCACTGGAGGTGAACTCCCCTCCGTTGTCAGTCCTCAGCTTCTTCACCCGCAGTCCCAGCCGACCTTCCACGAGCTCCTTGAACTCCACAAACTTGGCAAACGCCTCCGCCTTCTCCTTCAGGAAATAAACCCAGACATATCTGGTGTAATCATCGATCAACACCAGCATATATCTGCTGCCTCCGAGGCTTGGGGTAGCAGTAGGTCCCATCAAGTCACCGTGGATGCACTCCAACGGCACACTACACCTTGTTTGCGACTTGTCAAACGGTAGTCGATGAGACTTGCCGAACTGACATCCCTCACAAACATGACCTTCACCGTAGGAGGATAGACTTGGCAGGCCCTTGACCAGACCTCTCACCGCCATAGCTTTCAGCTTGTCCATCCCCACGTGCCCCAACCTCTCATGGCATATAACGGCACCATCATTCGTCTTCATCTTGTCGACGTAGGAACTTGTTGATAAAACAAACAAGTCTTTTGCCCGTCTCCCGACATGGACGACCTCGGCCTTTACGGCCTCAACATTGCGTAGAAACTTCACTTCTGTTGGGCCGAACAGAACGTGATACCCGGCGTCTACAACATTGGTCACGGAGAAGAGATTTTTCTTCATACCAGGCACGTGATAGACACTTTTCAAAGTAAGTGGACCTCTATCACTGCCCAAAGAAACAACCCCCACCTTCTCCACTGGATGTACAGTATTATCAGCAGTAATGATTGCATTGTTACCTGTATAGGGCTGTGCAGAAGAAAGCTTGGTCTCGTCTCCGGTGAGATGATGACCACACCCCGAGTCCACGATCCAATCCTCCAGATAGTTGATAGGAGCAGAAGCTCCAACAGAAGCCGAAAAGGCTCCTCCCCAACCTCCTTGAATGTGCCTGGCCTCAGCATCCTCCTTCTCCGCAGCATGCCCAGCTTGGGTGATCACCTTGCAATCCTTCCTGATGTGGCCAAACTTGCCACACTTGTAGCACTTCGGACCTTCACCCTTCTTCTTCCCGTCAGCCTTGGGAGCATACCCCCTTTCCTGCTGCCCAGAAGTTGAAGGCCCATAGCCACTTCCAGCGGTCTTCTTCTTCTTGTCCCACTTCTTCTTCTTCCCCGAGAAGAGAACTTCGCCATCTCCCCCAGCCACCGACACCCCCGCCATCTGCCTTGCCAAACTTTCTTGCGATGCAAGCAAGTTCTCCAGCTCCAACAGAGACGGCTGATTTGCCCATCCCTGCACCGACGTCACAAAGGCAACATATTCCTTCCGCAGGCCGCAGATGATGTGCCTCTTCAGCTTCGCCTCAGAGATAGGCTCATCAGGGTCCAATGCTGAGATTTCAGCACACAAGTTCTTCAACTTCAGAAAGAAGGTGGAGATAGAAAGATCACCCTGAGCCGACCTTGCCAGCTCATTCTCCAAGAACTGCAGCCTCGCCACATTCTTCTTGTTAAACAGCCCATCCAGGGCTCTCCAGATCTCCGCAGCTGAACCACACCCCAAGATGTGATCAAATAGGTCAGGTGAGATTGCCCTCTTCAAAGTGAACTCTGCCTTCGCATTCGTCCTCCTCCAAGTTCTCACCTCAGCCCCATTATCCCCTTCCGGGACAACTTCCTGCGTCTGATCTCCTCCAACAACTTCCCAGAGGTCCTCACCTACAAGATAGCTTTGCATACACGACTTCCACTTCTTGAAGTTGGTCGATGTAAGCACCTCAATCCCAAGACCCTTTGCAAATCCACCTTCCATTGTTCTTCCACTGGTTCCTTTCTTCACAAAGGCGATGGCTACTCTAAGTTACTCACTGCTCAACCACTCCAACCTAGCTCTGATACCATGTGAAAATTTTTCCGAATCTTTATGGAGCAAGCAGGAGCTAGTCAACTTAGAGATCAAAGCCAAAACAACCAGAAACAAATGAAGGCAAACAACTGATCTTTTATTGATAGCAGCACTTCAAAATTACAAGGCGAGGCATGCTTGACGAGACATGATTTCGTCAGCACAAACACAAAGGAAAGATACAAGTTGAAGATAACTTGAGACCGCTCCAGACCGCGCGACCTCCCTGCGACTTCAACACACTGCCAGACCGCAGCGCCTTGCCGATCACAGCACACCACCAAACCGCTGCACAGACCGCTCCCTTCTTCCGATTTCCTGATTCTCCCGAACTCCAGCACCACAACTCCAAGCCGCAGACCGCCCGAACACTTTCAGAGGAAGAGGTGATCGCTGCCGCCCACACTATCCGCAGAAGCTGCACAAGAGGAATTCAATCAGCAGACCGCACGGTCAGAATAAACCAGACCGCAGGAAACAAGCGAACTCAGCTTACACTTGGTGTGTTCTATATTTGCTGCTACAGTGGCCTCCTATTTATAGGCGCGGGACCTGATCCAGTCACCGCCCTATGAGATAGGATCACCACCCCCAGACCGCGCGACCTGATCGGTCACTCCGCGCGATCAGCAATATTACTTCTGCTTCATTTTGGTGAACCCGCCAGCTTCAATGTCGCTATGAGAGACCGCCACTCTCACAGCAGACCGCGACTCTCCAAAGAGATCGCCAGACCGCCCGAAGCCCTTCACCACCTGTGTTCGTTCGAGACCACGAACACAGCCAGTTCGCCATCAGACCGCGAACTCCTGTCCACATGCCGATCTCCTCCTGAGACCATGAACAGCAACCAGCTCGCATACCAGTCTCCTTCTGAGACCGCGAACTGTGACCGCGCGACTAAGTCCCTTAGTCCGCGAATACTCCCAGAAAGCCTGGTCAGCTACCAGACCGCATTCCGGAGAGAACCACTGGAAGAACCCTGAAGATGATCAACCCGCCACGCGGTCAGAGACAGACCGCGCGGCCTCACCTCCAGCCGACTTGGACCTATACCAGCGATCAAGCCAGGAGACTGCAGCTAGGCTACTACCAGCCAGACCGCAGAGGCAGACCGCCAAGTCGTGCGGTCACGCCAGACCGCCCGACCTCCGCCCAGACCGCCCAGGTCCAAAAGCCTCCAAACTTCCACTTCAATAATTTCAACAAGGCAAGGGACTGGTTCCACCAGTTGTCGGAGGGTTCCATCTACTGCTTTGAAGACCTTTGTCGGGGGCTGACGATGCGGTTCGCCACAGCAAAGAAGTTGAAGAAGGAGGCTACGACCCTTTTCCATCTGACGTAGGGAGCGAAAGAAACGTTGGGGGACTACATCGATCGCTTCCAGGAGGAGGTGTTGCACATCCAAGAGGTGGATGGTCGCACCTTGCAGCTGGCTCTGACCTTCGGCCTTCAGGAAGGGCTCTTCAAGTTGGAGATTGGTAGGATTCCTCCATACTCCTACGACAATCTCATTGAAAGGGCCAACCAGTTTGTCCAGGGTGAGGCTTCCAACCGCGGCTTTCTAGCCAGGCTCACCCGAGTGACCAAGGAGGACGAAGAGGAGGAGGAGAAGACCCCCGAGAAGAAGAAAAAGGAAGAGCCCAGGAAGGCGGAGAAAAGGAAGCCGGAAGAGAAGAGGAGGGAGGAGAGAAAGAAGGAGGAGCCAAAAGCCACGATGAGAAGAGACTCATCGTGGCACCGGAGCGTCGGGAGGAAGAGAGACGATACCAAGTCCCCTCTAACCGACCGCCTCGGAGGCCGGCTAGGGGACCTCAGCGCAGGGATCGGGAGAGATCCCCGGAGAGAAGGCGTCACGATCAACCGGAAAGACGTCAGGAAAGAAGGAGGGAAGAGGCGATGGCAATAGCCAGGCGTGGCAACCTGCAAGGAAAGAAGAATCGGAGGAAGACGCAGCAGGAAGAGGAGATCCTCCTCTTTTGTGATCTGCATCAGGTAGCAGGTCACAGGACGATGGCTTGCCCAAATTTTTGGGAAGCCCGTCGGAGGTTGACAACAGGAGAGGCAGGAGGGGAGCTTCCGAGGAATGAAGCCCCTGTCGAGCCGCCGGTAGTTCATGTTGGATCGTGTGACGCCCTTAGAGGGGGGGGGGTGAATAAGGGTGTGTTTAAATTATAATTTTTAACTTAAGAATTTTTAAACAAATTTTACTTTTCTAAAAATTACTTATAAAAAAATTTCAAACCAATGCAATTTTTAAATTAATTCAAACACAAATTTCTAAGTTAAAGATTAAGCAACCAAATTTGCAATTAAAGAAAAAATCATAATTTTTTAATCATGAAATTCACATACAATAAAATGATCTTAACAATGCTTAAGATCAAGACACAAATATGATAATAAACTTTTAACAATTTGATTTTACCAATCCTTCTCCCAAGGATCGGAAGGCTATCACTTGTCTCTCCCTAGACCAAGCCCAAGCCTATCCTCTAGATCTTCTCAAGATCTAGACGTAGTGCACAAGACTACGCTTTCCCAACCAAGCCGCACAAGAACTTGGACGCCACGCACAAGGAGGCAATTTTCCCACCAAGCCACGCAAGGGCTTGGACGTCGCACGCAAGACGACGATTTCTCCAACGATTACAAGATGAATGTAAATGTAAATGAAATACAAAATTAAAAACCCCTTTAAAATTTCTAGAACAAAGCAGCGAAGAATCCTTGAGAAAATCTCCTTGGAACGCGTGTACAATCTTCGACTTCGCTCTCTCTTTTCTTCTTCAAGGATGGGGATTTTCGTTCTCTGGAGCTCTCTGGACGATAACACTCAGGAAGAAAGCTTGGAGGTCTGAAAGCATGAATTAAACGAAGTTCTGAGCCCTTTTGTATAAAAGATAGATAACGCCATCCGTTAGCTAGCTATCGCCAAAATCCGATAGCTCCAGAGGTGCCACGTGTCCCATGTATTCGGCATTTTTGCGGAGAGTGGCGATCGTGATTGAGTCGTGGTTGAGACGTGGGCTGTCGGATATCCGATAGCACTATCGGATATCCGTTAGCTTGCGTAACTGCTGAACGTCGTAGAGTTACGGGAAGATCGTGCACTGTCGGAAATCCATTACTGCCGTCGGAAATCCGATAGCTCTAAAACGTTGAGTAGAGATCGGAGAACGGAAGAAATCGTGCGCTGTCGGAAATCCGGTACTGCTGTCGGAAATCCGATAGCTCCAATTTCTGGAAAATCGGTATTTTGCTCTAATTGCAAACATGTTATTCTTGCACCTGTTATCTGCACACCATTAATCAAAAATAGGATCAAATACATTCGGGATTTGTTATTCTCAAATCGGACGAGTGCGGAACGCATGCTCCAATAATCTCCCCCTTTTGATAATAACAAATCCTTATAAAAAGAAATCAAATAAATCCTATTGAGATATTGAAAAGTATATCATGTGTCTAAAGTGTGAACATATGATCTCCATGATCTCCCCCTTAATATGATCTCCTCCTTAATATTAGCTCCTTCTACAAATATTCTCCCCCGACATATAAACTCCCCCTACATGTATGCTCCTTGTAGTAATTAAGTATTTTAAGTGATTTCTTATTATCTTCTCCCCCTTTGATATTATCAAAAGTAATGAATAGAGACGAGGAAGGAGTATCATAGAGATATGGTAGAAAATAAGAAAGAATATAGGGAAAGTTGGAGTACACTAGCGGAAGCTTTGTAAGTGATATGATATCGAGATAGGAAACCTTAGAGATGAGGCCAAGCATTCTAGTTATCTGTTATCAATATACATAAAGCAAATATACTTAACCCTTTTGAGATTTAAGTTCAATTATCAGAGAAAGACACATTAGCAGATAGAATATTGAATCGTTTCGGTCCAATTCTCATAAGAAGAAATTTTATAAATAACAATGAAGTGTAGTAGTGATACTTTGAGAAAGAATACATATGCGTATATTTAAAATATACATGATCATGGAATTGTTAAACATAACATAACTATACATAAAGCCAAACTTATGAACTTATAGAAACATTGCAAGTATACATAAAAGGACCATTTTGGTTTGGCATAACAAGACACTTTACAATTCTTTCCAAGGTGCTTAACCTCACAATGCTCATTAAGACTTATCAGGAGGCTAAGTAGTGCTTGGTGGAGGATCCTTTTCAATTTTTTTAATTTATTTCTTTCAAAATTTTTGGCAAAATATATGTTTTGCATTTGAATTGTTTTTTTTTTAATATTTATGTATGTAAAGGATCTCCGAATTCACTTGCATGCAAGAAATGGTATATTTTGAATAAGTGCAAAGTAGCAAAGTTGAAGGTAGCATTATTTATGAAATGTATTTTGTTATGTTCGATCAATCATGATGTATGTATAAAATAAATTTTATTAACATGTATTTGCAAAGTAAGTGTTTGTGATTGCTCATTGTCATAGATAAAAGATTTCTTATACTTAGAGGCATGCGAAAACAATTCTTAATTCCTATATGAAAGTGTCATTACAATGATAACTTAAGATTGAACATCATAATCATGTGTTAAGCTATTTTTACGAAAAATAACACATGAAGAATCATTTATGCAAGATTAAAAAAATTCTCATATGAATATTAATAGAAACAGGGAATGAAAAAACTAGAGAAGAATAGAATTTTATTTTTGGGAGCTGTCGGATATCTGACAGCTAGATGTCGCCATCCGACACCTCTAAAAAGATAAAAAGAATCGTTTCGTCTTTCCACCGACGCCTCACTTCACTTTTAGGAAATTTTCCGAGATTTAGAGCTCCAGGTCGCCGAAAAACTTTAGATCTAAGGCGAGGAACTTTGATTTTTCAAGTTTTGTTTAAAATTTTTCAAATTTTTTGTGATTTTGATATTCCTCTTGGTTTTCATTGAGTTTTTGTGAAGAAAAAAATGTAGAAGTTTTAGGAGATCTAGACATTTTAGATCTTGGTGTTCAAAAGAGGGTTTAGATCTTGTGATGTTGATATAGAGAATAAAAATTAGAACTTTGAATTTTTTTATAGGAAGAAGATGATGAATAGTGTTTTTCACCAAAGTTTTGATTTTTCAAAATTATATAGATGTTGAAAAACGTTGTCTGTTTGTGAATTTGTGATAGTAAGAATGTTTGTGAGATGAATTTTCGGAAGTATGATTTTTAGCTATCGGATATCCGACAGAAGCGTATCGGATATCCGACAGTTCCAGTTTCTAAAAATTTCTTATTTCTTATATAGATATGGCATCCAGTTGGAGATCCCGAAGGAGTGATTCAGGAGATGCTCATTTTTCCTACCAAAGTTATCCGGGCATAGAGAAAGCCCAAATTGGAATTTCTAAATTTGTGGAATTTGATCTCCCGCGTCATGAACGTGTGTATTTTATGTTTGCCGAGGCAGGTATAATTTATGTCATTATCCAAGACTTGTTCTCCTCATTTTTAGTACGAGAGTTTTATAATCATCTTGAGGACCCTACGTATACTGATTTGAATGGAGGAGTTAGATCGAAAATCCAAGGCCAATATGTGGAGATCACTCCCTTTGATTTAAGGAGTGAATTTGGAATAGTGGAAAGTAGGAATGTTTTGGACATAGTTGAGAACTATAGACTAGAGAGAGATTGAACCTTAATGAACATGTCTTTGCATGGAAATTCTACAAAGAACCTTATAACCACTATGACGACATTGTCAGACGATGCTCGTCTTGTTCAAGACATACTAAGGCACACGATTATGTTGAAGTCCGGTGATACTCATAGTATTACGGCTCAACTTAGTCTTGTGACTTATTATATAGTGGAGAAAGAATTATTTGATGTGGCCGATCTTCTTTTGTCTATGATTCGCTATACATTCCGTCTCAAAAATCCTGAGTGGAAAATGGCACATTCCCTCCCTTTGGGTACGATTATCCAGCGTATTCTATTCAAGAAATACGCATGGATTGATCAAGACTTTTATGTTGGAGATTGTGTCCCGGATATATATCAAACGACGGGTATAAAGAGTAAGAAAAATCAACGGAAGCCGCCTACTACGGAGATGAGAGAGCCTCCTATTTCACGTGGAGGGTCTATGTGGGAGGTACTCGACTCTTTTCAAACAAAGTTGGATAGACACATTGATAATTTTCAAGAGCATAGAAAGTCTTTTGAGGAACACAAAGTGGAGGTGAAGAAGGATCGGACACGGATGCAGAAGTTCATGAAGTTCCTTGTTAAGGGACTAAAATTAAAACCTACGCCTGCTGAAACCGCTGAATGGGAAGTGCCTACGGAGGAGGAGCCGCGTCGCCAATCAGTTAGTCAGGCTCGACGTAAGAAGGCAGTGGTAAGGAGACCAGTTTATGATCTTCCAGAAAGCAGTGGAGCAGGCAGTCAAAATGAGGAGGATTCAGATTGAAAATGACTTCTGGGAGCTAACGCCATCCGATATCCTACTGTTGCCATATGATAGCTTCCCAGCCCAGATCTCTCCTTAATTTTGTGAACTTCTTTTATGAGACATTTTAAGTACTGTTTTATTAAAGTTCTGTAATAATTTTTAATATTTGGACCAGATTTATGTTGGTGAATGTCTATGTTTTGATCGCTTAAGATTTAGTTTTTCTTTTTAAAATGTATAGCTATTGTGATGTTTTTAATTTTATAGGTCATAAGTAGTGATATAATCATTGTGAAATGTCTAGGATTCCCAATTCTAGCCTAAGCATAGAAAAACAGGAATCCGATAACGGTTTAGTGAATATATCCGCTAGTTGATTATCCGTGCCTATAAATAAAATTTTAATGTGGTTATTTTTAATATGATCTCTAATAAAATGATGTCTCACATCAATGTGTTTAGACCTTGAATGATGGACCGGGTTGTCTGTTAAATCAATTGCACTTTTATTATCACACCATAATTTAATAGTTTGTTGTTTAATATTAAAATCTTCTAATATTTGTTTCATCCAAAGAGCTTGTGCACAATAACTACCAAGTGCGATATATTCGGCCTTGGTGGTTGAGAGGGCAACAGAATTCTGTTTCCTACTCGACCAAGAGATAAGTGAAGGGCCTAAAAAATGACAAGTGTCACTAGTGCTTTTCCTATCTAGTGAACAACCGGCATAATCGGAATCAGAATAACCAAATAAATTAAAATCATCACTGTGTGGATACCACAAACCAAGTTTAGATGTGCCAATTAAATATCTAAAGATTCTTTTAACCGCTTTTAAATGAGATTCTTTGGGATTAGTTTGAAATCTAACACATAAACAAACTGAAAATATAATATCTGGTTTAGATGCAGTCAAATATAAAAGTGAACCTATCATGTCTCTATATAAAGTTTGATCTATAGATATTCCATTTTCATCTTTTCCTAATTTTAAAGATACACTCATAGGAGTATTTGCTTGTTTGAGATTTTCAAATCCAAATCGTTTTAAAACATCATGAATATATTTTGATTGGTTAATAAAAACTCCATCATGTTTTTGAACAATTTGAAATCCTAAGAAATATTTTAATTCTCCTACCATACTCATCGCAAATTCACTTTCCATCATTTTTACAACATAATTACACAACTCTTCATTAGTGGCTCCAAAAATAATATCATCAACATAAATTTGTAAAACAATTAAATTATCATCAACTTGCTTAATGAAGAGTGTACAATCAACACCACCCATTTTAAAACCATTTTGTAATAAATATAAAGTCAATCTATCATACCATGCTCGTGGTGCTTGTTGTAAACCATACAAAGCTTTTAGCAATCTATATACGCGATTAGGAAATTTTTCATTTATAAATCCTGGGGGTTGTTCAACATAAACTTCTTCTTTAATCAACCCGTTTAAAAATGCAGTTTTAATATCCATTTGCAACAATTTGAATCTTTTATGACTAGCAAATGCAACAAAAATTCTAACTGCTTCCAATCGTGCTACGGGTGCAAATATTTCATCAAAATCTACCCCCTTCAATTTGATTATATCCTTTCGCTACAAGCCTAGCTTTGTTTCTAGTGACCCTAGAGTCACTATCTAATTTATTTTTGAAAACCCATTTGACTCCTACCACTGGATGATCACTAGGTCTATCAACAAGAGTCCAAACTTTATTTCTTTCAAATTGGTTAAGTTCTTCATTCATAGCTAAAAACCAAGATTCATCATTTAAAGCGGTGGCAACATCTTTTGGTTCTATATTAGAGACAAAACATAAATTTGAAAAACTTTCATGTAAACTAGAACGTGTACGTACCCCACTTGATGGTTCTCCAATAACAAATTCTTGTGGATGATCTTTTGAGAACCTTAGCTCGGTTGGATGTACATATCCTTGTTCTTTTTCTTCTTCACCATCTTTTTCGTCTTCTTTCTCTACTTTTTCTTCATCATCATCATCATTTTTCGTCAGATTTTGTTCCACATCTTCTTCATTTTTCTCATTACCTGCAACTTTAGTATTTTCTACACAAGAAATGTTTTCATCAAATTTTACATGAATAGTTTCTTCAACCACTTTAGTACGTTTATTATAAACTCTATAGGCCTTGCTAGTTGAAGAATAACCAATGAAAATTCCTTCATCACATTTTTCATCAAATTTACCTAAGCTATCTTTTGTATTCAAAATAAAGCATTTACAACGAAAAACTTTAAAGTAAGATACATTTGGTTTTCTTTGAAAATAAATTTCATAAGGAGTTAATTGTAATGTAGGACGAATCATGACACGATTAATAATATAGCATGCAGTACTAACCGCTTCGGCCCAAAAATATTTTGGCAATTTAAATTCACAAAGCATAGTTCGTCCTAATTCTTGAAGTGTTCTATTTTTCCTCTCCACTACACCATTTTGCTGTGGTGTGCGAGGAGCGGAAAATTCGTGTTTTATCCCAAATTCATTACAATATGAAATAAATTTTTCATTATCAAACTCTCCTCCATGATCTGATCTAATGCATTTTACTTTTAAATCAAGTTTATTTTGAATACGTGAAATTAGTTTTACAAATTCATCAAAAGCATCAGATTTTGAATTTAAAAATAGTGTCCAACAAAATCTAGAATAATCATCAATAATAACAAATGTATATTTTCTACATCCTAGACTTTGTGTAATTGGACCAAATAAATCCATATGTACTAACTGTAAAGGTCTAGAAGTAGAAATAACATTTTTGCTCTTAAACAATGATTTAGTAAACTTTCCTTTTTGGCATGGTGAACACAATGATGAAAGCTTTCCATTTAAATTCGGTAAACCTTTAATTATTTTATTCTTTGAAAGCTTTACTATTCGTTTAGCACTAGAATGTCCTAGTCGCCTATGCCATAATTCAAGTTCATCATTCTTTGAAATAAAATATTTAAGTGTAGAATGAGATAAATCATGAAAAGTGATTGTATAGACATTGTTTATTCTTGGTGCAGTAAGTACGATTTCGTTTGTTTTAGAATCAATAATTTTGCAAAGGTTTGAGCTAGAGTCAAATAAAACATTTAGATTTTTATCACATAGTTGACTAATAGAAATTAAATTATGTTTCAAACCTTTAACATATAAAACATTTGAAATTTTAAATTCTTCGTTACCTACTACTCCAATGCCTTTGACTTTACCCTTGCCATTATCTCCAAATGTCACTATTCGACCTTTCTTCATCTCCAGACTAAGGAACTTTGATTTATCGCCCGTCATGTGTTTTAAACATCCAGAGTCCAAATACCACATGTCTTCCTTGTTCCTAGCCTGCACGGACATCTAAAAAGATGATGAGAGTAAAGATCTGGTTACCCAAGTGGTCCCTCCCATGGTATAGGTGGAAGCCTTAGGTACCCAGATTTGTTTAACACTAACTTTTCCTTTCTTCCAGCATGAGTCCGAGATGTGACCAAATCGATGACATTTGGCACATGCAATGAATAGTGAGGAACCATTCTTTAATGGTTTCTCTGGACTCTTGCTGGAGGAAACATCTTTATGTGTGGACTTAGAAAAATTTTTGTTTTGAAAAAGAGGTTTTCTGAACCTGGAGCTGTCGCTGGTGACAGCAGCTGTCGGAATTTTCCGATAGCTTCCAGAGCTTCCGGAAACGTATCCTAGTCCAAATTTTGCTGACTCATGACATTGGTTGCCTAAAATCATATCCAGAGATTTTTTTCCCAACACCAAATTTTCCAATTGCCATGTTCAATTCATTTGCTTTGGACTTTAAAATTGAATTTTCTTTTACTATCATGCCACATCGATTTGCAAAATTTTTCTTGTAATTCTCTAATTGAGAATGAGAAGTTTTGACAACATTTTCTAAGTCCTTTTTCTCTTTTAGAAGTTGATCAATTTTTTGATCGGACTTAGAAATAGTGTTTTCAAGTTCTTTTATCCTTGTCGAAGAGTGATCACACTCTTGACAAATTACCTTCTCGTTCCCAATAGATTTTAACTCATTTAATAACATTTTATTTACTTTCAAAAGATCTTTATTTTCACATTTTAAAAAATCGATTTCCTTTATGCTTTTATCCAAAAATTTGCAAGTTTTCATAAATTCAGAATATAAATCATCATAAGATGGAGGAGTTACCTCAGTGTCGCTTTGGACACTGCTATCGTCGTCAGATGACGCATTTTCTTTCCCCATCAAACATACATTTGCTTCTTCTTTATCTTCATCGCTTGCTTCACTTGAGCCTTCAGAAGTTGTGTCATCCCAAGTCTCCGCCTTCAGAACCTTCTTTTTGAACTTCTTATCGTGCCTCTTCTCTTTCTGCTCTCTCAGATATTTTGGGCACTTGCTTCTTATATGTCCAATCTTTTTGCAATGATAGCATTCCGGTAGCGGACGTTCTTCTTCATCATCCATTTTTCCCTTGCCTTTGTTGTAGAAAAAATTCTTCTTTTTGAAAAATTTTCTAAATGAGTTTCTCCTCTCAGGATTTCTCATAAACTTCTTAAAGTTCCTCACAAACAGTTCTTCTTCATCTTCCTCACTTTCTTCAGTCTCGCTTTCAATTTCCTTTTTAGATTTCAACGCCAAGCTCTTCTTTTTGGGCTCCAAATTGTACTCTTGGCTTTGAATCTTCAACTCCACTTCATGGGTTTTTAGATTCCCAATGAGGCTCTCCAATTGTAAGGTCTTAAGATCATGTGACTCAGAAATTGCAGTCACTTTAGGATTGAACTTCGGGGGAAGTGATCTTAAGATTTTCCTTACTAAATCTCCATTGGAGAAAACCTTACCCAGCACCTTTGAATCGTTCACGATTTTAGTGAATCGTGTGTACATTGTATCAATTTCTTCATCCACCTCCATTTTGAATCTTTCGAACTCTGACTCCAATTGAAATATCTTTGAATCATTTACCTGCGAAGTACCTTCATGAGTAATTTCTAAAAGATTCCAAATTTCAAATGCAGTATCACAAGCACAAACTCTATTAAATTCAGTGCGATCTAGTGCGCAAAATAAAGCATTCATGGCTTTTACATTGTTCTTACATTTTAATTTATCATTGTCATCCCACTTGTCTTTGGGTTTGTCCATAGTTACATCTCCTACAACAATTTTTGGGGAAGTATAACTCGTCTCGACCATATTCCAAACTTCTATGTCGAGAGCTATTAGAAAACACCGCATTCGGGTTTTCCAATAGTTATAGTCTGTGCCCGTAAAAAGTGGTGGACTACTAAATCCTTTCCCCTCATCGAACGCGTGATCGTTGTGCGCCATTACTCCCGGTGGTAAAATCATTTTGGAGTAACCTCGCTCTGATATCACGTGTTGGATCGTGTGACGCCCTCAGAGGGGGGGGGGGGGGGGGTGAATAAGGGTGTGTTTAAATTATAATTTTTAACTTAAGAATTTTTAAACAAATTTAGTTTTCTAAAAATTACTTATAAAAAATTTCAAACAATGTAATTTTTAAATTAATTCAAACACAAATTTCTAAGTTAAAGATTAAGCAACCAAATTTGCAATTAAAGAAAAAGTCATAATTTTTTAATCATGAAATTCACATACAATAAAATGATCTTAACAATGCTTAAGATCAAGGCACAAATATGATAATAAACTTTTATCAATTTGAGATTACCAATCCTTCTCCCAAGGATCGGAATGCTACCACTTGTCTCTCCCTAGACCAAGCCCAAGCATATCCTCTAGATCTTCTCAAGATCTAGACGTAGTGCACAAGACTACGCTTTCCCAACCAAGCCGCACAAGGACTTGGACGCCACACACAAGGAGATGATTTTCCCACCAAGCCACGCAAGGGCTTGGACGTCGCACGCAAGACGATGATTTCTCCAACGATTACAAGATGAATGTAAATGTAATTGAAATACAAAATAAAAACCCCCTTTAAAATTTCTGGAACAAAGCAGCGAAGAATCCTTGAGAAAATCTACTTGGAATGCGTGTACAATCTTCGACTTCGCTCTCTCTTTTCTTCTTCAAGGATGGGGATTTTCGTTCTCTGGAGCTCTCTGGACGATAACACTCAGGAAGAAAGCTTGGAGGTCTGAAAGCATGAATTAAACAAAGTTCTGAGCCCTTTTGTATAAAAGATAGATAACGCCATCCGTTAGCTAGCTATCGCCAAAATCCAAAAGCTCCAGAGGTGCCACGTGTCCCATGTATTCGGCATTTTTGCGGAGAGTGGCGATCGCGATTGAGTCGTGGTTGAGATGTGGGCTGTCGGATATCCGAAAGCACTATCGGATATCCGTTAGCTTGCGTAACTGTTGCACGTCGTAGAGTTACGGGAAGATCGTGCACTGTCGGAAATCCGTTACTGCTGTCGGAAATCCGATAGGTCTAAAACGTTGAGTAGAGATCAGAGAACGGAAGAAATCGTGCGCTGTCGAAAATCCGGTACTGTTGTCGGAAATCCGATAGCTCCAATTTCTGGAAAATCGGTATTTTACTCCAATTGCAAACAGGTTATTCTTGCACCTATTATCTGCACACCATTAATCAAAAATAGGATCAAATACATTCGGGATTTGTTATTCTCAAATCGGACGAGTGCGGAACGCATGCTCCAACAGTTCAAGCCGTCGGTCGAAGGAGGAACGAGGACCGAGTCGACCATGGAGGTCGAGGAGAGGTGGCTCAAGGAGGCAGAGGAGTAGGAGTGATCCACGGGGGTGCAGGGCTGGGAGCTTCCCGCAAGGGAAGTCTCCATCAAATCTATCGGAAGAGTGTCGCCTCAACCTCGCAAGCACCGCCCCCGTTGGAGGAGATCACCTTCTCCGAAGAAGACATGATAGGGAATGAGAACCCCTTCCATGATGCCCTCGTTGTCCAAGCAGCCGTGGAAGACTTCACCGTGGATCGAATCCTCGTCGACAACGGCAGCTCCGTAAAGGTCATCTTTAAGAAGACGTTCGACGGATTGGGAGTCGGAGCAGAAAGAGTTCGAGCATCAGATGGACCCCTCTTTGGCTTCTCCGGAGAGAAGCAGGAGGTGGAGGGAGGGGTAGATCTCCTCGTAACGCTCGGTGGCACTCCCCTTACCTGCCGCTTCGTCATTGTAGATGCCCCGAGCTATTACAAAGCCATCTTCGGAAGGCCGCTTCTTAACACTTTCAAGGTCTTTCCATTGTCCTACCATCAGTGCTTGAAGTACTGCCAGGGAAACGTTCAGGTGTGGAACAGGAGCGATCCAAGAGCAGCCCAAAGAGCAGCCCACGAGTGTTACCTCAACACCGTCAGCACTATCAGCTGGATGGCCGAAGCCGAGGAGTTCGAGAAGATGCTGGGGAGCACAGCCAGGCTGGAGGCATCCGAGGAGATAGAAGAAATCGAGGTACTCTCCGCTGCAGGAGTACCTGGGTTGCTGAAGATCGGAGGATCACTGAAAGTTAGCGAGAAGATGGAGATGGTGACGTGCCTGCAGGAGAACGTCGACATATTCTCTTGGAGTGCAGCCGAGATGCCAGGGATCGATCCAGAGGTTGTCTGCCATCATCTCAACCTGGACCCGACAGCTAAGCCCGTCCGCCAGAAGAAGAGGTCCAGTGCCATCATGCTGGTTGGACTTATCCGAGAGGAAGTAAAGAAACTGCTTGATGCAGGTTTTGTATCCGAGATCCAGTATCCAGGTTGGGTCTCAAATGTTGTAATGGTTAAGAAGAGTGTAGGGGGCTGGAGAATTGTGTAGATTTTTCGTTGATGAATAAAAGCTGCCCCAAAGATTATTATCCCTTGCCTCGGATCGACGCACTGGTTGATTCAGCCGTCAGTTTTTCTGTGATGAGCTTTCTTGATGCATTTTCAGGATACCACCAGATCCGGATGCATCCCCCCGATTTTCGCAATGTGTCCTTCATCACGGGTGATGGACGGGTGATGGCTGCTACAGTTATAGGATGATGCCTTTCGGCTTGAAGAACGTTGGGGCCACCTACCAGCGAATGATGGACCACGTGTTCGAGGGGCAAAAAGGGAGGAACCTGGAGGTGTACGTGGACGACCTCTTAGTGAAAAGCAAGAGCGCCCGAGAGCATGTGGTCGATCTGGTGGAGACCTTCGCGACGCTCAGGAAGTTCAAAATGCGGCTCAATCCCACAAACTGCGTATTCGGGGCTGGAAGAGGAAAATTCCTGGGACATCTCATCACCCCGGGGGGAGTGGAGCCGAACCCTGACAAGGTCAAGGCAATCCTGGATATGACCTCGCCAAAGAGCATGAAAGAAGTTTAAAGGCTGACAGGAAGGTTGGCAGGTCTTAGCCGCTTTATGTCTAAGGCAGGAGAGAAGTGCTCTCCCTTTTTCAAGACGCTCCGTAAGATCGAGAACTTTGCATGGTCCGACGAATGCGAGAAGGTGTTCGGTAGGCTGAAGGGGCAGTTGACTCAGACACCTCTCCTTCAGAGCCCGAAAGAAGGTGAAGACCTACTCATCTACCTGGGAGTATGGGTGGAAGCAGTAAGTTTCGTACTGGTCCGGGAAGAAGGAAGGAAGCAGCTCCCCATTTATTATGTTAGCCAGGTACTCAAGAAGGCGGAGCTGAAATATCCAATCTTGGAAACGCTCGCCTTCGCCTTGGTGGTGTCGGCGCGAAAGCTCCGGCCTTATTTTCAAGCTCACTCCATCTGGGTCATAACCGATCATCCTCTCCGAAATGTCTTGGAAGGGGTGGAACATTCGGGAAGGCTGGCGAAATGGTCGGTAGAATTTAGCGAGTTTGACATTTCCTTCTCGCCTCGGGTGGCGATCAAAGCGCAGGCGGTAGCTGATTTCCTGGCTGACTTCTCGGTGGAAGCGGAACCAGGGGAAGAAGTTTTCACTCCCATTCCTTGGAGGATGTTCGTGGACGGAGCTTCGGGCAAAAACTCTGTGGGAGTGGGCATCGTGCTGGTCAGCCCGCAGGGGACTAGGATCGAGCAGGCAGTCGAGATCCTCTTCCCCATCACGAACAATCAAGCCGAATACGAAGCCATAGTGGCAGGCTTGCGTCTCGGAAGAGAGTTGGGGATTCAAGATATCAGGGCCTTCACGGATTCAATGGTGGTCGCGTCACAGATCCAGGGAGAGTTCGAAGTACGCGACACCATCCTGCAGAAGTATCTGGTCAAGGTGAAGGGATTGGTGGGAAGTTTCCAGTCCTTCTTCGTTGAACATGTCCCAAGAGAGAAGAACTCAGCAGCGGACCGTCTGGCCAAGTACGGGCCAAGAGCAGGAGGGACCATCACGGAGCTATTCCAACCATCCATTCAAGAAGGGGAGATGATGGAGATCGACCGACGTCCTTCGCGGATGGATCCGTTCATCTCCTTCCTAGGATCCGGACAGCTCCCAACAGATGGTGACCAGAGGAAGTTTCGATACAAGGTGGCGTACTACTTATTGCAAGATGGGGAGCTGTATCGCAAGACCATCTCGGGCCCTCTGGCTAGATGTGTCTCCGAAGACAAAGTACCTCGAGTGTTGGAGGAGATCCACTCGGGAGAGTGCGGAAGCCATTCTGGGACTCGTACTTTGGAGCAAAGGATCTTAAGGCATGACTACTTCTGGCCCACTATCTGGAAGGATGCAGAGGTCTTCTCAAAGAGGTGCCAGAAGTGCCAGTTGTTTGCCCCTCTTCAATTACAGCCAGCCCAACAACTTCGCTCGATCACCTCCCCGTGGCTGTTCGCTATCTGGGGGATGGATCTGGTAGATCCCTTTCCCTCGGCTAGTGGCCAGAGGAAGTTCGTCCTAGTCATGATCGACTACTTCTACAAATGGATCGAAGCCAAAGCTCTGGCCAAGACCACCTCTCAAATCGTGAAGAACTTCATATGGGGAGAGATCGTCTGCAGATTCGGAATCCCCCTCGCCATCATCACCGATAATGGTCCCCAATTCGCCAGCTTGGAGCTAGAAGATTTTTGCAAATAACTCGGGACTGATCTCCGTTTTGCCTCCGTCCACCATCCCCGGAGTAATGGGCAAGTCGAAGCCGCCAACAGGCTAATCATCAACCTCTTGAAGAGAAAGGTCGAGAACCTACGAGGTAGTTGGGCGGAGCAGCTCCCCTCGGTCTTGTGGGCTTTGAGAACCACTCCTAGCTCAGCCACAGGGGAAACCCCGTTCAAACTCTCTCACGGGTCCGAGGCTCTCATCCCAGTGGAATTCGAAGTCAGAAGTCTCAGGGTGGTTGCGGCCCAGGATGGAAACGAAGAATGACGATTGGAGAATAACGAAGCACAAGAGCTGTCACTCGACTACATTGAAAAACTCTGAGACTTGGCATCTGCCAGACAGGAGGAGATCAAGCGCCGAATGGAAAAGCACTTCGACAAATATGTCCGCCTCAGACACTTCCTAACGGGGGATCTAGTCATGAAGAAAGTAAACGCGGCAGGAAGATCAGCAGTCATAGGAAAGCTCAACCCAAATTGGGAAGGGCCCTTCATCGTCCACGAAGCGCTCATAACGGGAGGATATTGTCTACAGAACCAAGAAGGAGAGCTATTGGGGAATACTTGGAGCGGCGATGACCTGAAGAGGTTTTATCCCTAAGCAGGGAAGATGTATTCTCCCCCTCTTTTGTAAAATCTCTACGATGAATATAAATTCCTCGCCCCCCGGAAAATGGGCTGCGAGAGTTTCTTTTCTTCTCACCTCCTTAAAATTAATTGTCTAAAGGAAGGTGAAGTCGATCTCCACGATGGGTTGGGGAACGGGCCTCTGACTTGATTCTTATAAAAACCAGAATGGGTGATGAGACGGTGCCTCGGTAGTGCGTTCTTATAAGACCAAACCTCTGCACTGACGGTCGAGATCAGCTCCCCCCTTGCGCGTTGGCTGCAGGAACCCACCGACCGCACCTCTCATCCGGCTGGTAAGATTATCAGGAAGATGTCTGGACGCTGACCTCCCAATCCAATGAAGAGATGATCCACTTAACCTCGCGGAGGACCCTTGAATAAAGGTGTCATAAACCCTCGAGAGCCAAAGGCTCGCAACAAAGCATTTCGCTTCCATTTACTTCTTTCAATCATTTGAGTAGGTGTGTTTAAATCCTCTCTGGTTGTCAAGAATAGCAGGGAAATGTCAATCTCTTCAATAGCATCAACAAGAGCAGTAGGATGGAGACCTCGGGATGGTGTGTTCCCTTGGAAGGTGCTCCATTGGAACCTCCCCGACAGTCATTCCCTACTGTGTCGATCTCTTCAACAGCATCAACAAGAGCGGTAGGATGGAGACCTCGGGATGGTATGTTCCCTTGGAAGGTGCTCCATTGGAACCTCTCCGACAGTCATTCCCCACTGTGTCGATCTCTTCAACAGCATCAACAAGAGCAGTAGGATGGAGACCTCGGGATGGTGTGTTCCCTTGGAAGGTGCTCCATTGGAACCTCCCCGACAGTCATTCCCTACTGTATCGATCTCCTCAACAGCATCAACAAGAGCAGTAGGATGGAGACCTCGGGATGGTGTGTTCCCTTGGAAGGTGCTCCATTGGAACCTCCCCGACGGTCATTCCCTACTGTGTTGATCTCTTCAACAGCATCAACAAGAGCAGTAGGATGGAGACCTCGGGATGGTGTGTTCCCTTGGAAGGTGCTCCATTGGAACCTCCCCGACAGTCATTCCCTATTGTGTCGAGCTCTTCAACAGCATCAACAAGAGCAGTAGGATGGAGACCTCGGGATGGTGTGTTCCCTTGGAAGGTACTCCATTGAAACCTCCCCGACAGTCATTCCCTACTGTGTCGATCTCTTCAACAGCATCAACACGAGCAGTAGGATGGAGACCTCGGGATGGTGTGTTCCCTTGGAAGGTGCTCCATTGGAACCTCCTCGACAGTCATTCCCTACTGTGTCGATCTCTACTTCATAATTGAGTATAGGGACACCAGATGAAGTCTTAGAAGTGCATATCTCAAAAATCCTTCTTCATATGCAGGTATGAGTATGACGATGCGAGCATGCTGGTGCGAGTATATATGGGCGAGTATCCATTAAGCGAGCATGGTATGATCGTCGTCTGAAGTATCCTATCTCGTCTATGCTTAGTCGCTTAGCGAGCACTCAACCTCGCCCCGAACCTAAGAGCCTACTCGGCATAACCACAAAAGAAGAAAAGCAAAAAACGACTACAAAAGGAGAGCAAAAAATTGTATTCATTTGCTTTCATAAGTACATTCACAAAAAATATTGTACAGATTTTTAAAAATAAAGACAGGCGACTATTCATCATCATCACCACCATCCTCGCCGTCTGTGTCGACATCTTCACCATCATCACCCTCGTCCTCAGAGTCGCCATCTTCGGAATCGGTGGATGAGGAGGGAAGATCTCGCATAGGGGAGTTGGACTCTTCGGCGAGCAGCGCGGGGATGATGTCCATAACAGTCAAATTCATTGCCTCCGGCTTCAAGAGGTCATCAGCCTTCAGCCTGCTTAGAACCACCTTCCCGGTTGCTCGCGCGATCTCCCGACGAATGTACGCCATATCATCGCCGAGTATCCGAATTTGCTTGCCAACCCTGGAGGGGCCCGCTGACGAGGGTTGTTGCTCGGCAGGCCGAGTTTCCAACTCGACGATGCGAACTTGGGCAGCCTCCAAGGTTTGCCGAGTATCCTCCAGCTCCTCTAGCTGGGACACTTTCTTCACCATTCCACTTCGGCAGCCTATGCAGATGAAGACAACTGTTAACATCGATCGACGCAAAAAGTGACCATCCCTAAAAACCAAAAAGGCGACGAGCGAGTACCTCGTGATCTTTCCACTTGGCGGCCTCCAGCCCCATAGAGATGAGCTTCTTGCCCTGCGCCTTGATCATCTGCTCATAATCGAGCATCTTCCTGGACGTCGCATGTCTAAGTTCGGCAGCTCGCAGGTAAGCTCGCGAACTCTGATGTGCAAGATAGTCGGCGGATACATCTTGCAGAGACTCGGCGTCCGCACGACCATAGAGGGCGAACATCACGTCGAAAGCCTCGCCGGCATCCTCCCAATCTTCCGACCAGGCAGGAAGATTGGTGCTCAAGGTCACCTCATGAGCTCGCTCCGCCCAGGACACCAAGGGGCGACCATAGGCATCCTCGCCTCGAACGCCTTCGCCGAAGTGCGGATGATCGCTGGGCTCGCCAGCCTCTGAAGGGTTCGCCTTCGCCTTCAGGTCCCTCTTGGCGACCTCTTTCTTCCTCGCAGGCTCGGCGGACTTCGCCTTGACCTTCCGCTTCTTCGAGGGCCCAGCATCATCGCCGGCAACCTCCTGCTCATCGCCACCCAGCGACAAGTCAATCAGAGCAGAAGTCCCCGCCTTTGGCGCCAAAGGAAGAAGCTCGCCCGGTAAGGAGCGAGTAGCTGCATCAAGACAGAGAGAAGAACATTAGACACCGACTGAAAACGAATTGGCGAGTATGACCAAATACTCGCTCAGAAGACTACCTTCTCCTGGGAATACTTCGGCGAGCTCATCTACTCACCTCCTCCAGAAGACGACGTCCAGGAGGCGACCCCGGAAGCTGTCGAGTAGCTTCTCCCGGCTCTCCAAATAAGGAGTAGCGAAAGCACTCTCCGCCGGCTGGAAGGATGAAGTCGGCACGACTCCAAAGTTGCCCTTGATGACGACTAATAGCTTGGTCCAGCGATGGTTATTGTTCGCCGTGTCGACCAGCGTGCGGACATGACTGCACAAAAAGATGACGCCCTCGCCAGTGGAGCCGAAATGGAATACTCGCCGGAAGACGGAGAGATCAAAGGCGATCTTCTGTTCTCGCAAGAAGCAGAGAAAGCCCATGATCATCGCCACTCCATTTGGCCGAGCTGCTGGAACTGCCGGAATGACAGGAACTATCGGCAACTGAACAGGAACTGGATTCACGGAAGGCTCGATCCCAGGAGGCAATTGCACGGGTGGAGGTACAGGATCAACATGAGGGGCAGCTGGACCAGTTGCAAATAGGGTTGGCAAAACCATCTTTAAAGCTTCAGCAAGAGCTTGGGTGAGGTCATTCACTGGGGGACGCGGCTGATTTCCATTATCACTTTCGGCTGAGAGAACATCTTTATCTCTCTCATGCTCATCATGATCATCTCGGACTCGCCGACTTGCGTACACGTGGACAGAAATCTTGGCAACAACAAAAGTAATTGCGATTACGTTTACTTTATGTGTTTTGTACTCATGGCCATCGAATTTCTTGCAAACCTGACTCTGATACCAATTTGTGAGGCCCCAATTCAGACCCCACAGAAAATCTGTACCTCATTACGTTTGCCAAGTATTCGATGCAGCATATATATAATTTTCTAAGCATGAGTACAAAATAAACACATAAAACATAAAACGCATACCTTGGATTTTTCTGCTACGTGTCTTTTTCTTTCTTCCTCGGCCAACATAGCCTTTCTTTGCGCACTCGCGGTCGTCTCTACTACCTAAACAAAGTAGACGACGGGCTTAGTCATAAAAATATGACTAAATGGGGAACATACCTCTTCCACTGCTGTACCGGCAAACAATAAACATTAGTAGCAATAAGCATCATATGTGGATAGCCATAGTTCTATAACAAGCAGTAAAACAGGTACAGTGTATATGCAATCATCCATTTGTTCTTTCTTTATTTGTGTTCGTTTCAATTGCAATATCCGAATCTCTATTCATAGTCAATCGTTTTCATAGTCGTTTTCATGTTCAAAACTGATTTTCATTTTATACCTTTCACATCACATTCCTTTTTTTGTCTCTTATTGCTCTTCAAGTAGGAAATTATAAGGGTATATTAAAATGCATGCATCCGGGTCTTTCACGACCCCTGAGCCTCAACGGCTTCTGGCCTTCAACGGCCGCATATATATATCTCAAAATGATTCCACCGTGGGTATTCATACCCCCCCCCCCACAGCACTGGGTTAACCCTTATTATTTCATACGCATCGATGCTTATTATTTGATGTTTATCTTTTATATGTATTGATGGTGATTTACTTAACATGATATTGTATTGAATTTTCCCCTCAGAATATATCACTTATTTCATAATTCGCATCCTTTAGCGAGTTCTCGTTATCAGTGATTCAAAACGTCAAACTTATTCAATTGCATACCAATATACAATATCAAAATATGTGCACAAAATTTGAACAATTGATAATCTGAAAATAAGTTGCTAAGCATAATAAAAGAGGTAAGAGCTCACCGATTTATCTTTGCCTTTAAAAGTACCGGGATTTTCATCGTGCCTATCACCGGACGCCATCCACTGCAGTATCAATGAAATCATTTACTTAGGGTTGCGTCGCTAATTAGAAACGATTTAATTCCGATGACGATTACAACTACGATTCAAGAGGAGTTGTCTAAAGAAAATAACTGGAGGCTAACACCACCACTCCAAAATCCCAAACGGCAGAATAACTGGAGGCTAACACCACCACTCCAAAATCCCAAACGGCAGAATAACTGGAGGCTAACACCACCACTCTAAAATCCCAAACGGCAGCCCACAGCAGGAATAACAGCAGTCCACAGACAACCACTAAATCCAATATAACCCAAAGTATAAACCTGCTGGCCGGCTATAATCAGAACAGAACAACCACTAAATCCCCAAACAAAAAGGCTGCCAGCAACTAGAAAACAAACAAAAACCAAGAATCCATTTTCCCAAAAGGGTCATTACAGGGACCTCTGCAGGCCAACTATAAGCCCTTATAAAATTATTTCCCCCAAAATCCTCATCAATGATATTTGTATATTACCAAAGAGAATATAAAAGAGACATCTCTACCAAACCAACTCCAGAACAGCAAGTATAAAACCAAGAAGAAGAGGGGGAAGGAAGTAGCAGGCTCACCGTAAGTGTAACAAAGCTTGCTCACAGCAACGATTGCACGCAGAGGAACACGCACAGGAGCACGTACATCGCTTGCCAAATTTTTCTCCCAGGACTGCCGACGAGAAGAGGAGGAGTCATCTAGCTGAAAGAGGGGAGAGGAAATGCCCTAGCGCCGCTCAGCCCAACTAAAGCTCCAAACCACGATGAAATGAAGTTAGCGGCAAGAGTAATAGAATATATTGGACAAAAGAACGCCACGACATACAACCACCGCTTAAAAGCAACACCAACACTGAGTAGTCCAACGCGCCTATAGTGCTCGAAGGCCACTGACATCGCATCATTCCCCTGCCGCAGCTGTTCCTCCATTCTCGCCAGTCGACCAGCCGAACCCATACTCGCACGAATCCCGACCAGCTCGTCCTGGTGCAGCTGCACTCGGTGATCCATCCTGCCAACCCGGCGCTCCAGATCGTGGACGGACTGAAGACGAGCCTCCACAACGGCTAGGCGAGTATCGAACTCTTCCAACCGGGACATTCGCGCCTCCAACTCGGTCAAACGACGCTGAGGCTTGCTAGTCGTCAGGCGCTCGACCCGAGCCTCCACATCCGTCAAGCGACGATGCGGGTCGCTGATCGCTAGGCGCTCCAACTTCGCCTCCAGATCCAGAATGGCGCGAGTAGCCCTTTCCTGGTACTCGCGCGAAGGAAGCCCCACTCCGTCAATCAAAGCTCCCATGGGAGTCTGAGCGCGAACTGCGAGGGCGACAAAGATGAAAGGAGCTTTAGTAAGGAATACAGAAGAGACAGCTTCACGCAGAGCGAATAGTTAAGTTACCAGGCCGGCGAGCATCATTCCTCGAGCTGCGAGGAGGACTGCGAGATCGCTGAGGATGGGGACTCCTTCCTCGGTGAGGGGAGGAGCTGTGATGACCAGCACCTCGCCGACCGGATGGGTTCCCGACAGAGGGCTCCCTGTCGCGAAGAGTTTCCCCCCGACCGCGACCATCCACTGGTCGCCCTCCCCCCTTGGGGCGAAGAACCCCGAAGAACCCCCAACCCCGCCTCGACGTGAGGATTCCCCCAGATGGGTTGAGGGAACTGCAGATGACAAATGGCGCTGATCGCCCTGGATATCGGCAGGAGGAGGGAACGTAGGAGGTGGCGGAAGCTTCTCAACGGGCAGCTGCGAGCTACTCGCCATCTTCGAAGAATTGGAAGATGGTGGCAGTAGAGGCGCGCTACTCGTCAAAGGAGCCCTCTGCTCGCTCGACGGCCTCTTCTCCAGAAGGGAGCTATGAAGGATCCGAACTGCGCCGCCGCGACGAGAACCCTCCCTAGTCCCGGGCGAGATCATGGGTGATGATCGCAGAGGAATAACGGCCAAAGGCTCCTCCTGAACATCGGTGAGCGGCGGACCTGCGAGATAGTAGAAAAAGCATCAGAAACTCGCCAGTAAAAGCAGACGACTCAAACCAGAATAACAGCGAGTAAGTAGCTCTCACTTTTAAGAGGAGGGGGTTCAGTTTGAACTTGTGCCGAGGTTTCAGCCATACTCGCTTCTGGAGGAATGCTCGACTCAGGAGGATTAGGAGCAGGCGAGCCGCCCGACTGACCGAGACCCAAGTCGGCGAGTACCTGCTGGGTAGTGCCGACCTGAGAATTAGCGACATTCTCGGGGGCGTCGGCATTCTTCTTCTCCTTCTTCTTTTCAAGCCTCTTCCTCTTCCTAGAGGCGAGGAAGTCCTCAAGCTCGGCGTCGCGAGCGGGCTTCCACACCGGTGGCAGCAAACTAGCGAGCTCGGCGAAATCAGCGGCAACTTCTTCGACAATACTGCGTGACATCTTGAGCGAGATCAGAAAATTTGTGCCCTCAGAGACCCCTCCCCCTCTATTTATAGAGCCAGAGCGTCAACCAACGGGATGCCGACTATCAATCAATACTCACCAGAAGGCATGATCGTCGAATGACGGTTGGATGATTCTTTCCAAGCAACTACGTTACTCGCAAAGAGCGGGGATTGTGTACAACCCTCATTCTCCGAGGGTGGGCTCATTCAAAAGCCACGTAGGCAAAAGTCAAAGTCAAAAGGTCAACACAGAAGTCAACAGTTCAAGACACCAAGACAAAGTCAGTCGAGAGGAGTTCGTCGAACACCGGAGCAGTAGAAGACCTGGGCGAGTATTGGCCCGGAATGTGCGAGCATCACCCAATACTCGCCAGATGGGCGACTATGGCTTAATGCTCGCCGAGTATCCCATAGTCGCCAGGCAGGGGCTGGGCTATAACCCCCCTACCCATTGGTTTTCCTATAAATAGGACCCCAGGGGTACTTGGATTGGCACCTGAACTTGAGCTCTTGAAAGTCAGCTCTTGCATTCTGGAACCCGTCGCACTTGACCGCTACTCCCAGTACTAGTCAAGTCGGTGCCTTCCTCGTACCCTGCTCGGCCATTTTTGGTTGTGGAGGGGAAGACTCCTTTGAGCTTCTGGGTACGTGGTGGGACCTCCCTGCCGTGGCATCTGGGGTCCCGTTTGTTGTTCTTCTAACTTCTTCATAATTGCCAGTCAAGCCGTCTCTTCGAGCCGCTTGGCAAGTAGTCTCCGGCTGCATTGGTCCGAATTTTGGAGCCTAGGATTTTCCTGGCTTCAACATATACTAATATGTAAAGATATTCGGTTATGGTGTAACCCGGTCGACCAACAAATTTTGATCGTCCGATGAAACTGAAGAGTAGTCTGACTAAATGCGTGGATCACATTATGCCCTCAACCGATCTTCCATTTCGCCATTTCCCGATCTTCCATTTTCACCTCACCTGCTCGCCCGAAACCCTTCCCCGATCCCTCTATCGCGACGCCTTCATCCCATCTGCTTGCTGTTGGTAAAATATAGTGTCGCTACACCTAATTGTGTTATCGAAAATTTGGGACAACACAAATCACTGAATGCAGTGACGATTAAATGCAGGATCGTATTATTCAAAATCTGCTAATCTCTTTTAGAGTAAAAATGCAGGATTAAAATTTTTTTTTCTAATTAATAATAAAATCAAGCTCACACAAATAAAATAGAGCTTGAGCGAAACGATAAATTCACTGAAGTGCAGAACTTAAGTTATATCATTTTTTGGCTCCAAGTTCGAGCTTCATCGCGACCAAAATTCTCAATAGCCATGATGTGTGCTTTCTCATGAACACTACGGTGTCCATAGATCCCGCCAATATACAAAAGGTCTCTTCAACGAATGGGAGTTAGTACAAACCGTGTGCACATAAATATAAATTAATCACTCATGAAATAAAGTTAAAACCAAAGATATAACCAGATATCACATACCAGAGAATACGTGTATGTTATTTACCCATTCTATCTTTTATTTTAGCCTAAATATATGGCTTGATCTTATCAAATGAATTGCAGTAAAATGAGTATCTAAATATATACGTGATATATTGCAAAGGACAGACAAAATCCAAGGTTATTGCAGCAAAACTGAAGCTGGGTGGCTTTGTAGTAAAACAAACCTGGATAGATCCTCCTAGGAATGAACGGGGCTTTGATTCTCTCGATTCACTGCCCGTTCTCCTTCAGGTGGCCACGACGGGATTTATGGGTTGAAAACAACCTTATACAAGGCTGTTCCGATGATTAAATCAGATCGCCGATCATCCTCTCCCAAAGACGAATGGGAGAGTGCGAGCGGCAGTTACCAAAGAGATGTAGAGGAAAAACGACTCTCTATCATCCCTTGTTCATTTGTTGATGGAATGACCTTTTTGGTTTTTGGCTTAATAGGGCAGCCCTCGTGGGAGTTACAAAAATGGGGTGCATTATCCCATAACTCCTGAATTCAAAACCAAATAAATTAAATCTCACAAAATTAATTGAGATCCAATTATCATGCATTTTCATATGCCAAGGGTGAGACCGAGTTTGCGTCCTGAATTTACGAGACAATCTGACCCACCTATCACAGGCTTCGATTGTTCGCGCGACTAAATTAACGCGCGCTCGTAGGAGTCTGAATATATTCTAATTTTTGCGTACGACTTTATTGGGACGTCTCGATGAATTGAGTCCACTAAAAAGGAAATTTCCAACATTCTCACACTTGGACTTATATTCATCGTAACTTATGACGTTCCGTATAAAATCTTCACTAAACTTGAGGGTACCATTAGCGAACACGTTATTATGAATCTACTCTCACGTCAATCCGGTCCAACCAAATCCTTCACTCTGAATCATGACGGCAACCACATCATTGAGCGACACGGGACCTTCCATGGTCATGGTAGCTTCCAGATTCTATTGACATGGACAAAGCGCGGTGAGATTTTAGAACAACATAATAAAAAAATGTATACACATATAGTTGTCGTTCTAATTTGGTGGTTAACTGATTTCTCTAATGAATCCACTAAACCATGCTATGAGAAAACATTAAGTGTTCGAAAGAACATGTATGTCATTATCTTAAGATTTTACTTAATGTGTCACATAGACATACCAAAGTTTCACAAAATGAAATGAAGCGCCAAAGCCTTATGCTCAGACTGACTCTCGTCTGAGTCTTTTATATGAAGTGTGATATATCACAAACTTTATGAATATCGAAACTTAATGATATTCAATTTATGAATATTCTTTTAATGTTTGATTTCAAACAATTATTCATGAATTTAAACAAAGTGCAAAATGAATAACAGATGAGTAAATTGGAGCTTTATGTAGCCTCTCACTAATCTATCATATCATTCGACTCTCTAAGCCTCATACTGTAGGCATGCTTTAGAAATATATTGGGGCGAAGTCCTTTAGAGAGGGGATCGACTACCATATCATCTGTTTCTATATGTTCTACTATAATGTCACCTTTCTTAACCAACTTCTTAATGGTTAAGAACTTAATCTCCATGTGTTTGGACCCTATGATACTTTTATTGTTCATCGAGAATATAACTGCAGAAATATTATCACAGTACAACCGAATGGGTCCAACTATAGAATCGATGACCATCAATTTTTTTAATGAAATTCTTAAGCCACACAACATGAGTAGAAGTTCCAAAAAGAGCGACAAACTCTGCATGCATTATGGATGAAGTGATGTGTGTCTGTTTGACACTCTTCCACAAAACGACCCCACCAACAAACTTAAAAAAATAACCCAAAGTAGACTTCATATCATCCTCATATCCATCAAAATTAGAATCTGTATACCCCACCAATTCAATGTTTTGAATTTTATGCTAGACCAACTTAAAGTCTTTTGTTCCTTTCAAATACCTTAAGACTTTCTTAGCAGCCACCCAATGAGTTGGTCCTGGGTTCTATTGATATCTGCCTAGAAGTCCTACTGTGAAGGCTATGTCCGGTCTGGTAAAGACTTGGGCATACATCAAGCTGCCTACCACATTAGCATAAGGTATATCCTTCATGCACTCTCTCTCTCTCTCTCTGTGTGTCATTTCTGAGATATTGTGACAAGCTTAGCTTATCACCCTTAACCACAGGTACATCTCTAGGCTTACATTCGAGCATGCTAAATCTCTCAAGTACACGCTCTATATAGGCTTTTTGAGAGAGTGTTAATGTATGATGAGATCGATCCCTATTCATCTCAATCCCTAGAACAAAAGACGTTTCTCCAAGATCTTTCATATCAAAGTGCTTTGACAAAAATTGCTTAGATTCATGCAATAGCGTCAAATCACTACTCGCATGCAGAATGTCATCTACATATAAAATTAAGAAGATGAACTTACTCCCACTGCTCTTGAGATATATACAACAGTTTACCTTATTTTCTTCGAAACCAAATGAAGCGGCTGCCTCATCGAATTTTAAATACCATTGGCAAGAAGCTTTCTTCAGACCATATATGGATTTATTAAGCTTGCATACAAGTTGGTCAGTATGATCAGACTTGAGTCCCTTGGGTTGTACATATAGACTTCCTCGGCAAGATTGTCATTCAAGAATGCGTTCTTAACATCCATCTGGTGTAACTCCAAATCATAATGAGCCACAAGCATCATTATTACTCTAAAGGAGTCTTTAGAGGAAACGGGAGAAAAGGTCTCGTTGTAATCGATACCTTCTCTCCGTGTAAATCCCTTGGCTACCAGTCTTGCTTTAAAGCGCTCGACTTTCCCTTTGGAGTCATTTTTGGTCTTAAACACCCATTTAGAACCAATGAGTTTGCAACCCTTAGGTAGCTTAACTAACTCCCAATCTTTATTCAGCTTCATAGACTCCATCTTGTCTTTCATCGTCTCCCACCACAGATCAGTTTGAGGTCCAGAAACAACCTCCTCAAATGTCATTGGGTCAACTATATAACCAATGTCAAAATCACTCTCGCCTAGATAAACTTCTTAACATCCATCTGGTGTAACTCCATATTTGTTTCTCAACTTCAGTCTTGAAAATCTTGAATTTATCAAGAGATTCAGACTTTTTCTTAATTAAGTACAAATACCCAAAACGAGATTAGTCATCTATGATGCCAATGAAGTAAGTGTTCTTACAGAGGGTAGTGGAATAAGGACCACTAATGTCCGTATGAATAACCTCTAATAAATAAAGACTATGTGTGGAGCCATTCTTCTTGATCTTGGACATCTTGCCTCTACAACAAATGACGCATGTCTCTAGGTCGCTGAAGTTAAGAGTAAGGAGAATATTATCCTTCATTAATCTCTCTACTCTCTCCCTAGAAATATGGCCCAAACATTTATGCCACAATATGAACGATCTTTCTTTAAGTAGTGGTCTTTTACTGACAAAGCACTCTACATTAAAGTAGGTTGCATAAATATGTGTAGGCGCTAAACATAAACTATATAATTCGCCCGATAATGAACATTGGCCTATAACTTGAGATTCAAATGAAATATTAATTAAACCACTCAGAATGTTAAAGCCATAATTATGTTTATCTAATGCGGAGACTGAAATCAAGTTCCTTCTAAATGAAAGAATATAGAAAATGTCTTTCAAATATAGTTCATAACCAGAAGCTAGAACTAAACATATGTCTCGTATAAACTCCACCTCTATTTCAGCGTTGTTGCCTACAGTGAGTCTGCACTCACCCTTATCTGGCCTCCTCCTAATGAATCCATGCAATGTGAAAGCAACGTGATTCGTTGCTCCACTATCAAGACACCAGGAACTGGATGAGGCTTTAATTAAATTGGATTTACAAATGACTAATGCCAAAGGGCTAACTTTATGAGTAAAATCACGCTGCTCAATCCAAGCTTTGAACTTTATGCATTCTATCTTCACGTGTCCCTTCTTCTTACACAAGAAGCCGGTGAGAGGCTTCTTTTTAGTAGTGTCCTTAGTATCTGAAGTGTGTCCCTCATGAGCTCTATAGGAAGTTTTGGGCTTCTTCTTCTTAAATGAGGGCTTGATTATATGTATCGCGGTGTGAGTCTTATTGTTCTTTAATTTCTCTTCATTAACAACACATCAGGTAAGGACATCATAGTGATCTCTATCAACTTGAGTACTGACTGTCGTTGTAAGAGTTGCATGTTGGTTGGTATTTATGGTCATTTCTATATCAACCTTATGTGATGCAGACTTAATGTCGAACTTAGAATTTTTGAAGTTCGACTCAACGAATTATTTGATGGTCGTCTAATATTATTATGGGCAATGCAGGTGACTAAAAAGAGAAAATAAAAATGGATTAGAAAAATAGAGCAACCGTGGCTAAAAAACCCTAAACAACACAATAAACGGAGAATCCAGACGCGTCAGTGGGCAACACCTTTGGGCAGACTACGTGTCATGCAATTAGTAATTCTCCATACACGAACGAGCAACAATTACGCTTGAGTTTTTCGTAGATCTACTACCTTTGGGTGAATAGATTACTAGAGCTCCACACTACCGTCCAAATGTCTGAGTGTATCGCTCTGAACCTATTGCGCAAGCACCACCTTTGGGTGAATGATTGTGCACTAGTCTCAGAGAAATCCCTAAAACATGTGAAACCGTAATCTCACAGGCTGACTTAAAACAGCCACTTTGGCGGCTACAAATCTTATCAACATATAAGACCATTTCACACCAGGATATCTGAATATTGCTCTAAGATGAATATCATGTATTTTTATTAATGACGTGTGAGCACTTAATCGTCTTAAAGGGACACGACGACTGTCTTGGACTGTTTCAATGAATGCACTTTTAGAAAACAGCTTCTTATTTTATTTCTCTCAAACTAAATGGGTTTTCTAATTTGGTGTTCTTTATGAAGTTAATTAGAAATAATCTTACTCCAAATAATTAATGAGACTAATAGACTTGAAATAAGTGGCTCTGATACTAATTGTTGGTAAAATATAGTGTCGCTACGCCTAATTGTGTTATCGAAAATTTAGGACAACACAAATCACTGAATGCAGTGACGATTAAATGCATGATCGTCTTATTCAAAATCTACTAATCACTTTTGGAGTAAAAATGCAGGATTAATAGCTTTTTCTAATTAATAATAAAATCAAGCTCACACAAATAAAATAGAGCTTGAGCGAAACGATAAATTCACTGAAGTGCGGAGCTTGAGCTTGAGCGAAACGGTAAGGGGTCATGGAAGCTCCCTTACTCAAAGCACCTATTTACCTTAAAGGGGGAATGTCGCTTTTGCCCCCCAAGCACATTCTCTTTCTCCAAACTCAAATGTGGGGTGCCAATAGACTTTTGGCACGCTTGTTAGGTATGTGGTGGGGACTTGGTTCACTTGGATTTCATTTGATCTTTCATTTTCTTTCTTAAGGCCATATGTTGACCATGGTTACTTTTTAGTTGACTTGGTCAAATTGATGGGTGGATTAGCCCCACTTGATGGTCGTGGGTCATATGACCTTGCCCAAACTTCATTGGGTCATGGTGTGGCTACAATTTGGTTAATTGATCTAAATGGTGTGAGTTTGACCCAAATTAGCCTAAGTTTGACTTTGGTCAAATTGGATGGATTAGTTGACCACTTGATGGGGCTTTGGGGTCCAATAGATCCCTAATGGGGTTAGAAGGTTTGGGGTGAAGTCAATTTGACCAATTGAAGGCCAATTGGTCCTTGATTGGTTAATTTGGGCAATGTTGACTTTGGTCAATACCTTAAAATTAGGTGGAACCAATTAGTGAATATTGACCTAATGACCTTCGTTAGTGGTTAGGGGAACATAGGTAAGGTCAATTTGAGGTATTGAAGGTCAATTGAGTCTATTTGTGTTGAATAGGGATATGTTGACCTAAGTTTGACTTTGGCCAATTTGGCCTATTTGATTGACCAATTGTTGGGATTCTTGGTCAAGTGAGTCTCTATTAGGGTTAGGAACATATTGGTGAGGTCAATTAGTGTTTGTGAGTTCAATTTGGCAAATTTGACCTAAGTTGTCTTGTGCTCACTTGTGAGCACTATGTGAGTTCACCCCAACTTAGTGAACTTTAAGGTCATCTCCTTGCCTCCACTCACCCTTCTCTCCTCATGTTATGTCCTAACACCTTTATGGGGTGTAGTAGGATTAGGGATGTTACACAAGGAATGTCGGCTATCACGTTACTAATATGACGAACGGAGTCTTGGAGAATCTTTCCTTTGCTCGTCATACGACCCGCAATTGAGGAGTCATGTTGTAGCGTGTCGAGCAAGATGCTCCCAAATATTGCATCATACGGTGAATCGTCTTCTGCGATGACGAACTGGACTTCTTATTGGACAGGGTTCGAGAGCGTCCCTATGTGTACGGGGAGGATGACGTTTCCTATGGTGGGTATTATCATCCCGTCTGGAAGTTCCGCTTCGCTTGCCCTGAGCTTGAGGTTCCCGCCGAGAAGATTAAATCGTGTCACTGTTGCCACAACCAGGACATTGAACGATAGGCGGTGTATTATCAGCGCCCTCCTCATCTCAAATGTCGGGTTCCCAATGCTTGAGTGTATGGCAAAATCCAAATGTCTGCGGAGGTTCTCTTAGTGCATTTTTGCGATGACGTCCTCCCGACGTTGATCGTGCTCCGCTTGCTTTGAGGGGGTAAGTTCTTCCTCCTCGAGCTCCTTCATTGTTTGGGTTAGTTTTCTGACACTTCGTTCTCAGACCTCGTGCCATCCAGTGAATAACTGGGACAACTCAATGAAGTTGTGAATGATTCTTTTGGGCAGCGATTGATACAAGTTGAGAGCGTCGCCACAGAGTTTTGCGTGGAAAATCTTGCAAGCGATCTGGTCTGGGAGCCCAAATGCTTCCATTGCGGTTAGGAAGTAATTGACATGCTCGTACGAGTTCTTCACTCCGTGGAATTTCCTATAACGCGGGGGATTGAGCCAGAGTGGAATGGGATATGTCAAAATCTGTTTTGACAAGGGGGATGGACTGGCTTGAAGCATATTATTGTCCAGAACTTGCTCCATTGCCAGAGGCAATTGTTTGCAGGCAATGTCTAACCATTGAGGTAGGATTGGTGCGACGACGAGCGCGCCTCCTTTTGAATTTGTAGGATGAGAGGAACTGCCCGTATCTGAAACGGCCAGGTGAGTATCCATCCTGGCCGATCTTCCGGGGGAGGTTGCTTCTAGTTGTTTCCGGGAACTCTGTTCCCACTGACGACGCCAAATTGTTGCGGGTCGCTCGGGTGCTCTGGTAGACTGGTCGAATTGAACCACCTTAGCTCGGAAGCTAACCGAGCGCGAAAACAGTCAATGAATGAATCAATAAGCGACACGAAGACTTTTAATGTGAAAAACCTAGAAATGGTGAAAAACCACGCGGCCATGGCGGTGCCGGCCAAATTTTACTATATGTTGTGGGGTTACAATTGGAAACTAATAATTCGAGCGCGACAGGTCGTGACTCGTTACAACGGTAGAGAGAGAGAGGGCTCTGAGGGTGACAGTTCACCTCTCAGAAAGCTAAAGTGCTTCTTCTTCTAGGAATGAAAGTGAGATCACTGAGTCGCCTTTTCGGGACCCGAAGGATTGCCGAATCACTTAAGAGGATGGTTTTTCGGAGAGAAGGAAATCTCCAAGTCCATGAAGAAGATCTTTGAATCCTCGAAGAAGATCTTCGGGTGCCAAAGCAGGACTCAGAGGAAATCTTCAATGGAGCTCTCTCAGGTGCAGAAGGCAATGTGTCCTGAAATGAAGGCCCTGAACTCCTTTTATAGCCTTGGGCAGGGGTAGCCCGATAATTTTGTCATTTTACCCACCGTAACTGTTGGATCTGATGGCGCCCTTAGAGGGGGGTGAATAAGGGGTTTACTGTTTTTAAGATAAACTAACAGATTTAAAAGAAACAGAAAACTTTTTAGCACTGATGCTAACGCCTGGCGTTGACTAGTTAACGTCTGGCGTTATCCCTCCAGAAAAATATTTTGGCAAAATTAAACAAAGTGATTTAACTTGCACAATTTCAAAAGAAATGTAAATCCATAAAAATAGATATACTGAAAAAGGAATTTTATATATCACAAAATGATTACAAGGATAATATTTCAATAACGCTTGAAATTGAGGCGACAAGTTGAAGATCTCTTTTTTGTTCCTTCACCGGTCCTTCTCCCAAGGACCGGTTGGCTATAGCCTATCTTTCCCCAGATAAGACCTCTAGCCACCCCTAGATCTACCCTTGACCTAGTCGCCACGCACAAGGCGGCGAATTACCCCTAAGCCGCACAAGGACCTAGTCGCCACACGCAAGGCGGCAATTTCACTACGGTTACAAGTAAATGAAAAGATAAAGATACAAATTAGAATAAAAGACTCCCTATATTAAAGAGTGCTGAAGGAGATGTTGAAGACACGCTTTGATCATCATCAGAGTTGAAACGAGCGTCCTTCTTCAAATTGACAGTTGCAAATTTCCTTCTTACTCTTATTCCTCAATGGTGGTGTGGGAGTTCTCTGAATTCGGTGATGAAATGCTCTCTCAAAAGATTGGAGTGAAGGCTTCAGAAAAACTATGTTGAATACCGAACTCAGGTCTTTTTATAGACACGGGAGCTCCTGGCGTTAGGGTTAACACCAGCGTTAAGCATCGTGTCTGGCAGTTGCTGAAGACGTGCAAAAGGACGGGAGCGTGACAGAACAAAATTTCATCGAACGAAACAAAATTCGTCGAACGCATCCTTCGTCGAACGGAAAAACCGCAACTGTTAGGATCGTGCAAACCGCCAAGAATCGTGACAGATCAAAATTTCGTCGAACGAAACAAATTCGTCGATCGCAGTTCAGTTCGTCGAACGCTCCAAATCGTCGACCGCAGTTCCGTTCATCGAACCCTCCAAATCGTCGACCGCAGTTCAGTTCGTCGAACGAAATAAGCCGAGCGCAGTTATCTTTAAAGCGTCGAGCGCAGTTCAGTTCGTCGAGCGCAGGAATTCATCGAACACAGGAATTTCGTCGAGCGCAGCCCCTCGTTCGTCGAACGCAGGTTCCATTCTCAGCGGTTTTCTTCTCAATGGACGTTAACGCAGGGCGTTAACAGCTAACGCGGTGCGTTAGCTCTCTTTCCAGAGAATCCTCAGCAAACATCATCCTGTACATAGGGTTATTTAAAAATAGTACATGCACACTTATAAACACAAGCACGATCAAATACATAGTGTGATTTGTTATTCTCAAACTAAGAGATGTGGACACAAGCTCCAACACTCTCCCTCTTTTGATAATAACAAATCCACTAATAAGAAATAAAAATAGAGTAGTGTTTATAGTATATGATAAGCGTGATAATCATGCATACTCCCCCTACATGAATGCATGTCATAATGTACTCCCCCTAAATAATAGATTTCTCTAAGTAATTTCTTGAAATTAGTCTCTTCTCCCCCTTTTATTATAATCAAAAGAAGATAGGGAGGAGTAGTTATAAGAATTTGTTCTTTTGTGCACTCTGTAGAGATAATTGCAACTTTTTGAAAGTGAACACAGCGAAAGCAATTTTTGAACATCGTTAAGAATTAGTAAAAGCAAAACATAATAAGCGTTGTAAATCAAATAAGTAGATGTTTTGAATTGAAATACACAAGTTGCAAATACATTTGAAATTTGGAATATTTAAAGTTAGCAAGCAAGAATATATAATATCAATGGAAGATAGATTTACAATGTAAAAAAATAATTTGCATTTCAAGAAATCATAAACATTGTAAAGATCATGATTTGCTATCTAGTGCATTTACTCATGATTGTAGAGAACAATGTAGGTAAGCTTTAAGTCCAATTCTCATGAGTGGAAGTATTATAATTGATATTGATGTGTTCAGTAAATGTGTTTTGATAAAGCATACAAGTGTAGAAATCAAACCACATGAAACGATGTAATGTAAGAGCATAACTTGAATTGAACAAAAACAGCTTTACGTTCACAAATTTCAATGCACTATAGATTTTTTTATGAGAAGTGGTGAAAAAAAAATTGTTTGCACAAGACACTTTACAATTCTTTCCAAGGTGCTCAACCTCACAATGCTCATTAAGACTTATCAGGAGGTTCAAGTAGTGCTTGGTGGAGTTATTCTTGTCATTCATTTGTTGCTTTTTAGACTTAGTGACAAAGGACTCCGAATTCACTTGTTTAGCAAACATAGTTTTTTATTTTTTTTGTTTTAAATTTTATTTACCACATTTCTCTAAATATAAGTGCATGAAAACAAAGACTTCAAGAAAGAATTCAATGTTGTGTAGGTAAATTGTTTATGAAATTCAAAATAATTCCTTATACTACACAACCATGTAAAAGTAAGATTTAAAAACACATGTATATTAACCAAAAAGTGTAAGTGAGAAAATCATTATCAAAGATAAAAACTTTACTCATACTTAGAGGCATGTAAAAGCATTTCGACATATGTTATCTATTCTCAAACTCTTTGCACATTTGAAGATAATTGATTTTGAAAGCATGATTAAATCAAAACAATATTTTTAATAAAACTTGAAGGTTTAAATTAAACATTATAAATAATCTTGAACCAATATCTATATAATCAACCTTGAAATCAACATTTAAGCTTATAGTAATTTTTTTGTTCTTAAGTTTTGAAAGAAAACACATAAAACACACAAAATACCAACACAGTTGGAAAAACACACAAAAAAAAATTCTGAGCATAGAAGCTAACGCCAGGCGTTAACTTCTTAACGCCGAGACAGAACACCAATTTTAGATTTTTTGAAAAATATTTTTTTTATGATACATTTGTAATATAAATAGGCCTTCATACAGTTGAAATTTCAGACATTATGGAGTTGATATGATGACCTTTAAGCGTGTGCTTGGTGGTTTTCCCATAGTTTTTTAATTTTTATTGATTTTTAATTAATATTTTAAAAAAAATTGAAGTACACAAAATAATTTGATAGCTTTTTATAAGGCTCAAAGTGATATTTCTAAGACACCTAATTCTAACCTAAGCATGTGAAAACGTGCATCGGGTAGAGGTTTAGTAAAAATGTCGGCAATTTGTGATTTTGTCCCTATAAAGCTAATTTTAACATGTTCTTTCTTAATATGATCTCTAATGAAATGATGACGGACATCTATATGTTTAGATCTAGAATGATGTACGGGATTGTTTGTGAGACCTATAGCGCTCTTGTTGTCACACTTTAATTCAATGTTATTTAGATAAACACCAAAGTCTTCTAACGTTTGGGTCATCCATAATGCTTGTGCACAACAACTACCTAGTGTGATATATTCGGCCTCGGTGGTGGAGAGGGCAACAGAATTCTGTTTCCTACTCGACCATAATATAAGTGAAGGGCTTATAAAATGACACGTGCCACTAGTGCTTTTACGATCTAATGAACATCCCGCATAGTCCGAATCAGAAAAACTGTGTAGAATAAAACAATTATTATGAGGATACCATAAGCCTAATCTAGATGTTCCAATTAGATATCTAAAAATACGTTTAACTGCTTTTAAATGTGATTCTTTTGGGTTAGCTTGAAATCTAGCACATAAGCAAACGGAAAACATAATGTCGGGTCTAGATGCGCTTAAATAAAGCAATGAGCCTATCATTCCTCAATATAATGTTTGATCTATTGAAATACCGGCTTCATCTTTTCCTAACTTTAGTGATGCACTCATAGGAGTATTGGCTTGCTTTAGGTTTTCAAAACCAAATCTCTTAAGGATATCGTGAACATATTTAGTTTGACAAATAAATATACCATCTTGTTTTTGTGAGATTTGAAATCCTAGAAAATAAGTTAGTTCTCCTACCAAGCTCATTTCAAATTCATTTTTCATCACTAAAATAACTTCATTACATAACTCTTCATTAGTGGCTTCAAAAATGATATCATCAACATAAATTTGCAATATAATCAAATCATTATCTACATGCTTAATGAAGAGTGTATTATCTGTTGGAGTTGGGGAACACTTCTGGTCAGAGTTCGTCGAACGGCGTTCGACGAACGGAGAAGGGTTCGTCGTTCGACAAACGGGTCCTTGATTGCTCCAGTCTCAGCGGCGCGTCGAACGGGAGAGGCCTGCGCTCTACGCCTACGTTCGACGCTCGACGCCTACACTCAACGCCTGCACTCGACGCATGCGTTCGACGCTCGACACCTGCACTCGATGCCTGCGTCCGACGCCCGACGCCTGCGCTCGACGCCCAGTGTCCATGTTGTCTCAGCTGGTTCCGTCTCAGCGGAGTTTTTGGTCTGAGTCCGGTTTGGCGCTCTATTTAAAGGGTGCATAACCCTGGATTAGGGTTAAGGGGTCATTAAGTCCAAGTGAGTGCAATAGTTTTGTGCGGTTTTCCTTGGCGGCGGTTGTTCCTCTGTTCTTGTAGAAAGGTTGTGTGAGGTAGGATCGGTTTAGATCCATGTAACCTTGTAAGATGTAATCCTTCTTGATTAAAGTGTAAAAGAAGAGGAAGGGGAGAGGGGACATAGCCCACCTTGGGTGAACCTCTGTATATCTGTGTCTTCTGTGTTTGTTCTGTGCTTTCTTGTTTCGTATTACCTTTTGTCGAATTTTCTCGTCTCGACACACCATGTTTCTTTACATTTGGTATCAAAGCTAGGTTATTGATCCTGGATATGGGTTCTGGCGGCGTGCGGATCGAGATCGAAATGTAACACCCCCATCCGTTATATAAGCATATGACAGAAGGTCCGGCCGGGGCCCCACGTCATATACCACAAAACGAATGGGAACGTCACTAATTGAAATACCAAACGACACTAAACGACGAACCTAACTCAGAGCATTCTATGCGGAAGCAAAAGAGAGAGAGACAGAATTATAAACCACAAAACCCGAACCCGGGTATGTCCACTTCTATTAACTTGGAATGAAATGTTTTACAACAACTATTTTTAGGCACGACGGCCTTACGAATTACCAACATCGGCGCGCAGGCCGGCCATACGTGAAAAGCAAAAGAACATCAAAAGGCCTTCAAGGGCCGCAGCGGCACAAGGGCTTCAGCCCGCTATGAGCCCGCTATGTTCCCGCTCGGTCCAGCACCTGTACAACAAGCCCACCAAAAACGGTGGCAAAACAGGGCAACGGTCAGCTAAAGCTGACCAAATTATAACGACCCCACCCCTTCGAGGGGGTGGCAGTTCTAACCATCCCTGCAAAACAACCTCAGCAGCATATATATATAAGAGTGCGACTAGCAAAGCCCACAACAGTTCATACATATGCAATCAATCACAAACGTGAGAAAGGTCTCCACGTCTCGTGCTCACAAGGCACTCTTCGGTGGACTCCACCTTCCACCACCATCCCCTTGATGATTTTGCCCTTCGAGGCTAAATTCGGTGACCCGAATACCAGGGTACCCCGTACTTTAATTGTGAACTTCCCGTAGTCCGAAGACTCTTCCCCATTGCTTCCCGACATGCTGAGCGAGGCTTACTAATCATGCGCACAATGGTTCGGGTGCGGGTTCGCCAAATGCCCGTTGTTCACACACTCATTGTACAACACGAAATTCGGGTATGGCGTCCCCTCAGCCCAGGTATTCTCAACTAGCCAGGCCCTAAGGCGACTAGGTTCCCTCAACTGGACCCCTCACAGGGAAGGTGTACGCGCCTTGGGTCCACCCAGCATGACATTACAAAACACAGGCACGCAGGCCGCAAGTCCCACAACAAGCTGGGCACAGCAAACATCACCAGAACTCAGTCTGGGAGCTATCGCCAGCGTTAACTCTAACGCCTGGCGATAGTGAACAGAAAACCCATTTTGGCTTCTAGCCGTAGGTGCTTCCCGGGACACACCCCCAGGCACGGCTGCACATGCAGTAGCACTCCCACTGTCTCAGAATGCCCAAAATCACCAGAACCAAATCTGGGAGCTATCGCCAGCGATAGTGAACAGAAACTCCATTTCTGCTTCTAACTTCGGGTCCTCCCCGGGGCACACCCCCAGGCGTTGCTGCGCATGCAGTAGCACCCTCTAGTCCTACGAAGCAGTATATCAGCACGGATTTTTCCCCGGCACGCACAATAACAAAATGCATCACCAATCCGGACGAACCGTCTCGGATGGGCTTCACACAGCGCGCCTACGTCCATTTTACGCATGGACTCTACATGTATGCAAGAATGGACGAGGATAACACGAATCCACTCGTCGGGGGTCACGACCTTACCCTTTTGGGTAGGGACCTCAACTATGCAAGGAACGGACTAGAACATGTCCAAATAAGGTAAAGAGGACTGTTACCCTTGGGAACCGCTTCAGAGCCATCCCTTGATTTTTGGCACGGATGGAAAGGGGCGTATAGCCCTCCTCTACGCGTAGCCACCAACGTTGAGGGAATCAGAGTAGTGTAGCTCCACCAAATCCAAGCTCTAGGGTTGAGGAACCTTATTCATCATCTTCTCCAAGGCTCTCCCTCTCTCCAAAATAATTTCCTTAAGGCATAAAGGAATCCAAGAGCCTTTCGGCCTCCTAAGGCCACATCCTGGGCACCTCTGTCCAAAACAAGGCCCCAAAGTCAATGTCCCATTAATGCCCACGATTTCGGCTGCAAAGTACAATTTACCGCTATCGCCCGGCGATAGCGCTATCGCCTGGCGATAGCGCTATCGCCTGGCGATAGCGGTAAAGAACCGACTCCGACCAGTCAACGCCACCGCTGTGAACAGTGCATGACACGTGTCACGGTGTCGCCAGCGTTAACACTAACGCCGCGCGATAGCCTCTCGACAGAGGCCTTCTCGACAGAACGCTATCGCTAGGCGATATCACTATCGCCAGCGATAGCGCCTGCTCGACGAATTCCGAGCCCTCTGGTCGACCAACCACCTGAACCGACACCCAACCCTTGGTGTCGACAAACCACTATCGCCGGGCAATATCACTATCGCCAGCGATAGCGCTGGATTTCAAAAATCCAACTTTTCTGTATTGGGGTCTTACAACCCTCCCCCCTTATATAAATTTCGTCCCGAAATTTGCAAAATCAGGCGTTTATCTATATAGAATCAAAAGGTCATTACCAAGAGGGGAAAAAGAGAGGTACACGTTACCGGAAGAGCTCGGGTAACTCCTCCCTCATAGTCTGCTCATGCTCCCATGAGAGTTCCTCGCGACCGCAGTTGTCCCAACGGACCTTTACCATACGGACCGCTCTGTTCCGCAACTGACGCGCCTTCGCATCCTCGATGCTAACGGGCCTGACCGCCGTCTTAAGCCCACTATCCACGGGCACCTGATTCACCGCGACCACAAGCGTAGAATCTTGCACCGCCTATCTTGCGCAACCTAAATCCTCTCCTGGATCAGACGTACCGTCGAAGTCGCCTCTCCGACGTATTTCCTCTTGAAGAGCTTCGTCTCGCCCGTTTCCGCCCAAGCTAAGGGAGTGCGGCACTTCCTGCCATAGAGGGCCTCGAAAGGCGCCATCTGAATACTTGCCTGGTAGCTGTTGTTGTACGAAAACTCAACCAAAAAGAGGTGATTTTCCCACCCCTTGCCAAAGTCCAGGATGCACATCCGGAGCATGTCTTCCATCGTCCTATTGGTATGCTCAGTCTGGCCATCCGTCTGAGGATGAAAGGTTGTGCTAAACTACAGCTTCGTACCCAATAGACGGTTGACTTGCCTCCAGTCGCTCGAAGTAAAGCGTCCATCTCGATCGCTGACGATGCTACAGGGCACACAGTACAATCGTATTACTGTATCGACATACAATTTCTCTAACTTTTCCACTGAGTCATCCCTCCGGTTGGGGATAAAGTGTGCCACCTTCGCCAGCCGGTCTACGACTACCCAGAAGGCATCGTTCTCGCGCTGTGATCTCGGCAGCCCATGCACGAAATCCATGGAAATGTCATCAAATTTCCACTCCGGAACAGGCAATGACTGCAAAAAGCCTTCGGGCTCCTGACATTCTGCCTTCACTAATGCACAAGCGTGGCACTTGGCCATATAGTGAGCGATGTCCCTCTTCATATCTGGCCACCAGAAAAGGACTTTCATGTTCTTGAACATCTTTGTGCTTCCTGGGTGAACTGAGTACCTAGTACGATGCGCCTCGTACATCAACTCATCGCGCAGCTCACCCACCCTGGAAATGCACAAACGATCATCTCTCCACAACAGCCCATCACGTACACAAGACTGGGCATCGGGCACACCAGTAGCTTCCTCCGCGAAGCGCTTTAAACTCGGATCGAGTTCTAAAGCTCGGCGAACTCGGTCTTCGAGGTCGTACTGCACCTCAGTTCAATGTAAACAAGCACCGACACTGCTTCTGTTTTCCACACAAGAGATATCCTAGGCCTCCAGGTCACGTATCAGGTGCGCATCATGCATCTGAATCCTGCTGGCCTGCACTGGAGCCCTGCGACTAAGCGCGTCCGCGACAACATTCCCCTTTCCGGGAGTGTAGTGAATCTCGAAGGTGTAGTCCCCCGTGGACTCCATTCACCTATGCTATCGCAAAAACAGCTCCTTCTGCACCAGAAGGTACTTCAAGCTCTTATGGTCCGTAAAGATGTCGATCTTCACGCCATACACATAAAGCCACCACAGCATACGCACTGCCTTCAATTCCTCAAAAGTTTGTGCACACGCTGACGCCCAACAACTTCTGGTCTTTCCGTGTCAAGGTCTAGAAAGGCAACGCGATCCGCGAGAAGTTCTCCACGAAGCGCATGTAATAGCCGGACAGCCCGAGAAAGCTACGGACTTTCGATGCTGAGGACAGAACAGGCCACTCCTGGATCGCTACAATCTTCGTCGGATCCACCGCAACGCCCTCCCCACTAACGACATGTCCTAGAAACGCCACGGAAGATAGACAGAACTCGCACTTCGAGAACTTGGCATAGAGCTGATTCCTCCTCAGAATCTCCAAAACCACCCGCAGATGGTCTTCGCGATCTTCCTCGGACTGAGAGTAGACCAGGATGTCGTCCAGGAAGATGATCACAAACCGGTCGAGGTACTCTCGGAAGGTCCTGTGCATCAGATCCATAAACACCGATGGTGCTTTCGTCAGCCCGAACGGCCTCACGGTGAACTCATACTGCCCGTACCGCGTACTGAAGGCAGTCTTTGGGATATCACCCTCCCTGCTCCACAACTGATAATAACCGAACTTCAAGTCCGGCTTCGAATAAACTGTCAAATCAACGAGCTGGTCGAACAAGTCATCTATCCTCGGGAGAGGGTACTTGTTCTTCTCCGACAGCTCGTTCAACTCCCGATAAACCATGCAAAGCCGCAGGCTACCGTCCTTCTTTTTGACAAAGAGGACCGGCTCACTCCTAGGTGAAGAACTCGGACGCACGTAGCCCTGCTCTAGCAGCTCTGCAGCTGCGACTTCAGCTCTGCCATTTCCTTCGGAGTCATACGATATGACGAGCGGGCCACAGGCTTCGCGCCTGGCAACAACTCAATCGTAAAACTATCTCCCCCTGCGGTGGAGCACCGGGGAGATCATTCGGGAATACACCGGCAAACTCCCACACTACCGGAACGTCAGCTAGGCTAGGCTTTGGCTCTGAAGCCTCAACTAGGGAAAAGAGCAGCTCTGCCCCTCTACCGCACCGCCTTGGACACCTAGAGAGCAGACATCAACATCTTGCTCATTCCACGCATGCCCACAAAACAGTCTTGCGGTCGGTATTCCGCCCCTGCCTAACTTCCTAAGACATATTTGCACGAAGGTTCTCGGACTCCAACCGCACATGCTATCACAACGTCACGACGTTAGACTTTGCGTGGGGTTTGAACACGTAAGTGTTTCACCTATGCATATTTCTAAACTTTCTTGCACCAGCTTAGTGCCCAACGCATTAAAGCACATATTAAAAGCTAACTACACATTAACAGAAAAGTGGGGGCCACAAAGGCACCCAACAGCATGGTTAAGCTTCAACAACATCTCCTTACCACCAAAGTGTGCAAAAAGAGCAGTACAAACTATATACAAGCATACATTGCCATCATAGTTTTACCCAAAGATACTGGCTACCCAGCTTTCCCCTCGTTTATACAAGACGTACAATACACTCGCAGGCGCTATGGCCTAACCCGCCACAGCGATAACAAACAGGGAGCTCTCTGCTAGTCATCGCACCCGAAGCTCGAGGAGGAGTTGGCTCCTCTACTTTCCTCTCCTTCCGGCCACTGCGACAATCTCGAGCTATATGCCCCGCCTTACCACACGTAAAGCATATCAGGGGAGCTCGTCCCACAAGCTTAGCCTTCTTCCTCCTGCTCTTTCGTGTTCCCTTTTTGAGCTGATGACATTCCAGCTTTTCAGCGTTCATGGCTTGTTTTCTTTGGACATGCTGGAGGTCTCGCTCCAACTCCCTCGCAGAGGTCACCAACGCATGAAAGCCCAATAGCTTTGGGCCCAGAAGCAACAACTGTAAGTCATCTCGCAAGCCCAAGTAGAACCTATCCACCTTGGTCTTTTCGTCCTCCTCCGACGATGATCCCACATAGTGAGTTAACTTAATAAATTCACATAAGTACTCGTCTACCGAGCGCTCACCTTGCCCCACACACAAATGAAACCACTGATTGAAGTCTCTTGTCATTATGTTTGGCTCAACGACTGCTGCTGGATTCGTGACCACCACGGGAGAAGGAAGGTGTTCAGGCCTTCTTGACTGAGCATTGAGCACGCATAAGACCACTTCAGCAATCATACGGATCGTCTGCACCAGGGAAGGAGGTGTAGAGACCTCAGCAGATCCGCTGCTTCGAATCATCTCACGAGGACGCTACGGTCCCGCAGCACTTTGAGTATCCTACACAAGTGCATCGCACAGTTAGGCGACAAGCATGGTCGCAAACTAACCACAAAAGGAACACTCAGGTTCCACAATCATGCATTAATTGTTGGTTTGTTGTTACATTTCATTCCTAAGTGGATATTTTTGGGTTTATTTCTTACGTCTCGATGGTAACACACGCACGTGCTCACCACCCCTTAAAAGAATTCGTCCGCGAATTCCTAGAAGGACACGGAAACCTTAGATGCTGATACCAATTTATAACACCCCCATCTGTTATATAAGCATATGACAGAAGGTCCGGCCGGGGCCCCACGCCATATACCACAAAACGAACGGGAACGTCACTAATTGAAATACCAAATGACACTAAACGATGAACCTAACTCAGAGCATTCTATGCGGAAGCAAAAGAGAGAGAGACAGAATTATAAACCACAAAACCTGAACCCGGGTATGTCCACTTCTATTAACTTGGAATGAAATATTTTACAACAACTATTTTTAGGCACGACGGCCTTACGAATTACCAACATCGGCGCGCAGGCCGGCCATACGTGAAAAGCAAAAGAACATCAAAAGGCCTTCAAGGGCCGCAACAGCACAAGGGCTTCAGCCCGCTATGAGCCCGCTATGTTCCCGCTCGGTCCAGCACCTGTACAACAAGCCCACCAAAAACGGTGGCAAAATAGGGCAACGGTCAGCTAAAGCTGACCAAATTATAACGACCTCACCCCTTCGAGGGGGTGGCAGTTCTAACCATCCGTGCAAAACAACCTCAGCAGCATATAAATATATATATATATATAAGAGTGCGACTAGCAAAGCCCACAACAGTTCATACATGTGCAATCAATCACAAATGTGAGAAAGGTCTCCATGTCTCGTGCTCGCAAGGCACTCTTCGGTGGACTCCACCTTCCACCACCATCCCCTTGATGATTTTGCCCTTCGAGGCTAAATTCGGTGACCCGAATACCAGGGTACCCCGTACTTTAATTGTGAACTTCCTGTAGTCCGAAGACTCTTCCCCATTGCTTCCCGACATGCTGAGCGAGGCTTACTAATCAGGCGCACAATGGTTCGGGTGCGGGTTCGCCAAATGCCCATTGTTCACACACTCGTTGTACAACACAAAATGCGGGTATGGCGTCCCCTCAGCCCAGGTATTCTCAACTAGCCAGGCCCTAAGGCGACTAGGTTCCCTCAACTGGACCCCTCACAGGGAAGGCGTACGCACCTCGGGTCCACCCAGCAGGACATTACAAAACACAGGCACGCAGGCCGCAAGTCCCACAACAAGCTGGGCACAGCAAACATCACCAGAACTCAGTCTGGGAGCTATCGCCAGCGTTAACGCTAACGCCTGGCGATAGTGAACAGAAAACCCATTTTGGCTTCTAGCCGTAGGTGCATCCCGGGGCACACCCCCAGGCACTGCTGCACATGCAGTAGCACTCCCACTGTCTCAGAATGCCCAAAATCACCAGAACCAAATCTGGGAGCTATCGCCTGGCAATATTGCTATCGCCAGCGATTATGAAAAGAAACTCCATTTCTGCTTCTAACTTCGGGTGCTCCCCGGGGCACACCCCCAGGCGTTGCTGCGCATGCAGTAGCACCCTCTAGTCCTACGAAGCAGTATATCAGCACGGAGTTTTCCCCGGCACGCACAATAACAAAAAGCATCACCAATCCGGACGAACCGTCTCGGATGGGCTTCACACAGCACGCCTACGTCCATTTTACGCATGGAATCTACATGTATGCAAGAACGGATGAGGATAACATGAATCCACTCATCGGGGATCACGACCTTACCCTTTTGGGTAGGGACCTCAACTATGCAAGAAACAGACTAGAACATGTCCAAATAAGGGTAAAGAGGACCGTTACCCTTGGGAGCCGCTTCGGAGCCATCCCTTGATTTTTGGCACTGATGGAAAGGGGCGTATAGCCCTCCTCTACGCGTAGCCACCAACGTTGAGGGAATCAGAGTAGTGTAGCTCCACCAAATCCAAGCTCTAGGGTTGAGGAACCTTATTCATCATCTTCTCCAAGGCTCTCCCTCTCTCCAAAATAATTTCCTTAAGGCATAAAGGAATCCAAGAGCCTTTCGGCCTCCTAAGCCCACATCCCGGGCAACTCTGTCCAAAACAAGGCCCCAAAGTCAATGTCCCATTAATGCCCACGATTTCGGCCGCAAAGTACAATTTATCGATATCGCCCGGCGATAGCGCTATCGTCTGGCGATAGCGGTAAAGAACCGACTCCGACCAGTCAACGCCACCGCTGTGAACAGTGCATGACACATGTCACGGTGTCGCCAGCGTTAGCACTAACGCCGCGCGATAGCCTCTCGACAGAGGCCTTCTCGACAGAACGCTATCGCTGGGCGATATCACTATCGCCAGCGATAGCGCCTGCTCGACGAATTCCGAGCCCTCTGGTCGACCAACCACCTGAGCCGACACCCAACCCTTGGTGTCGACAAACCACTATGGCCGGGCGATATCACTATCGCTAGCGATAGCGCTGGATTTCAAAAATCTAACTTTTCTGTATTGGGGTCTTACACGAAAAGTTTGACGGAAGTCGATTCAATCTATGGAAGATGAAGATGGAAGATATGTTGATTGATCGAGATCTATGGTCTGCGATCGAAGATGATCCTCCCGTTCCTAAGGTAGCAGATAAGGATGCGAGCGCATCTAAGGGAAAATCTACAGACGGGACTGCTGATGGTGCAGCGGAGGCGGCGGCCTGGACGAAAACCGATCGGAAGGCTAAGGGCCTGATTCGGTTATTCCTAGCAGATTCAATCTTGACTAACGTCATGGAAGAGACTTCGGCACGAAGTCTGTGGCGAAAGTTGGAATCCCTCTACCAGAGCAAGTCCCTAGTAAATAAATTGATCTTGAGGAAGAAGTGGTATAAACTTCGGATGCGTGAGGGTGATTCGTTTTCAAAGCACCTGACTCAATTCAACACCATTGTGAGTCAGCTAATCTCTATTGGTGAGAAGATCTCGAATGAGGATAGAGCCATCACCTTGTTATGCTCACTGCCAGATTCATGGGACAATCTGATTGTCGTGATTGGAGGGAGTGGAGGCAAGGAACTGTCATACGATACTGTATGTGCAGCTCTTTTATCTGAGGAGACCAGGAGAGGAGGTTCTGAGGCGACGAGCAAAGGTGCTTTGAGTGTGTCTAGATCACGCTCTCAGCGAAGGGAGAGCAAGCAAGGTGGATATCGAGATAAGTCTCGAGGGAGATCCAAGAGCCAGGAGAGCGAGAAGAGTAAGAAGCATGTTCGGTGCTGGAAGTGCAATGAGACTGGTCATGTGAAGTCTCAATGTCCAAATAAGGTCGTTCAGAACAAGGAGACACCGACAACTTCTGGTACGAAGAAGGAGTGCGACGGCGGTTACATGTACATCGCTGCTGCGTGCGTTGCTCAGAGAGATTCTGACTTGTGGTATGTAGACACAGGAGCATCATACCACATGACCCCTCATAGGCACTGGTTCTGTGAGTATGAGAGGTTTGAAGGTGGAGATGTCATGTTGGGTGATGATTCTGCTGTGCAGATCATTGGGCGCGGCAAGGTGATGCTGAAGCTGTCTAATGGGACCACAAGGTCTCTTCCAAATGTGATGCACATTCCTGGGATGAGCAGGAACTTAATCTCGGTGGGTTCCATGGCGGATGCAGGAGTGCATTTCAGCTGCGACAAGCAAACTTGCAAGATGTCAAGGGGGCAATGGTGATTGCCAGTGGAGTAAGACATGGAACACTGTATACTCTGCTTACTGATACAGTGGTTCCAAGTGGGGCTCTTATCTCTGAGAGCCAGGAGGTTGACCAGGAGGAGGTGTCCAGGTTGTGGCATCATCGTCTTGGGAATATCAGTGAGAAGGGGATGTCGGCCATGGCATCCGGTCAGATGGTGGAAGGCGTGTCGGAGTGCTCCACAAGCCTTGGGTTCTGTGAACATTGCCTGCTTGGCAAACAGACCAGGGTAAGCTTTCGTGGGATGGGCACGAGGGCAACTGAAGTGCTAGAGCCAATACACAGTGATGTGTTTGGGCCAACTCCAGCTCCATCTCTTGGCGGCACAAGGTATTATGTGTCCTTTACTGATGACCTCTCACGGTATTCCTGGATCTATTTTCTCAGGTCCAAGTCAGAAGTTCTGGACAGGTTCAAGGAGTTTAAGAACCTGGTGGAGAACCAGTTGGAGAGAAAGGTGAAGGTCCTCCGTTCTGATAATGGAGGGGAGTACTGCTCTGATGCCTTTGAGCGGTACTGTACTGAGCAGGGGATTGCACGGCAGAAGACCACACCGTATACTCTAGAGCAGAATGGAGTGTCGGAGAGCCTGAACAGGACCCTGATGGAGAAGGCCAGGTGCATGCTTAGTTGGGCAGGCTTGGGGAAGGAGTTCTGGGCTGAAGCAGTGGCGACGGCAAATTACCTGAAGAACAGGTCCCCTACATCTGCTGTGGAGGGATGTACTCCCTTTGAAGTCATTTTCAAGAGAAAGCCAAACTTGGCATATGCTCGTATGTTTGGGTATGATGCATATGTTCACATTCCAAAGGAGAAAAGGGGGAAGCTTGATGTCAAGTCTGAGAAGTGCATCTTTGTGGGTTACAAAGATGGCATTAAAGGCTACAAGCTTTTGAACCCAGTGACCAGGACTGTTACATTCAGCAAGGATGTGGTGTTTCATGAAACCAGTCCTCAGGCAGTCATACAAGCTGAGAAGGCCAAAGAAGCAAAGAAAGGGACAGTGGTGGTGGAAGAAAGCTTTGAGAAAGAAGCTACTACTGTTGGGGCTGAATCTGATTCTAAATCAGATGATTTGGAGGTGGTGAGAAGTGATGATGAGTTAGAAGATGAGGCTGAAGAAATTCCACTTCTAAGGAGATCGACAAGCGAAAGAAAGGCACCAGTGAGATATCCCCAATGTGCAGTGGCTGCACAGTGTTGCCTAAGTATGCTTGGTGAAGATCCAATCTCTGCCATAGATGCTAGATCAAGGGCTGATTCAAATCAGTGGGAGCTAGCCATGGTGGATGAAATGGAGTCTCTGAGGAAGAATCATACTTGGAGTCTGTGTAAGCTTCCAAAGGGGAGGAAGGCCATTGGAAGTAAATGGGTCTTCAAGCAGAAGGTGAAGGGGGATGACACTGTGGAGAAATACAAGGCAAGTTTGGTTGCAAAGGTATTCTCCCAGGTAGAAGGAGTTGACTATGATGAGATCTTCTCACCTGTAGCCAAGATGACGTCGATCAGACTGGTTCTCTCTATTGCGGCAGCGCATGATCTAGAGATTGAGCAGATGGATGTGAAGACGGCTTTTCTTCACGGTGATCTGGAGGAGGAGATATACATGAAGCAGACGGAAGGATTCGAAGCCAAGGGCAAGGAGGATCAGGTCTGCAGGCTGAAGAAGTCCCTGTATGGACTAAAGCAATCTCCGAGGATGTGGTACCAAAAATTCGACACCTACATGCTGGAGTTGGGTTTTGAAAGGTCGAATTCGGACCACTGTGTGTACATCCAGAGAAAGGGAGAGCAGTTCATCTTCCTGACACTCTATGTAGATGATATGCTACTGGTGGGCAATAGTGTCAGGATGATCCAACATGTGAAGAAGCTGCTCTCAGCCAAATTCGAGATGAAGGATTTGGGTCCAGCAAGTGTCATCTTGGGAATGCAGATTTCCAGGGATCGAAGCAAGAAGAAGCTTTGGTTGGGGCAGCAGAGGTACGTCGAGGAGATGTTGAAAAGGTTCAACATGACGGACTGCAAGCTAGTGGGAGCACCAATGCCAGTTGGGTGCAAGTTAACTGCAGAGTTGAGCCCGAAGACACAAGATGAGGTCGAGGACATGGCGAAGGTACCCTATGCTAGTGCTGTGGGAAGCTTGATGTACGCCATGGTCTGCACTCGCCCTGATATTGCTCAAGCAGTGGGAGTGTTGGGCCGGTATATGGCTACACCTGGAAAGGAACACTGGAACGCGGTGAAGCGTGTGTTCAGGTATCTCCGAGGCACTTCAAATTACTCCCTATGTTTTGAAGGGGCTGGTGAAGGAGGAGTCCTGGACGTGGTTGGGCACGTGGACTCAGATTGGGGAGGTGATCTGGATAGCAGGAGATCCACCAGTGGGTACGTATTCACACTATTTGGAGGTGCTGTCAGTTGGATGAGTGGGAGGCCATGCGTGGTGGCACTCTCGTCGACGGAGGCAGAGTACATGGCTCTTACTCATGCGAGCGAGGAGGCCATATGGCTGCGGAGGCTATGTTTGGAGCTCGGGTTTGAGCAAGGGCCAGTGAAGCTGTGGTGTGACAGTCAAGGGGCTATTCATCTAGCCAAGAATCCTGCCTTCCACGCATGTACCAAGCACATTGACATCTAGTACCATTTCATCCGGGAGAGGGTGGAGAAGAAGGTAGTTCAACTGGAGAAGGTGGACACGATGGTGAACGGCTCAGATTTTCATACCAAAGCGGTTCTTGTTGCCAAATTTCAGTGGTGTGCAACGGCCGTAGGGTTGAAGAAGAAGTTTGGAGGAGCAGCTCTCATCGGAGGAAGGTGTTCACCAAGTGGGAGAATGTTGGAGTTGGGGAACACTTCTGGTCAGAGTTCGTCGAACGACGTTCAATGAACGGAGAAGGGTTCATTGTTCGACAAACGGGTCCTTGATTGCTCCAGTCTCAGTGGCGCGTCGAACGGGAGAGGCCTACGCTCGACGCCTACGTTCGACGCTCGATGCCTACACTCAACGCCTGCACTCGACGCCTGTGTTCGACGCTCAACGCCTGCACTCGACGCCTGCGTTCGACGCCCGACACCTGCGCTCGACGCCCAGTGTACATGCTATCTCAGCTGGTTCCGTCTCAGCGGAGTTTTTGGTCTGAGTCCGGTTTGGCGCTCTATTTAAAGGGTGCATAACCCTGGTTTAGGGTTAAGGGGTCATTAAGTCCAAGTGTGTGCAATAGTTTTGTGCGGTTTTCCTTGGTTGCGGCTGTTCCTCTGTTCTTGTAGAAAGGTTGTGTGAGGTAGGATCGGTTTAGATCCTTGTAACCTTGTAAGCTGTAATCCTTCTTGATTAAAGAGTAAAAGAAGAGGAAGGGGGAGAGAGGACGTAGCCCACCTTGGGTGAACCTCTGTATATCTGTGTCTTCTGTGTTTGTTCTGTACTTTCTTGTTTCGTATTACCTTTTGTCAAATTTTCTCGTCTCGGCACACCATGTTTCTTTACATTATCCGCACTTCCCATTTTATAACCGTGCTTTATCAAAAATAATGTCAATCTATCATACCAAGCACGTGGCGCTTGCTTTAATCCATAAAGCGCTTTTTCTAACTTATACACATGATTATGAAATTTTTCATTCACAAAACCGGGGGGTTGTTCTACATAAACTTCTTCTTTTATAATCTCGTTTAGAAAGGCACTTTTAACATCCATTTGAAATAATTTAAATCTTTTAAAACTCGCAAATGCAAGAAATATTCTAATTGATTCTAGGCGAGCAACAGATGCAAAAGTTTCATCAAAATCTACCCCTTCGATTTGTGAATAATCTTGTGCAACAAGTCTAGCTTTATTCCTTGTTATCCTAGAGTCACCATCTAATTTATTTTTGAAAATCCATTTGATTCCTATAACCGGATGATTAGATGACCTCTCTACTAAATTCCAAACCTTGTTATGTTCAAATTGATTTAATTCATCATTCATAGCTATAAACCAAAACTCATCATTTAAAGCGGTTGAAATATTTTTTGGTTCTATTTCGGATATAAAACAAAGGTTTGAAAAAGACTCATGTAAAGAAGAACGAGTACTTACCCCTTTTGATGGTTCTCCTATCACAAGCTCCTTTGGATGATCTTTAGTGAACTGCAACACGCTTGGAGGAACATATTCTATTATCGCATTTTCTTTCTCCTCTTGTTCTTCTTCTTTTTCTCCAAGTGATTCATCATCCTCATGCTCCAAAGGGGAAATAGGTTCGTCTTCATTTCCTGTATGATTAGAATCTACACAAGGAACAAACTCATCAAATCTTACATGTATAGACTCTTCAACTACTTTAGTTCTTTTATTATATATTCTATAAGCCTTACTAGTTGAAGAGTAACCAATAAAAATTCCCTCATCGCATTTTTCATCAAATTTTCCTAGTGTATCTTTAGTGTTTAAAATGAAGCATTTACAACCAAACACATGAAAATAAGATACATTAGGTTTTCTTTTAAAGTAAAGCTCATATGGTGTCAATTTTAAAATAGGACGAAGCATGACACGATTAATGATATAACATGAAGTATTAACCGCTTCGGCCCAAAATGATTTAGGCAACCCATATTCACAAAGCATAGTGCGTGCTAGCTCTTGAAGGGTTCTATTTTTCCTCTCCACTACACCATTTTGTTGTGGGGTGCGAGGAGCGTAAAATTCATGTTTAATTCCTAAATCATCACAAAAAGAAGAAAAATCTATCATTTTCAAATTCTCCTATATGATCTGAACGTATGCATTTAATCTTTAAATCAAGTTCATTTTGAATATGAATGCATAGTTTAGTAAATTCAAGGAATGCATCGGATTTGGAAGATAGAAATAATGTCCAATAAAATCTAGAAAAATCATCAATTATTACAAACGTATATTTTCTACCTCCTAGACTATAAGTGCTAACCGGTCCAAATAAATCCATATGAATTAATTGAAGAGGTCTAGTGGTAGAAATTACATTTTTGCTCTTAAAAGAATTTTTTGAAAATTTTCCTTTTTGGCAAGGCGTACAAAGAGAAGATAAATTTTCATTAAGCATAGGTAATCCCTTAATTAATTTATCTTTTGATAATTTCAGAATAAGCTTGGTGCTAGAATGACCAAGACGTCTATGCCAAAGTTCTAATTCTTCATTTTTATAAATAAAACATTTTAAAGAAGAATTTGAAAGATCATTAAAAGTAATCATATAAACATTATGCATCCTAGGTGCGGTGAGTACGACATCATTTGTTTTAGAATTTATAATTTTACAAAGATTTGTAGATGATTCAAATAATACATTTAAACCTTTATCACACAATAGACTAATTGAAATTAGATTATGTTTTAAACCATCTACATATAGAACATTTGAAATTGAGAAGGAATGTTACCCACTGTACCGATGCCCATGATCCTTCCTTTACCGTTGTCACCAAATGTCACCATCCCTCCTTTCTTCATCTCAGGGCTAAGGAACTTTGCTTTGTTTCCCGTCATGTGTTTGGAGCATCCCGAGTCCAAATACCACACATCCTTTTTGTCCTTAGCCTGCCAACATACCTAAAAAGGAGATGAGAGTAAAGATCTGGATACCCAAGAGGTTCCTCCCATAGAATAGGTGGAAACCTTAGGCACCCAGATTTGCTTTATAGCACTGCGACCCTTTTTCTTACAAGAGTTTGAGGTGTGTCCAAATAAATGAGATTTGGCACACGCTATAAAAGGGGATGAGACCCTTTTTGAAGATTTGGGTAAGCTCTTGCTAGAATATGAGGTAACATTTAAGTTCTTAAAATCATTATTACCAGAATTAATTTTTCTGGAATTATGGCTAACGTCGGCGTTAGGAGTTAACGCCTGGCGATAGCTTCCAGAACTATATCCAAGGCCTGATTTGTCATTCTCATGGCATTGGTTGGCCAAGATCATGTCCAAAGATCTTTGTCCAACTTCGAATTTTTTAATAGCCAAATTTAAATCAAGAATACGGGCTTTGAGAGCGGTGTTTTCCGTTACCAACATAACACACCGATTCGCAAAACTCTTCTTCCCATCCTCTATTAGAGAAAAAGAGGTTTTAAAAGTTCTTTCCAAATCCATATTCTCCTTAGTAAGAAGTTCAATAGTGGAGTGGGATTTAGAAAGAGCTTCTTCAAGTTCTTCCACTCTTGCCAAGGAGTGATTGCACTCTTGGCAAGATACCTTTTCTTTCCCCAATTGTTTAGATAATTTTTTATTTTCTTTTAACAAAAGTTTATTTTCAGAATTTAGAATGTCAATATCTTTTAAACTTTTATCAAAAAATTTGCATGTTTGTAAATATTCAATATATAACGCATCATAAGAAGTAGGGAGAGTTACCTCAGTGTCGCTTTGGACACTGCATTCATCTTCGGATATCTTGTTACTCTTTCCCATTAGGCACATGTTTGCCTCTTCTTCATCACTAGTGGATGAGCCGCTTGAAACCTCGGAGGAGGAGTCATCCCATGTAGCCGCTTTTAGGACCTTCTTCTTCTCATTTCCCTTGTGTCTTTTTTCTTTACGCTCTTTCAGATATTTTGGGCACTTGCTTCGAATATGCCCGGTCTTTCTACAATGGTAGCACTCCGGTGGTGGTCGTTCATCATCGTCCTCGTCGCTTCCTTTCTCTTTCTTTGATGAAGATCCCTTTTTGATGAAATATTTCCGGAAGGTGTTTCTCCTTTCCGGATTCTTCATGAACCTTTTGAACTTTTTCACAAAAAGGCTCTCCTCATCCTCTTCATCATCTTCATTTGCCTCTTTCTTTGACTTTAAGGCCAAACTCTTCTTCTTTGGCTCCAAGTTGTACTCTTGTTGTTGAATTTTGAGTTCAACCTCATGGGTCTTGAGGTTCCCAATAAAGATCTCAATTTGGAGCTTTTTCAAGTCGTGCGACTCCGAGATAGCCGTCACCTTTGGATTGAACTTTGGAGGGAGAGACCTTAGAATTTTTCTCACCAAGTCGCCGTTGGAGAACACCTTTCCAAGCACTTTCGAGTCATTGACGATTTTGGTGAACCTTGTGTACATAGAATCCACGCCTTCATCCGTCTCCATCCGGAATTTCTCATACTCGGATTCAAGTTGGAAGAGCTTTGAATCATTCACCTGCGAAGTGCCTTCATGAGTAATTTCTAAAAGATTCCAAATATCATAAACTGTTTCGCAAGCACAAGTCCTATTAAATTCCGTTCTATCCAAAGCACAAAATAACGCATTCATTGTTTTAGCGTTATTCTTACATCTCAACTTATCATTGTCATCCCATCTATCTTTAGGTTTCTTCCATAGTGACTTCTCCAACAACAAATGTTGGTGGAGAATAACTTTGTTCAACCATACCCCAAACGTCATTATCTAAAGCAGTTAAAAAACAACGCATTCTAGTTTTCCAATAATTATAATCAGTTCCAGTAAATAGTGGAGGTCTACTTATCCCTTGACTCTCCAAAAAGGCATGATCGTGATGCGCCATTATTCCCGGTTGTGAGACCGTTTTGGAATAATCTCCATCTGATACCAAGTGTTGGATCTGATGGCGCCCTTAGAGGGGGGTGAATAAGGGGTTTACTGTTTTTAAGATAAACTGACAGATTTAAAAGAAACAGAAAACTTTTTAGCACTGATGCTAACGCCTGGCGTTGACTAGTTAACGTCTGGCATTATCCCTCCAGAAAAATATTTTGGCAGAATTAAACAAAGTGATTTAACTTGCACAATTTCAAAAGAAATATAAATCCAGAAAAATAAATATACTAAAAAAGGAAATTTATATATCACAAAATGATTACAAGGATAATATTTCAATAACGCTTGAAATTGAGGCGACAAGTTGAAGATCTCTTTTTTGTTCCTTCACCGGTCATTCTCCCAAGGACCGGTTGGCTATAGTCTATCTATCCCCAGATAAGGCCTCTAGCCACTCCCTAGATCTACCCTTGACCTAGTCGTCACGCACAAGGCGGCGAATTACCCCCTAAGCCGCACAAGGACCTAGTCGCCACACGCAAGGCGGCGATTTCACTACGGTTACAAGTAAATGAAAAGATAAAGATACAAATTAGAATAAAAGACTCCCTATATTAAAGAGTGCTGAAGGAGATGTTGAAGACACGCTTTGATCATCATCGGAGTTGAAACGAGCATCCTTCTTCAAATTGACTGTTGCAAATTTCCTTCTTACTCTTACTCTTCAATGGTGGTGTGGGAGTTCTCTGAATTCGGGGATGAAATGCTCTCTCAAAAGATTGGAGTGAAGGCTTCAGAAAAACTATGTTGAATACCGAACTCAGGTCTTTTTATAGACACGGGAGCTAACGCCAGTGTTAAGCATCGTGTCTGGCAGTTGCTGAAGACGTGCAAAAGACGGGAGCGTGACAGAACAAAATTTTGTCGAACGAAACAAAATTCATCGAACGCGCCTTCGTCGAACGCATCTTTCGTCGAACGGAAAAACCACAACTGTTAGGATCGTGCAAACCGCCAAGAATCGTGACAGATCGAAATTTCGTCGAACGAAATTCGTCGATCGCAGTTCAGTTCGTCGAACGCTCCAAATCGTCGACCGCAGTTCTGTTCGTCGAACCCTCCAAATCGTCGACCGCAGTTTAGTTCGTCGAACAAAATAAGCCGAGCGCAGTTATCTTTAAAGCGTCGAGCGCAGTTCAGTTCGTCGAGCGCAGGAATTTGTCGAACGCAGGAATTTCGTCGAACGCAGGAATTTCGTCGAGCGCAGCCCCTCGTTCGTCGAACGCAGGTTCCATTCTCAGCGGTTTTCTTCTCAATGGACGTTAACGCGGGGCGTTAACAGTTAACGCGGTGCGTTAGCTCTCTTTCCAGAGAATCCTCAGCAAACAGCATCCTGTACATAGGGTTATTTAAAAATAGTACCTGCACACTTATAAACACAAGCAAGATCAAATACATAGTGTGATTTGTTATTCTCAAGCTAAGAGATGTGTAACAAAAGCTCCAACAGTAACCACCTGACGGGCGAATCACGTTCGCCGATTCGGAGCACACGGATCGCCATTTTTCATAAATGACCGTCTCGCCCTTCGGGCAGGTTGGCCAGTTTGGGCAACTTCGTTGAAGGTGATGAAAGCGACGAACGAGACCTGCAATCTGATAAATTAAGAAAGGTTAACTATGCACATGTTGGGAACGTGGAAGCGTTCTGAGCGCGCGCGAAAGCATTCTGAGCACGCACGGAAGTGTTCTGAGCGCGCAACGAACGCGAGACCATTCTGAGAGTGTAACGAACTTGGGAAATGGGAAGTCGCGTCCCCTAAGGGTAAAATGAGCTCTGACCGCACCCCCATGTGGTGCGGGTTAGCCGCACCCCCATGTGGTGCGAGTTGGCCGCACCCCCATGGTGGGGTGCGGCGTGGCCACACCCCCAAGGGGGTGCGTTTTGCCCCCCCCCCCCCCCCCCCATTATGGGGGGGTGGGGGGTGGGGGCGGTTAGGCCGCCCCCTACCCCACAGTGGGGGTGCGGTTAGGCCGCCGCACCCCCCCCCCCCCCCCCTACTATGGGGGTGCGGCTTAATAGGCCGCACCCCACCATGGGGGGTGTGGGCTACGCGCACCCCACTAGTGGGGTGCGCGCTAACCGCACCCCAATAGTGGGGTGCGGTCTTGACTGTGCCTGACGTTGATAAAACGCGAATTGCGTGTAGCAGATTTCTTCACTCCCTGTATCATGGGTTGGAATTTGACCTCATTAACTCCACCTCTCCTTAGTGGAGTCTCATCTAAACGCACCCTGAGAGTGCCTATAAATCTATGGGTGCATATCAAATTTATTTCAGTATATTTAAATGTTTAATTTATTATATTTATAAGAAAAAAATAAAAGTTAAAAAATAAAGCTTAATTGTTATAAGACACAACTAACATATTTGCTAATAAAATTTATTTTTAATAATGTTAAATATATCACTATAACAAAGTATTTTGACTATTTTCTCTTATTAACATGCGAGTGACAGATACGGGGCTCAGCCCCTACGACCAATTGCGACAGGTTCACGACTGCGACAATACCCCACGGCAGGCACGGGGCTCTGCCCCTATCAATTAATTAATGTAGTTTAAAATAAAAATATTATTAATTAATTAATGTGAAAAATAGTTATACATCATTTTCATTATTATTCATATATTATTAATTTTTCATAATTATTTTTATAAATTAAATTAATTAGTTTCCATCGTTACTTTTCAAATCAAGTTTAATGAAATTGGCATACCTAATGATAGCCAATAATAGTAGGTATAAAAGCTTTACTAAAAACTATTTTAATTTTATGGATATTCATCGTTACATTTAATTTGAGAATACGATGTAATTACTTAAATGATGATTATATTTTATTTTTGTTGCGGGTCGCTTAGGGCTCTTGGTAGACCGGTCGAATTGAATCACCTTAGCTCGGGAGCGAACCAAGCGCGCAAACAGTCACAGAGAAATTCGTTGAGTACAATGAGACGTTTTAACGTGGAAAAACCCGAAAATGGTAAAAAACCACGCGGTCGGGGCTGTGCCGACCAAACTTCACTATCTTCTGAGAGGTTAAAATCCGGTGTTTAGAATTCGAGCCCGACAGGCCGCCGCTCGTTACAATATTAGAGAGAGAGGGAGAGAGAGAGAGAGAGAGAGAGAGAGAGAGAGAGAGAGAGAGAGAGAGAGAGAGAGAGAGAGAACGTTCCGATGGTGACAGGCCACCTCTCGGAAAAAACTAAGTCTTTTCCTTCTGAGAACGGTAGAGAACGAAAGTGAGAATGCCTTATCCGCTTTCGTGAAGACGAAAGTGAGAGCGCTGTGTCCGCTTTCGTGAGAACGAAAGTGAGACTGCCGAGTCGCCTTTCGGGACGAAGGAAAACTTCAAGTCCACGAAGGAGATCTTCAAGCGCTGAAGGAGAAATCCGTGGAAATCTTCAAGAAGCTCTCTATGGTCATCAAGGCGGGCTCCTCTCAAATGAAGCCTAGGGGGTCCTTTTATAGCTTTGGCCGGGGGTAGCCCGGTAATTTTGCCGTTGTAACCACCATAACCACCTGGGAGGACGAATCATATTTTCTAGCTCAGAGCCAACTGATCACCATTTTTCGTAAATGATCATCCTGCCCTTCGAGGAAAGGCGACAAATTATTCCTGAAAAGTGAGAAACTGAAAAGACAAAGAGTGAGCGAGCCGAGTCGGAAAAGTGAGCGTGTCGAAAATTTGAGCGAGTCGGAGATGCGGAAGTGTTCCGGGTGCGCAAGCGCGCTCAGAAGCATTCTGAGCGCGCTTAGAAGCATTCTGAGCGCGCTTAGAAGCGTTCTGAGCGCACAACGAGCACGAAAGCGTTCCGGACGCGCTTAGAGGCGTTCTGAGCAAACGGTGAATGTGGAGGCGTTTAGCGTGCGGCTGTGAGAAGACCGTGAGGCCGAGGCGGCCGGGAGCACTCCCCAGTTGGGGAGTTACTCATATTCATGTAACTCCCCTTTGGGGAGTTACCATTCACGTAACTCCCCAAGGGGAGTTACTGTTCACGTAACTCCCCAATTGGGGATTTATGCACTCCCCAATTGGGGAATGCCTTATGGGCGTTGACCAAGTGGTCAACGCCCATTTGTGGCAATTGGGGGTGCGGTAATGCCGCACCCCCCAATGTAGCTGGGGGTGCGGCAATGTCGCATCCCCCAAAACAAATGGGGGTGCGGTAATGCCGCACCCCCCTTTAATTGGGGGTGCGGCAGTGCCGCACCCCCATTTTGGCGCGGCGAGTGCCGCGCCATTCCGGCGCGGCGAGTGTCGCGCCCTCTTGGCGTCGTAATTGGCGCGCCTATTGGCGCGACGATTGATATGTGTTGCTTGCCGCGCAACACCTTTTAATTTTCACGCCACGCGTGGCGCTTGCGCGCTCGGTGGTACCCATCCGAATACGTTTCGCGAGACCGCATCCCGTATTATTTTTACGGGTGCACATCATAAGCCCCCCAAACCTTCGGAGTCTGAATTACTGCGCGGAGGAGTTCGGAGGTTTTAATTTTCCTTCGCGGCAATTTGGATCACTGTCATCTTCGTGTGACGTGTCGGAAGTCGTCGCTCGGCTCTAGTTGTGGAAGAATCTTCTATCTCGTCTTGATATGTTGTGGGAGTGTTGTCTAGCGGTTGTGTTGGCAATTGCGGTGATCCCGTCGTTTAGCGTCGGTACCTGAGCAGCTTGGTGGTTTGTCCACAAAATGTTAGATTAGATGGCGTGAGTCTGAGCTCACGGCTTTTTATAAATTTGCGCGAGTCTGGGCTCGCGGCTTTTACATAATAAATTTGGCCGGTGAACAGCGGGCGTATTCGAACCGTGGACGAACGTAAGGGGCAGACACTTATGACGTCGGGACCTTACCGCGGTGGAGAAGGGCGAGCCTTCAATCGACGATAGTGAGAGATTGTTGTGAGCGCGCCGCTCGGAGGCAGTTGCCGCTCATTAGCGCCCTGCCTGAAGGCAGGTGCTGTTCATTAGCGCACTGTCTGGAGGCAGGTGTTGTTCATTAGCGCACTGCCTGGAGGCAGGTGCTGTTCATTAGCGCACTGCCTGGAGGCAGGTGCTGTTCATTAGCGCACTGCCTGGAGGCAGGTGCTGTTCATTAGCGCACTGCCTGGAGGCAGGTGCTGTTCATTAGCGCACTGCCTGGAGGCAGGTGCTGTTCATTAGCGCACTGCATGGAGGCAGGTGCTGTTCATTAGCGCACTGCCTGGAGGCAGGTGTTGTTCATTAGCGCACTGCATGGAGGCAGGTGTTGTTCATTAGCGCACTGCATGGAGGCAGGTGTTGTTCATTAGCGCACTGTCTGGAGGCAGGTGCTGTTCATTAGCGCACTTTCTGGAGGCAGGTGGTGTTCGTTAACGCACTGCCTGGAGGCAGGTGCTGTTCGTTAGCGCACTGCCTGGAGGCAGGTGCTGTTCGTTAGCGCACTGCCTGGAGGCAGGTGTTGTTCGTTAGCCCACTACCTGGAGGCAGGTGTTGTTCGTTAGCGCACTGCTTGGAGGCAGGTGATGTTCATTCATGCAAGTGAACGTCTTTACGTAGTTTCGATGGCGCAAGATATGACATGTCTGGAATGATTAACTTTAAAAACAATTAGTAGTGACAATTTACACAGAGTTTTTGCAGAAACAAAGTTGACAGAATATTTCAGTGGCGCTGGTAGAGTCCCCCTGATGGGTATGAAGCTTTCTCCCGGGATGACTGCCTTAAGGGTTGCTCCCGATCCTTCCTGGTAGGCCGCTAGCTGATCCCCTGCTAGTTGAATCGTCGCCTAGTCTCGTAGGAATTTCCCCAGTAGGCCTTGTTTGACGAGACACTCGATTTCATCCTTGAGCTTGGAGCAATTTTCCGTGTCATGTCCTCGTCCACGATGGAACTCACAATATTTTGTCTGGTCCCCCGCATTTTTAGCGAGGGGTCTGGGCTTGCGGAGCGTCTGGTCATCTTTGATTGCATACAGTACGTTAGTCCTGGTAGTGTTCAGAGGAGTGTAGTTCTGATGTTGACGAGATCCTCGGTCTCGGCTGGGGTTGTCGTAATGCTTGTTTTTCTTATTGGGAACTGTCTGCGGCAGTGGCTCCTCTTTCTTCCTCTTCGAGCTCCCATCGAACTGTCGGCGGTGCGCTTCAATTGCCTCGTCTGCTGCTATCTGGGCCTCGACTCGCTGAATGAGGTCAGGATAACTTGGAACGGTTTCTCTCATTAGAGCTGGGTAAAAGCCAATTGGGCGGAGACCTCCAAGGAAGACTCCTCGCAAGAGCTCAGGGTCGACCCCCGGGATCTGCCGAGCCTCCGAGGTGAAGCGTCGGAAAAAATCCTTGAGAGTCTCTCCATCATTTTGGCGGATTCCTGAGAGGTGGGAGGGATCTCGGACAATCCTACGATTGGCGATGAACTAGTCCACGAACTGCTGCGCCATTTCTGCGAAGTTGTTGATGGCCCCATCTCGCAAGGGGTGGAACCAAGTGCGCGCTTGTCCTTTCAAAGTTGCTGGGAACACTTGACAGAGGAGCTGGTCGGGGGCGCTGTAGATCCTCATGATGGTGGTGAAGTGATTGACATGTTCCACTGGGTCGTCCGTCCCATCGAACGTTTCGATGTTGGGAAGCTTGAAACCGTTTGGAACTGGATGAGCTAGGACTTGAGGCGATAGTGGGGAGCCGTGGTGTACGGGACGGCGGGCGAGAGATGCGCGTCGCCCCGCCTGGATGTATTCTTCCCCTATCATATCGCGTATTTTTTCTCGTGTGGTTCTTTCTACTGCTCCACCAGGAACAACTCTTCCTTGGCGATGGTGATGGTGGTCAGCTTCTGGTCCTCTGGTTGGCGGAGCGGGATGGGCGGAGTTTTCTGCATCAGAGAATTCTTCTGAGGCTTCTTCTTCTCGAATGACCTCCTCATTCAAAGCATGATTCGGAGCTGGGGGCGGCGGAACGTTCAACGCTGGGGGTTGAACGGGAGCTCGAGGAGCCCCAAGATTTCTTACGAGAGCCAGCATCTCGGCTTGTTGTTCTTCCATCTGCCGCATGCGCCCTTCCAGTATTGCTGCGGGGCGCAGACACTGCCTCTTCTGCGAGAGGCGTATTGATAAGCGAGTGGGAGGGATCCAGGTCGATGCGTCCCTCCGAGATTGATCCTTCAGTAGTGCGAGCACTTTTTCTTGCCATTGCAATTGGTGGCGAAGCGCTTCCTTCAGTGAGTCTTTGCAGAGTTTTGGGAATTGTTCCCATAGACGGCGCCAAACTGTTGCGGGTCGCTTAGGGCTCTTGGTAGACCGGTCGAATTGAACCACCTTAGCTCAGGAGCGAACCAAGCGCGCAAACAGTCACAGAGAAATTCGTTGAGTACACTAGGACGTTTTAACGTGGAAAAACCCGGAAAGGGTAAAAAAATCACGCGGCCCGGGATGTGCCGACCAAACTTCACTATCTTCTGAGAGGTTACAATCCGGTGTTTAAAATTTGAGCGCGACAGGCCGCCGCTCGTTACAATATTAGAGAGAGAGAGAGAGAATGTTCCGAGGGTGACAGGCCACCTCTCGGAAAAAACTAAGTCTTTTCCTTCTGAGAACGGTAGAGAACGAAAGTGAGAATGCCTTGTCCGCTTTCGTGAAGACGAAAGTGAGAGCGCTGTGTCCACTTTCGTGAGAACGAAAGTGAGACTGCCGAGTCGCCTTTCGGGACGAAGGAAAACTTCAAGTCCACGAAGGAGATCTTCAAGCGCCGAAGGAGAAATCCGTGGAAATCTTCAAGGAGCTCTCTCTGGTCATCAAGGCAGGCTCCTCTCAAATGAAGCCTAGGGGGTCCTTTTATAGCTTTGGCCGGGGGTAGCCCGGTAATTTTGCCGTTGTAACCACCATAACCACCTGGGAGGACGAATCATATTTACCGGCTCAGAGCCCACAGATCACCATTTTTCGTAAATGACCATCCTGCCCTTCGAGGAAAGGCGACAAGCTGTTCCTGAAAAGTGAGAAACTGAAAAGACAAAGATGTGAGCGAGCCGAGTCGGAAAAGTGAGTGAGTCGGAAATGTGAGCGAGTCGGAGATGCGGAAGTGTTCCGGGTGCGCAAGCGCGCTCAGAAGCGTTCTGAGCGCGCAACGAGCACAAAAGCATTCCGGACGCGCTTAGAGGCGTTTTGAGCGAACGATGAATGTGGAGGCGTTTAGCGTGCGACTGTGAGAAGACCGTGAGGCCGAGGCGGCCGGGAGCACTCCCCAATTGGGGAGTTACTCATATTCATGTAAATCCCCTTTGGGGAGTTACTATTCACGTAACTCCCCAAGGGGAGTTACTGTTCACGTAGCGGAGTTACGTGAATCCACAATTGGGGAGTTATGCACTCCCCAATTGGGGAATGCCACATGGACGTTGACCAAGTGGTCAACGCCCATTTGTGGCAATTGGGGGGTGCGGTAATGCCGCACCCCCCAATGTAGCTCACCCCCCCCCCCCAAACAAATGGGGGTGCGGTAATGCCGCACCCCCTTTAATTGGGGGTGCGGCAGTGTCGCACCCCCATTTCGGCGCGGCGAGTGCCGCGCCATTTCGGCGCGGCGAGTGCCGCGCCATTCCGGCGCGGCGAGTGCCGCGCCATTCCGGCGCGGCGAGTGCCGCGCCATTCCGGCGCGGCGAGTGCCGCGCCATTCCGGCGCGGCGAGTGCAAAATAGCTAAATCAGTCTCCAACGTCTAGGGTAGAATCTAAATTGATCCATAAAATTTCGATTGTTTGAAATCAGTCCCTAACGTTTGCAACTTTTTTGAAATTTCAATTGTTTAAAATCAGTCCCTATTATATATATATATATATATATATATATATATATATATATATATATAATATTAAAAAGAAATATAATGGTCTACGAATAAAATGAGTTCAAAAATCCAACAAAAAACTAGCCGTCGGATATGGCTCGGGATTTCAAATAACGTCGGATATGACACTCTATTCCTAACCCTCTATTAAAAAAGGGTTGCAAATAACCGCTGGTGGACTGCAAATAGTCGTTTAATGCTCCTCTCCCAGCTGCTGAAATTCATGAAATTTTTTTTTCCATTTTTTTCCTTTGCCGTCATCGGCGGCCTGGCCGGAGCACACCGGCGGGTTCGTCGGGCCCCAGCGAACCCGCCTGTGGTATCCCGGCGGCGCTCCGGCAGGGCCACCGTCGACGATGGCCCTGCCCATGAAATCTAGTTTTTGGATCTCACGGGCCGGACAACCCCCGGCGAGTTCGCCGTGGTTCGGCGAACCAGCCGGTAGTTTCTCGACGGCGCTCCTGCTGGCGGTGGCCTTACCCATTAGATCCAGTTTATGGATCTCACGTGCCCGCTCGCCGCCGGACAAGCCCCGACGAGTTCGTCATGGCCCAACGAACCCGTCGGGGGGATCCGAGGAGGCCAGCGGCGGCAAAGCGCTGTCGGCCTTAACCGCCCACCTGCGCCCTTTTTTTAATTCTTTTTTTTATTATTATTATTTCGAATTAATAAAAAACAATAATTTTAAAAAGTAAATTTTAATAGAAAATTTTGAATAATTATAAACTTTTAAAAATGAATAATTTAAAAAAATCAGCCCGCCAATCTGGGGCTGGCTTGGGGCGGTCGAAGCTCGTCTGTCAGGGGCGAGCGAAACCCGCCTCCGCGGGCCGGGTACTGTTGTGCGGGACACGGGGGTCGGGTACTGTCGCCCCTATTGCCAAGCGCGACAGTACCCGGCAGGCGACGGCGGGCTTCGCCTAGCCCGCCCTTGCGCCCACAACATATACATACGAGTACTCAAAATGACCGCACAAAAATTTTAATTAATATTTTATAATAGTTTTTTTCTAAGACATTTATATTTTAACAAAAAATTATTAAAATTTGGTCTAGGAGAACTAATGATTACCTACCACAATAGGTATAGGAGGTCTACTAAGAAACTTTTGGATTTTATGAATTTCCATCATTATTTTTATTATACGAATATAATGTAATTACACAAATAACTATTATATTTTTTGAATTTTCATTTTTTTCATAATATATGTTAAGTCATTGGAGTAAAAGAATAAGACTATATTTGACAATTTTGAATGTTGCACCTGTACAACCCCATTTTTGTCGAAGGGTAGGATGAAGAATTGGACGTAGGCGAAGAGGGTATGGGCTCGATGATTCGCGACAAGCGAGTCGCGAGGGCGAGACGAGGCGAGCCAGACTTACCTCCTTGCGAGGAGTGTAGTGCGAGGGCAAGACAGATGTAGACTCGTCGCTTTGGGGTGCATTTAGCAATGGCAGGGCGAGTGAGGGCTCGCCGCCTCGCAGAGGCGGCCCAGGCTGGTATTTATAATTTCAGGGGGCGAGCGAGTGGCGCCTTCACGGGCCGCTCGCATAGGGAGACCTCGCGAGGCCCGCTCGCGGAGGACTGGCGAGTGGCGCCTTTATGGGTCACTCGCCCAACAAGGGTCCAGGGGGCAATTTACCAAAATACCCTTGGAGAGGATCCAGATTTTTGACTTCTTTCTCCTCAGGACTGTTAGATGGTAAAAATGTGTAACTTTATTCATCCCAAGAAGGGGGTATTTATAGGAGAGAGGGAGTGTACATGAAAGAAGATAGGAGATGGGAGACTAAAAGAGCCTAAGTGGGCTATACAAAAAATGGGCCTAAACAATGAGCATTTATATATACATTATAAGTATTACTTTAACACCCCCCCCCCCCCCCCCCCCCCTTCAAACTTATAACTGTTGAAGTAGAAGTTTGAATAGCAGCGGAACAATTAGGGAACATCATTGTCACATGTGTCGATCAAGGAGAGCTGGCGAATTAGAAATTCGTGTCGCTGGACTGAGTGGGACTTGGTAAAGAAATCAGCTATCTGAGAAGCAGATGGTACATGAGGCAACGAGATAACGTTATTGAGGAATTGCTGTCGAACATAATGGCAATCAATTTCAATGTGTTTAGTGCGTTCATGGAAAACTGGATTTGAAGCAATCTGTATGGCACTAGTGTTGTCACAGTAGAGTGGTGTAGCGTCGGGGACGGTAATCTGAAACTCTTGCAACAAACGACGAAGCCATGTTATTTCTGCAGCAGTGGTAGCCATGACACGGTACTCAGCTTCAGTACTAGAGCGAGATATGACATCTTGTTTCTTAGATTTCCAGGAGATCAGAGAGTTGCCAAGAAATATGCAATACCCAGTGGTAGACTTGCGATCAGATATGTCACCAGCCCAATCAGCATCTGAATAGGCACGAGGTTCCAGAGGAGTGGTTGAGTCAAAAATAGTGATCGTGTTCTTGTACCCCGAAGGTATCGCAAGGTGCGGAGAAGAGTCGCATAATGGGTTCCCCGTGGTTGCGCAACAAACTGGCTGAGGATGTGAGTAGCGTGAGAGATGTCTGGTCGACTGATGGTGAGATACACTAACATCCCAACTAACTGTCTGTATCTGGAGGGGCCAGGTAGGATCTCCCCTTCCTGAGGACTCAGTTTAACATTTAGTTCAATAGGAGTTGCAGCAATGTGGTCATCTGTTAGAGCAGCACGGTCAAGTATCTCAGTGATGAACTTCTGTTGAGATAAGATGTATCCTTTGGGAGAATGATCAACTTCAAGACCTAGAAAATGTCGTAATGGTCCGTGGTCTTTCATCTCAAATTGCGTATTGAGATAAGTCTTGACTTCTTGGATATGCCGAGAGTTTCCTCCTGTGATAATCATATCGTCAACATATTGAAGCAGGATAGTGCCAGAGACATGAGTAAACAATGCCGGATCAGAGAGACTAGCAGTAAAGCCAAAGGCCAACATTGCAGTTGCAAATTTTGAGAACCAAGCACAAGGAGCTTGTTTGAGACCATAAAGAGCCTTGCGAAGATGACAGACTTGTCCAGCTGAGTGTTGAATTCCCGGTGGTGGTGTCATATAGACATTTTCAGAAATATCTCCATGTAAGAAAGCATTCTTGACATCAAGCTGAGAGATGTTCCATGAGTGAATAGAGGCAATAACAAGAATAGTACGAATGGTGGTCATCTTGGCAACTGGTGCAAAATTTTCATCATAATCAATATCATATTGCTGTTGGAAACCACGAGCAACCAAGCGTGCTTTATATCTGTCGATGGTGCCATCAGCCAGAGTTTTGATTTTGTAAACCCATTTACAACTGATAGGTCGAGTGCTCTTAGGAGGCACAACGAGGTCCCAAGTATTTGTTTTCTTCAAGGCTTGTAATTCTTCATCCATTGCATGCTGCCAAGCAGGTATAGAGGCTACCTCATGGTATGTTTGGGGTTCCCGATGGTTAGAGGTAGTTGAAAGAAAAGCTTGGAGAACATGAGTGAGAAAGGAGAACAGGCTAAGATGATTTGGAGGCTTGTGGGTGCGAGTAGAGCGACGAAGAGGGATTGGAGATTGTGATGATTCACTGTTATTGAGGTGTGAATCCGGGATTTGGGAGAGGGCTTGATCGTTTGTTGGGTCGCACTCACTAGTTCGAACATCAGGAGTAGAAGAGATGGTTACTGGAGAGGTAAGTGGTTGAGAAATGTCGAGAAATATGAGATCTTTAGGAGTGGATGGTGTTAATGGGATAGGTGGATTGGGAAAGGCATAGTAGGGAAGATTTTCAAGGAAAACCACATGTTGGGAGATGCGCATGCGTTTGGCAACAGGATCATAACATATGTAGCCCTTGTGTTGTTCGCTGTAGCCCAGAAAAACACAAGCCACAGAGCGAGGTGATAGCTTATCTCTTTCAACAGATGGGAGTTTAACAAAGCAAGTACACCCAAACACTCTTAAGTGAGAGTATGTTGGGGTCTTGTGATAAAGTCGTTCGAACGGGGAGATGTTTTGCAGGTTTGAGGTAGGGATTTTATTTGTTAAGAAAACACGGGTAAGAACGGCTTCTACCCAGTATTGGATAGGTACCGAAGAGGTGAGAAGAAGAGATCTCGCTACTTCCAAAATGAGTCTATGGAGCACATGAGTATTGAGCAAGGGTTCCTTGAGACCGAAGGAACTGCTGAAAGTGGTGTGAGAGATATTCCCCCCCCCCCCCAGAGTCGGTACGCAAAATTTTAATTTTACAGGCAAATTGCGTAGCTACCATAGAAGTAAATTCAACATACTTAGAGAATACATCAGACTTAGCATTCAAGAGATATAACCAAGTAAAGTGAGAGTAATCGTCAATAAAAATTACATAATATTTGTTTCCTCCTTTGGAAATGTGAGGAGACGGCCCCCAAACATCGGAGTGAACTAACTCAAACGGGGCTACAGTAGCAGAAGTGATAGCGGGAAAAGAGGAGGCAATTTGACAACCTCGAATACAATGAGTACAAGGATTAAGCATTTTTGTATTGGCAGAACCCAGGTCACCGGAGGAGGCCAGAAGTTGAAGCCGTGGTAACGAGACATGTGCAAGATGACGATGCCAGAGATCACACAAGGAGATGACGGCAGAAGAAGCAACAACAACAGTTGACTGGGGAAGTGGGAGGTGCAGACTGGTAAGGTAGTAGAGACCGTTCCGACGAAGACCTTTACCAACAACCTTCCCCGTAGTTGAATCCTGTATAGAGCAGTTAACAGTATTGAAAGAAACAGAGAAATTATGATCAGTAAGTTGAGAAACAGATAAGAGATTTATGGCCAGTTTCGGAACATAATAGACATGAGGAATAGTGAAGTTAGGGTGGTCTAGGAGATGTCCACGACCCTGAATTGGGAGTAGAGTGTCGTCAGCAGTGCGAATAGAGGAGGGTGAGGAGAGAGGTGTAAGAAAAGAAAGGTGGTTATCATCATTCGTCATATGGTAGGAAGCACCCGAGTCCAAAATCCAAGAGGCAGGAGCAATACCGGCGGCAGCAGCAGCGGAGGAGGATCCTATGTCAGAGGAGGAACTATTGACCTGCATCATTGCCATAAGTTGTTGCATCTGTTCAGTAGAGAAGGTTGGGGTGAGAGCAGTAGTAGCGGCCTGAGGAGCGGGGCGACTAGCGGACTGGTGACCTGCAGCTTCTTGAGCCTTGCGGTTTGCAAGAGCAAGGCATTCTTGAGTGGTATGAGTTCCATAGCGTTTGTGCCAGTTGCACCATTTTGCCCAGGGGTAGTAGCCCGCACTGCCCGAGATTGGCGATTTCCAGAGGGGGATGGTGATGACCGGGGAGGAGGCCGAGTGGTAGCGGCCATATCAGGAGTGACCGGGGTAGCCAAAACAGTGGGTTCCAGAGAGGAACCATTCTCAAGGTCAAGGCGGCGATTTTCCTCTGCAGTTAGTTCATTTACCGCGACATCTAAGGAGGGAGGCGGTGATCGTTGAAGAAGTATGCCAGCAAAAGTCTGAAATTCAGGTCGGAGATGCATAAGGAACTGCAGTAGTCGGCGACAATCGCGAAGAGCAAAGTACTGTTGGTAGAAAGGACTTGTGTCTCCGGGAAGCGGAGATGGCTCCATGATGCTAAGCTGATTCCAGAGATCAATCATGGTGGCATGGTACTGACGAATGGAGAGATTTCCTTGACGGGTGGACTGAATAGTTTGAAGAAGCTGGAACTCATGTGCACTGTCAGTTAAGGTGAAGTAGGTGCGAAGGTGATTCCACATGGAGGCTGCAGTGTCATAAGGTTCAAGTTGCAGCATGATTGAGGGCGAGGCAGATTGAAGGATGACATCGATTTCCCGATGCTCATCATAATGCCAGCTATCGAGAAGACTGAGGAAGGCCTTATCAGTTGCTTTGTCAGCTGTTGTCGTAGGGATGGGAGTGGTGCCATCGATATGCCCCCAGAGACGGCGACCGCGAAGATGACTTTTGACGGCTAACGACCAAATCATGTAGTTGGTGCTATCAAGAGTGATGCGGAGACGGGACTCAGAGGTAACGGTAGAGTCGGCCATCAAGACAATAAATGGAGGCGAGCGGGTGGATTCTCGGCGAGCTGGGGGGGTGGTCTCGGCGAGCTGGAGGGGGTGGTCTCGGCGAGCTGGGGGGTGGTCTCAGCGAGCTGGGGGTGGTCTCGACGAGCTGGTGTGGGGATCTCGGCGAGCTGGGAGGGGGGGGGGTCTCAGCGAGCTGGGGGGGGGGGGGGGGGGGGGGCTTGGGAGCAGCACGAGCAGTAAAAAAAACCCTAAACCAAAAAATTTAGGCAGAATAGAGCTCTGATACCATGTTAGATGGTAAAAATGTGTAACTTTATTCATCTCAAGAAGGGGATATTTTTAGGAGAGAGAGAATGTACATGAAAGAAGATAGGAGATGTGAGACTAAAAGAGCCTAAGTGGGCTATACAAAAAATGGGCATAAACAATGGGCCTTTATATACATTATAAGTATTACTTTAACAAGGACATCTTTGGTTAGCTTCTCAGACTCTCCAGGGTGCCCGGCTTCAGCTTTGTCTTAGGAGGGGATTTTTCCATATTTATTGTTTTGGATTAAAAAATTAAGAGGGCTATTTTTCATTTTTCTTTATTCCTCATCATTGACTTCTTACAACATTTATTATCTACATTAACCATCACTGACACGCACACCCAAAACATCGAAAAAGCGGATTATTTGGCTCGGCAGTAGCTATAAGAGAAGCAGTGGTTGAAAACAGCGGAGATAAATATTGGTGAGAAAATCTGTTGTTTTGTAGAATGATGAGAAAATCAGTGAAACTGTTTTGAAGAGTGGCATTCACAGTACTATTCAGAAATTAAAAATTATTGTAACTATTTGAAACAAATAATGATGGGAAGATCATTGAACAGAAAATCTTATGTCATCATAAACTAGATAAAATTCATGATAATTGATAAAAGTGCAGCGCAATATGAAACTCACTCATAAATCATACTCCTAAAATTCAACTTATACGATTATACCACAATTATATTATACAGAATTACAAATATCATTAGTACGGATTTAATACAAAATATTTTTATACTAAAGACTAATATGCATTACCACAGGGTTTAGGGCGGCGTGAAACCGTGCGAAAGGAGGGCGGCGTGGACCGTGACCCACGTCGAAAAATAGGAAAAAATCAGATATTTTGCCATCACTCTTTTTAAATATCTGTTTGGCACGGCTTTTCAAAAAACAAAGGTGTGATGCACTTGTGTCGCTGCGCCAAACAGGGCCTTAGAGCTCATGCATCGAATCGAACGATAGATGCAAAGTTGAAGTGGCACACGGAGATCCGCACGGGAACTGAAAGTTGAAAATAGTGTTGGGGATCTCTCGTTCCAACGTTATGCCAAACACCAGCGGCTTAATTTTAATCGGTTGTGTCAAAAAATGGAAGCTAATTAAATTAATCTGCTAAACCAGACAGGCAATAATAGACATGCTAAAATAAAATAGATGCCAGAAAGTGGGACAACCCTCGCCCCTCCGCCACCGTCAATCGCTCCGGCCGACAGTGAACCGTCCTGCGTGCACTTTGCTGTCACACGACTCACACGTGTTGCGCCGGCGTGGCGGAACAGGACGAGCCGGCGCCGCACAAGCGGGGCCCACGTGACAGCTTCCAACTCGAGATCTTGGCGGAAATTACACGTGTCCGCTTCCGGAGATGTTCGCCCCCCCCGGGCGATCTGGTCCATTAACGTGGTTCGGTGTGGTGTTCCATCCTGTATAGAATTTATTGGCCCGGCGGGCCCCACTTTTTCTCTGCCTTCTTGTCGCTTTTAGATTCGGACGGACGGCAATTTAAAATATAGAACTACAAAATTACAAATAGACTATTCATAAATCATATTTATATGAAAATCAGCAAGCAACAAAAAATTTAGGCAGAATCAAACAAGAGAGGATAAACTAAAGTTATATGCTTACTTTTTTTTTAATATATATATAATAATATATATATATATTTATAAACATGTAGAATGTAGACCGTCCATAAGGAGGCGGAACTATTCACCGGTATACTCGAGCATGTGCCCATTTCAATTTTCGGGAGAAAAATATAATTTTTTTGCTTATACGAAACAAATAAATTTTAAGAGTTGATTTCTTATCAACCGCTTAGCGAAGTTCAAATTTGAAAGCGGTGTTTCACTAATATAAAAAAATACACCTACAAATTTCGCTAAATTGACATTTTATAGCTAATTTTTAGAAATACATTAATTAGATCAAATAATCATCACTGTCGATAATTTTATGCGAAAATTTCAAAAATCTTGACTAGTTTACAATGAATTTTCGCACATTTGTTCATCTAAACTAGCTTAAAGACCGATGTGAAGGAACTCAAGTACTCTCAAAATCATATCGAATGGGAAAAAAGTATGAATACACAGAGTTTAAACATACGAGGACACTAAAGTAGTCATTTCTTTTTTAATTATGTGCGCACTTGATTCCCTTAAGCGGATAACTCACCATACTGATTTTTGAGGATGCTAATTAAATCAAGAATTTTAATTTTTATTTGATGCCTAGGCTAAGACAAAATCCTAATTCCGCAAATGCGTCCATACTCCGCCCTATAAAAGATGGTGCATAAAATAATTAGTCGGGATGGACACTGGGAGATCTTGATTGGATACAAGTCCCGGTCATTGTCTAGGACCAATGAGATCGCTCAAGGCTCCAGGGTGGCCCGAGCACTGCAAGGTGCAGTATAGTGGGTGGTCGGGCCACGCAGTGCACTCTCATTAGTCCCGGGCGTCAGATGGCATCCGGGACCTAGACCCAATAATCCCCTGTCGTGACCGGAGAAAAAAATATGGCAACAACTTCTAGATGATCTGGGTACCCAGTTGTGTAAAGGAGAAATGGTATCGGGGGAGCATTTGTTTTGCCGTCTTCTCTGACTCTGTGGCGTTTGTTTCCTTTCTGAGCCTCAGCCGGCCTCCCAAACGAAGCCTAAGGGTATGTTTGGCACGGCGGTGGTGATCGTGATCGCGGTGGTTACGAACCGTCATCTGTTTAGTGTGACGTTTTTTCTTCCCTGAGTTGGGCGAAAAACACCACATCATTAAATCTGTGTTTGGCATGACAGCGGTTATGACCGCCGCCGTGAAAAACAAATAATTTTGAACATAAAAATAAATGGAATTCCTAATTATTAGGTGAGATTAAGTGTTCACCAACAACGATTCGTAACCACAGAGTTCACGATCACCACCATGGTGCCAAACTAACCCTAAGTCGGATGCAATTTTGATATTAAAAAGATTAGTGAGGTATAAAAATCCATTCTTTGCTAATATATAAGGAATCTTCAAGGAATAAAGGCCTTGAAAAATGAAAATATCATCAGATATTATTAGGAACACTAGAGAATTGCTTTAAAAAAATAAAAAGAGTAATTAAGCAACATCAACTTATAGGTAGTATTTCTTTTGGTTGCATATATGATGCGAGCATTTTGGGGGCAATTTTTTTGTACGTGTGTCGTTCCCACTTCTAGGTGAGGGACTGTATTTTTCTCCAAGAATACAGTTGTATCTCAAAATACAACTTTTATAAATTTCAAATCAATTTCGATATATTTTATAATGCAAATGTATTTATACAACTTTTATTCAAAACATATCCATATGGGTACTTAAAATAACTGAAAAAAAATATAAATCAACATTTCGATTTTTATTTGTAAAAGAATGTACATTCAAACGAGAAAAGTCAATTTTGCATCCTCTTTTAGGAACGATACTCGCACCTACAAATTTTCCAGCATTTTGGTAGGGCTGTACGGGTATCTCTTTGCCCCGCACAATCGTATCTCGATCGTTCTCCTTCTCCTCTGTGTAGTGTGCATTGGCAACTGAATGTTGCAGTTTCTCTCAATATCTTCTCTATATCACTATTGATGTCATTTTCCAAGCGATCGAGAGGACATCAAGTGATGCCAAGGATCCGGCTGTCATCGCACACCGCACACGAGCGAATGTGAGCGGCGGGAGAATTGACGCAATGGAAGCAAAGATACTTAGTGCTAGGTTGCTCGTATTATTTAAGTACAACATAAAATTAGAAGTATACGATACAATTATAAAAAACATGTAAAGTAAATTATATATTTCATACTTCTTATGAAAATTTTACGAGTGATCGCTCGTTATGATTAAAAAAATAAAAGTAGGTCATTGATATATGCACGCTTAATCTGGCTATTCACAGCTCATAGTTTAAGTTTTAAAATTAGAAATCTGAAACTCTGCCCCAATATAATTGTAGCCCTCCTTTTCTTTTAAGTGAAAAATATGAAGCACGTATAAGTGATATACACTTTTGCGTGGGATTCAGGTCTGAAAGCACCGGTCCCAAACAATCTATCTCTAGACTCTATCACTCGAATGTACACAATAATCTCGATGGACCCACTACTTTATAAACTTCTCATGAGTTTTCATACAAAAAAAAGGTAAAAAAGAAAATCTGACAAAATTGAGAATTTAACAAGGGCAAACAAAATAAGACTTGACATACTATCAAACTTGTAAGTTCAATTATGTTTTCCTTGCTTTTGCTTTACACGACATTATGGATAAAACTGTGGACAAATTTTATGATCCACAGGGTGCAGTACTAAATAGTAATGCATCCTTGATTTTGACATATGTATATATTATTGTCTAAATAAGGAATACGAAACAATTTATAATTGTCGCAATCAAGTATTAGTTTTAGACAATATTTTCTGTGCAAAATTAAGTAGTTATATATGTTCTATGCCGCGTTAGCGTCGAGTTTGATTCCTCCAAAATGAGATCTCCGGCTCCTTTCGTCGCTTAAATCAGTTGATGATTGTCAGGGTTACTATATAGTTACCGTCCGGCGATAGCGTTATCGCGTCGCAGTAACACTTGCTAAAGATGGGCATCGCTCCCGTCTGTTGAGGTATATTTAATTATCGGGTTAACAGATACTTCACGATTGGTTAGGACCCATTAGGGATCCACGTACCCGCCGGAGATTTAGAGTTTGCCTATAAATACCATGCTATGGGCAACGAGTAGAGTGTTCCAAACTAGGCACTCACGTGGATGCTTCGAGCATCATTCTAACATTCTCGAAGTTCACTCGTTCTCCCGTGCGTTTCTCCCCGTAACCGAATCTCCCGTGCGATTTCTCGCTCTCCCTCTCGCGCCCCTGTCGATCCCGTCGATCGAAGTTGAAGGTCAACGGTTTTCCGTCGCTGCAAGGAGGAAGAAGCCCGCCGCCGCTCTCGGTTCTAGTCTCCCGGTAACCGTCTCCCGCACGCCCTCTCCCTCTCGCGATTCGTCGCCGTCAAAGGAGGTCGCGGAATTGCTCCATGTCGTCGCAGTGCTGCCGATCCAGTGCTGCAGATCCAGTCGCGCTTCCTCCTTCTTGTCGGAGAAGCTCGTAGCTGGTAGGGGAGTCTCTGCCGCCGTTTTCAGCAACTGCCGCAACACGCCGATCTCCCTGTGCGAGAAGAAGTCTGCCGCCGACCCTATTTCGTCGAACAGGAACCCTAGCGCGCCGCCGTCTGCCGCTGCCGCCTCGCTGCCGCAGTCGTCCAGTCGCGTCGTTCCAGTGCTCCAATGAAAGGAAGAGTCGCTGCCGGATCTGCCCGCCTCAGCCGTTGCCGCCGCTGTCGGGACACAGACGCACTGCTGCAGTTTTTCCGCCATCGGAATTCCGACATCGATATCGGAATTCTGACAGTGTCCTGTCCTCTTGGTGATCCAGTTTCGACTCTATTGGTTCTTTGTTGTTGTAGCTTGCGTGGATCTACTCTTCGGCTAGAGAAGAGGAGCACATCTATTTTTCTAGATTGGATCCGAATATTCCCCGCATCCACGCATTTCAGGTGCTCTTTTTCTAGTTTTCTGCTCGTAATTAGTTTGCTAGTGGAATTCAAGTATTTGGCAAGAGACACACAATGTCGAAAGAGACTACTCTTGTTTCGATGATCAAATTGCAGAAATTCTCTAATTCTGATTTATGTGCTTGGAAGAGGAACACTCAGTTTGGTATGAAGTATTTGAACGTGTTCTACAATGTTCAGTCTGTACGTGCTGAGGTTCTTGGGACAGATGGCGAGGCCCAATGGATCGAAGACGAAGATTTCTGTCGCGACTACCTATTGAACTGCCTCTCCAACATGCTTGCTGGGACGTACAGTAAACTGAAGACCGCAAAAGAAATCTGGGATACTCTGGAGGAGCAGTTCAAGGAAGAGGAAAATATGTCCAAGACGCACCACGTGGATAAGTTTATGGCTTTCACCTTCACCGAGGAAAGAGAAATCCTTCCATAGGCCGCCGATTTTGAGAATCTGGTGGACAAGCTGAACAGTGAGAACATCTCACTGCCAGATGGCTTTGTTGCAGGAGCCATCATTTTCAAGCTCCCGTCGGCGTGGTACTCCTTTAAAACAGAGATGTATCGGAAGAAAACGCAGGTCAGTCTTAAAGACCTCAAGCGCTTCATATGCATTGAGGATGAGAACCGGACTAGAAACGCTAGGGAGACCGTTAGCAAGCAGTCCTCTGCTGCCAACATGGTCACTCATCCTAAGCGTAAGTTCAAGCCTGACAAGACTAGACCGTTACTCAGTGCACCCGCAGTTGTGGACACGAGCAAGAAGGCGAAGAAATTCAAAGGCAAGTGCTACAATTTTAACAAGTTGGGTCACTGCGCTTCCGAGTGTAAGCAACCGAAGAGAGGTGACTCTAGCACACCAAAGCCTGATAACCGGGCTAATATGGTTCATCAGACTATTCCTACCGACTTTGTTGCCATGGTCGGTAACGGAAAGGCCAGTACCGAGTGGTGGCTAGACTCAGGAGCTACATGTCACGTCTGCAACAATACTACGCTTCTGGAGGATGTCACTGCAGTCCGAGAGACTGTTACTGATGTTGATGGAGGAGTAGCTGACGCGCTGAAGGTCGGCAATGCTACCTTTATGAGTAACCCTGGGATGGACCACTAGAATACCTTAGAAAGGCTAATGTGATACTTAAAGTACACTGAAAATTATGTTTTATGTTATAGTGGACATCCTCCCGTGCTTGAGGGGTATTCTGGCGCCTCCTGGTGTTCAGAAATTACTGATAGTTGATCCACTAGCGGTTTTGTGTTTACCCTAGGAGGAGCAGCAGTAGCTTGGAAGTCAAAGAAGTAGTTATGTATTGCACTTTCCTCTATGGAATCAGAACTTTATGCTCTCGCTTCAGCAGTGGAAGAGGCCGAGTGGATAAGAGATCTGATAATAGACATTCCAATGACGAGTCTTAAAATACACTTTATTTCGTTATATTGTGACAATCAAACCACAAAGACCATTGCAACAAATACGTTATTCAATGGAAAGCGAAGACAACTAAGGATGAAACATGCCTGGTTGACCCATCTCACCAGTCAGGGGATAATCTCCCTATTGGACGTGAGATCGAAAAATAATGTAGCAGATATCCTTACCAAGGGCTTATGTAAGGTTCTAACACATAAAACATCGGAGGAGATGGAATTAAGGTTCATTTTGTATGACTTAATACCCTGCTTATGTTTTAAATCTTAGAACCGTAGTCTGCTTACATTCGAGCATCTATAGTGAGCACACGGAAGTATTTCAGATGTTATCTGATGAAAGCCATAGATGAATAGTTGTCAGTCATTCCAAACTTGATGACTTACGCAATTATTTTTATTCAAAGGCTGATTTGGGTATCATTCCAAAAAGGAATACTGAAGTTGCTGATATGCATCCTGATATTATGATCATTACTTATATCATTCCAAACTTGATGATATATTGGTCAGTACAGCTTGTTGTATCATTCCAAACTTGATGATATAATACAATTATGAAATGTTTAGTAATAATCTTAATAATCGAAGGAACATGGTTTGATTCTATGAAATCAATTGTCTAATTTTTGTGTAAATTGGATAGAGATGCTGATATGTAATTCTTTCTTCCTAGTTAGAGTATTACGTTCTTTTACTGCTAGAACTAATCATTTTACTTTTGATTAGCAAATGTTAGAATTCATGGAGATTTGTCTCGTGACATTCTTATTGTGTCTGTTTGCAGATCACATGGAGACTGGAGGAGAGAAAGTTGATTTCAACATGGATGACGATGATCTGTTGTTTGCATAGATCATTGATCAGTTATCCTTTATGAGTTTTTTCCAACTTTGCTTATTGTGTTTTGTTTGGAGCCATGTGTTTGAGTTTAGATATTCTGTATTCTAAAACACATATTTATGTTTCTGAAAAACTCATGTTTTGTCGTTATTAACTCTTGTTTAAGTAATCTGTGATGTGACCCTAATATTTACAATATAGGAGGAGATTGTTGAGGTATATTTAATTATCGAGTTAACGGATACTTCACGGTTGGTAAGGACCCATTAGAGATCCACGTACCCGTCGGAGATTTAGGGTTTGCCTATAAATACCCTGCTAGGGGCAACGAGTAGAATGTTCCAAACTAGACACTCACGCGGATGCTTCGAGCACCATTCTAACACCGTCAATCCTTGCATTCTTGAAAAGTGCATTTGCAATATAAATGGAAAAGAAAAGTACATGTATAAAGAATAGAAACCACAGCATGTTATCCACATCGAACTATACAAGCTCTACCAACTTAGCAGGAAAAGGTACAACAGAAGTAAAAAATAGAATCACCTAGGAGGGCAGATAGAGCACAGAAGTCGGCAACCTGGTTGGCCTCCCTGGCCATGTGCTGAAATCGGAGCTGGGTGAACCCACCAAGGAAAGAGAAGTCCTCGTCGCCATCCGATGTCACGCTCTACCCGCCACGACGCAAGATCTCCGAACAGCTGTCCATGAGGGCCCAGCAGTCCCCCTCCACAATGGCCTCGCGAGCCTCCAGCAAGGCCGAGGTGATCAGCAGCTCCAGTGCCAATAGATCGGCCAACTCGACCCTGCCTGGGTCCCAATGCGCAGTCATCGAGCTAGCAGCGAAGATGACGATGCCCATCTCATCCCGAGCGACCATGCCGAGCCCCGCTCTGTTGGATCAGGCTGTCCACATCTCTTAGTTTGAGAATAACAAATCTCATTATATTTAATAATACTTGTCATGTGTTTATAGTGTGCAGGAACTTCAGCTCTCAAGCCCCTATGAGTACAAAAAAGAAAGACGACGATCCTCTATCGATACGACACTATATTTGTTACTGCGGCGTTATCGCTGCCGCTGGCGGCAGCATCTGCATACTTGGAAACATCGTCGAGAAGAAAACATTGTCGAGAAAAGAATGTCGACGGGACTCAAATATAACAAGTATTACCGTGGCACATTAATGCTAACACCGGGCGATAAATTGTGGAAGCACCGCCATCTCGCTACTGATTGAGGAGCAAAAAAGGAAGGAGATCTAACGACCAGTGAAGCAATATCGCTAACGCGACGCGTTAGCATTACCACAGAGCGGTGGGAGGGGCTGCCAAATTTTGTGCAAGAAGTTGCCTAAGATGACTCAATCATAGTGTCAGCTTATTTCCTAAAGTGGCTACCGCCCGGCGATAGCACTACCACTGGCGCTACGATTCGAGTCTATTTAAAGAGCTGTCCTCCTCATTTAAGCAGGCTGAGATACGAAGAATAGAAAGCTACAACTCTTGAACCACCGTGAGAGTCTCCTTCTTGTATCTCTTATTTTCATCGATAGAGAAATTCGCCCGTGTTGGCGACAAGGGCCTTGCGAGGACTATAGAGAATTCGTCGTGTGGGTGTGGCAACTAGGTCTTGGGATTATATCTAGGGGTGCTCGAGCCTTTTTTGGGGATAGAGAGGCTAAAGTGGCTTGAGGCCGTATCTGAGGTTAGATCGGCCAAAGTCAGCTGGTTCTTAGGAAGAAGAGCCAGTATAGAAAACAAAAAGAGTTTTCATATTATTCGCCTTGATTTCTAGCGTGATTGAGATCTAATTTTGTAATCGATTTTATAAATGATAATCATGTTTTTACTTGTTCAATAAAATTGATTTGACTTTCAATTTCTAGCACTTTACTTTTGCATAAATTTATTTCTAATAAAATATCAAAAGTTTTCTATTAAACCTATATGTTTTTAAAACCCTTATTCACCCCCCTCTAAGGGCGTCTACAGACCCAACAAGTGGTATCCGAGAAAGGTTATTCCAAATTGGCTCCACAACCAAGAATAATGACGCTTCATGATCTCGCTTTTCAGGAGGGGCATGGGATAAGTAGACCTCTACTTTTACTGGAATTGATTACAATTACTAGAGAACATGTATGCGGTATTTTCCAATGAATCTAGATTTAGATGTCTGGTCCTGGGTAGAACAACATTATAATACTCCTACATATATTGTTGGAGATGTAATCTTGGAAAAGCCCTGAGATAAATGGGATGATGAAGAAAAAAGTAGATGTAAAAATAACGCTAAAGCAATGAACGCCTTATTTTGCGTTTTAGATAGAACTGAATTCAATCGAGTTGTTGAGAAGTACTGTGAAACTGCTTACGATATATGGAATTTATTGGAAAAAACTCACGAAGGTACTTCGCAGGTTAAAGACTCAAAGCTATTCTAACTGGAGTCGAAGTTTGAAAGGTTCAGAATGGATCCAGACGAGGACGTTGACTCGATGTACACTTGCTTCACCAAGATCGTCAACGCCTTAAAAATACTCAGGGAAACCTTCTCGAATGGTGACTTGGTAAGGAAAATCCTTCGGTTTCTCCCTCCGAAGTTCAATCCAAAGGTGACGGCTATCTCCGAGTCACATGATCTAAGACGGCTCCAAATTTGGAGAACAGTCTCCAGCTTTGTAGACCTTCTGAAAAGGTATTAGAAAAGACAACATAAAATATTCTATTTTTGACTGTACTCGACGCTGTGTCGACTTCATCTTTCATCATATTGATGCACCTCTGAGTTCTTATTGAAGTAGCTTAAAATTACTGCTTAGCCCTGGCTGGACTCAAATGTCGACGTTGCGTCGAGTTTTTATCGACGTATCTGTCGAGTTGAAGACTTGAATTTGAACTTCATCTTCTGCGTCGAATTGAAGTCGAAGTTGCGTCGACTTCTAAGATGGCTTCGACAGACTCTTCCTTCTGCGTCGAGTTCATTTCGAAGTTGCGTCAATTTCTAATATAGTTTTGACAAGCTCTGTCTTCTGCGTCGAGTTTATTTCGAAGTTGCGACGACTTCTGATATGTCTGCGAGATCATTTTGATGTTGCGTCCACTTCACTTATACTTCGACAAACAAATTGAGTTACTTCAACTTTCAGTCATAGTTACGTCGTCATCTAGTCGACGTTGCGTCGACTTCCATTCGACGCAAGTCTTAACTGAATTTGTGCTTCTCTTAGGTCTGGTCTTGTAACACTTAAGTGAATGTGATATCCTAGGACATCTAATGACCAATTTACCCTTTCTACACAACATGCGTAATATATCCTAGATTATGAAATCACTTTAAGATAATTTGTTAGACAAATCACATGGGTGTTTTTCCCAATAATCTCCCCATATTTAACTTAACAAATTTTATAAATAATTTAAGTGATTTCAAACATGTTGTTAAATAAGCATAGTAGACAACATATATATAACAAGACATAAAATCAAAATAACATCATTGCACAGCAGCATAGACCAACATGATAACCTTCCAATTTAAACAGAATGTCTTCCATATTTCTATCACTTCAAATATGTTTACTAAGAAGTTATTCCGGAAGATGTTCACATGTATTGTTCTATTCCTTTGGAGGAGTTTTCCTCTTCCTTGAGAAAAAATTTTCTGTTACCTTCCTTGAAGCAAATACCAGAGGTTCATCCTCTTCAGCCTGAGTGTCATCTTCTTTGGTAGGCTCCCCCCTGAATTTGTGCATCTTGTATTGCAGTATGGGCAGCCTCATTAGCAATTATTGATACTTCATCCAATAGCTGGTCTTTTTTAAGGGCTCCCCCTGGGTTGAGGATTTGCAAGAGGGCTCCCCTTGGATTTGTGCATCTCCTAAGAGGACATCTGAAATTGTTGTTTGAAATACAGTCAGTTTGTTAGGGTTGTTATGATCAGAAGCATCAACAATCTTGTCCTTCTCATGGCCATCATGTTTTTCTTGACCAATCACTTCCTCCTCATGAAATTTCTCCACCTTTCTGAACCTTAATGACTAGGGAGGTTAAGAATTCTTTAGATACCATAGAGGAGGACATAAATGCTTTGAGGTCCAGGAGAGACTCTTTTGATTCCTTCAGTTCACTCTCCATCTGTGAGTACTTCTTATTGAACTTTTTGGCTTGAGTGACCAGCAAGTCAGCAAATGTGTCAGTAGCCAGTCCTACTGCTTTGGATATAATTTGTTCCATATCAAATGAGGGAGGTGTAGAGGCAGATGGTGTGTCAACTGGTGTGTTGGAGATGATAACTGGAGGAATTCATATTGTAGTGTCATTGATATTTGTCAGATTATGGATGATAGGAGGTGTGTCAAGTGGAGCTGTGGAATCATCATTGAAGTCTGGGAAATTTTGGTGAATAGGGGATTGTGCTTGATTATCTTCTGGAGTTGAGAGAGATTGAGGTATAGGAGTAGAATTGATGTCTGTAAGATTTTCAACTGAGCTGGTGGTGGATGGTTGTTGTTGTGATTGGAGAGGAATCTGTGGTGTGGGTTCTGAAGTTGCATTAGGTGGACTTGAATGGAGATCTTGAGCTAGATCATTATAATTTCCAAGATCTTGAGAGGTTGGTGCTGGAGGTGGAGATGGAGGAGGAGAGGTTGGAGCTTGATCAGGCTTTAGAATCTGCCTGGTCCACTTGGAAAAGATCCCAATATTTATTCTCTTACCGGGAGGAATGGTCACTCCTTTTGATTTGCATACTACATGATAGTGGTGAAGTAGCACTTGGCTCATGACCCTTGTCACGACCCGTCTTGACAAGAGTCAGAGCGCACTTCGGGCGGGCCGTGATGCCACAGGCACGAGCAAAACAGGAAACCATGCCTGCTAAGGCGGAAACAGAAATACTACAATAGTTTTGAATTTACTACTTTGAAAAGAAATTAGTATATTTTATAAGTGTGCGGAAGCCACAATGAAAGGTTAAAACTGCATTTTCATTAAAATCAGATGTCATACATTATACTGAAATGATGAACATGCAATAAATCACAATAGTAAAATGCTATAGGTAAAATGATTTGATACAAGCAAGAACACCCTAAGAGTTGTCCACAATACCAGAGAAAATGGCTGACAATAACTAATACAAGAAAAGTAGATCCAACAGTACTGAAACAAAATACATAGAACCTGCTGACACAGTAATCAAAATAGAACCTCTAAGCAAAACTGCAGCTGAACGAAGAAAACTCAGGGAGCAGACGGCGCGGTCACGAACCCTAAGGCAAATCCAAACAGAAGGAAAATGCCTCAAAACAAGAAAATAGTAAATAATAAGCTGTAATTTTAAGTACATGCAGAAATAAATCTAAAGTACCAATTAACTCTTGAAACAGGCAGGTAACTGAAACAAGCTGAAACTATCTAGAAATATTAGCCTACTCCGGAGTATAGCCTAAACAAGTGTTTCGCAACGACATAAGCTGTAATTTATGAAATACGTAGATGTTTATAGTGGGCACACATGGTTCACACTCAAGTCCAAGTGTAAGGCTTACCAGAATAAGGGTATTCCATTGTTGAAACCGATTTCTCGGTCTCCCGTAGAGCTCGGGGCCCTCACCGAGATGAGGGGCGGCTAGCCCTTACTGATCCCTCGAGGAGGGTAGACGGAAGATTAGGGAATTGACTAAGACCTTAGTCACAGCGAGGAGGTCCCTCCACTAACCCGGAAGATCGTTGAGCGCTTCCCCTCCTAAGCCAAAGCTGAGACTCGGGCACCTTGGAGAGCTCTGGAAATGCTAACCAAAGAAATCCTAAGGAGAGGGAAGTTGAAGTGAGATCCCCTCCAAAGGTGCCCTTAAGGTCCTATTTATAGGTTTTCTGATCTGGTCTGCAAATAACAGGATTCCGCCTTTAGATTTTACTATCTGCACCCCAAATGGGTCTGCTAACAGCCAAGCTCCGCTGTTGGGAGAGGCTAAGGGCAGACCACCAAGGGTAAAATGGTAAGTTGACCCTAATGATTTATGGATAAGGGGTTGTGATGACCTTACTGTCGGAGCTCTCGCAGGCCTTCTCGCGGATCCTATCCGCGATATCTCTTCCGGGAGATTGCCTTGCGAGAACCTTGCCGAAGGAGTTCTCGCAGGTCCTCTCGCGAATACTGCCCGCGGCGTCTTTTTTAGAGGGTCGCCTCGCGAGGACCTTGCTGCCTATTTTGGTGGTCTGCCGAGGTCTCATCGGCTAGGGGCCGATCTTGGCGAGGTCTGGATCTCGCCACTCCCGTCTCGCTCGATTTCCTTACCTGGCGAATATCGGGGTTATACACAATCGTTGATGCCAGGTCTGGATCTCGCCACTCCCGTCTCCTCTCCTTAGGCTTTCTTTGGATAGCATTTCCAGAGCTCTCCAAGGTGCCAGAGTCTCAGCTTTGGCTTGGGAGGGGAAGCGCTCAACGATCTTTCGGGTTAGTGGAGGGACCTCCTCGCTGTGACTAAGGTCTTAGTCAATTCCCTAATCTTCCGTCTACCCTCCTCGAGGGATCAGTAAGGGTTAGCCGCCCCTCATCTCGGTGAGGGCCCCGAGCTCTACGGGAGACCGAGAAATCGGTTTCAACATCCATGCTCACCGTGACCATGCAATCAAGACGTTGCACCACCTAAACCCTAGTTTCCACGATTTGCTTATGACACTCAAGACCTAAGGGTTTCATGTTTTTCCGAGGAGATTCCTATCACAACGCGACATGTTCACGAGTGGTAGTTCTTATGCTATCAGATATTGATAATAATTTAGAATACCAGTAAAAAGAATTTAAATTCTTGTTTGCAAGCGAGAGGGAATTTCTCCACTTGCCTTAAGGTGAAGCCGCAACTACCAGCAACAACTATGCGGCGCAAGCAAGGAAAAGGCTCTATTGAACCTGTTCAGAAATAATCGCAGTCGATATTTGATACTTGACAAGTAACAAACCATACGCTAACACATACGATCCACTTAACAAGCCTAAACATGAAGGGTTAGCAAATTTACCTCCCTCAAGAGTGAGGGGAGAAGGAAATACTCCGCGGGAACCGGAGATTTGGCGGCGCTTTAGGTTAGGAAAACCCTAAATCGGAAGGGCCCTCGAGAGATCCCGCCAATTGGAGCGACGTACGACGTCGGGGAGCACAAATACCTAAGGACTTGGCGATTAGGACGCGCACAAAATCTGAAATGCAAAATAGGAGCGCAAAAGTCCCAAAAATCAAGCAGAAATTCTGAAATAAGGGGGAAGAAGAGGAATTTTACCCCAAGGAACTCAGATCCGGGCTCGAAGAGGAGAGGGGAGGAAATCCTAGTTGTTCCTCTCACAAATCCCCGATCCAATCGAGGAGGAAAAGGGGGCTGCCGGTTTCTTGGAGGAGAAGAAGGACTGTTGGAGGGTTGCTGCTGGGGGAGGAGAGTTGCTGTCGCCGAGGAGGAGAGGTTGTCGGTCCCTTGGAGGAGATGGAGGTTACTAGCCCCTTTGGAGGAGGAGGAAATGGCCCGGAGAAAAAGGAGGCGGTTGCGGAGTCGCTGGCGTCGACCTAGGCGGGAAGCGATGGCCACGACAGGAGGAGAAGGCGCAGGAGGGGTCGGCGGCGGCGGCTGGAGGCACTGGAGGGGGCGTCGGCGGCGGCTGGAGGAGGAGGCGCACGCAGCGTCGTCGACTCGAGCGGAAATCGGGAATGCCCTAGCGCGTGCGGTTTGCGGGATGACCGGCTGGGCTTAATAATAATAAGGGAGGGGGGATATCCTTATTATTATTATTATTATTATTAAGCTCTTAAATTAAGGGTTGTTATATTCTCCCCTACTTATAAAGTTTCGTCCCGAAACTTCTGAGAATTCTCTTATGACGAAAAATTAGGATGACATTCATTCCAACAAGGTTTGCAATTCAAGTCAAGAGAACTAACTGAAAAGACACTTAAATAGAGAGAGGAACAAGAGCGGAGACATACCGGGATCAAGAGAAAAGATGCGGATACTTGCTACGCATGTCAGCTTCGAGCTCCCAAGTGCACTCCTCAGACTTGCCATGCATCCAAAGTACCTTCACCATATGAATGGTCCTCTTTCGAAGCTTGCGCTCTTGATATTCCACTATCTTGGTGGGCTCAATCAGATAAGACAAATTAGCTTCAGGAACCACCGGGATTTCCTCAAGAACACGATTAGGATCATTGATGTATTTCCGGAGCTGACTGACATGGAAAACATCATGAACACCGGACAACGAATCTGGCAACTCCAAACGATAAGCAGATCCTCCAACACTCTCTGAGATGGTGTACGGCCCCACAAATCTCGGGCTGAGCTTATGATGGCGACCAAACCGTTTCACCCCAGGAGTAGGAGAAACCTTCAAGAACACCTGATCACCTACTGCAAACTCCAACGGACGGCGGCGCTGATTAGCATATTTCCTCTATCTTTCAATGGCACGACTGAGCTGAAGACGAGTCTTCTTGGTGGCTTCTTCCATTTCCTGAAGTAACTCAGGGCCCAACACCACCTTCTCACCAACTTCTGACCAATAGAGAGGAGTCCTACAACGACGTCCATACAACGCTTCGAAAGGGGCCATCTTGAGGCTCTCCTGATAGCTATTATTGTAGGCGAACTCAACCAACGGTAGGTGCTCATCCCAAGCTCCCTTGAAGTCCAGAATATAACACCGAAGCATGTCTTCAAGAATCTGGTTAACCCTTTCGGTCTGCCCATCGGTAGTTGGATGATAAGCGGTGCTCAGGTTGAGCTCGGTACCCAAAGCTTATTGAAAACCCTTCCAAAAGTGCGAAACAAACCTCGAGTCACGATCAGAGACAATCCGCAGAGGAATCCCATGAAGTCTAACTATCTCAGAGACATAAATCCGGGCCATCTTCTCGGTGGAGTGACCTTCCTTGTACGGGATGAAGTGAGCCACTTTCGCCATGCGGTCCACTATGACCCAAATCACATCATGCCCTCTCGGAGTACGGGGCAAACCCGTGATGAAGTCCATAGAGACATCTTCCCACTTCCATTCGGGGATAGTCAAGGGCTGCAAAAGACCACCAGGACGCTGACGCTGAGCATTCACCTTCTGGCACGTCAGACATCGAGAGATGAAGCGAGCTATATAATTCTTCATACCAGGCCACCAAACGATTTGCTTCAAGTCATGATACATTTTATTATTGCCTGGATGACCAGATGTGCGAGACTCGTGAGCTTCCCGGCAAATACTATCGAGCAATTCAGGAACATCAGGAATGCAGAGGCGGCCTCGAAAATGCAGAACATCGTCAGAGATAGAGAAATCCGGAAGAGTCCCAAGTTCAACCTGTCGGCGGATGCGCTGGAGTGCGGGGTCAGATGGCTGTAAATCCTTCACCCGATCTACCCATAACGGAACGGGAACCTCTTCATGACCTTCTGGCGCGATGGATATGTCCATCCGATCGAGGTCATCAATCAAGGCTGCTTGAATAGCTGACATGGGTGCACAAGCGGCTACGGAGGCATGCCGGCTCAACGCATCTGCCACTGAATTGGCTTTACCAGGAACATACGTGAGCTGCAAGTCATAATCTGCCACGAACTCGAGCCAACGCCTCTGATGAAGATTGAGGTCCTTCTGAACAAAGATGTACTTTAAACTCTAGTGGTCGGTGAAAAAGTGACACTTCACGCCATAGAGATAATGACGCCAAAGCTTCAGAGCAAACACCACCGCAGCGAACTTCAGATCATGAGTGGGGTAGTTGCGTTCGTGAACCTTCAACTGCCTCGACCCATAAGCAATAACACGATCATCCTGCATCAAGACACAACCCAAACCAACTCCGGAAGCATCAGTGTAAACTGAAAAGTCCAACCCTTCTACCGGGAGGGCTAAAACAGGCGCTGAACACAGACGTTGCTTCAACTCAGAAAAGGACTGTTCGCACTGATCTGTCCACTTGAATCTAGCATGCTTTTGAGTTAGTCGAGTCAGGGGGGGCAGCAAGAGAGGAAAAACCCTTGACGAAGCGTCGGTAATAGCCAGCCAAACCAAGGAAACTGCGGATCTCGGTAGGGGTAGAAGGTCGCTTCCAGTCCATAACTGCGGAAATCTTGGCAGGATCAACAGAAAGTCCATCCCCTGAAATAACGTGGCCTAAGAAGGCAACACGATCCAGCCAGAACTCACATTTTGCCAACTTTGCATAAAGCTGATGCTGACGAAGGGTGGAGAGAGTGAGTCTAAGATGCGCTGCATGCTCCTCGCGGGTATTGGAGTAAACCAAGATATCATCAATGAAGACGATGATGAACTTGTCCAGGTACTCACGGAAGACACGGTTCATCATGTCCATGAATGCAGAAGGGGCGTTAGTCAACCCAAACGACATCACCAAAAACTCGAAATGACCATACCGAGTTCAGAAGGCCGTCCTGGGGACGTCGGAGTCCCTGATCTTCAGCTGATGGTAACCCGATCTGAGATCTATCTTTGTAAAGACTGTACTGCCCTTAAGTTGATCGAATAAATCATCCACACGCGGAAGGGGGTACTTATTCTTGATGGTCACCTTATTAAGATCTCGGTAGTCGATGCACAATCTCATGGATCCATCCTTCTTTTTCACGAAGAGTACAGGGGCTCCCCAAGGTGACAAGCTAGGGCGAATGTACCCACGCTCAAGCAATTCGTCTAACTGCGATCTGAGTTCTTCTAGCTCACGCGGTGCCATGCGGTAAGGAGCTTTAGATATGGGGCGCGTCCCAGGCTCTACATCAATACAGAACTCCACATCACGATCAGGAGGCATCCCAGGCAATTCGGCGGGGAACACGTCAGGAAACTCCGAAGCAACAGAAATTGACTCGAGTTGAGGAGAGATAGCATCCGAGTGCGAAGCATAAACGAAGCAGACAGAACATCCTTGACTAAGAAGTCGAGTGGCGCGTACAGCAGAGATTACCTTCAGGTGACTGCGGGTCTGAACATGAACGTTGTAGTCCTTGCCATCGATGCTGAGATTGACCCTCTTCGCCACACAGTCCAGTTTTGCTCGATACGCGACCAACCAATTCATTCCCAGGATTACGTCGAACTCTGTCATATCCATAACTATGTGGTCAGCGACGACTTGCAATTCTCCAAGCAGGATCGGGCAATTGAGAACGCCTCTGGTTGAGAGATGCAGATGACCGGGTACAGAAATCTCAAAAAGAACCTCAAGTGGCGAAGTATGCCAACTATAAAGGTCCACGATGCGGCGGGCGATAAAAGAGTGCGATGCACCGGAGTCAAATAAGATTTGCATCCACTTATTCTTGACCCTAAAACTTCCTAAAAAGGAAAACATAAAGCATAACAGGTTTGTTCGACTAAGGCAAGTCAGATTTAAGAATGCAGAAAAATTTAAAATTCTACACAACACGTACCAGAGATGACGTCGGTAGATGCGAGTGCCTCGCCCTGAGTGACGACGTTCAGCACAGCTCTGCCCTGAGCTCCGGGGATAACTTGCAGAGGTTGAGCGGGGATCGGGATATCCTTTATGGGACATTCGAGCATGAGGTGCCCAACCTTCCCACATTTGAAACAGGCCTTCTGCTTGCGGCGGCAGTCCTTTGCCAAGTGGCCCGACCTCTTGCAGAAAGCACAGACGGAGGCAGCAGAGGCAAGTGTCATCTGAGGTTGCTGCGCAGGAGTAACCATCTTCTGCTTCTTCAGGAGGGAGCGGCAGACTTGGGCTACATGGCCCACCTTGTGGCAGAAGGCACACATCTCTTTGGACCTGGGGCATTGCTGCTGAGCTGGAGCATCCTTGCGCTTGAGGTCGGATGCGGCGGCATTGCTTGTTCTATGCTGAGCTTTCTTGGCAGAACGATCCAACTCAATAGCTTCCACGTTTAAGGCGGCTCCCACGGTCTCCGCGTAGGTGGTGGCGCCATGAACTACCACAAGCTGGCGGAAGTCATGATGGAGCCCCTTCACGAAACGGCTAATCTTTTTTCCTTCATCTGGTACGAACTCCGGAGCAAGGAGGGAAAGGCGGGAGAACTCTCTCGCGTACTCAGTCACTGTCCTACCAGTCTGCTGAAGGGACAGGAACTTCTCAGCTAATTTGTCCCGTTCCACGGAAGAGAGGAAGTTCTCCATAAGAGCATCTTTGAACTGTCTCCAAGATAAGGTGGTAGAATCAGGGAGGCTGCGGCGCTGGAGCCACCAAGTATAAGCATCCTCAGACAATTGATAGGCCGCAAGGAGGACCTTCTGGGTCTCGGGAACTCCAGCATACTCAAAATGCTTCTCCATCTGGGATATCCATTCAGTGATCACGAAGAAGTCTCGATTGCCATCGAAAGACGGCGGATTCAGCCTCTTGAATGCAAGAGTATCTGCCATTGCCACTGGCGGGGCAGGCAGGCTTGACACGAGCGGGGGAACCAAGGTGACGGCAGGCGAGCCGGTCCCAGAATCAGTTGCAGAAGGGGTGGCTCCAAGAAGGGTAGTAGTGTTGGTAACTCCAGCTGTCCCTGCACTGCCGGAACCAAGGGCCGGGTCAGGTTTTTGACGATCCTCTTCCAGACGGGTGAGACGTTCCAGAATCTGCCTCATCAGCTGGGCAGTGGCATCTCCAGATGTTCCTCCCGCTGAAGAGGTAGCCCGCTTGCGTTGCGATCGCTTCGAAGCCATCTAGAAAGAAACACAAAAGAGTCAAGTAAGAGAAACAATCAGGCTAAGCTTAGAGGATTGAGTCTACAGGTTCTAGCATTCTAATACTGTTGAATACGTAAATCATGTAATAGTTACAGCAATTTCAGTGGACAACTCTAGGTGGTAGTCATGCAAGTGCAAATGCGACGATAAGATCGGGTGCGATAGAAGAATGATTTGAAAAAAATCCATGTGTGTACAATCGTCATTTGTTGCTCTCAGCTTAACACTCGTGCAATGAGTTATGTCATGCATGCAATGTATTTATGCCTGCAGTGCATCCTTAAGAATGTTCATGAATGGATACGCATGCCATGTTAAGCTCCCATATCACTTAACATGTCACGCGCATGATGATTCTAATGTCAGCGCACTTGAAAATATTAAACCGCCCATACAATTTAATATTCGCAAGCGGTGTATATCCTAGTGGAAATTCATATGCATATAAATGTTAAGTTTGCCCATACTCCCTTAACATTTGTACGCATACTACTCATGCTTATGAGTGAGTGTGTGCGTGTTTCAGCTTCGAACAACAGACAACGACACAGTGAGTGAGGAAATGATGCATGCACGTATATTTACATAATAGATTTCAAAATATATAAAAATTTTAAAATATTTTATCTTTAGATGCAAAAACCTGGCTCTGGTACCAACTGTCACGACCCGTCTCGACAAGAGTCAGAGCGCACTTCGGGCGGGCCGTGATGCCACAAGCACGAGCAAAACAGGAAACCATGCCTGCTAAGGCGGAAACAGAAATATTACAATAGTTTTGAATTTACTACTTTGAAAAGAAATTAGTATATTTTATAAGTGTGCGGAAGCCACAATGAAAGGTTAAAACTATACATTTTCATTAAAATCAGATGTCATACATTATACTGAAATGATGAACATGCAATGAATCACAATAGTAAAATGTTATAGGTAAAATGATTTGATATAAGCAAGAACACCCTAAGAGTTGTCCACAATACCAGAGAAAATGGCTGACAATAACTAATACAAGAAAAGTAGATCCAACAGTACTGAAACAAAATACATAGAACCTGCTGACACAGTAATCAAAATAGAACCTCCAAGCAAAATTGCAGCTGAACGAAGAAAACTCAGGGAACAGACGGCGCGGTCACGAACCCTAAGACAAATCCAAACAGAAGGAAAATGCCTCAGAACAAGAAAATAATAAAAAAAACAAGCTGTAATTTTAAGTACATGCAGAAATAAATCTAAAGTACAAATTAACTTTTGAAACAGGCTAGAGAAACAGGCAGGTAACTGAAACAAGCTGAAACTATCTAGAAATATTAGCATACTCCGGAGTATAGCCTAAACAAGTGTTTTGCAATGACATAAGCTGTAATCTATGAAATACGTAGATGTTTATAGTGGGCACACATGGTTCACATTCAAGTCCAAGTGTAAGGCTTACCAGAATAAGGGTATTCCATGCTCACCGTGACCATGCAATCAAGACGTTGCACCACCTAAACCCTAGTTTCCACGATTTACTTATGACACTCAAGACCTAAGGGTTTCATGTTTTTCCGAGGAGATTCCTATCACAACGCGACATGTTCACGAGTGGTAGTTCTTATGCTATCAGATATTGATAATAATTTAGAATACCAGTAAAAAGAATTTAAATTCTTGTTTGCAAGCGAGAGGGAATTTCTCCACTTGCCTTAAGGTGAAGCCGCAACTACCAGCAACAACTATGCGGCGCAAGCAAGGACAATGCTCTATTGAACCTATTCAGAAATCATCGCAGTCGATATTTGATACTTGACAAGTAACAAACCATACGCTAACACATACGATCCACTTAAAAAGCCTAAACATGAAGGGTTAGCAAATTTACCTCCCTCAAGAGTGAGGGGAGAAGGAAATACTCCGCGGGAACCGGAGATTTGGCGGCGCTTTAAGTTAGGAAAACCCTAAATCGGAAGGGCCCTCGAGAGATCCCGCCAATTGGAGTGACGTACGGCGCCGGGGAGCACAAATACCTAAGGACTTGGCGATTAGGACGCGCACAAAATCTGAAATGCAAAATAGGAGCGCAAAAGTCCCAAAAATCAAGCAGAAATTCTGAAATAAGGGGGAAGAAGAGGAATTTTACCCCAAGGAACTCAGATCCAGGCTCGAAGAGGAGAGGGGAGGAAATCCTAGTTGTTACTCTCACAAATCCCCGATCCAATCGAGGAGGAAAAGGGGGCTGCCGGTCCCTTGGAGGAGAAGGACTGTTGGAGGGTTGCTGCTGGGGGAGGAGAGTTGTTGTCGCCGAGGAGGAGAGGTTGTCGGTCCCTTGGAGGAGATGGAGGTTACCAGCCCCTTTGGAGGAGGAGGAAATGGCCCGGAGAAGAAGGAGGCGGTTGCGGAGTCGCTGGCGTCGACCTAGGCGGGAAGCGGCGGCCACGACAGGAGGAGAAGGCGCAGGAGGGGTCGGCGGCGGCGGCTGGAGGCGCTGGATGGGGGCGTCGGCAGCGGCTGGAGGAGGAGGCGCACGCGGCGTCGTCGACTCGAGCGGAAATCGGGAATGCCCTAGCGCGTGTGGTTTGCGGGATGACCGGCTGGGCTTAATAATAATAAGGGAGGGGGGGATATCCTTATTATTATTATTATTATTATTATTATTATTATTATTATTATTATTATTATTATTAAGCTTTTAAATTAAGGGTTGTTACAACCCTCATATAAGCGTTCTCATTGTGGGCATACTTGTGTCCAATTAACTTTAATAAATACTTCCCCCAATTGATTCTTTTGTTCAGAACTAAAACACTCATTATCTATAGTTGCTGCTTTGGGATTGTATCATGTGCATAAATTTTGCAGAGTAAAACTTTTCCTACTATATCAGCTAGGAATCGATATTCTTCAGATAGATCATTCTTATTTAGATTAATCGCATTTTCTTTTCTGTAATGCATGATTTGGAGGGTCTGTTGCGTTTCTTGCGCTGAAAGCTCTGCTGAATCTTCACCTATAGGCAAGTCAAATGTCATGTTCAACGATTCTTCTATTATATGGATTTCGTTTTCAGAGATTTTCCCATGTAGAGATCCATCTTTATCAATACTGATGGTTTCTTTCAATTCGATCAATTCTACATCGTATACTTTGCTCCTCGTTGAGATCCATTTTGTCAATCCCGCGGTTTGGAAAAGCCCAAGATTTGTTCTGAAACTCTCAGCAGCTGCATTGAATGATTCGACATCGGCATCAAATCCTGAGTTAACTTTAGGAGGGGCCATTATTTGTATTGTACCTGCACAAAGTAAACAAGGAAGAAAGAGAGAAAGAGAGCAATAGAGCAGGAAACCAGAGAGCTCGAGAGCAAGAAGGAGAGAATTCGAAAGCGTAATGAATTCGGCGTCTAAGTTGCTTAAAAGAAGACGATTCGTCGCAACTTAGGGTTTTATTCGAAGCAACGTCGATAAAGATTAATAGTCAGCGCGCCAAAATGTGTAGAGACAGCTTCTAGAAGTGAAATTGCGCGCGCCAGACATGTCGACGTTGCGTTGATTAGTACTCGACGCACCTTCAATTTTGATGAATAACTATTAAATCGATGTATGTGTCGATATGAAATCGACGTCGCGTCAAATGCTATTCGAATTATCTGATTTAGACAGCTCTCGGCGCTAACGTCAAATAGAATTAGACGGTACGTCGAATTCTATTCGACGCAACTCTGAATAAACAGTTCTATTTTCTTAGAAATTTCTTGTTGTTTTTCTCAGCAATGATCTTTATTGAAAATAGTATTTATACTATTATTTCCATGAACTATAAACTCAACAAAGGATTTTAGAGCAGAGATTACTCCATTTGCATATATGTAGTTTACTATTGATCATCTATTTCGTTCTTTTCCCTTCACTTTCTCTGGGAAAAGAACTCTAAGTTTCCTGCATAACTAGCTCAAACATTAGAGGGCACCCAGGTTACCTTGAGCCCTTTGATTCTACCATTATAAGATTCTATGAAAGAATAGAAGGGTCTTTCATGATATCCTTTTGGATGACAAAGAATGAGTTTATCAAATCTAGGTTTATTATATTGGTACTTGAAATGTGTATAGAATGTATCAAAATATAATAAATCAGCAGAGTGCTTAATAATTTTCTCTTTTATAACTCCCATTTTATTTAGATTCATTGGTTTATTTGAATTGATTTTCCCTAGAGATCTTTTCTCACTATTAGAGTTTGCTTTATTAAATACAGTGATTTTATCAGGATTATTATTATCTTGATTCTCTCAATTATTGCACTGCTCTCACTTGTTTGATAGTCACTAGGTCTAATAAATATAACTGGATTTTTTCAGGCTGGTCTACTAGGGACTTCTGTGCTAATGGATGACTGCTCCTATACCTAGGTGTCTAAATCTCATAGAGAGATTTTGTGTAATTTCTTTGAGCTTTTGACTCTTACCATTGAGTGAGTCTTCAAAGTCTTTTGCCTTTGTTAGCTCTTCTTTTAAGGTTATATTTTCATAGGTTAATTCAGTTACTTCTTTTTTCTTTTTGTATATTTGATTTCTCAAATTATAGTTTACTGAGTATAAATTATCTTTCTTGAATCTTCTAACTCTTCCCTAACTGTCTTTATTTATTTTTGAATTTTAAGATGGTCAATAAAGAATTCATTAAAGCTAATTTTAAATTCTTTTGAATTAAATTCAAAACTGTCAAAAAGGCTTACCTGGTCTCCTTCATCCTCTGAGGAGACATCCAATGCCATTAGACATACAACTTCAGCATCTTTTTATTCATCACTCTCTGATGAAGAGGAGCTTAACTCTGCTTCATAGTCACTCCAGGTTTCAACAATGAAACCTTTACCCTTCTTCTTGTCTTTCTTCCTAAAAGACTTCTTCTTCTCCACTTTGTTGTTGCTTCCGTCTCTTTGTTCTTGTGGATACTCAGGGGCTATATGCCCTGGCTTATTGCATGATAAGCAAAACACTTCCTTCTTTGGAGTCTTATCAAATCTGGGTTTTGAGCTCCACTCTTTTCTTCTTGAGTCTTCTGTCTTAACCGACTTTCTGAATTTTCTTGCTAAAAGATTGAACATCTCATCTTCAGGAGTGGAGAACTCTCCTTCAGCAACCTTCAAGGCAAGACACCTTTGGATGGGAGTTGAGACTGTCTCCTTAGTCTCTGTTTCAGCCCTGCTCTTTAATAGCAGCTCATAAGATTTGAGCTTTCCTAGCAAATCATCAGTAGAGATCTCTCTATGGCATCTGAATTCTCTAATGTCCCGGATCCTTGAGTCTCATGAGCTTGGGAAGCACATGAGAAGCTAATCATTTATTTCAGTCAGAGAGATCTCCTTATCCAGACCTTTCAGCTCATTTATTATAGTGTTGAATCTGTCATACATTTCAGCTACATTATCCCCAGCTTTCTTTTGAAAGTTCTCATATTGGGATTTGAGAAGGGACTTTATGTCCTTTCTTTCATCAGAACTGCCTTCAACCAATCTGGTGAGAGATTCCAAGATCTCTTTTACTGATTGGCAGTCAACTATTTTCTGGAAGATGTCATCAGACATTGTGGAGACCAGAATATTCATTGTCTTGGCATCACGTGCCTTCTGCTTTTTCTCAGCCTCTGTCCACTCATTCCTTGGGACTAATTCCTGTGTTGCATATCCACTGACATCCTTTTTGTATGGTGTTGGGGGACTTGTAATAATGATATTGAAAATGTCTTCATCAATAGAGTTCATATATAGTTTTATTCTGGCCTTCCAGAGTGTAAACTTATTCAGGTTACACACTGGTGGTCTTGTTGATGCATGGTCCTTAGAACTCATTTTCTTTGTAAAATACTTTTAGTTAATTTTAAATAAAGAAATAAGAGTGGGGAGATCTTTTGATCAAGAAGTTAACATTTTAATGATCAACCTAGCTCTGATACCAATTGAAAGTGCACATTGTGCCTCTGAGTATTCTTTAGAGGGGGAGGGGTAAATAGAGTTTTAAATCTTTTTATACCCTAGTTATGCACACACAATAAAAATACTAAGTGTTATGCAATCATCAACACCAAAAGCAGAATAAAGTAATCACAGGAAATATAAAATAGAAAAGCAGTAAACTGGACAGCATAGAAATTCAATGCAGAAGACACATAATTTTATAGTGGTTCCCCAAAATATGGGTAGTCCACTCTTCTACCTCCCTGGTAGGATTGTATTAACTGTGCCTCAGTATTTTGATAAGGAGGCTCTCAGAACCACTAAGTCTTTTGATAAGGAGACTCTTAGAACCACTGATTCTTTTAATAAGGAGACTCTTAGAACCATTGAATACTTTGGAAGAGGGATTCTTAAAACTCTTTTACAGTTGGAGAATGAGAACAGCAGAATGAGAAGAAAGATGAGAAAATGATTCTTCAGTAAAAATCCTTCAGAAGCCGTCTCTTTGAATGTTGTAGCTTCTGTTTATCTCAGAATCTAAATATGATGAACTCATGCTTAAGATATTAATGATTGCAAGGGTTATAAGCTTAATCTTGTTTCTCTGAGCACTTTTGCTGACTTACTGCTATGTGATGAGGAAAAAGAGGCAGCAATGTTGTTATTCTCTTTTCCTGTGCAGAGGAGATCTTCTTCTGTTCTGTCCTAGGGTTGAAGGAGGAAGAAGAAGAAGCCATATTTCGACAGATAGAAAATATATCATCAGTTGTTCTTGTTTGTTTTCTTTCTTTCTCAGCATATTTATTCTCTATCATTTGAGTTTGAATTTCTTTCTTCTTCTGGATTGTCCTTAGAAGGAATGTCCATTGGACAATTGATGTTTTCTTTTATTTTTGTTCCTAACCCGTCCATCTGATTTGAATATACTTCCAAGAATGTTTTTGCTGCATCTCTGGCATACTCCATTCCATTCTTGGCAATAAACGAGTCGTTGAAGAACAGTCTTCAGCTTTGTAGACCTTCTGAAAAGGTATTAGAAAAGACAGCAGAAAACCTTCTATTTCTGACTGTACTCGACGTTGCGTCGACTTCATCTTTCATCATATCGACGCACCTCTGAGTTCATAGAAGTAGCTTCGAATTCCTTCTTAGCTCTGGCTAAACTCAGATGCCGACGTTGCGTCGAGTTCTTATCGACGTATCCGTCGAGTTGAAGAATTGAATTTGAACTTCGTCTTCTGCGTCGAATTGAAGTCGAAGTTGCGTAGACTTCTAAGATGGCTTCGACGGACACTTCGTTCTGCGTCGAGTTCATTTCGAAGTTGCGTCAACTTCTGATATAGCTTTGACTTCTGCGCTGAGTTCATTTCGAAGTTGCGTCTACTTCTGATATGTCTGCGTCGAGATTATTTCGATGTTGCGTCGACTTCACTTATACTTCGACAGACAATTGAGTTACTTTGACTTTCAGTCAGAGTTACGTCGACATCTAGTCAATGTTACGCCGACTTCCATTCGACATAAGTCTTAACTCAACTAAATTTGTGCTTCTCTTAGGCCTGGTCTTGTAACACTTAAGTGAATGTGATATCCTAGGACATCTAATAACAAATTTATCCTTTCTATACAACATGGGTAATATATCGTAGATTATGAAATCACATTAAGATAATTTGTTAGATAAATCACAAAGATGTTTTTCCCAACAGGTTATGCGGGTGATTACCCGCTCACCAGAGGGTGGAGATTTCGCGGGGATGATCGTACGACGGTGATCGAAAGCCCGGTCGGCGTCGGGGGAACCGGCCGGTGGCGAGGAAGCCGATCGGCGGCGAAACTGGTCGGCAAGGGCGGCAAACCGGCTGGGAGGGTGGCTGACCACGAGGCCCTTGCGGTCTCCCGCCTTGGTCGCTCGACCAAGGCCGGTCGTGCGGCCTCGCGGCCTCGCGCCATGGGCGCGCGGCCAAGGGCGGTCGGTTGGAGGCCGGCCGCGGGGCCTTGCAGCCGCACGCCGAGGGAGGGCGACCGGCCGCAGGGCCTTGCGGTCGCGCGACCAAGGGAGGCCGGTCGCGGGGGGCTTGCGTTCGCGCGTCTGCGTCGCGGCGGTGGCCAGTTTGGAGGTCTCGGGCGGTAAGAGCGGCGGTTGGAGTGCGGATTGCGTGCGGTAATCACATGTGGTGATCGCTCGCGTGGTGGTTTTTCCCATAACTCCCCACTAAGATAGCGGGGTCATAAAATTCCGGCTAATCGCAATCCAAAATTCCCATATAAGAGGATGACCCCATCAAGACTACTATGGTGAGTGATCAGAGCATGAAGTGTCAATGTATCCTTCTCGATCACTGCCAGCATATCCCCACTGTAGTAGCAGGTTTCGACATTGGAGGTGGAGGAGGAAGCGGTTGCCTTTCGAGAATGATTTTAATGTCACTTGGCATACAACTAATATGCTTCTCCATACTTTGAACCCACTGCCACAGCCGCTCATTATCTATTAGGACTCTCCTGAACTCCCCAAGACTTGGGCCGCGATGAAGCGCATTCTCTATAGCTAGCCTTGTATCTATAGCACGAAGAGATAGTCACCAAGCATGAATTGTCAACTATATATCAAAGAGGGAACGTGGTAAAAGAACTCACCAGTAACATTATATTCATGATCACACCCGTAAAGAACTCACCAACAATAGAGGTGGTGCATGAATTGTCAGGTAACCCCCTTGTCAATCCTGGAGGTTCCACTTCTCGGGTTGCGACAATAATCCGACTACGACAATTCCACAGCACGAGGACAGTTCCACGACGCTCGCAGCCATGAGGGCAGTCGTGCAGGAGGACTGTAGAATTATAAAAAAAAGTGACAATAATTTATTTTTTTGGAAAAAATTTATTTGTAAAATAAAATTGAAATGCTTAATGCGAAGAGACACGAAAAATTTTGCACTGTCCTAAAATTAATATTGTCTCCCTTTTGACAATATTAATAGAACTTGATTTGGTGAAAGAAGAAATATCAATGCCAATATTAATCTTCGGCGTGCCTATTCTCATTCGGCATTTTAATTTTATTTTACAAATTATATATTATAAAAATAATTTTTTCTAAAAAATATATAATTGTTATTATATTTTATAGGAATATAAATTTAATTTTTATACAACAGACATCGTTCACTCTCAAGTTCCTTTTATGTAATTATAATATATACCGAGGAATATTAAATGCATGCCGGTTTTGGCTATATGCAGGCCGCGGATACATGCAGGCCAAACAATTATTCATGCAGTCCAAATTTCATATTTACATACTATATTCAAAAATTAAATTAATATTTTCCTAAATAAATCACCAAGCAAAATAGCATTCATAAAATAAGTAAAATATCATGCGTGCGAGGAGAGAGAGAGATCTCCGCCAACGCCGACGTCGCCGCCATCGCCGACGTCGCCGCCATCGCCGACGTCGCCGACGCCGCCGCCATCGCCGACGACGTCGCGATCGCCGCCATCGCCGCCATCCGACGACGCCGCCGACGTCACGATCGTCTCCATCGCCGCCATCGCTGACGACGCCGCGGACGCCGCCATCGCCGACGACGTCGCGGACGCCGCCATCGCCTCCATCACCGACGACGTCGCCATCGCCGTCATCACCGTCATTGACGGCATCGCCGACATCGCCGACGAAGTCATGATCGTCGCCATCGCCGTCGTCGCCATCGCTTTAGGCCAGTTGTAATTTAAAAACACATCAGACTCGGACAAACAAGTAAACTCCTTGGAGACACGGTTGCTTGGAAGGAAAAAATACATAAGATTAAACTACTCGAATCATTTTTCCCGAAGTTTTAAAAGAAAAAATGATATCTTTTTTTTTAACTGTGGCCTGCATATAGCTAAAACTGGCATGCGTTTACCATCTGGCCTGAGTTTAACATCACTCTATATATAAGATATACTATAATAAATATATCATATATATATAATAGATATATAACTAATATATATAATAGATATATTATATTAATGAGCCTACATATATTAAATATATGGAAAACCGTGCACATGGGCCATATATATTAAATCAAAAGGTTGAAGAATTTAATGATAGCTCATCGAAACTATTTCTAACCTGAGCTCAACTAAATTTTTTTTGATTTTATGAATTTACATCGTTATTTTTAATTTGAGGATAAATGTAATTACATGGTTTATGGGTTTTAAGATTTAACTTTTACTTTTTTATTTTTTATATATATACACAAAGGAAATTGATGGTCGTCCCCAACCCATGCCGATCGCCGATGGCCACGACCACTGAGAGTGTGCCACGATGCTCGATCCGTTCTTATTGGCAAAAATTTCGCACGCTTACAACCAAAATTTGATAACGGTTATACCGGATCCGGAAGTAAAAATTCCCATGCATTTGACAAAGTTGACAAAGTCAAACCCAACTTTGGGATCTCTGCTTGCGTGGAATTGTATTTTCAGCTTAAATGGCGAGTAAAAAAAAAATATAAATTAAAATCAGAAATTAATAAATTATACGTGTTTTGTCACGTGCCGGACCTTATAACTTATTAAAGTGATAACTTATTATAAATAAGTTTTATTTTTAATGTAATATTATTATTACGAGTAATTAAATACGGAGCTCGTATGGGAAAAAACAATATATATTATAGCCAATTAAAGAATAATAAACAAGGGACGCCGTCATTGTCTTCATTCACAGTTTCACCCCGGACCTTCCTTCGTTTTCCCCCTGTTTAACTGTTTTCCGATTTCTGCCATCAATGCATAACCTTTTGTAAGTTTTTAAAGAGTATCCAGAACCAGTTCAGTCATTATAAAGCCCGATTCATCCCGTGATCCGACTCTTCTCATAGGAGTAACCCACTTTTTGAGATCCGATTCATTATAAACCTTCTCGTGTTCGATCTTTTGATCTTCGTCTTCTCCGTCTCTATTCTCGCCGTCGAAGAATACTTTGGAGTTGTCGTCACAGGCGGCGGTCTGAGAGGGAGTGACCGGAAGGCCATGGATGCATTCTGTTTGGCACCGAAAGGCAATGCGTGCGCCTTTCAGGCGAGGAAAGGAGGGGGTTTGAGAGGTGGGGGTGAACTTTGGGGTGGTGGGAATGGTTTCAGGTGTGGGGATTTTCGGAGTTTGAATGGAAGGGGCAAGGCAAGAACTACTGTTTCTATTCTGACATCAGATGTCAACAAAGAAACAATGGTAAACTGGCTTTTCGGATTTTTACCATGAACTATATATAATCTCTCTGTTTCTGACTCTCTATGCGTTATCTGGTTCGTTTTGATGGTGCATCATGTAAATTATGCTGAAATACATTCTATGCTCCATACACCATGTTTGTCATGTTAAATGATGAAAATGGCTCTTTTTTTCTGAACAATGTTCTGTTCTGTAAGTGTAACGTTTGGTTGCACGGTTCAGAAGCCATTTCCAAAATTTGCTTCACTCTCCATCCATCTTTTTCTTACTTGAGGAAGTATGAAAAAGGAAGGAGAGCAGCGACTTTTTCTGTCTTTTCTCTTTTCTGATGGATTTAAATGCTTAGAATCTCTTGTGTATGTATAACTTTCTCATTGAATCTGCCAAAACATTCAGATTTTCCAATCACCGATGTTTGAAAGACAAAGGGCGGAACCGAAGGCTGTTGCTTCGATCATATTGGGAGGAGGAACTGGAACAGAGCTATTCCCTCTCACTAGCACAAGAGCCACAGCAGCTGTAAGAAAAACTGTTAAATTTAATTGTTACAGCGGCAGGGAAGGGATTGGGAGCCACCTGCGAGGACGGGAGGGAGAGGGCTGGGTTCCAGAACGGAGCTTTTTCTCCGTTTTGCTTGCATAAACGGGTGTAAACACCATCGCCCGAGCGTCCCCGTGTTTGTTTTCCCGTCTTCCGGCGGCGCCTGCTCCCGCACCGGTGGCCCGCCACCCTCCCAAACGAAGCCTAAATCGTAGTGCTCATTTTGTTGCATAAAGTTTGGCAAATAGTAATTTTTATAGACTCAGTAGTTTGGTTGAAAGGGTTAAAAATTGAATTTAATAAAAATCAAATAGCTTGAAAATCTCTGAAAAACTGATGATTTCATGTTCACACACAAACAAGTTGAAAAAAAAAACATCATTTTACAAGCAACCAAATGAGTTCTTAAGAAAAAACATATGTATGTTTTGTTTATTTCTTCTTTTGTTCATTTCTTCTTTTGTTCATTTCTTCTTTTGTTCATACGTAGTTCTTCAATTTTGGCAATTTAAGCTAACAAAGACAATTTCATTTGCAATTTTATTTCATACCAGCCCAGCTAAATAATCATAGAAATCGCATCATCCGTCTTTCTTTTGTCGATTAGGTTCCCATTGGAGGATGCTACAGGCTTATTGATATTCCAATGAGCAACTGCATAAACAGCGGCATAAACAAGATCTTCATCATGACTCAGTTTAACTCAGCATCTCTCAATCGGCATATTGCTCGTACTTACAATTTCAGCAATGGAGTAAACTTTGGAGATGGATTTGTCGAGGCCTGATTTCCTTTTCTTTGTCAATTGATTCATCATATTATTTGATCCTTCAATTAGAATCTATATAATCTCAGTCAACTTCATTTTAGATTTATTTTTTTAATCTAAAACATCATTTTGAACAGTTTTGATAAAAGTTTTTGATTGATTAAACAAACAGGTTTTAGCAGCTACACAAACATCTGGAGAAACTGGAATGAACTGGTTCCAAGGAACAGCTGATGCTGTGAGGCAATTCAGCTGGGTTTTCGAGGTGAATTTTTTTTGAGAAAACATGGATGCATAAGCCTGGAAAATCTGATCAAGCATCTTTTTTTTAAAATTTATAATATATATATGATTTTTGTATCTTTGGATTGGAATGTATATTCAGGATAACAGGAATAAGAACATTGAGCACATAATTATTTTGTCTGGTGATCATCTTTATCGCATGGACTACATGGACTTTGTGCAGGCAAGTCCACACTTATGATCAATCAACTTAAGCACTGATGGTTATGTTTTTGTTTTGGTTGTGGATCCTGGCTGACTATTGCATGATTGATTGCAGAAGCATATTGACGCGGGGGCCGACATCACTGTTTCTTGTGTACCTATGGATGACACGTATGCCCGATACCCTAATAGCTGTTTTATTTTTTTTATTGTAAGGTTAGGTTGCCATGGAGAGTTTATCATGTTTCTAATAACATGAGCGAATAAGTTGTGTATTGGACTTTCAAACTAAGTCAACTACCCGTCGAGAAGTCAACAAAAGAAAATTGATCCTTGTTTGCGGTGCCAGGCTGTCTGAATTGAATGGTTGAGAGAAGTTCTACTTCTACTTGTTCGATTAGACTTACAAAAGAAATGAGAAATAAGATTTTAATTAGAAGGATAGTGAGTCTTGAGTTTATACTATCAGACTTATGGATGGAGAGGTTTACGAGTCTATAGAAATGAAAGAAATCATGTTGTTATCTATATTTTATTATTCATTATGAGTACATAAATTTCGTTTCATTTATGTAGAAACAACATTTACAATTTTCCCTACTATGAAAAGAACAAAATTGCTTTCTAAAATTGTTTTAGATCTACTCAACAAACTCCTAACCAGAATTTTTGCCCCAGAAGGCATTGAAGCTTGTATTACTTTCCAAAATACTATTTCTGATCCCTCATGCAAAGAAAGTCATGCAAATGTTCATGGTTTAATGTTAGGTGTTCTTAGTATCTATGTTGGAGATTGTGACCTTTGTCTAGTGATGCCTGAATTTTTGTTTTAAATACTTTTAGCGCTATAAGTTTTTCTAACTTGCTCACTTTCTCCTCTGTTTCAAAAGCCGGGCATCCCACTATGGCTTGGTTAAAATCAACAAGATGGGCCATATTGTCCAATTCTGCGAGAAACCCAAGGGCGCTGACTTAGACTCTATGGTAAAAAAAAAAACTTTCATTAGCATTACATTACTGTTAGCTGGATCTAAATGCTTGTATCCCATAGAATAACATCTAATGGACATCTCATGCATGATGGCAGAAAGTTGACACAACAGTTTTCAGACTCTCTCGCAAAGAAGCCATGAGATTCCCCTATATTGCTTCCATGGGGGTATATGTTTTTAGAAGAGATGTTCTGTTGAAGCTACTTAAGTATGTTTCATAATTTCAGGGTTAATATATATTTTATAACTCTCAAGTAAAACAAAGATCTTCATATATGAAGTTCCATATGTTTGTTTTCAGATGGAGGTTTCCTACAGCAAATGATTTTGGATCTGAGATCCTTCCTTCAACTTTACAAGAACATAAGGTTCAGGTGAGATAGATTTGAGCTCATCGTACTATTTGTAATCTACGGAAATTTGTCGATCTTTCTATATCCGTCATATAAATATATAGGATGCAGAACGGTCTTTTTATTAACTATTCTTCTAAGATTTATGAAAATTGCTCGTCTTCCTCAAAATTTTCCCACTAGAGTATTGTATGGCCTGCATCATTACAGCATAGCTTCTCTCCTTCTTTGTCGTAAAAGCTGCAATTGGCGCACGGTTTCACAGTATAATACCGCATCCGTTTCATTCTTTCTACTGACCATAATATTATTTGTCAAACTTTGTGTTCTTTTATATCTAAGCAAAATGGCTTTGTTGAACACAAGAATCATCATTTTCTGATATCGCCATGAGACATATGTTCCGTGAGAATGTAGTACCCATCAGTTCTTGGGGGATGCCATTTTAATCACCGGCTCGTGTGCTTCCATCCTTCTATAGATGCGCATGTATCCATATTATCAAAATCGACTCAGCATCCTCCAACTGCTGGGAGATCTCCACTTGCATGTCGCGCCACGAAAATTTAAGTAAATTATATTGCTTATTACATTTGATACTTATCTCCTACTTTTTGTAGATTTGCCTTGTTTGTCCCACTTATTTCTATGCCTCCGACTTATAAAGAGGTGCTACATAATTTCCTCTTGAAACAGACCATAGATATTGCGATGTATGCTCTTGTTCATCTTAAGTGGATACCTATTTCCTATTAAATATTAAGATGTATGCTCTTGTTCATCTTCATAAATGGAAATTTGGTATTTTCCCATATAGACTGAAACCTATTTCCTATTAATGGGTGTTCACTGTGGAATATCCTTCAAATGGGTCGATCAATTGTGACAAGAATCCATTAGTTGTCAAATACTTCACTCAGATCCATGGGGTCGACTACGTGTTGATACCTCTCCAATTGTCAGGTTGAACTTCATTGGGTTTTCCTGTTGGTCTCCATCAATTAAAGTTGGTCAATGATATAGATGGATGTTAGTAATGTCTTTCTCTATGACTTTCTTCAAGAGGCAGTTTACCGGAGCAACCATTAAGGCGTTTTGCTCATGGTAGAGCTGTATTTATCTACCAGAGAAGGCTCTTTATGTCCTTAACATACTCTTCTGGCCTAGTTTACACAGCTCTGGCTAAAATTATTCTTTGTTATAGTACCATAGATCACCTCATCTTTGTCGGGCATGCACCTTCAATTTCTATTGTACTAGTTGTAATATGTGAATGCTATCTTAATAAGAGTGACCTACAAGATGTCTCCAGGTAACAAGATATTTACATGACTATTTTGTTACTAAAAATCTATAGCACCTCAAACATTTTTTTGGAGCTGAATGTGCCTACATCAAACAGATGGTCTCCTCTCAGAGAAATATTTTACTAATCTCCTTTAAAAAAAATTGTCCTCCTTGATTGCCATCATGTTGATGCTCCCGTAGTCTGTATGTCTAGCTGCCACTTACCTAATGTCTCTTTTACTATAGGAATTTGAATCGACGCATGCAGGCTCCTAAATTAAGATACTGCGAGGCTATATTCTAAGATATTAAGAAGATTCATGGAAAATTATTAATATACCCAAGAACTGAACACATGGATGTGGGATTCTTCTTGGATACAAATTGCTGTGTTGATGAACACATAAGTATGACCCATTCTAATTGTGAAAAGATGTGGGTGATTACTATTACTCAGAGCATGAGCTAAGTAAGGCTCCGTTTGGTACAGTGGTGGCGGTCGTGAACGTAAGAAACTTTATCCACTTTTATGTTCAAAACTGGTTTTCTTTTCTTGGTGGCGGTCATAACCGTTGTCATGCCAAACAAACATTCTATGTCGGTGGCGTTTTTGTCCAAATTCACCGGAGCAAAAATGCCGCATCAAACGGAGCCTAATATACATTCTCCAGTAGTACGCGGAAAGAGCTTGAGAAATATTCTATTAGAAAAGTATTATTAGTAGCCGCCGGATTACCTTCTTGTAAATACTATCTTGGCCATTAATTATTGTGCCCAAGGACTATACCTCTATTACGAATAGAGGGATTCTTTATTGAACAAATAAAAGTTTCCCTCTACACGGTTTAAATACATACTATTAATACAGTTTCTCTCAATATTTGCGAGGAGTTTATTTATTGGATTCGATAATGCACTAGTCTGTATATAATCAAACAAGGGTGATACTATGTTAGCTTCTCCTTCCTTTGCAGGCTTATCTGTTCAATGATTACTGGGAGGACATTGGAGAGCTGAAGTCATTTTTAAGTGCAAATTTGGCACTTACTGAGCAGGTTCATCTACCATTTAAATGCTTATTATTAATTTTGCCATCTTTAATTAAGCAGAAGGGTGTTTCTCAAATTCCAAACCTTTTACTGTTGCTGACTAGTGAATATAATTTGGTTCATTATTTGCCTCCAGTTTCCAAAATTCGAGTTTTATGATCCAAAGACGCCCATCTATACATCCCCGCGATTTTTGCCTCCTACTAAAGTGGATAAATGCAGGGTATCTATCTTTTTCTCTGACACATACATATTAGCTATTTATTTCGGTATGTTTATGATTTCTCTAATTTGAATCTGCAGATTATCGATGCAATTGTATCACACGGCTGCTTTCTGCGCGAATGTAGTGTTCAACACTCAATTGTTGGTGTTCGTTCAAGGCTGGATCATGGCGTCGAGTTGAAGGTATGGTGATGTAGTTTTTGCATCCTTAATCTTCTCTCATGGCATAAATTTCATTATAACACATTATTGGTTGAGAGTTTAATCCAACATCAGGAAATTTATGAGGTTGTTCGATCTTTCATTCATGTAAAAAACTTACATGACCTGTCAATTTAAAGAAATATAAACCAAATATTATCCATTATTAAGAATGAAGCCAGATGTCGAATCAGGTGTGTGCTTGTGACATCATAAATCCAATGATGGTGGCTCGATGAGGGCTGAGAGTTCTATTAGACTTCTAGAGAAAAGAGATGAATGAATGAAATGAAATTCATATCAAAAATTGAGAGGAAATTATTTAAGTTATATTTGAAAAACTTCGGCGCAAATAGTGAGGCGCCCATTTGAGTGCAATGGATGAGTTTCAGTTAGAAACTCCAGTTAAGCGCGCTCTGGTGAGACTATTATCAGGATGATGACCTAATGAAATGTTCTTGTATCCAACCTCAAAATTTTTAAATTGATGAGGTTTTCTTAGTGTTATGGTCTGGGCTGAGCTACATTATCTCACTATATCATAGGTCGTTATAGGGGGGTAATGGTGCGGACATATCAATGTGTCCTACATCAAATAGAATATATGCAAAAGAAGGAAAACAATGAGCTCTATATTACCATGTCAATCTCCTTCTCTATGCCCTTCAAGGTGCTACTTAGGGTGAAATCTATTAATTTTGTTGCAAAAATCAGCCCAAATCTTTTGAGCCCAATCTTCAGTATTTTCTAAACATCTTCTAAATGTGCATGCAATTCTCTAAATTTCTAAAAATTTATTTGTATTTAATTGAAACTTAGACAAATCTTATTGTATTAATTAGAGAAAGGTGCTGAACCTTTCTAGAGTCTTCTTAAGCTTCCAACACATGCAAATTGTAAAATACACCATTGGAGGACAAGCAATTTTTTTTCTTCTTCATGTCCTTTTTTTTCTAATCCGAGCTACCAAATTTTCGTCCACTTCCGCCAAACCATGTCCCCGCTTGCTCGCTTCAATAAAATCCGCTACCTTTACATCCATCCCCTATCCAAAAAAAAAAAAAAAAAAGAATCCCAAAAATATTGACTTTGACTTATACTACTGATTTTTTTCTTCTTCTAACAAGCTGCACAAATCATGAAACATCAGGATACCTTGATGATGGGCGCCGACTCCTACGAAACTGAATCAGAAATCGCTTGTCTTCTTTCAGAGGGTAAGGTTCCGATTGGTGTAGGCGAAAACACCGAGATCAGGTGAGATAAAAAACTAAATTTCCTACAAAACACCGCAGCAGAAGATGAGAAATGCGGGATTATTCTAAACATTTGCTTCATCTCACCCCCAGGAATTGCATCATCGACATGAATGCGAGGGTCGGGAAGAACGTGATCATACAGAACAAAGATGTAACTAAAAACTTCTTCACTCCTATTCTTCTCGCAGTCTTATTTTATGCAATTTAACTCATTGAAGCAAAATTTGTTCCTGCAATAGGGTGTCCGGGAGGCGGATAAGACGGATGAAGGCTATTACATAAGGGAAGGGATCACTGTAGTTCTGAAGAACGCGACGATCAAGGATGGGACGATTATGTAGGAACGAGCAGTGGAAGCAAGAATGTGTTATAAAACTGCAGTTTGTGAACTATATCCATGGATGTAATTAATTATAAGTCAGCAGTTTCAGCTTCTCCCTTTAAAAACTGGCAGGCAAGAATAAGCTCTGGGTGGTGGTGTGTTGCCCAGAACTGTAAGTATTATTAATAGGAGAATAGCATGTGGACTTGGAACTTGTTCCTCTATTTATGTTCTAAATAAATTATCTCTGCTATATGGTTTTCTTCAGTAAGTCGTGTTTATGATCAGAATTTTTACAGAATGCGTGTATATTGATTGGGGTTTAGGAGAGGTGTCCCTTCAAATGTTTTATTTAGTAGGAATATCATGATAATTATGTAGAGACCTTAAATTATTTTGTTCTTTTTTTTTCTTGAAAAAGATTACAAGGGCAGACATTTTGTAATTTCCTCTATTAATTGGAGGGCATATCTCTCTGTCTCTTTCGGTTGTGCTCTTATGCTTGAGATATTATTCTTGTTTTGTTGTGTTACCAAACCTCACAAATGCAGCTGGCCCTTTCACTTTATCTTGTTGAGGGCTTAAAATTGGTTTAGGATTCAAATTATATTTTACCACTGTTAGAGTGAATAAGGGTCCGTTTGGCACGGTGGCGGCGGTAGTGAATGCAGGGGTTATGAACTGTCATTCATGAACGCCCTACCTTACTGAGGAAATTCATCTTTTTTTATGTTAAAAACTAGTTTTGTTACGATGATTCGTAACCACCGCATTCATGACCGCCGCCGTCGTGCAAAATAGAACCTAAGACTATGAAGAGAATGACAATTATAGAGAATACATGATATAATCATAATGAAATATGGAATATTATAATCATAGTGAAATTATAGAAGTTCCCTAAATTTTTTTGGGTTAGGATCCCTTGAACCTGTGGGCGGCAAGCATGAGGTACCCAAACTCGTGCACGGCCAGTCAGTTCACCGACGAGTTTGGTCGGCGGACGGATGGAGTTGAGTTGATAGTTATTAACTCTTCCTCGGCAAATCACTTGTATAAGAAACTTGTTCAAGCTATTTTCAGATAATAATTATTTTTATTAACTTAACTATATTATATTTTTCTTATTACTAAGATTTATGGTAGTAATAATAATAATTAATCGACAATAATCAACATACAGATTGCTGTTCTCTTTACACTTTAGTTTTGAATGTGTAGACCTATTTAATTATGATTTTTTTGGAATTTGTAATTAATTTTTTTTTAAATTCTATTATATTATAGCTACTGATGGGTTCACACTAAAACTTCCCGAGTCAAGCCGGGTCAAAGCACTCAAGCAAGTCAACCCGACTGAGCCCGCCGTATGAACTGCGCTCGCATTAACTGCTTTTGCCCCTCCCCGCGCGGGCTCTCCGGCTGCGCCCAGCCTCCTCCGGCTGTCGTTGCCGCCTCCAGCCGCCACCGTCGCCGAGCAACTTGCCCAGACCACCGAGAGGGCATGTTCGTCATTTTCGAAAAATTGGTCATCCAGTGACCGGAATGGAGCATCGTCATTCGTTAACTCAAGATTCAACCAGGCACAATTACCAATACCTCCCTCCAAAAAAGCTATAAAAAGCCCCCTAGCCTTCATTTGAAGACACAATTCAAGGGACAAGAGAGAGCTCTGAGTTTTTCCGGCGATGACTTAGCACTATGCTTGCTCCTCGCTCCGCTCTTACCTAAGACTCTCTTCCAAGATTCTAAAGGACGCTCCTGCCAACACCAGTTGAAGGCTCTTGAGGACGCTTCGTGTACTTAGACTTTTTCCACTTTTTTTTCTCTAAAAGATCTCTAAACGGGATGTGGTATGTCACCCTCCGAGTATCTCAGACTCTTGTAATTGCAAAGGAACTTGAGGAATTTTGCCGGTTCAGATCCAGCTACGTGGTTTTTCACCCTTTCCGGGTTTTCCATGCAAAAACGCCTCCTGTCATCGTTGTTAGTTCACTTTTGACTGTTTGCACGCTCGACTCACTCTCAAGCTAAGGCGGTCCAATTCTCCGGACCGGGGGAAAACCGAGTGACCCACAACAACTACTTATTTATTATTTAAATCTTTTCAATCCTCCTTGAATATAAATAAAGAAAAAAAAGTCTTATGCTATATTTATCATATATTTAAGAGTCTTTAGGTCCGTTTGGCACGCCGGTGGTGGTTGTGAACGCGGTGATTAGAAACCGTTGTTCACGAACACCCGACCTCACCCATCCACATTTATGTTCAAAATTAGTTTTTTCTTCTTCTTTGTGACGGTGATAATCATTGTCTAAACATATATTTTATGACCAAAGAGTTTTTGTCCAAACTCACCAAAGCAAAAGCACCGCGCCAAAAAGACCCTCAGATTTTGTTTGTATAGGTGGTAATAAGATGTCACAGGGGATAGTCATGTGATTAGTAATCATTGGAACATCAACAACCAAAAAAAAACACCCAATCTAAATGAAAGTGTTAACGAAGGAACAAGTTTGTAATGAGAAGTTGGCATGAGTACTGTTGCGGGTCGCTCGGGTGCTCTTGTCCTCTTCCGCCCAAACCATGTCGCCGCTTGCTCGCTTCAACAAAATCCGCTACCTTTACATCCAATCCCCTATCCGAAAAAAGAAAGAATCCCAAAAATATTGACTTTTGACTTATAATACTGATTTTTTTTCTTCTAACAAGCTGCACAAATCATGAAACATCAGGATACCTTGATGATGGGCGCCGACTCCTACGAAACTGAATCAGAAATCGCTTGTCTTCTTTCAGAGGGTAAGGTTCCGATTGGTGTAGGCGAAAACACCAAGATCAGGTGAGATAAAAAAACTAAATTTCCTACAAAACACCGCAGCAGAAGATGAGAAATGCGGGATTATTCTAAACATTTGCTTCATCTCACCCCCAGGAATTGCATCATCGACATGAATGCGAGGGTCGGGAAGAACGTGATCATACAGAACAAAGATGTAACTAAAAACTTCTTCACTCCTATTCTTCTCGCAGTCTTATTTTATGCAATTTAACTCATTGAAGCGAAATTTGTTCCTGCAATAGGGTGTCCGGGAGGCAGATAAGACGGATGAAGGCTATTACATAAGGGAAGGGATCACTGTAGTTCTGAAGAACGCGACGATCAAAGATGGGACGATTATGTAGGAACGAGCAGTGGAAGCAAGAATGTGTTATAAAACTGCAGTTTGTGAACTATATCCATGGATGTAATTAATTATAAGTCAGCAGTTTCAGCTTCTCCCTTTAGAAACTGGCAGGCAAGAATAAGCTCTGGGTGGTGGTGTATTGCCCAGAACTGTAAGTATTATTAATAGGAGAATAGCATGTGGACTTGGAACTTGTTCCTCTATTTATGTTCTAAATAAATTATCTCTGCTATATGGTTTTCTTCAGTAAGTCGTGTTTATGATCAGAATTCTTACAGAATGCGTGTATATTAATTGGGGTTTAGGGGAGGTGTCCCTTCGAATGTTTTATTTAGTAGAAATATCATGATAATTATGTAGAGACCTTAAATTGTTTTGTTCTTTTTTTTCTTGAAAAAGATTACAAGAGCAGACATTTTGTAATTTCCTCTATTAATTGGAGGGCATATCTCTCTGTCTCTTTCGGTTGTGCTCTTATGCTTGAGATATTATTCTTGTTTTGTTGTATTACCAAACCTCACAAATGCAGCTGGCCCTTTCACTTTATCTTGTTGAGGGCTTAAAATTGGTTTAGGATTCAAATTATATTTTACCACTGTTAGAGTGAATAAGGGTCCGTTTGGCACGGTGGCGGCGGTAGTGAATGCAATGGTTATGAACTGTCATTCATGAACGCCCGACCTTACTGAGGAAATTCATATTTTTTATGTTAAAAACTAGTTTTGTTACGATGATTCGTAACCACCGCATTCATGACCGCCGCCGTCGTGCAAAATAGAACCTAAGACTATGAAGAGAATGACAATTATAGAGAATGCATGATATAATCATAATGAAATATGGAATATTATAATCATAGTGAAATTATAGAAGTTCCCCTAAATTTTTTTGGGTTTGGATCCCTTGAACCTGTGGGCGGCAAGCATGAGGTACCCAAACTCGTGCACGGCCAGTCAGTTCACCGACGAGCTTGGTCGGCGGACGGATGGAGTTGAGTTGATAGTTATTAACTCTTCCTCGGCAAATCACTTGTATAAGAAACTTGTTCAAGCTACTTTCAGATAATAATTATTTTTATTAACTTAACTATATTATATTTTCTTATTACTAAGATTTATGGTAATAATAATAATAATAATTAATCGACAATAATCAACATACAGATTGCTATTCTCTTTACATTTTAGTTTTGAATGTGTAGACATACTTAATTATGATTTTTTTGGAATTTGTAATTAAATTTTTTTTAAAAGTATATTATATTATGGCTATTGATGGGTTCCCACTAAAACTTCCCGAGTCAAGCCGGGTCAAAACACTCAAGCAAGTCAACCCAACTTAGCCCGCCGCATGAACTGCGCTCGCATTAACTGCTTTTGCCCCTCCCGGCGCGCACTCTCTGGCTGCCCCCAGCCTCCTCCGGCTGTCGTTGCCGCCTCCAGCCACCACCGTCGCCGAGCAACTTGCCCAGACCGCCGAGAGGGCATGTTCGTCATTTTCGAAAAATTGGTGATCCAGTGACCGGAACGGAGCATCGTCATTCGTCAACTCAAGATTCAACCAGACGCAATTACCAATACCTCCTTCCAAAAAAGCTATAAAAAGGCCCCCTAGCCTTCATTTGAAGACACAAATCCAAGGGACAAGAGAGAGCTCTGAGTTTTTCCGGCGATGACTTAGCACTCTGCTCGCTCCTCGCTCCGCTCTCACCCAAGACTCTCTTCCAAGATTCTAGAGGACGCTCCCGCCAACACCAGTTGAAGGCTCTTGAGGACGCTTCGTGTACTTAGACTTTTTCCACTTTTTTCTCTCTAAAAGATCTCTAAACGGGGATGTGGTCTGTCACCCTCCAAGTATCTCAGACTCTGTAACTGCAAAGGAACTTGAGGAATTTGGCCGGTTCAGATCCAGCTACGTGGTTTTTCACCCTTTTCGGGTTTTCCATGCAAAAACGTCTCCTGTAATCGTTGTTAGTTCACTTTTGACTATTTGCACACTCGACTCACTCTCGAGCTAAGGCGGTCCGATTCTCCGGACCGGAGAAAAACCGAGTGACCCGCAACAACTACCTATTTATTATTTAAATTTTTTCAATCCTCCTTGTATATAAATAAAGAAAAAGAAAAAAAAAGTCTTATGCAATATTTATCATATATTTAAGAGTCTTTAGGTCCGTTTGGCACGCCGGTGGCGGTCGTGAATGCGATGATTAGAAACCGTTGTTCGCGAACACCCGACCTCACCCATCCACATTTATGTTCAAAATTAGTTTTTTCTTCTTCTTTGTGACGGTGATAATCGCTGTCATGCTAAACATATATTTTATGACCATAAAGTTTTTGTCCAAACTCACCCGAGCAAAAGCACCGCGCCAAACAGACCCTCAGGTTTTGTTTGTATGGGTGGTAATAAGATATCACATGGGATAGTCATGTGATTAGTAATCATTGGAACATCAACAACAAAAAAACACCCAATCTAAATGAAAGTGTCAACGAAGGAACAACTTTGTAATGAGAAGTTGTGGCATGAGTACTGTTGCGGGTCGCTCGGGTGCTCTGGTCCTCTTCCGCCCAAACCATGTGGCCGCTTGCTCGCTTCAACAAAATCCGCTACCTTTACATCCAATCCCCTATCCGAAAAAAAGAAAGAATCCCCAAAATATTGACTTTTGACTTATACTACTAATTTTTCTGCTTCTTCTAACAAGCTGCACAAATCATGAAACATCAGGATACCTTGATAATGGGTGTCGACTCTTATGAAACTGAATCAGAAATCGCTTGTCTTCTTTCAGAGAGTAAGGTTTCGATTGGTCTAGGCGAAAACACCAAGATCAGGTGAGATAAAAAACTAAATTTCCTACAAAACACCGCAGCAGAAGATGAGAAATGCGGGATTATTCTAAACATTTGTTTCATATCACCCCCAAGAATTGCAGCATCGACATGAATGCGAGGGTCGGGAAGAACGTCATCATACAGAACAAAGATGTAACTAAAAACTTCTTCACTCCTATTCTTCTCGCAGTCTTATTTTATGCAATTTAACTCATTGAAGCGAAATTTCTTCCTGCAATAGGGTGTCCGGGAGGCGAATAAGATGTAAGATCCCTCTCCCGCACCAGGAGAGTTCCTGGATCTTATGCCCAGAACCGCCGCCTTACGGTGATGCTAACACACAAGTTAGCCATCTCTGCAAGACGTCGATCCTGCCGGCAAGAACGACCAACTAGGCCAACAGGAGATAAGAAGAAAGCTAAGAAAGACAAACTAAGTCCACAATCACACATCTGCATATATATCAAAATGTGTACAAGTCCAACAATGAGTACAAAAGGAAAGAGAGTAAGGGCTTATACCCGGTACATGTTTAAAATAAATAAAGTAAGCAACTCTCTCTCTCTCTCTCACTCTACAATTACGCGGAAGCTATCGATCTTGTCATCCTGTCATTGATTATTGGTGCTGCGCGGAAGCTGCTCTTCGTCTCATCGTCATGTGTCTGTAGCTGCTACTGCAACAATGGGTAGATGCTACATTACTTCATCATGCTCCCTTAACCTGTCTCCTGAGCGTAATCCTACTGCTCCGGCATATCATCCCTAAAATGATGTGGTCCACCGACCGTTAGTCAAAAGACTAAGCCAAATTCCTCATACTTTTAGGCCATCAAGGTTACTAATTATCACAACCTTTTCAAGATTAATCTAAGGGCAAACCACAAATGGGCCTTTTTCTGAACTCGAATCCTTATCCGACCTCCGGTGTTTGTCACAATGATCATTTCGGTGTAACCCTGTTGTCTGTTTGGAGATTAAGTTTACGATTCTCCTACTGTCCACTAATGGTGTTCGTGCACAAAATCTCTTGAGGCGGTCCTTCTCATTGGGTAGGGAGTGATGATATCACTTGATATTAGAATTAAGGACGCAGAGTTTTAAGCTTTAGGTAACTATTTTCTCAATAGACTCTTTCTTTAGTCACTTTGGGGGTCATAACACCTTAATTCGTCTATGCCTGAGGTTGGTTTGGATTAGTGTACGCTATAAAATCGTCTTGGTGCGTCAAACTAGAAAGATGTCCTAGTTGGGTTGGCCTAACTCATTGATTAATGAACTATTTTGTGTGATTTTTACACGTGGGCACACCACTGCTTCCACTGCTAGTTTGCCCTCAAACTAACTCGAGCGGGGGTGTCCCATGGTTTGTGGACTTCTTTCTTGTTGGATCGTTGCTTTGATACCAGTTGTAAGATCCCTCTCCCGCACCAGGGGAGTTCCCGGATCTTATGCCCAGAATCGCCGCCTTACGGTGATGCTAACACACAAGTTAGCCATCTCCGCAAGACGCCGATCCTGCCGGCAAGAACGACCAACTAGGCCAACAAGAGATAAGCAGAAAGCTAAGAAAGACAAACTAAGTCCACAATCACACATCTTCATATATATCAAAATGTGTACAAGTCCAACAATGAGTACAAAAGGAAAGAGAGTAAGGGCTTATGCCCGGTACATGTTTAAAATAAATAAAGTAAGTAACTCTCTCTCTCTCACTCTACAATTACGCGGAAGCTATCGATCTTGTCATCCTGTCATTGATTATTGGTGCTGCGCGGAAGCTGCTCTTCGCCTCGTCGTCATGTGTCTGTAGCTGCTGCTGCAACAATGGGTAGATGCTACATTACTTCATCATGCTCCCTTAACCTGTCTCCTGAGCATAGTCCTGCTGCTCCGGCATATCATCCCTAAAATGATGTGGTCCACCGACCGTTAGTCAAAAGACTAAGCCAAATTCCTCATCCCCCCTCCCCCCCCCCCCCCCCCCCCCCCCCCCCCCCCCCCCCCCCCGCGACTCCTAAGACACCGGGCGGGAGGAAAAAGCGGAGGACAAACAAGGGGTAACACAAAAGAAGCAGGTGACGAGTAGTAAAACTGGCAAGAGTGCACTGAATAAGATTGTTCTAGCAGTTCTACTATAAGGATCATATGCAGAGCGAACAATACAAGAAAAACTATAGAGACAGTAACAAGGAGTAAGTAAAGTAATAACTAGAGCAGCTAGGAAAAATAACCTTAACTTATATGCGTACACACAAAGCACATAAGTTAAGGGATCTGGCAAGAAGTAAACTCATCGTATAAAAGAGTCCATACTAATTTATACTATGAGGTCTCTGTTTGTGCAGAAATGCTATGCTATGATGTGCAATGCAATGATGCAATGTTTGTATTATTAGTTCATACACATGCAACTCACCCACGCGACTCTGTACGTACAGACCTTTAGTTCCCACTTTTCGGAGGTAGCTAACCTCCTGGGCACCTCCCGCCGTGGTCAAACGGTGGCAGAGGAGCGGGCGTCTCCTCACCTAGGTGGGTAAGTCACACTACCAGACCTAGGCCCTAACGTACGTTGTGTTACCGGTACCCGGTACCCACGAGCTCCTGCGTACTCTTGCTGGATCCGAAGAAACCAGACCTTTATTTGGCCAGGCAGAGTTTGGGGAAATCAGTCCCATCGGACGCGCAGTAAAACAACCTGGCCCCTTTTAAACCTCTAGCACTGCCGAGTCAACGAACTGCTGTCGGTGTGACGACTAAGCCAGAACTGAAGACCCACCACAATCTATGCACATGCATATATATATATATATATATATATATATATATATCATTTCTTACCACCGAGCCTCCATCGCAGTACTAAACTGACCTCATGAATATCGAGCCTACCGCTCGCAAGACTATCCTAGTCTTATATTAAACTATGAGTCTACTGCTCGCTGGACTATACCGGTCTTATATTCCACTACGAGCCTACCGCTCAAGAGACTACACCATTCTTACATTCACTACGAGCCTACCGCTCGCTAGACTACACTAGTCTTATATTCACTGCGAGCCTACCGCTCGCTAGACTACACTAGTCTTATATTCACTGCGAGCCTACCGCTCGCTAGACTACACTAGTCTTATATTCACTGCGAGCCTACCGCTCGCTAGACTACACTAGTCTTATATTCACTGCGATCCTACCGCTCGCTAGACTACACTAGTCTTATATTCACTACGAGTCTACCGCTCGCAGGACTATCCCAGTCCTTCCTTATAACCCGAGCCTAACGCTCGCAGGACTATCTCAGTCCTTCCTTATAACCCGAGTCTATCGCTCGTAGGACTATCTCAGTCCTTCCTTATAACCCGAGCCTAACGCTCGCAGGACTATCCCAGTCCTTCCTTATAACCTGAGCCTATCGCTCGCAGGACTATCCCAGTCCTTCCTTATAACCTGAGCCTATCGCTCGCAGGACTATTCCAGTCCTTCCTTATAACCCGAGCCTATCACTCGCAGGACTATCTCAGTCCTTCCTTATAACCCGAGCCTATCGCTCGCAGGACTATTCTAGTCCTTTCTATATTTCTTTTCGATTCGGATGGAAGTTAACGCGTCGAGTTCTCCTATTTAATTATTCTTGTCTATAATTTAGTTGGTCTTAGAAGCTTAGGGGTTAGCCTTGGACTTCCAGAGGGTTACCCGGTGAGGGTCTCACAGCGGTACTAGGAAGTGTGGTGGGCTGACACACCGAACTTCCTCTTCCCAAGGCACTTAATCTTATTGGTATCTACCCCTTTTTACTTGATCCCCTATTTTCCTCTCCAATTACATTAAATCTCTAAGATGAGTTAAACTTGACACTCAAGAGTGAGGGAGTTCTTTTGAACTCCAACACCACCAACTGTGACCGGGTGCTGACTCTCCCGTCGTCACATTCTAAGCTTGAGTTCCCTTCTTCACCTAGGAACTACACACATACACCTAAAATTCTCATCCTTACTTGGACCCACACTCCTATTCTTCGTCATCCTTAATCCAGGGTTTGCCTTAGATACTTCTCGACTTCGCCCTTGAGTATTTACCTTAAGATGGCTCACCCGGATAAGGGTAGTTTTACTTTCTTATAATCGTTTAACACTGATGAGTTGTTTGTGGGGCCCTTGATGAGGTCTAACCTCCTTTTCATATCATTGTAAATTCCTATGCTTATAGCTTTGCTAAACGCACCCCAATCCTTATTTCCCACGATGCCCTTAGAGATGCTATTCCAAATAACCTGAGCCTTCATAATAATCAAGAGTTAATAGTTCCATGTGTGAAGGTCAGTGGTGGTCTAAATCGTATGAATCAGTTTTACTATTCGCAGACCAAAATAAGATTGAGCTAGATTTGACTCCTATGGTGCAATCTTGATCGCATCATATCCAAATGAGTTCCATTTATTACCATAGGTTCACAATGAGTAGTGATTTAATAACCCCAAATCCTAATTTCATAAATTTCCTAGGGAATCTTTAATCATAGTTTCTATTTAAAATAGAAGGTGTGCAAATAGTGATTTATTCATCGAGTGTCAACTAATGATCTCCATAAATTCCGATAAATTCACTGTAACATAATAATGGTCTGAAAAACTCAAAACCCAAGTTTCACATTTTTCCAAGGAGTATTTAATCATAATTTCTAATCAAAATAAAAGGGGTGCAGATAGTGATTTACACTACAAGTACTAGATTATGACATCAATAAATTCTGGAAAAATTACTATAGCATAATATTGGTCTAAAAACACCAAACCCTAGATCTCACATTTTTCTAGGGATTATTTTATCACAATTACTATTTAATACATATGAGGTGCCAATAAGGATTTACACTACAACTGCCATCTGCTGGTCACTATAAATTCTGATAAAATCACAGTAGTACAATACTGACCTAAAAACATTAGAGCCTAAAATTCATAATTTTCCATGTAATATTTGTCCATAATATTCATTCAATATCAGTGGTGCGCCAATAAGAGTTTACACTACAAGTGCTATGTTAAGGCTTTAATAAATCCTGGGAAAATTACCATAGCTTAATATTGGTCTAAAAGCACCAGGTCCTAAGTCTCATATTAATCCAAGGTGTATTTATCCTTAATTATCGTTTATTACATTCTTGCTAAATGCACCCCAATTTTTCCTAACCCTTAAGTCCAAAACTTCAACTTGAAGTTCAGAGAAATCCGCTAATGCATGTGAGTTGAATTCTTAACTAGAGGTGGTTGATATCATATCTTAGGCATGGATAAATTTTCAAAGCATTTGCATGAGCCAAAATCACTGAATATACCAGATGCACTTTTATACATGTCTCACTAAAAGTGGTGCTGAGGGAGCTACAGGGATCCAAATGACATGAAATCAGTGGCATTTTAAAGGTAACTTCAAGATATACAATACTTATGTTGATCACTAACTCCAGAAGTGAACTTAACCTAGGTAAAATCAATATGCAAGTTCTGTATAAATTATTTAACTTGACAAAATACACTTATATACATGTCTCACCAAAAATGGTGTTGAGGGAGCTACATGGATCCAAATGACATGAAATCAGAGGCATTTTAAAGGTAACTTCAAGATCTACAATACTTATGTTGATCACTAACTCCAGAAGTGAACTTAACCTAGGTAAAATCAATATGCAAGTTCTGTACAAATTATTTAATTTGCCAAAATACACTTATATACATGTCTCACCAAAAATGGTGCTGAGGGAGCTACAGGGATCCAAATGACATGAAATTAGTGGCATTTTAAAGGTAACTTTAAGATCTACAATTGTTATGTTGGTCACTTCCTCCAGAAATGATCCTAACCTAAGTAAAATCAATATGCAAGTTCTGTACAAATTATTTAACTTGACAAAATACACTTATATACATGTCTCACCAAAATTGGTGCTGAGGGAGATACAGGGATCCAAATGACATGAAATCAGTGGCATTTTAAAGGTAACTTCAAGATCTACAATTTTTATGTTGGTCACTTCCTCCAGAAATGATCCTAACCTAAGTAAAATCAATATGCAAGTTCTGTACAAATTATTTAACTTGACAAAATACACTTATATATAAGCCTCACCAAAAATGGTGTTGAGGGAGCTACAGGGATCCAAATGACATGAAATCAGTGGCAATTTAAAGGTAACTTCAAGATATACAATTGTTATGTTGATCACTAACTCCAGAAGTGAACTTAACCTAGGTGGAATCAACATGCAAGTTCTTGACACAATGATTAACTTAACAAATTCACCTTTATACATGTCACATGGAAAGGTGAATTTTTCCAAAAACCATGGCACATTCTTGTCCTAAAAAAAATCTGAGATTTCTACTGAACATGCCTCTATATGTATCTCAACCATGCCCAAAGTTTCAGGCTTTGGTGGGGTCCCAATCAATGGGAATTAACAAATATGTGGCTGGTTTGTTGTTTGGACCAATCTCACTAAATCCAACCTACAAGGGGCTATAGGTCACCAAATGACCTGATTTCAATTCCTATATACAGTAGACTCAGAGGTCTACAAGTCTTGTCTCTGGTCATTTTTTGATTTTTGGCCTCTAAGGGACCTTAACTTAACATGCAAAGGTTTGCTTATGTGTGACAAAATCAATATTTATATATATAATTAAAATGTGACCTAAAGGGGAATATTAAACAACCTAGAAATTATGAGCTCAAAATTTCCAACATATCCAAAAGTGATGCATTTAATCATATCACATGCATGGACATAGTGATCCATTTGAGAGAGATTCATCAAATACCACTTTTATGCTAAATACACCCCATTTTCCCATACACTACTTTGCATGCATGTGAAAAAAAATCCCAAACATGCACATGCCAAAATTGTCTGGAATTTTTACCAGAGCCATATCATGGCCTAATAGATACCTCACCAAAGACTTGGGGTCTTTAGGGTTCATATACCCACTTAATTTCACCATGCATGAATAATTAAATTATTACCAAAACTATAGAAAAAGTTTATCCAAAAAATTCTCATTTTTGGTCAGGGGCTGTATTTGGGCTTGACACATGCATGTTTAAAATCTCAGCCTATTTGGAGTTATAGAACTCCTTAAATTAATTATTTTGTGCCAAGGGCACTCTATGTACATAGTCCACTAAAATTATTACTGAGGGAGCTACGGGTATCCAAATGACATGATTTTACTTTCATATGAAAGTAGACGTCCAGATCTACAACTCCTAGCTCTGGGGATTTTTCGAAATATGGCCTCTAAGGGCCTCAAAATAAGCCTACAAAAATCGGGCAAAAGTGTGACAGATTTTTAATAAGTTTAATTAAACTCTGGGTTGCGATTATCAAAACTGCTAGATCTGACGGCTATTACTTTGTCTTCAACCTTGAGCCAAGGGCTCAGATTTCACCGACCTGGAGCTCCTTTGGAGCTCATCGCCGGCCACCACAGGCCGTCTCCGGCCAATAGGCCGACACCACCACCTCCGGCCGAGGTTTGTCCATCGATTGCCGGAGGAATGGCGGCCGGAGGTGGCTGTTTCGCGAAATGGGAGGTGGAACAACATGAGCCAAGGAGCTCGAAAATGAAAATGGCCGATTCGCCGTTTCTCAATGAAAATCAATAAGGAAAAGTGCGGGATCTATCACAAGGGGAGGGGAGGAGGAAAACATGCCTTGATTTGGCTTGAGATTGAAGGAAGCTCGAGCTTGTCATGGCCGAAATTTTCTTGAGCTCCCATGGTGATCTCCCCTTCTAGTGCCCGATTTCTGTAACTTCCCTGGGGCTTCTACTCCTCTCTGCTCTCTGATGCTGATGGAGGTCTCAAATGGGGATGGGGAGGGCTTAAACCCGAAATGCCATTAAGGCCATTTTCGGCCAAGCTCCACCTCCCTCTACAGCCAATGGATGGGCAGCAAGGCAGCTGGGATTCTGTTGGAATTAACTCCCTGAGCTCAGAGGAAGGGTTGGGAAGAGGAATTGAGTGCCTGTTGGAACCTTAGCTTTTGATTTGAGTTAGGATCCATCCTTTTGTTAATAAGTCATCTAATAATTTAGATCAATCTAAGTAAACATAAATTAAATATGATGCGATCGAATCGGAGAAATATACTTAAGCATATAATATAAAAGTTCTCTGCGCTCGACGAATGACTAACGACGCTCGACAAATAGCCAGACAGCCAGCGCTCGACAAATCCTCATCAGAACAGCGTTCGACAAATGGCGAAATGCACTCGACGAATTCAGTCAGAAAAATCTCAGCGGCCAGACATTCCCTGAACAGCGCTCGACAAATTCAACTCAGCCATCTCAGCGGTCTACGAATTCTAAGATAGAGATAATTGCTCAGCACATCAGACGGCGAGCTCAAACAGTCATTTGCTGAGCTGGGATCGACGAATCTCTTTCTGAATTATTTTAATATCCTTTTCACTGTCTTTTAACTATTCATCTTAGTCGTTGCAGATCAATCAATGTCATTATCCGTTGCAATTGCTTTAATGAAAAGAAACGGCACGTTATCCTCTCGAGGAGTCAAAGCATTGATAGAGACCTTAGCTCTTTCCTTCTTCCCAAGAGAAGAATTCAAAATAAGAGTAAAGGTTCTCAGATTATAAAAGGATAGTTACAGAGAAAGCAAAAGAGAGAGAGAAGAGAACACACAACAGAAATAAAGAGGAAACTCATTTTTTCTTCATTGCTAACATCTTCCTGCAAATTCAAAACAACCTGAGACACAAATCACAATTATTTGCTCAGGTTCATCACTGCAAAAGAAGAAGGAAGAAGTAGTTAAAAGAAGAAGCTCTATCCACAAGCAGTCATCAACTCTAATCAGACAGGGGAGCCTTCTTCAACATCACATTCAGATCCATTCAACTCCAAATCAGGATCTTCACGAGTCTTCTTATACAGAGAAGAACAATACAACTTCTATTTTTCATTTTTTCTTCCTTACCCCATCCTATACAGGGTTATAACTCCCTTCAAAAGTTAATCCCGGTGACAGGGCACCTTAGCAAAAACCTGCAGTTTGGTTAGAGCACCTTATCAACAGCTCACCTGGTGTGAGGGCACCTTATCAACAACTTCCTAGTGGATTCCTACCAGTGGGTAGAAGAGTAGATGTACCCAGTTGAGGGGAACTACTATATATTGTGTCATCTGGTTTTGTTTGTTTTTACTTTACTTTTATTACTGCTGTGCTGTGATTTTTCTTATGCACTGTTAGTGCTTGATTTTATTCCTCACCCAGCATACATATCTATATATATAGCATTACTTTAAAGAAAAACTTAAACAAGATCCTTTAATAAGATAAATAAGAACTAGACCCTACTTTCAGTGCCATTTGGCACTCATTCCTCAAATCCCTCTTTTTGGCCTCTTTTGAACTTAAATTCTCCTAATTTCCACCCAAATTTCCACCCAATTTTAATTCTCTGAAATTATACCATGCATTGGGCCTATAATGTTCAGAGATGGGGCCCAAGCATTGGACTAAATCCAATGGACCTGAAGCTTGGGCTCACTTGACCTAAAGGGGCCAATTTGAGCTAAATGCACTTGGGTTGTCCCTAGGTCAAATTGACCAATATGACTGACCCACATGGATGGGGATTTTGGGTCCCCTAAGTTCCTCTTGGGGTTTGGAGTGTGTTGGTAAGCTCAGTTTGAGTTGGTGAGGTCAGTTGGGTCCTTGTGAGGCTTAGACATCAAACCTTAAACCTTGAAGTCAAATTGTCTATTTGCACACCAAGGTGCTTCTCACCTTTTCACCTTGGTTCTAGGGCAATTCTTGGTCTATTAGAGCAATGTCATGACCTTGTCATGACAAAGTGCACCTTAGGGGTCTAGTAGTTTTGAGGTTGTTACATAAGACGGATGAAGGTTATTACATAAGGGAAGGGATCACTGTAGTTCTAAAGAACGCGACGATCAAGGATGGGACGATTATGTAGGAACGAGCAGTGGAAGCAAGAATATGTTATAAAACTGCAGCTTGTGAACTATATCCATGGATGTAATTAATTATAAGTCAGCAGTTTCAGCTTCTCCCTTTAGAAACTGGCAGGCAAGAATAAGCTCTGGGTGGTGGTGTATTTCCCAGAACTGTAAGTATTATTAATAGGAGAATAACATGTGGACTTGGAACTTGTTCCTCTATTTATGTTCTAAATAAATTATCTCTGCTATATGGTTTTTTTCAGTAAGTCGTGTTTATGATCAGAATATTTACAGAATGCGTGTATATTGATCGGGGTTTAGGGTCGGTGTCCCTTCGAATGTTTTATTTAGTAGGAATATCATGATAATTATGTAGAGACCTTAAATTGTTTTGTTCTTTTTTTTTCTTGAAAAAGATTACAAGGGCAGACATTTTGTAATTTCCTCTATTAATTGGAGGGCATATCTCTCGGTCTCCTTCGGTTGTGCTCTTATGCTTGAGATTTTATTCTTGTTTTGTTGTGTTACCAAACCTCACAAATGCAGCTGACCCTTTCACTTTATCTTGTTGAGGGCTTAAAATTGGTTTAGGATTCAAATTATATTTTACCACTGTTACTCTGTTAGAGAGAAAAGGGTCCGTTTGGCACTGTGGCAGCGGTCGTGAATGCAGCGGTTATGAACTGTCATTCATGAACGCCTGACCTTACCTAAGGAAATTCATCTTTTTATGTTAAAAACTAGTTTTGTTTTTTGGCGGTGGTCATAACCGCTGCAATTTCAAACACATTTTATTACTGTGGCGTTTTTGTTCAAACTCACTGGAGCAAAAATGTCGCGTCAAACGGATGATGGTTCATAACCACCGCATTCATGACCTCCACCGTCGTGCCAAATAGACCCTAAGACTAAGACGAGAATGAAAATTATATAGAATACATAATATAATTATATTGAAATATGGAATATTAAAATATAGTGAAATTATAGAAGTTCCGCTAATTTTTTTTGGGTTTGGATCCCTTGAACCTGTGGGCGGCAAGCATGAGGTACCCAAACTCGTGCACGGCCAGTCAGCTCACCGACGAGTTTGGTCGGCGGACGAATGGAGTTGAGTTGATAGTTATTAACTCTTCCTCGGCAAATCACTTGTATAAGAAACTTGTTCAAGCTACTTTCAGATAATAATTATTTTTATTAACTTAACTATATTATACTTTTTCTTATTACTAAGATTTATGGTAATAATAATAATAATAATTAATTGACAATAATCAACATACAGATTGCTATTCTCTTTACACTTTAGTTTTGAATGTGTAGACTTATTTAATTATGATTTTTTTGGCATTTGTAATTAAATTTTTAAATATGTATATTATATTATAGCTGCTATGGGTTCCCACTAAAACTTCCTAGTCAAGCCGGGTCAAAGCATTCAAACAAGTCAACCCGACCGAGCCCGCCGCATGAACTGCTTTTGCCTCTCCCCGCGTGCGCTCTCCGGTTGTAGCTGCCGCCACCGTCGCCGAGCAACTTGTCTGGATCGTCTGGGGGGCATGTTCGTCATTTTCGAAAAATTGGTGATTCAGGTGACCAGAACGGAGCAAAGTCATTCGTCAACATAAGATCCAACCAGGCGCAATTACCAGCATGTCCATCCAGAAAAGCTATAAAAAGGTCCCTCTAGCCTTCATTTGAAGACACACAATCCAAGGGACAAGAGAGAGAGCTCTGAGATTTTCCGGCGAGAACTTAGCACTCTGCTCGCTCCTCGCTCAGAACTCGCTCGACTCTCTCCCAAGACTCTCTTCCAAGACTCAAGAGGAAGCTCCCGCCAGCACCAGTTGAAGGCTCATGAGGACGCTTTGTGTACTTAGACTTTTTCCACTTTTTTCTCTCTAAAAGATCTCTAAACGGGGAGGTGGTCTGTCACCCTCCGAGTATCTCAGACTCTTGTAACTGCAAAGGAACTAGTAAAATTTGGCCGGTTCAGATCCAGCAACGTGGTTTTTCACCCTTTCGGCCTTTCCGGGTTTTTCATGCCAAAACATCTCATGTCGTCGTTGTTGGTTCAGTTTTGACTATTTGCACGCTCGACTCACTCTCGAGCTAAGGCGGTCCGATTCTCCGGACCGGGTGAAAACCGAGTGACCCGCAACAACTACCTATTTATTATTTAAATCTTTTAATCATCCTTGTATATAAATAAAGAAAAAAAGTATTATGCTATCTATATCATATATTTAAGAGTCTTTGGGTCCGTTTGGCACGCCGGTGGAGGTCGTGAACGCAGTGATTAGAAACTGTTGTTCGCGAACACCCGACCTCACCCATCCCCGTTTATGTTCAAAATTAGTTTTTCTTCTTCTTTGTGACTGTGATAATCGTTGTCATGCTAAACATATATTTTATGACCATAGAGTTTTTGTCCAAACTCACCAGAGCAAAAGCACCGCGCCAAATAGACCCTCAGATTTTGTTTGTATGGGTGGTAATAAGATGTCACGGGGGATAGCCATGTGATTAGTAATCATTGGAACATCAGCAACAAAAAACACACTCAATCTAAATGAAAGTGTCAACTAATGAATAACTTTGTAATGAGAAGTTGGCATGAGTACTGTTGTGGGTCGCTCGGGTGCTCTGGTAGACCGGTCGAATTGAACCACCTTAGCTCGGAAGTAAACTGAGCGCGCAAACAGTCAATGAATGAATCGATAAATGACACGAGGACTTTTAACGTGGAAAACCCGGAAAGGGAGAAAAACCACGCGACCGGAGCTGTGCCGGCCAAATTCCACTATCTGTTAGGAAGTTGCAATTGGAAACTAAGAACTCGAGCGCGACATGCCGCTGCTCGTTACAATGGGGAGAGAGGGGGGAGAGAATTCTGAGGGTGACAGACCACCTCTCAGAATGTTATGTACTTCTTCTGGGAACGAAAGTGAGATCGTTGAGTCGCATTTTGGGACCCGAAGGATTCCCGAATCACTTAGGAGGATGGTCTTCCGGAGCGAAGGAAATCTCCAAGTCCACGAAGGAGATCTTCAAAGCCTCGAAGGAGATCATTGAAGGTCAAAGGAGATCTTCGAGCGCCGAAGGAGAACTCGGAGGGAATCTTCAACAAAACTCTCTCGGGCACAGAAGGCATGGTGTCTTGAAATAAAGTCCTTGAGCTCCATTTATAGCCTTGAGCAGGGTGGCCCGCTAATCTCACCGTCGTAACCACCGTAACCACCTGACGGGCGAATCACGTTTGCCGATTCGGAGCACACAGATCGGCATAGATATCTCCCAGCGCCTTGATCTTTTCTGGGTTTGCCTTGATCCCTCAATGGGTCACCATGAAACCCAAGAACTTTCTTATTGTCACACCAAATGCACATTTGCTGAGGTTGAGCTACATTTGGAAACGACGAAGGAGCTGAAAGCATCCTTCCAGATCTTCTAAATGGTCACAGCGGTGGACGCTCTTTACCAGCATGTCGTCCACATAAACCTCCATTGTGCTTCCGATGAGGTCTTTGAATACTTTTCATTAGCCTCTTGTAGGTTACCCCGACGTTCTTGACGCCGAAAGGCATGACTTTGTAGCAGTAGACTCCTTTATCTATTCGAAATACGATGTGCTCCTCATCTTCCGGGTTCATCCTGATTTGGTTGTAGCATGAGTATGCATCCATGAAGCTGAGGAGCTCATATCTGGATGTTGCGTCGACCAACTGATCAATTCTTGGAAGGGGGAAACTATCTTTTGGGCACGCTTGATTCAGATTACTGTAGTCGACGCACATCCGTCATTTCCCTGAGGCCTTCTTTACCATGACCACATTGGTTAGTCGTGTGGGGTATTTTGCTTCGCGGATGAACCGTGCTTCCAGGAGCTTCTCCACCTCCTCTTCGATCGCCTTGAGCCGCTCCAGGGCGAAGTTCCGCTTCTTCTGGATCACTGGCCTGCAAGCAAAGTTAATATTTAAAGAGTGAAAGATGACATGAGGATCTACCCCAGATATATCTTCCGGACTCCATGTGAAGATATCTTCATTAGCGTGGAGGAAGAGGGCGTATTCTTCCCGCACTTCCTCGGATAGATGGGACCCGGCCTGAACTGTCCGAGTCGGATCCTGCTGGGAGAGTGGTACTTCTATGATTCCTTCAACGGGCGATCCGCGTTGTAGAGTGGCTTCGTCCCGTAAGTCGAAGTTGTCATTATTGAGAGTGGTTGCTTCCATCGGTCGGGCCTGCTTTAGGAAATACGTAAGTGATGCTTCTTGGTTTCCTCTTACGACCCATATCCCTGCGGCGGTCGGAAACTTCATGGCTAGGTGCGAAATAGATGGAATTGATCCAAAGATGGATTGGAGCAGTCTTCCAAATATGGCATTGTAGGCGGAGGTGGACTCCAGCACCACGAACTGGATGATGTGTGTTGATTGTCTCGGAAATTTTCCCAATGTGACTGGAAGGGTGATCATGCCTTGAACCAGAATAGGTCGGTTGTCGAAGCCGTAGACGGGCCTGGCCGCGGGGCTGAGCTGATCCTTTGTGAGTTTCATGCTTTGTAGAGTGGACAAGAATAGGACATCGACTGAGCTCCCGTTGTCGACCAATATCCTTTTAACACTGAAGCATGGGTCCCCTATTCCTGCGCTAATTACGAGTGGGTCCTGATGCGATAGTCGTAAACCTTGCAGATACTCATCCCCAAAAGTGATTATAATGTCCTGCTTAAGCTTCTTATCTTCGTGGTCCCTTGGGGGTTTGACAATCGAGAGGATTTGTGCGGCTAGGGTGGGAGGTCCGGTGATAGTCTCAATTTCTCCCACCATCGGCCTACCCTCTGTCGCGCCTCAAAGAGCGGGAGGCTGTTCCCTCGCTTCCCTAGGTGGTTGAGGCTGGTTGGGAACCTAACCCTGCAGAAATCTTCCCAGGAGTCTCTGGCGGATGAGACGCTCGATTTCGTCTTTCAGTCTAGAACATTCTTCGGTGGTATGCCCAGTTCCTCGATGGAACTCACAATATCTCGACTAGTCGTTCCTCAAATTTGGGCGAGGCACCCTTGGCCTGTGGATCTCTGGGTTATTCTGGATGGCGTAGAGCACATTGCTTCTGGTGGTGTTCAATGAGGTGTAGACCCTGGGCGGTCGCGGACCCAGATCTCTTCGGGGATCGCGGCGACACTCGTTATTGCGGCGCTCCTTATTGCGCCATTCTTACTGCCCTTATGGGTCTGCTCCAACCCTCTATTCCTTTTTTGGCCGCCTTCGAACTTCTGCTGATGTGTTTCGATGGCCTCGTCGGCCGCTATCTGAGCTTCCACCCGGTGAACGAGGGCGGGATAACTTGGCATAATTTCCCTCATTAGAGCTGATTAAAAGCCACTTGGACGGAGACCCCCAAGGAAAACTCGCCGCAAAAGCTCGGGGTCGACCCCCAGGATTTGTCGAGCCTCAGTAGTGAAGTGTCGGAAAAAATCCTTAAGGGTCTCTCCGTCATTCTGGCAGACTCCTGAGAGATGGGAGGGGTCTCGGACAATCATGCGATTGGCGATGAACTGGTTCATGAACCGCTGCGCCATTTCTGCGAAGTTGTTGATTGCTCCATCTCACAGAGAATGAAACCAAATGTGCGCTTGTCCTTTCAAGGTTGCCGGGAACATCTGACAGAGGAGCTGGTCGGGAGCGTTGTAAATTCTCATGAAGGTAGTGAAGTGATTGACATGTTCTAATGGATCGTCCATCCCGTCAAATGTTTCGATGTTGGGAAGCTTGAAACCATGCAGAACTAGATGGACCAAGAACTGAGGTGATAGTGGGGAGCCATGGTGCATGGGATGGCGAGGGAGAGTTGTGCGTCGCCCCACCTGACCGTACTCTTCTGCTATCATATCATGTATCTCTTCTCGAGTGGTTCTTCATATAACTTGCCCGGAGCCGGCTCTTCCCTGGCGTTGGTGATGGTGATTGGCTTCCGGTCTTCTGGCCGGCCGAGCATGATGAGTGGATCTTGCGGCATCAGAGAGCTCCTCCGAGACATCTTCATCCCGAGCGGCCTCCTCATTCGGAGCATGATTTGGAGCCAAAAATATGATGAGTGGTTCTTCCTATAACTTGTTGGGGGAGGCGGAACGTTCAGCGCTGGAGGTTGAACGGGAGCTCAAGGAGCCCTCAGATTTCTCACGAGAGTTAGCATCTCGGTTTGTCGTTCTTCAATTTGTCGCATGTGCCCTTCCAGTGCTGCTGCGGGCGAAAGCACTGCCTCTTCCGCAAGAGGTACATTGATAAGCGAATGAGAAGGAGTTGGGTCGACACGTCCCTCCGGGATTGATCCTTCGGTAGTACGAGCACTTCTTCTTGCCATTGCAATCGATAGTAAGTACTGCCTTCAATGAGTTTTTGCAGAGCTTTGGGAACACCGTTCCCACTTCCCACAGACTGCGCCAAATTGTTACGGGTTGCTCGGGTGCTCTGGTAGACCGGTCGAATTGATCCACCTTAGCTCGGAAGCGAACCGATCGCGCAAACAGTCAATGAATGAATCAATAAATGACACTAGAACTTTTAACTTGGAAAACCCGGAAAGGGTGAAAAACCGCTCGACCGGAGTTGTGCCGGCCAAATTCCATTATCCGTTGTGGGGTTACAATTGGAAACTAAGAACTCGAGCGCGACATGCCGCTGCTCGTTATAATGGGGAGAGAGAGGGAGAGAATTCTGAGGGTGACAGACCACCTCTCGGAATGCTATGTACGTACTTCTTCTTCTTCTTCTGGGAACGAAAATGAGATCGCTGAGTCGCCTTTCGGGACCCGAAGGATTCCCGGATCACTTAGGAGGATGGTCTTTCGGAGCGAAAGAAATCTCCAATTCCACGAAAGAGATATTCAAAGCCTCGAAGGAGATCTTCGAAGACCAAAGGATATCTTCGAGCACCGAAGGAGAACTCAGAGGAAATCTTCAACAAAGCTCTCTCGGGCGCATAAGGAAATGTGTCTTGAAATGAAGGTCTTGAGCTCCATTTATAGCCTTGGGCAGGGGTGACCCGGTAATTTCGTCATCGTAACCACCTGACGGGCGAATCACGTTTGCCGATTCGGAGCACACGGATCACCATTTTTCATAAATGACAGTTTCATCCTTCGGGAAGTTCGGGCAGGTCGGGCAGCTTCGTTGAAGGCGATGAAAGCGACGAACGAGACCTACAATCTGAGAAATTAGGAAAGGTTAACGGCCGCGCGTGTCGGGAACGTGGTGTAACACCCCAAAAATCGTAGTTCAGCGAGGTAGGCGGAGTGGTAGTGCTGCGCTCGGGATAGGCTAAAAAATTCCATAGCAGTTCTCTGCGCACGACCATTTCTCCTCTTCGCGCACGACCAGTGATCGTGCGCCAATGATCGTGCGTTAATTCGCAAGGAATCAGAGTTCTGTCTCGGGTAGTGCGCACGACCATTTCTCCTCTTCGTGCACGACCAGTGATCGTGCGCCTGTGATCGTGCGCCCTGTTTATTCTGCTCCGCGAATTTGAGCGGAGAAGGATATCGGTCCATCCAAATCTTTTGGAAACCGATCCAATGGCTAGGATTAGATGCTGGAGGTCTTTAGGGCTGATGAGAGGAGGTTAATCCTCATAATTTATAAACCTTTCTCTCTCCAAACCTAGAGAAAGAAGAAGGAGGCAAGGAAGAAGAAGGAGAGATCCCGCTATTGACGGAGCTCCGGAGCTCCGTTTCGCGAGCCGTTTCCAGATCTGGAGAGTGCAGCCCGGTGCGGTCGTTTCCCTCCGTCTAGAATCTCGGATCCATGGCGAAGAAGAACGCTCCTAGGGTAACGATTCTTCCTCCCGATATTTGGACTTGTCATTTGTCCTCTCCTTCATTTCTCTATGCTTGCATGAGGAATCCCTTTCACCAAATGGGTGAAGTGTAGGATTTCCTCAAGTTCTTCGGAACTCCGGGTAGATTGTGTCCGTCCCCGGCATATTGCATGTAGAAAATCCGGTAGTCGTGCGGATTTAGGCATTGTGTGTGAAGCCTATTCGTGGCCGTGAGCCCGAATCGGTGATGCTTGATTTGCGACGTTGCATTTAGGTTAGGCCTAGAATGCGTGCCGGAGAATGACTCCGTGAAATCATCTTAGTATTGCGGGAATTAAGTGTAGGCGTCTTGTGAAGATCCTAACGAAAGCTCCATGCTTTGAGATTGGATGAAGGCAAACCTTCACCACGAAATTGATGCGGAGCGTATTGTACCTCCCTTGTTGAGTATTTGTGAAGCCTAGATCCTTGCGAAGGGGTTAAGTGCGTAGCTTATAAATTGTGTAGCACTTGAAAGTGCTAAACCCTTACGGGCCGAGGTGAAGCCGTACCCGCGTCGTGCGTTAGATCGCGACGATTAGAGCACGGGCAAAGCTAAACCGAACCCGTTTCCATGCAGATCGGTAAGAGGTCCCTATCTCATGGAAGCCGTGTGATCATGGGAGAGGTCGTGGAAGGTGATTCACCTAGACCGACCAAAAGCTCTTTTTCCCACCTAAGGCGATGGCCCTTACGGTGGAGTGTTTTGTAGAATTGATGTTGTTAGCCTTATGCGGTTGTTTAGGCGGTTGTGGGGAACCTTCGAGTGAACCCAACCAACATCATGTGCATACCTAGGTTCCCTCCTTTTTGATGCTCAACCTAGAAGATTGATTGTGCTTGAAACCTCACCTTGTGTAGTTGCACTTTCTTTATATTAGTACTTGTGCTAGTATGGCTTGCTTGCAGGGTAGAAGCTCCGCCACCCCGGGAAAGGGGTGGGGTCGTTATAATTTGGTCAGCTGTGCTGACCGTTACTTTGTTTGCCACCGCTTGGTGGAATGTTCTTATGCAGGTGCAGGTGAGCCTAGTGGGAAATAGCGGGCGGTGGCCCTTTTGCTGAGTTGTCCCTTGAAGGCCAGCCTCCATTTTCTGCTTTCTCATGTATTGCCGGCCTGCGTGTCGAAGTATGTTCTGAGTTTTGTACATTGGTGAATGTAAGGCCTTAAGGCCGTAACTCTATTTTATGGTTTCATTCCTATGATAGTG